>JASFAX010000035.1:11262500-12525000 GCA_030737875.1 Allium sativum
CATATTCTGAAAGATCACTATTCTTACAACTAATGCAGAATCTTGAATTCTGGATTCTGAATTCTGGAATTGAGATGTGTTCCTTTGGTTAGATTAAAGTTGTGTTGATTAATTTGATTAAGCTTTAGTCTTCTACTTAATTTGACTCGTCTCTAAGCTCTTCTCTCTTGGCTGCTATGCTCAATTCCTTCCTGGTAGCATGACAACTCCCATCTTATTTTTTTAGTGTGAATTTTTATTTGAGACTTAAGGTGTATTTATAGATTTTTAAATTGTTTTGAGCAGTCAGATGAAGACAGGAGGAATCTAGACCATACAAAGTTCAAAGAGCCCATCAAGAGGTGACATGTCAGCCCTAATGACACACCGAGCCACAGAAATTCGAGCCAGAGCCAGACCTAGCCAGCCAGGTCGACCAGTTAGGTCGACTGGCAGGTCGACACCCAGGTCGACACTATGGTCGACCTATGGTGACCAAGTCGACACCATGGTCGACCCTATGGTCGACCTGGTCCCTGGGCGGGAATATTCCCGCCCATCTCAGTTTGAACCTGTTTTTCGAATTTCGAATTTGAAACCGAACTATTCGAATTTTAAGTTTATTCTGAAACTTCCGAAGGTCATAACTCCTTCATACGTAGTCCGATTCATGCAAACTCGGATTCTATCTCAAGCAGAATTCCAAGATGAACGCAATGACGTAACCCATTTCCCTTAATTATTTCATTTAGAATTAATTACACTTTAATTTGTGAAGCTTAATGTTATAGAATTCACGGGGTGTTACAGTTGCAATACCGCAGGAGACAAGCTAGCATGGTAGAGAAAGGTTATCTACGATAGTGGGGAATAGAATTGCTGGATCCTGGTTGATTTTAGGGTTGCGTTTTCCGCCTTTATGTTATCATTATTTACTTTTGTTTTGGGGAATAATGGTGGTGGTTGTTTTATATTTTGTAGAAGCCGTGTGTACTTAAAATACAGACGTATGTTTCGGCTTTGTACTCTTTGCAACGAGGTGTACTATACGGAGTGCATTATTTCAAGCACGCTCCTACTTATATTCTATCAATAAAAGTACTTATTTTCAAAAAAAATACTTAATTTACAAATAAATACAATTTATCCCATAACATAAGTCATTCCAGTTTCCTTATTGTTTTATTATAACCTAAGCAATATTTCACACCTGTCCCTAAATCTTAACATAACATTCTTCCAAGTTTTCAGATTACTTAATTTATAATTAAGTACAACTTCTTTCGTTTCATAAGTTTTCCCCCTTTTCTCAACTGGTTTCAGGTTTTCCCCATTCACTGATTAATTAATTTACAATTAAGTGTCACTTATCTAATTTCACTAGTTATATCATTTCCTTACAAGTTTATTATAACCTAAGTTATAATTTTTACTTGTCTCTAGGGCAAGTCTACCTATTATACAACATTTTCATTGATGTAATTTATTTATAATAAGTTATTATCATTCCTCGTTCATTCCCATTTTCTTTTACTATTGTATCTTTCTTTCAGTTCCATTTATTCCCATTAATTACAATTAATGTTGTTTATCAGTCCTTCTATTTACATATATTTATATATGTATTTATTTATGCACTAGCCTCTCACATTAAGCCTACATTTGTGGATGCTGGATTTGTCGGGTGATTTCCGGGCAGACTTCTACCACAACTTGGCTTAACCTCGTGTCTTAGCAATATTACATGTTTTAATTATGCACTTAGAAACCTCACATTAGATTTACCACTTGTGGATGCTGTATATGTCGGGCGGTTCCGGGCATACTTTTACCACAAGTATAATCTTACCTCGTGTCTAAGCACGGTTACAGTTTCTTATATACTATAAATCTTCTATATAATCTAGTTATGTCTATTTCTTTCAAATTTACACTGTAATTTATAATTTATAGTTCATCATATTATGCATATTTTATGTCATATGTTCTTTCTCACATATAATCAATTATATTCTATCATGTAATCAATTAAACAGATAATTGTTCAAATTTAACAATTACTTGTGATCGCCAAATCATGTAGTTTTTCTAACTTAACATGCAATTTTCTCAATTTCTGTTGTTAATTGTCCAGGCGCATAAATGTCACAAGTAACATGGAATTGAAACAATAGTAATTGATACGCATGTTTTGGCAAATTTCCCAACAAATTAATATCTTTAGCATATTAATATTCCAACATGTCGTGTTCATCACTTTAATCCTTTATAACATGCATTTAAATGTTTCAATATATCATATCTAAACATGTCATAACAACAGTTCAATACTTCTAATTATTCTAGCAGATTCACATTATACGATAACGGGGAATGTTTAAACGATAATATATCATTATCAGAAATGATATAGCTTAAATCCACTCACCTTATTTGCAGATCTAGAACTTTTCTAAATAGTTGTTGTAGAAGAAAGCCGACTTTTATCTTTCTGTAGAATTGGAGGTTGGTTATAAACTTGAATCTTCGTTGTTAATCTAGGTTCCAACAACATCTCCCCGTTTTATTTTTAATTTAGAATGTCATGGAGGCAGAGAAAGGGATGAAGAATTGTGGGGATAAAATGGGAGAGAGTGCCACTTTTTATAGATTAACAAAGGCAATCCTTAACCGTTAGATATTAGGTTTTTCAATCTAACCGTACATAAAATGCTGAGTCAACTACAAATAAGGCCCATTTTGCATTTCATAATTTATTTTACGCTACCTATACATATATAATTTTAATGTTTTGCAGCTTTTAATAGCCTTCTTGTTTTTCTCCCTTTTTAAATTAATTGTGCCTATCCTTCTTCATTAATTAGTTGTATGTTTTCATGCGTGCGTACCCTTGTCTTTTTGGAATTCTCTTCATACATAAGATATCCTTATGTGTATACCAAGCCTTCTTATGCGCACAACCTATATTTTATTCCAAATTTTGCCTCTCTTAAATCTTTAATGCATGACTTATTTCTTTTCAAATTCTTTCTAACTAATGCCTCAATTTACTATTTTTAATGCATTTCCTTCAAATATTATTGTGTGTTATTCACTCATTAACCTTCCCTTTTCATGCATTTATCTTCCATGGCATTTCTTTTTTTATTAACGCTTGCATTGATTGCTCTTTTTAATATTAAAAATGTTTTTCTTTTGGATACCTTACATATATACTTGTGCGTTCCTTCTTATGCCATTACTTCACATTTTTATTCCATGCTTTTTCAAATGTACCTTTTTTCTTAAAATGTGTTAACTTATAATGCTTCGTCTTTTAATTCCTTATTGCATTTATTAGCATGCATTACCTTACTCTATGTTATATATATATATATATATATATATATATATATATATATATATATATACACACACACACACACACACATGCATACATTTTAGCACTTGCATGAAATTAACCATTTTCTTATAATGTCATTGCATTAATTAGTATCCACACTACCTCTTTTAATTGCATGTATTTTCATACCTTTCTTAATGCATTAAAAATTATTCTAATTTACTACTCTTCAATGTATGAATTTATTTAAATTATACATTACCATCATTTTTCTTTATTTATTTTCATGCATATACATATATTATTTACGTTCAGTTGGCTCTCTCTAAAATAAAAAGATAAAAATTACGTCACCGTCGGGGTTCAAACCCCCCACCTCTATGATACATATGCAATGCCTCAACCAACTGAACTTATAATCTTTTGTTAATAAGTTTAGAAACAATGGTACTCATTGTTACCCTTCTTTACCTTATTTTCATGTTTTGCTGCAATGCTTCATTTAAAGGTATCTCTTTCATCTTAAATTAGTTTTCTGCAATCCATAGGTCTAAATTGACCAGAAAATCACCATGAACATAATAATACTACTCTCATGGCCAAATTATGGAAGCTCTTCAAATTATTATTTTTCTTATATGAATTATTTATTTGCTACAAAAAAATGCGGGGTGTTGCATCCCCCCACCCTTAGAAAATTTCATCCCTGAAATTTGATAAGGGTAAAAATCGATTAACCCCTTGCATAATATACATCCATCATGTGTGCATCCAATTTTTTGCAAACATTGTGGACTTGTGCAAAGTGAAATACAACATAATAATGCATGTATGCCTAAGCGGTACCTCCTATGTGTATGCAAATTTTTCAAAAATTATTTTAAAAAATGATGCTTACATCCTAAATATACTGGCAGTTCTATATGAATGCAATATTTTGAAAATCAAAAATGCTTTTTCATCCAAATTTTCCCACACTCTCACTGAGTAAGAGCGTAGTTCACCCAATTTTCGCATCCAAAATCCGACCAACAAACTGTATTTTTTGAATTTCAGAAAAATCTGATTTTCGAAATTCGATTTTTTATGTTATAAAAAGGTTGAAAACGGAAAATTTCGCATCTTCCGTTTTTCTTTTTCAAAATTTTCTGACCGTGCTTGGATTTGATGTAACTATTTATAATGATTTCCTTATTTTTCCTATCCAAGCACAACACATATAAGAAAATTTTCTTTGTTATATATTTTCTTTTCCATCTTTTCTTGGAAAAATTTATTTTAGAATTTTTTTTGGAAGAAATCGGTATTTACATAATATACCCCATATTACTTCAAAACCCAATATGTACTTTACATATTTCAAAACTATAACTTTTAAGATTAAATCTTGAAAACACCACAAATCATTTTCCCAAAACTTTTACAATTCCAAGTTCTTAAAAGATAATAATTGGTTTAGACTCAAAGCGGGTTTCCAATTACTCCTAGGCTTTCCTGGTCAATCCCACAAAGTCAATTCTCTCAACCATATATATTCCTAATCCATCTTTCTCTTTTTAACCATTCCCGATTTATAAGGTTTTACTGCCAAACCCACTAACCCAAAATACTAATCATATAGGATTCACCTTCCTTCCATACAAATTACATTATATACTTTCCACCTAAATTACCTAAGGGCCTCAGATTTCCATATTCCTTTCTGTAGTGCACAAAACAGTCATCCCAATTCTTACCATATTATACTCTTTCTATTTAGTGGGTTCCATTATGGATCTAGGATTATATATATAATATATTTACATTTTTTAAAATACAAATACGTTCACTAATTATATAGGAATCCTAAACCTAAGCTCCGATACCAGATGTAAAAACTAGAATTCCGACAGACCGATTTTTTTTTTCAAAATTATAATCTATCGAAACTCGAGTTGGTTTGCTCTGGTAACCTACAGAAAAGACAGAGACAAAAAATATGTCAAAGCTCAGAAAATATCTAACAGCGGAATGGATAAAATATAATATACTCAAAGTATAGCCTTACCGTATTAATAATACTTCCTAACCAGTATCCAAAGCTATCATGTCTCTGCCACAAATCTAAAATGCGAGTATGTTATGAGGAGGGGGTCAGAACACAAATTCTGGTGACTGGATTTAAAATATACACTTTGGGTAACACTACATATACCGTTCAATCATATTTTATGTTTATTAGGTTACTTGGGTTAACAGCACTCGCGGCTTACACACATGTCGTACCCATTTACTTCCCAATGGATTAACCTAATACGGTATACATGTAGCTAACCCCAATATTAAGCTACACCTCATGGTAGCCTACCCGCACGGTCTTCTCCATAATACCACCGAAATGTACGCAATCCCTCATCCTACGCCAGACTGATGTACGGACCTCTATATAACAATATTACGTTTCGCATATATTTGTCATTACTATGTTACAAAAAAGTACGAACTGCCATCTTTGTTCGAACCATATTCCATACCAAAGTAAGCCCATAAGTCTTTGATACACCACTCAGAGCAAACATGCATGTGTCTTGACTGTTCCATGTACGTACCATTAATTGTAGCTCGATGCTTCGACTGCACGTCCTCTAATATGCACTGAGTGTCATGGCAGGGCGATACAAGAAACACGGAACTCAGTCGGGAGCTTTTCCATATCTTTACAGGCCCGTCATTAAGAGCCACAAAATACAGATATTCCTAGGGTTTGTTTTCATGGTTTCTATGGCCCTACCTCAGCCTCTCCCTCAACTAGTAAAGACTACAAGAGCTAAGCAACATGCTCCTAACAACAAACAATCTAAGCACCCAGTTGGCGTATCTCCTCAACCACCGTACCACGATAATGACAGGTAATGGTCTATTAGGTTTAGCTCTTTTCTTTTTGCATCCTACTGGCTGCAGATGATGGGTATCCGACGATCTACTATCCTTACTAGTCGTGACCCTACGCCTCCCCCATTGAGGCGACCGTCGAATCACCCTAGTGTCACATCGTCATAGCATTCTGACTGCAACGCTGCTTTTGTAGTCAAGGCCTACACACATAGTAGTTACGTGTAGACCTAACCTCTGCGAGCACAGCTTAAATATCTTCCACCACACAGAGGACTACCAGGAGCACCTTATGTATCTCAGGAAGCCGCGTGCTTCCCCTTCCAGTCCTTCGGAGCTGACAGGATAATCAGATGAATGTGTGCTCCCCTCGTGCCTTATAACACCATGATGATCTACCCCATTGGGTTATTCACCTTCAAACGTACGGACTGGTCCAAGCGCCTCACTTTAATATGTTATTAGACCCTATGTCTAAACATTCTTTTATGCTCTTGCTTTACCTTATTAGGTTTCCATTTAACTTGGTTATCCTAACTTTTTATTCAGGTTTCCAAGTTCTTCCTAGCCCTCTAAGGAATGGGCCCCTCTTGTTTATTAATTCCAGTTATACAACTTAACCAATTTAAGTTTATTAATAAGCCCACAACATGTTATTCTCTAGATTGTGATCCAAGGTCTGTAATCCACAATCAATTTATATTCTAGTTTGATTCAAGGTTATTATACGTGTTCTACTTAATATGTAATTATGTGTATCTTAATTCACATGTTTTCTATTCAACATGTCGCTTAACATTTATGATTAAATATAATTTACCTCATTTCCTGAGTTACCTCACTCTTTCTCATTTAACCACAATTCCCTCTTATGCTGTCATTACAACTTAACGTTGTTTACTTATTAACTTAGTTCTTTTAACTAAGGTTCACTAATAAGTCTCCTCTTCCCATAAATATAATTTATGTTGTCCTCATTCATAGATTTTGGATCCTCGTTCTCACAAACAAATTAATTTACAATTAAGTATAGTTTATCCTATAACATTAGTTATTCCAATTTGCTTATTGTTTTATTATAACCTAAGTTATAATTCCCACTTGTCCCTAGGACAAATCTAAACATAACCTTCTTCCAAGTTTTCAAATTACTTAATTTATAATTAAGTACAACTTCTTTCATTTCATAAGTTTTCCCCCTTGTCTCAACTGGTTTTAGGTTTTCCCCATTTACTGATTACTTGATTTACAATTAAGTGTCATTTATCTCCTTTCACCAGTTATCTCATTTCCTTACTAGTTAATTATAACCTAAGTTATAATCTTCACTTGTCCCTAGGGCAAGTCTGCCTATTATACAACATTTTCACCAATGCAATTTATTTATAATAGTTTATTATCATTCCCCATTCATTCCCATTTTCTTTTACTGTTGTATCTTTCTTTCAATTTCATTTATTCCCATTAATTACAATTAATATTGTTTATCATAACTTCTGTTTACATATATTTATATATGTATTTATTTATGCACTAGACCTCTCGCATTAAGCCTACACTTGTGAATGCTGGATTTGCCAGGCGGTTCCGGGTAGACTTCTACCACAACTCGAATTAACCTCGTGTCTTAGCACCATTATATGTTTTAATAATGCACGTATGCCCCTCACATTAGATTTACCACTTGTGGATGCTAGATATGTCAGGCAGTTCCGAGCATACTTCTACCACAAGTGTAATCTAACCTCGTGTCTAAGCACGTTTATAGTTTCTTATTTACTGTAAATCTTCTATATAATCTAGGTATGTCTATTTTTTTTTTCAAATTTCCACTGTAATTTATAACTTACAGGTCATCATATTTTTCCCATTTTATGTCATATGTTCTTTCTCACATATAATCAACTTTATTCTATCATGTAATCAATTAAATAGATAATTATTTGAATTTAATAATAACTTGTGATCGCCAAATCATGTAATTTTTCAAACTTAACATGTATTTTTCTCAATTTCTATTGTTAACGGTCCAGGTGCATAAATGTCACAAGTAACATGGAATTGAAACAACAGTAATTGCTACGCATGTTTTGGCAAATTTCCCAACATATTTATATCTTTACCATATTAATATTCCAACATGTCATATTCATCACTTTAGTCCTTTATAATATGTGTTTAAACATTTCAACATATCATATCTAAACATGTCATAACAATAATTCAATATTTTTAATTATTCTAGCCAATTCACATTATACGATAATGGGGAATGTTTAAATGATAAATTATCATTATAAAAAATGATACAGATTAAATTCACTCACCTTATTTGCAGATCTAGAAATTCTTCTAAATAGTTGTTGTAGAAGAAAGCCGACTTTTATTGTAACGACACGGATTTCGCCCGGACCTAATCGATCGCTAAATCGACCAAGACCATTCGAATCCCGTATACGCTAACTTTGGGTATACAACACATCAGAACAAATAACAAAAGACTTCTATAAACATCATAATAATGTTACACCAAAGTACAAAATATCAGAGTATATCGAAATACAATCAATACAGCTGAAGATGATTTTACAATAAATGTAATACAGTGCACTGCGGAAATAAATGAATAACACAGCAGAAGACGATAAACGCACTGGACACAGCTTTAAGCTTCGATCCAGAATTCTGCTCAATATATCTGCAAAATAAAACTACTCGACTGCCCGTGGAAAATAGGGGCACCCGAGTTTGCAAGGGAAAAGAAAACTACAGGTCAGTCATGGGACTGGTGTGAGAAACTCTAAACAGTTATAATTAACTTATTTAAAATACGACATACACTAATCCCAATAATTAGTTGTATGTCGATCGATTGATTGACAGGCTGTTATAAACATTAGATATCTATGTTTGATGCTTATACAGAGTGGTGCACTTTGGATGATGGTTGATTGTTTATCGTTGCTATTTATATACATGTGTTGTATGGAATCCATATAGTTAACACTATATGGTAATTGATTGGGCCTCATTCCAATTTAGAAAATAAAGAATATTATAAAATAAAGGTTCATGTGTTGACCGTACTCATCCGTTGAGATTAGTCATGTGTTGAACGAAATATTTTAACAATAAAATTTACATCTTTATCATTATAAAATAAAGGTTCATGTGTTGACCGTACTCATCCGTTGAGATTAGTCATGTGTTAAACGAAATATTTTAACATTAAAATTTACATCTTTATTATATATAAAATTTGAAACTAACTGGAAAATAAACAAGATGAGTGGTCTCCTGGATACTGATCTGATGTTGGTTTCGGCCTTCGGGGTTAATATTTAGGGAATCGTCCTCTTACTAATTTACGGTTGGAGTCTGATTTGAAATCAAACGATAGATACCATAATTTTTATAAAGTATATTAAATAACAAAATTAGTCACACGTGGACAGTACTCATTCGTTGAGATTAGTCATGTGTTGACAAAAATATAGATTCATGTATTGAATGGAATAAATATTCATTTGTTGAACAGAATAACGGGGTTTTGTGTATTTATGCGATATTTTCGATATTGAATTCCGTGATTATACAGATATCGTGATGGGAATTTGGAAGATATCGATATCATTATTCCCGATATGATATCTGTTGGTTTCAGGATTTGATGTTGAATATAAGTCGGTACTGTCTCTATTCAAAACCTTATATTTAACGTCAAATTTGATTGATTGATTGTTTGGATTGTGCTCGACCAGTTTATGAGCTGATTATGCTTTTACATTTAGCATTGGGTTAGGTTGAAAATATCTGTGTGCAAACGCCTTGTGAAACACTTCACAATTTGACGATAAGGTGTTTATCGATGTTGTGTTCATTTCAGATTTAATGAATGATTGTGAAATGATATTTTTCTTAAGTGAAAAGAAATGTATTCCCGATTTTGGACACGGAATGTTTTATAAAAAATGTTTTATAAAACAGAAAGGATTTCGAGGCCCAAAACCCGATGATTTCTAAAATGATTTAGAAATGTATTATGGTTTTACATTGTATTTCATCGCGTACTGATTAGTTGCTATTAATGATGTATCTGTTTGGTGGCGGAGAATTTATTCTCTTGCTTAACACCCTTCTTTGAGACGTACGAGCTCAAAGGTTATGTGATTAATAGTGACTGATCATATGTGTGAATTACTGATGTGAAGTACTATATTTTGAAAGTACTTGTGATTATTATGTTGTGAAATGATTTTCCCTACTTCGGGATATGAAATGATTTAGTATGTGGCTAAAGAGTCGGGTA
This sequence comes from Allium sativum, assembly GCA_030737875.1. Lineage (NCBI taxonomy): Eukaryota > Viridiplantae > Streptophyta > Magnoliopsida > Asparagales > Amaryllidaceae > Allium > Allium sativum. Next base: position 11,273,003 of record JASFAX010000035.1, read on the forward strand.
ACCCTGAGACTAAAAGTATGGGTGAGAGGGTGGTGTATGCTCTCCATGTGTGGGAGGTGCATCGTCGGTGTAGCCTAATCCTATGTGGGGTAGGTGCACATTTATATATCGAGTTGCGAGGCGCGTACCCTTTGCCTTGTCGATGTGGAGCACGATATTGGTTGAATACTTGTTTGTATGCATTGTTATGTTTTGGAATTCATATTTCCAAATGATTTGATTTGAGATCCCGAAGCTAAATCTACTTTGATATAGAAAGTTAGATAGGTATTTCAAATGATTTGAAATAAGAAATCGGGAATATAATCCAATGGAATAATTTCTGTAAATTGAATTAGATTTGGAAAATCTAAGTGTAGTGATTAATCTAAGTGGGTAGATTGGGATATTGCATGTTGAATGATGCATAGTAGATCCATATATCTATATTGATTGTTGTTTATACACTGGCATTCATGGGTTAAACCCGTTACACGAAAGTGGCGTGGTCCTATGATATGCCATATTATTAAATAAGTTAATTATAACTGTTTAGAGTTTCTCACACCTGTCTCATGAATGACCTGTAGTTTGCTTTTCCCTTGCAAACTCGGGTGCCCCTATTTTCCACGGGTAGTCGAGTAGTTTTATTTTGCAGATATATTGAGCAGGATTCTGGATCGAAGCTTAAAGCTGTGTCCAGTGCGTTTATCGTCTTCCGCTGTGTTATTCATTTATTTCCGCTGTGCACTATATTACATTTATTGTAAAATCATCTTCCGCTGTATTGATTATATTTCGATATACTCTGATATTCTGTACTCTGATGTAACATTATTATGATGTTTATAGAAGTCTTCTGTTATTTGTTCTAATGTATTGTATACCCAGAGTTAGCGTATACAGGATTCGAACGGTCTTGGTCGATTTAGCGATCGATTAGATCCGAGTGAAATCCATGTCGTTACATTTATCTACTTGTAGAGTTGGAGGTTGGTTATAAATCTTGATTCTTCTTTGTTAATCTAGATTCCAACAACATCCCCTATTTTTTTAAATTTAGAATGGCATTGAGGCAAAGAAAGAGATTAAGAATTATGGGGATAAAATAGGAGAGAGAGCACCTTTTAATAGACTAACAAAGGCAATCCTTAACCGTTAGATATTAGGTTTTTCAATCTAACCGTACATGAAATGCTGAGTCAAGAATGAATAAGGCCCATTTTGCATTTCATACTTTATTTTACGCTGCCTATACATATATAATTTTAATGTAATGAAGCTTTTAATAGCCTTCTTGTTTTGATCCCTTTTTACATTAATTGTGCCTATCCTCCTTCTTTAATTAATTACATGCTTTCATGCGTGTATATCCCTGTCTTTAATTGGAATTATCTTCATACATAAGACATCTTTATGCATATAAAAGCCTCCTTATGCGCACAACCTATATTTTATTCCAAATTTTGCCTCTCTTAGTTAATTAATGCATGACTTATTTCTTTTTAAATTCTTTCACATTAATGCCTCAATTTACTATTTTTAATGCATTTATTTCAAATACTATTGTGCGTTATTCACACATTAACCTTCCCTTTTCATGCATTTATCTTCCATGACATTTCTTTTCTTATTAACGCTTGCATTGATTGCCCTTTTTAATATTAAAAATGTTTTTCTTTTGGATACCTTACATATATACTTGTGCATTCCTTCTTATGCCATTTCTTCACATTTTTATTGCATGCTTTTTCAAACATACCTTTTTTTAAATGCGTTAACTTATAATGCTTCCGCTTTTTATTCCTTATTGCATTTATTAGCATGCGTTACATTCCTCTATGTTATACATACATATATACATATATATATATATATATATATATATATGTATATATATGTATATATATATGTTCCATTTTGACGCTCGCATGAAATAAACCATTTCCTTATAATGTCATTGCATTAATTAGTATCCACACTACCTCTTTTAATTGCATGTATATTCTTACCTTTCTTAATGCCTTAAAATTTGTACTAATTTTTCTCCTCTTCAATGTGTGAATTTATTTAAATTATACATTGCCATTATTTTTCCTTTATTTATGTTCATGCTTATATATTTGTATGTTCAGTTGGCCCTCTCTAAAACAAAAAGATAAAAATTATGCGACCATCGAGGTTCGAACCCCCGACCTCTATGTTACATATCCAATGCCTTAACCAACTGAGCTACGAAGTCTTTTGTTAGTAACTTTAGAAACAATGGTACTCATTTTTTTTCCTTGTTTACCTTTCATATTTTACTGCAATGCTTCATTTAAAGGTATTTCTTTCATCCTAAATCGGTTTTCTGCAATCCATAGGTCTAAATTTACCAGAAAATCGCCACGAACGTAATGATGCTACTCTCGTGGCCAAATTCTGGAAGCTCTTCAAAAAATTTCTTTTTCTTATATGCATTATTTGATTATTACAAAAAAATGCGGGGGTGTTAAAAGAGCTGGTATTATCAATCCTAGTATGGCCTTATTTCTCCCAGATCTCATTAGTTCTTCAACCGTTAATTGGTTTGAATTGGCAAGTTTGACACATTGGTATATTGAGATATTTTAATGCTAGTACCGATGCTCGTGCTAAACTAGTTTAATCCAAAGCTCTAATAGAAATCTCCTATGACAAGTCTCTTACCACATCAATTGAGGTCCATCTTTCTCCGGGTGCTATTGTTGAGGTTCAAGTCTGTGACTGTTGGTTCTAAGACACGGTACTTCTTGCCACTCTTTCGGTCACATTGCCTCTCCTCGCAAGCACTTCCAACTGTCCCCCTTTCTTCTATGTTTCAACTTACTAAGCCTCCTACCCGTCGTTGGGTCCTAAAGGTTTTCCGCTTGTTATCAAGCCTACTCCTCCTTCGGTCTCGGAGCTTATCATCAGCCCTTCTTCTCCTACCTTACCTTCTCAAACTACCACTTCGGTTATTATTCCACCCTAGGACTATGTGCCATCTATAACAGCCCACTCTTTTCTGCGCCCAAATTTTGATAAAAATCGAAACTAGAACACATCCAAGCATGGATCATGTTGTGAAGTACCTGCAATAAATGAGCATGAGCATAATCTGAGTATGATAAAAGAGAACTTACAACTGAAACAAGATAGGATAAACTAGTATTAACTCAAGTTGCTACCTTTTTCGTAGTAAGTCACTTTGCCAATACCGAGTATGAGAGAGAACGAGAACGGAAAGCCAAACTTAATAATCTGTGAGAACCCGACCTTCTCTGTGAAACGTGGATGTTGTAATGAGGGGTGGTCAGAACAACAAGTTCTGGTGACAAAGAAATGTACAACACAGACTTTAACATAGATATATTCCATTTGGTTCAACCCAAATTGTATGCCTAAGTAGGTTAGTGATTCTAGCCTAACCTAGTAAATGTTTACGCATGACTCTACTACTCTTCCCAAAGTAGTATTCCCAAATTATATTACCAAGATATGATATTTACATACATTTTTGTGAAGCCTTTATATCAGAGCTTAATTGGTTGATTCTATCGAGAGTGGGCCCTAAATTACGGTTTTTTAATCTAAATCCTCATTCACTTATTAACCCTCGATAATACATGCAACGTTAACATAAAACTAGAGGGCACTGGCTGCGAGCCCTACTAGGTAAGGCTTCCGTCATTCACGCATATACACTTGCCCTATATAAGGTGAGATATACCTTCTAGCTGACCTTATTACTTCCCGTAGCTTACTACTAGCTGACCTTATTAAATAACATCCTTAGTCGCTTACTACTTCCCTTAGGATAGATGGCTATATTTGGCCCTTCTAATTTCTAGGTTTGGGTAGGCCAATACACACCTGCCATTTAAGAACCCTATACTGAAAAACCTATTTCTAGGTGGACTATTTAACCCAAATCACTTAGCCTTTTAGGACCGAGGAAGCGGACTATATGCGAGGTTATTAGTTCGTCTCCCATTTTCCTTTAACAACTTTCCCTATTTGGGATAAAGTAGGTTATGTTATTAAGTCATTCTCGTTTAATTCCTTTGTACGGAAATACTATATGTACACTATTTATTTACGTGACAGATTTATATGGTGAATAATATCTTACATTATTAACCTACTAAGTCCAACTATATTTTTAATTAAACGTTTTATTGACATAAATAAGGAAGGTTATATTCCCTTTTTTATAGGATATTTATTTAATTTCTTCCCTAGTTTGGACTTAGTATTTAAACGACAATCAATATCTATTAATCCCTTTCTGACACCCATTTCTTTTTATTTCCTTTTTATTGCCCTCTATGACTCTAACGGTCATATTTTCCTAAGGCAACTATTTATCAGTCCTAAGTAATCTATTGTTGCGCCCCAATGTAAAATTTCTATTTTTATTCATTTAATTATTTATTATTATGTATATAAATATATATATTTATATTTTTACATACCTTGCCTCTCACATTAAGTTGACTAGATGTGGATGTTGGATGTGCTGGTCGGTACTGAGCAGACTTCTACCAGAAGTGAACTTAACATCGTGCCTTAGTATGCTTATTTTTTATGCATTAGACGCCTCACATTAAACTGACTACCTGTGGTTGATGGATTTGTCGGTCGGTTTCGGGCAGGCTTACACCACAAGTTGAGTTTAACCTCGTGTCTAAATGGGATTATAATTTAAATTTCCTAATTGGGGTCCATAACAATTATCCTAATTGATTTTAGGAATTGTAACCATTTTCCTATTCACATTTATTTCCCCCAAATCAATATTGGTTACAATGGTTATTTCTTTAGTTACGGTCTCATTTATAGAAGTTAATTATATTGATTGCTACAAATGGTCATCACAAATATATTAATTTAGTATGACTATATTTGCATATAATTCCACCATTGAACCTTATCCAAACATTCAACATTTGTCACAATTGTTAATTATTTATTTATGGCCTTTTTTATAGCAATCAATTACACAAATTGCTATAATGGTCACCATAAATATATTCATTAAGTATGGAATATAATTTACATGTATGATTCCATAAATTAATACCATTCAACATTTTAAACTTTCAAACATCTAATTTAATTCATATATTACCGTTTTACGCTGATTTGGATGGATAATATGTATATATTCATTTTTATGTTTTCGTGTGGTCAACGTAGTCATTAATATTTATTTATTTTTTATTGTTTTGCAATACTTCTTTTAAATTAACAATTTGGTCTAATCAATTAACCAAACATTCCCATTTTATATTCAATCTTGCTAAAAAGGTTTCAAGTCTCAAAAGGACCATTAGCCGCAATCATTGTAAATCATGCCTATTTTGTGGAATTGACATATTTCCAAATCATAAGAAATATATGTAGTATATTTTTATTTTGGAATAATCGATGCAAATTACACACAAAACATGTATTTATTTTTATATGTACCTTTGCACCACTTTTTCCTTTTTAATTCTTTTAGTCATACCTCTTGTGATTCTAAAATAATGGCTCTTTACTTAAAATGAGGAAAACGTCTTAATTTACAATGCTTAAGCCAAAATCCAAACAATATTGAATGTAAAAAAGAAATATATTTTTATTCTTAAAACCACATAATACACAAATTCATCTTTTTTTCCAAATTTACATATTTTAGCACTGAACTAAAGGTCTAGAACAAACCTACAACAATTTTATGTTTAATGGGACTGATTTCCAGATCCATAGTGTTGTGTAACATATACAACATATTTCATGGCATAACTTGTGTGAATATGTGGGAAAAAATACAAATAAATCCAACAATTCATGTTATACTTAACCACAACTTATCATTTACAAATTTTAAACATATTCATTATCAGATGGTAACATATTCATAATCTATTCTTTGGTGTTTTTCTGTCTCCCTTATCGATGGCGATCTGTCTATTCTGGAACATCCGTGGTGTCGGCAACGATGCGTCTGTGGTTAGGCTAAAGTGTATTGTTTGGAAGTACTCTATCCTCTTGGTGGCACTCCTGAAACCTATTCTGGGACCGGAAGGGATCACCAAGTCAGTTCTTTCTCTTAGTTTTGACGGTGCCTTAGCCAGTGTATTGGGAAAGATCTGGATCCTGTGGTCCAATGACATTGTTGCCCAAACTATCTTCGTCTCCGATCAGTTACTGTCGGTAGCCTACTCACTCCCTTCCTTCTGTTCGTCTTTCATGTTTTCTGCTGTTTATGCTAGGTGCGATAGGTTTGAACGGTCGACTCTCTAGAGCGACGTTATCGGTCTGTCTGCTTTTGGATTTCTTGTTTCAATTCTGGGTGGCGACTTTAATATAGTCCCCAGCCAAGCAGAAAAACTGGGAGGCAATGTTGTTAATCGCGCTGTTGTTGTTGATTTCAATGCCTTCGTCATTGAGTTAGGGCTATCAGAAGTCGCATTTGTCAGTTCGGCCTTTACTTGGAGTAACAACCAAGATAGGCCAAATCAGATTCTGTCTAGACTTAATAGAGTTTTTGGCTCGGAAAGCTTGTTCAGCCTTCCTTTCCTATTCTCTATGACTCATCTGCATCAGACCTTTTCGGACCATGCTCCAATACTTCTTGGCTGTTCTCCCGTACTCTCTCCGGCCCTACATCCTTTTGGTTCCAGAGTATGTGGAGATCCCATCACTCATTCCAGAAGGTTGTGCACGACTCCTGGATCTCTCTAATTGAAGGCTCGCTTCTATCGCTTTGTCCCGTAAGCTCTAGCGCTTTAAGACTTGCCCCATGTCTTGGAATATTATGGAGTTCAATATGTTTTCGACCGTGTCAGAGCAGCCGAAGAGACTGCTGTTCTTTCCAAGGCTTCTTTTGATGAGGATCCTCTGCGTCTAACAAGGAAGCATGGGCCCTCTCCCAGCTTGCTTTTTCATCAAAACTTCGTATCGAGAACGATTGTCGTCGCGAGAAAACAAGAATCAAGGGGGTGGTCGATGGCGATACGAACTCCAAGTTCTTTCACTCCAATATTCATAAGAAGAACCATCTTCTCTCGATTCTCCAGATCCAGCATCCTAATCTCCCTTTGGCTTCTTCTTCGGAGGATGTTAAGGAAACTATTCTCTCCCACTCCCAAACCTTCTTAGGAGCGCCTTCGGTCCCGGCCTCTGATCCGTCTTTTCTTTCCTACAGTCCAAGGTTGGTTTTACCATTGGAAGGTCCAGACTTCGTTGTTTCTCCTACTAAGGAAGAGATACGCGCTTGTGTTTTTTTACTGAGAAAGGATAGTGCTTGTAACACCCCGCACCCGCTAAGGTCACTCACAAAGGGAATGCCTTAGCTTCGGTGGAGTATTTAAGTGAATATAGAACTGAAAAATTACAACAAGACAGATATAAGTAATCCTTGAAATTTAAAACATCAGTTCAATGCAGCAGAAGGTAAACATGTTTGGTTACATCTCAAAAACCAACAAGAGTCAAGTACAAAATATCCATCTCGTTAAAACATAAGTACATAATCCCGCTACATACTAATAGCCATAATAGAAAAGATAACCGAGCTTTTCTTCAAGAGTCCAAGCTCCAAAAGATAGATAAAGCAATCTGATCAAAGCCCACTAGTGCTAGGCCCACTCTGAGAACCTGAGGGTTGGGGAAAAAGATAAAAACAACGGGGTCAGACATAAGTCTGAGTGATCCCTATAACCTTAACAATACAGTCATTAAAGTAATTAGGGTATGATATAAACCTGTACGGTACGACTGGGGATAAATGACTACACTAAGTAGCCAACTAGACTTAGGATAAACTAAGATAACGGTAAAGACGCGCCTATCCACCCAAGGATAAATACTATTCTGCACCACACCAGATCTACTCACCCAAGGATAATTCCTACACTGCACCACACCAGTTCCACCTACCTAAGTGTAATTCCTACTTAAAGGTTGATCCCCACTAAGTGTACTTAGTAATTTTTAATAGTAGTTTCGTATACCCCTAGCTGACTACATAGGTGTCGTCTGCCCCTATCTCCACTAGGTGTACCTGCTACTCCCCAAGCGATCGGCTCCCTACCGTAGATACCCGTGCTGGCCCCACAGTGGGGTGTATCACTCCCCAAACTGGCAACACGAAAATGGTGCACGGCTTATATCTACACGATGCAACAACGTCTTACCTACCAGCCCGGGTCCACACACGCATATGAAATCCGTTGGACTCGCGTTGCCACCGCTACCCCGTTTTGGCCTCTTATAGTCAAGCCCAGTACGCGTGTCCCGTCCTCGACATGGGTCGAGCCCAATAAGATACATATGGGTTACTGGTTGAAATGGGCCCCCACAAGCTACTACTTAAGCTTGTCATTTTATCTAGTGCATCCCACTTAACCCCTTTTTATAATCATGCCCACTTACATGTTAAGGTTTGGTTAAGTCATCTAATCATATTTCAATTGCCACTCAAGGCCCCCACAAGCTACTACTTAAGCTTGTCATTTAATCATATTTCAATTGCCACTCAAGGCCCCCACAAGCTACTACTTAAACTTGTCATTTAATCATATTTCAATTGCCACTTAAGGCCCCCACAAGCTACTACATAAGCTTGTCATTTAATCATATTTCAATTGCCACTTAAGGCCCCCACAAGCTACTACTTAAGCTTGTCATTTAATCATATTTCAATTGCCACTTAAGGCCCCCACAAGCTACTACTTAAGCTTGTCATTTAATCTAGTGCATCCCACTTAACCCCTTTTCATAATCATGCCCACTTACATGTTAAGGTTTGGTTAAGTCATCTAATCATATTTCAATTGCCACTCAAGGCACCCACTAGATTTTTCCACATGCCACCCAAGGCACCCGCTTAACCCTTTAATCATGTTTAATTACATGTCCCACTTTGGTTAAGTATTCAAATCTTATCTTCTATGTCCACCCAAGGCAACCACTAGATTTTCCCATGCCACCCAATGCACTTACTTAACCCTTTAATCATGTTTAATTACATGTTCCACTTCAGTTAAGTATTCTAATCGTATTTTCTATTGCCACCCAAGGCAACTACTAGATTTTTCACATGCCACCCAAGGCACTACTTGATTTCCACATGCCACCCAAGGCACCCACTTAACCCCTCATGCCCACTACATGCTTATCTGGTTAAGTGTTTCTTAATTGATTAAGAACGTGACCGTTGTAAAGACCTCTCACATTAGACTATCTTTTATGGCAGCTGGATTTGCCGGTTGGGTCCGGGCAGCCTTACGCCATAACTGAGTCTAACCTCGTGTCTATACACTTGTCACGTATTTGGTTTGTGCCTAAGACCTCTCACATTGGGCCAATCATTTGTAGCCGCTGGATTTGCCGGTCGGTTCCGGGCAGTCTTACGCTACAAAAGGGTCCAACCTAGTGTCTTAGTCGATTAATTACACCTAATTAATCACCCTCGAATTAATTTTCCCTAATTAATTCCAATTTTAACGATGTACATAATTGACTCAATTATGTCCATCATTTTATGGTATGCATAATCATACCAACTTCACACCATTTCATTAACATGTTTATTCACCCCATCGTTCCCCACGTAATTCGCTAACATGACATAAAAGGGAAGATTCTTCATAAATGTAATGGGTTCAACTTGCATAACATTAGCATCAACATGGGTTTAAAGGTGTCAACATGCATATAGCATCAAACCCAACTAGCATAGATAATCAACCCAAACTTGCATGAATCACATATGTCATAAGGAGGGTAACTTGCATAAGTTTCTTATGTCATACAAAAGGGTAAACTTGCATATGTATGTATGACATGTAAAGGGGTTAACTTGCATATGTATGCATATCATACTAAGGTGTAAACTTGCACGTCTCTTGCATATAATCAAACATCATACTTGCATAACATGTCATATGTGAACTTGCATATTATCAGACACCAAACTTGCATACATATCATACATGAACTTGCATATCATCATACACCCAACTTGCATAATCATGGTGTCATAGTGGATCAATGTTTATCATAGCAACTAGCATCATGAACACTTGCATAACTTGCATAACATCATGATCATATAGCATATAGCTTGCATAACTTGCATAACATCATGAACATGTAACTTGTGACTTGCATAACTTGCATAACATCATGAACATGTAACATATGGCTTGCATAACTTGCATAGCATCTCAAACATGTAGCATATTACTTGCATAACTTGCATAATATCACAAACATATAGCATATAACTTGAATGACATGCATAACATCATTAACACATTTCACATAACTTGCATAACATGCATAACATCATTAACACATAGCATACAACTTGCATAACTTGCATTGATCCACATTCATAGCCATAACCTCATTATATCCTATCATAATCATTTCAATAATTGGTCATTAAGGCTATAGAAAACTCACAACTTGTTGATTAGCCTTCTTATGAATATATTAAAAGATTGAGATGAAGTCACTAAGCTATCAACTCAAAAACTCCAAATAAGAATGCTCCAATTGAAAACCCTTGAGCCAAATCAATAATAAAGATCCTAGTTTTGATGAAGAAAAGCCTTGAATCAAACTTAGAAACACTTAAGCAAGCTTAGGAACTCTTATACTTCTTTAGAAACTCTCTCATATGATTAGAGATGGAGATTATGACAAGAGGATGAGGGTGGAGGCCATGAGAGAACAATTTGGCATAGTTTAGCTATAGGATTGAATAATGAGCATTTAGGTTTAGGTTAGGGGTCTTTTTATAGAAGACTAGGATAGTTTTAGCCATAGGATTAACCTTAGTTTAGATCCTAGCCATCAAAGCATGTCTTGGGGAAGAAGTCAAGTGTAGGAACCATCTAGGGCCTTTAGATTAAAGCTGAACCATGAGAACCATTCAAATGCAAAATCTGCATTTGAGCGAATCGGCCCATGGGTTGACAGCCAAACACCCCGGATTAACCCCTAGTCGACCCAGCGGGCTTGGGTCGACCTCAAAAATCGGCCGGTTCGGTTATTCCACTCTCCCAATTCGCTGTTTTGAACATTTTTGCATATTTAATTATTTAATTTTCAATTATATATATATATATATATCAATATATATATATTTCTCTGCGCAACCCATTTCACTTAATTAAGTATACTTTAATTTTTGAATTTTTATGTTCAAATTACGGGGTGTTACATTCTCCCCTCCTTAAAGGATTTCGTCCCCGAAATCTCTAAGTCAAGAAGAACGTATCCTACCAACTAAACAACCATCTACTAAACCATCAAACACTGGCATCCATTGTCCTTAAAATTTCTAATGACGTATGAACATATGCAAAAAGTGTGTGTATATGTTCCCTGTCTAATGCAAAATTAGGCGGTCCACTTATTTAGTTGACCTCCTTAATGCGAACCATGATAGTGCCATGCATCCAATATGTATGCGAAAGATCCCTATCGACACATACTATCTCTACATGTGTGCACAACCATACACCAAAATGCATCATCCATATGATAACGCAACCATTATACATCCATTAATATAGCTACCTACACACAATTTTATGCAATATGCAATATGAAGTGATTGAGCCGATCTAGTGCCTAGAGTGTATGTATATGCATCCACGAGCAACCACTAGCAACCACTTGCATCCACACGCATCCATCAAACATAACATGTCTCAAACACATGTTTCAACCATAGGTTTTATCCTAACTAAAGGTCAAAGGTACTAATGAGAGGACATACTAAAGATAAGATAAGTACTAGACAAACGATAAAGGAGAAGTTAAAAGACATACCCTCAAAAGAAATGGGTACAATGAACGCATCTTCACTTCTGTCTCCCAAGTAGGCTTACTCTCACCTTCTCCCCTTTTCACTTTGACTAGTCGAACCTCTCTGTTTCTCAACTTCCTAATCTCTGACCCAAGGATGCGGGTAGGAGCTCGTTGAATAGTCGCATCACGCTCTACCTCCACTTCTTTAAGCAAGCTCGGCTCTACCGCCTCTACGGTCTCATGTAGGCACTTCCTCAAATGTGACACATGGAATACGTCATGTTCCCTATGCAACCGAACTATCTCTCGAATATAAACTGAAGCTAGACATGGAACAGTCCTCTTGCTCTTCACGGGTATGAAATGGGCACTCTTAGTAAGTCTATCTACCGCAACCCAAATTCCCGTATTACCCTTCCTCGATCTTGGTAACCCATCAATAAAATCCATCGAGACGCTATCCCACTTCCATTGCGGAACTTCCAATGAGTGAAGCAACCCACCCGGTTTCTTTTGCTTCGCTTCCACCTGTTGGCACACCAAGCATCTAGCGACATACTCGGCCACATCTTTCTTCATACCGGCCCAAAAGAAAACTCGCTTCATGTCTTGGTACATCTTGTCCCCACCGGGATGAATAGTCATCCTAAAACGATGTGCCTTATCAAGAATAGCCTTCCTCAAACCCTCGTCTTGCGGTACGCAAAGTCTACTGTCTCTACGCAAGCACCCCCTATCGTCTAGGGTGTACCTACTCAAATGGCTGGACGACTCCCCCCTTATGAGCCTCTATACCAACTTAACCAACTGTGGGTCGTCCCTCTGTGCCTCGCCAATCCGTCTCAAAAGGGTAGGTCTGACCTCCAAGGATGCTAGCAAATCGGGTACAAAGTCAACGGAAGGTCTGAAATCAAACATCGAGATAAATTCCAAGCTTCGTCGTTCCACGAACAATGGACTCAAGGACAACCTTTTTCCGCTCAAGGCGTCTGCCACCATGCTATCTCGAAATCATAGGATGCTAAGAACACCATCCACCTTTGCTGTCTCAAGACTATGCGCTCGAAGAGCCTCCAAAACTTCCCTAAGATGTAGGGCATGCTTTTCTCCACTTCTGGAGAAAACCAGGATATTCTCTCATACAAAATCGTCACAACTATCCATCTCTCACGCAGACCATCCTAGTCGAACTCGACATCCCCCAAATGCAAGCCCCAAAGTCCTAAACCAATATCATACAAACACCAAAGGGACACCTCCTTCGAATTCAGACGACCTGCGTGAGATGATACTAGTAAAAACAGCTAAATAATTAAGCCTTTGTCCAACTCTGGATGTCCTTGCCAGTCTCACTCCAGAACCACCGTAGATCAAATAACTGGCTTCGCTTAACCTGTTCAGCACACACGAAAGCTTATTTCGCTTTTAGAAAAGACCAAGGTGTCCTCCACAAAGACCACTACGAAGTTGTTTAGGTACTCCCTGAACACCCTACTCATCAAATCAACAAAATATGCAGGGGCGTTCGTCAAACCAAATGGCATCACCAGCCACTCATAGAAACCATCTGGAGTCCTAAAGGCGGTCTTCTCTATACTATCCTCAGTCACTCCCAACTGATGAAACTCCGTGGCCAAGTCCCACTGTGAAACACTGAGGCGCCAACCAACAGATCAAAAAGATCATCAACCCTTGGCAATGGGTGTCTATTCTTCTTTATGAGCTTGTTGAGTTCTCTATAGTCTACACAAAGTCTGAGGGACCCATCCACCTTCGTGGCTAAAACTACTGGAGCACCCCACTCTGATATACTTCGTCTTATGAACCCCTTCTCAAGCAACTCCCCTACTTGCTTATGGAGTTCCCTCCTCTCACGAGGAGCCATGTGGCGCACTGACACAGATACTGGTTTAGCATCGTCTACCAGATATATTCGGAGGTCTATCTCCCGCTTCGGAGGTAAGCCCTTCACCTCCCCAAACACATCCGAGTATTCCCCGACCACTCTAACAGATCGCAAATTCTCGACCGAAGCGTCAAGCGATTCAAGATAACTTAGCATAACAGAATCTATGGGATTTCAAAAGATCTCGAGAGTGTTAACCAAGCGGGTCATAAGCCTAACAACTCTCCTTTCACAATCAAGAACGGCACCATTACTGGATAACCAGTCCATGCCCAAAATCAACCCATAACCCGGGAAGCCCAAACAAAAGCATCACCTCTAAACTCAACGCTAAGTATGGAAATCTTCAAACCCAAACATATCATGGACAAATAAGTGGAGCCCTCCCAATTGGGTTTGAAACAACCACGGGATCATCTACCAAACTGGTGTCTAGGTGCAGTGACTCAACTAATGATGATGAGATAAACGAATGTGGTGCGCCATAGTCGAATAAAGTTCGAACAGGATGATCGAGATAACCAAATTTCAACTTAGACGGTCCTACCCCATCAGGTATACCCGTCGTGAGGGAATACATCTACCCTCCCGAAGATCCTGTACTTCGTCTTTACCTCTTTGGACAACCCTAATAAGGTGTCCTATTTCTCCAAAACAACTAGCCTTCCCCTTCCCATTCTCCTTTCGTGGCCTTCTTACCATGATAAGGTTTCATCCTTTATTTACCTAATAGCTATTTGAACCTTCCTCTCTCGTCCATCTTAAAGGTACCCATAAGCCTTCCACCTCCTTGGACTAACTTCTTGGCCTGGAAAACGTCTTAGTCCCTTGAAGTGGTTCTTCCGACCTTCATACGGAAGTCCTTATTTATCTTAAAAAGACATCTACACGCGGAGGGGAAATTCAAAAAGAGAAAGAGGAAGAGATTCAAAACGGAGAATCCGAAGGATAAAGATATGGCCATTGGGGATTATGCTTTTCTTTCAAAAACTTTTCTCTCATAAGACATGTTTTTGAAAATACTTCTTCCAAAAATGTTTTTAGAAAAATAGTTTCCTAAAAGTTTTATCTGTTCCGGTAACCTTAAGCTCTGATACCACGTGTAACACCCCACACCCGCTAAGGTCACTCACAAAGGGAACGCCTTAGCTTCAGTGGAGTATTTAAGTGAATATAGAACTGAAAAATTACAACAAGACAGATATAAGTAATACTTGAAATATAAAACATCATTTCAATTCAACAGAAGGTAAACATGTTTGGTTACATCTCAAAAACCAACAAGAGTCAAGTACAAAATATCCATCTCGTTAAAACATAAGTACATAATCCCACTACATTCTAATAGCCATAATAGAAAAGATAACCGAGCTTTTCTTCAAGAGTCCAAGCTCCAAAAGATAGATAAAGCAATCTGATCAAAGCCCACTAGTGCTAGGCCCACTCTGAGAACCTGAGGGTTGGGGAAAAAGATAAAAACAACGGGGTCAGACATAAGTCTGAGTGATCCCTATAACCTTAACAATACAATCATTAAAGTAATTAGGGTATGATATAAACCTGGTACGGTACGATTGGGGATAAATGACTACACTAAGTAGCCAACTAGACTTAGGATAAACTAAGATAACGGTAAAGACGCGCCTATCCACCCAAGGATAAATACTATTCTGCACCACACCAGATCTACTCACCCAAGGATAATTCCTACACGGCACCACACCAGTTCCACCTACCCAAGTGTAATTCCTACTTAAAGGTTGATCCCCACTAAGTGTACTTAGTAATTTTTAATAGTAGTTTCGTATACCCCTAGCTGACTACATAGGTGTCGTCTGCCCCTATCTCCACTAGGTGTACCTGCTACTCCCCAAGCGATCGGCTCCCTACCGTAGATACCCGTGCTGGCCCCACAGTGGGGTGTATCACTCCCCAAAGTGGCAACCCGAAAATGGTGCATGGCTTATATCTATACGATGCAACAACATCTTACCTACCAGCCCGGGTCCACACACGCATATGAAACCCGTTGGACTCGCGTTTCCACCGATACCCCGTTTTGGCCTCTTATAGTCAAGCCCAGTACGCGTGTCCCGTCCTCGACATGGGTCGAGCCCAATAAGATACATATGGGTTACTGGTTGAAATGGGCCCCCACAAGCTACTACTTAAGCTTGTCATTTTATCTAGTGCATCCCACTTAACCCCTTTTTATAATCATGCCCACTTACATGTTAAGGATTAGTTAAGTCATCTAATCATATTTCAATTGCCACTCAAGGCCCCCACAAGCTACTACTTAAGCTTGTCATTTAATCATATTTCAATTGCCACTCAAGGCCCCACAAGCTACTACTTAAACTTGTCATTTAATCATATTTCAATTGCCACTTAAGGCCCCCACAAGCTACTACTTAAGCTTGTCATTTAATCATATTTCAATTGCCACTTAAGGCCCCCACAAGCTACTACTTAAGCTTGTCATTTAATCATATTTCAATTGCCACTTAAGGCCCCCACAAGCTACTACTTAAGCTTGTCATTTAATCTAGTGCATCCCACTTAACCCCTTTTCATAATCATGCCCACTTACATGTTAAGGTTTGGTTAAGTCATCTAATCATATTTCAATTGCCACTCAAGGCACCCACTAGATTTTTCCACATGCCACCCAAGGCACCCGCTTAACCCTTTAATCATGTTTAATTACATGTCCCACTTTGGTTAAGTATTCAAATCCTATCTTCTATTGCCACCCAAGGCAACCACTAGATTTTCCCATGCCACCCAAGGCACTTACTTAACCCTTTAATCATGTTTAATTACATGTTCCACTTCGGTTAAGTATTCTAATCGTTTTTTCTATTGCCACCCAAGGCAACTACTAGATTTTTCACATGCCACCCAAGGCACTACTTGATTTCCACATGCCACCCAAGGCTCCCACTTAACCCCTCATGCCCACTACATGCTTATCTGGTTAAGTGTTTCTTAATTTATTAAGAATGTGACCGTTGTAAAGACCTCTCACATTAGACTATCTTTTATGGCAGCTGGATTTGCCGGTTGGGTCCGGGCAGCCTTACGCCATAACCGAGTCTAACCTCGTGTCTATACACTTGTCACATATTTGGTTTGTGCCTAAGACCTCTCACATTGGGCCAATCATTTGTAGCCGCTGGATTTGCTGGTCGGTTCCGGGCAGTCTTACGCTACAAAAGGGTCTAACCTCGTGTCTTAGTCGATTAATTACACCTAATTAATCACCCCCGAATTAATTTTCCCTAATTAATTCCAATTTTAACGATGTACATAATTGACTCAATTATGTCCATCATTTTATGGTATGCATAATCATACCAACTTCACACCATTTCATTAACATGTTTATTAACCCCATCGTTCCCCACGTAATTCGCTAACATGACATAAAAGGGAAGATTCATCATAAATGTAATGGGTTCAACTTGCATAACATTAGCATCAACATGGGTTTAAAGGTGTCAACATGCATATAGCATCAAACCCAACTAGCATAGATAATCAACCCAAACTTGCATGAATCACATATGTCATAAGGAGGGTAACTTGCATAAGTTTCTTATGTCATACAAAAGGGTAAACTTGCATATGTATGTATGACCTGTAAAGGGGTTAACTTGCATATGTATGCATATCATGCTAAGGTGTAAACTTGCACATGTCTCTTGCATATAATCAAACATCATACTTGCATAACATGTCATATGTGAACTTGCATATTATCATACACCATACTTGCATACATATCATACATGAACTTGCATATCATCATACACCCAACTTGCATAATCATGGTGTCATAGTGGATCAATGTTTATCATAGCAACTAGCATCATGAACACTTGCATAACTTGCATAACATCATGATCATATAGCATATAGCTTGCATAACTTGCATAACATCATGAACATGTAACTTGTGACTTGCATAACTTGCATAACATCATGAACATGTAACATATGGCTTGCATAACTTGCATAGCATCTCAAACATGTAGCATATTACTTGCATAACTTGCATAATATCACAAACATATAGCATATAACTTGCATGACATGCATAACATCATTAACACATAGCACATAACTTGCATAACATGCATAACATCATTAACACATAGCATACAACTTGCATAACTTGCATTGATCCACATTCATAGCCATAACCTCATTATATCCTATCATAATCATTTCAATAATTGGTCATTAAGGCTATAGAAAACTCACAACTTGTTGATTAGCCCTCTTATGAATATATTAAAAGATTGAGACGAAGCCACTAAGCTATCAACTCAAAAACCCCAAATAAGAATGCTCCAAATGAAAACCCTTGAGCTAAATCAATAATAAAGATCCTAGCTTTGATGAAGAAAAGCCTTGAATCAAACCTAGAAACACTTAAGCAAGCTTAGGAACTCTTATATTCTTTAGAAACTCTCTCATTTGATTAGAGATGGAGATTATGACAAGAGGATGAGGGTGGAGGCCATGAGAGAACATTTTGGCATAGTTTAGCTATAGGATTGAATAATGAGCATTTAGGTTTAGCTTAGGGGTCTTTTTATAGAAGACTAGGATAGTCTTAGCCATAGGATTAACCTTAGTTTAGATCCTAGCCATCAAAGCATGTCTTGGGGAAGAAGTCAAGTGTAGGAACCATCTAGGGCCTTTAGATTAAAGCTGAACCATGAGAACCATTCAAATGAAAAATCTGCATTTGAGCGAATCGGCCCACGGGTTGACAGCCAAACACCCTGGATTAACCCCTAGTCGACCCAGCGAGCTTGGGTCGACCTCAAAAATCGGCCGGTTTGGTTATTCCCCTCTCCCAATTCGCTGTTTTGAACATTTTTGCATATTTATTTATTTAATTTTCAATTATATATATATATATATATATCAATATATATATATTTCTCTGCGCAACCCATTTCACTTAATTAAGTATACTTTAATTTGTGAATTTTTATGTTCAAATTACGGGGTGTTACAGTGCTAGTGGGCCTGATGGCTTCAATGGGGTTTTCTATCGGAGTGTCTAGCCGATTATCCAGTCGGACTTCTGCTAGGCAATTCGTTTTTTCTTTTCCGATGGAGAACTGCCTTAGGGTTGGACCTCCACTAACTTGTTCCTTATTCCTAAGTGCGAAAATCCCATTTCGTGCATGGATTTTCGGCCTATCAGTTTGTGTAACTTTTCTAAAAAGGTTATTTCTAAGATTGTGGCAGCTAGGATGTCTCCTTTTCTACAACTTCTTATTTCCACTTCTCAGGTGGGGTTTGTTAAATGACGCTTGATCATGGATAATGTTCTTTTAGCCCAAGAGCTTATTTCTCAGATTGATAGGAAAATTAGGGGTTCTAATGTGGTAGGTAAGTTCGACATGGCAAAAGGTTACGACCGCATGTCCTGGTTTTTCATCATCAAGGTTATTCGAGCTTTTGGGTTTCCTGAGGTTATTATTGACGTCATCTGGAGGCTCATATCCAACTGTTGGTTCTCTGTTCTCATCAATAGAGCGACCAATGGTTATTTCAAGGCTGATAGTGGTCTTCGCTAGGGAGATCCCCTCTCTCCTTCGCTTTTCATTATCATTGTTGAGGCTTACGTACGTGGGTTGCATTCACTGACGATAGCTAATCAGATTCACCAATTTGGCATTCCTTCGGGTTGATCAGTTCTTTCCTCTTTGTCCTTTGTGGACAACATCATCATTTTCATGAATGGTAACCGTCGTTCAATCCGTCGTTTGGTCGGCCTCATTTAGCAATATGAGAGGTGTTTAGGCCAACTCGTTAATACTGCTAAAAGTTGCTTCGTCCCGTCGAGAGACTTGACGATGGTCAGATCTTCTTGGACAAAACCTTCGTTGGTTTCAAGGCTGCTTCCCTTCCTTTAACTTACATTGGAATTGTTCTTTACAATGTTTGTAAGCTCAATGCCATTTTCGACACCCTCGCCGATAAAGCTAGGGGGATGATCATTCGGTGGAATGCAGCGCTTCTATTTCATACAGGAAGACTGGTTCTCATAGAGTCTTTGCTTGACTCTGTAGGAACTCATGTCTTTGTTTTTCAGATCATACCATTCGTTGGCTTCATATTTTTTCTAGGGGAAAAGGACAATGCTAAACGTCACCGTTGGGTTTCTTGGGACATTATTTGTCACCCCAGAAGTGAGGGGGGATTAGGTCTCAGAAACCCAAAGGGTACCTGTACAACTTTTGCTTGTAAACTGTGGACTATGTTTGACGCAGACGACTCTTTATGGGCAATGTTCCTCCATGCTAAGTATCGCCGTCTATAACCCAATAGCTATACTGGGGTTTTGTCCTTTGCTAGTGAGACGTGGAAACAAATGCAATCCATGAAGGCATTCTCTGATTCGCATGGGAGTGGGTTAGAATGGGACGGTAGCCCCTTTACGATTCACGTGACTTGGAATCCGGGTCGGACTCCATCTCCTGGCCTTACCAAATTCTCTTTCATCTGGGATGGTCGTATTCCTCCGAAGGCTTCTCTCTTTATGTGGAGAACCTTACATGGGAGATTAACAATAGATGAGAACCTTTATAGGATTGGCATTCCATTAGCTTCTCGTTGTAGGTGTTATGGATCTGGGGGAATAGAGTCCATTACCCATGTTTTTTTCTTAGGCTTTACTGCCAACTCGGTTTGGAATTACTTCAGGAACTTAGTTGGTCTTCGAGGTAATGCGTCTTCTCTTGAGGAAAGACCGAGGAACTGGTGGACTGGTACCTTAGGGAAATCCTTTGGTTTTATCCTGTTCCGCTTTCTTCCTTGTCTTATCTGCTCGCAAATTTGGTGCGCGCGGAATAGGACTATTTATGATGAGGTGCCTATGGTCCCCTCTAATATCATCCGAAAGGTAAGGAATGATGTGTTCCTTGCTTTTCAAGGCAGACTGTTTAGAGTTTCCTTCGGGTCACGCTCGCGGCGGCTTGCCATAACCTTTGATGTTTCATCGGTTATGGCAACTTCCAGAGCGACAATTGGTCGAACCTCTATTTCCTTAGGATATCGGGATCGGTTTCAATAGCTTGTTTCACACCGTCCCCAACCCCCTGTTTTTTGTGGCTTATATTGTTTTCTAGTACTGCAGGGTCTGGATTTACTAGTTGTTGATTTACTGGCGGGTGGAGTTTTGGAGTCAATCTTTCGGGTTGGTAGGGAGCTTGATAGCTGACTGGCTGGCTTCTTTGGTCCTGACGTTGAAGCCATCGCCAGCCTTTCCTTTGTCCAGATGAGGCCTTTTTAAGGCTAGAGGGTTTCTACCATTTCATTGGATCCTTCCATTTGTCCCGCCTTCATCTTACTCGGCGTGGGTCAACAGATAGCCGCCTAATCCCGTTTCGCTGCTGTTGTCTTGCTTTTTGTTGTCTGTTTGTTCCTCCTATTACCTTGTATCTTCTAGATTTTGTGTATGAATAGGTTATGTAGCCATCTCTACATAACCTGTTTTTGTGAGCCTTTGTAAAAGGGCTAGATTCTCCTTTTTGTTATATATTTATCCTTTTCTAAAAAAAAATTCATAATCAAATCTGATTGTTATCAAAATTTACAATTATTTAATTAACAGATCTAATAGGCATAAAACATATATTGGATTCAAACCTATAAATCATTATATCTGTATTAGTAAATTTCCCATTCACTTTATAGCTCCTAATTTCTGAATTTTGAACATTTTTAGGGTTACAATACCCAAATTCTTATAAATCTACAGTTTATCTAAAAAGGGGAAAATTCTACAACTATAAAAATGTAAGAAAAAGGGAAGAGAGCAAGGAATCTATCGTTGAGCGTCAAATTTCATTAGTTTCCATTAGATCTACTTTCCCTCTCATTTCATATGAATTGGATTTAATTTGATATGTATGAATATATTTTTATTTTAGAATTTAGATTTGGAGAGAGACAGAGAGAGAGAGAAATGGCAGAGCTCCGTTGCCTCCATAGATTTATGTGGAAAAAGAATGAGGCTCTACTCCTTTATTTACATGGGTGGAAATGGCATTGCACCGCTGGATTTATTTTAAATAACATATGTACATACGTTTTAATATAATTTTATAAACCAACCCCCTTAACCGTAGCCCTAGCTGCCCAGCTCGACCAAGCGGTTGCAGCTAGTGGTCGATCTCCCCGATCGACCTAGTAGTGAGGTGGCTGGGGGAAGATTTATTTCTATATATATATATATTTCTATTTTATTTATTATCCATCCGTTTTCGTAATTCGTTCGTAACTTTTTCATGTGGACTCCGTTCATGAAACTCCAAACATGAAAGTTGACCAGAATTCCGAGACGAACGCAACGGTTAAAGTTTCGTGGTCAAATTCCATCATTTGCTGAAATTCCTATTTTTGGGATTTTAATTAAATAATTATTTATTATCAAAATTCTGGGTTGTGACATTCTTCCACCTTAAAAGGAATTTCGTGCCGAAATTATGACACCTAGTTATCCGATCCTACACAACCAACGTGTGTACATCCACTTTGCAACCATGTGTATATGTGCATGGTGTGCTTAATGCGTTTCAACCATAAAATATGCATGAAAGATGATTCTAAATCGGGCCCACTATATGTATGCGTTGAGGATTTTTAAACACTTTTGAAAACATGATGGAAAGCATCCTAAATATAAGGGAAGTTGTATATGAATGCAAATTTTAAAAACTCTTTTTCATCAATTACCTTCACACAATTACGAATCGAAGTGTGAAGCAACCAATTTTGCATCCAAACCTAACCATCCAAAACGTCACGCAATCTAATCGTTTCCTATTTGATTTCTCCTAATCTAGAAAAAGGAAATCAAAGCGAATTTTTTTAATATTTCCTCCACTTCCAATTATTCCATTTCCCGCCCTACAGTGGAATTTTCACCTCAATTACCCAAACTACTCCAAAAAATCCATCCGTAGACATAAAGGAGGCTTAAAGCAAGCTCTAAAATGTAAAATGAGTTAATTAGTAACTCTCCTGCATTGTTGATAAGGTATGCAAACAACATTCCTGAGGCCAAAACAACATTTTCCTTGTTGTCATTAACATTTTTATCATATTGTCGGTCCTATTGCACCGCTAAAACATGCACATAAAGCATCCAAACATCTTTCTTACGCTATTCATGTGACCAAAACTGAAAATTTTCATAAAATATAAATTTCCGCTTAAAAATTTCTTGTGTTTATTTTGAAAATTTCTTTCCAAAACCATTTCACCTTCCTATAAAATAAGAAAATGATAAAAATGTTTTTTTTTTCAAACAACATTTTCCAATAACTTAAAAAGGGTATTTTGTAGAAATTTAAACGAATCATGTCACATGTTGGCGAAAAAGGAAGTTTGTCACGCCAAAATGCGAAAACTGAAATCAAACACGAAAGACAAAAATAAATTTTAGCTTTAACAAGAAATGGTGATTTATTTATATACCCGTGACGAAAAACAATGCAAAACCGATCATTTTCTAAAATTTATCCAACACAGAATACTATTCTTTCCATCTCTAGGGCAACTATTAGTTTTGATATGAAATGAGATTTCATTCGAACAGGCACGCATGAATGACATAAACATCTCTAAACATAGAAATCTAACTAATCTAAGTTATGCGATTTAAACAACACTAACAGTTACAAGCATGAATCATCACTACCAAGAACCCGATGCTGGAAAGGGATAATAACAAAACAACACCAAAACTCCCAAAACAAAGGCTATAAACAACGAGATGTCTTGCTCAGCGGCTGGAGCTTAAACCAATATTTATGATCTTTAATTAACCCTATCGTGGTAGCAGAAATGCTCAATCTCATGTTGCAAACACTATTGGTGTTGTTGGAGGTTTTCCACGTCACCATCTATTTTAGGAGAGAATTCATGATGAGAAAAGAAACCTACCACAAAAATGCTTCTCATGGTAAACCACTGAATATTTTCTAAAGAAAAAGTGGATAAGTCAATTTACAGAAAGTAACTCCGTGAGACAACACACAAGAACACAAGCTGAATCGAATATGATGCGGCACCAAATGATGGTCATGCCATCAATCAAGCAAATGATAAATTTCTGCATCATGAGACAAACCTAATCATAACTACCCATTTATAAAACGATGCGTTAAATGGGCCACATCTACATGGATAGTTTAAACATGGATTCCAAACAAAAAAAACCGACATCAAGAAAAGAGATTTGCTGCAAAATCTCCAAAACCGGTCAGATAAAAGACCATACAAGTACGTGTTCAACATGGATTCCTCTAAAACCTCAATGAGGTTCTTCTCAGAAAAACCATCAAAAGATAGCTTAATATTCATCTTTCGAAACAGTGATTGCCTACAAAAGAACCTATTCGAACAGGGTATAACAAAGGCGGATGCAGCGTAAACACAAATCCTATTCTAAGATCTCGATCAATGGGCCGGTGCAAATCCAACTACCACAACAAATTTTCTTAGCCCTAAAGTGGTGAGACCCTTTTGCTCATTTCGATCCAACCAAATGATCTCTACCCAATGGTGAGATTCAATTGGTGCGAGAAAGACCGGATAACGCAATTAGGTTTTATGGACTAAGAAAAGGTAGGAGAGAAAAAAAATTAGACCTTGGAGTACTAGTGAGGCAAGATCTAATGGGCGAACAAACGCTGAAAATGAGGAGATGAGGCAATGACAAGAAAGAGAAGAAGGATAGAGATATCATTCGGCTAGATGAGGAAGGAAGGGCGAAAGAAAGAAGTTAAGGGGGTAATTTGGATGCAACTTTTACAGTTGAGTCCTAGGTCCAGTTTGTATCAAAACTCATCAACTAATTGACCGTCCAAGTATAGCACTAACTGGTCAACTACCAAATGGGTTTTGGACATAGGTTGAACCTTGGCCTTATTAGGACAGATTAAATTATTAATCGTCCCGCGTTGTCTCTTGTGATTCGACGTGATTCGAAAAATAGCCATCCTTATCACTGTGGAATTTTATGACCATAGTTAAACATCGAACCAACTCCAAGGATTTATAGACTCAACAACGATGCTTCGATTACACAACGAACGAGCGAATTTCAAAAATAATTCAGCTAGAAATTCGTAGTATAACAAAAACGGATTTTCCCCTTACCTAGTTGATAACAAAAGACGATTCAAGAAATCAAATACCCCAAAATTCAGATGAAGGATTTTCCTTAGCCTCTTCGAAGAAAAATTTAAAACTTATCCAAGAATGGGCTTTATTTTTAAACTAACGGTTTCGTATTTATAAATCCATTTTATTATTAGCATTTATATTCCAGTTTTATATTTTAAACTAGAAAAACCCTTTTGTGTTTAAAAATGTTGGAGCTTTTAAATAATTTAGATTAATTTTTCTAACTTCAATAAATTATCCAATATATATATAGGAAGATGGATACTGAAAATCACAGAGAATAGATATTTATTATTCTTGAGTTTTAGTGATATATTCCTTATTATTTTGAATTCCTTCTCTCCTACCAATCAGACCATATTTATTAAAATTACTGAATGGCCAATAAAAATTTTAAAGCACAAGTAGACTAAGAATTCAAAACCAAATCTTCACAAAATATTTTTAGCTGTTGAAATACATTTTTTTCAAATAGTTTTAAAAATAAATTTCCTTGAATACAAGGCCAAGAACTTAATTGAATATCTCAATAAAGGTTGATTCAGAATTTCAACGGAGTAACAAATGGATACATTTCGTAATTATATTTCTGAAATGGATATGACATATTAATGTTGGCTTTTTATTTCTGTCATGGATCAAGTAATTGTCTTAACTGGAACTACCAACGAAACCAGACCAGGAACTTATGACTATCTTTGTTGTTGCAAACATTTTATATTAACATATATTATTCCAATTTCCAAATCTCGAATCAAGGGAATCCAAAATATGTTGTCCTCATGCTCTTCACGACAAGATCGCTAATGTACTGTGATGTGGAGACCCAAACTTAAACGAAAATTAGTAACTAATTGAATATGTTAAAAAAAATATAATGTATCATGGAGGATTTGTAGAAGAGGTTAAGGGCTTTTATATATATAACATTTTAACCCAGAACTAGAAAAGAAATGATGCACACATTTTGTTGTATGAATAAAAACATGTTTATAGTTAACTTTTCCTAACAAATTTTCTATGTGAAGGAAGGTAATGCATATGACATGATACATGGAAATGGTATGAATGAGGTCCTTTAGAAATTCAAATAGAAATGATACTTTCAAAAGAACTAAAATATAGTGGCAGGATCACATGATAAGCGAGGAGTTCTAATTTTTGTGAAGGATAATATTGGGTTTTCCCAAATTTAGAAACCCTAGGACGACTGTTATAAAAGGCTAGTGGTCATTATACTTAGATTAGGCCATCTACTCCATTATAGTACTCAAGGAATAGGCACATAAGGCTAGACAAATATTTCTTGGGTTAGGAATTAACCAGATTTACTAAGGTGAATATTTACCTCATTTTAAATATGTTATAGGCATTAAGTACCATTGAAGACAACTACATAATAATGTACATGTGTTTTTAATTAATATATGTGAAGTAACTCACTGTTTCAATGTATATTTGATCTGTAGCTGGGTAAAAACAACTATAGGATAAGGTATAAAAACCTGCAGAATGTTACTTCATTTGATAATATATTTGCCGGGAGATAAGTTGGATTAGTACACATGAACACTGAATGAACATATGCCTGAATATTATTTAAATGGATGAGACTGATTGTTTTCTTTCATTGGTTGATATTTGTGATTCTTTATGTAACTAAATTCAGTTTATTGAGTGTATTTATATCTGTAAGTGATATGAATATAGGATAATAAATGGAAAGGGGTTAAGTACACATCTAACATATCAATAGAAGGTATACACACATGGATAGTGATGTTCCAGGAATGCTTTTGATCTATTTAATTCTGGATGCGAAGATTAGATATATGCATGGTATATAGTACCATGTTGGCCTGGGTGTTTGGGGAATAGGATGGAAGGTCCTTAAAAAATGCATACTCCAAATAGTAAGCAGGAAATAGCCAATTAAAATGGGATTAGTATCCTGGATGAAAGAGGGAATAAATAGAGGTAGAAAACGCATAACATTTGATGTGTTTTGCTATTTTGAATGCCTTGTTTATGTAACAAACCGGAAAATGAGAACCAATTTAAAAAATTTATTTTGACAATTTTAATGAATTTTGGATATTTAAAATGATTTATTTCAAATAATAACGACTATAAATTTATTTTGAATAGAATTAGAACGTATAAAATTATTTAAATCAAAGTTAGAATATAAATACTTATTTTAATTATAAAACGAATTGAAACTGGCACGGTAGTTTGAAAATTCGATTTCAAATTTCAAATGAATGTACATGATTCAAAATAAACTGGATTTTGGTGAAACTAGAAATATTAGAATCTGTTTGAAAATATCTTTCCAACGAATCTGAAAATACTGAAATTTCATAGTGGGAATAAAAAGTTATGTCCAATTGAAAATTCAGAATAATCGTTATGGAAATATAGCCCCTAAAAATAGCCATTTTGCAAACGACCTCTGTTTTCGACGAAACCACTTTTGTTGGATCCAGAAAGTCAAATTATTGCAAGATTACAATTTTTAGAATTTTTGGAATTAAAATGTGAGCGTGTTGGATTTAAACGCGTTTGGCAATTTCAATTTGAATTAATCGACTGAAAAATGATCGTTTTTCAAACGGTCTTCAAATTCGATGAAATTAGTATTTTTTGGACCGTATCATCAAAGCAAAGCCAGATTTATTTTTTTTGGAATTTTTGGAGTTAGTATATGGCCCCGGTAAATTAAAATGTACGTTTGAATTCAATATATATTGATTTATATTGTAATTTAAAGAAAAACTAATCGTAACAGCCGAATAGGGTTACGAAACATGCCCCATTGTGTTCGAAATGGGGGTAATTAGCTAGGGGCAACAATCGTTGGGTTTGATTTGGAGTTCAAATTGGTAAACATGGATTTTTGAAAATAAATGAATTAAATATAATAAAATATATATTATAAATACCACACCCTCTCTCTAAAACCCTAGCCATCTCACTTAGAAATTGATGGCCCAATATGCTCCATAAAACAAGGGCGGAAATCTTCAAATCGGCTCCGAATTACTTCATGACGCTAAAGCAAAAATTAAAGAGGGGAGCTTGCTCTTTATATCTATGGTAGTTTGATCGTATATCGTTGTGTGTGGATCAAGAAATCGAGGCTCGAAGTGGATCGGTTTAGAGGCATTTTCTGTGGCGATGTGAGACCGAGTGGGGCGGTGGTTGGCGTGGAGAAGAAGCTTCTGAGGCGGAGGTCGTGGTCACCTCAGATCCTGGTTCGGTGGCACCTACTGGCGACGGCGACGGAAAATGGGTTAGGAGCTTTTGGGTTCAGTGCAAATGAAAAAAACGATGGATTAACATAGAACGTTAACGCTTCAAACTTGTCCAAATCATGCGAAATTAGATCCGTTGTAACCGTGGGGACAAGAGCATCACAACAAAACTGACCGCATCCAAAACGGAGCATGTGGGAATTTTAGGCTAATTCAAATCCGAACCAAACTAGAAATTCAGATGAAGCAGACGGCGTGGAAACCAACTGTGAGAACTCCTCACTCAAATTTCTTGTCTGGTTAATTATTTTATAACTGCATGTATGAATTGCTCCCCGTTGTCCACAGACCATGGACGACTTGTTTGGTTGTGTGTTTGGATTAATTTATTTGTGTGAATTTGGTTCCTGATATGGAATGGAAAATAAATATTCATGTGTTGAATAAAATAAAATATTCATGTGTTGAATAAAATAAATATTCATTAACAAATCGGACGATTTGTTTATGTACAATTATTTGACTGATATGGATTGGGACGATAAATTTTACATATCGCCCAACTGCACAAATAATATTCAGTGTTTGTGGATTGAAACCCCACACAGGTGTTGGGATGATACTTGACGTACACTAATCCCAACTATTTAGTTATTTGTCAATCGATAGGTTGACAGACTGTTGTAAGCGTTAAATATTTATATTTAATGCTTATACAATGTAGAATGCACTTTGGATGATGGTTGATTGTTTACCATGGCCGTTATATACGTGCGTTGTATGAAATCCATATAAATAATATTATATGGCAATTGACTGTGTCTGATTCAATTTCTGAAAGAATGAACATTTTAAAATAACGAATATTTTAAAATAATGAACATTTTAAATTAATATTCAGCAATGGATCAAAATATGATTTTGATGTCCGATTTGGGATGGACACAAAAATATATTTAAATATATAAAGCCGTGTTGATTAGTTTAACGCCATTTTGACGTGAGCGATATTTATATCGATTTTATTCATTTTTATAATGAATATGGAAAAGGAATTGATTTCAAAATCTAATGTTTTGGAAATATTATCATTTATATATTAATGATATGGTATATTCAGTTTTGATTTGAAATTGAATATGAAGTTGAAATCGTTATGAAAACGAATTTAAAATGATTTATAAAATATGTTTTAAAAGGAAATCGGCAAAATATATATAATATATATTAAATGGCCTGAATAGAATGCACCGCACCGCGACAGTTCGCAAAATTCGACCATTGACTTCGAATGGACATTATTGGAGATCCGACCATCGGATTCTCCTAAAATAGAAACCGTTGGTTTCGTATCGAAAAGAGCTTTCTAACGGATATTAGGGATTTGAAATCTAACAGTTGGATTTGGAATTATGTCCAAATAAAATTTGGAAAAGGTCGAAGTATATACTTCCCCACAAAAATCAAAATTAATGGCGTCGTCCACTTCCTTCGTTAATCCCATTCAACCTTCCCCAGCCTTCATCAGCCTCCACTCCGCTACATCACCACTCTCGTCGTCATCCTCCTCGTTGCCTGCTTCATCACCACTCGACATTGACTCTCTCCCCATCCATCAATTCCCTGCCAGCTCTCATCGCTCCTCCTTACCCGCTAAATCATTTGCCCACGTGGCGGCTTCGCCACCGCCTCTCCCGCCCATCCTTCCAAACCCACCCCCACAGCGGCGGCGTCGGATCCTTCCACCATTCACATCAGTAAGGAAGATGGTTGAATTTTTGAAAGTTGAAAAACATTGTTTGAAATGTGCGGATAGGCGCCACGTGGTAAACACATGTAGAAACATGTCCATATGTTTTTACTGCTCGTGTTTTGGTCATGCAGCTGCGCAGTGTCCCGATAAGAAAAAATCCGCTTTTCATACTTATGCTACGCTGTCGCCCCATCCCAATATCACTCAAGCATCGAAGAGTCGCTGCAATGCATCACTGCGCAGTCAGAAAGACGGACCCCACAAGTCGTCTCACACCTCAAATCGTAATTATAAGATTAACCCCTCTAACACACGTAACAAGGCTTTGTTAATTCATTCAGCAGACTCTACTCCTTCATCTCCTTCCTCTCTATCTGAACCTAAGAAAAAATATCCTCTTCTTGTTGAAATGGCGGACGATTACCTATATATTACCGCCACCATCATTGACGGCTTCTGGTCCATCGAAATGGTTGCTCGCGCTCCCAACGAAGGCCTTGGCCTTGACCGTGTCTGGCCCATCTGGCACTCCTCTGACAACTCGTTCCTGATTTACTGTCCAAACATTCATACCAAAGACCACGCCCTTCATCTGAAACTGCTGACGAAGAAAGATGGAATTGTGTTTCAACAGCATGCCTCCACCCTCGAGGCCACTCTTGAACCAGTGTTTGAGCCTGAATCATGGATTAGAATGAGTGGCTTCCCAGGATTCTTAAGATCTGACGCTGACGCCATCAACGAAGCTCTTAAACTAATGGGGCGTCTAATTGAGGTCGATGCCTGTGATTGGTCACACGTTGACCATCGCTACCTCGATGCGAAAGTGCAACTTTACGATGGCATTTCCACTCCATGTACATTCATCTCACATCTGAATAACCACGCTGTGAAGCTGCGTGTTGAAAGATGGGAGCACACACATCCTCCCCAGCGACCTGAAACTCTGCTCCTTGGCATGGACTACGATCAAGAGGGGTACATTTTCCAAACATTAGCACAACACGACATGCAATTGGAGGAGGATAGATATGACGTTATGTCAAAAGAAACAGAGAGATGGGTGCCTGGTCTAAATCCAACGTTTGATCAAGATTTTGCAATGCTGATTCAACGGAACTCTGACCAAATTGTGCTACGTTGGGACCCTCTTGCAGATCTGGACCTCTCAGTGTCGCTTCACCAACAACTTCCAGCTCAACAGGAGCAGCATGCTCAACTTGACCAGGAACAACAAGTTCAACCTTCGCAGGAGGATCAAGAATCAACATCCCCGCATGTTTCATCTGTTGTAGTTAGACGGAGCGCAAGAATCAACAGGGCACATTCCCTGCTGCCTGGTACCTCTGGTAGCTTCTTTGAACCCATTGTTTTTTCTTCTGCTAATAAGGCTCTAAATAAAAAGTTAGCAAATTGCATGGGCGTGAGTCTGCATGATACACACTATTCTGCCATGCAAACCCTAGAACAGCAGCGCACTAACCAAAATTAATGAAGATTATATCTTGGAATATTAGAGGGTCGGGGGACCCCACTAAAAATCGAGCTGTCAATCTAATTATCTCTCCTCATCATGTTGATATCTTGTTTATGCAAGAATCTAAAGTCTCTAATCCTTCTTTTAATCTAATTCGTCAACTTTGTGGCCCTCGTCTTTCTGGTTGGTCTCACGTGGATGCTTCTGATTCACGTGTTGGACTAATTACAGTATGGAATGAAAATGTCTGGTCATTTCATAACTCTTTATCGCATCCCTCAGTTTTACATGTAACCCTTCATCATATTCACACAAATACGCTTTTCCATTTCACTAATATTTATGCACCCAACGATCCCAGCCTTAGATCTGATGTTTGGCAACACTGTATTAGTCTTTCATAAAGTATTGATGGACCTTGGATCATCGATGGGGATTTTAATACCACCCGCTTCTCATTTGAATTGAAATTCAGGCAATGCCTCGTCAGATTCTCTATCCTTTAATGCTTTTATAAACGCTTGTTCACTCATTGACCCACCAATCAATAATCGTAGATACACTTGGACGAGTAGAAGGGATGATCCTACTTTATCAAAAATTGATAGATTTTTATTCAACTTAAAATGGGATGATCTTTATCCTCTCTCACTGGTCAACGGCCTCGCCACTACCATCTCTGATCACTGCCCCATTATCCTGGACACTCAAGATGGCACGTTGATCAAACGTCCATTCAGATATGAGCGATTCTGGACGCTTGAACCTTCCTTCGATGACTTTGTCACATTTGTTTGGGCACAACCTTTCAACTGTAATTCAGTATCATCCATAGTTGTTTGCAAACTTCGCTCATTGCATAAACTACTTCTCCCTTGGGCTAAGAACATTTGGAATTCGTTGAAATCCAGAATCTCATCAACTCAAGATGCCATATTGAACCTTAACATTCTAGGAGAATCACGCCATCTTACTGAATCAGAAAGACAATCCCTCGATTTCCATGAAAAGGAATTACAAAGACTAATTAAACAAGAAGAAATTGGCTGGAAACAACGATCCAAAGCAAAATGGCTAGATGAAGGGGACAAAAACACTGCATATTTTCACCGTTTAGCCAATAGTCGCCGTCGAGCATCTTTCATATCAAAGATTTCCCACAATAACGACTCCATATCTGATCCTAAAGAAATATGCTCTCTTTTCACTCAGTTCTATAGAAATATTTTGGGCTCTCAACCACCACCTTCCCCTTCAATTGATTGGTTCAAACTTTATCCTCATTCTTCGCAGCTACCCATCGATCACCGATTCTCCGAAGATGAAATCTGGATGGCTATTAAGGGCATGGCGTCAGACAAGGACCCTGGGCCTGATGGATTCGGCCCATGTTTTTTCAAACACTTTTGGCCCACAGTTAAACATGACCTAATTGAATTGTGCTCTGAATTTTACTCCAACCCTTCAGTAATCGCCAAACTCGATTACGCTAATATCATCCTCATTCCGAAATTTCATGGAACCAATTCTCTTACATCATTCAGACCGATCAGCCTCCTCAATACTACCTTCAAGATTATCACCAAAATTTAGCCTCCAGACTTCAAAATGACATTGCTGATTTAGTGGACAAAGAACAATCTGCATTTATCTTGGGCAGAAACATTTTAGATTGTGTAGCTGCTACCCAAGAAATTATCTCCTACTGCCCTACCACCAACTTCCTAGGGGTGCTCCTTAAGGTTGATTTCTCAAAGGCATTTGATTCAGTCAATTGGGATTTTATTTTACAACTTATGTCTCATAGAGGCTTCCCTCTGAAATGGCGCACCTGGATTAAACACATTCTCATCTCGAGCTACTACTCAGTTGCCATTAATGGAGAATCTGGAGGTAAAATTAAATCTAGGAGGGGTTTAAGACAAGGTGATCCCCTATCGCCATTAATTTTTGTTCTAATAGCCGATGTCTTTAATCAAATGGTGAAGCAATCCTTATCCATCAACATTCTTTTAGGCATTTCTCTGCCAAACTCTACCCTCACCACCACTAATTTGCAGTTTGCTGACGATACTATCCTCTTCACTTCACCAACCCCTCAAAATATTCATTGTCTAAAAGTCCTTCTTTACACCTTTGAACTCATTTCAGGACTTTCCATCAATTTCAAGAAAAACTCTATTATAATGATGGGTAATTCCTCGAATCTTGGTGCCTCAATTGCTGATTGCCTTAACTGTAAGGAAGATTCTTTCCCCATCACTTATCTTGGTATTCCTTTGCGGCCTACCAAACTTCATAAGTCTCATTGGTTTCCTCTCATTTCCAAAATTGAATCTAGACTGGCATCCGGAAAGCAAACTCATTATCCTCTGCTGGCCGCCAGGTTCTCCTCAAAAGTGTCCTCTCCTCAATGCCATTATATTGGATGTCATTCCACAAATTACTAGTTTGGGTAATTAACAAGATAGATTCCATTCATAGCTCTTTTTTTGGAATGGTGACAAACTCAAACGTCTTGTAAATTGGCAAACTGTTTGTCTCCCCTACTCACATGGGGGTTTGAATGTTCCACATCTCTCAACCTTCAATTTCGCTCTCTTATCCAAATGGATCTGGAGAATACTCTCTCCAACCAACTGTATTTGGAAGGACTGGATCTTAAAACGTCACAACTACTCTAATCCACGCTGGGTCCTTCATTTCACCCCTTATGCACGACCGTCTCCTTTTTGGAGTGGCGTTTTGTACTCCCTTCCGAGAGTTAAAATGCTTTTCCATGTTAAAGTAAATAATGGAGAATCTTGCTTGTTTTGGCAAGACATTTGGAATGGTGAATTACCTTTATCTTCCTCCTTCAACATTCTCGGGCCATCAAACAGATCCAACCCGCTAACTCTTGCTGAGGCATTCAGATTAGGGCCACTGGGCTTATTTCCTAATTCATGGGTTGGGATTTCCACACCTAATGAATTAATTCACATTGGAGAACTTATTAATAGATGCAGTCTATCTGTTGGGCCAGACTCTTTCTCTTGGGCCTTGAACTCCTCTAATACATTCTCTATTAAATCGTGTTATAATTATCTAATCCACCCAGGTCGTCGCTTCTCTCACTCCAGAATCTGGAACTGTCATCTCCCTCCCCGTGTTATTTTTTTTCCAATGGCTTCTAATCCGTAATCGAATTAACTCTAAAGACAGACTTCGCCGTTTCAACATCAATGTCGATCACTCTGTGTCCTCTACAATCTTGAAATTGAATCTCTCAACCACTTGTTCTTTGACTGCGATTTCGCCTTCATTGTCTGGGCGGCAATCAGTTCTTTCGTTCTTGGATTCATTCCTTCGATTCGTTCATTCTTTGATTATTGGCAGCACTCCTCCCCCGATCTGTCTATTGATTCTCTAGTAGTGATCTTCTCTTGGTATAGCTGGTTAGAGCGCAACGCTTGCGTCTTCAATAAACCTAGAAAGTATTTGCTAGGAACATGTTATCACATTCTGCACCTCTTCGAATAATGGACAGGCATAATCAGACGCGCCTGTTTCAGATTCTCCCTCCCCAGGCCGCACTCTCCTGGAACCCAGGGCAGCAGCTCCTTGTTCCCTCCTTGAGAAGGAGTACCTGGTTGATTTATTTTGGGTGTGTACTGCGCACTGTTATATAGTGTAGATATGTTTTGTATTTTGCTTTCTCATGTGGTAGTTTTATCATGTATATATATTATTGGTATGCTAGACTGACTACTTAAGACCATCTTGGTCTTTCTTATTCTGGTTGCTACTGGTTGGGCTTGTCAACCAGCTACTATTTTATTTTATATCTACGCGTAATCGGCTGTGTATTTCATGCTACACACCCGTCTTGCCTCAAATTTTTTTTTGGAAAAGGTCGTTGTAAGTGCAGTTTGATGGCCATTTATGGAAATTGACTGTATGGGCCTTGATAAAATTACTAAAAATATTAATAATTTGTGTAAAATCATAAGAAATGATTTGGAAAGAATTAGGATGAAAATTTCCATATTTGTAAAGATAAAAATATATTTTTATCAAAATGAACTAGTTATTAACAAGATTTGAAATCCAATAATTTTTAAATATAATAAATTGGATTAGAAAAGGTTTTAAAAATAACTAGAATTTCCAGTATATGAATTGGAATGGATTAGAATCGAAATTATCTTTGGAATATTTCGATATTTGATTTCATGACTATACCGGCATTGTAGAGGAATTTGGAAGATATATATATCGTTATTCCAATGCGATGTTTGATGAGTTCAGAATTTGATATTGAATATAAGCCGATATATTTTCTATTCAAAGCCTTGTATTTAATATCAAATCGGATTTTGGGTTTTTCGTGAATGGTGTCTTCACTAACATTGTTCTTAAACCCAATGGAGTTAAGGAAATTAGAAACTAACAGGAGGTTATCTGAGTTGAATAGTTTCCTGGGTATTGATCTGATGTTGGTTTTGGCCTTCGGGATTGATACTTAGGGAATTGTCTCTTACTAATTTACAGTTAGAGACTGATGGAATGTTATCTTCATTAACATTGTTCTGAAACCCTGTGTGAAAAGAATAAGTCTTTTAACTCAGATTTAAAGAAGAATTACCAATTAATGAAAATTTAATTGTAATTGAAATTGAATGTAAATCGGGTTTATTGTGAACTGTGTTTTAACGGCATTCGTTCTTTAACCTGATTTGCAGTGAAATGTGATTTGGAATTTATAAATCTTTATTCTAAGTTTTAATGGAATTTCCTAAGTAAAGTTTTCCAGTTTAATAAATTAAATTGGAATGGAATGGGATTCGATTTGATAATAATCGAAATGAACTTCTGTGGAGGAAGACTGATAACATATATGGAATTTTAAAGGCTTTGCCATTATTCCATTTATAATTTTAGTCGGATACGGAAATTGATATCGATTATATATTAGTTTGTTTTTTTCGTGAAAATTCCATAATTTATGGAATGTGATATTGGGTTTATCGTGAACTGTGTTCTAAATGACATTAGTTCTTTAACCCAGTTAAAGATAGGACTTATTTCCTAAAATGGGAAAAATCATTAAGTAATGATTGTTGGAAATTAAAACTGAATTAGAGTTTTAATGAATCTTTAAATAGATTGAAAGGTGAATTTGATAACTAAAATTATCAAATCCAAGAAATGATCGAGAATGGAGTACCACCAGTTTTACCCCAGGAGATAGTTAATTCTTTAATTTGATTTGAACGTGAAATGGTAATTTAATTTACCAATAACACCGTGGTGTTAGATATGAAGTATTACTAGTTTTTCTTCATGGGATGAATATGTTGGGATTGGGAAATTAAACAAATGATTACTTCAGTAAGGAGCACTAATCCCGATTAGTTTGGATAAACCATAATTTGGTTTGAATTGATATCCAAAGGAAGATTATAAGAGTAAATTTAAAGAATTTATCTTTGATAAAATTAATAGGGACCTTTCTCAAAGTATAAGAATATTTGAATAAAGGAATATTCTGGATTGGAATGAGGCGTATGTTGTGTTTTTATAGCACTTGTTTGTTATATAAGTGAGTTATTCAGAAAGACCGGGTTTATCCCATTCTAAATTACTGAGACGATATGTTGTGGATGAAGACGGTGGTTGAAGACTGGAGGTCTTCACATCATTTGGATGATTGCTGATGTCTTGATTGGGCTGTACACCTAAGACAAGGTAATAAGTGGTGATCATTCCAGACGTAGTTGGAGATCGACCGGATAAGTGAGGACCTCTCTCATGTATCGGACATATGGGATGAGGAATAAGGTGCCTCCGGTTTTGTTCAAACCCAGAACGAACTTGTAAATAGATGTGTGTCTGACATCGGATTTCACTTTGTGTGATTGATAGACATCAGTTACATAGAGTGAATTGCCTATGTTGCATGCTGAGATGCAAAGGATCAAGTCTTCTGTTGAAAAGAAGAGTCTTATGGTTGATGATCAAAGCATGACTTTAATATAGCATAGCTTTGTGTATAGCGTTAATTCGCGAACCTCACACCCAGTGTGAACCAAAAACGGTAGAGGACCTCAGGGAAGGCATGCGTTTCCTTCTAGCTAGGAGTGGTGTCTGGGTTTTGATTGTCTCGGAGCAGTAAGGACGATCACTTGCCTTGGTTCACAGACGGAAATACAATTTCCAATACGTGACATTATGTTTTTGATTGTAGAGCCTAGTATTTGCGACATGATATATGGTATCCATGCCGTCTAGGACCGATACATTATATTTGAAGTTGTTTTATACACTATGCACTTATGATAGTATCAAAT
Source organism: Allium sativum (assembly GCA_030737875.1). NCBI lineage: Eukaryota > Viridiplantae > Streptophyta > Magnoliopsida > Asparagales > Amaryllidaceae > Allium > Allium sativum. The sequence goes on from JASFAX010000035.1 coordinate 11,310,750, forward strand.
GATTTGTTTTAAACGTACCAAGCATGTTTGGCTATTATAAGGGAAAACCGTACCCTTCGGCTTGCGTTGTATTATGTGATTTGACTTGGGTCTTATAATAGCTTCATTTTTCCAAAAAGCATTGCGCTATTTTGTTATATGCACTAGTATTCTTGGGTGGAAACCCATTCTGTATTATACGGCGTGGTTACTTAATATATCTCATTTTAAAGTAAAGTTTTAAATAACTGTTTTAGTTCTCACACCAGTCACATGACTGACCTGGAGTTTATTGTTTTAACCTAAACTCTGGGTGCCCCTATTTTCCATACGGGTAGCTAGTAGTTTTGGTTTTGCAGATTTATATTCATTAGATCCTGGATTACAGCTGGAATGATATTCGGAAAGCTCTGTATCCATGTATTCCCTTTAGTTGTGTTTTGTATTATTTTCCACTGCATTGTAACTTGTAAATCTATGATATTTTTCTGATGTATAATATTTTTTCATACCCTATATATTCTTGTACTTCGATGTAAATTGTTGTAATAACAATGAAATGTTCTTCTATTTGCATTCTGATTTGTCGTGTTCTCAATTCAATCCGGCTTTCCTTCACCAGGAAGTTCGGGTCGTTATATTTTGGTATCAGAGCTTTGGTTTACAGAGCTCGAAAACAAGGCACATTAGAACCAAATGAAAGAATTCATTAAAGATTGGATTAGTAATATCCAATGAGAATGACTCATTTGAGATAACATCAGTAGTATCCTAGAACGAGTGTGAAGAGTGTTGTTTTAAAATAAAAATTAAAAAAAACCAATTCTGTATTGAAAATTTAAACCATTTGATACGTATTTGATTATATTTATTTTAAATTGTTTTGGACAATCTAGCATATAAAGATTTTGTGTATACGTCTGATCCATGTGTATTCGAAGTTTTAATATACTGGATAGATATAGAATCACACTCTAGTCGCACGGGGATGAAATTGTTGATTACTATATAGCATCAGTAGTTTGTGTTCGAGTTTTGAAAGTGGGATATCTATATATTTCCAATCGACTAGTGTGAGTACCAAAACTAGATGGGGTTATTGTTGTGAATTAGCATCAAAAACATGATTTTTTGTATATATATCAAAGTTATGAATTTGAAAATTTATCAACTAATTGATTGTTGGTTGTGTTGTTTGATTAATTAAATTTTTTGAACCATTTAGCCAAATTGAACAAATATTGAACTAAATGGAAAATTATGTGAAATTGCATACATATGTGCATGCATATATTGAATAGGTCATAACAGGGAAGCTAAGAAGAGGAATAAAATTGTATGCCCGACAAATATGTACAAGTTTACTAATTTATTGGGTTTGGATAATTTTATGAGCTGGTTGGCTAGCCGCTCGGCCTTTTCTTTTTGAGATGAAAGGGCCTGTGTGGCGGTTTGGCGATTTTCCCGGTGCTCCTCGTACAAAGGAGGTTATGGCGAAATTTTTCGAAAATTTAGGGTGTTAGCCAAATTTTTGAAAAATTAGAAATTCTTAGAAACTAAAAAGTTGAAGAATGAAAGCCAGAATGAAAGTTGAGTTGATTAGTAAAACAACTTTCAGCTCCGTTCCTTTTCGAGGACGAAAAGACTTTAAGTGGGGGAGATTGTAACAACCCGGAAAATGAGAACCAATTTAAAAATTTTATTTTGGCAATTTTAATGAATTTTGGATATTTAAAATGATTTATTTTAAATAATAACGACTAGAAATTTATTTTGATTAGAATTAGAACGTATAAATTTATTTAAATCGAAGTTAGAATATAAATAATTATTTTAATTATAAAAGAAATTAAAAATGGAGCGGTAGTTTGAAAATTCGATTTCAAATTTCAAATGAATATACAGGATTCAAAATAAATCGGATTTTGGTGAAACCAGAAATATTAGAATCTGTTGGAAAATATCTTGCCAACGAACCTAAAGTATTGAAATTTCATAGTCGAAATAAAAAAGTTATGTCCAATTGAAAATTCAGAATAGTCGCTATGGAAATATAACCCTTAAAAATAACCATTTTGCAATCGACCTCCGTTTTCGACGAAACCACTTTTGTTGGATCCTGAATGTCAAATAATTGCTAGATTCCAATTTTCAGAATTTTTCGAATCAATATGTGAGCATGGTAGATTTAAACGCGTTTGGCAATTTCAGTTTGAATTTAATCGACTGAAAAATGATCGTTTTTCAAATGGTCTCCAAATTTGACGAAATTAGATTTGTTAGGACCGTATCATCAAAACATAGACAGATTTATTTTTCTGGAATTTTTGTAGTCAGTACGTGGCCTCGGTAAATTAAAATGTACGTTTGAATTCAATATATATTGATTTATATTTTAATTTAAAGAAAAACTGATCGTAACAGCCGAATTGGGTTACTAAACATATGCCATTGTGTCCGGAATGGGGGTATTAGTTACAGGCGATAGTCGTTGGGTTTGATTTGGAGTTCGAATTAATAAACATGGATTTTTGAAATTAAATGAATTAAATATAATAAAACATATATTATAAATACCCCCCCCCCCTCTAAAACCTAGCCGCCTCACTCAGAAATCGATGGCCCAAAATGCTTCAGAAAACAAGGGCGAAAATCTTCAAATCGACTTCGAATTAATTCACGAATCTAAAGCGAAAATTATAGAGGGGAGTTTGCTCTTTATATCCATGGTAGTTTGATCGTATATCATTGTGTGTGGATCAAGAAATCGAGGCTCGAAGTGGATCGGTTTGGAGGTGTTTTCCGCGATGATTGTGAGACTGGGCGAGGCAGCGGTTGGTGCGGGGGAGGAGCTTCTAGGGGTGGAGGTCGTTGTCACCTCAGATCCTGGTCCGGTGACACCTAGTAGCGGCGACGACGGAAAATGTGTTAGGAGCTTTTGGGTTCAGCACAAATGAAGAAGACGATGGATTAACAGAGAACGATAACGCTTCAAACATTATGATAAACGTTATTAATCAAATTAATTTTAATTTAATGATCCAAATTGGTAATTAACGCAAATTTGATCGTAACTTTTACATACGCGGTCCAAGTCATGCGAAATTGGATCCGTTGTGATCGTGGGGACGAGAGCTTCACAACAAAACTGACCACGTCCAAAATGGAGCATGTTGGAATTTCAGACTAATTCAAACCTGAACCAAACCAGAAATTCAGATAAAACAGACGAAGTGGAAACCAACTGTGAGAATTCCTCATTCAAATTTCTTGTTCAGTTAATTATTATACAACTGCATGTATGAACTGCTCCACGTCGTCCACAGACTGTGGACGTCTTGTTTGGTTGTGTGTTTGTATTGATTTGTTTGTGTGAATTTGGTTTGTGATGTGCAATGGAAAATAAAATATTCATGTTTTGAATAAAATAAAATATTCATGTGTTGAATAAAATAAATATTCATTTACAAATCAGACGATTTGTTTATGTACACTTATTTGACTGATGTGGATTGGGACAATAAATTTTACACATCACGCAATTGCACCAATAATATTCAGCATTTGTGGATTTGAAGCCCCGCACGGGTGTTGGGACGATATTTGACGTACACTAATCCCAACTGTTTAGTTGTATGTCAATCGATAGGTTGATAAACTGTTGTAAGCGTAAATATTTATATTTAATGCTTATACACTGTAGAATACACTTTGGATGATGGTTGATTGTTTATCATGGCCGTCATATACATGTGTTGTATGAAATCCATATAAATAATATTAATGGTAATTAACTGTGTGTGATTCCAGTTCGGAAAGAATGAATATTTTAAAATAACGAATATTTTGATGTCCGATTTGGGATGGACACGAAAATATAATTAAATATATAAAGCCGTGTTGATTATTTTAAAGCCACTTTGACGTGAACGATATTTATATCGATTTTATTCATTTTTATAATAAATATGGAATAGGAATTGGTTTCAAAATCTAATGTTTTGAAATATTATCATTTATACATTAATTATATGGAATATTCAGTTTTGATTTGAAATTGAATATGAAGTTGAAATCGTCATGAAAATGAATTTAAAATGATTTATAAAATATGTTTTAAAAGGATATCAATGAAATATATATAATATATATTTAATGGGCTGAATAGAATGCACCGCGCCGCGATAGTTCACGAATTTTGACCATTGACTTCGACTGGACATAACGGGAGATCCGACAGTCGGATTATCCTAAAAACGGAACCGTTTGTTTCGTATCGAAAAGAGCATTCTAAAAAATGTTAGAGATTTAAAATCTAACTGTTGGATTTGGAATTATGTCCAAACCAAATTTGGAAAAGGTCGTTGTAAGTGCAGTTTGATGGCCGTTTATATAAATCGACTATACGGGCCTTGTTAAAATTATTAAAAATATTAATAGTTTGTGTAAAATCATAAGAAATGATTTGAAAAGAATTGGGATGAAAATTTTAATATTGTAAAGATAAAAATTTATTTTTATCAAAATGAACTAGTTATTAACTAAATTTGAAATCCAATAATTTTTAAATATAATAAATTGGATTTGAAATGGTTTTAAAAATAACCAGAATTTCCAATATATGAATGGAATGGATTAGAATCGAAATTATCTTTGGAATATTTCGATATTGGATTCCGTGATTATACGGGCATTGTGGAGGAATTTGGAAGATATATATATATATATATATATATATATATATATATATATATATTGCTATTCCAATACGATGTTTGTTGAGTTTAGAATTTGATATTGAATATAAGCCGATATATTTTCTATTCAGAGCTTTGTATTTAATATCAAATGGGATTTTGGGTTTGTCGTGAATGGTATCTTCACTAATACTGTTCTTAAACTCAATGGAGTTACGGAAATTAGAAACTAATTGGAGGTTAGCTAAGTTGAAGGGTTTTCTGGGTATTGATCTTATGTTGGTTTCGGCCTTCGGGATTGATACATAAGGAATTTTTCTCTTACTAATTTACAATTAGAGACTGATGGATTGGTATCTTCATTAATGCTGTTATGAAACCCCGTGTGAAAAGAATAAGTCTTTAATTTGATATCTAAAATTATTAAATCCATGAAATGATGAAGAATGGAGTACCATCATTTTTACTTCAGGCGGTAGTTAAATCTTTAATTAGATTTGAATGTGAAATGGTAATTTAATTTACCGACAACATCGTGGTGTTAGATATGAAGTATTACTAGTTTTTCTTCATGGGATGATTAGGTTGGGATTGGGAAATTAAACAAATGATTACTTCGGTAAGGAGCGCTAATCCCGACTAGTCTGGATAAACCATAATTTGGTTTGAATTGATATCCAAAGGAAGATTAAAGAGTAAATTTAAAGAATTTATCATTGATAAAATTAATGGGGACCTTTCCCAAAGTATAAGAATATTTGAATAAAGGAATATTCTGGAATGGAATGAGGAGTATGTTTTGGTTTTATAGCACTTGTTTATTATACACGCGAGTTATTCAGATAGACCGAGTTTTTCCCATTCAGAATAACTGATTCGGCGATATGTGGAGGTTGAAGATGATGTTGAAGACCGGAGGTCTTCACACCGTTTGGATGGTTACTGATGTCTTAATTGTGCTATACACCCAAGACAAGGTAAAAAGTGGTGATTGTTCCAGACGTAATTGGAGATCGACCGAATATGCGAGGACCTCTCTCTTGTATTGGACATATGGGACGAGGAATAAGTTGCCTCCGGTTTCGTTCAGATGCAGAACAAACTTGTAAATTAATGTGTCTCTTACATTGGATTTCATTCTTTGTGATTGATAGACATCAATTGCATAGAGTGAATTGCCTGTGTGGCATGCTGAGATGCAGTGGATCAAGGCTTCTGTTGAAAAGCAGAGTCTTGTGGTTGATGATCAAAGCACCTCTTTAATAGAGCATAGCTTTGTGTATATCGTTAATTCGTGAGCCTCACACCCTGGTGTGAACCAGAAACGGGAGAGGACCTCAGGGAGGGCATGTATTTCCTTCTAGCTAGGAATGGTGTTTGGGTTTTGCACGCCCAGATGTTTTACTTATGTGGATGATGGATAGCGAGGCGCCTCGGTTATATCGGTCACTACGGGGCCGATGGATGGTTTGGTCGGGATATGACCAGTTTACGCCCCACAAGGCGGGGAAATGCATTGTTCAGGCATTTTAATCCACTTCTTGTGGACAGGCCCTGACGATCTAAGGCTTGCCTCTGCGCTTGCCTGAGGCATGGGATAGATTGTCTCGAACCGGTAAGGATGATCCCTTGCCTTGGTGCACAGATGGAAATCCAACTTCCAATATGTGACATTTTGGTTTTGATTGTAGAGCCTAGTATTAGCGACATGATATATGGTACCCATGTCGTCTAGGATCGATACATTTTTATTTGAAGTTGTTTTATACACTATGCACTTATGATAGTATCAAATGATTTGTTTTAAACGTACAAAGCATGTTTGGCTATTATAAGGGAAAACCCTATCCTCCGGCTTGCGTCGCATTATGTGATGGGATCGGGGTTGTAATAACCCGGAAAATGTGAACCAATTTAAATTTTTTAAATTAGGTTATTACCAAAGAATTTGAATAATTTAAATAGCCTATTTCAATAAAATATAGAATTGGGTATGGTATTGCAGTTTGGAATTTTGAATATAAACTTTGTCTGACTGTACCGGATGGAAAATATAACGGATTTTAGCGAAACTGAAAATATTTAAATCTGTTTATGTATACCTTTCTAACGAATCTGAAAAATCGAAGTTTCATAACGGAAATCAAAAGTTATGGCCAAATGAATTTTCAGAAAGGTCGTTATATAGCAGATATAGCCCTTGAAAATTGATATTTTGCATACGACCTCGGAATTCGACGAAACCACTTTTGTTGGGTCCGGGATGTCAAATTATTGCTAAGTTTCAAATTTCATAATTTTTGAAGCTAGTATGTGAGCGGGGCAAAAGAAAACGTGATTGGTCAAATTCTGTTAAAATGGGTCGACCTAAAAATGGCCGTTTTTCAAACGAGCTCAGAATTCGACGAAACTGGTTTTGTTAGGACCGTATCATCAAAACAAAGCTAGATTTATTTTTCTGGAATTTTTCGATTCAGTTTGTGGCCCTGGCAAATTGAAATGTACGTTTAAATTAAATATTGAATGTTATATACTTTAATTTGAAAAATAACTGACTGTAACAGTCGAATTGGCCAGCGAAACATATCCCATTGTGTTCAGAATGGGGGTAATTAGCTAGGGGCGACAGTCGTTGGGTTTGATTTCGAGTTCGCGTGTGGAAGGGGGTATTTTTGGAATTAAATAAATTAAAAATTAAAATAAAAAGGAGCCGACTAATCACATCTTTTCTCCCTCATCGTTCTTCCAGGCGCGAGGCGGAATAAAGCTCCGAACTTCTCTCTTCAATTTCTCCATGACCACACAACGAAATCAAGCAAACTAAGATCCATTTTGAAGAGCGTTTAGAGATCTTCAAATCCATAGCAACTTCAAGATTTATCGTTGAGTGTAGAGGGAGATATCGCACCGAGAAAGCCCGAACTTCGCGCCGCCGCCGTGGGTGCTGGAGACCACCGAGCCGATCATCTCGGGTAGCGTTGGGAAGCTCTTCCCTTCCTCTTCGACGCAGCGCTGGCCGTTCGTCCTATCGCTTCGCGGTTTAGCCGAAAAGTGGAACCCTAGTTTTCGAATTCAAAGGAGGTATATGGCTAAACCTATTTTCAACTGATTTTTACACTATAAAGCGTTGCAAACTTGTAAAAATCGTATCTTTTTGCTATGTTAACAAAATTCGATGAAACAGGAGACACCGTGACCGCAAGGAGGCTCTCTACATTCTAGAAGAAGCCGCGGATTTTTCTGACCTTCCTACGATTTTTAGCACTGCAATAAACAATGTGAGGAATCTAAACTATTTGTGTGAATGAAATCGTGTTGTATAAATTATATAAGCGAAGTGTAAATTATATACGCATTGTATACATCATGTACATGTGTTGTATAAGTTATATTAGCGATGTATAAATTATACAAGCGTTGAATGAAACATATATGCTTTGAATTGTGATGAAATGCAAGTGAATTATTATATTATATATATATATATATATACTCCCCTCGTCCACAGACCATGGACGATATTTATTGCTTGTGATTGTTGTGATATTATATAATATGACGAATGGTTGGAAATAATTGTTTGTGGTTGATATTATGGTTGGAAAATACCTTTATGGTTGAAAAATACCTTAGTGGTTGAAAAATACCCTCTTGTGGTTGAAACAAAATAGAATAGGATTGTGGAATTGAAAATAAAAAATGCCGCCTGCGTGCGAACTAGATGCATGATCCCCATTGTCAAAAACCGCGAGGTTTTAAGGTAGAGCGAGGAGCCGTACCAGGGACGGTCCCGGTTTTAACTACCCTGCCGTTATGCTGCCGAAATTTTTTGAAATATTTATGTGTTAGAATAATTTTCATTCGTTGAAATAAAATTACATAAACTATATAGAATATTCATGTGTTGAATTGCAATTCATTCGTTGAGTTGAAATTCATGTGTTGAATATTATTTGAATTTAAACAAATGGCTTTAGCGATAAAAATCACATTTTTATATATATACAAACTATATAGAATATTCATGTGTTGAATTGCAATTCATTCGTTGAGTTGAAATTCATGTGTTGAATATTATTTGAATTTAAACAAATGGCTTTAGCGATAAAAATCACATTTATATATATATATATATACAAACTAAATGGAATATTCATGTGTTGAATTGCAATTCATTCGTTGAGTTGAAATTCAAGTGTTGAATATTATTTGAATTTAAACAAATGGCTTTAGCGATAAAAATCACATTTTTATATATATACAAACTATATCGAATATTCATGTGTTGAATATTATTTGAATTTAAACAAATGGCTTTAGCGATAAAAATCACATTTTTATATATATACAAACTATGTAGAATATTCATGTGTTGAATTGCAATTTGTTCGTTGAGTTGAAATTCATGTGTTGAATATTATTTGAATTTAAACAAATAGCTTTAGAGATAAAAATCACATTTTTATATATATACAAACAATATAGGATATTCATGTGTTGAATTGCAATTTGTTCATCGAGTTGAAATTCATGTGTTGAATGTTATCATCTTTTAAAAATAAAATGAATCGACAATAAAAACTACACCTTTATTGTAAATATGAAGTGTTAAAAATACACACGTGTCGAATAAATATTTTTGACCATAAAAATATTTCTTTTATCATGTATACGCTTAGATAAAAATACACACGTGTCGAATAAATATTTTTGACGATAAAAATATTTCTTTTATCATGTATACGCTTAGATAAAAATACACACGTGTGGAAATAAATAATAGTTTGCTAGAAATATTATTATTAGCTTTGTTCTGCATATATATACATGTGTTGAACAGGAAAAATGGATTAGCTGTAGAGTAAAGAAATTATTTGCGTGCCCGACAAATAGGTAAACCTTGATGAGTTGGCTACGTAATTTTATTTATATATCAACTCCTGTGAATGCCATTGGATGCGGAGTGCTGGTTATTCTGTGTGAAATAATAAATAACGCCATAGGATAGTAACAATTAATTTTGAACTACACTACATGGCATACTTCTTGACGATAGGCATACTTCATCATATTCCACATAAGCAATTGGAGCTTGTGTGACGAGGTGGAAGATTTACCATACAAGCAAGAGGCTTGTATGGCGATGACTATGTACTACAGGTTGAACTGATGACTGATATGGACTAAATAAATTATAACGATAAATTGCCAGATTAATAAAAACCCCACACGGGTCTGGAGTTGACAATAATCACGTCGCTCTAGTTATTAGATACGGCACATGGACTATTTATTTCCACACGGAAACGGGGTGACGAGAATTTATTCTCTGGAGTGATTATCAGTACATGCTCCCCCATAAACACCAAAATATATCACTATAAATATGAGAATGCTTTTTAGGATTTATTGGGTACCTAATACGACCCAATAAATTTCCAAACCCCTCCCCGTACAAAGGAGGTTATGGCGAAATTTTTCGAAATATTAAGGCGTTAGTGAAATATTTGAAGTGAAAACGAAGTTGGAAATATAGAATGAACTATAGTTGAAATTATAGAATGAACTATATTTATATATATAAATATAAATATAATAAAAAGGAATAGAAGCCGTGCAGTTCGTGTTTCGGAATCGTAATTTGAAACGATTAGTGCGAGAAATCCGACCATCGGATTTTCCCGAAACCACAACCGCTGGGTTCGCCTTTGAAATATCTTTCCAACGGCACCAACCTTGTAAAAATCCAACGGCTGGATTGTCTGGAATGTTTAATTCAAATCTGAAGAAAAACAGCGCCAGAATCGTTTATATTTATATATAAATATAAATATAATTAAATTAACTCGAATAACGACGCTGTAGTTCGAATTTTGAAACCGTAACTTCAAACGACTAGTGTGGGAGATCCGACCGTCGGATTTTCATGAAACTGGAACTGTTGGGTTCGCTTTGGGAATATCTTCCCACTGATATAAACTTTGTAAAAATCCAACAATTAGATTTTCCGATATGTGTAAAACAAATTAAGGGAAAAACAGCGCCAATGCCACAGCACGACCTGAAACGTCGTTTAATTAAATATGGCCATTTTTAAATAAATAAATAAAAATGGCGAAAAATCGTTATAAAATATTATAGGCAACATAGATTGCAAATAAACCAATTGGGCATGAATTGTTTGATATTGGATGGTTGTATGTGTTTGACACGAAAATAACACTAAATAAATGAAAGATGGATGTCGAATAATATAACCATATAAAGAATCGATTTAAATTTTAATGACGTGAATTATTTGAAAAGGCCGAGCTAACCCTCATTTCAAATAATTTATCGAGCGATTCGAATTCGAAAATGCAAAGACGATTCAAGACCGACGATCTTCGTATCGGTTGGATGGGCGCTACCGAGGTTCCCGACCGGAGTAGCTAACGGAAAGGGACGGAAGTAGTAGCCGTCTGAACGTATGTTTTGATTGGACGGATATACGAGGAATTTGATGCCTCCGGTTTCGTTCAGACCCAGAACGGACTTGTAAATGGACTGTGTGTCTGACATTGGATTTTGTTCTATACTGATTGATCTCTGTTAAATATATATCTGTTTGGCGGCGGAGAATTTATTCTTTTGCTTAACGCCCTTCTCTGAGACGTACGAGCTCAGGGGTTATATATCGATGGAAATCAATAGTATGGAGAGGACTGCCTATGTGGCATGCCAAGATGCTGTGATCAAGGCTTCTGTTGCAAAGCAAAGTCTTGTGGATGATGATCAAAGCACGGTCTGCGTGACCTGGCTTTGTGTATTTCGTAGATTCGCGAGCCTCACACCCCGGTATGAGTTAAAAACGGGATACAAACTGCAGGGAGAGCACGACGTTTCTTTCTAGCTATGGTGGTGTCAGTGACTTACCAGCTCTGACATTTATATCTATTTTTCACCTATGTGGTTGTTGGAATGCGAGGCGCCTCGATTATAGGTCTGTAAGGACCGGGAAACGTGTGTTCAGGAATTGCCAATCCTCAAACGTAAGAGAGGACCGGCCCTGAAGATCCAGGGGTTACCCAGAGTGTGTAGTCCCGAGGCATTTGCTAGAGTGTCTCGAAGCGGAGAGGAGCTTGCCCCTTGCCTCGACTCATGACGGAAATCCAATTTCCAATACGAAATAACGGACTTGATTGTAGAACTAGTATGGCGACATAGTAGATGGTAGCTATGCCACCTATGATTGATATTTATGATGCTATTCGTTTTTGAAACATATATGCACTAGTAATAATATCAAGTGATTTCGCTTTATACGTATCAAGCATATTTGGCTATTATAAGGTAAAACTTTATCCTCCGGCTTGCGTTGCATTGTGTGATGGGACCTGAGTCTTATAATGGCTTCATTCTTTTTAAAAGCATTGCGTTGTTTTTAAAAGTATTTACTTTGTTTTAAATGCACTAGCAATCACTGGAGTATACCCGTTCCGCGAAAGTGGCTTGGTCCTATGATTTTCTATTACTGTTGTTTAACTGTTAAATAGATTCCTCATACCAGTCCCCATGACTGACTCGTTGTTTGTTTCACTTTGCAAACGCGGGTGCCCTTATTTTCACACCGGCAACCTAGTACACAGGTGACAGGTTTTTTTTTTTTGCTCTGCACTGCTACATAGAGTGCATTTTTGGCTCATGGAGAGGCTGACTTCACAGAGATGACTTTGACTTTTTCCGCCATTATTGTTCTTATGTTATGATTCCGCCACGGGCGATGTAGACTGATTTACTTTCCGTATTTCTTATTGTATGTATATGTACCGCCTTCGGCGATGTAGACTGATACCCTTATTATGTCTCACTGCATGTATGTATTCCGCCTTTGGCGATGAACACTGATCACTTTCCTTTCATTTACTAAGTTATATCCCACGCTATTCTATTCTGATGTTATTACATGTTGTGATTCCGCTGTCATATCCATGAAAAATTATTCTATTTATTGTTTCTGCTATTATCTGTTCTCTGCTATGATGATTAATGTGTTATATTCCGATGATTATCGTTAATACCGCCCCTCGGATTTTGGGATCGTCACAGTTGGTATCAGAGCTTTGGTTAACCTTAGTTCCAGGATCTAACACATTAAACACCTCGTCAGAATAGAATCTGTAGTGTTCTAATGCGAGTAGCCCATTAGAGATAGGATTAGCAATGTCCTAGAATGAGCTAAGCAGATTAGCAAAACAATTTGATCAGTACATCATCATTATCTTTCCTTGTATTCCCCTACTTTATCATTTATGAAAGTTATCAAATCTGTGAGCTTGACTCTTTTCTTGCTTATATAGTATTCTCTTAGATGGATACACGAGCAGCAGCAGCTAGAGGAGGCCGTGGAGGCCGAGGAGAGGCAGCAGGAGGACGGGGGAATATCCCCATAGTTCTGGAAGGCCCTATTGTTCAGCCACCAGCATCCGAGGACTTTGAGCTAGACAAAGTAGCGAAGAGGTACAGGAACCTTGGGGGAAAACCTTTTACTGGCACTGGTACAGTGACCGAGGCTATAGCTTGGTTGAAGACCCGTGAGAAAATCTTTGAAGGCATGGGTATGGGAACCAACAACAAAGCACGACTTGGTATTTGGCTCCTTCAGGAGGAAGTAGAGCTGTGGTGGGATGCCATTACCTCAGAGGATGCAGCAGGTACTGTCAGGACCTGGGAGCAATTCAAAACTATGTTCAATGAGAAGTTTGTACCAGAACAGGCTCTAGAGAGGATGCGAGAGCAGTTTGCAAATCTCCAGCAAGGAGATCTCTCTATTCAGGATTACCTAAATAAGTTCACCCAGTTGTCGCGCTATGCTCCAGAGCTGATTTTGACCAACAAAGCAAAGAACAAGAGATTCATATTTGGGCTGAAGCGCAAGTACCATGACAGAGCTATGAGCAAAATCAAACTCTCCATTTCAGAATTAGTAGAAATGGCTTGCAATTACGAAGACATAGATGAAAGGCACGCTAGCCAAGACCGCGCCAAAAGCCAAGCTGGGAATAAGCGCAAGGCTTCAAAAGATCAACCCGAATCTAGCATTACCGCGGCCGCTACTCAGAAACCTGGAAAGATCCCGAAAGGAAATTGCTACAACTGCGGGAAGCCAGGTCATTTTTCTAATGTATGCAAAGCCCCGAAGAAGCCAAAGGCAAATGACTCAGCCGAATGCTACAACTGCCATAAGAAGGGGCACTATAGCAGGAATTGTCCTCTGAAGCAGAATGCACAAGTGGCTCATGTGTATGACGGGAAGACCCCGCCAGCTACGACCGATGGATCAGGTAAACCCGATGTAACACCCCGAATTTTAGTTAATACTAAAATTCACTAATTACAGGATAAATAATTTCAGATGTGGGAATTGGGGGAAACGGGCTGCGTCATTGCGTTCGTCTCGGAAAAATACGCGAAATAGAGTCCGAGTTTGCGTAAAACGGGTACCGTATGAAAGAGATAAGGACGAACGAAGTTAGGCAGAAAACCAGAAACAGGCCAGAAATGCACTGGCGCACTTGTGAAGTGCGCCAGTACAAAGATACACTGGCGCACTTGTGAAGTGCGCCCGTGCCGAGCCAAGAAACCTGCACAGTTTCTAGAGAGTCCTGTGGTTGGGTGCACCAGTTTGGGTCCTTGTGCTGGCCTATTGGGCTGGTTCTAGAGGTTTCCTAAATCTAAGGGTCCTAATTTAATCTAGGGTTAATCTAAGGGCTACAAACACTACCTAATCCTATAAATAAGACCCTAACCCTACCCTAATTCATTCATAATTAAATCTTATAATTAAACTATGGCAAAATGAAACTTGGTCATGGCCTCCACAAATCAAATGAAGAGAGTTGCAAGCTAATCAACCCCTAATCACCTTCTTCTTAATATTTGGCAACTAGTTTTACTTCATTGATTTGCTAATCTTGGTTTTGGTGAGTTTCTATGGCTTTAATAATCAATTGTTAAATTGATTATGGTAGGATGTTATAAGACATGGCTATGTTTGTGGATAAATGCATTTATGCAAGTTTGTATGATATGTGATTTGCAAGTTTTATGTTAAATGCAAGTTAAGGCCATGTTTTATGATGCAAAACACCATGTTAAACATTTATGCATATGTGACATGTTATGCAAACTATATGTGAGAATATATGCAAGTTATATGTAACATGATATGCAAGTTATGCATGTGATTTTATGCATGCTAAGTAGTTGGTGTTATGCATGTTAAGTATTTGATGTTATTCATGCTAAAGTATTTGACGTTATGCATGATAAGTATTTGATTGTATGCATACTAAGTATGGGGTTTTATGCATGTTAAGTGTTTGGGGTTATGCAAGTTAAGTGGTGGGTTTATGCATAATAAGTATTTGATTTTATGCATAATAAGTATTTGATTCTATGCATGATAAGTAAGTGGTTTTATGCATGCTAAGTGTTTGGTATTATGCATAAATCATGACATGCAAGTTTACCCTTTTAAATATGGTATATACATATGCAAGATGGCACCCTTATATGCTATGCATGTTTACCCTCCTTTAAGATGCAAGTCATATATGTAAGTTCGACATATTATGCAAAGTTATGCTTACATGCAAGCTCAACATGTTATGTAAGTTATGTGCATATGCAAGTTATGTGTATGAGGGTATGCAAGTTGTGTGCATAATGTTATGCAAGTTAAGTTTATGAGATTATGCAAGTTATGAGCGTGATGTTATGCAAGTTATGTATATGCTTAAATGCAAGTTTAATGTGATATGCAAGTTATGCATGTTCATGCAAGTATGTGAATGCTCATGCAAGTATGTGAATGCTTATGCAAGTATGTGAATGCTTATGCAAGTATATGAATGCTTATGCAAGTTATGTGTATGCTTAAATGCATGATTAACATGTTATGCAAGTTATGAGAATGCCTATATGCAAGTTCAACATGTTATGCAAATCATGTGTATGATAATATGCAAGTTTGGGTTATATGTAGTTGGGTTAATATATGTTCATATATGCAAGTTGACATCCTCTTAACCCATGACAAAGTTATATGTTAAACCCATGATATTTGTGATGGATCTTTCCCTTTTATTATGTCGTGAAATGAGAACGATTTACGTGGGGAACGATGGGGTAATAAATATGTTAATAAAAGTATGATTGGGTATGATTAAGCATACCATAAAAATAAATTACCATAAGTGGGAATTTACCTATTGAGTTAGGTCTACCCCATGGGAATTTACCTATTGAGTTAGGTCTACCCATGTTATGGAAAACTTGATATTAATTAGGGATAATTAATATGGGGGTGATTAATTAGGTATAATTAATCGACTAAGACACGAGGTTGGACTCATTTGTAGTGTAAAACTGCCCGGACCCGACCGGCTTAACCAGTTGCTACAAATGTCAGCCCAATGTGAGAGGTCTTAGCCATAAATTAAATACGTGATTAAGGTAAAGACACGAGGTTAGACTCTGTTATGACGTAAGACTGCCCGGACTCTACCGGCTTAACCAGGCGGTCATAACAGCCAGTCTAATGTGGGAGGTCTTTATGGGAGATCACGGTCTTAATTAATTAAGAAACACTTAACCATATTAGCATGTAGTGGGACATGAGGGGTTAAGTGGGTGCCTTGGGTGGCATGTAGTAACTAGTGGGGGTGCCTTGGGTGGCATGAGAAAACTAGTGGGTTGCCTTGGGTGGCAATAGAAAAATACGATTAGAATACTTAACCAAGGTAGAACATGTAATTAAACATGATTAAAGGGTTAAGTAAGTGCCATGGGTGGCATGTGGGAAATCTAGTGGGTGCCCTAAGTGGCAATCGAAATATGATTAAAGGACTTAACCAAGATTTATAACATGTAAGGGGACATGGTTAAAGGGTTAAGTGGGATGCACTAGATTAAATGACAAGCTTAAGTAGTAGCTTGTGGGGGGCCCATTTCAACCAATATCCCAAACGTATCTTTGTGGGATCGACCCATGTCGAGTGACGGGACACGCATATTGGGCTTGATTATAAGAGGCCAAAACGGGTTAGCGGTGGCAACGCAAGTCCAACGGGCTTCATATGCGTGTGTGGGCCCGGGCTGGTAGATAAGCCGTTGTTGCATCGTGTAGATATAAAGCCGTGCACCGTTGATAGTATTGGGTAGCCACTTTAGGGGAGTGATACACCCCACTGTGGGACCAGCACGGGTATCTACGTTAGGGAGCCGATCGATGGGGAGTAGTGGGTACACCTAGTAAAGATAGGAGCAGACGGCACCTATGTAGGGGTACACGAAACTACTGGATAAGATTGCTAGGTACACCTAGTTAATGTAGGGGCAGACGGCACCTACGTGGTCAGTTATACACCTAGTGGAGGTAGGGGCAGACGGCACCTACGTGGTCAGCTAGAAGTACCAGAGACTACTAGCTATATTTTCTAAGACTTTAGTGGGATCAACCTTTAAGTAGGAATTACTCTTGGCGGGTAGAACTGGTGTGGTGCAGTGTAGGAATTACCCTTGGGTGGGTAGGGTCTGGGGTGGTGTAAGCTAGTAATTATCCTTGGGTGGATAAATACGTCGTTTCGATATCGTAGTACATCCTGTGTTTTGTGGACTACTTATTGTAGTCATTATCCCCAGAGGTACCGTATCTTATTTATGTCATACCCTAATTACTTTAATGGTTGTATTGTTAGGGTTATAGGACTCACTCAGACTTATGTCTGACCCCGTTGTTTTTATCTTTTTCCCAACCCTCAGGTTATCAGAGTGGGCCTAGCACTAGTGGGCTTGGATCAGACTGCTATATCTATCTTTTGGGCTTGGATCGTAGAAGTAAAGCTCGGTTTATCTTTTCTATTATGGCTATTGTCTATGTAATGGGATTATGTACTTCTATTTTATCAGGATGGATATTATGTACTTGACTCTTGTTACGGTTTTGTGATGTAACCAAACATGTTTTGTTAATGAAATGATGTTTTAAATTTTCAAGTATTACTTATATCTGTCCTGTTGTAATTTTTCTGTTCTATACTCACTAAAAATACTCCACCAAAGCTAAGGCATTCCCTTTGTGAGTGACCTTAGCGGGCGTGGGGTGTTACACGTGGTATCAGAGCTTAAGGTTACCGGAACAGATAAAATTTTTAGAAAAACTATTTTCTAAGAATATTTTTGGAAAGGAGTATTTTCAAAAACATGTCTTTTAAGAGAAAAGTTTTTGAAAGGAAAGCATAATCCCCAATAGCCATATCTATATCTTTCGAATTCTCCATTTTGAATCTCTTCCTTTTCTCGTTTTGAGTTTCCCCTCCGCGTATAGATGATCTTTCTAAGATAGATAAGGATGGAAAACCACTTCAAGGGACTTAGACGTTAGTCGGATTAGAAGTTGGTTCAAGAAGGAGGAGGACTGGTAGGTATCTATTGGATAAACGATGGGAGGAAGGCTCAAATAGTTGTTTGGTTAATGAAAGATGAAACCTCATTGGTGGGAGGTTACGAGTGGAGAATAGGGAAGAAGAAGGCAAGTGGTTATCCTTTTAAGAGGAATAGGACACCTTATTAGGATTTTTCAAAGAAGCAAGGGCAAGGTATGGAATCTTCTGGAGGGTAGTTGTATTCCCTCACGACTAGGGTACCAGATGGGGATATGACCGTCTAGGTTGGAATTTGGATTTCTTTATCATTCGATTCAAGCTTTATTTGATTCTGATATATTGAGTTCGTTTATCCCACCATTGTTAGTTGAGTCACTGCACTTAGACACCAGTTTGGTAGATGATCCCTTAGTTGTTTCAAACCCAGTTGGGGCTCCATGATATGTTTGGGTTTGAAAGTTTCTATACTTAGCGTTGAGTTTAGATGTGATGCTTGTTGGGCTTCACGGGCTATGGGTTAATTTTGGGCATGGACTGGTTATCCAGTAGGAGTGTTGTTCTTCATTTTGAAGGGAGAGTTGTTAGGCTTATGGGTCGCCTAAGTAACACTCTCGAGATCTCTTGTAATCCCATAGAATCTGTTATGCTAAGGTATCTAGAATCGCTTGACACGTTGGTCTAGAGTCTGTGATCTGTTAGAGCGGTCCGGGAATATCCGGATGTGTTTGAGGAGGTGAAGGGCTTACCTCCGAAGCGGGAGATTGGCATCCGAATATATCTGGTGGATAATGCTAAACCAGTATCTTGGCCAGTGTGCCACATGGCTCCTAGTGAGAGGAGGGAACTCCATAAGTAAGTAGGCGATTTGCTTGAGAAGGGGTTCATAAGACGAAGTATATTGGAGTGGGGCGCTCCAGTAGTTTTTGTTATGAAGGCGGATGGGTCCCTCAGACTTTGTGTAGGCTAAAGAGAACTAAAGAAACTCACAAAGAAGAATAGATACCCATTGCCGAGGATTAATGATCTCCTTGATCAGTTGGCTGGCGCCTCAGTATTTTTGTGTAGTAGGACTTAGCCACGGGACTTCATCAGTTGAGAGTGGCTGAGAATAGTATAGAGAAGACTGCCTTTGGGACTCCGGATGATTTCTTTTATGAGTGGCTGGTGATGCCATTGGGTTTGACGAACGCCCCCGTATACTTTGTTGAGAAGGGTGTTCAGGGAGTACCTGAATAAGTTCGTGATGGTCTTTGTAGATGACATCTGGGTCTTTGCTAGGAGCGAAATAAGTTTTCGTATGTGCTCAATAGGCTGAGCAGGGCCAGTATAGGACAAACGATGGTTTTGGAGCGAGACTGGCGAGAACATCCAGAATTGGACGAGGGCTTAATTATTTAGCCATCTTTACTAGTATCATCTCACGTAGGTCGTCTGAATTCGAAGGAGGTATCCCTTGGGTGTTTGTCTGATATTGGTTTAGGCCTTTGGGGCTTGCATTTGGGGGATGCCGAATTCGACTAGGGTGGTCTGCATGGGAGACAGTTGTGATGATTTTGGATGATATTCTGGTGGAGAAGAGCATGCCCTACATCTTAGGGAAGTGTTGGAGACTCTTCGAGCGCATAATCTTAGGACAGCAAAAGTGGATGGGATCCTTAGCATCCTATGAGTAAGGGTAACATGGTAACGGACACCTTAAGTAGAAAAAGGTTGTCCTTGAGTTCATTGTTCGTTGAACGACGGAGCTTAGAGTTTATTTCTAAGTTTGACTTTAGACCTTCCGTTGACTTTGTACCCGGTTTGCTAGCTTCTTTGGAAGTTAGACCTACTCTTTTGGGGCGGATTGGAGAAGCACAGAGGGGCGACCCACAGTTGGTTGAGTTAGTAGAGAAGCTCATAAGGGGGGAGTCGTCCAGCCATTTGAGTAGGTACACCCTAGATGATAGAGGGTGCTTGCAGATGGTAGACTTTGTGTACCGCAGGACGAGGGTTTGAGGAAGGCTATTCTTGATGACGCACACCGTTTTAGGATGACCATTCATCCCGGTGGGGGTAAGATGTACCAAGACATGAAGAGGGCTTTCTTCTGGGCCGGTATGAAGAAAGATGTGGCCGAGCTTGTCGCTCGATGCTTGGTGTGCCAACGAGTGAAGACGGAGCGAAAGAAACCAGGTGGGTTGCTTCACCCATTGGAGGTTCCGCAATGAAAGTGGGACAGCCTCTCGTTGGATTTTATTGACAGGTTACCCAGATCGAGAAAGAGTAATACAGGAATTTGGGTGGTGGTAGACAGACTTACTAAGAACACCCATTTCATACCTGTGAAGAGTAAGTGGACTGCTCCATGGCTAGCTTTTGTATATCTTCGAGAGATAGTTCGATTGCATCGGGTACCCTCCAGTATAGTGAGTGATCGAGATCCTATCTTCACTAGAGAGTTTTGGAAGAGTTTGCAAAAGGCGGTAGGGACTCAGTTGCGTTTGAGTACCGCATATCATCCTCAGACGGACGGCCAGACCGAGAGGGTGAATCATATTTTAGAAGACCTTTTGAGGCTATGTATCTTGGATTTTGGAGGTACATGGGAGGAGCATCTTCCATTGGTGGAGTTGCCCGACAGACTTAGTGGTGTACATGATGTATTCCATGGGAGAAAGTGCCTACATAAGACCGCAGAGGTGGTAGAGCCAAGTTTGCTTAGAGAAGTGGAAGCAGAGCGTGATGCGACTATTCGACGAGCTCCTACTCGCATCCTTGGGTCAGAGACTAGGAAATTGAGGAATCGAGAGGTTCAGCTAGTCAAAGTGCAATGGGGAGAAGGGGAGAGCAACGCAACTTGGGAGACGGAAGCGAAGATGCGTTCTTTGTACCCATTTCTTTTTGAGAGTATGTCTTTTAACTTCTCCTTTATCGTTTGACTAGTACTTATCTTATCCTTAGTATGTCCTCTCGTTAGTACCTTTGACCTTCAGATAGGATAGTCCTATGGTTGAAACATGTGTTTGAGACATGTTATGTATGATGGATGCAAGTGGATGCAAGTGTTTGCTAGTGGTTGCTCGTGGATGCATATACACATACTCTAGGCACTAGATCGGCTCAATCACTTCATATTGCATATTGCATAAAAAATTGTGTGTAGGAAGCTATATTTATGGATGTATAATGATTGTGTTATCATATGGATGATGCATTTTGGTGAATGATTGCGCACTCATGTAGATATTGTATGTGTCGATAGGGTTCCCTCGCATACATAATGGATGCATGGCACTATCATGGTTTGCATATGTTCATACATTAGATAGGGAACATATACACACACTTTTTGCATATGCTCATACATCATTAGAAATTGTTTTAAGGACAATGGATGCCCGTGTTTGATGGATTGAGTAGATGGTTGTTTGGATGGTAGGATATGCATTCTCCTTAGCTTAGAGATTTCGGGGACGAAATCCTTTAAGGAGGGGAGAATGTAACACCCCGAATTTTAGTTAATACTAAAATTCACTAATTACAGGATAAATAATTTCAGATGTGGGAATTGGGGGAAACGGGCTGCGTCATTGCGTTCGTCTCGGAAAAATACGCAAAATAGAGTCCGAGTTTGCGTAAAACGGGTACCGTATGAAAGAGATAAGGACGAACGAAGTTAGGCAGAAAACCAGAAACAGGCCAGAAATGCACTGGCGCACTTGTGAAGTGCGCCAGTACAAAGATACACTGGCGCACTTGTGAAGTGCGCCCGTGCCGAGCCAAGAAACCTGCACAGTTTCTAGAGAGTCCTGTGGTTGGGTGCACCAGTTTGGGTCCTTGTGCTGGCCTAGTGGGCTGGTTCTAGAGGTTTCCTAAATCTAAGGGTCCTAATTTAATCTAGGGTTAATCTAAGGGCTTAAAACACTACCTAATCCTATAAATAAGACCCTAACCCTACCCTAATTCATTCATAATTAAATCTTATAATTAAACTATGGCAAAATGAAACTTGGTCATGGCCTCCACAAATCAAATGAAGAGAGTTGCAAGCTAATCAACCCCTAATCACCTTCTTCTTAATATTTGGCAACTAGTTTTACTTCATTGATTTGCTAATCTTGGTTTTGGTGAGTTTCTATGGCTTTAATAATCAATTGTTAAATTGATTATGGTAGGATGTGATAAGACATGGCTATGTTTGTGGATAAATGCATTTATGCAAGTTGGTATGATATGTGATTTGCAAGTTTTATGTTAAATGCAAGTTGAGGCCATGTTTTATGATGCAAAACACCATGTTAAACATTTATGCATATGTGACATGTTATGCAAACTATATGTGAGAATATATGCAAGTTATATGTAACATGATATGCAAGTTATGCATGTGATTTTATGCATGCTAAGTAGTTGGTGTTATGCATGTTAAGTATTTGATGTTATTCATGCTAAAGTATTTGACGTTATGCATGATAAGTATTTGATTGTATGCATACTAAGTA
Organism: Allium sativum; assembly: GCA_030737875.1. Taxonomy (NCBI): domain Eukaryota; kingdom Viridiplantae; phylum Streptophyta; class Magnoliopsida; order Asparagales; family Amaryllidaceae; genus Allium; species Allium sativum. The sequence goes on from JASFAX010000035.1 coordinate 11,333,334, forward strand.
TGGGGTTTTATGCATGTTAAGTGTTTGGGGTTATGCAAGTTAAGTGGTGGGTTTATGCATAATAAGTATTTGATTTTATGCATAATAAGTATTTGATTCTATGCATGATAAGTAAGTGGTTTTATGCATGCTAAGTGTTTGGTATTATGCATAAATCATGACATGCAAGTTTACCCTTTTAAATATGGTATATACATATGCAAGATGGCACCCTTATATGCTATGCATGTTTACCCTCCTTTAAGATGCAAGTCATATATGTAAGTTCGACATATTATGCAAAGTTATGCTTACATGCAAGCTCAACATGTTATGTAAGTTATGTGCATATGCAAGTTATGTGTATGAGGGTATGCAAGTTGTGTGCATAATGTTATGCAAGTTAAGTTTATGAGATTATGCAAGTTATGAGCGTGATGTTATGCAAGTTATGTATATGCTTAAATGCAAGTTTAATGTGATATGCAAGTTATGCATGTTCATGCAAGTATGTGAATGCTCATGCAAGTATGTGAATGCTTATGCAAGTATGTGAATGCTTATGCAAGTATATGAATGCTTATGCAAGTTATGTGTATGCTTAAATGCATGATTAACATGTTATGCAAGTTATGAGAATGCCTATATGCAAGTTCAACATGTTATGCAAATCATGTGTATGATAATATGCAAGTTTGGGTTATATGTAGTTGGGTTAATATATGTTCATATATGCAAGTTGACATCCTCTTAACCCATGACAAAGTTATATGTTAAACCCATGATATTTGTGATGGATCTTTCCCTTTTATTATGTCGTGAAATGAGAACGATTTACGTGGGGAACGATGGGGTAATAAATATGTTAATAAAAGTATGATTGGGTATGATTAAGCATACCATAAAAATAAATTACCATAAGTGGGAATTTACCTATTGAGTTAGGTCTACCCCATGGGAATTTACCTATTGAGTTAGGTCTACCCATGTTATGGAAAACTTGATATTAATTAGGGATAATTAATATGGGGGTGATTAATTAGGTATAATTAATCGACTAAGACACGAGGTTGGACTCATTTGTAGTGTAAAACTGCCCGGACCTGACCGGCTTAACCAGTTGCTACAAATGTCAGCCCAATGTGAGAGGTCTTAGCCATAAATTAAATACGTGATTAAGGTAAAGACACGAGGTTAGACTCTGTTATGACGTAAGACTGCCCGGACTCTACCGGCTTAACCAGGCGGTCATAACAGCCAGTCTAATGTGGGAGGTCTTTATGGGAGATCACGGTCTTAATTAATTAAGAAACACTTAACCATATTAGCATGTAGTGGGACATGAGGGGTTAAGTGGGTGCCTTGGGTGGCATGTAGTAACTAGTGGGGGTGCCTTGGGTGGCATGAGAAAACTAGTGGGTTGCCTTGGGTGGCAATAGAAAAATACGATTAGAATACTTAACCAAGGTGGAACATGTAATTAAACATGATTAAAGGGTTAAGTAAGTGCCATGGGTGGCATGTGGGAAATCTAGTGGGTGCCCTAAGTGGCAATCGAAATATGATTAAAGGACTTAACCAAGATTTATAACATGTAAGGGGACATGGTTAAAGGGTTAAGTGGGATGCACTAGATTAAATGACAAGCTTAAGTAGTAGCTTGTGGGGGGCCCATTTCAACCAATATCCCAAACGTATCTTTGTGGGCTCGACCCATGTCGAGTGACGGGACACGCATATTGGGCTTGATTATAAGAGGCCAAAACGGGTTAGCGGTGGCAACGCAAGTCCAACGGGCTTCATATGCGTGTGTGGGCCCGGGCTGGTAGATAAGCTGTTGTTGCATCGTGTAGATATAAAGTCGTGCACCGTTGATAGTATTGGGTAGCCACTTTAGGGGAGTGATACACCCCACTGTGGGACCAGCACGGGTATCTACGTTAGGGAGCCGATCGATGGGGAGTAGTGGGTACACCTAGTAAAGATAGGAGCAGACGGCACCTATGTAGGGGTACACGAAACTACTGGATAAGATTACTAGGTACACCTAGTGAATGTAGGGGCAGACGGCACCTACGTGGTCAGTTATACACCTAGTGGAGGTAGGGCCAGACGACACCTACGTGGTCAGCTAGAAGTACCAGAGACTACTAGCTATATTTTCTAAGACTTTAGTGGGATCAACCTTTAAGTAGGAATTACTCTTGGTGGGTAGAACTGGTGTGGTGCAGTGTAGGAATTACCCTTGGGTGGGTAGGGTCTGGGGTGGTGTAAGCTAGTAATTATCCTTGGGTGGATAAATACGTCGTTTCGATATCGTAGTACATCCTGTGTTTTGTGGACTACTTATTGTAGTCATTATCCCCAGAGGTACCGTATCTTATTTATGTCATACCCTAATTACTTTAATGGTTGTATTGTTTGGGTTATAGGACTCACTCAGACTTATGTCTGACCCCGTTGTTTTTATCTTTTTCCCAACCCTAAGGTTATCAGAGTGGGCCTAGCACTAGTGGGCTTGGATCAGACTGCTATATCTATCTTTTGGGCTTGGATCGTAGAAGTAAAGCTCGGTTTATCTTTTCTATTATGGCTATTGTCTATGTAATGGGATTATGTACTTCTATTTTATCAGGATGGATATTATGTACTTGACTCTTGTTACGGTTTTGTGATGTAACCAAACATGTTTTGTTAATGAAATGATGTTTTAAATTTTCAAGTATTACTTATATCTGTCCTGTTGTAATTTTTCTGTTCTATACTCACTAAAAATACTCCACCAAAGCTAAGGCATTCCCTTTGTGAGTGACCTTAGCGGGCGTGGGGTGTTACACCCGACGTCTTGTGAGGTACCCTTACCATTAAAAATATTCCTGTTTCTGTACTTTTTGATACTCGTGCATCACGTAGCTTCATTTCTGGTAACCTTGTTCACAAATTAAAATTGAAACGAAGAAAACTTAAGGAACCAATTAAAGTTCGAAACCCAATAGGAAGTTCCGTTAGTCTCAGTTTATACTGTAGAGTGCCTATCTCTTATTCTTGCTACAAGTTTTCTTTTGATTCGATTGTCATGGACCTTTCCGAATTTGATATTATACTGGGGCTGGACTGGTTGACAAAATATAAGGCCGAAGTTAGATGTGCCGAAAGAATCGTGAAAGTTGAAACAAAATCGGGGCATATCACTATACCATGTCTCGGTGCAGAAATTAATAGAACAGAATTTTGGTCTTCTTTAGAAGTTGTCCCCCCTTCATTAGAAAAGATACCGGTCGTTAAAAACTACGCGGATGTGTTTGAAGAAGTGGAAAACTTAGCGCTGCAAAGAGAAATTGAATTCAGAATAGATCTAATTCCTAACGCCCGACCAGTGGTACATCCAATTAGAAGAATGGCCCCGAAAGAAAAAGAAGAGTTAAGTAGTCAAACCCGAGAATTGCTTTGGAAAGGTCTGATCAGACCGAGCTTTTCAGCGTGGGGAGCAGCAGTAGTATTTGTCCCGAAATCAGACGGTACTCTAAGACTTTGTGTTGATTACCGAGACCTCAATAAGCAGACACTGAAGAACAAATATCCTTTGCCCCGAATAGACGATCTGTTAGATCAATTAAATGGAGCAACAGTATTCTCCATAATGGACCTAGCTACAGGTTTCCACCAATTACGTATAGCCGAAGACTGTGTTCCTTTGACAGCCTTCAGGGGTCCCGATTTATTCTACGAATGGTTAGTAATGCCGTTCGGCTTGTGTAACGCTCCGGCATACTTCGTCGATCTTATGAACAGAGTGTTCCATGGGGTATTGAATAAATTTGTTCTAGTCTTCATCGATGACATTTTAATCTACTCCAAGTCGGAAGACGAGCATGCAAAACATTTAGAACAAGTGTTGAAAATTCTAAGGAGAAATGTCTTGAAAGCTAAATCTTCTAAGTGTGTCTTCTGGCAGAATGAAGTTAAATTCCTAGGCCATGTCGTATCAAAAGAAGGGATTGTTGTAGATCCAAGCAAAATTACAACAATTCAGAACTGGAAACAACCTACTACTCCCACGGAAGTTTGAAGTTTCCTTGGATTTGCTAGTTACTATCGGAAATTCGTTCAGGATTTTTCAAAGATATCAGGAGTATTGACAAAGCTTACAAAGAAGCATGAGAAATTCAAATGGACTCCCGAATGTGAAGAAGCTTTCCAGGAGCTGAAACTGAAGTTGACAACTGCTCCAGTATTGACCATTATAGAAGGTAACCAAGAATTGACTGTAAAGACAGACGCTTCTATTAGAGGGCTAGGCGCAGTGTTAATGCAAAAAGGCCAAGTGATCGCTTATGTCAGACGTCAGCTAAAGCCGCATGAAAGAAACTATGCAACTCATGATCTTGAGTTATTAGCTATCGTGTTTGCTTTAAGAATCTGGAGGCATTATTTACTGGGCGAGAAGTTCGAACTATTTACCGATCATCAATCCTTGAAATATCTATTCACTCAGAAAGATCTAAACTTGAGACAACAGCGTTGGTTAGAATTCCTTGCAGCATATGATTTTGAAATTTTATAAACTCCAGGGAAAGCCAATGTTGTAGCAGATGCGCTCAGCAGAAAGAATGAAATCATCACCAGTTTTGTCATCACGCCTTCATTAATAGACAGGATCTCGACCCTTCAGAAAGATGATGGATTTATTCAAAGAATCAGTCAGAGAGTCAAAGGAGGTGAATCCACAAGTTTTTGACTCGATGACAAAGGAGTTCTAAGATTAAAGGGAAGAATTTGCATCCCAAACCTTCCCGAGCTCAGAAGAGAAATACTTGATGAGTGCCACAAGTCCAAACTAAGTATCCATCCCGGTGTGAGAAAAATGTATAACGATATCAAACGCACATTCTGGTGGAGAGCTTTGAAAAGAGATATCTCATTATATGTTAGCAGATGCCCCACTTGTCAGCTAGTTAAGAGAGATCAGCAGAAATTAGCTGGATTATTACAACCCTTAGAAATTCCAGGATGGAAGTGGGACCGAATCTCGATGGACTTCATTGATGGTTTGCCTCGAACTAGAAAAGGAAACAACAGTATATGGGTAATCGTAGATCGCTTCACGAAGACTGCCCATTTCATACCTGTCCGATCCAACAGAACGGCTCAAAGTCTAGCACAGATTTACTTCAAAGAGATAGTTAAACTACATGGAGTGCCGCTCAATATAGTCAGTGATAGAGATCCCCTATTTACTAGCAAATTCTGGGAAGCATTCCAGGAAGAGTTGGGAACCAAATTGAATCTAAGCACCGCTTATCACCCTCAGACAGATGGCCAAACTGAACGGGTGAATAGAATTCTAGAAGATCTACTGCGGGCTCGCGTTATCGATTTTGGATGCTCATGGGAAGATCACTTACATCTAGCCGAATTCTCTTACAACAATAGCTATCAAGCAAGTTTGGGAATGTCTCCATTTGAAGCATTATACGGTAGACCGTGCAGATCTCCCGCATGTTGGGTAGAACCTGGCAACAGACTTGTGTTAGGGCCCAATATGATTCGAGAAGCATCGGATAAAGTCGACTTTATTAAAAAGCAATTGAAAACCGCGCAGAGCCAACAAAAAAGTGATGCTGATGCGAGAAGAAGGGATATATCGTTTGCCGTTGGCGATTATGTTTATCTAAGAGTTTCTCCAATGCGGGGAGTAATCAGATTTGGCAAGACTGGGAAGTTGGCACCGAGATTTATTGGTCCCTTTCCTATACTTGAACGGATTGGAACTCTTGCATATAGGGTTTCATTACCTAATTGGTTGCCTGGTATACATGATGTGTTCCACGTGTCTCAACTCAGAAAACATGTTCATGATCCAGATCGTGTTGTGGAAGAAGCAGCGCAACATGATATTGACATAACTCCAGAATTAGCACTCAGAAGAGAGCCATTAAAGATAGTTGGCAAGGAAACTAGAGAGCTAAGGAGGAAAAAGATTCATTTAGTCAAAGTGCAGTGGAGTAGTGATCCTAGAGACTGTATTTGGGAGACTGAGGAAAGCATTAAACAAGCCTATCCCAAATGCAGAGTGGACATCTCTGACTAACTCCGGTGCAAGGTACCTTTATAATACTTTGCATTTACATTTTGTTTCCTACTTAGCTGTTATTTCCTTTTCGAGGATGAAAAGTTTTAAGTGGGGGAGATTGTAATAACCCGGAAAATGTGAACCAATTTAAATTTTTTAAATTAGGTTATTACCAAAGAATTTGAATAATTTAAATAGCCTATTTCAATAAAATATAGAATTGGGTATGGTATTGCAGTTTGGAATTTTGAATATAAACTTTGTCTGACTGTACCGGGTGGGAAATATAACGGATTTTAGTGAAACTAAAAATATTTAAATCTGTTTATGTATACCTTTCTAATGAATCTAAAAAATCGAAGTTTCATAACGGAAATCAAAATTTATGGCCAAATGAATTTTCAGAAAGGTCGCTATATAGCAGATATAGCCCTTGAAAATTGATATTTTGCATACGACCTCGGAATTCAACGAAACCACTTTTGTTGGGTCCGGGATGTCAAATTATTGCTAAGTTTCAAATTTCATAATTTTTGAAGCTAGTATGTGAGCAGGGCAAAAGAAAATGTGATTGGTCAAATTCTGTTAAAATGGGTCGACCTAAAAATGACCATTTTTCAAACGAGCTCAGAATTCGATGAAACTGGTTTTGTTAGGACCGTATCGTCAAAGCAAAGCTAGATTTATTTTTCTGGAATTTTTCGATTCAGTTTGTGGCCCTGGCAAATTGAAATGTACGTTTAAATTAAATATTGAATGTTATATACTTTAATTTGAAAAATAACTGACTGTAACAGTCGAATTGGCCAGCGAAACATATCCCATTGTGTTTGGAATGGGGGTAATTAGCTAGAGGCGATAGTCGTTGGGTTTGATTTCGAGTTCGTGTGTGGAAGGGGGTATTTTTGGAATTAAATAAATTAAAAAGTAAAATAAAAAGGAGCCGACCAATCACATCTTTTCTCCCTCATCGTTCTTCCAGGCGCGAGGCGGAATAAAGCTCCGAACATCTCTCTTCAATTTCTCCACAACCACACAACGAAATCAAGCAAACTAAGATCCATTTTGAAGAGCGTTCAGAGATCTTCAAATCCCTAGCAACTTCAAGATTTATCATTGAGTGTAGAGGGAGATATCGCGCCGAGAAAGCCCGAACTTCGCGCCGCAGCCGTGGGTGCTGGAGACCACCGAGCCAATCATCTCGGGTAGCGTTGGGAAGCTCTTCCCTTCTTCTTCGACGCAACGCTGGCCGTTCGTCATATCGCTTCGCGGTTTAGCCGAAAAGTGGAACCCTAGTTTTCGAATTCAAAGGAGGTATACGGCTAAACCTATTTTCAACTGATTTTTACACTATAAAGCGTTGCAAACTTGTAAAAATCGTATCTTTTTGCTATGTTAACGAAATTCGATGAAACAGGAGACACCGTGACCGCAAGGAGGCTCTCTACATTCTAGAAGAAGCCGCGGATTTTTCTGACCTTCCTACGATTTTTAGCACTGCAATAACCAATGTGAGGAATCTAAACTATTTTTGTGAATGAAATCGTGTTGTGTAAATTATATAAGCGAAGTGTAAATTATATACGCATTGTATACCTCATGTACATGTGTTGTATAAGTTATATTAGCGATGTATAAATTATACAACCGTTGAATGAAACATATATGCTTTGAATTGTGATGAAATGCAAGTGAATTATTATATTATATATATATATATATATATATATATATACTCCCCTCGTCCACAGACCATGGACGATATTTATTGCTTGTGATTGTCGTGATATTATATAGTATGACGAATGGTTGGAAATAATTGTTTGTGGTTGATATTATGGTTGGAAAATACCTTTATGGTTGAAAAATACCTTTGTGGTTGAAAAATACCCTCTTGTGGTTGAAACAAAATAGAATTGGATTGTGGAATTGAAACATGTCGCCTGCGTGCGAACTAGATGCATGATCCCCATTGTCAAAAACCGCGAGGTTTTAAGGTAGAGCGAGGAGCCGTACTAGGGACGGTCCCGGTTTCAACTACCCTGCCGTTATGCTGCCGAAATTTTCTGAAATATTTATGTGTTAGAATAATTTTCATTCGTTGAAATAAAATTACATAAACTATATAGAATATTCATGTGTTGAATTGCAATTCATTCGTTGAGTTGAAATTCATGTGTTGAATATTATTTGAATTTAAACAAATGGCTTTGGCGATAAAAATCACATTTTTATATATATACAAACTATATAGAATATTCATGTGTTGAATTGCAATTCATTCGTTGAGTTGAAATTCATGTGTTGAATATTATTTGAATTTAAACAAATGGCTTTAGCGATAAAAATCACATTTTTATATATATACAAACTATATGGAATATTCATGTGTTGAATTGCAATTCATTCGTTGAGTTGAAATTCATGTGTTGAATATTATTTGAATTTAAACAAATGGCTTTAGCGATAAAAACCACATTTTTATATATATACAAACTATATCGAATATTCATGTGTTGAATATTATTTGAATTTAAACAAATGGCTTTAGCGATAAAAATCACATTTTTATATATATACAAACTATATAGAATATTCATGTGTTGAATTGCAATTTGTTCGTTGAGTTGAAATTCATGTGTTGAATATTATTTGAATTTAAACAAATAGCTTTAGAGATAAAAATCACATTTTTATATATATACAAACTATATAGGATATTCATGTGTTGAATTGCAATTTCTTCGTCGAGTTGAAATTCATGTGTTGAATGTTATCATCTTTTAAAAATAAAATGAATCGACAATAAAAACTACACCTTTATTGTAAATATGAAGTGTTAAAAATACACACGTGTCGAATAAATATTTTTGACGATAAAAATATTTCTTTTATCATGTATACGCTTAGATAAAAATACACACGTGTCGAATAAATATTTTTGACGATAAAAATATTTCTTTTATCATGTATACGCTTAGATAAAAATACACACGTGTGGAAATAAATAATAGTTTGCTAGAAATATTATTTTTAGCTTTGTTCTGCATACATATACATGTGTTGAACAGGAAAAATGGATTAGCAGTAGAGTAAGGAAATTATTTGCGTGCCCGACAAATAGGTAAACCTTGATGAGTTGGCTGCGCAATTTTATTTATATATCAACTCCTGTGAATGCCATTGGATGCGGAGTGCTGGTTATTCTGTGTGAAATAATAAATAACGCCATAGGATAGTAACAATTAATTTTGAACTACACTACATGGCATACTTCTTGACGATAGGCATACTTCATCATATTCCACATAAGCAATTGGAGCTTTTGTGACGAGGTGGAAGATTTACCATACAAGCAAGAGGCTTGTATGGCGATGACTATGTACTACAGGTTGAACTGATGACTGATATGGACTAAATAAATTATAACGATAAATTGCCAGATTAATAAAAACCCCACACGGGTCTGGAGTTGACAATAATCACGTCGCTCTAGTTATTAGATACGGCACATGGACTATTTATTTCCACACGGAAACGGGGTGACGAGAATTTATTCTCTGGAGTGATTATCAGTACATGCTCCCCCATAAACACCAAAATATATCACTATAAATATGAGAATGCTTTTTAGGATTTATTGGGTACCTAATACGACCCAATAAATTTCCAAACCCCTCCCCGTACAAAGGAGGTTATGGCGAAATTTTTCGAAATATTAAGGCGTTAGTGAAATATTTGAAGTGAAAACGAAGTTGGAAATATAGAATGAACTATAGTTGAAATTATAGAATGAACTATATTTATATATATAAATATAAATATAATAAAAAGGAATAGAAGCCGTGCAGTTCGTGTTTCGGAATCGTAATTTGAAACGATTAGTGCGAGAAATCCGACCATCGGATTTTCCCGAAACCACAACCGCTGGGTTCGCCTTTGAAATATCTTTCCAACGGCACCAACCTTGTAAAAATCCAACGGCTGGATTGTCCGGAATGTTTAATTCAAATCTGAAGAAAAACAGCGCCAGAATCGTTTATATTTATATATAAATATAAATATAATTAAATTAACTCGAATAACGACGCTGTAGTTCGAATTTTGAAACCGTAACTTCAAACGACTAGTGTGGGAGATCCGACCGTCGGATTTTCATGAAACTGGAACTGTTGGGTTCGCTTTGGGAATATCTTCCCACTGATATAAACTTTGTAAAAATCCAACGATTAGATTTTCCGATATGTGTAAAACAAATTAAGGGAAAAACAACGCCAGTGCCACGGCACGACCTGAAACGTCGTTTAATTAAATATGGCCATTTTTAAATAAATAAAAATGGCGAAAAATCGTTATAAAATATTATAGGCAACATAGATTGCAAATAAACCAATTGGGCTTGAATTGTTTGATATTTGATGGATGTATGTGTTTGACACGAAAATAACACTAAATAATTGAAAGATGGATGTCGAATAATATAACCATATAAAGAATCGATTTAAATTTTAATGACGTGAATAATTTGAAAAGGCCGAGCTAACCCTCATTTCAAATAATTTATCGAGCGATTCGAATTCGAAAATGCAAAGACGATTCAAGACCGACGATCTTCGTATCGGTTGGATGGGCGCTACCGAGGTTCCCGACTGGAGTAGCTACCGGAAAGGGACGGAAGTAGTAGCCGTCTGAACGTATGTAATGATTGGACGGATATACGAGGAATTTGACGCCTTCGGTTTCGTTCAGACCCAGAACGGACTTGTAAATGGACTGTGTGTCTGACATTGGATTTTGTTCTATACTGATTGATCTCTGTTAAATATATATCTGTTTGGCGGCGGAGAATTTATTCTTTTGCTTAACGCCCTTCTCTGAGACGTACGAGCTCAGGGGTTATATATCGATGGAAATCAATCCTATGGAGTGGACTGCCTATGTGGCATGCCATGATGCTGTGATCAAGGCTTCTATTGCAAAGCAAAGTCTTGTGGATGATGATCAAAGCACGGTCTGCGTGACCTGGCTTTGTGTATTTCATAGATTCGTGAGCCTCACACCCCGGTATGAGTTAAAAACGGGATACGGACTACAGGGAGAGCATGACATTTCTTTCTAGCTATGGTGGTGTCAGTGACTTACCAGCCCTGACATTTATATCTATTTTTCACCTATGTGGTTGTTGGAATGCGAGGCGCCTCGATTATAGGTTTGTAAGGACCGGGAAACGTGTGTTCAGGAATTGTCAATCCTCAAACGTAAGAGAGGACCGACCCTGAAGATCCAGGGGTTACCCAGAGTGTGTAGTCCCGAGGCATTTGCTAGAATGTCTCGAAGCGGAGAGGAGCTTGCCCCTTGCCTCGACTCGTGACGGAAATCCAATTTCCAATACGAAATACTGACTTTATTGTAGAACTAGTATGGCGACATAGTAGATGGTAGCTATGCCGCCTATGATTGATATTTATGATGCTATTCGTTTTTGAAACATATATGCACTAGTAATAATATCAAGTGATTTCGCTTTATACGTATCAAGCATATTTGGCTATTATAAGGTAAAACTCTATCCTCCGGCTTGCGTTGCATTGTGTGATGGGACCTGAGTCTTATAATGGCTTCATTTTTTTTAAAAGCATTACGTTGTTTTTAAAAGTATTTACTTTGTTTTAAATGCACTAGCAATCACTGGAGTAAACCCATTCCGCGAAAGTGGCGTGGTCCTATGATTTGCTATTACTGTTGTTTAACTGTTAAATAGATTCCTATACCAGTCCCCATGACTGACTCGTTGCTTGTTTCACTTTGCAAATGCGGGTGCCCTTATTTTCACACGGGCAACCTAGTACACAGGTGACAGGTTGTATTTTGGCTATGCACTGCTGCATAGAGTGCATTTTTGGCTCACGGCGAGGCTGACTTCACAGAGATGACTTTGACTTTTTCTGCCATTATTGTTCTTATATTATGATTCCGCCACGGGCGATGCAGACTGATTTACTTTCCGTATTTCTTATTGTATGTATATGTACCGCCTTCGGCGATGTAGACTGATACCCTTATTATGTCTCATTGCATGTATGTATTCCGCCTCTGGCGATGATGACTGATCACTTTCCTTTCATTTACTAAGTTATATCCCACGCTATGCTATTCTGATGTTATTACATGTTGTGATTCCGCTGTCATATCCATGAAAAAATATTCTATTTATTGTTTCTGCTATTATCTGTTCACTACTATGATGATTAATGTGTTATATTCCGATGATTATCCTTAATACCGCCCCTCGGATTTTGGGATCGTCACAGGGGTCTTATGATAGCTTTATTTTTCCACAAAGCATTGCGTTGTATTGTTAAATGCACTGGTATTCTTGGGAGGAAACTCGTTCCGTGTTATACTGCGTGGTCCCTTGATATATCTAATTTTACAATAAAGTTTAAAATAACCGTTTTAGTTCACACACCAGTCACATGACTGACCTGGCGTTTATTGTTTTAACCTAAACTTTGGGTACCCCTATTTTCCACATAGGCAGCTAGTAGTTTTGGTTTTGTAGATTTATATTCATAGGATCCTGGCTTACAGATGGAATGATATTCAGAAAGATCTATATCCATGTATTCCTTTCAGTTGTGTTTTGTATTATTTTCCGTTGCATTTTAACTTGTAAATCTCTGATATTTTTCTGATGTATAATATTTGTTCATACTCTGTATTTTCTTGTACTCTGATGTAAATTGTTGTAATAACAATAAAATGTTCTTTTGTTTGCATTCTGATTTGTCGTGTTCTCAATTCAATTTGGACTTTCCTTCACGGGGAAATTTGGGTCGTTGTAGTTTATATCTGAATGATGTACAAAACTGTCATGTATTTTCTTTAGACATTGTAAAGGTTAAGCACTCACATATGTTTAAATCAAGTTATATAATAAAATGGCGAATATTCATAACAAATTTATCTGACCTGGTTTGATTTCCTTGCAATCAACTGGGTGTCTCATTGATAATGGGGCAGACCAGTGATTGATTTCAGGATGCATAAGGGTGCTTGCCTTATTTTATGAAGAAGACATATAGGATTTTATGTTTTATGGCTTGTTGAGTAAAAAGAGCTGTCTAGATTATGTGATGCAATGTGGTTTAAGAATCAGTTATTAGTTTATGTAATTTAAGTAAAATTCTAGTATGTTTTAAAAGATTGCAATGCAGTAGCTGAAGGATGTATGAACTTGATTACTGTGTTTAGCTAAGTTCGGTTTAATTACTAAAAGTGTTTTGTGTAACCTAAAGTGCAACTTGTAGGTTATATAACCAATATATAATGGTGTAAGTGCAGTAAGGGCTTTGTTTCTGTAATAATGTGTTAAATGGATGAAATGAAGTGAATTATTTGCACTTGAACACTTTGTGGTGATAGGATATGCATGTATCATTGGATAATTCTATCACATTGAGCAAAAGTAGTATGATATGAATACATCGATTAGGAGTAAATTATCAAAGTGTAAAGAGTCAATATATGAACCTAGTTTTGTGATATCATTGAGAACTGAATGACTTGAATCTGCATACAAACTAGCAAATGTAGAGATATACAATAAGTACACTATTTTCATGCACATTATTAGGAATCTGCTTCAATCATGCCTGTTATGTATGTACGGAGAGTAACTGATACTCATACATGTCATAAACTGATGCTTATACATGTATCTTTAAAACTGATACTTGCATCTATTATGACCTGATACTTATACATGCGCATGGAAAGTCTGATACACACACATACCATAATCTGAGACTTATTTATGTTTAATTAAGAACAGGGATCATTTTGATCTGTCTATAGGAGTCAATCCAGTTTATTTATACTATACACATGTACACTATTTGATATTCTATTCAATTATGCTTATGTGTGTTCATGTTTTTATAAACCAGAAGATGTATCACCTTAGCTAATGCACACCTCACATGTGCACCCCATATGATGTTTTTGTTAAACACAAATACCATCATCTCACTGCCTCATCCACATAATGTGTGTGTTATATCGATTGATAAATTTTTGTATATCTTCATATATTTAAATATTGGGTCATGTGCACTTATATGTCTATATTAGTCTCAGGATCCTGGGAGGGAAAAAACCAAAGCAATTATTTAGGTAGAAAATTGGGTCACCACAGTTTTGGTATCAGAGCTATGTTAAAAGTAAAACATGGCTTAAAATAAACAGTATGCTTTTATAATGTAAATTAGGCATGAATGGGATTTAAACTATTACCATCTAAATAATTCGAAGGATACTAGAACTAACATAATATCATACATACATATATATATATATATATATATATATATATATATATATATAAGAATGGTGGGAAGGGGATCAACAAGTGCTCCACCAACAATAGATATGCAAGAATTTGTGCAAGCTTTAAGGACTAGGGAAGGACATAGACCAAAAAAACCTCATGAAGAACTATCTAAGCTGCTGAGGATATACTCAAACTTATGAGGCAAGGAGTTTAATGATGGGATTATAAACTTATTTGAGGACTCTCGACGGAATCTTTGCTGGCATCCAGATAGATGATCCAAGGAAGAGACTGATAGCTTCTAGAAGACTGAAAGGAGCAGCACTTGACTGGTGGGAAGTCATCATAGCAGGCAGGTCGGAGCAGGAGTTAAACTGGAATCAATTCAAAGACATGTTGGAGGCAAGATTTGTGCCAGCCTCATCTAAGGAATCACTTCTGGAGGAGTTTGTCAAGTTAAGGCAAGGTGCTATGAGTGTTACTGAAAATTCCCATTCATGAACGGTCAGATCTCCCATTACATCAATTTGAAGTTAATGGTCGAAATTCGCGAAAGGTCGCTGTGCGGCGTGTTCTATTCGGGCCATTATATATAAAAAAAATTTATATATATTTCGTTTATTTCCATTTAAATTGTATTTTATAAATCGTTTATAAATTCATGATAAAATGATTTCAACTTCATTTTCAATTTTTAATCAAAATTGAATATTCCATATTTTTATCATATTAATATGATATTCTTTCCTACTTTGCTATCATGTAAATGATTTACATTTTAATGATTTTATAATACAATAACAATGTAATTTTGTTGTTTAAACATTTCATTTAAAACAATAAATATTTTAAATCATTTCTACATACATAATAAAAATGTGTACTTTTATTGTTAACATAATTTAGTCCAAACAATGAATATTTTTAATGACTTAAACATACAATAAAAATGTGATTTTTATTGTAAAAACGTTATCTTTTAATCATGAAACATTTTGATCATTCAACAGTACAATAAAAATGTATTTTTTATTGTGACAACATATTCTTTTAAATATGATTCTTTTTAATAAGTCAGCAGTACAATAAAAATGTGAATTTTACTGTCTAATTATTTTCTTCAGTCATGCATTTTTTTAACTTCACTTACATGTTAAAGGTTACATTTTTAAGTGAACAAAATCATATTTTTAACATATGGTTATTTTTATAATAACATCGCTAGCATGTTAATAACAATATTTTAATCTGACCTTCATACAATAAAAATGTAAATTTTTATTGTTACATATTTTTGTTTCAAACAATGAATATTTTATATCATTCTAATAATGATATTATTTTCAAAATATCAGATTCTGAAATCACTTTTCGATAATCATTATAAAATGAATATAATCGATATAAATATCGTTCGTTTTAAAATGGCGTTTAACTACTTAACACGGCTCCACATTTCAATATTTACTGAATATTATTTTAAAATATTCTTTATTTTCCAAATTGGAATGAGACCCAATCAATTACCATATAATGTTATTTATACGGATTTCATACAACGCATGTATACAGAAATAATGATAAACAATCATTAAAAATTTATACAACATCCAGAGTGCAATTTAACTCTGTGTGAGCATTAAATAAATAAATAACGCTCATCACAGGCTGTCAATCCATCGATTGACATACAACTAAATATTGGGAATAGTGAATGTCAAATATCATCCCAGTACTCGTGTGGGGTTTTCAAACAACAACAGTTTATTTATTTGTGCAGTTGGGCGATGTGTGAAATTTAACGTCCCAATCCCTAACCGATAAATGGATGTACATAAACAAATCGTCTGATTTGTAAATGAATATTTTATTGATTCACATATACAATAAACATATGATTTTTATTATATAAATATATTTTATTAAACATGAACATTTTATTATTAACGTCGCTAATGTGACAATGTTTTAATCTAATCTACATACACAATAAAAAATGTATATTTTATTGTTAACGTATTTTAGAACAATCAATGAGTGTTTTTAATGATTTAAAACATGCAATAAAGGTGTGATTTTTATTGTAAAAATCCTTATCTTTTAAACACAAATATTTTATTTTATTTTCTTTACTAACATGATAAAGATGACATTTTTATCAACAAAACATATATTAACAAATATTTCTTTTATTGGTTTATACATACAATGAAAATATGATTTTATATTGTTAAAACATTTTATTTTAAAATTGAATCTTTTTAATGATTCATTCATATAATAAAAATGTAATTTTTATTATTTAAAAACTTTATTTTCAAACCTAAATCTTTTTAATATTCATACTTACATTAAAAAGTGATTTTTTTATGTAAACAAAATTTTATCATTCTTGAGACTTTTTATAAGATTCATCTTACTTTAAAATGTACTTTTTAATGTAAAAAGAATTTTGCCATATTTGAATTTTTTTTATATGATTCATATATAGATTAAAATGTAATTTTTAATGTAAACACTTTAACAAGTTTGAATCATTTTAATGATTCAGCCATACATTTAAAAATGTAATTTTCTATGTTAAAACATTTATTTTTTTTATCAAATTTGAACCTTTCATACCTTAAAAATGTGATTTTATATGTTAAAACATTTTTATTCAAACTTGAATATTTTTATTGATTCTTCTTACATAAAAAATGTAATTTTTTATATGTTAACACATTTTTATTCAAACTTGAATACTTTTAAAGTATTAAAAACATACCGTAAAAAAGTAATTCTTATTGTTCAATCATTTAATTCAAGAAATGAATATTTTTCATTATTTCTTATATATAATAAAAATGTGAATCTTTATTGTTTCAAACATTTTATTTTCATTTCATGATTTTATATATATATATATATATGTATATATTATATAAATGATTTTTTATATAAAACAATATCAAACAAAAACAATCCAAATCACAATCCAAACAAACAATCATGGTTTATACAATCAATGGTGTCGGGTGCTGCTAAGCACCGTCGACATCCCAGTATAAATTTAACTGTAAAAAAAGAATAGTGTGAAAGGAGTTCTCACAGTGGTCGGTTTTGAAATCGTTGAACAACGATTATTTTAATAAAATTAAACCGGTGTTTAATTTTATCAAAATCCAAATGGTCTCTATTTCAGATCTGGTCTGCACCATGTTGTAGTGTTCGTTGTTGCAAAACCAACGCAACTGAAATCGTTAGATTCCGACCTAATTTGAACAAGTTATGATTATTCATACATTCGATAACTAATAAATAATTAATTAAAGAATTCCATTGATTAATATTGATTAATTATTCTTAGCCATTCAAAACCCATTCCTTTCTTCTTCCAGGTCTTCACCGTGAAACCCATCTTCATTCCAAACCTCGACCTGCGCACACTTCCGTGGTTGATCGGACCATCATCAGAAATGCCAACGACGACCGTCGTTATCACCTCCACTGACGCCAAGAGCGAGGGCAAGCACGGTGGTCCCCTGTGCCATGAAAATTAGTTTGAAGGCTGTGATTTTGAGCCCAAAATTCGTGAAGTACACTCATCCATTTTCGATCATCCTCATATGGACGTAAAGATCTTGAAAAACTCTACAGATTTCGCTTTGGTAGGATCGAATAATATTGCTTTTGGAAGGAGAGATTGACGACTAGATTTGGGAGCATTATGGCCCTCCATTTCTAACTAAGGCGGCTATTTCAAATTGTGATTAGCGTTTCAAGCTTTTAGGGTATTTATATATTATAGTTATTATTATTTTTAATGTTAACTAATTAGAAAATAGCTCGTTTAATATCTAAATTCAAAATCAAACCCAACGACTACCGTTCCTAGCTAAATACCCCCATTCCGGACACAATGGAATATGTCCAATAAGCAAATTCGACTATTACAATCATTTTTTATCAAAATTAAAATATAAATCTGTATATATTACATTTAAACATACATTCTAATTTACCGGGGCCACATGCTAACTCTAAAAATTACAGAAATTTTTTTCTAGCTTTGTTTTGACGATACGATCCTAACAAAACTAATTTCATCGAATTTGGAGACCGTTTGAAAAAGCTCCATTTTCTGCTCGATCAAATTTGATTGAAATGGTTAAAACACATTTTCTTTTGCCACACTCACATATTAATTCCAAAAATTATGAAATTTGGAATCTAGAAATAATTTGGCATTCCGGATCCAACAAAAGTGGTTTCATCTAAAAAGGAGGTCATTTGCAAAATGGCTATTTTTTACTATATCAATATATATATATATATATATATATATATATATAAATTCCATAGCGACTATTCTGAATATTTAACTGGCCATAACTTTTTATTCCCACTATAATATTTCTAATTTTCAGATTGTTAGAAAGATATTTTTAAATAGATTCTAATATTTCTTATTTCACTAAAATCCGATTTATTTTGAATCCTGTGTCATTCATTTGAAATTTGAAATCGAATTTCCAAACTACCACGCCATTCTAAACTCTATTTATAATTATATTAAATTTATTCGTTCTACCCTTGATTTAAATAAATTTTTAGTTGTTATCATTTAAAATAAATTATTTTTAATATTCAAAATCCATTAAAACTTTTATAAAAATAATTTAAATTTGTTCTGAAAATCCGGGTTGTTACAATCTCCTCTACTTAAAATCTTTTCGTCCTCTAAAAGGAACGGAGCTGAAAGTTGTTTAACTAACCAACTCAACTTTCAATTCTAATCAATTTTCAATTCAGTTAAATATTAAATTCGATTTGGAAAAATTTATCATTCTTTTACATATTGGTTAAATTAATTATCATTCCAATATTTTAATTAGTTAACCTAATTATCAAACATCACAACCAGTAGTCAATTTGTTGGTTAAATTATCAAACAAATATCTTTCTATATATATATATATATCCGAAAATCATATTTTTGTTGTCAAATCACCATAATACCCTATCTAGTTTTGGTTCTTACACCAATCGATTGGAAACATATACATATACCACTTTCGAACTCGGACATAAGCACTAATGTTGATGCCTCATCATCAGAATCATCTCCGCGCGACTAGAGTGTGATTCTATATCTATCTAGTATATTTGAGACTTCGTATACACGTTTGTAAGGCGTATATGCAAAATCTTCATATACTCGATTGTCCAAATTAAAATATAATAATATTTCAAATACGTATTTTAAGATTTAAATTTTCAAAACAAAATTTGTTTTCATTTCTATTTTAAAAATAACACTCTTTACACTCGTTCTAGGATACTACTGATCCTATCTCTAACGAGTCATTCTCATTGGATATTACTAATCCAATCTCTGATGAATTTTTCCGTTCGGTTCTAATGTGTCTTGTTCTCGAGCTCTGTAAACCGAAGCTCTGATACCAAATGAAACGACCCAAACTTCCGCTTTCGGGAAAGCCCAGATTGAATTGAAAATAGGACAACCAGAACATAAAATAGAAGAACATTTCATTGCTTATTACAACAATTTACACCAGAGTACAAGAATATTCCAGAGTATGATTAATTATACAACAGAAAATAATATCAGAGATTTAAAAATTACATATCAGCGAAAAATAAGACATAAGTATAATGCGTAGCGGAAAGGCTTTCTGAATATTGCTCCAGCTGAAATCCAGGATATTGTTAAATAGAAATCTGTAAAACCAAAACTACTGGTTGCCCGTGTGATAATATGGGCACCTAGAGTTTAGGAAGGAACAATAAACCGCAGGTCAGTCATGGGACTGGTATAAGAACTCAAAATAGTTATTAATTTGATTTTAAAGTTAGGTAAATCAATGGACCATGCAATATAACATGGAACGGGTTTGCCCCTAAGAATACCAGTGCACAAATAAACCACGCAATGTTAATTTAAGAAAAATGAAGCTATTATAAGACTCAGGTCGCATCAAACAATGCAACGCAAGCCGGAGTATAGTGTTTTACCTTGTAATAGCCAAAAATGCTTGGTACATGAAATTTCTCTTTTATTATTACTTTAAGTGTTTTGTGTAGAAATCAATTTTGAAAGTAAATGTATCAATCATAGACGGCTTGAGTGCCTTATCCCACTATGTAGCCATATATAGGTTTACAATTAAAACCGTAAAGCTAGTATTGGAAAGTTGGATTTCCATCATGATGGCTCTTGATTCGAAAGATCTATCGCGTAGTGCAATACTCTATGGCTTACATCGCAGGCATGTGAAAACACCGTAATATACATCCACACTTTTTGGAGATCAAGTATCACTGCGGCTTACGTCCCGGCGAGAGAAAACACCGCTTAATCTATTCCTACATGGGAATCGGTGGAAATGACTTATTCCTGATATCGGTCGACCGAATCCATACTAATATCGAAAGCATACTGATATGACCATCAGTTCACCATCATACCAGGGTGCGAGGCTCGCGAAGACACGCTATACAAAGCTATGCTAAATAAAGCGGTGCTTTGATCACCATTCACAAGGCTCTGATTTTCAACAAAAGCCTTGATCCGTGCATCTTAGCATGCCACATTGTCAATCCATGCCATACCATTGATTTCTACCAATATATAACCTCTGAGCTCATACATCTCAGAGAAGGGTGTTAAGCAAGAGAATAAATTCTCCGCCACCAAACAGATATATATTAGCAGAGATCAACGAATATAGCGTAAAAGGAATACAACTTCAGACAAACCATCCATTTACAAGTCCGTTCTGGGTCAGAGCAAAACCAGAGGCACCTAATTCCTCGTCCCGCATGTTCAATACAAAAGAGAGGCCCTCGCATATCCGAACTATCAACAAGTATGTCCAGACGGTTACCACTGTAGCCATTTCAAAGTGGCTACTACAATCATGGGCATCAGTAACAACTCATCCATTCGATTTGAAGAGCGTCGGTCTTGCACCGTCATTAATCTCTTCGACTGTTAGTCATCGTATTCATTATTCAGAATGGGTTAAACCCAGTCTTTCTGAATAACTCGTGTAATTTATAATCAGGTGCTACAAAAACACATCCAATGCCTCATTCCAATTCAGAATATTCTTTTAATAAAATATTCCCAATTTTAGGGAGAGGTTCCCATTAATTTTATCAAAGATAAATTCTTCTAAATTTAATCTTTTTAATCTCAAAAATCATTACTTAATGATTATTCGAATTCAAGAAATTAATCTTATCTATAACTGGGTTAAAGAACTAATGTCATTTAAAAAACATTGTTCACAATAAACCCAAAATCATCTTCCATCAAATGGAATCTACAAGGAAATCAAACAATATATAATCGATATAAATTTCCATATCAGACTAAAAATATAGATGGAAACAGCAAAGCCTTTTAAATTCCATATATAATAACAGCCTTCATTCACAGAAGCTCATCTCGATTATTACTGAATCGAATTCCATTCAATTCCAATTTAATCTATTAAATTGGAAAGCTTTACTTTGAAAAATTCCCATTTAAATCTTAATAAAAGATTTATAAATTCCAAATTATCTCTTCACTGTTAATTGGGTTAAAGAACAAATGTTATTTAAAACATTTTTCATGATAAACCCAAAAAACCAATTCTTTTATTCAATTCCTATTTAATATAAATTAATTGGTAAAATTTCGTAAATCTTAATTAAAAGATTTATTCGAAAATGGGTCTAAGAACAGTGTTAATAAAGACACCATCCATGACAAACCCAAAATCCAATTTGATATTAAATGTAAGGTTCTGAATAAAAATTATTTTGGCTTATTGAAACACCCCACCTCCGTTAAGGTCACTCACAAAGGGAATGCCTTAACTTTGATGGAGGTTTATAAGTAAAAGCCACAGATAAACTCAAGACAGATATAAATACACATATTTTAAACAGCGGAAACCAAACAGACTTTTATTTCATCAATACGTGTTCAAACAAAACATTTCCATAATTGTCTCAAAATACTTCCAACATTACAACCTCATTACTGTCTTGATTATTAAAGAAGCATAAAACATAAATAAAGTGACAAAAATCCCCATAGTGATATCCAAAGCCATAATCCAAGCAAAAGAGATCCAAATCATACATCTACGGTCTTGGAGCTTGTAAAGAGTCTGACTGAGCTGAGTTGTTTCCTCCCTGTGGACCTAGGGGGGGACGAAAGAAAAGAAGACGAAAAGAAAATAGAGTCGGACATAAAGCCTGAGTAAATCTAGTAATTCTTCAGTATGTGAATAAGAAAAGGGCATGATAGATATAAATTGAAAACAGGAAAGTGTCACAAGCTAAGGAAGTGTCGTTTAGAATCGAATGTGTTATCGCACCCACACTATATCTCTGCACCTACATGAGCTTATTTTAACAGGCACCCCATGCTGAGGGTGAAGTGATTCCCATTTTCTAAAGATCGGCTCCTACTCGCGTTAACATGTGTCATACGGCCCCCAAGAATTGTAGATACCTATGCTGGTCCCACCATGGGGTGTATCAAGACCTATGGTGGCGGCCTCGACACAAATTCTAGAAGGCATAGGTTATGCTACCGGTGCCCCCAGTGCCCTGTTTGTCTGCTCCGGAGTGTGTGCATGTCCGCACCCCATAAGAACCTACACTGTTACAACCACCGCTGTCGCTTTGACTGCTTACAATCAGCCCAGTAATCGTGCCCCATCCTGCCTAGTTTCAGGGTACCATGATACCTAACTTGGGTTACTGCTGAAATGGGTCCCTCGTTACTAGGTTTTTCTAGTCAAACATGTTAAGTGGTTAAGTGTCTGTATTAACCTAACCCCACCCATCAATTCTTGTTAACATGTTGAATTTGGTTAAGTGTTTATAGTTGACTTAACCCTACCATCTGTCCTTAGCCTCTTAGAGCACCTGACCACTCACATTAGACAGGTATTGCTACAGTTACTGGATGTGTTGGTCGGTTCCGGGCAGATTTACAACGTAGCTCAGTCTAACCTCATGTCCTTATTGGGCTCAATGCTTAACCACCCACATTGGATAGGTATTGTTGTGACTACTGGACAGCCGGGCGGGTCCGGGCAGGTTTACATCACAACTCAATCCAACCTCGGGTTAAGCATATCGTGTTTTCTAAATTTACATATTTTATTACTTCTCAATTATATATGTAAATTTCATGTTCTTTATTCTTGGGTATAATAATTCATACCGCTAGAATGTCATTGCCGTTGGCATGTGCCAACCATGCCAACTTATATCTTTAATGTTTTACACCCAACGTTATTACCCCCGTTTGTACGTTCGCAACATTATAACAAGTGTTGGGCTTGACACAATTCAGCCCAACTTTATAACGTGAGAAAAAGGGGAAACCAAGAACATGTAATATTTCACATAAAGGTGTGTGCAGCATGAACTTGCAATTTAGCGATTCAACATAAATTATGGGTCATGTGAACTTGCATTCAAATCAAAGTATGACTAAGTAGGTGACATATGAAATGGCATAGTTTAGGCTTATACAAACTTGTGTTTAAACATGTTTAACTTGGCATAATGTCAACCACAAAACTAGCATGTTGTATATTCACCAAAATGTCCGATTTTAATATCTAATCACATAGACTATTTCAACATGAACTTGCATAGTTTATGAAACGCAAACGAAACTTAACATAGATCCAATTCTACTTGCAAATAAACATAAGAATGTGTTCATAGGTTTTGGGTCATGTAGGCATAAAAGGTCTCAAATCTAGAACATGTTTACATAAATTCTAACTTAGATTAAGGGAATATACATAGTCCGTGCCATCGACATATACATAAAGGGATCAATTTCTAGTTTTTGCCACAACTTGCTATTGTTATTACTTTCATATACAAATGTCCAATAGGCTTGCATCAATCAATTTAGGCCACAAATATCAATACACAATTCATGACAGAATCATTACAATACAAAAAATTTATATAATATTCATACAATAACAAAATTCTAATTTCATTTACATCGAATCACATCACAGTTTTTATTCATATTCTGAAAGGTCACTTTACTTACAACGAATGCAGAATCTTGAATTCTGGATTCTGAATTCTGAAATTGAGATGCGCTCCTTTAGGTAGATTAACGTTGTGTTGATTAATTTGATTAAACTTTTATCTTCTTCTTAATTTGATTAATCTGAAAGCTTTTCTCTCTTGACGGCTATGCTCAATTCCTTCCTGGCAGCATGACGACTCCCATCTTATTTTTTTGTGTGGATTTTTAGTTGAGACTTAGGGTGTATTTATAGATTTTTAAATTGTTTTGAGCCGTCAGATGAAGACAGGAGGAACCTAGACCATACAAAGTTCAAAGAGCCAATCAAGAGGTGACATGTCAGCCCTAGTGACACACCGAGCCACAGAAATTCGAGCCAGAGCCAGACCTAGCCAGCCAGGTCAACCAGGTAGGTCGACTGGCAGGTCGACACCCAGGCCGATACTATGGTCGACCTGGGGTGGCCAGGTCGACACCATGGTCGACCCTATGGTCGACCTGGTCTCTGAGAGGGAATTTTCCCGCCCAGCCCAGTTTGAACCTATTTTTCGAAATTTCGAATATTAAACAGAGCTGTTTGAATTTAAATTTTATTCTGAAACTTCCGAAGGTCATAACTCCTTCATACGTAGTCCGATTCGCGCAAACGCGGACTCTATCTCAAGCAGAATTCCGAGATGAACGCAATGGCTTAACCCATTTCCCTTAATTCTTTCATTTAGAATTAATTACACTTTAATTTGTGAAGCTTCATGTTATAGAATTCATGGGGTGTTACATTCTCCCATCCTTAATAGGATTTCGCCCCCGAAATCTTCAAGTTAGGAAGAATATATATACTACCATCCAACAGTCCATCTACTCAACCAACAAACATAGGCATTCACTGTCCTTAAAAGAATTCTAATGCTTCGTGATCATATGCATAGTGTGTGTACATGTCCTTATCTAATGCAGAAATCAAGCGGTCTACTGATTCAGTTGACTTCCTTAATGCGAATCATGTAAGTGTCATGAATCCATTATGTATGCAAATTTTTCCTACTCATAATTCTATATGAGTGCACAACTATTCATACAAATGCGACGACCATATGACAGCGTATCAAGTTTCAACCATATACAAACGAGAATACATATATGCATATGCAATATGAAGTGACTGAGCCGATCTATAACCTAGGGTGTGTGTGTATATGCTTCCACGAGCAATCACTAGCAACTATTTGCAGCCATCATCCATAACATGTTTTCAAATACATGTTTGCATCCATTTGTTTTCTACCTAAGGAGTTAGGAAAAGGACCGAGGAGATATACCTAAAAAAGATAGATAAAGCATAACTTAAGGAAAAAGAGAGAGAGATCAAAGATGTACCCTCAAAAAGATGAGGGTAGGCAGCGTGTATTCTGTCCTCCGTTTCCCAAGTCGTGTCTTCCTCGGCGTCGCTCCATTAAACTTTAACGAGCTTGACTTCGCGGTTGCGTAGCTTTTTCACTTCAGTTCCTAAGATGCGGGTTGGAACTCTCCTCACAGTTGCTTCACGTTCCACTTCGGCTTCTTCTAGAATGCTAGGTTCCACCACTTCCGCAGACTCATGCAAACACTTCTGGAGGTGAGAAACATGTAAGACGTTGTGAATTCCGGCCAGTCTCTCGGGTAGCTCTAATCTATAGGCCATCTTCCCAACCTTCTCGATGATAGGAAACGGTCCTACAAATCTTGGTGCTAGCTTTCTTAAGGACCCAAAGCGAACGACGTTCCTTAAAGGGGATACCTTAAGGAAAACCCTATCCCCAACCTCAAACTCAAGGTCGGTCCTTCTTTTGTCGGCGTAGGATTTCTGTCTGTCTTGGGCTGTCTTCATCCTTCTCAGTATCAAGTCCACTTTCTCCGAAGTCTCTCGAATCATGTCTGGCCCAAATATAAGCTTATCTATAGACTCCTACCAACAAGTTGGTGATTTGCACGGTCTTTCATACAAGGCTTCGAAGGGCGCCATACCGATGGTAGCTTGGTAGCTATTGTTGTAGGCAAATTCCAATAAAGGAAGGTGATCCTCCCAAGTCCCTCCAAAGTCAAGAACGCAAAGTCTCAAAATATCCTCTATAACTCTATTCACCCTTTTCGTATGGCCATCGGTTTGGGGGTGATAGGCCGTGCTCAAACATAACTGTGTGCCTATAGCTTCTTGAAGACTCCGCTAAAACTCACTTGTGAAGATAAGGTCTCGGCCACTAACAATGCTGGAGGGTATCCCATGAAGTCGAACTATTTCCTTGAGATAAAGAGATGCTAGAGATGAGGCAGTCCTTCTACTCTTGATAGGTATGAAGTGAGCGCTCTTAGTAAGCCTATCCACTATTACCCAAACGCTAGTATTGCCTCTTCTCGACCTAGGTAGTCCATCAATGAAGTCCATTGAAATGCTATCCCACTTCCACTATGGGACCTCTAAAGGATGAAGTAGTCCTCCAGGTTTCTTCTGTTCTGCCTTGACCCGTTGGCAGGTCATGCACTTAGAAACAAAATCTTCCACGTCTTACTTCATGCCGCTCCAAAAGAAAGTCCTTTTTACATCCTTGTACATATTATCACCGCCAGGGTGTATAGTCATCTTGGAATGATGCGCTTCCTCGAGAACCTTCTTTGTCAACTCCCTTGCTTGTGGGACGCATAATCTTCCATCTCGCCTTAGCCAACCCTTATCGTCGATGGCTTATCTACTGAGGTGACTAGAAGTCTCACCCCTAATAAGTTTATCAATCACATCAACAAGTTGAGGGTCTTCACGTTGTGTAGCCCCTATTGAGTCTAAGAGAGTAGGGCGTACTTCGAGAAATGCTAACAAACCCGGTACAAAATCCGAGGAGGGCCTAAAGTTAAAACTGGCTATATACTCCAAGCTTTGCCTTTCCACAAAGAGAGGGCTTAAGGTCAGTTTCTTTCGGCTCAACGCGTCTGCTACTACATTGCCATTGCCGGGAGTATAGGAAATTTCAAAGTCATACGAGGCAAGAAACTCCATCCATCTTTGCTGCCTCAAGTTAAGATCCTTCTAGGAGAAGAGATATTTCAATGATTTATGATCGGTGTATAATTCAAACTTCTCACCTATGAGATAATGGCGCCAAGACTTAAGCGTAAAGACGATGGCGGCTAACTAAAGATCGTGGGTTGGGTAGTTCTTTTCATGAACTTTCAATTATCTTCCGCCATAAGCTACTACCTTTCCTTCTTGCATTAGAACAGTGCCTACTCCCATTCCAGATGCATTCGTGTATATTGTGAACATTTTGCTTCCATCTGGCAAAGTCAGAACTAAGGCTGTTGTGAGAGCCCTTTTTAATCGTTGGAAAGCAAACTCGCAGTCCAAATCCCAGGTGAACGCCAGATTCTTCTTTGTTAGCCTTGTGAGTGGGGCTGAGATTTTGGCGAAATCCCTATTAAACTTTTGGTAAAAACCGGCTAGCCCAAGAAAGCTTCGAACTTCGGTTGCATTTCTTGGTGTCCCCCAATCTTGCACTGCCACCACTTTCGTGGGGTCCACAGCCAACCCCTCTTTGGACACTATATGCCCCAGAAATCTTACCTCCTTTCTCTAGAAGTGGCATTTGGAGAATTTGGCTTTTAGTTGATGTGTACGGAGAGTTTCCATGATTTCTTTCAGATGTTGAGCATGCTTTTCCTCATTCTTTGAGAAGATTAGGATATCATCTTCGAAGACAACCACAAATTTGTTGAGGAATTCTCTGAACACCCTGCTCATTAAGTCTACGAAATAAGCAGGTGCGTTTGTCAAGCCGAAAGGCATGACAAGCCACTCGAAGAAACCGTCTGGGGTTCTGAACGCCATTTTATCAATGCTATCTTCAGCTACTCTTAGCTGATAGAACCCAGTTGCCAGATCAAGTTGGGAGAAGACCGTCACACCTACAAGCTGATCAAACAAATCGTCGATTCGGGGAAGAGGGTGCCTATTTCTCGTGGTCAATTTGTTTAACTCCTTATAGTCGACGCAAAGGCGAAGCGAACCGTTCGCTTTGATTGCGAACACCACTGGAGCACCGCATTCCAAAATGCTCCGTCTAATGAACCCTTTTTCGAGAAGTCCTTTAACCTGCTTACTGAGCTCCTTTCTCTCATTTTGAGCCATATGTCTGACAGGTAAAGCTACAGGCTTTGCATTATCCACAAGATATATGCGGAAGTCTATTTTCCGCCTCGGAGGTAAGCCTTTCACCTCCTCGAAGACATCCGGATATTCCCGGACTACTCTAACTGATTGCAAATTCTCATCAGAAGCATCAACCGACTCTAGATAACTAAGAATAACAGTATTCAAGGGATTACAAGAAATTTCTAGAGTGTTACCAAGCCGAGTCAAGAGTCTAACTACTCTTTTCTCATAATCAAGAATGGCACTATTACTGGATAACCAGTCCATGCCTAAAATCAAACCATATCCCGAGAAGCCCAAAACAAAGGCAATACAACTAAACGCCATGCTGAGAATAGAGATTTTCAAACCCAAACAAACCATTGACAAGTACGCGGAGCCCCCAATTGGATTTGAAACTACTAAGGGATCTTCTACCATACAAGTGTCTAGATGCAGATATTCTACTAAGGCAGATGAAACAAAAGAATGTGATGCGCCAGAGTCAAAAAGTGTGTGAACTGAATGATCATAATGATAGACTACACTTTCTACAGAAATATTACTACCTCGTTCCTACTGAGGTGCCACTAGCGCATGAACCTGACCCCCTGAAGTGGATCCGGCTTTCTGTCCCTGCCCTTTCTTCTTTGGGCAGTTCTTAGCCATGTGTCCAGCCTCACCGCAATGGAAGCAAGTAGCACTCATCTTCCTCTTCTTCTTTCTGCAGTCGTTCATCACATGTCCAACAATGCGACAGAAATAACATTTCCTTTTCCCACGTGTCTTGTTATTATTGTTATGGTCCTTTCTTCCTTGACTATTATCCGTCTTCTTGTTTGGCGATTCTTCCGTTTGCTGGTTCACGTAGAGGAGGAGGAGGAGGATTAAAAGCACCTGTAGTTGGGGAGTAAGGTCCCCATACATGCTGAAACAGAAAGGAAAAATTCAAAATGAAGGAGAGAGAGAGATAGATAGTGTAACACCCCGTATGTTAAATAACTTGTTATAACATAAATCAGAGCAGAATTAAATTTAATATTCTGAATCAGGGGAAACGGGCTGTGCTATTGCGTTCGTCTCGGAAAAATACGCGAAATAGAGTCCGAGTTTTCGTAAATCGGAGTCCGTATGACCAAGTTATGGCCCGTCAAAGTTTCACGAAAAATCAAAAACGAAAACTGCTCATGTTTTGAGGCCCGGGATGAGTTTTGGGCTGTTTTTTTTGGGCCCTAAATGGTTCCTACACTTGACTTCTTCCCCAAGACATGCTTTAAAGGCTAGGATTGGTTCTAGGGTATATCCTATGGTCCTAAAACATCTAACTAATCTATATATACACCCTAATACCCCCCTTATCCTTACCAAAAATAGATCTAAGGCCATTATGCCACCACTTAGAAAATAGGAGAGCCTCCACTAAAAATCCTAAGAGGGTTTGCAAGCTAATCTACATCTTCTTCTACTTAATCATTGGGATTTGCTTCATTTAACTTGCTAATCTTGTTTTGGTGAGTTTCTATGGCTTTAATAATCAATTGTTAAATTGATTATGGTAGGATGTGATAAGACATGGCTATGTTTGTGGATGAATGTATTTATGCAAGTTTGTATGATATGTGATTTGCAAGTTTTATGTTAAATGCAAGTTAAGGCCATGTTTTATGATGCAAAACACCATGTTAAACATTTATGCATATGTGACATGTTATGCAAACTATATGTGAGAATATATGCAAGTTATATGTAACATGATATGCAAGTTATGCATGTGATTTTGTGCATGCTAAGTAGTTGGTGTTACTTCATGCTAAAGTATTTGACGTTATGCATGATAAGTATTTGATTGTATGCATACTAAGTATGGGGTTTTATGCATGTTAAGTGTTTGGGCTTATGCAAGTTAAGTGGTGGGTTTATGCATAATAAGTATTTGATTTTATGCATAATAAGTATTTGATTTTATGCATAATAAGTATTTGATTCTATGCATGATAAGTAAGTGGTTATATGCATGCTAAGTGTTTGGTATTATGCATAAATCATGACATGCAAGCTTACCCTTTTAAATATGGTATATACATATGCAAGATGGCACCCTTATATGCTATGCATATTTACCCTCCTTTAAGATGCAAGTCATATATGTAAGATTCGACATATTATGCAAGTTATGTGTATGAGGGTACGCAAGTTGTGTGCATAATGTTATGCAAGTTAAGTTCATGAGATTATGCAAGTTATGAGCGTGATGTTATGCAAGTTATGTATATGCTTAAATGCAAGTTTAATGTGATATGCAAGTTATGCATGTTCATGCAAGTATGTGAATGCTCATGCAAGTATGTGAATATGCAAGTATGTGAATGCTCATGCATGTATGTGAATGCTCATGAAAGTATGTGAATGCTCATGCAAGTATGTGAATGCTTATGCAAGTATATGAAAGCTTATGCAAGTTATGTGTATGCTTAAATGCATGATTAACATGTTATGCAAGTTATGAGAATGCCTATATGCAAGTTCAACATGTTATGCAAATCATGTGTATGATAATATGCAAGTTTGGGTTATATGTAGTTGGGTTAATATATGTTCATATATGCAAGTTGACATCCTCTTAACCCATGACAAAGTTATATGTTAAACCCATGATATTTGTGATGGATCTTTCCCTTTATTATGTCGTGAAATGAGAACGATTTACGTGGGGAACGATGGGGTAATAAATATGTTAATAAAAGTATGATTGGGTATGATTAAGCATACCATAAAAATAAATTACCATAAGTGGGAATTTACCTATTGAGTTAGGTCTACCCCATAGGAATTTACCTATTGAGTTAGGTCTACCCATGTTATGCAAAACTTGATATTAATTAGGGATAATTAATATGGGGGTGATTAATTAGGTATAATTAATCGACTAAGACACGAGGTTGGACTCATTTGTAGTGTAAAACTGCCCGGACCCGACCGGCTTAACCAGTTGCTACAAATGTCAGCCCAATGTGAGAGGTCTTAGCCATAAATTAAATACGTGATTAAGGTAAAGACACGAGGTTAGACTCTGTTATGACGTAAGACTGCCCGGACTCTACCGGCTTAACCAGGCGGTCATAACAACCAGTCTAATGTGGGAGGTCTTTATGGGAGATCACGGTCTTAATTAATTAAGAAACACTTAACCATATTAGCATGTAGTGGGACATGAGGGGTTAAGTGGGTGCCTTGGGGTGGCATGATGAGACTAGTGGGTTGCCTTGGGTGGTAATAGAAAAATACGATTAGAATACTTAACCAAGGTGGAACATGTAATTAAACATGATTAAGGGGTTAAGTAAGTGTCATGGGTGGCATGTGGGAATCTAGTGGGTGCCCTAAGTGCCAATTGAAATATGATTAAAGGACTTAACCAAGATTTATAACATGTAAGGGGACATGGTTAAAGGGTTAAGTGGGATGCACTAGATTAAACGACAAGCTTAAGTAGTAGCTTGTGGGGGCCCATTTCAACCAATATCCCAAACGTATCTTTGTAGGCTCGACTCTAGTCGGGTGACGGGACACGCATATTGGGCTTGACTGTAAGAGGCCAAAACGGGTTAGCGGTGGCAACGCGGGATCAACGGGTTTCATATGCGTGTGTGGACCCGGGCTGGTTGGTAAGTCGTTGTTGCATCGTGTAGATATAAAGCCGTGCACAATGATATTATATGGTAGCCACTTTGGGG
Organism: Allium sativum; assembly: GCA_030737875.1. NCBI lineage: Eukaryota > Viridiplantae > Streptophyta > Magnoliopsida > Asparagales > Amaryllidaceae > Allium > Allium sativum. The sequence goes on from JASFAX010000035.1 coordinate 11,365,683, forward strand.
AATGATACACCCCCTTTTGTGGGACCAGCACGGGTATCTACGGTAGGGAGCCGATCGCTTGGGGGTAGTGGGTACACCTAGTAAAAATAGGGGCAGACGGCACCTGCGTAGGGGTACAAGAAACTACCGGGTAAAAATTACTAAGTACACTTAGTGGGATCAACCTTTAAGTAGGAATTACTCTTGGTGGGTAGAACTGGTGTGGTGCAGTGTAGGAATTACCCTTGGGTGAATAAGTCTGGGGTGGTGTAATCTAATAATTATCCTTGGGAGGATAAAAGCGTCTTCTCGGTTATCTTAGTACACCCTATGTTTTGTTGGCTACTTAGTGTGGTCATTATCCCCAGAGGTACCGTACCTTATTTATGTCATACCCTAATTACTTTAATGGTTGTATTGTTAGGGTTATAGGACTCACTCAGACTTATGTCTGACCCCGTTGTTTTTATTTTTTTCCCAACCCTCAGGTCCTACGGTGGATCCTAGCGGTAGTAGAGCTTGATCGGATTTCTGTTTCCAGTCTTGAGGAGCTTGGGTAGATGTAAAGCTCCAGTTATCCAGTTATCTTTTCTTTTCTTATGGCTATTGTATGAGAGAGTGGGATTATGTACTTCTTTATTTTGATGAATATTGTACTTGACTTTTATCGTGGTTTTGTGATGTAACCAAACATGTTTTGTTAATGAAATGATGTTTTAAATTTTCAAGTATTACTTATATCTGTCCTGTTGTAATTTTTCTGTTCTATACTCACTAAAAATACTCCACCAAAGCTAAGGCATTCCCTTAGTGAGTGACCTTAGCGGACGTGGGGTGTTACACGTGGTATCAGAGCTTAAGGTTACCGGAACAGATAAATTTTTTTAGAAAAACTATTTTCTAAGAATATTTTTGGAAAGGAGTATTTTCAAAAACATGTCTTTTAAGAGAAAAGTTTTTGAAAGAAAAGCATAATCCCCAATAGCCATATCTATATCTTTCGAATTCTCCATTTTGAATCTCTTCCTTTCTCCCGTTTTGAGTTTCCCCTCCGCGTATAGATGATCTTTCTAAGATAGATAAGGATGGAAAACCACTTCAAGGGACTTAGACGTTAGTCGGATTAGAAGTTGGTTCAAGAAGGAGGAGGACTGGTAGGTATCTATTGGATAAACGATGGGAGGAAGGCTCAAATAGTTGTTTGGTTAATGAAAGATGAGACCTCATTGGTGGGAGGTTATGAGTGGAGAATAGGGAAGAAGAAGGCTGGTAGTTATCCTTTTGGGAGGAATAGGACACGTTATTAGGATTGTCCAAAGAAGCAAGGGCAAGGTATGGAATCTTCTGGAGGGTAGTTGTATTCCCTCACGACTAGGGTACCAGATGGGGATATGACCGTCTAGGATGGAATTTGGATTTCTTTATCATACGATTCAAGCTTTATTTGATTCTGATATATTGAGTTTGTTTATCCCAACATTGTTAGTTGAGTCACTGCACTTAGACACCAGTTTGGTCGATGATCCCTTAGTTGTTTCAAACCCAGTTGGGGCTCCATGATATGTTTGGGTTTGAAAGTTTCTATACTTAGCGTTGAGTTTAGATGTGATGCTTGTTGGGCTTCACGGGCTATGGGTTAATTTTGGGCATGAACTGGTTATCCAGTAGGAGTGCTGTTCTTCATTTTGAAGGGAGAGTTGTTAGGCTTATGGGCCGCCTAAGTAACACTCTCGAGATCTCTTGTAATCCCATAGAATCTGTTATGCTAAGGTATCTAGAATCGCCTGACACGTTGGTCTAGAGTCTGCGATCTGTTAGAGCGGTCCGGGAATACCCGGATGTGTTTGAGGAGGTGAAGGGCTTACCTCCGAAGCGGGAGATTGACTTCCGAATATATCTGGTGGATAAGGCCAAACCAGTATCTTGGCCAGTGTGCCACATGGCTCCTAGTGAGAGGAGGGAACTCCATAAGTAAGTAGGCGATTTGCTTGAGAAAGGGTTCATAAGACGAAGTATATCGGAGTGGGGCGCTCCAGTAGTTTTTGTTATGAAGGCGGATGGGTCCCTCAGACTTTGTGTAGGCTAAAGAGAACTAAAGAAACTCACAAAGAAGAATAGACACCCATTGCCAAGGATTGATGATCTCTTTGATCACTTGGTTGGCGCCTCAGTGTTTTAGTAGTGGACTCAGCCACAGAAGTTCATCAGTTGAGAGTGGCTGAGGATAGCATAGAAAAGACTACCTTTAGGACTCCGGATGATTTCTTTTATGAGTGGCTGGTGATGCCATTGGGTTTGACGAACGTCCCCGCATACTTTGTTGAGAAGGGTGTTCAGGGAGTACCTAAATAAGTTCGTGATGGTCTTTGTAGATGACATTTTGGTCTTTTCTAGAAACGAAATAAGTTTTCGTATGTGCTCAATAGGCTGAGCAGAGCCAGTATAGGATAAACGACGGTTTTGGAGCGAGACTGGCGAGAACATCCAGAATTGGTCAAGGGCTTAATTATTTAGCCATTTTTACTAGTATCGTCTCACGTAGGTCGTCTGAATTCGAAGGAGGTATCCCTTGGGTGTTTGTCTGATATTGGTTTAGGCCTTTGGGGCTTGCATTTGGGGGATGCCGAATTCGACTAGGGTGGTCTGCGTGGGAGACAGTTGTGATGATTTTGGATGATATTCTGGTGGAGAAGAGCATGCCCTACATCTTAGGGAAGTGTTGGAGACTCTTCGAGCGCATAGTCTTAGGACAGCAAAAGTGGATGGGATCCTTAGCATCCTATGAGTAAGGGTAACATGGTAACGGACACCTTAAGTAGAAAAAGGTGGTCCTTGAGTTCATTGTTCGTTGAACGACGGAGCTTAGAGTTTATTTCTAAGTTTGACTTTAGACCTTCCGTTGACTTTGTACCCGGTTTGCTAGCTTCTTTGGAAGTTAGACCTACTCTTTTGGGGCGGATTGGAGAATCACAGAGGGGCGACCCACAGTTGGTTGAGTTAGTAGAGAAGCTCATAAGGGGGGAGTCGTCCAGCCATTTGAGTAGGTACACCCTAGATGATAGAGGGTGCTTGCGTAGAGACGGTAGACTTTGTGTACCGCAAGACGAGGGTTTGAGGAAGGCTATTCTTGATGATGCACACCGTTCTAGGATGACCATTCATCCCGGTGTGGGTAAGATGTACCAAGACATGAAGAGGGCTTTCTTCTGGGCCGGTATGAAGAAAGATGTGGCCGAGCATGTCGCTCGATGCTTGGTGTGCCAACGAGTGAAGACGGAGCGAAAGAAACCAGGTGGGTTGCTTCACCCATGGGAGGTTCCGCAATGAAAGTGGGACAGCGTCTCGTTGGATTTTATTGACAGGTTACCCAGATCGAGAAAGAGTAATACAGGAATTCGGGTGGTGGTAGACAGACTTACTAAGAACACCCATTTCATACCTGTGAAGAGTAAGTGGACTGCTCCATGGCTAGCTTTTGTATATCTTCGAGAGATAGTTAGATTGCATCGGGTACCCTCCAGTATAGTGAGTGATCGAGATCCTATCTTCACTAGAGAGTTTTGGAGGAGTTTGCAAAAGGCGGTAGGGACTCAGTTGCGTTTGAGTACCGCATATCATCCTCAGACGGACGGCCAGACCAAGAGGGTGAATCATATTTTAGAAGACCTTTTGAGGCTATGTATCTTGGATTTTGGAGGTACATGGGAGGAGCATCTTCCATTGGTGGAATTGCCCGACAGACTTAGTGGTGTACATGATGTATTCCATGGGAGGAAGTGCCTACATAAGACCGCAGAGGTGGTAGAGCCAAGTTTGCTTAGAGAAGTGGAAGCAGAGCGTGATGCGACTATTCGACGAGCTCCTACTCGCATCCTTGGGTCAGAGACTAGGAAATTGAGGAATCGAGAGGTTCAGCTAGTCAAAGTGTAATGGGGAGAAGAGGAGAGCAACGCAACTTGGGAGACGGAAGCGAAGATGCGTTCTTTGTATCCATTTCTTTTTGAGAGTATGTCTTTTAACTTCTCCTTTATCGTTTGACTGGTACTTATCTTATCCTTAGTATGTCCTCTCGTTAGTACCTTTGACCTTTAGATAGGATAGTCCTATGGTTGAAACATGTGTTTGAGACATGTTATGTATGATGGATGCAAGTGGATGCAAGTGTTTGCTAGTGGTTGCTCGTGGATGCATATACACACACTCTAGGCACTAGATCGGCTCAATCACTTCATATTGCATATTGCATAAAATTGTGTGTAGGAAGTTATATTTATGGATGTATAATGATTGTGTTATCATATGGATGATGCATTTTGGTGAATGATTGTGCACTCATGTAGATATTGTATGTGTCGATAGGGTTCCCTCGCATACATAATGGATGCATGGCACTATCATGGTTTGCATATGTTCATACATTAGATAGGGAACATATACACACACTTTTTGCATATGCTCATACATCATTAGAAATTTTTTTAAGGACAATGGATGCCAGTGTTTGATGGTTGAGTAGATGGTTGTTTGGTTGGTAGGATACGTTCTTCTTGACTTAGAGATTTCGGGGACGAAATCCTTTAAGTAGGGGAGAATGTAACACCCCGTATGTTAAATAACTTGTTATAACATAAATCAGAGCAGAATTAAATTTAATATTCTGAATCAGGGGAAACGGGCTGTGCTATTGCGTTCGTCTCGGAAAAATACGCGAAATAGAGTCCGAGTTTTCGTAAATCGGAGTCCGTATGACCAAGTTATGGCCCGTCAAAGTTTCACGAAAAATCAAAAACGAAAACTGCTCATGTTTTGAGGCCCGGGATGAGTTTTGGGCTGTTTTTTTTGGGCCCTAAATGGTTCCTACACTTGACTTCTTCCCCAAGACATGCTTTAAAGGCTAGGATTGGTTCTAGGGTATATCCTATGGTCCTAAAACATCTAACTAATCTATATATACACCCTAATACCCCCCTTATCCTTACCAAAAATAGATCTAAGGCCATTATGCCACCACTTAGAAAATAGGAGAGCCTCCACTAAAAATCCTAAGAGGGTTTGCAAGCTAATCTACATCTTCTTCTACTTAATCATTGGGATTTGCTTCATTTAACTTGCTAATCTTGTTTTGGTGAGTTTCTATGGCTTTAATAATCAATTGTTAAATTGATTATGGTAGGATGTGATAAGACATGGCTATGTTTGTGGATGAATGTATTTATGCAAGTTTGTATGATATGTGATTTGCAAGTTTTATGTTAAATGCAAGTTAAGGCCATGTTTTATGATGCAAAACACCATGTTAAACATTTATGCATATGTGACATGATATGCAAACTATATGTGAGAATATATGCAAGTTATATGTAACATGATATGCAAGTTATGCATGTGATTTTGTGCATGCTAAGTAGTTGGTGTTATGCATGTTAAGTATTTGATGTTATTCATGCTAAAGTATTTGACGTTATGCATGATAAGTATTTGATTGTATGCATACTAAGTATGGGGTTTTATGCATGTTAAGTGTTTGGGCTTATGCAAGTTAAGTGGTGGGTTTATGCATAATAAGTATTTGATTTTATGCATAATAAGTATTTGATTTTATGCATAATAAGTATTTGATTCTATGCATGATAAGTAAGTGGTTATATGCATGCTAAGTGTTTGGTATTATGCATAAATCATGACATGCAAGCTTACCCTTTTAAATATGGTATATACATATGCAAGATGGCACCCTTATATGCTATGCATATTTACCCTCCTTTAAGATGCAAGTCATATATGTAAGATTCGACATATTATGCAAGTTATGTGTATGAGGGTATGCAAGTTGTGTGCATAATGTTATGCAAGTTAAGTTCATGAGATTATGCAAGTTATGAGCGTGATGTTATGCAAGTTATGTATATGCTTAAATGCAAGTTTAATGTGATATGCAAGTTATGCATGTTCATGCAAGTATGTGAATGCTCATGCAAGTATGTGAATATGCAAGTATGTGAATGCTCATGCAAGTATGTGAATGCTCATGCATGTATGTGAATGCTCATGCAAGTATGTGAATGCTCATGCAAGTATGTGAATGCTTATGCAAGTATATGAAAGCTTATGCAAGTTATGTGTATGCTTAAATGCATGATTAACATGTTATGCAAGTTATGAGAATGCCTATATGCAAGTTCAACATGTTATGCAAATCATGTGTATGATAATATGCAAGTTTGGGTTATATGTAGTTGGGTTAATATATGTTCATATATGCAAGTTGACATCCTCTTAACCCATGACAAAGTTATATGTTAAACCCATGATATTTGTGATGGATCTTTCCCTTTATTATGTCGTGAAATGAGAACGATTTACGTGGGGAACGATGGGGTAATAAATATGTTAATAAAAGTATGATTGGGTATGATTAAGCATACCATAAAAATAAATTACCATAAGTGGGAATTTACCTATTGAGTTAGGTCTACCCCATGGGAATTTACCTATTGAGTTAGGTCTACCCATGTTATGGAAAACTTGATATTAATTAGGGATAATTAATATGGGGGTGATTAATTAGGTATAATTAATCGACTAAGACACGAGGTTGGACTCATTTGTAGTGTAAAACTGCCCGGACCCGACCGGCTTAACCAGTTGCTACAAATGTCAGCCCAATGTGAGAGGTCTTAGCCATAAATTAAATACGTGATTAAGGTAAAGACACGAGGTTAGACTCTGTTATGACGTAAGACTGCCCGGACTCTACCGGCTTAACCAGGCGGTCATAACAGCCAGTCTAATGTGGGAGGTCTTTATGGGAGATCACGGTCTTAATTAATTAAGAAACACTTAACCATATTAGCATGTAGTGGGACATGAGGGGTTAAGTGGGTGCCTTGGGGTGGCATGATGAGACTAGTGGGTTGCCTTGGGTGGCAATAGAAAAATACGATTAGAATACTTAACCAAGGTGGAACATGTAATTAAACATGATTAAGGGGTTAAGTAAGTGTCATGGGTGGCATGTGGGAATCTAGTGGGTGCCCTAAGTGGCAATTGAAATATGATTAAAGGACTTAACCAAGATTTATAACATGTAAGGGGACATGGTTAAAGGGTTAAGTGGGATGCACTAGATTAAACGACAAGCTTAAGTAGTAGCTTGTGGGGGCCCATTTCAACCAATATCCCAAACGTATCTTTGTAGGCTCGACTCTAGTCGGGTGACGGGACACGCATATTGGGCTTGACTGTAAGAGGCCAAAACGGGTTAGCGGTGGCAACGCGGGATCAACGGGTTTCATATGCGTGTGTGGACCCGGGCTGGTTGGTAAGTCGTTGTTGCATCGTGTAGATATAAAGCCGTGCACAATGATATTATATGGTAGCCACTTTGGGGAATGATACACCCCCTTTTGTGGGACCAGCACGGGTATCTACGGTAGGGAGCCGATCGCTTGGGGGTAGTGGGTACACCTAGTAAAAATAGGGGCAGACGGCACCTGCGTAGGGGTACAAGAAACTACCGGGTAAAAATTACTAAGTACACTTAGTGGGATCAACCTTTAAGTAGGAATTACTCTTGGTGGGTAGAACTGGTGTGGTGCAGTGTAGGAATTACCCTTGGGTGAATAAGTCTGGGGTGGTGTAATCTAATAATTATCCTTGGGAGGATAAAAGCGTCTTCTCGGTTATCTTAGTACACCCTATGTTTTGTTGGCTACTTAGTGTGGTCATTATCCCCAGAGGTACCGTACCTTATTTATGTCATACCCTAATTACTTTAATGGTTGTATTGTTAGGGTTATAGGACTCACTCAGACTTATGTCTGACCCCGTTGTTTTTATTTTTTTCCCAACCCTCAGGTCCTACGGTGGATCCTAGCGGTAGTAGAGCTTGATCGGATTTCTGTTTCCAGTCTTGAGGAGCTTGGGTAGATGTAAAGCTCCAGTTATCCAGTTATCTTTTCTTTTCTTATGGCTATTGTATGAGAGAGTGAGATTATGTACTTCTTTATTTTGATGAATATTGTACTTGACTTTTATCGTGGTTTTGTGATGTAACCAAACATGTTTTGTTAATGAAATGATGTTTTAAATTTTCAAGTATTACTTATATCTGTCCTGTTGTAATTTTTCTGTTCTATACTCACTAAAAATACTCCACCAAAGCTAAGGCATTCCCTTTGTGAGTGACCTTAGCGGGCGTGGGGTGTTACAGATAGGGCACATGGCTTTGGGGGATTTTGTCTTTTTATAAATATAACACTTTTTCTTGAAAAATACTTCTTTAAACTTTCTTTTTGAAAACAATTTCAAAAGCTTTTATCTTATCTGGTAAACCTATGCTCTGATACCAAGTGAAACACCCCACCTCCATTAAGGTCACTCACAAAGGGAATGCCTTAACTTTGGTGGAGGTTTATAAGTAAAAGCCACAGATAAACTCAAGACAGATATAAATACACATATTTTAAACAGCGGAAACCAAACAGACTTTTATTTCATCAATACGTGTTCAAACAAAACATTTCCATAATTGTCTCAAAATACTTCCAACATTACAACCTCATTACTGTCTTGATTATTAAAGAAGCATAAAACATAAATAAAGTGACAAAAATCCCCATAGTGATATCCAAAGCCATAATCCGAGCAAAAGAGATCCAAATCATACATCTACGGTCTTGGAGCTTGTAAACAGTCTGACCGAGCTGAGTTGTTTCCTCCCTATGGACCTAGGGGGGACGAAAGAAAAGAAGACGAAGAGAAAATAGAGTCAGACATAAAGTTTGAGTAAATCTAGTAACTCTTCAGTATGTGAATAAGAAAAGGGCATGATAGATATAAATTGAAAACAGGAAAGTGTCACAAGCTAAGGAAGTGTCGTTTATAATCGAATGTGCTATCGCATCCACACTATATCTCTGCACCTACTTGAGCTTATTTTAACTGGCACCCCATGTTGAGGGTGAGGAGATCCCCATTTTCTAAAGATCAGCTCCTACTCGTGTTAAAATGTGTTATACGGCCCCCAAGAATTGTAGATACCTATGCTGGTCCCACCATGGGGTGTATCAAGACCCATGGTGGCGGCCTCGACACAAATTTTAGAAGGCATAGGTTATGCTACTGGTGCCCCCTAGTGCCCTGTTTGTCTGCTCCGGAGTGTGTGCACGCCCGCACCCCATTAGAACCTACATTGTTGCACCCACCGCCGTCGCTTTGACCGCTTACAACCAGCCCAGTAATCGTGCCCCACCCTGCCTAGTTTCAGGGTACCATGATACCTAACTTGGGTTACTGCTGAAACGGTTCCCTCGTTACTAGATTTTTCTAGTCAAACATGTTAAGCGGTTAAGTGTCTGTATTATCCTAACCCCACCCATCAATTCTTGTTAACATGTTGAATTTGGTTAAGTGTTTATAGTTGACTTAACCCTACCATTTGTCCTTAGCCTCTTAGAGCACCTGACCACTCACATTAGACAGGTATTACTACGGTTACTGGATGTGTCGGTCGGTTCCAGACAGGTTTACACTGTAGCTCAGTCTAACCTCAGGTCCTTATTGGGATCAATGCTTAACCACACACATTGGATAGGTATTGTTGTGACTACTGGACAGCCGGGCGGGTCCGGGCGGGTTTACATCACCACTCAATCCAACCTCGGGTTAAGCATATCGTGTTTTCTGAATTTACATATTTTATTACTTCTCAATTATATTTGTAAATTTCATGTTCTTTATTCTTGGGTATAATAATTCATACCGCTAGAATGTCATTGCCGTTGGCATGTGCCAACCATGACAACTTATATCTTTAATGTTTTACACCCAACGTTATTACCCCCGTTTGTACGTTCGCAACATTATAACAAGTGTTGGGCTTGACACAATTCAGCCCAACTTTATAACGTGAGAAAAAGGGGAAACCAAGAACATGTAATATTTCACATAAAGGTGTGTGGCGCATGAACTTGCAATTTAGTTATTCAACATAAATTATGGGTCATGTGAACTTGCATTCAAATCAAAGTATAACTAAGTAGGTGACATATGGAATGGCATAGTTTAGGCTTATACAAACTTGTGTTTAAACATGTTTAACTTGGCATAATGTCAACCACAAAACTAGCATGTTGTATATTCACCAAAATGTCCAATTTTAACATCTAATCATATAGCCTATTTCAACATGAACTTGCATAGTTTATGAAATCCAAACGATACTTAATATAGATCCAATTATACTTGCAAATAAACATAAGAATGTGTTCATAGGTTTTGGGTCATGTAGGCATAAAAGGTCTCAAATCTAGAACATGTTTACATAAATTCTAACTTAGGTTAAGGGAAAATAAATATTCCATGCCATCGACATATACATAAAGGGATCAATTTCTAGTTTTTGCCTTAACTTGCTATTGTTATTACTTTAATATACAAATGTCCAATAGGCTTGCATCAATCAATTTAGGCCACAAATATCAATACACAAATCATGACAGAATCATTACAATACATAGAATTTATATCATATTCATACAATAACAAAATTCTATTTTCATTTACATCGAATCACATCACAGTTCTTATTCATATTCTGAAAGGTCACTATACTTACAACGAATGCAGAATCTTGAATTCTGGATTCTGAATTCTGAAATTGAGATGCGCTCCTTTGGGTAGATTAATGTTGCGTTGATTAATTTGATTAAACTTTTATCTTCTTCTTAATTTGATTCGTCTCAAAGCTTTTCTCTCTTGACGGCTATGCTCAATTCCTTCCTGGCAGCATGACGACTCCCATCTTATTTTTTTTGTGAATTTTTATTTGAGACTTAGGGTGTATTTATATATTTTTAAATTGTTTTGAGCCTTCAGATGAAGACAGGAGGAACCTAGACCATACAAAGTTCAAAGAGCCAATCAATAGGTGACATGTCAGCCCTAGTGACACACCGAGCCGCAGAAATTCGAGCCAGAGCCAGACCTAGCCAGCCAGGTCGACCAGGTAGGTCGACTGGCAGGTCGACACCCAGGTCGACACTATGATCGACCTGGGATGGCCAGGTCGACACCACGGTCAACTCTATGGTCAACCTGGTCTCTGGGCGGGAATTTTCCGGCCCAGCCCAGTTTGAACCTGTTTTTCAAAATTTCGAATTTTAAACTGAGCTGTTTGAATTTAAATTTTATTCTGAAACTTCTGAAGGTCATAACTCCTTCATACGGAGTCCGATTCGCACAAACTCGGACTCTATCTCAAGCAGAATTCCGAGATGAACGCAATGGCGTAACCCGTTTCCCTTAATTCTTTCATTTAGAATTAATTACACTTTAATTTGTGAATCTTCATGTTATAGAATTCACGGGGTGTTACACATATATTTAATATCAAATTCTGAAACCAACAAATATTGTATTGGGAATAACGATATATATATATATATCTTCCAAATTCCTCACAATATTCGTATAATAACGGAATCCAATATCGAAATATTCCAAAGATAATTTCCATTCAAATCCACTCCAATATATATTTGAAAATTCTGGTTATTTTAAAACCATTTTCAAATCTAATTTATTTATTTCTAAAAATAATTAAATTATTATACTAGTTAATAACTAGCTCATTTCAATAAAAATATATTTTTATCTTTATAAAATTGGAATTTAGCATAAAAAATCTTTCCAAACCATTTATTATGATTTTACATAATTTTTCCATATTTTTAATAATTTTATTATCACCCGTACAGTCGGTTTCCAATAACGGCCACCGAATTGCATCCATAGCGACCTTTTCTGAAATTGATTTGGACATATCTTCAAATCTAACTGTTGTATCTCAAATCTCTTATATTCATTGGAAAGCTCTTTTCGATACGAAACCGACGGTTCCATTTTTAGGAGAATCCGATGGTCGGGTCTCCCGTTACATCAATTTGAAGTTAATTATCGAAGTTCGCGAACGGTCGCTGCGCGGCGCGTTCTATTCAGGCCATTGTGTGTGTGTGTATATATTATATATATATATCGTCGATTTCCATTTACATCGTATTCTATAAATCATTTATAAATTCATTTTAAAATGATTTCAACTTCATTTTCAAAATTGAATATTCCATATTTTTATCATATTAATATGATAATCTTTCCTACTTTGCTATCATGTAAATGATTTACATTTTAATGATTTTATAAAACAACAACAATGTAATTTCATTGTTAAAACATTTTATCTAAAACATTAAATATTTTTAATCATTCCTGCATACACAATAAAAATGTATACTTTTATTGTTAACATAATTTAGTCCAAACATTGAATATTTTTAATGACTTAAACATATGATAAAAATGTGACTTTTATTGTAAAAGCATTATCGTTTAATAATGAAACTTTTTGATCATTCAACAATGCAATAAAAATGTAATTTTTATTATGACAACATATTCTTTTAAATATGATTCTTTTTAATAAGTCAATAGTACAATAAAGATGTGAATTTTATTGTCTAATTATTTTCTTCAGTCATGCATTTTTTAACTTCACTTACATGTTAAAGGTTACATTTTTATGTGAACAAAATCATATTTTTAATATGATTATTTTTATATTAACATCGCTAACATGTTAACAACAATATTTTAATCTAACCTTCATATAATAAAAACGTAAATTTTTATTACTCCATATTTTTGTTTCAAACAATGAATATTTTATATCATTTTAATAATGATAATAATATTTTCAAAATATCATATTTTGAAATCACTTTTCAATATTCATTATAAAATGAATATAATGGATATAAATATCATTCGTTTTAAAATGGCGTTTAACTACTTAACACGACTTCACATTTCAATATTTACTGAATATTTTTTTTTTTCAAATTGGAATGAGACTCAGTCAATTACCATATAATGTTATTTAGTACATCATATGTATACAACAATAATGATAAACAATCATTAAAAATTTATACAACATCTAGAGTGCAATTTACAACTGTGTGAGCATTATATAAATAAATAACGCTTATCATAGACAGTCAATTCATCGATTGACATACAACTAAATATTGGGAATAGTGAATGTCAAATATCATCCAAGTACCCGTGTGGGGTTTTCAAACAACAACAGTTTATTTATTTGTGCAGTTGGGCGATGTGTGAAATTTAATGTCCCAATCCCTAACCGATAAATGGGTGTACATAAAAAAATCATCCGATTTGTAAATGAATATTTTACTAATTCACATATACAATAAACATATGATTTTTATTGTCTAAATATATTTTATTTAACATGAACATTTTATTATTAACGTCGCTAATGTGACAATGTTTTAATGTAATCTACATACACAATAAAAATGTATATTTTATTGTTAACATATTTTAGTTCAATCAATGAATGTTTTTAATGATATAAAACATGCAATAAAGATGTGATTTTTATTGTAAAAATCCTTATCTTTTAATCACAAATATTTTATTTTATTTTCTTTACTAACATGATAAAGATGAAATTTTTATCAACAAAACATATATTCACAAATATTTCTTTTATTGGTCTATACATACAATAAAAAGTATTGTCAAAACATTTTATTTTAAAATTGAATCTTTTTAATGATTCATTCATATAATAAAAATGTAGTTTTTATTAATTAAACATTTTATTTTCAAACTTAAATCTTTTTAATATTCATACTTACATTAAAATGCAATTTTTTTTATGTAAACACAATTTTATCATTCTTGAGACATTTTATACGATTCATCTAACATTAAAATGTACTTTTTAATGTAAACACAATTTTACCATATTTGAATCTTTTTATATGATTCATGCATACATTAAAACGTAATTTTTAATGTAAACACTTTAACAAGTTTAAATCATTTTAATGATTCAGCCATACATTTAAAAATACAATTTTCAATGTTAAAACTTCTATTTTTTTAATCAAATTTGAATCTTTCATACCTTGAAAATGTGATTTTATATGTTAACACATCTTTGTTCAAACTTGAATATTTTTAATGATTCTTCTTACGTAAAAAATGTAAATTTTTATATGTTAACGCATTTTTATTAAACTTGAATATTTTTAAAGAATTACACATACCGTAAAAATGTAGTTCTTATTGTTCAATCATTTAATTCTAAGAAATGAATATTTTTCATTATTTCTTATGTATAATAAAAATGTAAATCTTTATTGTTTTAAACATTTTATTTTCATTTCATGATAATATATATATATATATTATATAAATGATTTTTATATAAAATAATATCAAACAATAATAATCCAAATCACAATCAATACAAACAATCATGGTTTGTACAATCAATGGTATTGGGTGCTGCTAAGCACCGTCTACATCCTCATATAAATTTAACTGTAAAAAAAATTAGAGTGAAAGGAGTTCTTATAGTGGTCGGTTTTGAAATCGTTGAACAACCATTATTTTAATAAAATTAAACCGGTGGTTAATTTTATCAAAATCCAAATGGTCTTTGTTTCAGATCTGGTCTGCTCCATGTTGTAGTGTTCGTTGTTGCGAACCTAATGCAACTGAAATCGTTGGATTTCAACCTAATATGAACAAGTTATGGTTATTTATTCGTTTGATAACTAATAATTAATTAATTAATTAAAGAATTACATTGATTAATATAAATTATTTATTCTTAGTCGTTCAAAATCTGTGCCTTTCTTCTTCCAGGTCTTCACCGTGAAACCCATCTTCATCCCAAACCTCGACCTGCGCGCGCTTCCGTGGTTGATCGGAACATCATCAGAAATGCCAACGAAGACTGTCGTTATCACCTCCACCGGCGCCAAGAGCAAGGGCAGGCGCGGTGGGCCCCTATGGCTTGAAAATTGGTTCGAAGGCGGCGATTTTGAGCGTAAAATTCATGAAGTAGACTCAGCCATTTTCGGTCATCCTCATATGGACGTAAAGATCTTGAAAAACTTTAAAGATTTCGCTTTGGTAAGATCGAAGAATATTGCCCTTGGAAGGAGAGATTGAAGAATGAATTTGGGAGCACGATGGCCCTCCATTTTGAACTGAGGCGGCTGTTTCAATTTGTGATTAGGGTTTCAAGCTTGTAGGGTGTGATGGCCCGCCCCCCACCAGTCGGCATTTCCTCCGAAAGTGCGCTGTACACATGCCCGACTAGCCTGGAACGGTCTCCAAAAAAAGGAAAGAAGAGAATGAACTAATCAAAAACATGTAGAATGTCTCACAGCGCAGGGAATAAAATATAATAATAACATACTTGACATAAAACAGGTGAGACAGTGCATAAGCTGAAACTAAACATCATGGCAGCGGAAAATCCAAATACAGCTTATGTTCCACATCATCATTATTACAACTTTAAAACTGTCTATAAAGCAAAAAAAAAAGGAAGGGTGCACTACTAATACCCAAAGTAGTGACCAGCAGCGACACAGGGAGAATATCTGTATATATCATACGTGGAAGCCTCCTGCTCGTCTCCAGTATAGCTACTCGTGCATCACCAGCTAACCTGTCTCTAGTCTGCTCATGAGATCACCCAGAGTAATGAGAAGAGACATAAAACTCTGGGTTAGACAAAATTCTGGTATGAGCGATAAGCAACAAAACAGAACAATAACAGGTATACTAAACCATACCCGACCTGGACCTGCAACCAAAGAGTTAGCACTACATATTGTACAGTACTCTAAGGTGCCACTAACACATGGTATTAAGAATACGGGGGTGGGGGTGTGCATGTCATAGTGATGGAAAACAAATCAAGCTTAGAAACCATCCTCACATCTCTCAGTCAGTGCATAAAGCATACGGTATCCACCACTTTGATCACTAGACCCATCGAGGTAATGACCGAGTTCGACTAGTATAACTACTGTGCCACTAAGCTTATCCTATGGGATCATGACCAAACCTTTTCAAATGACCCCACTTCATTGGTCTATAGCCCACTAGTCGTACCTAGGCCACTGTGGCCCTGAACCCGTTCACATGCCTCCCATACATAGTGATCCAAAGTCATAGACATCGACAACCCCTTAGCACACGTCCCGTAGCAAAGCCCAATCATGAAGTTAACTCGTTGGTTCCCAACTGGATCCTGAGTTCTACTTCCTATTTGGACTTCCTTTGCATCTTGGGTCTTAGTCAAATTGGAGTTGGTCTTCAAAAGAGTCGTAGCGTAGTAGTAATGGCACTCGTCTGGCTTGGTTCGGATATGCATAGTGCTTCAGTCCTCATCGGTTCGGTTTGGTCCAATACTTCCTATTATGCTCCTGGGTGCGATTCGATTAGGATGTTCCCCTTCTAGCTCGGTTCGGTTTGGATTCCCTCTGCCTGGATTCGGCTCGGTGGTTGCTCCCTGGTTCGGTTGGGTGGTTGCTCCCTCCTAGATGTCCCGATCCGATCCCTCCCCTAAATAAGCCTGACTCGATCCCCTTTTGGTCTCTCCGATCCGATCCCCTTTTTGGTCTCTCCGATCCGATCTCCTACCCAACTCCAACTCTAAGAAAATGGCCTTCCTTCTCGCCAAGCCCCTTATGCTAAGTTCCAATCCGAGTCAAGTTCACTTGCCCGGTTCTCCCTTCCGATCCGAGCCCAATAATTCGATTCGATCCGGTTAAAAACCCTGCATATTTCCTATAGCTTTCCAGCGACTGTTTTACGCCATATGACGACGTTTTACACCATTCTAATCAATCACAAAGCATACCATACAGTCATAGCAACAAATAGAAATGATCACAAACTCCAAAACGACAACTTGATAGTTAAAATGGATCAAACATAACCAAAACTCCATATTTCCCCTTAAGCATGTTCAAGTATAATTAATGATAGGACTAGCAAAACTTAACCAAACTAACCCAAGTTTCTAACAGAGGTCTAAAACATCATTTCGAATTTTATAAATATTTTTCCAGATTTTTAACATGTGTAATTTCACTAATTACCCTTAATTAACCATAATTAGTGAGGAACTACACAAATCACTCACCTTAGTCACAATAAAAATATTAAATCTGAAATGATTCTCTGTTTGGGCGCGAATACCAATGCAACATAGCAGCTCTACCTCGATTCTTGTGCTAATCCTTTTTGATTTGATGTAGATTTGGCTTAATTAGCGATTAGAAGGTGATTTGGGGTGTTTTAGATGCTGGAGGCCATTATTAGGGTTCCTAGAATGAAAGTGGCAGCTGTGAAAGTGAGGAAAAGGGTATTCTCTAAACCCTAACATCCCTTAAATACCCCAAATCCCGAAACTCCCCTTTGGGCCTAGCAGTTAATCACCCGGTAAAGCCCAATTAAGCTGTTTTTCACCATCTGAAACTTGTTTCGGCCATATCTCCCAAACGGTGAGTCCGTTTGCTAATGTGACCACTCTACGGAAAGGTAAACCATCATCCGAATTTAATGGAAGTGGTTCGAGGTCAAAACTCCTTTTCAATCAAAAGTTATGGCCGAAACAAGTTCAGCTATGGGCAAAATGGTCTTTTAAAAATCGGCAAAAATCATGAGCATGGGAAATGACCCCAATAGTCGTCTCCCAAATTTATATGACCATACAACTTCGCATGGGAAAGAAATAAATATTCTACGATCCTTCGATGCGTAGAATGCAGGTCGTTACATAGGATATTTATATATTATAATAATAATTATTTTTAATATTAATTATTTAGAAAATGGCTCGTTTAATCTCTGAATTCCAAATCAAACCCAATGACTATTGTTCCTAGCTAAATAGCTCCATTCCGGACACAATGGAATATGTCAGGTAAGCCAATTCGACTGTTACGATCAGTTTTTATCAAAATTAAAATACACACATATATATATATTACATTTAAACGTACATTTTAATTTACCAGGGCCACATACTGACTCTAAAAATTACAGAAAAATTATTTCTAGATTTGTTTTGATGATACAATCCTAACAAAACAAATTTTGTTGAATTTGGAGACCGTTTGAAAAATAGCCATTTTCTGATCGATCCAATTTGACTGAAATGGTCAAAACACATTTTCTTTTGCCATGCTCACATATTAATTCCAAAAATTATGAAATTCTGAATCTAGCAATAATTTGACATTCCGGATCCAACAAAAGTGGTTTAGGCAAAAAAGGAGGCTGTTTGCAAAATGGCTATTTTTTATTATATTAAAATATATATATATATTAAATTCCATAGCGACTATTTTGAATATTTAACTGGCCATAACTTTTTATACCCGCTATGAAATTTCAATTTTTCAGATTCATTAGAAAGATATTTTTAAATAGATTCTAATATTTCTTGTTTCACTAAAATTCGATTTATTTTGAATCCTATGCATTCATTTGAAATTTGAAATTGAATTTTCAAACTACCGCGCTATTTAAAACTCTATTTATAATTATATTAAATTTATTCGTTCTAACTTCAATTTAAATAAATTTTTAGTCGTTATCATTTAAAATAAATTATTTTTAATATTTAAAATCCATTAAAATTGCTAAAAAAAAATTTAAATCTGTTCTAAAATCCAGGTTGTTACACAGGATGTAGCCAATTAAAATGGGATTAATATCCTAGATGAAAGGGGGAATAAGTAGAGGTAGAAAACACTTAATGTTTGATGTGTTTTGCTATTTTGAATGCCTTGTTTATACATGAATGGTGTACAAAACTATCATGTATTTTATTTAGACATTGTAAAGGTTAAGCACTCACATATGTTTTAATCAAGTTATATAATAAAATGGTGAATATTCATACCAAATTTATCCAACTTGGTTTAATTGCCTTGTAATCAACTGGGTGTCTCATTGATAATGAGGTAGACCAGTGATTGATTTCAGGATGCTTAAGGGTGCTTGTTGGATTTTAAAAAGAAGGCGTAGAGGCTTTTAGTTTTATAGCTTGTTAGGTAAAAAGAACTGTCCGGATTATGTAATGCAATGTGGTTTAAGAATCAGTTATTAGTTTATGTAATTTAAGTGAGATTCTAGTATGTTTTAAAAGATTGCAATGCAGTAGCTCAAGGATGTATGAACTCGATTAATATGTTTAGTCGTGTTCAGTTTAATTACTAGAAGTGTTTTGTGTAACCTGAAGTGCAACTTGCATGTTATATAACCAATATATAATGGTGTAAGTGCAGTAAGGACTTTATTTCTTCAATAATGTGTTAAATGGATGAAATGAAGTGAATTATATGCACTTGAACACCTTGTGGTGATAGGATATGCATGTATCAATGGATAAATCCATCACATTGAGAAAAAATAGTATGATATGAATACATGGATTAGGAGAAAATTATCGAAGTGTAATGTCAATATGAGAATCTAGTTTTGTGATATCATTGAGAACTGAATGACTTGAATTTGTATAAAACTAGCAAATGTAGAGATATATGATAAGTACATTGTTTTCATGCACATTATTAGGAATCTACTTCAATCATGCCTGTTATGTATGTTCAGAGAATAACTAATACTCATATATGTCATAAACTAATGCTTATACATGCTATCTTTAAAACTGATACTTGCATCTATTATGAACTGATACTTATACATGTGTATGGAAAGTCTCATACTCACACATACCCTAATCTGATACTTATTTATGTTTAATTAAGAACAGGGATCATTTTGATCTGTCTATAGGAGTCAATCTAGTTTATTTATACTATACACATGTACACTATTTGATATTCTGTTCAATTTTGCTTATTTGTGCACGTATAGGAATCTGGTGCTAATTCAATTCATGTTTTTATAAACCAGAAGATGTATCACCTTAGCTAACGCACAACTCACATGTGCACCTTATATGATGTTTATGTTAAACACAAATACCATCATCTCACTGCCTCATCCCTATAATGCTTGTGTTATATGGATTGATAAATATTTGCTTATCTTTATTTATGCAAATAGTGGGTCATGTACACTAATATGTCTATATTAGTCTCAGGATATTAGGAGGAAAAAAACAAAGTAATTATTTAGGTAAAAAATTGGGTCACCGCATATGGGGAAAGAAAGAATTGGCAAGAAACTCGAACTCGACATGTTTCAACCGTTAGTCGCTCAAAGGCCATCATATAAATTAGTCCCACTACTAATTTCTATATTCGAAATAAATTAAAGCTGAGTAAGAAAGACGAAGAAAAACATAAAATATAATCAAATTATGTTCTCACTCGATTCCTAATTTAACTAATTCCTACGATCGTTTAACATAGACTCTAATACCAAATGTAACACTCCACACTTTTCAATGCCAAAATTTCGACAAAAATCGAAACTTGAACACATCCAAGCTTGGAGCGTGTAATCTGATACCTGCAATAAATGAGCATGAGCATAATCAGAGAACGATTAAAGAAAACTCACAGTGGAAACAAGATAGGATAAACTAGTATTAACTCAAGTAACTACCTTTTTCAAATTAAGTCACTTTGCCAATACCAAGCATGAGAAAGAACGAGAACCGAAATCCGAACTTAATCATCTGTGAAAACCCGACCTTCTATATGAAACCCGGAGGTTGCAATGAGGAGGACGATCAGAACAACAAGTTCTATTGACTAAGAAATGTACAACACAGGCTATAAAACAGATATATTCCGTTTGGTTCAACCCAAGCTATATGCCTAACCATGTTAGTGATTCTAGCTAACTTAGTAAATGTTTACGCAGGACTCTACTACTATTCCTAAAGTAGTACTCCCAAAATAATATTACCGAGATAGGACATTTACATACATTTTTGTGAAGCCTTTATACCGGAGCTTAACTGGTTGGTTTTATTGAGAGTAGGTCCCAAATTATGTTTTTTTTATCTATATCCTCATTCACTTATTAACCTCGACAATATATGCAACGTTAAAACAAAACTAGAGGGCACTGGTTACGGGCCTTACTAGTTTAGGCTACCATCATTCACGCATATACACTTTCCCTACATAAGGTGAGATATACCTTCTAGCTGGCCCTATAACTTTCCATAGCTTACTACTAGCTGACCTTATTTGATAACCTCATTAGTTGCTTACTACTTCCTCTAGGATAGATGGCCATATCTGTCCCTTTTAATTTCCAAGTCTTGGTAGGCAAACACATAGTTTCCATTTAAGACCCCTAGACTGGAAACCCAATTCCCAGGTGGACTCTTTAACCCTAGTCTTTCAGCCTTTTAGGACCCAGGAAGCAGACTATACATGAAGGTTATTAGTTCGTCCCCCATTTTCCTTCAACACCTTTCCCTTTTTGGGATAAAGTAGGCTTTGTTATTAAGTCATTCCCATTTAATTCCTTTGTACGAAAATACTATACGTACAACATTTATTTGTATCATAGGTTTATATGGTTAATAATACTTACATTACTAACTTACTATGTCCAACTATATTTTTAATTATAAGTTTTATTGACTAAAATAAGGAAGGTTATATTCCCTTTTCTCTTGGATATATATTTAATTTCTTCCCTAGATTGGACTTAGTATTTAAACGACAATCAATATTCATTAATCCCTTTTGACACCCATTTCTTTTTATTTCCTTTTTATTGCCCTTTATGACTCTAATGGTCATATTTTCCGAAGGAAACTATTTATCAGTCCCAAGTTATCTATTGTTGTACCCCAATGAAAAACTTCAATTTTTATTAATTTATTTATATTTTTAGATACCATTCCTCTTACATTAAGTTGACTACCTGTGGATGCTGGATATGCTGGTCGGTTCCAGGCAAACTTCTACCAAAAGTGAACTTAACCTCATGCCTTAGTACGATTATATTTATACATTAGAGCCCTCACATTAAACTGACTTTCCTGTGGTTGCTGGATTTGCCGGTTGTTTCCTGGTAGGCTTACACCAAAAGTTGAGTTTAACAACATGTCTAAATACAGTTATAATTTAAATTTCCTAATTGGGGTCCACAACAATTATTCTAATTGATTTTAGGAATTGTAACCATTTTCATATTCACGTTTATTTCCCCCATATCAATATTGGTTAAAATGTTATTTCTTTATTTACGGTCTCATTTATAACAGTTAATTACATTAATTGCTACAAATGGTCACCACAAATATATTAATTCAATATAGATTATATTTACATATAATTCCACCATTGAACCTTACCCAAACATTCAACATTTGTCACAATTGTTATTTATTTATGGCCTCCTTTATAACAATCAATTGCACTAATTGCTACAGTGGCCACCATAAATATATTCATTAAGTATGAAATATAATTCACATGTATGATTCCATAAATGAATACCATTCAACATTTCAAACCTTTAAACATATAATATAATATATATTTTACCATTTTACGCCGATTTGGATGGGTAATATGTATAGATTCATTTTTATGTTTTCGTACGGTCAACGTGGTCATTAATATTTATTTATTATTTATATTTTGCAATTCTTATTTTTAAATTAACAATTTGGTCTAATCACTTAACCAGACATTCCCTTTTTATATTCAATCTTGCCAAAAAAGTTTCAAGTCTCATAAGGAATGTTAGCCGCAATCATTGTAAATCATGCCTATTTTGTGGAATTGACGTATTTCCAAATCATACAAAATATATGTATTAGATGTTTATTTTGGAATAGTCGATGCAAATTACATACAAAACATGTATTTATTTTTATATGTACCTTTGCACCACTTTTCCCTTCTTAATTCTTTTTGTCATACTTCTTGTGATTCTAAAATAACGCCTCTTTATTTAAAAATGAGGATAACAACATAATTTACAAATCTTAAGCTGAAAGCCCAACAATATTGAACGTAACAAGGAATATCTTTTTATTCTCAAAACCACATTATACACACATTCATCATTTTACCCAAATTTACATATTTCATATTTCGGCACTAAACTAAAGGTCTGGAACATAACTGCTGCAATTTTATGTTTAATGGGATTGATTTCCAGATGCACAGTGCTATGTAACATATACAACATATTTCATGACATAACTTGTCGGAATATGTGTGATATATATATATATATCCTACAATTCATGTTATATATAACCACAACTTATCATTTACATATTTTAAACATATTCATATCAGATCTAATGGTTATCAAAATTTACATTTATTTAATTAACAGATCTAATAGGCATAAAACATAGATTGGATTCAAATGAAATAGATAAATCATTATATCTGTATTAGTAAATTTCTCACTCACCTTATAGCTTCCAATTTCTAAATTTTGAACCTTTTTAGGCGTACAATCCCGTAATTTTTATAAAACTACAATTTATCTAGAAAGGAGAAAATTCTAGATTTGTAGAAATTTAAGAAAAGGGGAAGAGAGCGAAGAATATATCGTTGAGCATCAAATTGCATGATTTTCCATTAGATCTTCTTGCCCTCTCAATTTCATATGAATTGGATTTGATTTGATATACATGAATATATTTTTATTTAAGAATTTATGTTTGGAGAGAGAGAAAAATGGCAAAGCTCCGCTGCCTCTACAGATTTATGTAGAAAAAGAATGAGGCTCTACTCCTTTATTTATATGGGTGGAAATGGCCTTGCACCGCTAGATTGAATTTAAATAACATATGTCGATATGTTTTAAAATAATTTTATAAACCAACCCCTTAATCCTAGCCGTCGCTGCTTAGCAAGACCAAGCGGCATAGCCAGCGATCGACCGCCCTAGTCGACCGATTGGTCGACATGGTAGTGAGGTGGCTCGGGAAGATTTATTTCTATATATATTTTATTTATTATCCGTCTGTTTTCATATTTCGTCCGTAACTTTTCATATTGACTCCATTTGAGAAACTCCAAACATGAAAGTTGACCAGAATTCGGATCGAATGCAACAGTTTAAATTTCGTTGTCAAATTCCATCGCTTGCAGAAATTCCTATTTTTTGGCTTCTAGTTAAATAACGATTTATTGTCAAAATCCCAGGTTGTTACACCGTTAGTTTACCAGGCTATTCCAAATGCTTCATATCCTTCCTTGTAACAACCCACCTGGAATGTTTCTAAATTCCAATCCAAAAATGGCCCATCGAAACTTAGAGCCACTCTAAATGGGTCATTGGTTCCTGTAAGACATTACATTTGCATAGAATAATATATAGAAATTGTGTTATGGAAATCTCACATAGAGGAACGAGAAAGTATAATACTAAGATACAATGTACCATTTCATAAAAGTCAGAGAATTCAAACATAGAATGTGAAGATATAATTATTCCATATGTATATCGGTAAACTCATCATTAAAAGTTTCCATAAGCACTACAGCAATGATAACTAATAATAGCATAATCTTTCCATTTTCATCTTCAGTCTCCCTCATTGCTTCGTCCATTGAATCTACCCTACCTACTGACCTGTTGGATATGTTAAGGAGAGTGTTCAGAACATAAAGTCCTATGTGGATGAAAATAGTATTTACTTAAAGACCATACCCTAGATTTAGCAGGTTATATATATATATATGTACATATATGTATGTATGTATGTATGTATGTGTGTGTGTGTATATATATATATATACACGAAAGTTTGTCTACGAAACACACAAGCATTCACATGTACACAAAGTATCTAACAAATGATGTGGGTATCCGAGTCAATCACTTACGACCTCCATTAGTTCATTTTGGGTAAAGACCCAACGAGATGGGCATCCTCATTTACTTATTGCCCTACTAAAGGTGGATTCTTATGACTCTTATAACCCTGAGGCGGACCATAGCCCCTTAAGACCCCAAATCAACGCTCTTAAGTCTATGCTCTCACAAGTAGTATAAGAAGTATATTTCGAATGTTATTACTTAACTGACATTACAGTAGAACATCTATGTCGCTTAATATATCCCTTAGATAGTTGGCGAGCATGCTACGACTACATATCACATGTAAACCAATCATGTCCCTAGATTAGCCCTTACCAGCTTCGTTACACTTACCGTTATGCCTAACCACTTTCAAAGAAGGATGACCCCTAACTTACTTTGAGTCTAACAAGGGTAGGTCACATGACTTTGGTATATATCCAAGGAATAAACCTTCGAAAAAGGAACCTAGTCCTATCCACATAATGCCCAAACTAGATAAGAAGAGAGTCGACCACTTAAGACCTCCCCAAGGCATAGTAAACCTACCTTTTTTCACACACAATAGGTTTATATATATACAATACCTCTCACATTAAACCATGTACCTGTAGATGTTGGATATGCCAGGAGGTTCCGGGCAGACTTCTACTACAAGTCATTTTAACCTTGTGCCATAGTATACTAGACTTGAATGGCCCATGGCACCCAGACCTCTCACATTAGGTGGAACCATTTGTGGTTGCTGGATTTGACGGTGTGTTCCCGACAGGCTTCTACCACAAATGACGACTAACCACATGCCTATGTGTTATTATTTAATATTCATATAAGACATTTTATACGCACACAAGAAATCAATATACAGGGACATTTCAAGTTCAAATCTATTCCTAATCGCATTTACTACATGATTATTACACTAATTTCGTTAATTACACTATATTAGTAGAATATTTAGTACGTATAAATAATGCTAATTTTTCGTATGAAGAAGGAACATTTTAACAAGGTAAAATTTGTCAAAATAGTCTACATTTTAGGCATACAAGTAATCCCCACATCCGACCACTGCATTTATGGCATAAAAACATAATTGCATAACAACAGATAGCAGTAAATGGGAAAGACACAACACACAATTAAAACATGAATCCTAGGCTTGCAAAGATAATTCTATTAATGAACCAAGACCATGATGTAGATTTCTTATATCATATATATCCATATACATTCATATGTGTAAATATATACATATATATACATAAACCTTTATTTATCTAATTTACCCATTTTTATGTTGTACATAAAAATGTTCATATTTGATCCGTGTCAAATCTAAATACATTAAGATTATCTAATTAGGATAGAAACCCAAACCTATTTGAATAATAAATCAAATTAAATCTAAAACTTTTTACATCACAATCAAAGATTTAGATGAAAAGGACAAATAAAATAAAATAAAAGTACATCACTCAATTGTTCTTCATCCACTACTAAAGAAAAATCCACAAACCCAATATAAATTGATAATTCTTGTGAAATACATAAAAGCAGGAGATTTGGGGTTTTGCAGTTTTATATTATCGTTATAAGAAATCTCTGTAGGCATTCAAATCCATATGGTAATCTACATATATAGAACATGCCTAAGTAAAATAATAATTCCACTCACAGTGACTGGAGATGTTGTAAATCTGATGTTGTTGTGCCTATTTGATGTGAACTCCAATCCTTAGAGATCTATATACATAAGAATCAGATAATTAAAATTCTTGTATATATATAATGTGATTCCAGATCTATGTTCTAGTCCAAACCCTATAAGAAAAGATAAGAGAAGGAAGAATAGATTTGTAGAAGAAGAAAACCAATTTTGAAATCCTCTGGAATCAATGGTAGTAGAGTGGATGAACAAATAGAGATAGTGACTAGGTTTAGGTATAGAGTCTAGGGGGTTATTTATATGTGTTTGTGCAAACAAGAACTGTCAGATTATTAAGATTTAATCATGGTTTCTCATCCTCATCAATTAACCCAAAAACCTAAACCAAACCTAGCCATATTGGGCATTTACAGAGCCAGGCGGTCGAACACCCCTAGAAGGGCGATCGACCAGCGGTCGACACCTCTTCTAGGGGGAGGTCAACCATTTGGTCGATGTTTTGCCTAATAAGTGCTATGAAGGGCTTAAAATATTTATTATATACAATGTCGATTAATTAGATTGTTTTTTACCTTATAAATACTATTCTTGTTCCCTTATATTTATCTCTTCATTTGAAATTCGAATCTACCTAAGGGAATATAATATTTTTCGAAATTATTTATGACGTAGATATATATTATTAATTTAACCACATATATATACACGTTTACTGTCTAATTCTACTGGACCGTAATTTCTTCATATGGGCACCATTTTTAACATATCATATATGAAAACGTATCAAAATTTCTCCATAAATCTAAATAAAAGATTTCTATAGCCAAATTCTTAATGATGGAAAATCTCACTTTTCAACCTGTTTATATTTTATTATTTAATTTCTCATTTATTTATTAATATCTATAATTTTAGGTATATTTTACAGTGTTACACTCTCCCCCTCCCCTAAAATAGATTTTTTCCTGAAATTTGTTTGTAGGGGCGAAATACACAACCTCTCTATGCACCCATGTTGTTCACCCATATTATTTTCAATTCATCCATAAACATCCATAAATCGCGGTGATTATGCACTGCAGACTTTTTAAGTGAGCACAATCCTAGCGTGTGTGTGTTATAAGTAATGGAGTATGCATGCAAAACATCCTAATATGCATATATTTCTATAAGTGTGTTGTGCAATTGTGTTGCATCCATTTCCTAACATCCAATATAGCAACCACAATGCATCCATAAACATATTTTAGAGGAAAAATTACCCGAGAAAAGCTCAAGTGGTCTGTTTCATCTTATACTCAGTCTCCCATATGCTTTCTGTAGGATCATTTCCCCATTTCACTCGGACGAGGCGAACGGTTTTATTATAGAGTCTCTTGATTCCATGCTCTACAATCTTTACAGTGGCACAGGGAACCCTGGAATCCAACATGAGTTTTCCTATGTCCCCAATGTCATCGAGCTCGAGTCTGGTAGCAGAATCAAGAAGGCATTTCCTCAAACAAGATACATGAAAAACATTATGTATTCCCAATAGACGTTATGGGAGATCCGCTCGATATGCCTAAGATCATATCTTCTCAATGATGTGAAATGGCCCAATAAATCTGGGAGCCAGCTTCCCAATCTTTCCAAACCGAACGGTCTTCTTGAGAGGGGATATCTTTACAAATATCAAATCTCCATCCTTAAACACAAGTTCCCTCCTTCGCTTATCGGCATACGATTTCTGATGGTCTTGGGTTGCCTTCGTCCTCTGGCTAATCAAGGAAATCTTCTCCTTGGAATCACAGACGAAGTCTTGTCTGAGTAGAAATTTGTCGGTAGCTTCACACCAATAAGTTAGCGATTTGCATGGCCTCCCATAAAGTCTGGTCTGAGTAGAACCTTGTTGGTAGTTTCCAAACTCCTCCAAAGTCGATACACGAAGCTCTGAGAAAGTCTTCTAGGATCTAGTTTACTCTTTATTTCTGGCCATCAATTTACGGGCGGTAGGCTGTACTTAAGTTGAGGGTCGTTCCCTACGCTACTTATAAACTTCTCTAAAATTAACTCATGAACAAGGGGTCTCTATCACTCACGATACTGGATGGGATATCATATGTCTGAATATTTCTTTGACATATAATTAGGCCAATAAGGTTGCAGTCCTAGTCCTTTTGATTGGTATAAAATGGGCTCTCTTGATTAAATGGTCTATGTAACGACTCAGCTTTTGGACTAGTTCTATAATCTGTAATGTATAGATTATACTATAATTTAATTAAATTAATTAAATAATATTTATATATTTAGAAAATATTTGATAAAATTCCATATATACATACATTGATAATTTAAAGCCCTTAACCAATGTATAGAAAAATAATAATTAAGGTTTCATCAATTTGTTTAATCTTTTAATTTGTTTTAATGCATACGTATATTAAATTACTTCATAGGAAAGGTAAACCAAGGAAAATGTAAATTAAAAGTAAGATGATAATATGAATAGGATAAAATTTAATTAAATTCGAATAATAAATTTAAAAAAAAAATCGTGTGTGTATATTTACTTGTTTATAGGTATGACAGCAAAATCATAGTGTTTGCGTTGGAGCCAAGTTTGGAAACAATAAAAAGCTCTTGTGCAATCACACATCACATACATTAGCTAATATTGTTGCATACATGTAAAATAGGTTCAGCTAAGAACATGACTAAACTATTTAACTTAAAGAAAAAGTTAAAAAAACATTTTTTAAGGTCACACATCACTTTCACTTGACTGCAACATGTATACATCAGACCTCATTTCTACAACATGCATATCCAGCCTCTAGCATGTTATTTCCGAAGCTGAAAAGCCTAGGTTCTAGAGAACACTAGGACATGGAAGTTTACTCTTATATATATAATGAGCATGGTGAGGATTCGATGGAAGAGACCTGAGAAATTTCCCCTTTCAATCAGTATAGAGACAACCCAACATCCTATATCTACCTTGTCAAATCCATCAATGTGTCTTAGGTGCCAAGGTTGATTAGTATATACATTAAGCCATACACATGACTAATAGAATAGCGGTAACATGGGGTGTTTGTTGCTTTGAGACAAGGTGAAAACATCTTTTGATTTGTGCAATCAAACATCACTTTCATTGGAAAGTGGTTGTTGCATATGTAGACTGCGCCCCTTAAAACCTACTCGAGTTACTTTCAGCTATAAATACCCATGAATACTACACAAATCCACACATTAGTCACTGGTTAAACAAATGAAGAAAAAGATGAAGAAACTAGAAAGAATAATGGTCATAGAAAACCTGAGGTGGAGGGTAAAAACAGAGAACGTAAGCTGGATACAAAAGCAAGAGCAGTGAACAAATATAAGAAGCAGTAAACTATTTGTGAGTAAACTCTAAATTACTTTTTTTTTCGAATTAGAGTCAGATATAGTTTTTAATTCAAGCATGTTCATTGATTGCTACCATGTATATGACATCTTATATTCATTGAAACCAATATACTGAGAATACTAAACAGAGAGAATGCAATAGATAATAAAAATATGAGCTAAGATGACAATCGTAACTGGTAATATAGGATCATAAAATTCGAGCTAAAGAAGAAAATCATTGTATGAATACTGGCATAACCAATTTATGTAGTGGCATCATTGAGGGCAAATCCATGGTGCGGGGAACAAGAATCCTTGAAGGGATATGAAGAATACAGTTGTGAAAACCAGTTAAAATGTTGTTATGTAGAATATAGTTGAATACAACAAGTGTAAAATGAAAGGGTAGGAATACAATTGGGATGACTACTCATTTTATGTTACTCCTTTAAAGGTAATAGTGTTTAATTAAAATGGATTTTTTATCCTTTGATGGGAATCAATAAATCGACAATTAATTTTAAGACCGAGTCTAATAAAATGCATCGTCGACGGCGAACTCAAGGCATGCACACTAGAGGTGAAATGTCGGAGGGGACTGCTGTAAGTTCTTGACCATAGTTTGGTCGAAGCTGAGGTGGAGTGGAGGCAATGCGAGACATTTAAATGGAAGGTGGTTGTTCTAAAGCTTCGGGAGTGTAACACCCCACCTCCGTTAAGGTCACTCACAAAGGGAATGCCTTAACTTTGTTGGAGCGTTTTAGTAGACAGAACAGAATATTACAAGACAGATAAGTAGTACTTGAAAAAAAAATTAAAACTTTATTACAGCAGAAGCAGAAATAAGTTTGGTTACATCTTTCTAAATCACAATACTAAAACTCAAGTACACAATCAGTCTTACACAAAATCCTTCAGAATGTAAAGTTTCAAAGCCATAATACCCAATATAAACTGCATGGAAAGATAGAGCTAAAGACAAGCAATACTTCAAAAACTTCAAGCAGAGAGAACCTGAATCAAGCTCCTATGTTTCCACCCTGAAAACCTGGGGGGGAAACGAAAAGAAAAAAGGCGAAACAAACTAGGTCAGACATAAGTCTGGTGAGTCCAGTGACTTTCAGCATATAAACAGATAATAATATCATGACATGTAAATAAATATGGATGAGAGATAACCGTAACAGGAATAACAGGTTAACAGAAGAAATGGAATGATATGGGCTAAGCTAAGCATTTCACTTCTCTGCACTACTACTAGTATAACCGGATTAGGTGTTACCCTAATGTCTAAATAGAAACGGAAACAGAATAATCTCTATAGAAACAGAATGCTAGCAATGGGCCTTTACCACCCGAACAGACAGAAAGTACAGAAGCAGAATAGTAATAATGGGCCTTTACCACCTAACTAATGGGCCTTTACCACCCCAACAGACAGAAGGTACGGAAACGGAATCTGAGACGAAAAAGAATAATCACTACAGAAACAAAATGTTAGAATTTGGTTTACACTAGTAATTGGCCTTTACCACCCCAACAGACGGTACCATGCAAAAACAAACAGGTGTTACCACCCAACAGAAATAGACGGTACCAACAGAAACAGACAGAACTAAGTGTACCCTAAATCCTACCCCAAGCGATCGGCTCCCTAATACATAAATACCCTGTGTCGGCCCCACGGTAGGGTGTATCACTCCCTAAAGTGGCAACCTATTGGCACAGACATGTTTACAGATGTCACGGTGACTTGCATCCTCAGAGCAGACCGGATCCATGCACGCACATGACCCAGTTGGAACGCACCACCAACACCCCTCGCCATTATCAGAATGAACCGCTTATAATTAGTTAAGTAAGCGTGCCCAGAACCCTACCTAGCGTGGGGTCAAAGTTTTGATACCAGAAAGGGTTACCGACTAATATGGGTCCCAAACAACAGATGACAAAAGTATTTCCCCTCCTAACCTTGTGTCCCCAGACTAGCAGATCTCAGATTAACTTGTTTACAAGTTTCAGACAGAGTTCAGATTACTAGTTCACAGATCAGACAATAAAGTTAACAAGTTTTTAGATTTATAGATCATATGTACGGATTTAACAGACTTACAGATTGTCTAACTTTGTATTGGGCCTACAAATTCATGAAACTGGTTTATTAGATTCATCAGTCTAGTTGGTTTAACCCTATCCTCCCAACACGTTTTTGGACACCACATTTCTCTTAAATTTTCATTAATTAAATATTAATGCATAGACCTCTCACATTAGGTCAGAACTTGTGGCCGTTGGATGTGCCGGGCGATTCCGGGCAGACTTCTGGCACAAGCCAGACCTAACCTCGTGTCTAAGCATACTTTAGTTATGCCTACGACCTCTCACATTAGACTGACAGTTTGCGGTTGCTGGTTAAGCCGGTTTGTTCCGGGCAGGCTTCTACCGCAAATGGAGTCTAACCTCGTGTCATAGCCAATTTATTCCAATATAGATTATATAGATATCAGACTAATTATGTCCATTTAACAGATTAAACTTCTTTACAGGTTACAGCAGATTAATCAAATTTCCATGTTTTACTCAATTACAATTATTTAGCTTTCAACATATTAGGAAATTCAACAGATAACAGATCTAGCAGATTAGGTGATTCAACAAATTAAGCAGATAACAGATTTAGCCGATAAGGCAATTCAATAGATTCAGCAGATTAGGCAATTCAACAGATTTAGCAGATAACAGATTTAGCAGATTAGGCAATTCAACAGATTTATCAGATAACAGATTTAGCAAATTAGGCAATTCAACAGATTTAGCAGATAATAGATTTAGCAGATTAGGCAATTCAACAGATTAAACATTTCTAAAATTCTATTTACATATCTTTCCTAATCCTAAATTAAGCCTAAACTTACATGCCTAAATCATGGTCATAATTCATAATACAATATATGCCTAAATTTTTAGTTAAACTTTGCACAGTACAGAATAATCTCTAGAAGCCCAAATCATAATATACCATATGAATTATGCCAAATTATAGCCTATGATGCCAAATACCCAAAAATCCATATTAGGCGCATTCACATTAATAGTTATCCTATTTTAATGTAGATCTTTATGCCTAAGTCACACATCCTTTTTTTTTCAAGTCATAGATCGTGACATAAAATATGCCCCAAATCTAGATCTTAAATTTTAATCATGTATTATGTCCTCAAAATCAGATCTTGCATTATAACATGCATTTTATTCCAAATTCCAAGTCATATGATATCAATAATAATTCTTCTTCCAA
Source organism: Allium sativum (assembly GCA_030737875.1). NCBI lineage: Eukaryota > Viridiplantae > Streptophyta > Magnoliopsida > Asparagales > Amaryllidaceae > Allium > Allium sativum. The sequence goes on from JASFAX010000035.1 coordinate 11,398,682, forward strand.
ATCACAGTCTATCATACACAGTATGTACTAATTCTATATCTTAATTTAGAACCTATGTTCTTTTCTCAAATCAGTCAAAGATTAGTCATGTCCAATTTATGCATTATCCATTATTTGTCCAAAAATTTAGCGTTCATTCGTTAATCTCTTATGAGATTTGGCGCAGGCTCGTGGTAACCTGGCTATAAACAAAAAGGAAGAGAAGAGGGAGCAGATACAGAACAATCACAATAATATTAACAAGATAGATCCACAGAAAAGTATGCATAACCTCGGATCCAAGTTCACAAAAATGTCAAGATAATTATTAAATTTCATATCTGAAAATAACTATACTCACAAAAAGGGAACGATTCTTGATTTCCGGGATCTGTATTCTGACGTTGAATAGCGCTCCTTTGGCGTAGACTATCGATTATATTAGAAAATAGTTGTTCTCCTTATTCAGATTGGAAGAAGTTGTACTAGTTCTAGTTTTGATTCTAGCAGAGTAGCTACGCCATTTTAATTTTTAATTAGAATAGAGGCAGAGTATAGGTAGAATGAAATTTTTTGGAGAGAAAGCTAGGTTTAGGGGTGTTTAAATAGGTTAGATCTCACGAATCTGGTCAGAAAGGCGTCCAGGTGCAGAAAAATGGATCTGTCCCCAAATCTGGAAAAAGGGGGGGGAGGTAGAACCTAAGGTCGACCCTAGTGTCGACAAGTTTAACCAGGTCGACCCTCAGGTCGATCCTAGTGTTGACCTGGGTCCTAGACGGGAATTTTCCCGCCTAGCCCGGGTGTCTATTCTGAATTTCGTAATCTGAAATTTGAATTTCGAGCTGGTTTTTACTGAAACTTCTGAAGGCCATATCTTCTTCATACGGAGTCCGATTTACGCAAACTAAGACTCTATTCCAAGTAGAATTTCGAGACGAACGCAATGGCATAACCTGTTTCCCTTAATTATTTCGTTACAATTTAATTATTCTATGATTTATTACTTTTATGTTCATAGAAAATACAGGGTGTTACATTCTCCCAACCTTAAAGGATTTCGTCCCCAATATCTTCAAGTTAGGAAGAATGTGTCCTACCATCCAATCACCCATCTACTCAACCATCATCCACAAGCGTCCATTATCCTTAGAAACTTCTAATGTTTTATGATCATAAGTGAAAGTGTGTATATATGTTTCTTATCTAATGCAAAGATCAGGCGGTCCACTGATTCAGTTGACCTCCTTAATGCGAATTATGTCACTGCCATGAGTCCAACATGTATGCAATTTTCCTATTTTATACATATCATTTCTATATGAGTGCACAACCGTTCATTGATATGCAAAATCCATGTGCTGAGTCAACCATTTCGCATCCATAAAAAATTTAAAAATGCACACACATTCATATGCAGTATGAGAGTGTTTTTGAGCCGATCTAGTGCCCAGTGTGTGTATATGCATCCACGAGCAACCACTAGTAACCACTTGCATCCACTTGCAACCATCAAACATAACATGTCTTAAACACATGTTTACACCCATTAGTTTCTACCTAAATGTGAAAACCCGTAACTTCCCCGGTGAGGAAAGCGCGGATAGTTCGAGAACAAGCCACAAAAGAACGCAGATGGGAGAACATTTCATTGTATATTACAACAATTCCATCAGAATACAAGAATATACAGAGTATGAATAAATATTACACGGAAATTATCAGAGACTTAAATTACATTTAAATACATCGCAGCGGAAAATAATACAATACACAACTAGAAGAGATATACGGATACAATGCTTTCCGGATATCATTCCAGCTGTAAACCAGGATCCTGTTTATATAAATCTGCAAAACCAAAACTACTAGCTGCCCGTGTCAAAATAAGGTCACCCAAAGTTTAGGTTAAAACAATAAACTTCGGGTCAGTCATGTGACAGGTGTGAGAACTAAAACAGTTATTAATCTTTATTTTAAAGTTCGGTAAATCAAGGGACCACGCCGTATAACACGGAACGGGTTTCCTCCCAAGAACACCAGTGCATAAAACAACAGCGCAGTGCTAAATAAAGAAAAATGAAGCTATTATAAGACCCAGGTCCCATCACACAATGCAACGCAAGCCGGAGGATAGGGATTTCCGTTATAATAGCCAAACATGCTTAGTACGTTTAAAACAAATCATTTGATACTACTATAGGTGCATATCGTGTAAAACAACTTCAAATCATAAGTATCAATCATAGATGGCATGGGTACCATATATCATGTCGCCATACTAGTTCTACAATTAAACCCGCAATATTGCGTATTGGAAATTGGATTTCCGTCATGGTGGCTCCTGATTCGAAAGATCGATCGCGTAATGCAATTCCCCACGGCTTACGTCCCAATAAGAGAAAACACCGTCTGCACATCCGCACTTTTGGGACCAGAGTATCACCGCGGCTTACGTCCCAGCGAGAGAAAACACCGCTTACTCTATATATCCCTGAGCACTAAGCTCATCTCGGTCGACCGAATCCACGACACCACTAAGGTGCCCATCCACTAAAAAGCATACTGATCAAACCATCAGTTTACCACCATACCGAGGTGTGAGGCTCGCGAATCAACGCTATACACAAAGCCATGCTATATTAAAGCTGCGCTTTGATCATCATCCACCAAACTTTGCTTTTCAACAAAAGTCCGGATCACTACATCTCAGCATGCCACACTATCAATCCATATCGTACCACTGATTTCTGCCAATATATAACCTCTGAGCTCGTATGTCTCAGAGAAGGGCGTTAAGCAAGAGAATAAATTCCCCGCTGTCAAACAGATATATATTCAGCAGAGATCAACGAATACAATATAAAGGAATAAAATGTCAGACACACCATCCATTTACAAGTCCGTTCTAGGTCTGAACGAAACCGGAGGCACTTTCCTCGCATATCCATCGATCTCCAAGTACGTATGGACGACCACCAACTGATTCCCTCATCTTGGGTGTACAGCCCAATCAAGATCATCAGTAATCACCCAAACGATGTGAAGACTTTCGGTCTTCGACCACCGTCATCATCTTCGACTTATCGTCGAATCGGTTATTCAGAATGGGTATAAACCCCGCCTTTCCGAACAACCCGCGTATATAGTAAACAAATGTTACACAACCACAACATACGCCTCATTCCAATTCATCAGTCACTAACCATAAATTAGCAAGGGAACAATTCCCTAAATAGTAACCCCGAAGGCCGAAACCAACATCAGATCAATACCCAGGAAACCATTCTTCTTAGCTAACCTACAGTTAGTTTCTAAATTTCACGTTCTTAGGGAAAGGTTCCCATTTACTTTATCAAAGATAAATTCCTTAAAATTTATTCTTTAATCTTCCTTTGGATATCATTTCAAACCAAATTATGGTTTTCCAAACTAGTCGGGATTAGCGAACCACACCGAAGTAATTATTTATTTTATTTTCCAAACCCAACCTATTCATCCCATGAAGCAAAACCGGTAATACTTCATATCTAACACCATGGTGTTATCGGTAAATTCAATTACCATTTCACGTTCAAATCTAATTAAAGATTTAACTATCGCCTTGGAGCAAAATTGATGATACTCCATTCTCGATCTTTTCAATCTAATTAAAGATTCATTAAAACTCCACTTAGTTTTAATCTTTAACTGGGTTAAAGAATCACTGTCATTTAAAACACGGTTCACTATAAACCCAAAATCACATTACATTTCAATCAGACCCTAACCATAAATTAGCAAGTGAGCAATTCCCTAAGTATTAACCCCGAAGGCCGAAACCAACATCAGATCAATATTCCAGAAACCATTCAACTTAACTAATCTCCAGTTGGTTTCTGATTTTCTTAACTCCTTTGGATCTAAGAACAGTATTATTGAAGATACCGTTCACGACAACCCAAAATCACATTCTATTAATTATCGGGTTAAAGAACAAGTGTCATTTAAAACACTGTTAACGATAAACCCAAAACTCAATACCAATTCAATTCCAATTAAATATTATTTAATTGGTACACTTCATTAAATCTAAATAAAATATTTAATCTTTTCCTCAACTGGGTTTAAGAACAGCGTTAATGAAGACGCCATTCACGACAAACCCAAAATCCCACTTGATATTAAATACATGGCTCTGAATAGAAAATATATCGGCTTATATTCAATATCAAATTCTACGACCAACAAATATCGTATTGCACTACTACAAAACAGGTCTGTTGCTTCGCTTCATTTGCTTCAGTTGTCCTTACAACAGAAGCAAATAGTGTTATTTGCTTCTGTGATCCCTTCAACCGAAGCAAATGCATAGAAGCAAATAGTGTTATTTGCTTCTGTTAAGCTTGCAACAGAAGCAAATAGTATCATTTGCTTCCGTTGTCCTTACAACTGAAGCAAATGCACCGAAGCAACTACTGTCATTTGCTTTTGTTTCTTAAAAACTGAAGCAACTAATGTTATTTGCTTCGGTTTCTTAGTAATTATTTGCATATGTTCCTTCAAAGCAAACACAAATTATTTTAATCGAAGAAAATGCGTGTACAAATAATCATACACAATAAATTTATATGTTATTATTCATGGTTGATTAATAATTTATAATTGCTAATATTATCAATCGATCATTATATTTTATATTTAATAAGTTAGCATATAGTAAATTATTATTAACTAGGAAATTATATGTAATGCTTAATAATTACATTTAAGAAATTGGAATTAATGTTAAATAAATAATATTGAATAATTTACATAATAAAAATTGTTTAACATTTAATATTTAATTAATATTTAAGATTTCATAAATAAAAAGTAATGCTTAATATTGAATAATTAATAATTACTAGTAAGTAATTAATTTTTAATAATTAAGACTTAAATTTACTATTTAATAAAATTAATAAAATATAATACTTATGCAGTTATATTTCGAATTTTATAGTTAATTTAAATATTTATTGATTAATAATGACTACTAAAAATTAATAATAAATAAATAAACATTAATTGAGAAAATATCTAATATTTCATAATTAGTAAAAAATATTAATAATCGATAAGTAACATTTGGGTTTTATATTTCCTAATTATAATTAACAACTAAATTAATATTCAATATTTAAGAGCTAAAATTTTTGAAATTTTCTGAAATAAATTTAAATAACTAATGTTTATTTATGCCGTTCTTTTCGAAAATTGAAGAAACATGGAATGAAGACAAGTAATAATTAGTAAATAATAAATAAGTAATTAATTAGACAAAATACTTTTGCTCGGGGTCCAAAATGAATTAAATGAATTGTTATCAAACAAATTCTTATCTCGATTGTGATTCAAAAGACTTTTTGAATTTTTAAAATTCAAATTCTCAGAATGACTTTTCTTGGAGCAGTTTGAAGGATTTTTGAAATCACAAGAGTTCAAGTTCTCAAAATCATGTCTTTTCCCAAAACCAAGACCATTTTTATTACCAGAAGAAAATTGACTTTTCAACAACATATTCAAAGATTTTTCACTAGTTGAAAACCGTTTCAAACTCAATTCAAGATTGTTGATTTTGGATTTAAGATCAGAATTTTCTTTCATTAAATTCGAACAAAGATTAATACTGATCTTTCTCTTTTCAGTATCATTCTGTTTCAAAATCAAATTTTCGTTTTCAAGCATTTTAATTTTGGTCTTGGATTCAAAGACCTCTCTGATTCAAATTTAATTTGTTTTTCAAATTCAGGTTTCTTGAGATTTTCAATCTCTTTTTCAAGCTCACTCAAAATCAGGTCTGTTTTCAACAAACTATCATTTTCAGCAATTTCACGTTTGGAATTTTTGATAGTCTTAAAATTTTCAAATTCCTTTTGTAAATAATTGTTTGCATCTTTCAATTCAATCTCGTTATCTTTTAAAATCAGAATTTCTTCTTCGAGCCTTTGAATGTTATTATTCAGATGAACGAGTTCAATTTTTAATTTCAAACAATTTTCACAATCAGAATTTTTAACTTTCAAGTCATTTGACAGTTTCGATTCCAAACAGTTAATTTTGCTGATCAACGCATGATTCATAGATTTGAGAGATTTATTTTTCGATTTGAGTTTGTCAACAGATTTGGTTAAATCAACAAAAAAATAAACCAGATCTTCATATGAAAAATTTCTTATTCCATCATCTGTTGAATCTCCATCAGCTGATCCATGTGATTTATCATCTGTAAGATCTGTTAAGCAATGATCTGAATTTGAATTGACAGTTGAGGGTTTTGAGAAGTTGTTGTCGTTTCCATATCTTGTATTGAGAGCTGTCCAGATTTCCTGTGCAGTCAAACAATGGGAGATAAGGCAGTATCGATCATCATCAAGATGCGAGTATAAAATATGCGTAGCACAATTATTAAAACAGATATCTATCTTATCAAATCCATTAACAATAATATCCCAACATTTAAGATTGACAGATTTCAAATAGGATTCCATTTCAGATTTCCAATTAAAAAAATCCATACCATTAAAAATAGTTGGAATACAACTGGACTGACTTTCTAAGAACTGACAACTAGGGTTACCCATGACTCTAGAGTTAATGAAAATACCTGCTCTGATACCACTGTTGGATCTAGATTAACCCTAGAAGGGGGGGGTGAATAGGGTTTATCACAGTTTTTAAACTGTATTGAAAAAAACTAATAGGATATTAAAATAATAAACAGATCACAGAATGCAGCAGAAATAAAAGTGCAGAAAACAAATCACACACAGATATACCCAGCTTCGGCAAAACCCTGCCTATTGCTGCATTCCTAAGGTTTCTACTAGGTGTTATAAACAGATCCCGCATACAAGACCATGTACACTCGCAGCGCCTGCTCCTGTCCTAACCCTACGCTCAAAACCCTAGACTGACTGATATCCCCTCGATCAGATTTCCCGAATTACAAACCCTGTAACTCGTAACCCTAGAATTTACAGACTCTAGTGGACTGCCAGTCAACACCCTGACTGGAACTCTAGAATTTTACAGACTTCTAGAAAAACTGTTCAGAATTGTTTACAGAAGAAAATAAAAACAATACAAAATAAAGAAAAAAAAATAGAAAAACCCTAGAATATAACTAAGGGGTCATCCCCTTTTCATTTGAACACTTGGCCGACCCTTTTCAAATTAGTTCAGCCCGTTCTTTTTGTTTCCAAAAAAAAATGGCGGCTAGGGTTTCTTCCCCAAATCAAATCGCTTGCTTCATGGAAATGAATCTATGTCCCTTCGATTTGTTGTGGCTTTATGATGCGTTCTTGCTCACTGATATGGGGCTTTCAGGCGATCGAAACTCTTGTGAAAAATGTGAGTTATTTGAATTTTGTTTCTCTGATTGCTCTCGATTTTGTTGTTGATTTTCAATGTCGATGCCTGTGATGAATCTGGTGATTATATAGGGATTTTTAAATCCGATAATTTCTCTGATTTCGTATATTATTGGCTTGACAGATTGCGTTAATTATTGCCTGAAATTCTTGAATTTCCTCTTTTGATTTCAATCACCTCGGTATAGAAAAGTGAATTTGAGTTTGTTGCTCTGGCTTTAAATAAAATTTGGAATTTGTTGCCTTGATTTATTTGCCTTGTAGTTGAGGATGAAAACTGGGACTTGCCGAAATAAATTCCTTCCTTAAATTAATGTTGAAATTTATATTTCAGGAAAAAACAATAAGATTGCTTTCATTTTGTCCCTTGCATGATTTCTGCCATGCTATGATCCATTTGCAAAAACGTGTTGCATGTTTTCTGGAAAACAATTTTGAATTGTTCTTTCCCATAAATACTTGCTGAATTTGTCACCACTGCTGATTTCGACTTTGTCAAGAATTTAATCTACCTTTAGACTGTTGCCATAAGAAAAATTGCTTTCCCAAAAAAAACAAATTAAAAACTGGGAATTGTTGAAATAGCTTGACAAATATGAAATTCTTTGACTTGTACTGATGGAATCAATTGTGTGACTAAATTTTTTTTGAGAAAGATTTGTGCAAATTTGGAAAGAAAAAATTTGGCTAAAAAGAAAATTCTTGCCTCTTTTAATTTTGTTTTATCACAAAATAGTGAACAAAATTCTGGAAATAAAATCTTGCACTTGCCAAATATATATTTAAACACTGATTTGTGCATATCCAAAATGGTTTGCCATGTTTATCCATTTCTGAAGAATAAACTCTGCATTGATTTAATGATTGAATTGTTGGAATTCTGAAATCATTTTAAAACTGCTCTTATTTCTGAAAAACCATTGAAAAACAAAAAGATTTGTTCCATGCATGTAATTTGATCACTTGTGCCTTTTGTAGACAAGCATGCATTTCTTGATACTTTCCATCCCTTTTCTATTGTATGTAATGCTCGAGCATTTTTATAGTTGTCTTTGTTTTGTACTTGGCCAAATAAAATTGCGGTTATGTTGCAATTGCCATTGTGCCATAAATCTGAGCTTGTTCTACATGGCTCTACCATGATGATATGTGTTTCTCGAGCCTGGGCTGTATCATTTTGCTGCCTTGTTAAAACTGTGCACCAACTTGCTGTGTTGACTTGTTCACATTTGATTTTGCTTGAACACTTCCATATTGCCTGTGATGCTTAAGATACTTGCTGCATTGTTAAATAAACACTTGACCATGAAACTGCACTTGTAAATTTGTTGTACCATTGTACACTTGCACCATTTATACTTCACTTGTTCATGTGTGCTTCTGTCCTATCTTGGCACACCATATTTGTTTCTGCTTCACCTTATGCTTCATCATGTACACATCATATGTAAATACTGCTGCATACATGCCATTCTTGAAATCAGTTTGACATTTGTTTGCACTTGTGTAGTCACTGTATACGCTCCATTCTATGCTGCTGTCTTCATGTGAACACTTGCTGTTTGTACCATCCATGCTTCACCATACTGACATGCACATGTCAGTGCTACACTACACTATTGCTGTGTCATCTTGAAAAGAGCTCGACCACATTGAATTGATTCATTTGATTTGTTGTATTTCTGATTTTTTTGAACCCTATTGCTTTCATACATGTTTGTCCATTGTATTGATGTCTTTGCTGCATCGACAGTGTTCATGATGCACTATTCGCTTGCTCGACTACTTGCTGCATGTATATATTGTGCAAAATTGTTGCTGACTTTATATCGAGTTGTTTTTATGTGTGCACTGAGTCGAGTAGGTCCACGTGGCTACTCCTTAGATGCTATACTGCATGGCGAGGCAGTGCACACGTATATGCATATACACGTGTGTATATGCAGCCATTAGAGAATTTTTCTGTCACTGTACTATATATATACTGTCTAGACACAGTCGGATTAACAAATCAGATCAAGTCAGAAAAATGATGAGAAACACACCAGAAAACTGAGGCAAATAAAATTTTAAAAATAAAATTATATTTGCATATATTCAGTTTTATTTCTATTGCAGTATACTTTGTGTGTGTGTTTCATATGTGACAGGTAAGCAGGGATGTCTGGACTGACTGTGATGACTGGACTGGACAGAGAGCAGTGAAGACAGAAGATTGAATATAAAAAGACAGTGTGTAGTGAATGTGTCAAAGTGTATGTATGTAAATATGAGTGTTGAGACTGAATGTATGTACAAAAAGAGTGACTGACTTAATCTGTAATGAGGAGCTGTATATATGAAATCTGATATGGCATGAAGTGTAATACAAAGATGAACAAATAGTGGAGTATAAAATTTGTACTGTTTGATATTGAAATAAAATATTCTATTCAAATAAAATACTGTGAATATTTAAATTTTCGTATAGTTATATTTTATTTAAATATAAATATTATATTCCAGTCTGCGATGTACAATAACAGTACAATATCAAACACATTAAAATAATATTTATTTGGTTGTTATCATCAAACAAAAATCATATAATTGTGTATACAACACCGTTATATACAACAATACTATCTTCTATCTTTCAGGAACTAGATCCCCTGGAATATGTGTCCACTTTTCATGTGTTGTTTAAATTTTTTTTGCCCTGATGCTTGTTAGTTCTTTGATCTCACTGCAGTTGATGTGTTTGGCTATGTTAATCTTTCCAAATAGATGACTATTACTCTCTACTTCCACAAATATCATATTTAGACTGGAAATATAATTTTTTTAATCTCCATTTTGACCATTATCTCTAAATCTTCAAATCATATTTCGCCTCCTGTTCAAAGTATAAGGTCGTTGTTTGGGAAGTTTTCAATATGAATTTTATTCAACAGTACTTCCAGAGATAGGCACTAAACTCATGTTCATAAAATGGTATTTAATATATTTGTTTGTTAACATGAGGTTATGATTTTACCTTTCCTTTGTAATCTGGTTTTTTGTTATGTGCATCATGTTCCAAATCAAACTGAAACAATATTTACCATTTTTAATGTAAGCCTAAGACCATTAATCTCCATGTTTATCATAACAGATGTTAACTTGCGGAACATCTTGCCCAACAGTTTTAGGAAAACTGCCATGATTGACTCTCCATTCAAGTATTTCAGAAGAGAATGTTATATCCAGATATGCAGGTATAAAATTTCTTGGAAGAGTTAAAATTTTGTTTATATATATCTTTCTCTATTCTCAGTAAAATATTTATTCTACAGTAAAGCAATTGATTAGAAATGTTATAGGAACAACTTCGTTTTTAGAAAAAATAGAATGGATTTATTTAATTATCACATTTAAATATTACATTCGGTTACATTCTGTATCTATCGTAGTGATATAAATAGAATCTCCATATGATTGATCATTATCTTGAAATCCATTTGATTAATACATATTGTGTCTTTATATGCTTGGTCCATAAACTACATTAATGAAAGAGCAGCACCATGACAAAATTGCATCAAAGTTATATGCTTGGTCCACAAACCACAGTACCACATTAAAAAACTGCAGTATTTCAGGTTTTTGCTCGCAGTAAAAACCTAAAATACGATCAAAAACCTGAAATACTGCAGTATAAAAAATGATTTATTGCTTCGGTTTTTTATCGCAGTAAAAACCTAAAATACTGCAGTACTGCAATGATGCAATGATCGCAGTAAAAACCAGAACCATTTTAACCATTCTTTGTTTATTAAAATTTTCTTTTTGTGTAATTAATACCGTAGTTTATTGAAAGTTTGTTTGTTTATGAAATTTTGCAGGTAGATATATATTGTGTAGCAGATATTCAACGAGGCGATTGGTTTGTTTTTAAAGTCGAAATTTAGTTAGTAAGACTAGATTATATTGTATGTGGTTTCTTTCTTGGAGTATGACCAAATTATATATATTGTATTTGGTCTTGGATTAATGACACTGTCTATGAATTATAGATTTCTTATGTTGTTGCTATTAAATGTGTGGATCATTAACATTATCAATGAAGTTATTACATTTATTTCTGTATTGTTCCATCTATATTGTTATATAGCTTGAATATCATTAATTATTTGTTTCAATATATTGATAATATTGGTGATATATATAGGGGAGTTGGTTTTATCAAAGAGGACTTTTTGCTTCGGTTGTGGTTACAACCGAAGCAACAAGGAAGTCCATTATATGCCCCTCCTCTTTTATACGTCGGTTGTTGATAACCGAAGCAATAAATCATTTTTTGCTTCGGTTATCCATCCAAAGCTACAGGCTTCCTTTTATTGCGTCTTCTTCAGTTGCTTCTGTTGTTAAACCGAAGCAACAATGGAAAATAACCGAAGCAACAGAATAATATTTGCTTCGGTTGCTTGTCTGAAGCAACAACTTTTTGGTCTGTTTCGTCTACTGCAGTTGCTTCGGTTACAGAACTGAAGCAACATGGGGTAAATAAACGAAGCAACAGACCTGTTTTGTAGTAGTGTTGGAAATAACGATATAAATATATCTTTCAAATTTCCCATAACAATACCTGTATAATCACAAAATCCCACATTGAAATATTCTGAAGACAATTTCGATTCAAATCCATTTCCAATCTATATATTGGAAATCCGGGTTATTTTCAAAACCATTTCAAATCCACTTTATTTATTTTAAAAATAAATAAATTATTATTCTAGTTCAAAACTAGTTCATTTCGATAAAAATCTATTTTTATCCTTTCAAATATAGAGTTTTTCATCCCAATTCTTCACAAATCATTTCTTATGATTTTACAAAAATTATTATTATTTTTAATAATTTTATCAAGGCTTGTGCAGTCGATTTCCATCAACGGCCATCGAACTGCACTTACAGCGACCTTTTCCAAATTTGATTTGGACATAATTCCAAATCCAACCGTTAGATTTCAAATTTCTAATATTCGTTAGAAAGCTCTTTTTGATACGAACCCAACGGTTCCGGTTTTAGGAGAATCCGACGGTCGGATCTCCCGTAATGTCCGTTCGAAGTCAATGGTCGAAATTCGCGAACTGCCGCGGCGCGGCGCGTTCTATTCAGGCCATTATATATATAATATATATATATATATATATTATATATATATATATTTCGTCGATTTCCTTTTTAAAACGAATTTTGTAAATCATTTCAAATTTGTTTCAAAAACAATTTCAACCTTTATTTCAAATTCAAATCAAAATTGAATTTTCCCTTATAAATTCTTTTTACATTCACTTCTATTTGATTTCAATTCAAATCGATTTCAATTCTATTTCAATTCGTTTTCAATTGAATTGAATTCAATTCAGATTTGTTTTCTATTCAATTCAATTCGAATTCGTTTTCTATTCAATTCAATTCAAATTCGTTTTCTATTCAATTCAATTCGACTTCGTTTTCTATTCAATTCAATTCGAATTCGTTTTCTATTAAATTCAATTCGAATTCGTTTTCTATTAAATTCAATTCAAATTCGTTTTCAATTCAATTCAATTCGAATTCGTTTTCTATTAAATTCAATTCGAATTCTCTTTCTATTAAATTCAATTCGAATTCGTTTTCTATTAAATTCAATTCAAATTCATTTTCAATTCAATTCGAATTCGTTTTCTATTCAATTCAATTCTTTTCAAAATATCAGATTTTGAAATCACTTTCGATATTCATTATAAAATGAATAAAAACGATATTCATTATAAAATGAATAAAATCGATATAAATATCGTTCACGTCAAAATGGCGTCAATCTAATCAACACAGCTTCATATATTTCTATTTTCAAATATTCTATTTCAAATATTTCTTTTTCAAATATTTCTATTCAAATATTTCTTTTTCAAATATTTCTTTTTCAAATATTGAATGAAGCCCAATCAATTACCATATAATATTAATTATAGGGATTTTCTACAACGCATGTATATATCAACAACGTTGAATAATCAACCATCATCCAAAGTGCATTCTACACTGTATAAGCATCAAATATAAATATTCAACGCTTATAACAGTCTGTCAATCAATCGATCGACATACAACTAAACAATCGGGATTAGTGTACGTCAAATATCATCCCAATACCCGTGTGGGGTTTCAAACAATCAAACACATATTTTATTTGTGCAGTTGGGCGATGTGTAAAATTTATCGTCCCAATCAATATCAGTCAATGTGTGTATATAAACAAATCATCTGATTTGTTTATTTTTATTTTCCCTTCATATATACGTTAAATATTCTATTTTTAACTATAAAATATTTTTAACTATATAAATATTTTATTTCATTTCACATCACATCACACAATCAACTACACATCAAAATCAAACAAACAAGCATACAAGCCGTCCATAGTCTGTGGACGACGGGTGTCGGGTGCTACTAAACACCGTCTGCATCCTAGTATATATTCAACTAGAAATAAAATTAAAAATTGAGAAATTCTCACCAAAGCCATCCCAACTCCACGACACTTCATATGTAGGAAATCTTCGTCGTCTGACCCTTTCGTTGCCCGTATTCACTACATATATAAAAATCACATTTTCACTTTGCTATTCAATATATAAAAATCAAATTTTTACTTTGCTATTCAATATATAAAAATCGAATTTTACTTTGCTATTCAATATATAAAAATCGAATTTTACTTTGCTATTCAATATATAAAAATCGAATTTTTACTCCGCTAAAAATCGTATCTTTCCTATTTTAAAAATCTAATCTTTTCTATATTAAAAATAGTTCGCCTCCACTTTTTAAAAATCTCCTCCTTTTCGTTTTTAAAGAACTCGCCTTTTCACTTTCAAAGAACTCGCCTTTTCACTTTCAAAGAACTCGCCTTTTCACTTTCAAAGTACTCACCTTTTCACTTTCAAAGAACTCGCCTTTTCACTTTCAAAGAACTCGCCTTTTCATTTTCAAAGAACTCGCCTTTTCACTTTCAAAGAACTCGCCTTTTCACTTTCAAAGAACTCGCCTTTTCATTTACAAAGAACTCGCCTTTTCATTTACAAAGTTCATATCATTTTAGCAAACAAAGTTGATATCTTTTTTTAACAAAGTTGTTTTTATTTTTAAAAACAACATATATTTTTATTTTCAAAAACAATATTATTTTCAGTTTTAAAACCATATTATTTTCAGATTTAAAATATAAATAACATAGGGTAAATAAAAGAAACTAAATCTCACCGTTGCTCTTCGTCAGAGGGGAGGTATTAGGACGGTGCGTCAGGCGTGGTGTTGGTCTCGGTGGCGCTCGGCGTTAGAATGAGGTGGCGGTGCGGCAGCTGCTCCGTCGTGGGTCTCGTGTCTCGCGAGTTCTTGAACGGGGCGCTGGAGAGGAGGGTGTCGCGGTCGAGGTCTGATGGGGCGGAGGTCGGTCTACGGCGCGAGGTGGGGGCCGCCATGGTGGTGGCGTGGGAGGACCGCTGACCGTGCGATTTAGATTTAGGTTTTTTTATTTACTTTACTGAATCGATTTCTAATGGGGAAGGGAGGTTTGACCGTATAGGAGAAAGTGGGTGGGCCTCCTTTTTATTTAAATATAATTTATTATTTATTTTTGGCCCAAAAATTAACTTCTTCTTTCGAACTCAGAATCGAATCCAATGACTGTCGCCCCTAGCTAATTACCCCCATTCCAAACACAATGGGATATGTATCGCAAGCTAATTTGACTGTTTCGATCAGTTTCCGTCAAAGTCAACATATAACTCTATATATTGAATTTGAACGTACATTTCAATTTACCGGGGACACATACTAACTCGAAAAATTCCATAAAAATATTTTCTAGCTTCGTATTGACGATACGGTCCTAACAAAACTAATTTCGTCAAATTATGATATCGTTTGAAAAATGGTCATTTTCCAGTCGATTAAAATCAACTGAAACTGGTCAAACACGTTTTCTTTTGCCACGCTCACATATTGATTCGAAAAATTACGAAAATTGGAATCTAGCAATAACTTGACATCACGGATCCAACAAAAGTTGTTTCGTCGAAATCCGAGGCCGTTTGCAAAATTTCCATTTTTAAGGGCCTGAATTCCATAGCGACTATTCAGAAATTTCAATTGGACGTATCTTTTGATTCCCGCTATGAAATTTCGATTTTTCGGATTCGTTGGAAAGATAGTCACAATTAGATTCCATTATTTTTGGTTTCACAAAAATCCGGTTTATTTTGCACCTGGTACATTCATTTGAAATTTAAAATCGAATTATCGAACTACCGCGCCATTTTCAATTTCTTCATATATATATATATATAAATAAATATTTATATTCTAACGACGATCTATATAATATGTATGTTCGAATTCTATTCAAAATAAATTTCTCGTTGATTTTATTTAAAATAATTCATTTTAAATAAACAAAATTCACTAAAATTGCCAAAATAAAAATTTTAAACTGGCCCAGATTTTCGGGTTGTTACACTAAAGGTCGAAGATTCGATCGATATGATACAATTGAGTGACAGAAGCAAGTATAATTAAAACAAATGCTTTGTTCCTATTAGACATCGATTTAAGAGAATAACCCCCTAAGTATCAACCCCGAAGACCGAAATCAACATCAGATTGACATTCAGAGAATAACTCCCATTAAACAAATGTCCAACTGGAAATCTACTTCACGCTTTGAGTAAAAAACCCTATCCTTTACAGAAATATTCAGATACCTACAGACTACTGGTACTGATCAGATTACCAAATGATTCTAAGGAAACTAAGCATGATAAAAACACAGAATATATGTGTCAAAGTCAACTTAACGCCCAACACAGATACCCTCAAACCCCAACTTAGCACAAACAGATGAGTCATAACCCTTATGGGTCTGAGTCTACAGCGGGATCAAAAACAAGACTAGTATTAATGTGCAGATTTTCAATTACAGAATCAAAATACCATAATCAGAAAGAGTTTTAACTCCATAATCAGATAAGGAAATTATACCTTTTACATAAAGTTTTCCTATTTCTATCCTATCCACCAACCTCGAGGGTATTTGACTGCCCTCCAAAAGTAGGATCTGTCCTCTGCCCTTGCCCTCGTTTCTTTGGGCTGTCCCTAGTGAAGTGCCTCATCTCACCACAGTTAAAGCAGGTGCCCTTCCTCTTTCTGCAATCCTTGTTCAGATGGGTCTCGCTTCCATAAGTAAAGCACTTCTTCTCCTTCTTGTCTTCAGACTTCTAATCCTTCCTTTGTGTTTCCTTTTTGGTCCCCACCTTCTTGCTCTGTGGTCCTTCAAGCTTTTCTTCTTTCTTCTCACTTTTGGTTTCCTCTTCATGCATCAATGCCATGTCAACTAATTTCTCGAAGGTAGCCCCCATAGGAATGTGGGACATTGCCAATCTGTGTAGCGGCTCATTCAAACCTTTAGCAAACCTTAGTGCCTTCTTATGCGGTGTATTTACCAAATCTAAGCCGAATCTCGCCAACTGATTAAACTTGTTGACGTACTCTCTCACTGATAAATTCCCCTTCTTCAACGCCAAAACCTCTCTACGTATAGACTCTCTTCCGCTCATGAGAGAAATTTCATCTCGAACCTATGCCTGAAACCCATCCATGCCTCTACCAGACGCTCTACATTTGTGACCTTCCAGCAAAAAGAAGCTCCGTCCTTAAGCAACCATACCGCCAATTGTATCTTCCGCCTATCGTCTACCTCAAAAATAACAAACAAATCCTCAATTTCTTTGAGCCGGTTCCTTGCCTCCACGAAGGATTCAGTTCCATTAAAGTTCTTCCCACCCATGGCTCGAAATTCTCTACATATCATCGGGAAAGTATTCGTGTGCTAAGGAGGAGGAGGAGGAGGAGGAGGAGAAACCGCTGCAGCTGAGGGAGGAGGGACGGTTGCTGGGCCCGCATCATTAGCCCTGGCTTCTAGGTACCACCCGAACAAGCCAGGTATCGGTACGCCCTCCGGAAGGTTAAGATCCCCAGACATGCTGAAACAAAAGAAAAGGAAAGATTCAAAACAAAGGACAGAAAGATAGGCTATGGCTTTGGGGATTATGTTTTTCAAAATAAACTCTACTTCTGAAAATACTTCCTTTTTAAACCTTTTTGAAAATAGTTTTCAAAAACTTTTTATCAAATCTGGTAACCTTCAGCGCTGATACCAAGTGTAACACCCCACCTCTGTTAAGGTCACTCACAAAGGGAATGCCTTAACTTTGATGGATCATTTTAGTAGATAGAACCGAATATTACAAGACAGATAAGTAGTACTTGAAAAAAAATATAACTTTATTACAGCAGAAGCAGAAATAAGTTTGGTTACATCTTTCTAAATCACAATACCAAAACACAAGTACACAATTATCAGTCTTATACAAAATCCTTCATAATGTAAAGTTTCAAAGCCATAATCCCCAATATAAACTGCCATGGAAATATAGAGCCAGTGTAACGACCCGGGATTTTATCGACTTTGGTTATCACCATAAACTCAATGATGACTAACCAAACATCGAAAAATACCGGTCATTAATGAAAGAAATTAGAGGGTGAGGATAGATAAGGTAGAAACTTAGAACAGAAGAAGAAGAAGAACACAACATAAGAGTAACACGAATCTCACAGCGGAACGAACAACATATAATAGATAATATATCCTTGAAACAAAATCATTATATGTATACAATAACATTATCAGAGTACAACACTTACAACACAGCTGAAATAACAATAGCTATATGATCCTGAAGCCTCCTGCTCCAGCTCTTCAAGTATATCTGTAAAACCCGACTACTTGACTGCCCGTACAAATTTAGGCACCCACGAGTTTAGGGAAACAAACAAATAAACTCCGGGTCAGTCATGGGACTGGTATGAGTAAAACAGTTAAAACATTTCAAGCATGTAATCGATATCTCATAAGACCACGTCGTATAACGGAACAGGTTTTTTTCCTTATAATAATCCAAAATATCTTTATATCAACAACCTTTTGATATTATAATAATGTCTATCAACACAATATAATAATCATCTAGCAGAAACGCTTTCATCTCACGTTCTACATACATAGTATACAATCAAAACCGCAAGCATGTATTAGGTAATGGATTTCCAACTATGACAAGGTATGGAACCACCTTTCGCTAGTGTACCTCTAAAGAGGAATACATTGGGTTCAACTAGAACATCTTGCAACCCGGCCACACATGACCGACCACTCATTACGCTTGAGTGAATCGAATGTATATCACCAACGGTTGGGATCAGCAATCATTTCCCGAATGGGACAGCATCAACAATAGATTTTTAGAAGTAAATGAAACTCTAGATCAGGTGATTATACACCCTACTACGGTGCGACTGACTTAGCCATGCTGCCTGCCCGATTTCTGTCATTTATCGGATGTGAGGCTAGAAGCTATGCTTTATCATCACACCAGATTCACTTTGAATGCCACATCGTCAAATCCTTCAAATCACCGATTGAAGTCCTCAACCATACATTATGTTTTAGCTAAAAGAAGTTTCCTTCTCCGCTTCCACTCTTGGTACGGTTGGAGAAATCAATATACGTGATCGTCTGGAAATACTCTGTCAGACATCCGTCCATACAAGCCATCCAGGAACAGGATGAACCGAAGGCACTATTCTGTAAACAGGATAGCACTTGCATAACTCCGTCTTCAATTTCCTTTGGCATATATGATTCGCAATGCTTATGCCAATACAGAGTGGTTCTTTGGATAATAATCCAACCGGTCTCTCCATATTAACAACGTTAAAATGGTCAAAACTTTGATACTCTGTGATTTAACTATCGAAAAAAAACAGGTGTGCAAACAACGATATTATTTCCAAATGGAAATTTATATCGATCAAACATCATTCAACATTTATCTCTTTATTTCATTAATTTACTTATCTCATGTTTTTCTATATTCAATATTTCTTATTTTCTAAATTTGGAAAATATACGTTATTAACAATGGAAAACATTTCCATTTCTTGTTTTCTTTATTAGAAAACATTTCTGGTTTCTTATTTGGAAAACATTTCCAAAGCTTCTTCATTGGACTTAGACAGATGTTTAAACAAACCATCGTGATGCCTACTCAAACCATTTCCTTTAATTACTAAGTTCAATTAACCATCCTTTACTATCGAACCTTAACCATTCTTTAGTTAAAAATGAAGTCAATCAAGTTGGGGTAATACTACCTCTCAGACCTTAACTGAACAACGTTTCTAACCTTGAAATAGACAAAGTTCACCCTTCAAATTCTTTAACAAACTTCCTTACGTAACCTTTCTTTCGAGTAACTATATTCGATTAACTCTTTTATTTTAACTCTATTCACTTAACTCCTTTGGATTAACTCTATTCACTTAACTCCTGTCGAATAAACTATATTCGATAACTCCTCTGACTCTATTCGAATAAACTATATTTGATTAGCTCCTCTAATTCCATTCGAATAAACTATATTCGATTTATTCCTTTAACTATTCGAATAAACTATATATTCGATTAATTCCTTTTGCTTTTCTCTAATCGATTAAACTAACATCGATTAACTCCTTTTAACTCGATTAAACTATCATCGATTAACTCCTTTTAACTCGATTAAACTAACATCGATTAACTCCTTTTAACTTGATTAAACTAACATCGATTAACTCCTTTTAACTCAGTTAAACTATTCATTTATAAAGATTTACTTTTAGTAACGGTTCTTCACTTTACAAATGATTTCCCTTTTTTATTCTATTCGTAAATGGTTTTACAAATATCTCCTATTCAATCTCATTTGTAAATGGTTTACAAACATTTCTCTTTCTGATTGATTTGTAAATGGTTTACAAACCTTCCTCGTTCTAATCTATTTGCTAATGGTTTTACACTATTTCCTTTTCAATCCTATTTGTAAATGGTTTACAAATATTTCCTTGTATATCTTTATTTATTCTACTCTAGTTATTTACTTTTCTCTATTCTATTCGTTTTATCAACATTTTTCCCTTTTATAAAACTCTATTTGTTTTATGAACATTTCCCCTTTTATTTACTTTCTAAATATTTCCTTTTATAAAATTGTAACAACCCGTATTTCTGATAACCTGTTATATCGTAAATCGAGGCAGAATTTAATTTATAAATCTGAATCAAGGGAAACGAGCTATGCCATTGCGTTCGTCTCGGAAAAATACGCGAAATAGAGTCCAAGTTTTCGAAAATCAGAGTCCGTATGGCCCGGTTAAGGCCCGAAGAAGTTTTCTGAAAATTCAAAGTTCAAAACAGATTTAAAATTCAGGTTCAAATTTCGAAATTGGGGCCATTGGGCGCAGGTGGGAAAATTCCCGCCTAGCTACCCCAGTCGACAAGCCTGTCGACTGGGCAGTCGACTTGGCTAGGACCAAGTCGACAGCCCTGTCGACTTGGGTGTCGACAGGGGGTGCTCGGCCAGTTTGGCCTGATGCACCATTTTTGGGTTTGGCTGTGTTTTGGGGCTGTTTTTTGGAAGCTTCCGAGATCTGATGATCCTAATCTAACCTAGGGTTAATCTAAGGGTCTAAAACACATCCTAATCCTATAAATAAGCCCCTAACCTAACCCTAAATCATCATTATTCATTCAAGTAACTACGCTATGGCAAAATCATTCCTCTCATGGCCTCCACTCTCTTCATAAAAATTCCTAAGTTATTTCTATGAGAGATTTTCAATGCATACAAGTGTTTTCAAGCTTGTATGAGCATCATTAGCTTGCATTCAAGTCAAGTTTCCATATTTACATCATAAAGCAAGGGTTTTGATCATTTTGGCTCAAGGGTTTTTCTATTAGACCTTGCATTTTGGGTCTATTTGATTGCATAAGGGCTTTGTCATATTTTTGTGTCTTTATAAGCATTGTAAGCCCTTTTCTACTTTCATATTTAAACTTTAAAGTTAATGAATGATGCAAGTTTGGTTGATCATTATGATATGCAAGTTTATTGTGTCATGTTGTGCAAGTTTGATATGTTATGATATGCAAGTTTATCATGTTATGATTTGCAAGTTGCCATGTTATGTTATGCAAGTTTACTATGATGTGTTATGCAAGTCTATCATGTTATGTATGCAAGTTTGCTATGTTATGATATGCAAGTTGCCATGTTATGTTATGCAAGTTTGCTATGTTATGATATGCAAGTTGCCATGTTATGTATGCAAGTTTGGGTTGATCATCTTACTCATGTTATCATGTTATGCAAGCTTATCTTGGGTTTATGAGCCTAAAGCTTCAAGCTTTATGCTAAAGGTTGCATTTTGGCAACATGTAAGTTATCATATCTCTTATGATAACTTGCATGTGAGGCTAAATGTGAACTTATGGCCATTTCTACATGTCATTTATCACCATGTATCACCAATATGCTAAGTTTGGTTTTATGCATGCTTTTGAGGCCTAAAATGTAATATGCAAGTATATGAACATATGTACATTTCATATGCCACCATGTTAAACTTGTGGCTTCAACACCTTTATGTCATGATTATGCCGAGTTCCCTCTTTCTATCCTTTATGCGCTATTGCGATATGTAAGCGATGGGATTGCGTTTGGGGTTGGGTAAACTTAAAGGACATAAAAACATAAGATTGGGAATTTACCTATTAAGTTAGGTCTACCCATTGGGAATTTACCTATTAAGTTAGGTCTACCCAAATTCTTGAAAAAAAACGTGTAATATGTTTTGGAAACATAATGGACATGACACTTAGAAAATATAAGTGTGGCCAACTCGAGGTTGGGTTGAGTTTGTAGCATAAATCTACCCGGAACCAACCGGCTTAACTAGTGGCTACAAACAATAGGACCCAATGTGAGAAGTTGGTCAAGTTGTGCTTGAACCCGAGGTTAGACTAGGTTGTGGTGTAAAGCTACCCGGACCCGCCCGACTTAACTAGTAACCACAACGAGGTCTAATGTGAGAGGTTAAGGTGCATTAAATTAATTAATGCTACATGATAAGGTTAAGTAAATTTGATTTATGACACTTAACCAATTTGACATGAATGGGTAGGTTAAGTGAAACCGGGCTTGATTTCTTAATGACACTTAACCGTAAAATACGACTAGTGGTTAGGGTTAAGTTAACCTACACTTAACCAATCTGAACTCGGTAATTTAACGGGGTTAAGTTGAACTATACTTAACCAATCCAACTCAGTAATTTGATAAGGCTGAGAACCGATTTGATACCCGGTCTGGATAAACTAACTTGATTGATAAATTAAACGAACCTGTTTTGCGAATCTGTAGGACCCACACCGAGTTAGGCAAGTTTGTAAATCTGTTATCTGATCCGTTAGTCTGAAAACTGATCGTCTGAACTTTGTATGTCTGAACTCTGTTAATAAGTTAATCTGAATCTGATAGTCTGGGGACACAAGGGGGAATACTTGTGTCATTTGTTGTTTGGGACCCATATTAGTCAGTAACCCTTTCTGGTATCAAAACTTTGACCCAACTATAGGTAGGGTCCGGGCACGCTTACTGAACTAATTATAAGTGGTTCATTCTGATAATGGCGATGGGTGTTGATGGTGCGTTCCAACCGGGTCATGTGCGTGCATGGATCCCGGTCTGCCTCTGAGGATGTAAGACGCCGTGACATCTGTAAATATGCCTGTGCCGATTGGTTGCCACTTTAGGGAGTGATACACCCTAACGTGGGGCCGACATAGGGTATTTATGTATTAGGGAGCCGATCGCTTGGGTAGGATTTAGGGTACACTTAGCTCTGTATGATTCTGTTGGTACTGTCTGTTTTGTTGGGTGGTAACACCCGTCTGTGTCTGCGTGGTACCGTCTGTTAGGGTGGTAAAGGCCCATTATTGTTAGCTTTCCGTTTCTGTACTTTATCTGTTAGGGTGGTAAAGGCCCATTATTGTTAGCATTCCGTTTCTGTACTTTATCTGTTAGGGTGGTAAAAGCCCATTTTTCCCGAACTCTATCTATGGACCATTCTATTCCGTCCTGTTTCGATGTAGACATTAGGGTAACACCTAATCCTGTTATACTAGTATTGGTACTAAGAAGTTGGATCTTGACTTAGGTCAACACCTGATATTGGGCCAAGTTTAGGCCAAGGGATAAATTCTTGTTTATACATGACATGTTAGAATGCTGGTACACCTGTGGTGAAAAACTTCACCTTGATTATGTGATGACTCCTTTGAACTATCTGTTAGATATTCACCATGCTAGTATGTAATTATCCTTATGTTCATCCCTGCTTCTCATGCTAGTTAACTTTATCAGTTTACATTGACTGTAGTAGGGCTTACTCAGTCTTTTTGACTGACCTGTTTTCTTTCGCCTCTTTTCTTCCGTTCCCCCCCCCCCCCAGGTTCTCAGGGTGGGAATATTGGAGCTTAGCTTGGCTTTCTGATCGCTTGCTTGTGGGATTTTAGCTCATGTACGGTCTTAACATGAAGCTAGCTATGGTTATCACTTATTTTGGGGATAGTACTTATGTATTTCAGTTTTCCGGTGATGTTGTTTTTATCTAGACTTGTGTATTTGGAAAGTTGACATTATGTTGTACCAGACTTGTTTTGAAATAGTTTGAAATCTTCCGCTGTTTTACTTATCTTATTTACTCTGTTTACATATATACATATGTTCTTGTTCTGCCTTGATATATCATTATGCATGTTTACCTGATTCAAACACCCCTCCAAAGTCAGAGTGCTTGCAAGAGTCACCCTGGCGGAGGTGGGGTGTTACATTTGGTATCAGAGCATATGGTTTACGAGAAGGAACAAAAAGATTTTTTTAAAACTTTTGGAAAACTATTTTCAAAACCAAGTATAAAGTATTTTCCAAAGAAAAGTCTAGTTTATTTTAAAGGCTATTCCCCAAAAAGCCATTAGCACAATCCTTAGCTGTCTATTTTTAGTTCCCTCGTTCTGAATCTATCTTTTCCTTCGTTTCAGTATGACAGATAACTTTGTTATCCCAGAGGGAGTGCAAGTTCCTGTTTGGTATAGGAGACTTATGGAGGCTAGGGCGACCGAAGCCGGCCCCGCAAATGTTACTCCTCCTCCGGTGGTTAATGTTCCTCCTCCTCCTGTCGCTGAGGTTCCTCCTCCTCCTCCCCCTCAGCATCCTCCAGTAGAGTCCACGAAGATTTGCAAGGACTTCAAAGCAATGGGTGGCAGGAACTTTCTAGGTACCTAGACTTTTGTAGAGGCCCGGAATTGGTTGAAGGAGACCGAGGATTTATTCGCTATCTTTGGATTAGATGATCAGAGAAAGATCTTGTTGGCGGTTTGGCTTATGAAGGATGAAGCCGCTTATTGGTGGGAGATCACCACCGCGACTAGGCCCGTTGAGACTTGGGCCGATTTCAGGACAAGATTCGGGCTAAAGTTTCTGTCTTCTGCTGAAGAGAATTTGCAAATGGAGAGGTTTATTGCGTTGAAGCAAGGAGACATGTCTGTCAAAGAATATGTTAACAAGTTCAATCAGTTAGCTCGTTTTGGCTTGGATATGGTGAGTACTACTCAAAAAAAGGCTCTTCGTTTTGCTAGAGGATTGAATGAGCCGTTACAGGAGTTAGCTATGTCTCATGTGCCCATGGGGGCCACGTTTGGAGTTTGGTAGATATGGCCCTACTCAATGAAGAGAACAAGGGTGCAAAGAAGGAGGTCAAGGTGAATGAGTCTCAAAACAAGAAAACGGGGCCCAAAAAGGAAATGCAAAAGAAGGAGAAGTCTGAAGATAAGAAGGAAAAGAAGTGCTTTACTTGTGGAAGCTCAACTCATCTAAACAAGGATTGCAGAAAGAGGAAGGGCACTTGCTTTAACTGTGGAGAGATGGGACACTTCACTAGGGACTGCCCGAAGAAGAAAGGGACTACATCGGAAGGAACGGTGAATACTCGCATGGCGAGTGAATGGATTAGGGCTAGAATAATTTTTCTGTAGGATGTTTAATTTTCCTTGTCTGATTTTCAGTTTGAAACTTTTTTTCTGGTATTTTGATTCTGTAATGGAAACTCGGTACTTTAATGCTAGTCTTGCTTCTGATCTGGTAATAGTCTCAAACTCCATGAGAGTTATAACTCATCTGTTTGTGATAAATTGGGGTTTGAGAGTATCTGTGTTAGGCATGAGGGTGATTATGACGAATACATTCTGGATTTCTACCATGTTTAGTTTCCTAAGAATCATTTGGGGAAAATCTGATCTGTACTAGTAGTCTGTAAGTATATGTACCAAGTTTTTGTTTTATCTGTACTCGCTTCCATCACTCGACTGTACCTTGTTGAGATAGGAATCCTATGGATGTAAACATGTGTTTGAGACATGTTATGTTTGATGGTTGCAAGTGGATGCAAGTGGTTGCTAGTGGTTGCTCGTGGATGCATAAACACACACTAGGCACTAGATCGGCTTGAAATACACTCTCATATTGCATATGGACGTGTGTACATTTTCAATTCTTATGGTTGCAAGATGGTTAATTCAGCACATGGATGTTGCATATGGACGAATGTTTGTGCACACATATAGTATTATATGATTAGGACTATTTGCGTACATAATGGATTCATTTCACTAACATACTTTGCATTGAGGATCTTTGCATTAGATAAGAACATATACACACACCTTTTGCATATGTTCATACCGCATTAGAATCTTTAAGGACAATGATTGCTCGTGAATGATGATTTGAGTAGATGGATGATGGATGGTAGGATGCGTTCTTCCTAACTTGAAGATTTCGAGGACGAAATCCTTTAAGGAGGGGAGAATGTAACAACCCGTATTTCTGATAACCTGTTATATCGTAAATCAAGGCAGAATTTAATTTATAAATCTGAATCAAGGGAAACGGGCTATGCCATTGCGTTCGTCTCGGAAAAATACGCGAAATAGAGTCCGAGTTTTCGAAAATCGGAGTCTGTATGGCCCGGTTAAGGCCCGAAGAAGTTTTCTGAAAATTCAAAGTTCAAAACAGATTTAAAATTCAGGTTCAAATTTTGAAATTGGGGCCATTGCGCGCAGGTGGGAAAATTCCCGCCTAGCTACCCCAGTCGACAGGCTTGTCGACTGGGCAGTCGACTTGGCTAGGACCAAGTCGACAGCCCTGTCGACTTGGGTGTCGACAGGGGGTGCTCGGCCAGTTTGGCCTGATGCACCATTTTTGGGTTTGGCTGTGTTTTGGGGCTGTTTTCTGGAAGCTTCCGAGATCTGATGGTCCTAATCTAACCTAGGGTTAATCTAAGGGTCTAAAACACATCCTAATCCTATAAATAAGCCCCTAACCTAACCCTAAATCATCATTATTCATTCAAGTAACTACACTATGGCAAAATCATTCCTCTCATGGCCTCCACTCTCTTCATAAAAATTCCTAAGTTATTTCTATGAGAGATTTTCAATGCATACAAGTGTTTTCAAGCTTGTATGAGAATCATTAGCTTGCATTCAAGTCAAGTTTCCATATTTACATCATAAAGCAAGGGTTTTGATCATTTTGGCTCAAGGGTCTATTAGAGCTTTCATTTTGGGTCTATTTGATTGCATAAGGGCTTTGTCATATTTTTGTGTCTTCATAAGCATTGTAAGCCCTTTTCTACTTTCATATTTAAACTTTAAAGTTAATGAATGATGCAAGTTTGGTTGATCATTATGATATGCAAGTTTATTGTGTCATGTTATGCAAGTTTGATATGTTATGATATGCAAGTTTATCATGTTATGATTTGCAAGTTGCCATGTTATGTTATGCAAGTTTACTATGATGTGTTATGCAAGTCTATCATGTTATGTATGCAAGTTTGCTATGTTATGATATGCAAGTTGCCATGTTATGTTATGCAAGTTTGCTATGTTATGATATGCAAGTTGCCATGTTATGTAAGCAAGTTTGGGTTGATCATCTTACTCATGTTATCATGTTATGCAAGCTTATCTTGGGTTTATGAGCCTAAAGCTTCAAGCTTTATGCTAAAGGTTGCATTTTGGCAACATGTAAGTTATCATATCTCTTATGATAACTTGCATGTGAGGCTAAATGCGAACTTATGGCCATTTCTACATGTCATTTATCACCATGTATCACCAATATGCTAAGTTTGGTTTTATGCATGCTTTTGAGGCCTAAAATGTAATATGCAAGTATATGAACATATGTACATTTCATATGTCACCATGTTAAACTTATGGCTTCAACACCTTTATGTCATGATTATGCCAAGTTCCCTCTTTCTATCCTTTATGCGCTATTGCGATATGTAAGCGATGGGATTGCGTTTGGGGTTGGGTAAACTTAAAGGACATAAAAATATAAGATTGGGAATTTACCTATTAAGTTAGGTCTACCCATTGGGAATTTATCTATTAAGTTAGGTCTACCAAATTCTTGAAAAAAAAACGTGTAATATGTTTTGGAAACATAATGGACATGACACTTAGAAAATATAAGTGTGGCCAACTCGAGGTTGAGTTGAGTTTGTAGCATAAATCTACCCGGAACCAACCGGCTTAACTAGTGGCTACAAACAATAGGACCCAATGTGAGAAGTTGGTCAAGTTGTGCTTGAACCCGAGGTTAGACTAGGTTGTGGTGTAAAGCTACCCGGACCCGCCCGACTTAACTAGTAACCACAACGAGGTCTAATGTGAGAGGTTAAGGTGCATTAAATTAATTAATGCTACATGATAAGGTTAAGTAAATTTGATTTATGACACTTAACCAATTTGACATGAATGGGTAGGTTAAGTGAAACCGGGCTTGATTTCTTAATGACACTTAACCGTAAAATACGACTAGTGGTTAGGGTTAAGTTAACCTACACTTAACCAATCTGAACTCGGTAATTTAACGGGGTTAAGTTGAACTATACTTAACCAATCCAACTCAGTAATTTGATAAGGCTGAGAATCGATTTGATACCCGGTCTGGATAAACTAACTTGATTGATAAATTAAACGAACCTGTTTTGCGAATCTGTAGGACCCACACCGAGTTAGGCAAGTTTGTAAATCTGTTATCTGATCCGTTAGTCTGAAAACTGATCGTCTGAACTTTGTATGTCTGAACTCTGTTAATAAGTTAATCTGAATCTGATAGTCTGGGGACACAAGGGGGAATACTTGTGTCATTTGTTGTTTGGGACCCATATTAGTCAGTAACCCTTTCTGGTATCAAAACTTTGACCCAACTGTAGGTAGGGTCCGGGCACGCTTACTGAACTAATTATAAGTGGTTCATTCTGATAATGGCGATGGGTGTTGATGGTGCATTCCAACCGGGTCATGTGCGTGGATGGATCCCGGTCTGCCTCTGAGGATGTAAGACGCCGTGACATCTGTAAATATGCATGTGCCAATTGGTTGCCACTTTAGGGAGTGATACACCCTATCGTGGGGCCGACATAGGGTATTTATGTATTAGGGAGCCGATCGCTTGGGTAGGATTTAGGGTACACTTAGCTCTGTCTGATTCTGTTGGTACCGTCTGTTTTGTTGGGTGGTAACATCCGTCTGTGTCTGCGTGGTACCGTCTGTTAGGGTGGTAAAGGCCCACTACTAGTGTACACCTAATTGTAGTATTCCGTTTCTGTACTCTGTTCTGTTAGGGTG
Source organism: Allium sativum (assembly GCA_030737875.1). Lineage (NCBI taxonomy): Eukaryota > Viridiplantae > Streptophyta > Magnoliopsida > Asparagales > Amaryllidaceae > Allium > Allium sativum. Next base: position 11,427,764 of record JASFAX010000035.1, read on the forward strand.
GTAAAGGCCCATTATTGTTAGCATTCGGTTTCTGTACTTTATCTGTTAGGGTGGTAAAGGCCCATTATTATTAGCATTCCGTTTCTGTACTTTATCTGTTAGGGTGGTAAAGGCCCATTATTGTTAGCATTCCGTTTCTGTACTTTATCTGTTAGGGTGGTAAAAGCCCATTTTTCCCGAACTCTATCTATGGACCATTCTGTTCCGTCCTGTTTCGATGTAGACATTAGGGTAACATTTAATCCTGTTATACTAGTATTGGTACTAAGAAGTTGGATCTTGACTTAGGTCAACACCTGATATTGGGCCCAGTTTAGGCCAAGGGATAAATTCTTGTTTATACATGACATGTTAGAATGCTGGTACACCTATGGTGAAAAACTTCACCTTGATTATGTGATGACTCCTTTGAACTATCTGTTAGATATTCACCGTGCTAGTATGTAATTATCCTTATGTTCATCCCTTCTTCTCATGCTAGTTAACTTTATCAGTTTACATTGATTGTAGTAGGGCTTACTCAGTCTTTTTGACTGACCTGTTTTCTTTCGCCTCTTTTCTTCCGTTTCCCGCCCCAGGTTCTCAGGGTGGGAATATTGGAGCTTAGCTTTGCTTTCTGATCGCTTGCTTGTGGGATTTTAGCTCATGTACGGTCTTGACATGAAGCTAGCTATGGTTATCACTTATTTTGGGGATAGTACTTATGTATTTCAGTTTTCCGGTGATGTTGTTTTTATCTAGACTTGTGTATTTGGAAAGTTGACATTATGTTGTACCAGACTTGTTTTGAAATAGTTTGAAATCTTCCACTGTTTTACTTATCTTATTTACTCTGTTTACATATATACATATGTTCTTGTTCTGCCTTGATATATAATTATGCATGTTTACTTGATTCAAACACCCCTCCAAAGTCAAAGTGCTTGCAAGAGTCACCCTGGCGGAGGTGGGGTGTAACAAAAATCTATTGATTTTATAAAATCCCTTTTATTTCAATATACATTGAAATAATTCTTTTTACATACCAGGGTCTTTTATGATATTTAAAATATCGAATAACAAGGATCAATATCATTCCAACACACATAATCTATAACAGATGATATAACACATCATATATCACAATATATGAAAAACATTAAAATAAATGTTGAGGAATCCAGTTGGATTCCTCCAACCTGTTTCCCTGCATCCACAGATGTTACACAATAAAATCAACATCACTTTCAGTTCCATATGATATATTCTGTTAAACAGAATCAATATACAAATTCAACTAACTGACTAGCAGTTCAATCAAACAGTCAACACACAGTCAATCAACCAACATTTAACAGTTCCAAAAATACAACATGAAATTATAACTGTTCAGAGTTAGTGAGATTTACTCACTTTTGCAGTTCATCGTTAAAGAACGATAAACTGTTATTTGATTTGAATCAAACAGTTTATTTCACCATAAATTCAAACTAGCTTCAATCCACTTCCAGTCAGTTCCACTGCGTAGTCGCCGTCCACACGATTCCAACGGATCTTGTTTCGCTGAAAACTGGTGTCGTATGATAAAGTTATGGAATTTCGAATTTTACACATATAATTAAATAAATAAAACTTAAGTTGAATATCCATTTGGGCTTTTTACCCCTTTCTGACCCACTTACCCTTCAAATACCCAACCCGACATTCTCCTTTCTTCCCCAATATAATTTGTCGTGACCTCCTGTTCTTCATTAGCCGATTCAAAGATCCTCCACCGCCTTCTTCCACCTTGTTTCACCATCGTTCATCCCGAAACAACCACCAATATTCTTCTCTTCGCGACCTCCTTCCTCCCATACCCGAATTGCTAAACTAGCACGCACCATTTCCTGTTTGGTTACAGACTGAACTCGTGCCACCCAGTATCAGCACCGACACTTAAAATCATGGAATTCCACATAAAAATCAAAATCGAAGCTATGCGATCTCCTGAGTTCAAATCTGAACTCGAAACCAAGGATCGAAACTTCCATCACCCCATTTAGGCGAACCCTAGTTTCGTTGTTGATATTCTAGCTTCAGCTAACCCAAATCGCACCTGAAACAACTCATCCCAAGTTGAAGAACAACTCTCAAAGTTTCGGAATCTATACGTATTTCGATTTAACGATTTTTCTTTGAATGTATATTGATTTTTGTTTGTGGAAAATTTCACTGTAAACACCCAGTGGCGTTATATATAGTTGTAGTAGTGGTTGGTTTCGTTCGTGGCTAAGAAGGGATGGACTTGGCTTGTTTTTAGATCAAACAAAATATTGGATATTTTTATTTATTTACTTTATTGATTTTATATAGTGTATCTGTCTTCTAAAAATCGGTGTGACCACACACGATACCCAAAAATCACCAAACTGGACATACCGCTAGAGTTTGACATTATGGTCCTAACTAAACTGGTTTTGTCGAATTCCGACTCCGTATGCTCACACAACGTATTTTTAACCGTCGAAATACTGACTGTTTCTCACTCTAAAAATCCGTACGACCACACAGTGACTCTAAAAATCACGAAACTGGAAATCTAACAACTATTTGACATTGTGGATCCAACAAAACTAGTTTCATCGAATTCCGACTTCATTTGCAAAACTGGCTATTTTAAAGCTTTGAATGACCCATTTAAATATATAAATATATTTAAATATAATTATATTAATATTTATAAATAAATATTATCGTATATATTCACAGTGGAATACCATACAGCTCTAGAATATTCCTATATGAATTTCTAACTTGATATTTCAATCTGGGTCAACACGATATTCTATTTATATTGAAATTCCTTTTTAAAATATAAATTATTCCTTTATAAATTATAAAGGAATTCCACAGCGACTTTTCTGAAATTTGATTTGGACGTGAATCAAAATCTACACGACGAAATCCCGATTTTTCTCTTCCACTAGAAAGATATACTTCACCAGCTCCCAACGTTTCTTGTTTCACAGAAATCCGGCTTAAAATGAATCCTGTACATTCAGTTGAAGTTCGAATTGCCAATTTACGAACTGCAGCGCCATTTCGAGCTCGATTATAATTATATTATAATTATACGTTCAAACTATCGTTTATATAATATATACGTTATTTAAATTCAATTCCAAGCTGAATTAAATATACCCGATGATCCAGTTCACACCATATCGCCATTTCAACCAGTTCTGATTATTTCAGAATTAAATATATTATTTAATTTATTATTTTAATTAAATATTCACCATTATTTAATTCCATGACCATTTAATTCACTATATCACTATATATATAATTAAATTAATTAATCATAATACCCCTGCCAATGCGGTTCATTACAATCTTTCCCACTTAAAATAAATTCGTCTTCGAAATTGCTAAAAGGTAGAGAATGACCCTATCGACTGGTTATAACATATTTGTTCACTTCTTAACTTCAGTTTCATCTGAACCAATTTAATTTTAACTAAATTATAAATTAATTCTTATCAACGAAAATTTTCAAAAATCCTGAAAATTTTCTAATGCCTTAACTCTTCGAAAAATTTCGCCAGCACCTCCTTTGTACTGGTCAATAGGTCAAACCACCACTCGCCTCTCTGGGCCTTCTCCAACCCAAAAGAAAATCAAACAGCCAAGCGGCTTGCCAATTCGGCTCATAAATCTAATATCCAAAAGAAATATAAACATGTACCTTTTGTCGGCATATCATTATATCCTTTCCACCTTTTTCCAATTCATCGGATATAAGGGTCATCCCAATCAAATCCAATCTGCATTAATCCACAACACAATCATTCGCTTATATCCGAGCCAAATATCATTTAAACTCGGGTTTTCTTCTCGATTCCCAACTCTTAACTAGATTATCACATTACAGTTCAAATTTGAATCTCACAATCCAATTTGTCTTGATATCATTCTAATTCAATCTCAGTTACCTCTTAACTGACTTTACTTAAATTCAAATTTACTTTCACAAATTTCTATTAAATTTGTTTTTAATTCAAACAGTCTTTCCTTGGGATTTTTTAAATAGTTTACTCTTTTCAAAAATCAAATTTTCCTTTTGAACATGTCACTGAGCCCTTAATTAATATTCCATTAGTTAAATCACTTCTCTATTTCTTTATCAATATTTGTTAACCAAATATTTTCAATAACCATATTGGCCTTTTATGTTATTTGGAAAACATTTCCGAATATCGCCTTCCTTTATTTTCTAAACTTAGAAAATATATGCTATTTATAATTGGAAAATATTCCAATTACTTATCTCTTTTCCAATCTCGTTTATTTCTATACTTAGGAAATATTCTTTATTATATTTCCAAGCTTACACTTATTTGGGTTAAAACGGATGTTGTGTAAAACATCTTTACGACAACCCAAAAACTATATTCAACTAACTCTTATTCAACATTGATCATCGAGCCTGAAATCTTACTATTTATTTTTTAATAATGAAATCAATCAAGTTGGGGTATAACTACCTCTCAGACCTTGACTGAATAACATTTATAACGTCAAAACAGATATGACTACTTACTCGAATAATCAATACCATACAACTACTTATTCACTTTTAAACACGTATACGCTTCCTGTTTCTATTCTGACTAGATTTTATTCTTAGACTTCCTTTTTGATTTGACTATTCTATTTCTAAGTTCGTTTCCTTATCGACTTCTATATATATATATCGATATGTTGATTTATAACTATCAAATTATCTTAAAAATATTCTAACTCCTTAAATTCATGGAAAAATTCGCCATAACCTCCTTTGTACCAGGAGCATCGGGATATTTCAAATAGCCGCCCATGGCCCTCACCAATCCAAAAGAAAAAGAAAAAGCCAAGCGGCTAGCCGAGACGGCGCATAAAATCTCATATATGAAGTAAATACATACCTTTTTGTCGAGCATTCTATTTATATACCTTAATACCTTATCCATACCTATCTCATGTATATTTATACCTGCCCAGTCTATTTTAACTATACCTGATCATTTTAACTCAATTCGTTAATTAATTTGTTAATTAACTCTTTAGTCTATTTCACTTTTATATTTGAACATGACATGTTCAAATATATTTAACTTGCTTATTAACTAATTTGAATCCAATTTCAAATTTAAGTTCTATATTCGATTTCGAATATCCATTTACAAATCCAATTCACCTTTCAATGTTCAACTTCAAATTCAAAACTCGATTAACTAATTTCTCTTCGACTTAGTTAATTCTATTCAATTTCTATTCAAATTTTATATCACTTCTAATATTCAAATCTATATATCAAATTCTATTCAAATTCTATATATTCAAATCCTATATTTGAATTCCTTTATATTTTCTATATTCAAATTCTTTATTTGAATTCCATTTGAATTTCTATATTCAAACTCTATTTGAATTTCTATATTCCAACTCTATTTCAATTCCATTGAATTTCATATATTCAAACTCCCTTTGAATTTCCTATATTCAAATCTTATTAATACTCTATATGAATTCTATATTCAATTTTCCATTATTTAAATCTTCTTTATTCAAATCTCATTTGAATTTCTATATTCAAATCCCCTTTGAATTTTCTGTATTCAAATCCCCTTTGAATTTTCTTATTTAAATTCTATGTTTGAACTTCCTTTATTCAAATTCCTTTTGAAACTTTCTTTATTCATTCTTTAAATAAGTCTCAATTTCAATCCCTTTTGAAATGAATATTTGTACCCTTGGAAAATAGATTTCCCTTTCAATTTCACACTTGTATTTTTATTTCTGAATTATCCAATGATAATTCTTTTCACTTCATTTATAAACTTTGTTTATAAAAGAACTATTTATCAACTTTGTTTATAAAGGAACTTCTCGTTTTATTTCTTTTAAAAAAAGTTAATATTTCAAATCTATTTAAAATTCAAATTCTATTATCCAAATTCTATATTTGAATTCCCATTTTGAAATTCAACACAACTTGTCTTTCCCAAAACAAATTGTAACACCCCGTAATTCTGTGACATTAAGATCCTCAAATTAAAGTATAATTAATTTTTAAAAGAAAAATTAAAAGAAAAAGATCCATGCAGTTGTTTAATTTAAGTATTGTAACTAACATGAAAAAGAGAAGTAAGGAGAGAACAATAATTATTATTGTTCTAAGACTTATTAACAAAAGCCTCTGTAGCTCAGTTGGTTAAGGCATTGGATTTGTAGGATGGAGGTCCGAGGTTCGAACCCCGGCGGCGGCATAATTTTTTATCTTTGTTTTAGAGAGGGCCAATTGAACATGCAAATATATGTACGTATACAAATTCAAAATTTGAAAGGATAAGAACGTACATATAAGGAAATAAAGAAAATATATATATACATATGAGAATATAAATATATATATATGCAAAAACATATGTACACAAAAGATAAAATTCAAGATAAGGCTAAAGTCAATGAAATATTGCAACATCATTTGAATTTTGAAAATAAAATGAAAGTTGTGCGTATATATATACGCGTAAAATGGTCGTTAGAGGAATTGTATACATATAAGAATATTTCATGTAAATAAAACAGTTAAATAAATTCCAGAAATTCAAAAGTTCGAAAATCAAATTTCTACGCCAAAATAGCTTGTGGGACCCAATGCTGACTCAGCACTGCGTGTATGATAAGGTTTGGCTAGATTCATCTACGTACCTGGACTATTTTCTTAACTGGGTTCAATGCTGACTCAGCGCTGCATGTATGATAAGGTTTGGCTAGATTCATCTACGTACCTGGACTATTTTCTTAACTGGGTTAATTGCTGACTCAGCGCTGCGTGTACGATAAGGTCTTGAGCAGCTATATGAACAGCCCTAGTCTTCATTCTCTTTGCACGGATTCTCTTCTACCCTTATGCTGCTAAGATTCATGGCTTCTTCCCCTCCTCTAAATTAAAATAAATAATCAAAATAAAATATAAATTCAAGACGAGGAGATGCTGCACAAATCTGTTCAAGAAGGGATTCAAATCAAAGTGAAGAATTCAAAGGCTAAATCAACAAACCTCGAACAACGACATACGAATCTTAGCATCGCCATTCTTCTATTCTAGATCTAATTTCTGTAAGTTGGTTGTTTCTAGATTTGAACGTTTTTGCTTTATTTTGTGACATGAAATTAAAGGAATAAAAGAATATGCCAAATCTCTCTCTCTATTCGAATCTGTGTTTATACTCTTGGACTAAATTAAGAACTGTTATGATTCAAGGACAAATAAGACTTTGCCTAAGACCGTTGCCTATGACTATGGATTCTGAGATCATGTGCCTTTGGACTATGAACATAAGCCTTCGATTTTGGGACATAAAACATTGCCTATGACGGTGACTTATGACTATGGGAATTATTTTCCCTTTTGACTATGAATATTGCCTATGACTATGGACATTTGCCTACGATTTTGAACACACGCCTTTGATTTGGACATAAAGTATTACCTATGACATAACAACGGTGACTTAAACACCTATGATTCATGACTAGGAAAATTGTTGCTTAGGTTTTGTGACTATGAAATTGGGTCTAAAACCCGATTTATCTATTCTGTCTGTTCTTGATTTTCTTTGGTTTTAGACCGTGGGAAATTACCTATTAAGTTAGGTCTACCCATGTTCTCGAACCTATTCTGTCTATTCTTGGTTTTAGACCGTGGGAATTTACCTATTAAGTTATGTCTACCCATATTCTTGAACCTTCGTCGTTATTCAAAATCTTTTTATACCAATTATTATGTCCACCCTTTTTCATAGCATCTTTGGTTCATTCCCTATTTTCTACGAATCTAGAATTATTTACAATCTAGGTTGAATCATGATTATACGAACGGTGGGAATGCGATTTGGGAAAAACACAAAAATAAACATAAATATAGTTGTAAGCTTGAAATTGGCATAGTTTGGAAGCGAACATGATTCTGATTTGTACAATTTTAGAACATGTGTTAAGACATGTGAATTGGGTAGATTTGACATGGATTATAGGTTATGAAATTTAGATCTAGTATTGGCCTGTAAACTGAAAAACTAGAATAATAAATCTAGTTTGTATGTAGACTGTAAATTAGAAGAATAAATCTAGTTTTTGGGCATAAACGGTGAACTAGAACAGAAAATCTAGTTTGGCATATAAATCTAGTTTAGCATAAACTGAAAATAAAGATGATAGATCTAAATTGCTATGAACTGTAGGTTAGGCAAATCAAGATTTGGGCCTAGAATATAAGTCTGTTAGCGATAAATGAATATAGGCCAAATTCGTTTAAAAAGGGGGAAATGGGCTGTAAGATAAATTGTTAACAATTTATAATGAAAAGAAAGATATTTTGATAACACCCCTTTTTATAACTCGTACCAGAAAGTTCTAGGGTGACAGAGAGGTTAATGTCTAGGCTTGGGTTTGGAAAATATAAGTTTCCTGCCCTCCCTGGCTATCCCTAACTGATCCGACGAAGGGGATGGTTGCTTTCAAATCAAGGTTTGGAAATTAATCAGAAAACCCTTTGAACTTAGAAAACATGAATATGCCTAACCCGAGGTTAGACTGAGTTGCGGTGTAAACCTGCCCGGAACCGACAGGCACATCTAGTAACCGTGGCAATATCTGTCTATTGTGAGAGGTTGCGGCTTTAATTTATTAATTAAAGCTAGAACAAGAAGGGCAGGGTTAAGTCCATAGGAACACTTAACCAACATAGTTAAAGCTAGAATGGGAAGGTTAAGTCCATAGGAGCACTTAACCAACTTAACACTGTTAAGCTAGAATGGTAGGGTTAAGTCCATAGAAACACTAACCAACTTAACACAGTTAAAGCTAGAATGGGAGGGTTAAGTCCATGGGAATACTTAGCCAAATTAACATGTTGACTAGACTAGAAGGTGGGGTTAAGTAAAGTTAATACACTTAGCCAATTTAGCATGTTAATTAGACTAGAGGTTGGGGTTAAGTAATACACTTAGCCAATTTAATATGTTAGCTGGGTTGGACCGTAGGGTTAAGTAAACTTGAACACTTAACCATCAGAATATGATAAATGAATAGGGTTAAGTCTAAGACAAGAAGAGATGATACTTAACCATTAATAACAGGTTTAGTTAAAACCGGTGGGAAAGGTTAAGTTAAAAAGAGAACACTTAACCAATACAGGATGAATGGGTAGGGTTAAGAAATACTTAACCAATATGACTTGGTTTGTGGTGGGGTTAAGTCAACATGAATACTGACAACACTTAACCAGTTTAACAGGATAAGGGAAGAGGGTTAAGTTAGCTTGAATCGACTAAAGACACTTAACCAATCCAACTTAACGGGAAAAAGAACTAAGTAGTAAAACTTAGTTAATAAGACAATGATCCTAGAAACTAAGTGGTAAAACTTAGTTAGTAGAACTAAGTAGTAATTCTTAGTATAACACGAAGGAGCGGACGTCCATCTGATTTTAAAGAAGACTCCAACGAATTGGGATACGAAGCCCGAGGCTTCGAGGGGACGTTAGGGTACTCTTGGTATCCCTCTGTGAGGCTGCAGATGATCCGCCTGGGCGCACAGAGGTTAAGGTCTGCGGTAGAAGAGCCAAGGGTATGCCTTGGTTGCAATATATGGCAACCAAAAGACTAGGATGGACCAGCGTGATTCGGCGAGAAGACGGAAGCCATGTGATAGCAACTCGTCGTTTACCTACCATCTTGAGTCAATCGAGATACGTAAAGCGGAAAGGCGGAGAACTCCAAAAGACCATATACTTGCTATCTAGTTATGGGTGAGGATGGCCATAGGTTTGTGGGGCATAGAGGGCCTGCGTATAGTTCTCATTTTTTAAGGTGTGCCTTTCATTAGTTGAGGGAGGGGTCGAGTGGGACCATAGCCACCGGAAAAAAACAGACCTTAGCATCTGCATCGGCAGATATTGAAAGCTCCCGACCGAGTTCTGTATTTCTAGAGTTGCCCTGACAACGGAACTCGGACCGCACATTTCTGGACATGTGCATCTAGACAAGCGATAACGATTCGCGATACATGCGGGGGAAAAGTCTAGGAACATGTACCACTCTAGGTGGTGTGTCCTAGACTAAAGGGCATCTTTCGACAGGTAGCATAATCCCTAGTTTGGAACTAGGTGGCATAAACCCTGAATCCAAGAATCGTTCAGAAAAATAGCATAAGTTCTAGTTGAATCTAGAAGACACTTGATAGAAAACCCTAGATTAGATCTAGGTAATTAAATAATAAATGGATGCCTGAAGGCGACGGAAACTACAGGGATTGGGATCACTTTATCGTTACTAGTAGGGACACTAGTTAGGCAGCGCAGAGACATAGAAACCAGTATATCGCGGTAAAAGCGAAGTGGAGAAAGTGTTATAGTATATCCAGTTTATCTTGTCCTAGTATAGCTTGTGTTAATCCTATCTTGTTGATCTTATCATCATGGTGTTATCTTGTATTCAGTTAATTCATGTCGTTCTGTTTTCCTTGTTCATTTGCTAGAAGTAACTGAACTTACTCAGGCTTTATGTCTGACTCTGTTTTTCTTTCGCTTATTTTCTTCCATCCCCCCCAGGTAGTTGAGGAGGGAATAGTATAACTCAGGATTAGACTGGACCGTTGCTCTTTCCCAGCTTGAAGATTTGACGAAGTTGTCTTTGGATTCTCTTCCAGATGCTATGGCTGGCTCTTGCTACATTGGGGAATATATAAATGTATTTTCATGCTTCTTTATTTTATAAAGACAGATGATACTCTGATATTGTAAAAGAATCTTGTACAGACTATTTTATCAATAAAGCAAAGTTCTATTTTCCACTGTTTAATATTTGTCTGTCTTGTAATTTATCTGCATCTTTTACCCAAAATGCTCCACAGAACTTAGTGCTTTCCCTTTGTGAGTGACACTAATGGACGTGGGGTGTTACACGTGGTATCAGAGCTGAAGGTTACCGGATCAGATAAAAGATTTGAAAAATTATTTTCAAATGGTTTTTAAAGAAGCATTTTCAAAAGAAAGGATTTGTTTTAAAAGGCATATTCCCCAAAGCCATAAGCACTATCTTTTGACTCTCTGCTTGAGTCCTTGTTTTCTTCTTTCTTGAGTCTCTGGGGCTCCCGGATTTCTGGGAGGTAACCTCATCGAAGGGCGAAGTAGTGCCCGACTTCCATCTATAGCCGTAGTTGTTTCACTTACGGCCAGTCTTCTTTCAAGCTTAGTAGGGTCTTCGGTATGATGGAAGCAACTTTCGAGGGATTTGCCAACGTGGTTATACACAGAAAAAGGTGAGGAGTTTGGCAAAAGGGAGCACAACCCCAGGATGAGGAAATCATGGATGTAGGTTTAGCTCACGAAGGAGGAAGAAAATTATAAAAGAGGAAGTATCTTTACTATGGTATGATAGGGCATATAATTAAGGACAAAGGACAAGATTTTCAGAAGGGAAAGTACATGCTGAGCGTACCTAGGAGATAAGCGGTAAAAGTTTCTGTTGGAAGAATCTAATTTTTCTGTTCGGATTTAGCACTTCGCATTTGTTCATATATACTTCCATAGTTGGGTCTCTGCACCATAGTACTTGTATAGTAGAAAGATCCCACTAGAGTCTCAAATCCAATTGGTGGCCCGACCAGTTTATTTTTTTAGTAGGGATTTGAGAATAGCTATCGAGTTTTCTTATATCATCTCACGTAGATCGTCTAAATTCGGGGGAGATATTCCTTGGGTGCTTGTCTGATATTGGTTTAGGCCTTTGGGGCTTGTACTTGAGGAATGTCGAGTTCGGTTTGGATGGTTTGCGGGAGAGATGAATAGTTGTGGTAGGCACTCCAAAGAGCACGTAGTGACCTTTCGACTCTTATAGTTATGGCATGACGGATAAGAGGGAAACCTCTAATCATCTTAGTACGTATACTTTGTACCGTGATTGACATCTGTTTATTTTGGAATTGGAGGTCGGAAACTTCACAACCGTGAAGTTAAATTAGTTAAGATACAATGGAGTAAAGCTCAAGAAGGCTAGATACTAGCAACATGCCCTTTTTCCTTAGGGGTGCATCCTTGATTTCTCTGTTTAGGAGCTTTACGCGTAGTTGTTTCTCCCTTTCCAAAGTATAACCTCTAGATCGAATCTGCGATCCTTAGGTAGAAGCCAATGGATGTAAACATGTATTTGAAACATGTTATGGTTGAATGGTTGCAAGTGGTTGCAAATGGTTGCTCGTGGATGCATATGCATACGTATTAGGCACTAGATCAAGTTCGGACGCTCTCATATTGCATTTACATATATGCATTTGTTTATAAGTTGAACTTGATATGATATCATATGGACTTTGCATATGGATGAATGGCTGTGCACGCATGTAATATTTACATGACTAGGGATGTTTGCATGCATGATTGGACGCATGGCACTAACATGATTTGCATTAAGGAGGTCAACTGAATCAGTAGACCGCCTGATTTTGCATTAGATGGAGACATATACACACACTATGCATATGAACATGAAAGCATTAGAAATCTTTTAAGGACAATGAATGCCTGTGATTGAATGGTTGAGTAGATGGGTGATTGGATGGTAGGACACATTCTTCCTGACTTGAAGATTTCGGGGACGAAATCCTTTTAAGTGGGGGAGAATGTAACACCCTGTAATTCTGTGACATTAAGATCCTCAAATTAAAGTATAATTAATTTTTAAAAGAAAAAGAAAAAGATCCATGCAGTTGTTTAATTTAAGTATTGTAACTAACATGAAAAAGAGAAGTAAGGAGAGAACAATAATTATTATTGTTCTAAGACTTATTAACAAAAGCCTCTGTAGCTCAGTTGGTTAAGGCATTGGATTTGTAGCATGGAGGTCGGGGGTTCGAACCCCGGCGGCGGCATAATTTTTTATCTTTGTTTTAGAGAGGGCCAACCGAACATGCAAATATATGTACGTATACAAATTCAAAATTTGAAAGGATAAGAACGTACATATAAGGAAATAAAGAAAATATATAGATATATATATATACATATGAGAATATAAATATATATATATATGCAAAAACATATGTATACAAAAGATAAAATTCAAGATAAGGCTAAAGTCAATGAAATATGGCAACATCATTTGAATTTTGAAAATAAAATGAAAGTTGTGCATATATATATACGCGTAAAATGGTCGTTAGAGGAATTGTATACATATAAGAATATTTCATGTGAATAAAACAGTTAAATAAATTCCAGAAATTCAAAAGTTCGAAAATCAAATTTCTACGCCAAAATAGCTTGTGGGACCCAATGCTGACTCAACACTGCGTGTATGATAAGGTTTGGCTAGATTCATCTATGTACCTAGACTATTTTCTTAACTAGGTTCAATGCTGACTCAGCGCTGCGTGTACGATAAGGTCTTGAGCAGCTATATAAACAGCCCTAGTCTTCATTCTCTTTGCACCAATTCTCTTCTACCCTTATGCTGCTAAGATTCATGGCTTCTTCCCCTCCTCTAAATTAAAATAAATAATCAAAATAAAATATAAATTCAAGACGAGGAGATGCTGCACAAATCTGTTCAAGAAGGGATTCAAATCAAATTGAAGAATTCAAAGGCTAAATCAACAAACCTCAAACAACGACATACGAATCTTAGCATCGCCATTCTTCTATTCTAGATCTAATTTCTGTAAGTCAGTTGTTTCTAGATTTGAACGTTTTTGCTTTATTTTGTGACATGAAATTAAAGGAATAAAAGAATATGCCAAATCTCTCTCTCTCTCTATTCGAATCTGTGTTTATACTCTTGGACTAAATTAAGAACTGTTATGATTCAAGGACAAATAAGACTTTGCCTAAGACCGTTGCCTATGACTATGGATTCTGAGATCATGTGCCTTTGGACTATGAACATAAGCCTTTGATTTTGGGACATAAAACATTGCCTATGACGGTGACTTATGACTATGGGAATTATTTTCCCTTTTGACTACGAATATTGCCTATGACTATGGACATTTGCCTATGATTTTGAACACAAGCCTTTGATTTGGACATAAAGTATTACCTATGACATAACAACGGTGACTTAAACACCTATGATTCATGACTAGGAAAATTGTTGCTTAGGTTTTGTGACTATGAAATTGGGTCTAAAACCCGATTTATCTATTCTGTCTGTTCTTGATTTTCTTTGGTTTTAGACCGTGGGAATTTACCTATTAAGTTAGGTCTACCCATGTTCTCGAACCTATCCTGTCTATTCTTGGTTTTAGACCGTGGGAATTTACCTATTAAGTTATGTCTACTCATATTCTTGAACCTGCGTCGTTATTCAAAATCTTTTTATGCCAATTATTATGTCCACCCTTTTTCATAGCATCTTTGGTTCATTCCCTATTTTCTACGAATCTAGATTTATTTACAATCTAGGTTGAATCATGATTATACGAACGGTGGGAATGCGATTTGGGAAAAACACAAAAATAAACATAAATATAGTTGTAAGCTTGAAATTGGCATAGTTTGGAAGCGAACATGATTCTGATTTATACAATTTTAGAACATGTGTTAAGACATGTGAATTGGGTAGATTTGACATGGATTATAGTTTATGAAATTTAGATCTAGTATTGGCCTGTAAACTGAAAAACTAGAATAATAAATCTAGTTTGTATGTAGACTGTAAACTAGAAGAATAAATCTAGTTTTTGGGCATAAACGGTGAACTAGAATAGATAATCTAGTTTGGCATATAAAATCTAGTTTAGCATAAACTGAAAATAAAGATGATAGATCTAAATTGCTATGAACTGTAGGTTAGGCTAATCAAGATTTGGGCCTAAAATATAAGTCTGTTAGCGATAAATGAATATAGGCCAAATTCGTTTAAAAAGGGGGAAATGGGATGTAAGATAAATTGTTAACAATTTATAACGAAAAGAAAGATATTTTGATAACACCCCTTTTTATAACTCGTACCAGAAAGTTCTAGGGTGACAGAGAGGATAATGTCTAGGCTTGGGTTTGGAAAATATAAGTTTCCTGGCCTCCCTGGCTATCCCTAACTGATCCGACGAACGGGATGGTTGCTTTCAAAACAAGCTTTGGAAATTAATCAGAAAACCCTTTGAACTTAGAAAACATGAATATGCCTAACCCGAGGTTAGACTGAGTTGCAGTGTAAACCTGCCCGGAACCGACCGGCACATCCAATAACCGTAGCAATATCTGTCTAATGTGAGAGGTTGCGGCTTTAATTTATTAATTAAAGGTAGAACAAGAAGGGCAGGGTTAAGTCCATAGGAACACTTAACCAACACAGTTAAAGCTAGAATGGGAAGGTTAAGTCCATAGGAGCACTTAACCAACTTAACACTGTTAAGCTAGAATGGTAGGGTTAAGTCCATAGAAACACTAACCAACTTAACACAGTTAAAGCTAGAATGGGAGGGTTAAGTCCATGGGAATACTTAGCCAAATTAACATGTTACTAGACTAGAAAGGTGGGGTTAAGTAAAGTTAATACACTTAGCCAATTTAGCATGTTAATTAGACTAGAGGTTGGGTTAAGTAATACACTTAGCCAATTTAATATGTTAGCTGGGTTGAACCGTAGGGTTAAGTAAACTTGAACACTTAACCATCAGAATATGATAAATGAATAGGGTTAAGTCTAAGACACGAAGAGATGATACTTAACCATTAATAATAGGTTTAGTTAAAACCGGTGGGAAAGGTTAAGTTAAAAAGAGAACACTTAACCAATACAGGATGAATGGGTAGGGTTAAGAAATACTTAACCAATATGACTTGGTTTGTGGTGGGGTTAAGTCAACATGAATACTGACAACACTTAACCAGTTTAACAGGATAAGGGAAGAGGGTTAAGTTAGCTTGAATCGACTAAAGACACTTAACCAATCCAACTTAACGGGAAAAAGAACTAAGTAGTAAAACTTAGTTAAGAAGACAATGATCCTAGAAACTAAGTGGTAAAACTTAATTAGTAGAACTAAGTAGTAATTCTTAGTATAACACGAAGGAGCGGACGTCCATCTGATTTTAAAGAAGACTCCAACGAATTGGGATACGAAGCCCGAGGCTTCGACGGGACGTGAGGGTACCCTTGGTCCCTCTGTGAGGCTGCAGATGATCCGCCTGGGCGCACAGAGGTTAAGGTCTGCGGTAGAAGAGCCAAGGGTATGCCTTGGTTGCAATATATGGCAACCAAAAGACTAGGATGGACCAGCGTGATTCGGCGAGAAGACGGAAGCCCTGTGATAGCAACTCGTCGTCTACCTACCATCTTGAGTCAATCGAGATACGTAAAGCGGAAAGGCGGAGAACTCCAAAAGACCATGTACTTGCTATCTAGTTATGGGTGAGGATGGCCATAGGTTTGTGGGGGCATAGAGGGCCTGCGTATAGTTCTCATTTTTTAAGGTGTGCCTTTCATTAGTTGAGGGAGGGGTCGAGTGGGACCATAGCCACCGGAAAAAAACAGACCTTAGCATCTGCATCGGCAGATATTGAAAGCTCCCGACCGAGTTCTGTATTTCTAGAGTAGCCCTGACAACGGAACTCGGACCGCACATTTCTAGGCATGTGCATCTAGACAAGCGATAACGATTCGTGATACATGCGGGGGAAAATTCTAGGAACATGTACCACTCTAGGTGGTGTGTCCTAGACTAAAGGGCATCTTTCGATAGGTAGCATAATCCCTAATTTGGAACTAGGTGGCATAAACCCTGAATCCAAGAACCGTTCAGAAAAATAGCGTAAGTTCTAGTTGAATCTAGAAGGCACTTGATAGAAAACCCTAGATTAGATCTAGGTAATTAAATAATAAATGGATGCCTGAAGGCGACGGAAACTACAGGGATTGGGATCACTTTATCGTTACTAGTAGGGACACTAGTTAGGCAGCGCAGAGACATAGAAACCAGTATATCGCGGTAAAAGCGAAGTGGAGAAAGTGTTATAGTATATCCAGTTTATCTTGTCCTAGTATAGCTTGTGTTAATCCTATCTTGTTGATCTTATCATCATGGTGTTATCTTGTATTCAGTTAATTCATGTCGTTCTGTTTTCCTTGTTCATTTGCTAGAAGTAACTGAACTTACTCAGGCTTTATGTCTGACTCTGTTTTTCTTTCGCTTATTTTCTTCCATCCCCCCAAGGTAGTTGAGGAGGGAATAGTATAACTCAGGATTAGACTGGACCGTTGCTCTTTCCCAGCTTGAAGATTTGACGAAGTTGTCTTTGGATTCTCTTCCAGATGCTATGGCTGGCTCTTGCTACATTGGGGAATATATAAATGTATTTTCATGCTTCTTTATTTTATAAAGACAGATGATACTCTGATATTGTAAAAGAATCTTGTACAGACTATTTTATCAATAAAGCAAAGTTCTATTTTCCACTGTTTAATATTTGTCTGTCTTGTAATTTATCTGCATCTTTTACCCAAAATGCTCCACAGAACTTAGTGCATTCCCTCTGTGAGTGACACTAACGGACGTGGGTTGTTACACAAATTCAAAACAGTATCTCTGGTAGTAATTCGTCACTTACAACTCGAAAATGAATACTGATGATGCAGCTGTCATCATCAGAATCTATTTTCCAGCGATAGAAGTGAGTTCAATACTGTAAAACCATTTCTAAACATTTCCACCTTGAAATTCATTTCAAAATGTAATTCACACTGCTTGTAAAACAATTTAAAATCTCCCAGGATCTTAAAATTTTCCTTATTTTTAATCCAAATCCATTTACAAACACTTATCCATTTCTCTAGATTTTTAACTCAATTTCTGGTTTAAAATTTCAGATTCAACTCATCTGATTTCACGTATTTCACTTATATGAATTCTGATTGGTTATTTACATAACCGTTTAATTTATAATCTTAATCGATTATAATAAAAACCAATATATCCACTATATTATAATTTTGATATATATATCTTCTCTATATCAAGATATACCTTAGGTAAACTTATTTTAATTTACCCTCTTTTCAAAACATATCGTGTCGACCCATCATATTCGAGTGTTTAGTAACTCCTACCGATACAGTGGATCAAACTGATCGACCAGAACTCATAAACAACTCAACCAATGAATCTCCACAATATATAACCGTTTTTATATCAATAACAAATACGTTCACTCATATATATACACTCAAACTCAATCTAGGGTATTACTAACCCTATCTCTACCGAGTCATGCCACAGAGCCAAGGTGATTCACTTAACTTAAGCTATGATACCAAATGTAATGACCTGGGATTTTGTCGACTTTGGTTATCGCCATAAACTCAATGATGACTAACCAAACATCGAAAAATACTGGTCATTAATGAAAGAAATTAGAGGGTGAGGATAGATAAGGTAGAAACTTAGAATAGAAGAAGAAGAAGAACACAACATCAGAGTAACACGAATATCACAGCGGAATGAACAACGTATAATAGATAATATATACTTGAAATAAAATCATTATATGTATACAATAACATTATCAGAGTACAACACTTACAACACAGCGGAAATAACAATAGCTATATGATCCTGAAGCCTCCTGCTCCAGCTCTTCAAGTATATCTGTAAAACCCGACTACTTGACTGCCCGTACAAATTTAGGCACCCAAGAGTTTAGGGAAACAAGCAAATAAACTCCGAGTCAATCATGGGACTGGTATGAGTAAAACAGTTAAAACAGTTCAAGCAGGTAATCGATATCTCATAAGACCACGCCATATAACGGAATAGGTTTTTTTCCTTATGAGAATCCAAAATATCTTTATATCAACAACCTTTTGATATTATAATAATGTCTATCAACACAATATAATAATCATCTAGCAGAAACGCTTTCATCTCACGTTCTACAAACATAGTATACAATCAAAACCGCAAGCACGTATTGGGTAATGGATTTCCAACTATGACAAGGTATGGAACCACCTTTCGCTAGTGTACCTCTAGAGAGGAATACACTGGGTTCAACAAGAACATCGGCCACACATGACCGATCACTCATTTCGCTTGAGTGTATCGAATGTATATCACCAATGGTTGGGATCAGCAACCGTTTCCCGAATGGGACAGCTTCAACAATAGATTTTTAGAAGTAAATGAAACTCTAGATCAGGTGATTATACACCCTACTTCGGTGCGACCGACTTAGCCATGCTGCCTGCCCGATTTCTGTCATTTACCGGATGTGAGGCTAGAAGCTACGCTTTATCATCACACCAGATTCACTTTCAATGCCACATCGTCAAATCCATCAAATCACCGATTGACGCCCTCAACCATACATTATGTGTTAGCTAAAAGAAGTTTCCTTCTCCGCTTCCACTCTTGGTACGGTTGGAGAAATCAATATACATGATCGTCTGGAAATACTTTGTCAGACATCCGTCCATACAAGCCATCCAGGAACAGGATGAACCGAAGGCACTATTCTGTAAACAGGATAGCCCTTGCATAACTCCGTCTTCAATTTCCTTTGGCATATATGATTTGCAACGCTTATGCCATTACAGAGTGGTTCTTTGGATAATAATCCAACCGGTCTCTCCATATTAACAACGTTAAAATGGTCAAAACTTCGATAGTTTGTGATTTAACTATCGAAGAAAAACAGGTGTGCAAACAACGATATTATTTCCAAATGGAAATTTATATCAGTCAAACATCATTCAACATTTATCTATTTATTTCATTAATTTACTTATCTCTTGTTTCCCTATATTCAATATTTCTTATTTTCTAAATTTGGAAAATATACGTTATTAACAATGGAAAACATTTCCATTTCTTGTTTTCTTTATTAGAAAACATTTCTGGATCCTTATTTGGAAAACATTTCCAAAGCTTCTTCATTGGACTTAGACAGATGTTTAAACAAACCATCGCGATGCCTACTCAAACCATTTCCTTTAATTACTAAATTCACTTAACCATCCTTTACTATCGAACCTTAACCATTCTTTAGTTAAAAATGAAGTCAATCAAGTTGGGGTAATACTACCTCTCAGAACTTTACTGAACAACGTTTCAAACCTTGAAATAGACAAAGTTCACCCTTCAAATTCTTTAACAAACTTCCTTACGTAACCTTAATTTCGAGTAACTATATTCGATTAACTCTTTTATTTTAACTCTATTCACTTAACTCCTTTGGATTAACTCTATTCACTTAACTCCTGTCGAATAAACTATATTTGATAACTCCTCTAAGTCTATTCGAATAAACTATATTCGATTAACTCCTCTAATTCCATTCGAATAAACTTTATTCGATTTATTCCTTTAACTATTCGAATAAACTATATATTCGATTAACTCCTTTTGCTTTTCTCTAATCTATTAAACTAACATCGATTAACTCCTTTTAACTCGATTAAACTAACATCGATTAACTCGATTAAACTAACATCGATTAACTCCTTTTAACTCGATTAAACTAACATCGATTAACTACTTTTAACTCAATTAAACTATTCATTTAGAAAGATTTACTTTTAGTAACGGTTCTTCACTTTACAAATGATTTCCCTTTTTTTATTCTATTCGTAAATGGTTTTACAAATATTCCCTATTCAATCTCATTTGTAAATGGTTTACAAACATTTCTCTTTCTGATTGATTTGTAAATGGTTTACAAACCTTCCTCTTTCTATTCTATTTGCTAATGGTTTTACACTATTTCCTTTTCAATCCTACTTGTAAACGATTTACAAATATTTCCTTGTATATCTTTATTTATTCTACTCTAGTTAGTTCCTTTTCTCTATTCTATTCGTTTTATCAACATTTTTCCCTTTTATAAAACTCTATTCGTTTTATAAACATTTCCCCTTTTATTTACTTTCGAAATATTTACTTTTATAAAATCTATTGAATTTATAAAATCTCTTTTATTTCAATATACATTGAAATAATTCTTTTTACATCCCAGGGTCTTTTATGATATTTAAAATATCGAATAACAAGGATCAATATCATTCCAACACACATAATCCATAACAAATTATATAACACATCATATATCACAATATATGAAAAACAGTAAAATAAATGTTGAGGAATCCAGTTGGATTCCTCCAACCTGTTTCCCTGTATCCACAGATGTTACACAATAAAATCAACATCACTTTCAGTTCCGTATGATATATTATGTTAAACGAAATCAATATAGAAATTCAACTAACTGACTAGCAGTTCAATCAAACAGTCAACACGCAGTCAATCAACCAACATTTAACAGTTCTAAAAATACAGCATGAAATTATAACTGTTCAGAGTTAATGAGATTCACTCACTTTTGCAGTTCATCGTTAAAGAATGATAAACTGTTATTTGATTTGAATCAAACAGTTTATTTCGCCATAAATTCAAACTAGCTTCAATCCACTTCCAGTCAGTTCCACTACGTAGTCGTCGTCCACACGATTCCAACGGATCTTGTTTCGCTGAAAACCGGTGTCGTATGATAAAGTTACGGCATTTCGAAGTTTACACATATAATTAAATAAATAAAACAATATCCATTTGGGCTTTTTACCCCTTTCCGGCCCACTTACCCTTCAAATACCCAACCTAACATTCTCCTTTCTTCCCCAATATAATTTGCCGTGACCTCCTTTTCTTCATCAGCCCATTCGAAGATCTTCCACCGCCTTCTTCCACCTTGCTTCACCATCGTTCATCCCGAAATAACCACCAATATTCTTCTCTTCGCGACCTCCTTCCTCCCATACCCGAATTGCTAAACTTGCACACACCATTTCCTGTTTGGTTACAGACCGAACTCGTGCCACCTAGTGTCAGCACCGACACTTAAAATCACTGAATTCCACATAAAAATCAAAATCGAAGCTATGCGATATCCTGAGTTCAAATCTGAACTCGAAACCAAGGATCAAAACTTCCATCACCCCATTTAGGATAACCCTAGTTTTGCTGTTGATATTTGAGCTTCAGCTAACCCAAATTGCACCTTAAAAAACTCATCCCAAGTCGAAGAACAACTCTCAAAGATTCGGAATCTATACGTATTTTGATTTAACGATTTTTCTTTGAATTTATATTAATTTTTGTTTGTGGAAAATGTCACTGTAAACACCCAGTGGCGTTAAATATAGTTGCAGTGGTGGTTGGCTTCGTTCGTGGCTGAGAAGGGATGGACTTGGCTTGTTCTTAGATCAGATAAAATATTGGATATTTTTATTTATTTATTTTATTGATTTTATATAGTGTATCTGTCTTCTAAAAATCGATGTGACCACACACGATACCCAAAAATCACCAAAATGGACATACCACTAGAGTTTGACATTACGGTCCCAACTAAACTGGTTTCGTCGAATTCCGACTCCGTATGCTCACACAGCGTATTTTTAACCGTCGAAATACTGACTGTTTCTCACTCTAAAAATCCGTACGACCACACAGTGACTCTAAAAATCACAAAACTGGAAATCTAACAACTATTTGACATTGCGGATCCAACAAAACTAGTTTCGTCGAATTCCGACTTCGTTTGCAATACCGGCTATTTTTAAAGCTTTGAATGACCCATTTAAATATATAAATATATTTAAATATAATTATATTAAATATTTATAAATAAATATTATCGTATATATTCACCGTGGAATACCATACAGCTCTATAATATTCCTATATGAATTTCTAACTTGATATTTCAATTTGGGTCAACCCGATATTCTATTTATATTGAAATTCCTTTTTAAAATATAAATAATTCCTTTATAAATTGTAAAGGAATTCCACAGCGACTTTTCTGAAATTTGATTTGGACGTGAATCAAAATCTACACGACGAACTCCCGATTTTTCCTCTTCCACTAGAAAGATATACTTCACCAGCTCCCAACGTTTCTTGTTTCACAGAAATCCGGCATAAAACGAATCCTGTACATTCAGTTGAAGTTCGAATTGCCAATTTATGAACTGCAGCGCCATTTCGAGCTCGATTATAATTATATTATAATTATACGTTCAAACTATCGTTTATATAATATATACATTATTTAAATTCAATTCCAAGCTGAATTGAATATACCAGATGATCCAGTTCACACCACATGGCCATTTCAGCCAATTCTGATTATTTCAGAATTAAATATATTATTTTATTTATTATTTTAATTAAATATTCACCATTATTTAATTCCACGACCATTTAATTCACTATATCACTGTATATATAATTAAATTAATTAATCATAATACCCCTGCCAATGCGCGTCATTACAGCCAGAGCCAAGCAATACTTCAAACACTTCAAGCAGAGAGAACCTGAATCAAGCTCCCATGTTTCCACCTTTAAAACCTGGGGGGAAACAGAAAGAAAAGAGGTGAAACAAACTAGGTCAGACATAAGTCTGGTGAGTCCAGTCACTTTAAACAGATAAACAGATAATAGTACCATGACATGTAGATCAAACTAGATGAGAGATAACCGTAACAAGAATTACAAGTTAACAGAAGAAACGGAATGATATAGGCTAAGCTAAGATTTTCACTTCTCTGCACTAATACTAGTATAACTAAATTAGGTGTTACCATAATGTCTAAACTGAAACAGAATAATCTCTATAGAAACAGAATGCTAGTAATGGGCCTTTACCACCCGAACAGACAGAAAGTACATAAGCAGAATAGTAATAATGGGCCTTTACCACCCAACTAATGGGCCTTTACCACCCCAACAGACAGAAGGTATGGAAACATAATCCGAAACAGAATCAGAGACGGAAACAGAATAATCTCTACAGAAACATAATGTTAGAATTAGGTGTACACTAGTAATGGGCCTTTATCACCACAACAGACGGTACCACGAAGAATCAGACAGGTGTTACCACCCAACAGAAATAGACGGTACTAAAAGAAACAGATAGAACTAAGTGTACTGTAAGTCCTACCCCAAGCGATCGGCTCCCTAATACATAAATACCCTGTGTCGGCCCCACAGTAGGGTGTATCACTCCCTAAAGTGGCAACCTATTGACATAGACCGATTTACAGATGTTTCGGTGACTTACATCCTCAGAGAAGACCGGATCGATGCACGCACATGACCCGGTTGGAATGCACCATCAACACCCATCGCCATTATCAAAATGAACCACTTATAATTAGTTCAGTAAGCGTTCCCAGACCCCTACCTAGCGTGGGGTCAAATTTTTGATACAAGAAAGGGTTACTGACTAATATAGGTCCCAAATAACAGATGACACAAGTAATTCCCCTCCTAACCTTGTGTCCTCAGACTAGCAGATTTCAGATTAACTTTTTTACAAGTTTCAGACAGAGTTCAAATTACTAGTTCACAGATCAGACAATCAAGTTAACAAGTTTTCAGATTTACAGATCAGATGTACGGATTTAACAGACTTACAGATTATCTAACTTTGTATTGGGCCTACAGATTCATGAAATGGGTTTATTAGATTCATCAGTCCGGTTAGTTTAACCCTATCCTCCCAACACTTTTTTAGACACTACATTTCTCTTAAAGTTGCATTAATTAAATATTAATGCATAGACCTCTCACATTATGTCGGTAGCTTATGGCCGCTGGATATGCCGGGCGGTTCCGGGCAGACTTCTGCCACAAGCCAGACCTAACCTCGTGTATATGCATATTTTAGTTATGACTATGACCTCTCACATTAGACTGACAGTTTGCGGTTGCTGGTTAAGCCGGTTGGTTCCGGGCAGGCTTCTACCGCAAATGGAGTCTAACCTCGTTTCATAGCCAATTTATTCCAATACAGATTATACACATATCAGACTAATTATGTCCATTTAACAGATTAAACTTCTTTACAAGTTACAGAAGATTAATCAAATTTCCATGTTTTACTCAATCTTAGATCGAGCCTATGGATTTTCATACCAAAATTACAATTACTTAGCTTTCAATAGATTAGGCAATTCAATATATAACAGATCTAGCAGATTAGGCGATTCAACAGATTTAGCAGATAAAAGATATAGCAGATTAGGCAATTCGATAGATTTAGCAGATAACAGATTTATCAGATTAGGCAATTCAACAGATTTAGCAGATTAGGCAATTCAACAGATTTAGCAGATAACAGATTTAGTAAATTAGTCAATTCAACAGATTTAGCAGATAACAGATTTAGCAGATTGGGCAATTCAACAGATTAAACATTTCTAAAATTCTATTTAGATATCTTGCGTAATCATAAATTAAGCCTAAACTTACATGCCTAAATCATGGTCATAATTCATAATACAACATATGCCCAAATTTTTAGTTAAACTTTGCACAGTATAGAATATTCTATAAAAGCCCAAATCATGATATACCATATGAATTATGCCAAATTATAGCCTATGATGCCAAATACCCAAAAATCCATATTTAGGCGTATTCACATTAATAGTTATCCTATTTTAATATAGATCTTTATGCCTAAGTCACACATCCTTCTTTTCTTTTCAAGTCATAGATCGTGATATAAAGTATGCCCCAATCTAGATCTTGAATTTTAATCATGTATTATGTCCTCAAAATCAGATCTTGCATTATAACACACATTATATTCCGAATTCCAAGTCATATGCTATCATATAATAATTCTTCTTCTAAATCACAGTCTATCATACATAGTATGTACTGATTCTAGATCTTAATTTACGACCTATGTTCTTTTCTCAAATCAGTCAAAGATCAGTCATGTCCAATTTATGCATTATCCATTATTTGTCCCATAATTTAGCGTTCATTCGTTGAACACTTATGAGATTTGGCGCAGGCTCGTGGTAGCCTGGCTATAAACAAAAAGGAAGAGAAGGGGGAGCAGATACAGAACAATCACAATAATATTAACAAGATAGATCCACAGAAATGAATGCATAACCTCAGATCCAGGTTCACAAAAATGTCAAGATAATTATTAAATTTCATATCTGAAAATAACTGTATTCAAACAAAGGGAACGATTCTTGATTTCCAGGATCTGTATTCTAACACTGAATAACGCTCCTTTGGCATAGACTATTGATTAGATTAGAAAATAGTTGTTCTCTCTATTCAGATTGGAAGAAGATGCACTAGTTCTAGTTTTGATTCTAGCAAAGTAGCGACGACATTTTTATTTTTAATCAGAATAGATGCAGAGTATAAGCAGAATAAAATTGTGTGGAGAGAAAGCTAGGTTTGGGGGTGTTTAAATAGGTTAGAGCTCACGAATCCGATCAGAAAGGCGTCCAGGTGCAGAAAAATGGATCTGTCCCTAAATCTAGAAAAAGGAAGGGAGGTAGACCCTAAGGTCGACACTAGTTTCGACCTGTTTACCCAGGTCGAGCCCCAGGTCGACCTAGTGTCGGCCTGGGTCCTGGGCGAGAATTTTCCCGCCCAGCCTGGGTGTCTGTTTTGAATTTCGAAATATGAAATTTGAATTTCGGGCTGGTTTTTACTGAAACTTCCGAAGGCCATATCTTCTTCATACGGAGTCCGATTTACGAAATCTTGGACTCTATTCCAAGCAGAATTTTGAGACGAATGCAATGGCGTAACCAGTTTCCCTTAATTATTTTGTTACAATTTAATTATTCTCTAATTTGTTACACTTAGGTTCATAGAAAATATAGGGTGTTAAAGGGTTGAAGGATGAAACTGGATTTAGTTGATCACTACGATTATCGAGGATGGTTTAAACCTGGTGCGATGGCACTTTCAACGATGTTTGAATTGCGGATGGGCCAGGAAGGAGGCATGCAGTTGCACCGTGCACAGTGTATGCTGAGCATCAATATAAGGAATAGAGATGGCACTGTTTGTTATACAAGCCATTTGCATATATAAGTGTGATGTACCTATTTTTGCAACGGCTGTCGATCAAGGCTTGATTTCTTCTACAAGCCATTCAACCTTTTTTCTAAGCAGTTACAAGATACTTAGAAAGTTTGGTGGCTTATTTTTAGGTCACTGTGACTTGGTTAGAAGCCTAACGGCTGTTGATGAAGTCAGCCCATGCATAATAGGGTTTCTCAGTAAGCATGAAAAACTTAAATCGGAATGATATTCAAGTCATTTCCAGGGATCGGAATATGTTGCTTTGCAATAGTTAAGCTTCTATGTAAAGTGTCATTTTGTCTAATTTTGATAGCCAGGCTAACCCCAGGAATGAGCATAAATCTATAAAGAATTAATGGTCAATCAATGACATTTTATTCCAATGTAAATATTTTTGCAAATAAAGTCTGAAATGAAACATCAAGTTCTTTAAGCATGAATTAAACTAAAAGAATGAATTTCAAA
The DNA here is from genome assembly GCA_030737875.1 of Allium sativum. Lineage (NCBI taxonomy): Eukaryota > Viridiplantae > Streptophyta > Magnoliopsida > Asparagales > Amaryllidaceae > Allium > Allium sativum. Next base: position 11,455,151 of record JASFAX010000035.1, read on the forward strand.
CATGAAAAAATGAAAAAGATAAAAAACATATAGAGTAAGTATTTTACTTTATTTATATAAACATCACACGTGTAGTATGGGGATAGCAGCCATAAACTAGGCATACCACAATAAATAAAATATAGCTCTTTTGAGGGTACTGTTAGTTGAGGAACTGCACGCAGGTTGTAGCAGCCTCATGGAAACTAATTCATGGGTGTGGACTCTAAGAGGAGTGGTACAAGTCTAAAATAGTGGAAGGCATCTGTATTTGATGCGTTGGTCATAAGTGGAGAGCACAGATACTATGCGCCACAAAATTTGCATGCAGAAATGTGAATGAATCTGTGGAAGGCTGGAAACAAAGGATAAGGAAGTTCATGGCCAACGCATATTGCTTAAATGTATTAATTCATGCATGGAAGAGACTGGGAGGGTGTAAATGTGAGAATGGTGCTCTGTTTCGACCAAGGAAAGAAAACAATAATAAACAAACAAAGAGAGAAAAAATATACATCTAGATAAGAACCCAAATACAAATAGCTTCATTATGTAAACCAAATTAAATGATACAACATAATATTGCAAGCTGTAGAGGAGAAGCAAAACCTTATTCTACTATAATTAATCTCCAGAAAATATACTAAGTTACTTATAATGGCAGAGGGCACGTCATTTCAATGTTAACAAAAAAGTTTTTCCACAAATTAAATTCCTTCTGTTGGACATTACAGTATTCCAGAAACAATCGGACAATTAATATAAACATAGTATGAAGGGTACCTTTCTTAAATTTGCCATAGACCTAACAACTCATATTTGGAAATTTTAATTGGTCAAGTTGCATCAAGTCCATCATTTGTAATTAAGAGACAAATACACTGATTTTAAGGTATGGACAGTATGATGAGGTAAGGATACGCAACGTTCATAAATACTGTAAAAGTTATTTGAGAATTCTAATCCTGTAGCATGAATGCTGAGAGAATATTTCATTAAATTTTAGTCACCAAGTGTGCCTAATGAGAAAACAAATCACACACTCTTCACCACTTTAAGATCCTTGACCTTTTACATTATTTTCTTCACTCGCATCTTGAAGAAGCATGTTTCACGAAAAAGGAACATATGCACACAAATAAATATGTATCCTTATTAACAAGTGAACACAAGAAGCAGGTTTTGCATTTCGTACACAACTTTACAGTATGATGAGGTAATAACAAGGAAAGGAAAAGATATTGGAGGGACAGAGATCGGGTTAGGTGTATGGGAACTAGACCGAGACGTACATTGTGCCTGGGATGAAACATTGGAAATACAAACATGAATGGGCACACACGAAATGGACGTAACGGATGGAATTTTTGATATGGGGAAAGTGGTGTTACAGTTGTAAAATATTAGTTGTATAAGGTATTTCAAAATGGTGCGAAAATGTATCCATTGTAAATGGATATGGGGTTGTTGCGCCAAGTCGGCCTTAGAGTGGGAAGGAAAAATAAAAACAATGTTTTTTTTTTCAGAATGCTAAAATTTCATTTGGAGATTTAAACAAATTAAATAAATTAAGGTGATTTGCAAAGTTGCATGGAGCCGATGAGTTTTGTTAAAATTTAAGGTTCTAAATTCATAATTTAAACCCAAACCATTTATTTACAATATTAATTGATAATAATATTTAATATATTGAATAATAGATATGAGGACCACCGTATGTATTTTGCAATGATAAACTAAAATGTTACGTAGAAGTTGTCAATTTGAATCTCCGTAAATCTGTATATTTATAATTTACAGAATGAGGGGTATAACATTTAATTCCAAATAAATTTAAGATGATTGAACAAAGAAATATACTCCAAAGAATTATGGAATAAGCCATTATCTGAGATCAAATATTTTCGAGCTATTATTAGTTTGAAATTAGAATTGTTGTTGATTGTTGTCAATTGTTTGTTATGCTATGAACTGTTAAATCGAATCTAGATTGGTTAAATTAAAACATTGACATGTTTTATTGAATTTTAAATCATCTTGTGTTGGTTGCTGTTTTGAAATTAGAAAAATATATTTGTACAAGTAATTTATTTGACATGTTATAAAATTATGATCCGAAATAATAGAAACAGTTTTACTTATCTACGCTGTTTTAAATTTGATAGTTAAAACACCGACTATCAAATTAATATCACCTACTTGTTAATTCTAAGAGTCCGAGATAGGAACTGCACCCAAAACCACTTCGAACTTACTTTATGATTCTGAAGCTAACCTGCAGGGACGATTATATGTTCTGAAGAATTCGAAGACCATAAATCTTCATGACCAGAAGAATTACTTGTTTAAAATTTCTCTAGTTTGGCCACTGGAGTTATTATGACTTGTCATCCTATCGTGATTGAAATCTTCGTATTTGCAAGGACTATTCGCTACTGATCCATGGGGTGATTCCTATATTGGATGCAGTAGGAGAGTACCTTTGGTTCATCTTGTTCCTGGATGACTTGTATGGACGAATGTTTGACAGAGTATTTCCTAAAAATCACATACATATTTTTACAAATATACCAAGTTGATGGCAAAGAATGGCCCTTCTTTTACATCCAAAGTATATTTGTGGACGTCGATTAGTTATTTGATGGATCTGAAAATATAGCATTCAAAGTAAATGAAGACCAGATGTTCTAAAGTTAATTTCTAACCTCAAGCCTCACAACCGAGAAATGACAAAAATCGGGCAGGCAGCATGGCTATGTGGTTCGTTCCCATTAGGGTGTATAATCACCTATCTAGAGAAATTACTTTTGCTTCTTTAATCTATCAAAGTTGTCCCTTTCGGGAAGTGGTTGCTGATCCCAACTGCTGGTCATATACATTTGATACACTCAAGCGAAATGAGTGGTCGGTCATGTGTGGGCCGGGTTGCAAGACGTTCTTGTTGAACCCAGTGTATTCGCCTCTAGAGATACACTATCGACAGGTGGTTCCATACCTTATCATTAGTCAGAACCCAATCTCCAATAAGCACGTGCGGTTTTGATTGCATACTACATATATGGAGCGTGAGATGCAAGCGTTCCGCTAGATTGATATTTATTTGTATTTAGATACAATCATAATATCAGATGATATATATGATTTCAAAAATGTTTTGGGTTATCGTAAGGTAAAAACAGTTAGTATTTATGTGTTGGATTGGTCTTACGATTATCCTTTCTTTCAAAAAGATTATCAAACTTTAAAATCAGCTGTTTAAAATCGTTTACTCACACCGGTCCCATGATTGACCTAGAGTATATTTTTCTATGTTTTCCCTAAACTCTTGGGTGCTAAAATTTGTACGGCCAGTCAAGTGGTTTCAGGAATTTATAGATTCGCTTGAAGGAGCTTGGAGCAGTGTCTTCAACATTAGATATATTGAGTTAATTTCCACTGTGTTATGTATGTATTATACTCTGATTATGTATGTAAGTAAATACAGTTTTATGTTTCAAGATGTTATATAATATATTTTATTTAGTTCCACTGTGAGATTCATTATACTCTTATTTTGTTGTGTTCATTTCTTCTTTTTCTTCTGCTCTAACTTTCTTCCTCTCTGTTTCTCATATTCTAACTTCTTGCTAAAAACGAACTATTAATTCTGATGTCTGATTAGTCGATATATGATACAAGATATGTATTAGTATTGATAATCAGGGTCAGAACTTTTCTGGTCGTTACAGTTGGTATCAGAGCAATGGTTTAGTAATAACCTTGGCTCTGTGGAGTAATTCGATAGAGATGGGGTTATTAACACCCTAGGTTGAGTTTAAGTGTATACATATGAACGCTTATTTGTTAATTGATATAAAAACCGTTTTGTGTTATGTTGATTAGTTTGTCGAGTGATTTGTGATTTCTGGTCGATACAGTAGTCAAAACTGTATCGATTGGTGTTTCTAAACTCTTGAACAAAGAAATTTGACACAGTATTATTTTTAAATGTTAGGTAAATGATATAAACTTACTCAAAATTTTATTTTGATATAAAAAGGATAATTTTCTGAAATTATTATTGCCTGCATTGGTAGCTATTATAAGTATCAGATTATAAAATTTAATGGTTACATAATAGACCAAATTAAATTCATATAGAGAATGAAATATAGAGATTTTTTTTTTTTTTTTTTTGAGAAAAACAATTGTTTGCATAAATTCAATAGTTTTGAATTAAAATGGGATAGAGATAAGTAATTTCAAACTATTTTGAAATAATACCAGGAGTTAAGATTCGGGAATTAGGGGAATTCAATTGGAATTGTAAAGTTGAGTTGAATAGAATTGAATTTGATTGGAGTTTAAAAAAATAGAATTCAAGGCAGATAAAAATGTTTAATAGGGTTGATCCTAATTAATGGAGTAGATAAGATTTACAACTTATTTTTCCAAATATAATCCAGGATACTTTTAAATAGAAAATGGGGAAATACAGATGTGGAGTTTAGAAATTGGAACATAACTAGAGATTAGTTGAGTTGAATGATTTCTGATTGTTGATCTGATGTTGATTTCGATCTTCAGGGTTGATACTTAGAGAACTGTTCTCTTACTAATTCTCAATCAGGAACTAATGAATGTAGAAGAATAGAAATGCATAAGTAGTAATGGAAATGTTTTCCAATTATAATAACAGATATTTCTAGTTATGGGAATAACTGTGATCGATAGCGAATTGCTGACGTGTGCATTGATTGTTTTATAATTTGGTACATAACTGTGTACTTTGAATACTTGATTCGTTGTCATTGTTAGGAGGTCACCCATGTATGAGTTTGATGTAAGTCTATGATTTTAGCTATAACTGGAATCTTCTTGTTACTCTTTAATTTCAGGGACGAACTTCTTTTAAGGAGGGTAGATTGTAACGACCCAGCTTCTGGACTAGTTCTATAATCTATAATGTATAGATTATACTGTAATTTAATTTAATTAATTAATTAAGATTTATATATTTATAAAATATTTTATAAAATTTCATATATACATACATTGATAATTTAAAGCCCCTTAACCAATGTATAGAAAAAAAGGTAATTAAGGTTTCATCAATTTTTTTTAATGCATACGTATATTAAATTACTTCATAAGAAAGGTAAACCAACGAAAATGTAAATTAAAAGCAAAATGATATTGTGAATAAGATAAAATACAATTAAATTAGAATAATAAATTTAAAAAAAATCATGTATGTATATTTACTTGTTTATAGGTATGACAGCAAAATCATAGTGTTTGCATTGGTGCCAAGTCTGGAAACATTAAAGAGCTCTTGTGCAATCACACATCACATACATTAGCTAATATTGTTGCATACATGTAGAATAGGCTCACCTAAGAACATGACTAAACTATTTAAATTAAAGACAAAGTTAAAAAACATTTTTGTAAGGACACACATCACTTTCACTTGACTGCAACATGTATACATCCGACCTCATTTCTACAACATTCATATCCAGCCTCTAGCATGCTATTTCCTAACCTGAAAAGCCTAGGTTCTAGAGACCACTAGCACATGAAAGTTTACTCTTATATATATAATTAGCATGGTGAGGATTCGATGGAAGAGACCTGAGAAATTTCCCCTTTAAATCAGTATAGAGACAACCCAACATCCTATATCTACCTTGTCAAATCCATCAATGTGTCTTAGGTGCCAAGGTTGATTAGTATATACATTAAGCTATACACGTGTACTTATAGAACAGCGGTAACATGGGGTGTTTGTTGCTCAGAGACAAGGTGAAAACATCCTTTGAGTTGTGCAATCAAACATCACTTTCATTGGAAAGTGGCTATTGCATATGTACCCTGCTCCCCTTAAAACCTACCCGAGTTAAGCCAGTTTCTTTCAGCTATAAATACGCATGAGTACAACAAAAATCCACACATTAGTCACTGGTTAAACAAATGAAGAAAAAGATGAACAAACTAGAAAGAATAATGGCCGAAGAAAACCTGAGGTGGAGGGTAAAAACAGAGAACGTAAGCTGGACACAAAACCAAGAGCAGCGAACAAATATAAGAAGCAGTAACCTATTTGTGAGTAAACTCTAAATCGCTTTTTTTTTTGAATTAGAGTCAGATATAGTTTTTAATTCAAGCATGTTCATTAATTGCTACCATGTATATGGCATCTTATATTCATTGAAACCAATATACTGAGAATACTAAACAGAGAGAATGCAATAGATTATAAAAATATGAGCTAAGATGACAATCAAAACTGGTAATATAGGATCATAAAATTCGAGCTAAAGAATAAAATCATTGTATGAATACTGGCATAACCAATTTATGTAGCGGCATCATTGAGGGAAAATCCATGGTGTGGAAACAAGAATCTTTAAAGGGATTTGAAGAATACAGTTGTGAAAACAAGTTGAAATGTTGTTCTGTAGAATATAGTTGAATACAACAAGTGTAAAATGAAAGGGTAGGAATATAATTGGGACGATTACTCAGTTTATGTTACTCCTTTCAAGGTAATAATGTTTAACTAAAATGGATTTTTCATCCTTTGATGGGAATCAATAAATCGACAATTAAATTTTATGACTTAGTCCAATAAAATGCATCGTCGATGGTGAAATCAAGGCATGCACACCAGGGGGTAAAATGTCGGAGGGGACTACCATAAGTTCATGACCGTACTTTGGTTGAAGCTAACGTGGAGTGGAGGAAACACGAGACATTTAAATGGAAGATGGTTGTTCTAAAGCTTTGGTTGAAGGATGAAATTGGATTTAGTTGATCACGGCGATTATCGATGATGGGGTTGAACTTAGTGCGATGGCACTTTCAGCGATGTTTGGATTGGTGGATGGGCCGGGATGGAGGTATGCAGTTGCACCGTGCACACTGAGCATCAATATAAGGAACAGAGATGGCACCGTTTGTTATACAAGCCATTTGCATATATAAGTGTGATGTATCTGTTTTTGCAATGGCTGCTGATCAAGGCTTGATTTGCCTCTACAAGCTGTATATGATACAGTCAACCTTTTTTCTAAGCATTTACAAGATACTAAGCAAGTCTGGTGGCTCACTTTTAGGTCACTGTGACTTAGTTAGAAGCCTAATGGCTGTTGATGAAGTTAGCCCATGCATAATAGAGTTTCTCAGTAAGCATGACAAACTTAAATCAGAATAATATACAAGTCATTTCTAGGGATAGGAATATGTTGCTTTACCACAGTTAAGCTTCTATGTAAAGTGTCATTCTTTCTAATTTTAATAGCCAGGCTAACCCCAGGAATGAGCATAAATCTACAAAGAATTAATGGTCAATCAATGATGTTTTATTCCAATGTAAATTTTTTGCAAATAAAATCTGAAATGAATCATCAAGTTCTTTAAGCATGAATTAAACTAAAAGACTGAATTTCAAACACGAAAAAAGTGAAAAAGAGAAAAAAACATATAGAGTAAGTATTTTACTTTATTTAAACAAGCAGCATACGTGTAGTATGGGGATAGCAGCCATAAACTAGGCATACCACAATACATAAAATATAGCTCTTTTGAGGGTACTATTTGTTGAGGAACTGCACACATGTTGTAACAGCCTCATGAAAACTAATTCGTTGTTGTGGACTCTAAGAGGAGGGGTACCAGTCTAAAATAGTGGAAGGCATCTATGTTTGATGCGTTGGTCAGAAGTCGAGAGCACAAATAATATGCGCCACAAAATTTGCATGCAGAAATGTGAATAAATCTGTGGAAGGCTGAAAACAAAGGGTGAAGGAAGATCATGGCCAACACATATTGCTTAAATGTATTAATTCATGCATGGCAGATACTGGGAGGGTGTACATGTGAGAATGGTGTTCTGTTTGGACCAAGGAAAGAAAACAATAATAAACAAACAAAGAGAGAAAAAATATACATATAGATAAGAACCCAAATACAAATAGCTTCATTCTGTAAACCAAATTAAATGATACAACATAATATTGCAAGCTTTAGAGGAGAAGCAACACCTTATTCTACTATAATTAATCTTCAAAAATTATACTAAGTTACTTATAATGGCAGAGGGCGCGTCAGTTCAATGTTAACAAAAATGTTTTTCCATAAATTAAATTCCTTCTGTTGGACATTATAGTATTCCTGAAACAGTGGGACAATTAATATAAACATAGTTTGAAGGGTACCTTTCTTAAATTTGTCATAGGTCGAACAACTCATATTTGACAAATTTAATTGGTCAAGTTGCATCAAGGCCATCATTTTTAATTAGGAAACAAATACACTGATTTTAATGTATGGACGGTATGATAAGGTAAGGATATGCAACGTTCATAAATACTGATAAAAGTTATTTGAGAATTCTAATCCTATAGCATTAATGCTGAGAGAATATTTCATTAATTTTTAGTCACCAAGTGTGCCGAATGAGAAAACGAATCACACACTTTTCACCCCTTCAAGAGCTTTGACATTTCACATTATTTTTTTCACTCACATCTTGAAGAAGCATGTTTCACGAAAAAGGAACATATGCTCACAAATAAATATGTATCCTTGTTAACAAGTGGATAAGAGAAGCAGGTTTCGCATTTTGTACACAACTTTACAGTATGATGAGGTAATAACAAGGAAAGGAAAAGGTATTGGAGGGACAGAGATCGGGTTAGGTGCATGGGAACTAGATCGAGACGTACATTGTGCCTTGGATGAAACATTGGAAATACAAACATGAATGGGCACACACGAAATGGACATAACGGATGGCATGTTTGATATGGGGCAAGTGGTGTTACTGTTGTAAAATATTAGTGGCATACGGTATTTCAAAATGGTGCGAAAATGTATCCATTGTAAATGGATATGGGGCTGTTGGGCCAAGTCGACCTTGAAGTGGGAAGGAAAAATAAAATCAAAGTTTTTTTTGAATGCTAAAATTTATTTTGGAGATTTAAACAAATTATATAAATTAAGGTGATTGGAAAAGTAGTGTAGAGCCAATGAGTTTTGTTAAAATTTAAGGTTCTAAATTCATAATTTAAACCCAAACTATTTATTTACAATATTAATTGATAATAATATTAATATGTTGAATAATAGATAAGAGGACCACCATATTGATTTTGCAATGATAAACTAAAATGTTACGTAGAAGTTGTCAATTTGAATTTTCGTAAATCTGTATATTTACAATTTACAGAACAACGGGTATAACATTTAAATCCAAATGAATTTAAGATGATTGAACAAATAAATATACTCCAAAAATTTTTGGAATAAGCCATTATCCGAGATCGAATATTTTCTAGCTATTATTAGTTTGAAATTAGAATTGTTGTTGATTGTTATTGCGATAAACGATTGTTGTCAATTGTTTGTTATGCTATGAACTGTTAAATCGAATCTAGATTGGTTAAATTAAAATATTGACATATTTTATTGAATTTTAAATCGTCTTATGTTGGTTGCTGTTTTGAAATTAGAAAAATAAATTTGAACAAGTAATTTATTTGACATGTTATAAAATTATAATATGAAATAATAGAAACAATTTTACTTATCTACACTGTTTTAAATTTGATAGTTAAAACACCGACTGTGAAATTAATATCCCGTACGTGTAAATTCTAAGAGACCAGGATGGGAACTGGACCCAAAACCACTTTGAACTAACTTTACGATTCTTAAGCAAACCTACAGGGATGATTATATGTTCTAAAGTATTCGAAGACCGTAGATTTTCATGACCGGAAGAATTACTTGTTTAAAATTTCTCTGATTTGGCCACTGGAGTTATTATGACTTGTAATCCTTTCGTGATTGAAAACTTCGAATTTGCAAGGAATATTCGCTACTGATCCATGGGGTGATTCCTATATTGGATGCAGTTGGAGAGTACCTTCGGTTCATCTCGTTCTTGGATGAATTGTATGGACGAATGTCTGACAGAGTATTTCCTAAAAATCACATACGTATTTTTACAAATATGCCAAGTTGATGGCAAAGAATGACCCTTCTTTTACATCCAGAGTATATTTGTGGACGCCGGTTAGTGATTTGACGGATCTGACAATGTGGCATTCAAAGTAAATGAAGACCAGATGTTCTAAAGTTAAATTCTAACCTCAAGCCTCACAACCGGGAAATGACAAAAATCGGACAGGCAGCATAGCTATGTGGGTCGCTCCCATTAGGGTGTATAATCACCTATCTAGAGAAATTCCTTTTCTTCTTTAATCTATCGATGATGTCCCTTTCAGGAAATGGTTGCTGATCCCAAATGTTGGTGATATACATTCGATACACTCAAGCGAAATGAGTGGTCGGTCATGTGTGGGCCGGGTTGCAAGACGTTGTTGTTGAACCCAGTGTATTCGCCTCTAGAGATACACTATCGACAGGTGGTTCCATATCTTGTCATTAGTTAGAACCCAAACTCCAATAAGCGCCTGCGGTTTTGATTGCATGCTATGTATGTGGAGCATGAGATGCAAGCGTTCTGCTAGATTGATATTAATTTGAATTTAGACACTATCATAATATCAGATGATATATATGATTTCAAAAATGTTTTGGGTTATCGTAAGGTAAAAACCGTCCATATTTATGCGTGGATTTGGTCTTACGATTATCCTTTCATTCAAAAAGATTTTCAAACTTTAAAATCAGTTGTTTAAAATCGTTTACTCATACCAGTCCTATGACTGACCCAAAGTTTATTATTCTATGTTTTCCCCAAACTCTTGGGAGCCCAAATTCGTACGGGCTGTCAAGTGGTTTCAGGATTTTACAGATTTGCTTGAAGGAGCTTGGAGCAGGGTCTTCAACGTTAGATATATCGAGTTTATTTCCACTGTGTTATGTATGTATTGTACTCTAATGATGTATGTAAGTAAATACAGTTTTATGTTTCAAGATGTTATATAATATATTTTATTCAGTTCCGCTGTGAGATTCGTTATACTCTTATTTTGTTGTGCTCGGCTCTTCATTTTCTTCTACTCTAACTTTCTTCCTCTCCATTTCTCATCTTCTAACTTCTTTCAAAAAACGAACTGTTAATTTCTGATGTTTGATTAGTCGATATGTGATACAAGATATGTATTAGTATCGATAATCAGGATCGGAACTTTTATGGTCGTTATAGTCTATCACAACCTAAATAGCCTCATTTCCCTATTGAATCTTTGGAAGTCCATCAATAAATCCTATGGAAATATGTTCCTACTTCCACATGGAATAACTAAAGGTAATAGCAATCCTCCGGGCTTTCCTTGCCCTACTTTTACTTCCTAGCATGTTAAACATTTAGCTACGTACTCGGCTACATCCCTTTTCATCCCTTCCCAATGGAGATTCCTCTTCATATCTCTACACATTTTATCTCCACAGGGATGCCTTGTCGTCTTTGTCCTATGGCACTCCTCTAAAATTTAATTCCTTGGTCCTTCATCCTTAGGGATGTAAAGCCATCCATCCCTAAGTAAACTTCCATCGTCACCTAACAAATATCTAATATTTCTCCGTCAAGGTCTTGCGTACTCCAAATCCTCTCTTTTAGAGTGGGTATAACAATCATAGCTCCTAGAAAACCCTTAGAAGTTACTGGTGAGGCTTGCAAGTTAAAGTGGAAAACTCCAACTGTTTCCATTATGAGATTGCATTCAAAGATGCATATTTTCTACTTGACGCATCTACCACAACATTTCCTTTTTCTAGGGCATAAAAGATCATGAAATCGAATGAGGCGATATACTCCATCCACCGTTGTTGTCTCAAATTCAGGTCGCATAGAGAAAATAAATATCTTAGGGATTTATGTTCGGTAAAAGGTTTAATTCTCTCCCTTAAAATATAATGCCTCCATATTTTTAGGGCGAACACTACTGCGGCTAACTCAAGGTCATGAACTGGGTGGCCCTTCTCGGGGTCCTTGAGTTGTCTACTAGGGGAAGCAACAACCCTACATTCTTGCATAAGAACCTCTCCTAAACCGGTCCTGCATGCGTTAGTGTTAACTGTAAAGAATTTTAAACCATCGGGTATAATAAGGACTGGCACACTAGTTAATACTTCCTTTAATTTCTTGAAGGCTACGTTACATTTATTACTCCAAGAAAATACCAAATTCTTCTTTGTCAGTCATGTTAAAGGAGTAGCAATCTTTGCGAAGCCTTTAATGAATTTCTGATAATATCATGACAATCCAAGGAAGCTCCTCACTTTCGTAGCATTTCAAGGTATCCTGCATTCCTTAATTGCCTCAATCTTCGTGGGATCTACTGCCAAGCCTTTTCTTGATATGATATGTCTCAAAATTCTAACTTCTTCCCTCCAAAAATGGCACTTCGATAATTTTGCTTTTAGTTTGTTCTTTCTTAATATCCCTAGAACTTGTCTTAAGTGACTTTCGTGTTCTTTATATTCTTTTGAAAATATAAGGATATCATTTACGAAGACTACCACATTCTTATTTAGAATGCGCCTAAACACTCTACTCGTGAGGTTAACAAAAAAGGCAGGTGCATTCGTCGGTCCGAAGGGCAAAACTTCCCATTGGAACAATCCATCTGGCGTCCTAAATGCAGTTTTATCCTTACTGTTCTTAGAAATCTTCAACTAGTGAAATCCAGTCACAAGGTCTAATTGGGAAAATAGTCGGGCTCATCCTAAGTGGTAAAATAGATCATCAATTCTAGGTAAGGGGTGCCTATTCTTCTTGGCCAACTTATTAAGCTCCATATAATCCACACAAAGTCTTAGAGATGCGTCTGCTTTAGGGGCAAACAAAACAGGTGCACCCCATTCAAAGATACTTCGCTGAATGAAACCTTATTGTAGTAACTCTAAAATATGCTTATCCAATTCCTTTATTTCTTTAGGTGTCATATGCCTCAAGGGAAAAGTTACTGGTCTAGCATCCTTCTCTAACTCAATACGAAAAGAGATTTCTCTATTAGGTGGAAGCCCCGTGACTTCTTCAAAGACATCCAAGAACTTACGTACTATAGGGACCAAAGATGGTCCTATTGAACTAGGAGAAAGGAATATCCTAAGGTTTTATCCTTATTTCTAACATTACAAGGTATACTCGGACTACGTCCTCCTCGGCTCCTAATATGAACGATTCTCTTGTCGCAATCTAGGATGGCCCCATAAAATGATAGCCAATCCATACCTAGGATAAGGTCAAACCCTATAAAATCCAACGCATACGCTTCGTAAGGGAATTCGACATTGTCAATATTTAATATTAGGTCTTTTCAAAACAACTCAAGATACTTAGCTCCTTCGATAAGGTTGGCCATCTCTATCGGATTACTAGAGATAGATGAGGGAAGGTTCAACAGATTAACTAGCCTCTTAGCGTTAAAGAAAGGGTTGCTCCCAAATAAAACAAGGTGTATAAAGGAATTCCTAAAACAGAAGTTATACCTTCATGTGTGTGTTATCCTTTGTCTCTTGGGGGTCGGCTATGTATTAGTGCTGCCTCTAATGCATAATTTTGGCTACTTCACATAACTTTAGGCTTTGGGAAGTCCTTAGACATGTGTCCTTCCTCATGACAATTGAAATACTCTCCTTTGAATTCTTTCTTTACCAAAGAAGTCCTACAATCCTTAGCCTCAGTGCCCTTGGGGTAGCACCATATACATCTCTTAGCTTCCTTTTTGAATTTTCCCTCTTTTTTCTTGTTCTTCCACCAATCCTTCTTATTCTTATTAGAACTTCCATTTCCCTTCTCACCGTCCTTACCTTGGAGCCTTCGGCCGTTCATAGAATAGCTGTCTCCACTAAGGTTTTGAAGGTCACTCCAAGCGTTACTTGTGCTAAAAAAGTGTCCTTCAATGGGGAGTTTAATCCCTTAACAAGTCTCAAGGCTTTGTTCACTGGGGTATCCATTAAACCCCTACCAAACATACTCAATTCGATGAACTTGGCCACATAGTCTTGCAAACTTAAACTTCCTTGCTAAAGATGGATGAAATTTTCTAACTAGAATGTCATCTCGGCTTTTGGCAAAAAAATTGCTTTTAAGCAGGCGTTGAATTGGGTCTATGTAAATATTCAGCCATCATTATCTTTGGATACTAAGTTCCTCCATTCAAGAGCTTCCTCTTTCAAGTATCAGGCCGCAATTCTCCTCTATACTTCATTTGGCCATCTAGTAGCTTCCAAAATTCTTTCGCAGTCCATTATCTAATTTTGGGCGCTAGTAAAACCCTCCGTTCCAGAGATTAATTTCCCACCAAGGTTTGCAAATCTCTTACAGAATCATGAAAAATCAAAGGCTACCTCAACGACAAGAGCTGCAGGCACCTCCGAGGCGGGATTAGCAATAGGGACATGTTCCAAAGTACCAAGATATTATTGGAACCATTCTGGCAAATACCTAGGCCTTGCCTGGTTTCCTTGTTCGGAAGGATTAATAGCCATTCTACTATCTGAAATGAAAAGGAAGAATCTTTCAGTGGATACTCCTAAGATAGTAATTAAGCTGAAAATGGAAGAATACAATAAGACACTCTAGTATAGATGTGTATGTTTATTTGGCTAAGTAATATATCATATATATTGTTTGAAAACTTTTTTCAAAATACAAATATGTCTCTCGTGCATATAGTTTCCCTTTAATCGGGTAACCAATGCTCTGATACCAAATGTAACAACCTACCCGGAATGGGCCTAAATTTCGACCCAGAATAGACTTATTGAAACTTAGAGCCATTCTAAACTGGTCCTTGGTTCCTTAAAGGAATTACATTTGCATAGAATAATATATAGACATTGCGTTATATAAATCTCATACAATGAAACGAGAAAGTATAATACCAAAATATGATGTACCATTTCAAGAAAATCACAAAATTCAAACACAGATTGTCAAGATTCAATTATTCCATTGGTACATCAACAGACTCATCATTGAAAGTTTCCATAAGCAATACTGCAATGATAACTAATAATAGCGTAATATCCCCATTTTCGTCTTCAGTCTCCATCATTGCTTGGTCCATTGAATCTACCCCACCTACTAACCTATTGGATACGTTAAGGAGAGAGAGCTTAGAACATAAAGTCCTGTGTGACTTGAAATAATATTTACTTAAAGACCATACCCTAGATATATATATATATATATGTATGTATGTATGTATTTATATGTATATATATATAGGTATGTCTATGAAACACACAAGCATTTACATGTACACAAAATATCTAACCAATGAGGTGGATATCTGAGTCAATTGCTTGAGACCTCCATTAGTGCAATTAGGGTAATGACCCAATGAGGTGGGCATCCTCGGTCACTTATTGACCTATTAAAGGTGGATTCTTATGATCTCTTATAACCCTGAGGCGAAACCTTGCCCCTTAAGACCTCGTCCTAATATGTTAACGATCTTAATTCTATAAACTCATAGGTAATATGAGAATTTGTATTTCGAACGTTACTACTTAACTGATACTATGCTAGAACACCGATGTCGCTTAAGACTTCCCTTAGATAGTTGGTGAACATGCTGCGACCACATATCACATATAAACCAATCATAGCCCTTACAAGCTTCTAGATAAAGTGGACATCCCCGTGAACTACCCGTAGGATCTAAATTAACTCTAGAGGGGGTTAATAGGGTTTATCGCAAATTTTCGTAGAGTAATTAAATAATAACAGCATAGATAATAATCATAATAAGTGCAGAAAATAAATAACACACAGATATACCCAGCTTTAGCAAAACCCTGCCTACTGCTGCATTCCCCAAGGTTTCTACTAGGAGTCAAAACAATCTCTATGCTTACAATCCCTTGTAAACTCGCGAAACTCGCTCCCAACTGTTCTTAACCCTATGTTCAAAACCCTGCGTTGGTTTCTATCGCCGAAACAAGATTTCCCCGAATTACAAATCCCATAGTTCGTCTCCCTAGTTTTATAGACAAACTAGAAAACTCTAGACTTAATTACAAATTGAAATTAAAATATAAAACAACAAATTTAAAATTTCAACACTAAACAAAACTAAACCCTAGTTTTTAAAGAGCAAATTCTTTTAGTGCTTAGCCCATTTTAAACTTAGTCGGCCATCATCCAATTGTGCTTCACCCATCACTTTTGCTCAGTCTCTTTGATCTCTCTTGAAATAAAATATGGTGGAGGGCGATTTGGATCTAGGTTTCGATTTACTTGAATTTCGTGGCCGCCGCTTTCACTTATAATGATCTCGAATTTCAGTGGCTTTCCTCCTCTTCGATTGAGCTGATAGATTATTGATTTTGGATCCAAGTTATCTCCTTTTTCTGGTTTGAATTTTAAATCCAAATTTTCTTTTATTTGTTTGAACTTGCATAAATTAAAGTCTGTGATGATTGGTGTATTTATAGGATTAAAAATCCTAAAATTTTGCTCTGATTTCAATGTTTGATTTGGCCATGATATATACGAGAATTTTGGGGCTTTTTGAAATCTTCAGTTTCTTATTTAATGAACCTGAAAACATCGATCTTTTTGTAATATTTGCGTGTGACTTGTGGACTTTGAAATGGTCTTCATCCTTGAATCAAATTTTTCTGGAGCTTCGATTACACGCTTTTGAACTGAAATATCTTCGGAAAAAAACTGTTTGCCCTGCAATTTTCTAGTACTTTTGCTTGATAACTTTTTGAACTGATAAGAGAGATACTTCCCTTTGATTTGCCAAACTCTTGAACTAGTGCTTTACTCTTGTGTTTTTAGTATGAATCATGAACTAGAAAAATAAACTGGCTTGATGAACTACTGTACTATACTCATTGTACTTCTAACCATCTGTATATTTGTGTACTTGCTTGGACTTGTATGTCTCATTTTGTCGTGCACCTGTTGTTGTTTGAAATACTTGTATACATCCTTTGCTATGTATCAAACTTTACCATTCATGGTTATGATCCTGTACTTGAACTTTGAACCATTGCACTATGCACTTGTGCACTTTGTCATTGTCTTGTTTGGCCATACACACTGATCATATAAGTATGTGTGTGTGTACACTATCATATTAATACATTTGCATTATATACTTAACCTTTGAAATATCCACTTGAATTTGTTGGGCATCATCACACAGAACTAAACTGTTTTGACCTGTTCATATTTGTGTATTTTCACAACATCTTTTTATGATTGTTTACTTCCTTGAGCATTTCACCTTTAAATACTTGTTCAAGCCAATTCTTTGTTGCGATATACACCACTGTTTTGGCCTCACTGATACGATGTTACCATTCTCATGTTCACATAGGTATATTTTTTATCTGCACCTAAAATCTGAAGTTGACCATTCTTCTATAGTAAACACTGAACCATGTTTGTGCATCTAAACTTCTTGTATCCATGTTATAAACTGAACTGCTTTTTGCATATACAAATGCCATGTAGAGAAATGCAAATTCATTTGTTGTGTATATCTCTTGTTGCACCTGAAATGATGAGTCACCATGTATCCGCTTACGTTGACATCTTTGTATATAAAAATGCTGAACTAACTTTCCACCTTGACTTGTTTATGAATTTGGCTTGAGGTTTATTTGACTACACTGCTCTTGTTTCTACTTGCTTCGTCACTAGAAAATTTGTAAACATGTAAGTTGTGTGTAGTCTTGTAAATGCACTTGAACACTTTGTAATCTTGATGGCCTGTCAAGTTACACATGAAATTCGAATTGTAAACTGCTAAATGCAGCACCACCTTGATTATATATGCACCATTTTAAACACATATGCTCAGCTACTTTCATTTTGTTTTTGGCTGCTTTGTCATTTTGACACTTTGTTCAACAAATTTAGACTTGATTTGATTTGTATCTGATCACCCTGTTTTTTTTTTTTTTTTTTTTTTTTTTTTTTTTTTTGCTGTTTTGGTTTTTTGATCCATGCTTTGACTTCTTGTACATTTGCTGCTGTCTCAACTAATTTTTCCAGTCCTTGTTGATGCCTCGTGCTCGACCATTTACTTTTGCACCACGTATATGTTGATTTGTTTTTTCACTTTGACTTGATTGTGAATTATGCACAGAGTCGAAATATTCCACGTGGCTACTCAGTTGCTCGTTGATTGGCGAGGCAGTGCACACGCGTATATTTATGCATGTGTGTATATGCAGCCATCAGACAGTTTTTCATGTCCCTGCATATCAGACCAAGTCTAGAAAAATGATGAGAAACACACCGGAATTCTGAGGCAAATAAAATTTAAATAAATAAATTTTTTTGCTTGTATTTAATTTCATTTTGTTGCACTCTACTATATGTGTTTTTCTATTTTTGACAGGTATGAAGACAGGGCTGACTGAAAGCTGTGAAGACAGAAGATTGAAGATGAAGACAAGAACAGTGTTAGTGTGTGTCTATATTTGAAATGTCAACTGAGTGATAGTGTCAGTATATAAAAGTGATTGTATAAGTGATGAATGAACTGTAGTGAGGAGTTGTGAGAGAATTGTACTGATTATATGTAATAAATAAATTTGGTTGAAATAAAATATTATTTTATTGTGTTCAATTCAATCTGTCTATTTTTATTTGAATTCCTTCAATATTACAATTTCATGTGTGATGTGTCATGTCAGAAATATTCAAACATATTCAAGTGAATTGTAAATAGTGGAGTTATAAATAGTTGTACTGTTCGAATGTTTGAAGTATAATATTTAATTTAAATAAAATACTGTATGAATACATGAATGTCTCTACAGTCGTATTCTATTTAAATATATGTATTATATTCCTATCTGTGATGTATAAATAGAACAGTACAGCAACAAATACATTTAAAATAATATTTATTTGGTTGTTATCATCAAACAAAAATCATATAATTGAGTATACAACTACGTCATATACAACAATCTTCCCCTTTTGATGATGACAAACAAACAAAAGATTTTGAATGTGTTTGAAAGTGAAATATATTACTCCCCCTATTTGTATGCTCCCCCTACAACTGGACTCCCCCTATATATGTGGAAAATGTTACTGATGAAATCCAATTGACCATTCTCCTTCTAGATATTTAATTTCGAATCATAAAATATTTTTGAACTAAATACTCATCAATCAATATCTTGACCATTCTTCCCCTTTTGTTATCATCAAAAGGATAATAGAAATCGAAACAATGATGCAAATAGACCATAAATATGAATTCATACTAAGAGAGAGAAAATATATCGTAAAAGCGTTTAGTTAAACAAAAATCATTATAATCTTTAAATCAAAAGCAAATTACACTTTCAGAATGAATGGATATACGATGGATATATAGAATGAGGAGAGTTCAATAAAATTGAATATTTGAATATGAATTTCAAAGATTTTAAATAAGCTTAAACTGTTTAAGCACTTACTAACCACACATAGCCCAAAGGTCTTTTAAATGGGGTCAGTAGTAACTTAACTTTATCCTCTCTAATGAGTTCCATCCATGCACAGGCCAAAGGTCTTTTAAGTGAGAATGGTAGCACATAGCGATTAAGGTAATTCACCCACGAATAACCGCGAGGACTTTTGAATGAGAGTGAATACCATGGATAAATTATTTATTTATTGTTATATTTTTTTAACTCCAAGAATAATTAGACCAAACTAAATAAAACCATGATGAATGACAGAAATATGGTAGACATAGAAGAAGGTCGTCAAATAAGATCTAGTTCAAAGGTTTTATAAAATCTGTCCAATCATCATGAGATTTAAAATAACATCTCCTCTAGTTATGAATTATATCATAGTCACAACTCATCATAATTTCATAAATCTATTAATAATTTTGATGAGTCACAAAACAATTCAAATTAATCAATAATTTAATTTTTTGAATAAATAATCAAAAATAATTTTAAAATTTAAAATATCAATTTCAAGAGGATTTTTTGAAAATATCAAAGGAAGTTTGAAAATCAGCTTCAAAAATCAATCAGTAGAATATGAAATTATCTATTTCTAATGTTGATTGTTCCTAGACAATTTTAAAACAACTTATATATTTAATTCAAATTATCTATGGAATTTAAAGATATTTAATTACTGATTTTTCAACTCATAGTCCAATCACTAAATCAAATCAATTTCTTATCAGAGCAGCACAAGATCATTTTCAAAGCAAGAATCACAAGTGACATTCTCAGAGAATTTTTAGACACACACAAAAAACATTCAACGATCAAATCTAAGATAATTCTTTGATATCACCAAAAAAAATCAAATTTTTAACAATCTAGGAAATTCAACAATCAATAACAAATGATTTCAAAATCAGCTAAGTAAAACATAAAGAAAATAAAAGAAATAAAAATTAAAAAGGAAAATAAACTAAAAAAGGAATTGAAATAAAAATACTAGTTTAGAGATCATACCTGACTTACCATAATCGATGTGATCCAATGAATCTCCAACTCTGAATCTATGGCTAAGGAACTCCAAATAATTCGATATATGAATCAATTTTAATTTTATCTCACTTAAGCACAGTTGTTCCTTAGCCTCCCACGGTACCTAAATGTTTATATGATCGAGTGGTCTAACAAAAGTTGTTTTACCACTCTTATCTTCGTTTACACGTTTTGGTACTCAAACCCATTTATATAACAATCCATTACTATCCACTACAGTACCCTTTGGAACCCAAATTCGTTCAGACTTATTTAAAAACATTTTGTTATTTTTTGGAATCCAAACATTTTGTTTTTCAACTTGATCAGATCCAAAGCTAGGTCCCTTTTTATTCTGAACAAAAAATTGGTTTTTTAACAACATATTCAACGATTTCTCTCCTTTAGAAAAAATGGTCAAAGTTGACTCAAGTCGTTGAATTATAAATTTAAGATTGCTATTTTCTTTCATTAAATTTGAACAACGATTAATAGCGATTTTCCTCTTTTCAGCATCAGTTTATATCAAAACCAAATTTTCGTTTTCAAGTGCTTTGATTTTAGCATTGGACTTAGAAATTTCAATTTCAAATTGTTTTCGCTTTTCAGAATCAAGTTTTTCAGATTCTCTAAGCTTTTCAATCTCCTTCTCAAAATCACGATTTTCGTTTTTCAAATTCACATTTTCACTTTTGAGTAATTCACAATCAGTTTTTAATTTCAAAGGATCATTAATCAAAAATTGACATTTTTCGCATTCTGAAAACGATGAATTCTTAACTTTTTCAAGTTTTCTTTCTAAACTGTAATTTTCTTGAACTAGTTTTGACCTATTAGATTTCAATTTTTTAACTTTTAGTTCAAGAGAATCAATGGTTTTTGTGAGGTCGTGACACAATAAAATTAGTTCTTTATAGGTAAAATTCGATACCTCAATAGAATCCTCTTCACTAACTTCCGAATCAGATTCAGCCATAAGAAAAAAATTAGCTTCCTCTTCCTCACATCCAAAATCTTCTTCTCCTTCCTCGTTATCCCATGTAGCAGGAAAAGCCTTCTTCTTTCTTCTGAACTTCTTCTTCTTTTCATTTTTGAGATGTGGGCAATTCAGTTTGATATGTCCGGGTTTCTTGCAATTGTAGCAAAACACTTCATCGTCTAAACTATCTGAATTTTCGGACTTGTCGGTTTTTAAATTCTTCCTTCGTGGCTTGTAATCTCCTTTGGCCTACTTTCTCAAAACCATGGCTAGCTCTTCATCGGAATCTTCATCATCACTTTCGACAGTATTTTTTGGAGCGATCATCTTTTTCTTTGATTCAGAATTCTTTCGTTCTTCTCTTGCTTTTAACTCCATCTCGTAAGTGATGAGATTTCCAATCAACTCCTCCATGCTTATTTTATTCAGATCTTTTGACTCTTGAATCGCTGCAGCTTTTTCTTCAAAATTCATCGGTAGCACTTTCAATATTTTTCTGATCAATTCCACTTCGGTATAAGTTCTGCCAAAAGCTTTTGCATTACAGACTAGTGATGAGAAGCGTCCATACATCTCTTTTATATCTTCATCTCGTTGCATAGAGAAATTTTCATATTTGTTGCTGGGAAGAGCGAGACGAGATTCCTTCACTTGAGATGTTCCTTCGTGTGTGACCTCCAACGTATGCCATATTTCCTGTGCTGTTTCACAATGAGAAATTCGATTAACTTCAGTTTTGTCAAGAGCACAAGTTAAAGCATTCATAGCTTTGGCATTAGTTGAAAATAACTTTTATCATTAGCATCCCACTTGTCTTTTGATATAGAAATTTCAACACCACTAATAATAACAATGGGAGATCTATAACCTGTTTCAGTAATATCTCACACATCATAATTGACTGAACTCGAATAAATTTTCATCCTAGCTTTCCAATATGCATAATCAGTTCCATTAAACATTGGTGGCCTAGCTATGGACTGACCCTTAGAAAAAGTGTTATTAGACAGATTCACGACTCTAGAGTTAAAATAAAATAAAAAAATACCTTCTTTTATACCACTTGTAGGATCTAAATTAACCCTAGAGGGGGGTGAATAGGTTTTATCGTAGATTTTCGTAGAGTAATTAAATAATAACAGCATAAATAATAATCATAATAAGTGCAGAAAATAAATAACACACAGATATACCCAGCTTTGGCAAAACCCTGCTTACTGCTGCATTCCCCAAGGTTTCTACTAGGAGTTAAAATAATCTCTATGCTTACAATCCCCTGTAAACTCGCGACACTCGGTCCCAACTGTTCTTAACCCTACGCTCAAAACCCTGCACTGGTTTCTATCCCCGAAACTAGATTTCCCCGAATTACAAATCCCGTAATTCGTCTCCATAGTTTTATAGACAAACTAGAAAACTCTAGACTTGATTACACATTGAAATTAAAATAAAAAACAAACAATTTAAAATTTAAACCCTAAACAAAACTAAACCCTAGTTTTTAAAGAGAAAATTCCTTTAGTGCTTAGCCCCTTTTAAACTTGGCCAGCCATCTTCCAATTGTGCTTCACCCATCACTTTTGCTCGGTCTCTTTAATCTCTCTGGAAATAAAATATGGCGGATGGCGATTTGGACCTAGAGTTTTGACTTACTTGAATTTCATGGCCGCCGCTTTCTCTTATGATGATCTCAAATTTCAGTGGCTTTCCTCCTCTTCGATTGAGCTGATAGATTATTGATTTTGGATCCAAGTTATCTCCTTTTTCTAATATGAATTTTAAATTGAATTTTTATTTTATTTGTTTGAACTTGGATAAATTAAAGCCTGTGATTATTGGTGTATTTATAGGATTAAAAATCCTAAAATTTGGCTCTGATTTCGATGTTTGATTTGGCCATGATATATACGAGAATTTTGGGGCTTTTTGAAATCTTCAGTTTCTTATTCGATGAACTTGAAAATATCGATCTTTTTGTAATTTTTGCGTGTGACTTGTGGACTTTGAAATGGTCTTTATCCTTGAATCAATTTTCCTAGAGCTTCGATTACACGCTTTTGAACTGAAATATCTTCGGAGAAAAAAAACTGTTTGCCTTGCAATTTTCTGGTACTTTTGCTTAATAACTTTTTGAACTGATAAGAGCAGATACTTCCCTTTGATTTTCCAAACTATTGAACTGGTTCTTTACTCTTTTGTTTTTAGTATGAATCATGAAGTATAAAAAATAAACTGGCCTGATGAACTGCTGTATTATATTCATTGTACTTCTAACCATCTGTGTATCTGTGTACTTGCTTGGACTTGTATGTCTTATTTTTTCATGCACCTGTTGTTGTCTAAAATACTTGTATACATCCTTTGCTATGTATTAAACATTACCATTCATGGTTGTGATCCTGTACTTGAACTTTGAAACATTGCACTATGCACTTGTGTACTTTGTCATTGTCTTGTTTGGCCATACACACTGATCATATAAGTATGTGTGTGTATGTGTACACTTCCATGTTGATACATCTGCATTATATACTTGACCCTTGAAATATCCACTTGAATTTGTTGGGCATCATCACACAAAACTGAACTATTTTGACCTGTTCATATTTGTGTATTTACACAACATCTTTGTATGCTTGTTTATTGCCTTGAGCATTTCACCTTTAAATGCTTATTCCAGCTAGTGCTTTGTTGAGACATACACCACTGTTTTGGCCTCACTGATATGCTGTCACCATTCTCATGTTCACATAGGTATATTTTGTATCTGCACCTGAAATATGAAGCTGACCATTCTTCTATAGTAAACACTGAACCATATTTGTGTGTCTAAACTTCTTATATCCATGTTATAAACTGAACTACTTTGTGCATATACAAATGCCATGTAGAGATTTGCAAATTCATTTGCAGTGTATATCTCTTATTGCACCTAAAATGATGAGTCACCATGTATATGCTGCTTCAGTTGACATCTATGTATATAAAAATGCTGAATTGACTTTCAACCTTCACTTGTTTGTGAATTTGGATTGAGCTTTATTTGACTTCACTGCTCTTGTTTCTACTTGCTTTGTCACTAGAAAAATTGTAAACATGTAAGTTGTGTGTAGTCTTGTAAATACACTTGAACACTTTGTAATATTGCTGGCCTGTCAAGTTACACATGAAAGTTGAACTGTAAATTGCTGACTGCAGCACCACCTTGATTACATATGCACCATTTTAAACACATATGCTCAGCTACTTTCATTTTATTTTTGGCTGCTTTGTCATTTTGACACTTTGTTCAACCAGTTTAGACTTGAGTTGATTTGTATCTGATCACCCTATTTTTATGCTGTTTTGGCTTTGAACCATGCTTTGACTTCTTGTACATTTGCTGTTGTCTCAACTGATGTTTCCAGCCCTTGTTGATGCCTCGTGCTCGATTATTTGCTTTTGCACCACATATATGTTTCTTTGTTTTTCACTTTGGCTTAATTGTGAACTATGCACTGAGTCGAGATGGTCCACGTGGCTACTCAGTTGCTCGCTGATTGGCGAGGCAGTGCACACGTGTATATTTATACACATGTGTACATGCAGCCATCAGACAGTTATTCATGTCCCTGCATATCAGACAAAGTCTTGAAATATGATGAGAAACACACAGAAATTCTGAGGCAAATAAAATTTAAATAAAAAAAATTGCTTGTATTTAGTTTCATTTTTGTTGCAGTCTACTGTGTTTGTTTTTCTATTTGTGACAGGTATGAAGACGGGACTGACTGAAAGTTGTGAAGACAGAAGATTGAAGATGAAGACGAGAACAATGTTAGTGTGTGTCTGTATTTGAAATGTCAACTGAGTGATAGCGTCAGTGTATAAAAGTGATAGTATAAGTGATGAATGAACTGTCGTGAGGAGCTATGAGAGAATTGTACTGATTATATGTAATAAACAGATTTGGTTGAAATAAAATATTATTTTATTGTGTTCAATAAAATCTGTCTATTTTTACTTGAATTCCTTCAATACTACAATTTCATGTATGATGTGTCATGTCAAAAATATTCAAACATATTTAAGTGAATTGTAAATATTGGAGTTATAAATAGTTGTACTATTTGAAGTATAATATTTAATTTAATAAAATACTATATGAATATATGAATGTCTGTTCAGTTGTATTCTATTTAAATATAAATATTATATTCTTGTATGTGATGTATTAATAGAACAGTACAGTAACAAACACATTTAAAATAATATTTATTTGGTAGTTATCATCAAAGAAAAATCATATAATTGTGTATACAACTACGTCATATACAATACGACCCTACTCCATTAGCGCAATGCCTAACCACCTTTAGAGAAGGAGGAACCGTAGACTTACTTCGAATCCAATGAAGGTTGGTCCCCTGACTTTGGTACCAATCCAAGGAATAAACCTTCGGAAAGGATCCTGGTCCTAACCACTTAAGACACAAACTAGATAAGAAGAGAGTCAGCCATTTAAGAGCTTACCAAGGCATAGTAAACCTGCCTATTTTCCCACACAATAGGTTTATATATATATGTATATATACACACATACATATATATATATGTGTATGTATGTATGTATGTATGTATATATGTGTGTGTATATATATATATATATGTATGCTAGACCTCTCACGTTAAACCGTCTACCTGCAGATGTTGGACATGTAGGGCTATTCTGGGCAGAATTCTGCTATAAGTGGGTTTAAGCTCGTGCCATAGTATACTATACTTGAATGTCCCATGGCATGCAGACACATTAATCAGACCCACAATTGGTTGTTGGATTTGCCGGTTGGTTCTGGGCAGACTTCTACCACAAATGATGACTAACCTCGTTTTATGTGTCATTATTTAATATTTATATAAGCCATTCATACGCATACACAAGAAATCAATATATGGAGACATTTCAAATTCAAATATTCTCCTAATCGCATTTACTTCGTCGTTATTATGCTAATTTTGTTAACTATGCTATATAAGTAGAATATTTAGTACATATAAATAACGCTAGTTTTTCGTATGAACGAGGGAATGTTATAGCGAGGTAAAATTTGTCAACTTGTTCCATATTTAAGGCATACAAGTTATTTCCCAAATTCGACCGCTATATTCATGGCATAATTGCATAATTACAGATAGTAGTAAATGGGGAAAATGCAACATACAATTAAAACTTGCATCCCAGACTTGTGAGGATAATTCTATTAATGAATCAAGAATAGGGTGTAGATTTCTTATATCATATATATCTATATATGTACTTATGTGTAATTATATAAACATATATATGCATAAACCCTTATTTATCCAATCTACCCCCTTTTATGTCGTACATAAAAACGTTCATATTTGATTGGCTTCAAATCTGAATACGTTCGGATTATCTAATTAGGATAGAATCCCAAACCTTTTCAAATAATAAATCAAATTAAATCAAATCTAAACCTTTTTACATTACAATCAAAGATTTAGATAAAAAGGACAAATAAAATAAAAGCACGTCACCCAACTGTTCTTCATCTACTACTAAAGCAAAATCAACAAGCCTAATATAAATTGACAATTTTTGCGAAATACATTAAAAAGGGAGATTTGGGGGTTCTGCAGTTTGATATTATCGCTATACCATATCTCCTTAGGCATACAAAATTCATATAGTAGTTCACAAATGTAGAATATGCTTAAGTAAAATACTATTCCCACTCACTGTGATTGGAAATGTCGTAGATCTGACGTTGTCGTGCCTATTTGATGTGAAGTCCAATCCCCAGAGATCTATATACATAAGAATCAAATAATTAAAATTCTTATGTATGTATATCATGTGATTCCAGATCTACATTCTAAACCAAACCCTATAACAAAAGATTAGAGAAAGATGAATAGATTTGTAGAAAAAGAAAACCTATTTTGAAATCCTCTTGAATCAATAGAAGCAAAGTGGAGGTACAAATAAAGAGGGAGAATAGTTATAGGTAAGGAGTCTATGAGGTTATTTATAGGTGTTCGGGTAAACAAGAACCATCGGATTATAAAGATTTAATCCTAAATGTTCATCCTCATAAATTAACCCAAAAACCTAACCCAAAGCTAGCCTTATTGGGCATTTGTACTGCCAGGCAGTTGACCTCCCTAGAAAGGCGGTCGGCCAGCGGTCAACACCACTTCTAGGAGGCGTTCGACCCCTTGTTCGTTTTTTTTTTTTGCCCAATAATTGCTTCGAAGGGCTGAAAATATTTATTATGTATAATGTAGATTAATTAGATTATTTCTTACCTTATAAATATTATTCTTGTCTCCTTACCTTTATCTCTTCATTTGAAATTCAGATCTATTTAAAAGAATATTATATTTATCCAAATTATTTATCCCTTAGATATATATATTATTAAATTAACGACATATATATACAGTTTACCGTCTGATTCCACTGGACTATAATTTCTTCATACGAGCACCATTTTCAACATATCATATATGAAAACATATCTCAATTTCGCCACAAATCTAAATAAAAGATTTTCGTAGACAAATTCGTAATGATGCAAGATCTCGCTTTTTATCCTATTTATTTTTTATTATTTAATTTTTTATTTCCATTAATTATTAATATCTATATTTTTAGGCATATTTTACGTGGTGTTACATTCTTTCTCTTGGATTCCGGCTGAGAAGTGTTATGTTCACCTCCGTTATGATATGCTCTTCAACTACTATAAGATTATTTTTCGCTTTATCTCTAGTGTGTCTAAAGAACATTGTTGTTTATTCTACTTAGTCTTGGGTAGTGTCTTCTATTTTTCTCTTGACTATCAATTAGGGGATTGCTCTTGAAGATTCTTCTTGGGATATGTTTTTCATTTATTCCTCTAGGAATGTCAATTATGACTCGACACTTGCTGCTAATTTTGTTGACTTTGTTATCCATGTGATTACCCTTATGGATGGATCGCTTGTTCCACCTTGTTCGTCGATTGATATTTCTTCCATTGTTTTCTAGGCAAAATAAGAATTCCCAGTTGGGTTGTGATAAACTTAGTTGTGTTTTCATTTTTTATTTACACCTATTTTTATTTTTATTCAGTGGATTGGACACTATTAACCAAGACTATTGTTCTGTGCATATGTAGTACACATGTTTTCCATTCCTATATATAGTGGTACAACGACTATAAAATCGGCCGACCTTGCCAAAAAATTCCACTATTTTAATATTTTCATTTCTTTATTAAAGTAAGTAGCACTACAACAAAAGCTGGATTTATCAACATCAACATACAATGTTTTCAGCTCCTTGTTGTCAAAAACAAATGTTAATATGTGAATTTAAGCAAAAACACTAAGTTAAATTAGAGCGGGAAATTATTTCACTTCCCTCCATTCTGCTAATTCCTTCCGCATATACTCCGATAAAAAATCCCTAATTTTTAATCAATACTGATCCATTTCCCTCTTCCTCGATTTTCATTTTCTCTTCTGTCAATTTTAATTTCAAATCATCTACACTAAAAACATGTTTCCTTCATCCTTTGCTTCTGATTTCTATTAAGCATTTCCTTTGTTCGCCCTTTTACGAGCATCGAAACCCCTAAACTCGTCGAAACTGGTGATTTTTTTATTCTTAACCCTTGTTTTTTATTCCTTTGGTTTGTGGTTGAATGCTTGTCAAATATAAGGACAGATTGTTGCCTGCTGGGTTTGTTCACTATAAGATGTTATATGGATATTATATGTGTCTAGGATAATTAATCTATGCATGCTAAAAAAACCTGATTATTGTTGCAATTCTGATTTTTGATATATTTTAAAAATAATTCCGAATAGTTGTTCTGGTACCATTGTCAGTTATTGTTGCAGTTCTAATTTAAATTTTTAATTGTCAGAATTGTGTTAATGTTTTTTCAACGTGAAGTGGGCTAACTAAATTGTCCTGTTATTTTGGATTTATTATGAGATGCTAAAACATATATCTAGATGCTAGTTATGTTTTTGATGTAAATATCTAATATGTATATGTGTTTACACATAATTATTGAACAACAAGCTAAATTACTTGATCTCTTACTTATTCAAATTTTGATGATTGATCTATGACTAATTATATACTAATAATGGATTATTTTATTTAGTTATAGGAGACTTATAACTCGTTGTAGATTTGAATGGTATCTTTGCACCATTTGTATGATGATCTTCAGTTATTATCTTTTTGGAAGGAAATTATTGCTTATTATATATTATCATGTACTGATTACTCATTGTTGCTTGGTTTTTGTACATCAATTTAAAATAGGTGTAGCGGGAGTACTAATAGCAAGCTGATGATATCTGTTGTAATGGGTACCGGGTACAAATTAGTGGTACAGTATACAAAGGATGTAGATTTGCAAGATAAATGCCAAGGTAAGAATTTTAGCTATACACAATCTGCTTAGGCATATCTACGAAGTGGTTAAGTAACTAATCTTGCTGGTCTTGCTATTAGTTTTTGTAGTAGAAACATATGAATATAATTAGATAAGGTGAGGAAATGGTTGATTTTGGAATTAATACCTCCAAGTTTTAAATATTTTTTTGTTAAATCTTAATTCTTTAAAGAATTTGGTCTACTACATGCTTCAGATTTGAATGTAAGTTATGGGTTTTAGTGACCAGTATTAAAAAAAAAGTAGGACATTTGGCTATTTTTTAAGCACAATGCATTTGTCTATGATTAATTGGGTTAAATTACTAATCTACATGGTTTGAATTTTTTACATTACTGACGCAAGCCTAGGAATTGCCCAAGAACATTTTCAAAGGTCTAAAATAAATTTCAGACGTTAGAAATGGCCTCAGGGTTGGCCGAAACCCATTGCAGACGTCTGAAACCTTTTTTCAAACGTCTGAACTATGTCAGATGTCTAAAAATAAGTTCATACGTCTGAAATTTGCTATCGTTTCTATTTTTCCCTCTATCGACTAGTGGAGACCACGGTCAATAGTTCAGGTTGTTTCAAGACAGGATTGACACTTGAAATATGCTCTCTATAATAATTACTATTGCTTATTTCCAGGGATTTTCTAAACTGTTTTGTTGGAGACCATGGAAGCATCGATCTTGATTGGTTTTGGATAATCGGGATGCTTTATTTCTCAAAGGAACTAAAATATATGTTGTATTATATTTTAGATTAATCAAGTTGCTTCTTTTTTAGATTAACCCAAACAGTAGACTCTACGATGAAGGAGTACACAGCTGAAAAAAATGGAGCCCCTATTGCCACCAAACCCCCTTTTGTAAGTTCCTTATTTATAGTACTGTGTATTAACATATACATAATGTCACATAGCAGATGTAATACTAATACTATTTCATACTTCCTCATACAAAGAATATCACCATGGTAGGATTAACAAAGTACATTTAAATACAAAATATAACTAAACTTATATAATAATAACAACAAGATTTATAATAGTAGTAAATTAATGACGATTTATAAAAAATTAAATAAGCTTATAAAAATTTACTAGATATTATAAAGAATTAACTAAGTTTACTAATCTTATAAAAATTAAGAAGTTTAGTTTATAGAAGTTAACTAAGTATCTAGAAATATAAAATACTACCGAGTATTCTATAATAATAATAGCAATAATCAAAAATTAACTATGTATTATAAAATTTAACCAACTAATATAAAAAATAACTAAGTTTACTAATTTAATAAAAATTATGAAGTTTAGTCTATAAAAGTTAACTAAGTATATAAAAATATAAAATAGTATCAAGTATTATATAATAATAATAATAATAGCAATAATTAAAAATTAACTAAGTATTATAAAGATTAACTAACTATTATAAAAAATTAAATAAGTTTACTAATTTTATAAAAAATAAGAAGTTCAGTCTATAAAAAATTAACTAAGTATTTAAAAATACAAAATATTACCAAATATGTTATAGTAATAATAGCACTAATTAAAAATTAACTAAGGTTATAAAAATTAACTAACTATTATAAAAAATTAACTAAGTATACTAATCTTATAAAAATTAAGAAGTTTAGTATATAAAAGGTAACTAAGTGTATAAAAATATAAAATATTATCAAGTATTCTATAATAATAATAGCAAAAATTAAAAATTAACTAGTTATTATATAAATGAATTAACTATTATAAAAAAATAGCTAAATTTACTAACTTTATAAAAATTAAGAAGCCAAGTTTATAAAAGTTAACTAAGTATATAAAAATATAAAATATTATCAAGTATTCTATAATAACAAAAGAACTAATTAAAAATTAACTAAGTATTATAAAAATTAACTAAATATTTTAAAAAATTAACTAAGTTTACTAATTTCATAAAATTTAAGAAGTTTAGTCTATAAAAGTTAACTAAGTATATAAAAATATAAGATATTACCAAATATTTTATAATAATAAAAGAATTAATTAAAAATTAACTAAGTATTATAAAATTTAACTAACTATTATAAACAATTAACTAAGTTTACCATGTTTACTAACTTTACAAAAATTAAGAAGTTTAGTTTATAAAAGTTAACTAAGTATATAAAAATATAAAATATACTAAGTATTCTATAATAATAATAGCAATAATTAAAAATTAACTTGTTAATATGAATGGATGACCAAATGATAACACGAATACATGTGTTTAGGTATTGGAGATGGTCATCTTTGTGCATTCGGCTATAATTGGAATATCGTTAGGAATTTCTGAAGAATCCTCAATAGTAAGACCACTTGTGACAGCTGATTACGGAGAAAGCAGTAACTTTTAGTTGTTCATTTTGTTGGCATTCAACACGAACTTGTTCGATGGATATTATGTAAATTTAGTTTATGGTGTTATTTTTGTTTATGGAAATTATGTAAACTTGGTTTATTGATGATGTCTTTGCGTATGAATATTGTGTTATATAATTTACATAAATGATTAATGGTTATATGTTTATTTGATAGCTTTTCTGTTTTATTCGAACATGTTATAAATATCGGTTGGTCGATATATATTTAAATGTTGTGGTATGTATGCGCATGAATATTTTGATACTACAATATGCAAACTGTAATATCCCGAATTTGTACCGACACTAAAAGAGGATAAATTAAATAATAATTAATTTAATATTCAGAACTAGAGGAAATGGACTGCACCATTGCATCCGTCTCGAAATTTTGGTCAAGATAGAGACTTGGTTTGCGCAAAACGGACACCCTATGAGGAAGTTATGAAGGTTTTAAGTTTCTATACGCGCAGAAAAATTATATACATACGTATGAGTCAGAGATGAGTCAGAGTTGAGTTAGAATTCTATCCAAAACCATTCGAATTTAAAAAATATGTCAGAGCGCCAAAATTCCTGCTCTAGGGGGGGTCGACCCCCTAGAGGGGTGTCGACCTAGGGGTCGACCCACCCTTAGAGGTGTCAACACCCATAAGGCTGAGGTGGCAGTCTTTTTCAGAGGGCTCGGAAGCTATAAATATGTGATCAGTTCTTCTATTTCTTCATTGAAAACTATGGGAGCCATATGCTACCGGAGTGCGAACTGAGACGGAACCATTTTCTATAACAACATACTTTGCAAATCAAATCCAGGAATTCAAGATCCATTCTCTCTATTCTCTAAACCTAACGTTGTGAGTTCTATTTGCTTTCAGGTTTAGATAAATAAAAGTAAATTATGAAAGACTGTGATTTTGATATGTGTAAACCATGAATCTATGTTATTATCATATTTAATATTATGTCATGATAGATCTATTTCTTTAGACCTAATTCAATTGTGATTATTTTGCTAAGTCATGATAGATCTATTTCTTTAGATCCAATTCAATTGTGATTATTCAACTATGTTATTATTTTGGATCTTGGTTTGTAAGTACATTATGGTTAATATAAATCTGTTAATTTGAATAGTTATGTCATTGGATAGATCTATCATTTATGTAAATCATGAATATGCCACCTTGAATTGGTTAGTATTAGATCTAAATCTTTATCTAAATTGTAACTTCTATGGCATGATATGATGTGGATTTGTGTAGATCTATTTATAAACTAGTAGATCTAATTTATGGGGACATTAAAACTTTTAGTCAGATCTAGATTATCACCATGTGTTATTATGTTAGATCTATTTTATGTGATCCAATTTATCACCTTGTGTTATTTTGTTAGATCTATTTTATGTGATCTAATTTATCATCTTGTGTTATCATGTTAGATCCATTTTAACCTCTAGATCTGAATCATGTGATCTAATCTATCACCATGTGTTATCATGTTAGATCTAAACAAATGGGACATCTAAACTATTGATTTAGATCTTACTATTCTTATTGAGATATCATGTTATGTTCACTAGTTTTATGTTCATCTTGTTATGATGACAATTTCGTGTGCACGCCAATATGTATGTTCACCTTATTATCATGCTATTTATGTTTATGCCAACATGATTATTTTAGTTATATTCCCATTATGTTCCCTATTATCGTTTATGACCAGGCTATTGTCTAGCCCAGGCATTTTGCCATTTTTATGAGGGCGCCAGTTAAGGAATGGGGGAAATAGGGCTAAAAATGGCATAATTTGAATATGAAAATTTTTGGACATGTAATTCAAATTATTGGGCAAAATAGGTATTGACGCCTTTAAAAGGAAAGGATTAGTTAATTGGTAAATTAATTAAAAATGAATGTCTAGTAATTACAATTAGGAATTGTAATTGTACTTATGAGACGAGGTCAAGTTGCATTCGTGATGGAAGTCTGCCCGGACCCAACCGGCATATCCAACAGCCACTAATGTTGAACCTTATATAGGAGGTCTAAGTACGCAAATACGAATCGGGCTAAGACACGAGGTAAGGCCCAACTGTGGAATAAGACTGCCAGGACCTGACCAGCATATCCAGCATCCACACGTTATAGGCCTATTGTGGGAGGTCTAGCCCATTATAAACCATAAATGGACATGGTAATAAATTGGATTAATTAACCATTAAACAAACATGCTTGGATCAGTGGGAGGGTTAAGTAAATCTTTGGTAGGTGGGTAATATTAGTATATATAGGCCCATAAACTTAACCATTAAAAAAACATGCTTGGATCAGTGGGAGGGTTAAGTAAATCTCGGGTAGGTGGTTAATATTAGTATATATAGGCCCACAAACTTAACCATTAAACAACATGCTTGGATCAGTGGGAGGGTTACGTAAATCTTGGGTAGGTGGGTAATATTAGTATATATAGGCCCACAAACTTAACCATTAAATAAACATGCTTTGGATCAGTGGGAGGTTTAAGTAAATCTTGGCTAGGTGGGAAATATTAGTATATATAGGCCCACAAACTTAACCCGATAAGGTTATGTAATTAAAGACACCTAGCGGTATACATAATTGGTGGAAATAATAATTTTATGTAATTAAAGAAACCTTTTTGGGTTAACATAACTTGCAGAAGTGATGGGGTTATGTATTAAAGGCACCAATAGGTAAGCATAATCGGTTGGAAGATTGGGGGTTATGCATTAAAGACACCTATGGGTAACACCAGTACAAAAGTGGGCATATTTGACACTATTCTTCTGTGGCCGTAGATCAAAAAAGCATTGTCGTAGGCCCTTTTTTCAAATAGGCAACACCAGGGGGGCGTGGCATCCGCGGCCGTTGCATTAGCCATCTAATGCAACGCTTTTGTCCATCTACGGCCACGGAAAGAAAGCGTTGCCTTAAGTAGAACTTTTGCCCTATTGCAACAGCATATCCATGTAATGCAACAACATACAGTGTTGCCATAAGTAGAAGCCAGACCCTGGCTTCCAGCTCATGATAGTGGGGTCCGCATTGACTTTCCACGTCAGCTGTCAACGTGGCACATGCCTCGTCAGCTCGCCACGTCAGCTGCACATGTGTCACATGCCACGTCAGCTATCCATGTGGCGCCACGTAAGCTGTGGGGCCCACGTGCCGTACCATTGTGGAATTAATAATGTTAAACTTAATGCAACACCACAGCATAGTCTAATGCAACACCACAGCACAG
The DNA here is from genome assembly GCA_030737875.1 of Allium sativum. Lineage (NCBI taxonomy): Eukaryota > Viridiplantae > Streptophyta > Magnoliopsida > Asparagales > Amaryllidaceae > Allium > Allium sativum. The sequence continues at coordinate 11,490,644 of JASFAX010000035.1, forward strand.
TCTAATGCAACACCACAGCACAGTCTAAAGCAACACCACAAAAATCAAATGCGACACCAGGAAAAAATCAACTGCAGCTGTAATACAACCATGTAATTACAGATTCTGCAGTACATATATTCAATCCAAAACATTGTACCACATTCATACATATATACCAAAATATTCATACAACAATTCCTCCCAAAACATTCATCACCATAGTCAGACCAACCAATTATATATACCAACTCACAAGTATCATCACCAACACATTCCACAAGTACTGCCATCACCAAAACATACCACAAGTACTGTCATCACAAACACATACCACAAGTGCCATCATTTAAAAGAACCATCCGAATATATCACAAGTGCTAACACATACCATCCAAATACTTCAGTCAGTTGCCGGGGTTGAAGGAGTACAATTGTCAGCATCTTCATCACTTGTTGTGGTGACACAAAGGTCTCTGACATCTAAATTTAGATCTGGATTGGCTTCACCTAGCTTTTTTAACACCCACGACACGTTCTCTTTAACTTTTCTATTCACCTTTTCCTCCAAGTCCGCCTCCAGCTCTTGCCTTATTTTTTTTGTCAACTCTTGGACATAGCTGTCCAAAGAACCAGGATTTGGAGACTTTTCAGCCAATTTGCCTCGCCTTCCTACAAGCCAGTTACGTGTGTGCCTCTTCCCACCAGAAACCAGTGCATCTGCCTCAGCAATGTTTCCAGCATCCACCATTGCTTGCACCTTCGCCTACAAAATGAAAACCAGGCAAGCATATAGATAAATAGGCAGCTGGCAGGAATGAATTTATTAACATAACTGGTTCTCTTTCAAACTAACTATATATGTGTTCGATTTAATATGCAGCTCCAACAAACTTACAATGTGCCAATTATACTGACACAAGTATTGCTATTTCGGTATATAATTATATATGTACTCACGTATTTGGCCTTCAGTTCATCCGTGTTAGTCTTGTAACTTCGACCCGGTTCTCGTTTATAAGTTTCTAGATAAACCAAGGCAGCGTATGGGGAGGCTTTTTCTGGGTCCTTCTTTCTCTGTCAAGTATTAGGATTACCAATAATTCAATGATATAACAAATTAGAATTATCATGTGGTCAATTCAACTCAATCACAATAAAAAATAACTTAAGTTCAGAAAAACACATACTATCTATTCTTTGGCTACTGCATGAGTTTTGGGACCCATGGTATGTGTCTCATTCAACGAATTACGATGCGCGGAATTAGAATCAGCTAGGGCCTGGAAATCCAAAAAAAAATAGCACTAAACAAGGATAATGTGAACTACTAAAGATTAGCATTAAACAAGATAATGTGAACTAATAAACATTATACAAATGTGAATATCATTAAAGTCGTACCTGAACTGCTTCATCCCCCCAGTAGTCCAAGAGCATTTTAAAATCCTCCAACGGAATTGTACTGGGCCTATTTGCAAGCCTTCCCTCATCAGTTGAGTATTTTTTATAATACCTTGTTTTGATGCGAGACTTGTACTGCCTCCAAGAGTCGTTAAGCGTGTTCAAGACCCACTTATGTCCTTCTTCCGGTATGACATACCTAGCCTACAATATAGCAATCACAAAATTCAGGAAACAAACTAATTAAGTAAAACCAAACATTTAGGAAGTCAGTTGAACTGTATATGGTTAAGGAATTTAGATTGTACCAGAGCATAATCCAACATTTGTCGCTTTAATTGATCAGGAACCACATGCCAATTGATGTAAGTAAGAGACACATTATCCTTTGCTAGTGTACCAAGAAAATTGCTTAACTCTGTAATATTATCAGAAACTGGCTAGCCATCCTCATTCAACTCAATGACTACTTTATCATCAGGGGTTCTAGCATGCACCTTGGTCATTTTTGACTTCCCTCTAGGATTTTTTGGACCTTGTACTGTATCTACCAGGTTCAAAAATGTGAATAGAAAAAAGACACACTCAACAGTGCAGTGCAGTGCACAGATAAAGAAACATTATTATTTATATATATACTTGTACCTGCTTCATCTTCCTGTGCAATCCATTCCTGCTCTAATCGATCGGTAAGATTTTCCATTGTTAGAGGCGCTTCAACGTTCTGCTTTTGACGTTTCCGCATCGCTAAATAAGCAGCAACTGAACCAGCAGCTTCACATGAACTGGTTGATTGTTTGAACAATTTGCTGCATGTAGGTTTTAAAACGGATGGCCGAGACGATGTAGGTTTTATAACTCCTGAAAAAGACGGTGTAGGGTTCGTAAGTTTCTTTAATGTTTCTGTCTGTTTCTCCCGGTTACTGAGTTTCTTTGGAGTGGGAGTGAATGTCAGGATCAAATCCTTGTTGGAGCCAGCTTTCTTTGGAGGGGGGGTGCGCTTCATCGCTTCCTTCTCAATTTCAATGGCTGCATTGGTTCGCGCATGAGTTCTCGGTCCAGGTAAAAGATCCTTTGACTTAACAATTTTGATTCTCTACAATTAAGTTGAAGTTCAAGATTTTTTACGTTCATAAAGGCAAATACAATAAGTAATAAACAAATAACTTCTTTATACCTTCGAATCTGATGAATCATCAGTGACGTCTTCACCAGCATTGTCTGGAATGTATTCATCACTTCCAGCAACATCTTTACATTTATCTTTCTTATTTCGTGCGGCAGCCTCTTTCATACAACTAACCAATGAAGGCACCCCAAGTGATCTACTAACTGCATCATTTTCTTGCATGCGCGCGATTCGCTCTTGTTCATACTTCGTCAAAACTCGATGGTTGTGAGAACTGAAAGCAGATTGGCATTATTACTCACCATCGATGATAAATTTAAGCTAGTTAACCAAATAGAGTTGATGTATAAACAGTTCTTGCTATTTTGACAGAATGCATGCACAAAGAACAAACAGTTACTTGAATTAGCTGCAGCCTTCATGGTCGGAATAAGATTTCATCCGGATTAATAAAACTGAAATGAAAACTGAAAAATACCTGAACATCAGCTTCATTCTCTCGGGTAACATCATCTTTACCTATTTCATTTTCTACATTTAATTTCCTCCAGGTTCCTTTGTCCGTCACAGTAACATTATCTTCATCATTATCCATATCAGGCTCCGACGATAGTTTGTTCTGACCCACTTGAGTTGGGTTGTTTTTCATCATTTTGTGTTGCTGCTGAAGTCTATGTGCAGTAGTATACTTGCGCTTTGCAACCGGCTTCTTAGCAGAACCTGGAACAATAAAAATAATAACGATGGCCTCCTTCAAAGTTCTGTACACACACACAGAGATATATATAAGAATGGATCTATATTACATGTACATATATACCTTGAATTATGTTTTTCCTTGGCCGTATGATTACATGTGGCTGCAGTTGAATCAACGGCTCACTGTCTTTGTCAATGGTGTTGTCGATGTAAAAAACCACGTCTTCTTGCTTATTGCAGCCCTGTACGTACTCGTTTACGTCCTTGTCATTCAGTATTAGCTGCCATCCACCCCTCGTTCCTTTTCTGATGTAGACTCCTCCTATTTCAGTGTAATGGAGACAATCTTTAACAAAGTCCATAAGAACACTGTAAGAAAACCGGTCTACATCATATTTTGTTACTACGAAGGATTCTCCGCCAACATAACATGCCCTTCGAAACTGTCCACCACGTTGCAGTCGGATATTAATAAGTTCATCCATCCTGTACAAAATGAATACATTAGAACAAGGTACATGCATGTTAAAGTGGACAAAAAACAACAACTATAACATTTTGGTCTATAACCAATTTAGATGACAGTAAAGAACATAGCATTAAATCATAAAACATGCGAACATTGTAGATTGCAATATGAGAAAAGAGTGCCAAATACATTCATCAAAGATAATAATTTCCAGCTAAAAAAAAGTGCCAAATACATCATGAATTAGACCAAATTAAAGCAATAAGAAAGAGGAATTTTTTTTCCTAACAAGACGGAACAGGATCAGGAACTTCTGCTTCTAGTTCTGTTTCTAGTTGTATTACGGGGACATCATCCCTAATCCAACCCCCATCAACAATTTCTGGTTCTAGTTCACCACCTATGCCCATATCATGTGGTTGCGTATTGCTCATGTCTTCTTCCATTGCATTCTCATTTTCAGTATCACACCAATCTCTCGGCAATTTTTTAATAACGTAATGACTGTTCTTTTCAACTGCATCTTCCACATAAAATACTTGTTGCACTTGCGAAGACAGGACATAAGGATCAGTTTTATGGCACTTGCTAAAATTTACTCGAGTAAGACCATATGAATCTTTTTCCTCTTGGTACCAGCAACACTTAAAAAGGACCACTGTGAAAGCTCCCCAATAATCAAGCTCAAAAATTTCTTCGATTGATCCGTAGTAATTGACATCACCCACTATTGGGTTTTGGTCTTTCGAACTTGCAAAGCTGGTGGTTTTGGCAGTCAAAAATACACCACTATTTTGTGTAGTACATCGAGAATCTCTAAATTTTGTGTGGAATCTACATCCATTTACTATATAACCGGTAAACTTCCTAGCTACTCGATTAGGACCTAATGCAAACACCTCTACATCTGTTGAAATCTTGTCCTTTTTCAGAACCTCTTCTTTAAGCCAATTCCAAAACTCTTCGAAATGTTCTCGTTCCCTCTTGTATCTTCTTCTATTTGCAAGACCATCCACAAAAGCTCGATGAACCCTAAATAATAATTATGGTCAAAAAACTACGAAATGTAGATTTTAATTTATAGTTAAGGAAAATGATATAGGAACTTAAGAACTTACTCGATCAAACTCTCAATTTCTTTATTACCAGAATTGAACAGAACAAAGCGATGCGTTGCCTTCCAAACTGCATCTTTCAAATTGAACATATTTCCATCTTTATTCTTCTTTGTTCCAATATGATATTCCAAATCTGTTTGACATCTTCCAAAATCAATCGACATGTTTTCCGTTCCTCCATCAACGCTTAAAAATCTTGAATAGAAGGTCACACACTCTTCTGCCAAGTAACCTTCTGCAATCTAACCTTCCGGTCTGTTTCTATTTCACACATAAGATTTCGACTTTCCTAGATATCGCTCAATTGGATACATGCATTTAAGATGTTCAGGCCCACCGTATTCGATTTCTCTGCATAAATGAACAGGCAAGTGTACCATTATATCGAAAAAAGCCTGTGGAAAAATCATTTCAAAATGACAAAGTATCTCTACAATTTCTTTTTGCACCCTCTTGATATCATCCACTTCGATAACCTTGCTCCATAGTCCTCTAAGGAATGCACTAAATCTGATCATTGATAACGCAACCTCGGGTTTTGACGCTTTCTTCACAGCAAATTGTAACAAATAGTGGAGTATGAAATGAGCATCATGGCTCTTATATCCCACAACCGTTCTCTCTTTTACGTGCACGTACCGACCAACATTCGAGGCACAACCGTAGGGCAGTTTGGCGTTCTTCAATACAGAGCAAAATATTTCTTTTTCCTTGTTTGTCATATCAAATATTGCAGCTCAAATTTCAACATGCTTTCCATCACCACATTCAACAGGATGAAGGGCCTTCCTTATGCCCAATTCTTGTAAATCCAAACGAGCATTTAGGTGATCCTTCGACATGCGACCTATATTAAGTAAAGTACCTAATATTTTGTCGCATATGTTCTTCTCTATGTGCATGGCATCCAGGTTATGTCGAAGGGGATTATGACACCAATATGGTAAGTCAAACAGTATTGACCTCTTTTTAAAAGGGTGGTCACTTTTACCAGGTTTCTTCGTCTTATCCCCAAATCGATTTTTGAACCCCCGCAATAACTCTTCAATATCAGTTCCTGATAATATTTCTGGAATGCTCCCCATTTTAGTTTCGCCATTAAATCTCCTCTTATCTAGCCTCCACTTATGTGTCGGATCAAGAAACTTTCTATGGTTCATATAACACATTTCTCTGCCCAATATAACATGCAATGGTTTGGGCAGGCATGTATTTTATGGTAATTAAGACCTAAATCCTTAATGACATTCTTTGCAGTGTAGGAAGACAAAGGCAGCTGGGCATCAGGAAAGGCTTCTTTTATAAGCTTTAGTAATTCCCCAAACACAGACTCGTTAATTCCATAAGCACACTTTAAATGATAAAGCCTGATCAAGAAACTTAGTCGAGAAAATTTAGTGCAGCCAGGATATAACGGTTTTTTTCCTTCTTTAACATGCCGATAAAATTTCTCGGCCTCTGGATTTGGTTCTACTACAAAGTCCTTGGGATTTTGACCAAATTTGTGACCCGCACACTTAAACATCACATCTAAATTATCCTCAAAATCCATCTCCGTTGCACAATCCATATGGTCATCAACACCTATTAATTTTGTCTGTGAAACTTCACAAATCCACCCGGTATGTAATGGAGAAGGGCCATTAAAAATAAGATGATCGTATATGACATTTTCACAATACCAATTACGTTCTGTACATTTTTTGCAGGGGCACTTCATCTCATCACCTACTTTATAAATGGGAAACGCATTTCTTAGAAAAGCTGTTACCCCTCTTACATATTCTGTGCTCGATCTCGGGAGTCCTATCCATATGTAATACTCACTATCCATTGCCACAATCTAACCACGGCTTAGTAAGACTAAATTTGATACCCCTAAGAGTTTCAAGACACGAACAAGGGCTACCCTGTAATGTTAGACTAAATTAGAAATAAAAATAAAACAAGTTAATAATTTGCAAATATACATAATCAGTGTGATGATACAAGGACAATTGTTTTGATATGAATTATCACTGACTTTTGGAACTGAGTTACCAAGAGAATACGTACATAAAACAAGCAACTAAGGATACTGAACACAAATGCATAACATTACATGACTGCACCAAAACAAAACAGTACAGATACAAGGACTATACAGGTGATACATAGACGATATAGTTGTATCTAATACAAAGAACGATGCAATAATTTAATTTTGTCGTCTAATGTTTAGCCCTTGAAGCTGGTCGTTAAGTCTACTAACATCAGTTTGAAAACCAATAACATGATTTTGCAGCGTTGTAAGTTGATGTTGTATCTCATTTGCGTACTTAGCGGCTCGACTTGGAAACTGTTGGTCAATCCACTGCCAAAAGGTACACCCTGTGGGATAAACTCGACATCTAAAATAACGACGACCAATATTGAATCCAATCGAAATAACATCTTCTGCAGCGGCATACCCACAATGACACATTATGATTGGTGAGTCAGCATGTTGTTCGTTAACCACTTGGTTGTTTTGATGCTGACGACGCAAACGACTATGCCGTCGCATCGCCCTTTCTTCACGTCTATCTTCTTCTCGCCGTTGTCTTCGGAGTTCTTCTTGCTCTAGTTCATACTCAAGCAAATCATCGTAGTGCCTTTCTTGCATCTCTATATAAAAATCAATAGGAGTTTCTGGTGATGATGGGTTTGGCAGTCCTAGATCACCCATGCCCAGGGTATCTTCGTAGTCATACGATGTAGGAAGAGATATAGGCATTATTTAACTACAAACAGAAATAGACATTTGAACATTCATATTGGATTTCTTTTATCCTCTAAATTTTGTTAACACCTTTGGAAATAGGCATTATTTACCAATACATCAATGGTTTGGAAAACATAAAAATACAGAACTTGCACAATTTCAACACATGCAAACATATAAATACAACACTTCAAGTATAAAAACCCTAATTTAAGGTAATCGGTATACCCAAATCACCCAGAGACTTTGAACGCAGATCAAAATAAGTTAGAGATGAAATCAACTAAATAAAACCTAAATGATGAAGCCCTAACTACCTGTAATTGTCCTAAACGATCCAAATTGGAGGTGTAAAGTTCGTAAAATAGGAGCAATCGAAGGTTTATAGTTTGTAACCTGAGGAAGAGTAGCAATCGGAGGCGTTCTTGGACGGATTTCGTGAAGAGAGAAACGGACAGAAGGAGGAGTACCGGAGAAATTTGTTTTGGGGGGAAGTATTTCGTGAATGGGGAAACTATCGCGCCAAATTTTCACTAAGCTGTAGCAAGGATCAGCTTGAACCGTCGGATTAAGCAACATCTACGGTTATTTATTTGTTTAAACTGATAACGCGGAACGCTGACCTGGCATGTATTTATGTAATGCAACACTTTGAACTGGTGTTGCAAGGATCAGCAAGAACCGTTGGATTAATCAACATCTACGATTATTTATTTGTTTAAACTGATAACGCGGATCGCTGACCTGGCATGTATTTATGTAATGCAACACTTTGAACTGGTGTTGCAAGTCACAGCACAAGAATTTCAACCGCAACACTGTGTTCACATCTAATGCAACAACAAATGAATATTGTTGCAGAAGATCAAAGAATGCATAGCTTTCGCCACACTTTTCATGCAACGCACACAAATTAGTGTCGAATATGCCCACTTTTGTAGTAGTGTAAGCATAACCGATATAAGTATTGGAGTTATGTAATTAAGAGGGTAAGCATAACTGACATAGGGCTATCTAATTAAAGGCATCTAAAAGGGTATACATAGTCAATGGAAAAACTAGTGGGGATACAAGACAAGGGGAAGAGCTTGTATCATATTGTATGGGAACCATTTCAGTCAGTAACCTAGAATAGGTATCAAATAAAGAACTCTGTACTAGGTGGAGAAGGGGCACGTTTACTGATTGATTGTAAGAAATCCAAACGAGATACACAGTGTGGGATGTGCAAACCGATCGGGGACATATGCGTGCATGGGCCGGGCAGAGGGGGCTAAGACGACTGTGACATCAGTAGATATGGTTGTGACCATCTTGGGTTGCCACTTTAGGAAGTGATACCTCTTGCTGTGTGGCCAGCACAGGATATCTGCGGGGTAGGGAGCCGATCGATTAGGGTAGTGGTTAGGGTACACTCGGATGTATGCCCTAGGTCTACCAACTTAAAGTGGAAGGGAACATCTCGTTTTAGTTATACTAGTAATAGTGCAAAGTAATCATTAGTGAGGAACATACACCTAATCCTATCTACCTTGTCACACCTGCCATTTTTGTAGTGATCTCTCTTATCCACTTTATATGTCTATCATGTTACTTTTATTTATTTACTGGCTAAAAGTAACTAGACTCAAGATAGAAGTTGTAATGATGTACTGAGTTTATGTATCTTTAGACATATGGTGTAATCGTGCCTTACGATTAATAAAAAAATTAAAATTTCCGTTGTTATCTTATTTACATCTGTCTTATAATTATTCTGTGTCTGTTTACCTATAGTGCTTCACAAAACTTAATGCATTCCCTTAGTGAGTGACATTAACAGACGTGAGGTTTCACACTTGGTATCAGAGCTGAAGGTTACCTAATTGGATAAAGTTTTTGAAAATTATTTTCAAAAAAGTATTAAAAGAAAGCGTTTTAGAAAAGTAAAGTCTGTTTTGAAAAACATATTCCCCAAAGCCATAGGAAATATCTCTCGATTTTCCGCTTGATTCCTTTTTATTTTTGTTTGGGGAACCGATTCTTCCTGAAAGATGTCCCCGTTCTGGCATAATGTCGTAGGCATGTTTTAACTGTGGCACATGTTGAAGGGCAATGAAATGCGTAACCACCATCAGTAGCTGCAGTAGCATCACCTACGACTAATTTTCTTGACCTTCGTAAGGTTTTCCATGTGATGAAGGCAACTTTCAAAAGACTTGTTAGCTTGTTACACAAGGATGATAAAAAGGAGAACAGGGGAGTTAGGGATAAGAAGCACAGCCCAAGGATAACAAAAATGATGGACCAGGAAGGGAACACAGATAAAGTTCGAATAAATATGAAAGGAAGAAGTTAAGATTGAGGAAACACAAAATAAAAGGTTATGGCCCAAGAAAGACCAACAACAACAACAGAAGAAGGGCGGAAAGAATAACAAGGCTAAGGGTAAGAGGAAGTGCCATAGTTGCGAGCGAGAGGGTCACTTGGCCTAGGATTGCAGGAAAAGGAAGAATTTTTGCTTCGTTTGTGAAGAGGTTGGACACTATTCTAGGGAGTGCCCAAGGAAGCAAGGGCAAAGTCAAAGGACAGGAACCTCTGGAGGGCAAGCGAATGCTCTTGTCGCTAGTGCATGAGATAGAGGTAGGAAAATTTCCGTGGAAGGTTTAATTTCTCCTTCCAATCTTCCTATAAGAACTCTTTTTCATTCTAGCGCTTCGCATTTGTTTATATCTAGTTCTATAGTTGAATCTCTGCACTTAAATACTAGTATGGTAGTGGATCCCATTGTTGTCTCAAACCCCATTAGTGGTTCGTCTCATTTATCTATGATTTGTTGGGGTCTGAGAATATCTGTGTTAGGCGTCGAGTTTGAGTGCGACGCATATGTGCTCGGGTTTATGGGCTATGGGTTTACTCTAGGGATGGATTGGCTTACCGCATATGGGGCCATTATGGATTATGAGAGGAGGGTTGTTAGACTCCTGACTTGTCATGGGAAGACCCTCGAAGTTTCTTGTGACCCCCAAGGGTCTGTTATGCTTAGTTTCTTGTAGTCTCTTGATGCATCCATTAATGATTTGCAATCTATTCCAGTGGTTCGAGATTATTCTGACGTATTTGATAAGGTATGAGACTTACCTCTGAAGCATGAGATCGATTTTCATATATATATATATATGGTGGACAATGCAAAGCCAGTTGCATTACTAGTGCGCCATATGGCTCCAAGGGAAAGGAGGGAGCTGAGTAAGTAAGTAAGGGAGCTACTTGAGAAAGGATTTTATTTTGGGATAGGATGAAGAAACAGGTAGCAGCGTTGTTTCTCAATATCTGATTTTCCAGCAAGTCAAAGCTGAGCAAAGGGAGCTTGGTGGTTTACTTCATCCTTAAAAGGTCCTGCAGTGGAAGTGGGAGAGCATCTCCATTGACTTCATAGATGGGTTTCCTAGTTCGAAGAAAGGAAACACTAGTATTGGGTGGTAGTGGATAGATTCACTAAGAGCGCTCACTTCATTCTAGTTAAGAGTAAGAGGACGACATCATGGTTGGCAGTAACTGATGTTCACGATATAGTTCGTCTTCGTGGAGTACCTTCCAGCATCGTGAGCGATCGTGACTCCATCTTTACCAGCGAATTTTGGAGGAGCTTGTAAGAAGCATTAGGTGCACATTTGTGTTTGAGCATCGCTTATCATCCTCAGACCGACGGACAGAAGGAGAGGGTGAACATGATTCTTGAAGATCTTTTAAGACTGTGTATCCTAGACTTCGGAGGGACTTACGAAGAGCATCTTCCTTTAATAGAGTTTAACTATAATAACAGCTATCAGGCTGGCATCGGCATGGCACCCTTCAAAGCATTGTATGGACGACCATGTAAATCGCCAACTTGTTGGTGGGAATCTACAGAAAGATTATTACTTGGACCAGATATGGTTAGGGAAACATCTGAAAAGATTGACCTTATTGGACGACGGATGAATACAGCTCAAGATAAGTAGAAGTCCTATGCGGACAAGATAAGGATGACATCGAATTCAAAGTGGAAGACTTGGTTTTTATCAAAGTATTGCCTTTAAGGAATGTGGTTCGCTTTGGATTAGTGGGGAAGTTGGCACCTAGGTATTTGGGACATTTCCCATAATCGAGAGGATTGGCCAAATGGCCTACTGAGTAAAACTCCCAGAAAATCTATCTGGCGTTTCACGTCTCTCATCTGCAGAAGTGCCTGCATGACACAGCGGAAGTTGTTGAGCCAAGTATGTTAGAAGAAGTCGAAGTGAAACGGGAGGCGACAGTAAGACGAGTCCCTACCCGTATTCTTGGGTCAGAGGTTAAGAAGCTGCGCAATAAGGAGATCAAGTTGCTAAAGGTTCAATGGGGAGATAACCCAGGAGATGCGTCTTGGGAGACCAAAGAAAAGATTCGTGCTTCGTACCCTTTTCTTTTCGAGGGTATGTTCTTAACTTCTTTTTCTAAGTTTTATCAGTGCTTGTTTCTGTCAATAGAATATATCTTATCCATCGTATTTTCGACCTTTAGATAGGAATCCTATTATGCAAACATGTGTTTGAAACATGTTATGTTTGATGGATGCAAGTGGATGCAAGTGTTTGCTAGTGATTGCATGTGGACGCATATACACACACATTGGACACTAAGATCGGGTCAATCGCTCTCATATGCAAATGTGTGTGCGTTTTCTTTTCTTTTATGGTTGGAAATGGATGAACTAGCACATGGATGTTGCATTTGGACAAATGGGTGTGCGCACATATAGAACTTATATGATACAATAGGTTTATTTGCATACATATTGGATTCATGGCACTAACATACATTGCATTAAGGAAGTCAACTGAATCAGTAGTCCACCTGATCTTCGCATTATTGTTGGGATATGTACACACACCTTCACATATATTCATTTAAGCATTAGAAATCTTTAAGGACAATGGATGCCAGAGATTGGTGGATGAGTAGATGGATGATGGATGGTAGGATACGCATTCTTCTCAACTTAGAGATTTCGGGACAAAATCCTTTGAGTAGGGGAGAATGTAACACCCTGAATTTGTATCGACACTAAAAGAGGATAAATTAAACAATACTTAATTTAATATTCAAAATTAGAGGAAAGGGACTGCACCCACTACATCCATCTCGAAATTCTGGTCAAGATAGACAATTGGTTTACGTAAAACGGACATCGTATACGGAAGTTATGAGGGTTTTAAGTTCGTATACACGTAGAAAAATTATATACATATGTATGAGTTAGAGATGAGTCAGAGATGAGTCAGAATTCTATCCAGAACCGTTCGAATTTGAAAAATCCGTCAATGCGCCAAAATTCTCGCTCTAGGGGGTCGACCCCCTATAGGGGTGTCGACCTAGGGTCGACCCACCCACAGGGGTGTCGACGCCCTAGGCCTGAGGTGGCAGTCAGTTTCAGAGGGCTCGGTAGCTAAAAATATGTGCTCAATTCTCCTATTTCTTCATTGAAAACTATGGGAGCCATATGCTGCCGGAGTGCGAACTAAGACAGAACCATTTTCTTCAACAACATACTTTGCAAATCAAATCTATAAACTCAAGATCCATTCTCTCTATTCTCTAAACCTAACGTTGTGAGTTCTAGTTGCTTTTAGGTTTAGATAAATAAAAGTAAATTATGAAAGACTGTGATTCAGATATGTGCAAACCATGAATCTATGCTATTATCATATCTAATATTATGTCATGACAGATCTATTTCTTTAGATCCAATCAAATTGTGGTTATTGTGTTATGACATGATCGATCTATTTCTTTAGATCCAATTCAATTGGGATTATTCTACTGTGTTATTATTGTGGATCTTGGTTTGTAACTATATTGTGGTTAATATAAATATGTTATATGTCATTGAATAGATCTAATCATTTATGTAAATCAATGAACATATGCCACCTTGAATTGGTTAGGATTGGATCTAAATATTTATCTAAATTGTAACTTCTATGGCGTGCTATGATGTGGATTTGTGTAGATATGTTTCTAAACTAGTAGATCTAATTTATGTGGACATTGAAACTGTTAGTCAGATCTAGATTATCACCTTGTGTTATCATGTTAGATCAATTTTATGTGATCTAATTTATCATCTTGTGTTATCATGTTAGATCTATTTTAACCTCTAGATCTAAATCATGTGATCTAATCTATCACCTTGTCTTATCATGTTAGATCTAAACAAATGGGACATCTAAACTGCTGATTTAGATCTTACTATGCTTATTCAGACATCATGTTATGTTCACTAGTTTTATGTTCATCTTGTTATGATGACAATTTCATGTCCATGCCAGTATGTAGTTCACTTTATTATCACGCTATTTATGTTTATGCCAAGATGATTATTTTAGTTATATTCCCATTATTTTTCCTATGATCGTTTATGACTAGGCAATTGTCTAGCCTAGACATGTTGCTAATTTTGTGAGGGCGCTAGTTAAGGAACGGAGGGAGGGGAGAGGGTTAAAATGGCATAATTTGAATATGAACATTTTCGGACATGTAATTCAAATTACTGGGTAAAATAGGTATTGACACCTATAAAAGGAAAGGATTAATTAATTGGTAAATTGATTATAAATGAATGTCTAGTAATTACAATTAGGAATTGTAATTGTATTTATGACACGAGGTTAGGTTGCATTCGTGGTGGAAGTCTGCCCGGACCCGACCGACATATCCAACAGCCACTAACGTTGAACCTAACGTGGGAGGTCTAAGTACGCAAATACGAATTGGGCTAAGATACGAAGTTAGGCCCAAATGTGGAATAAGACTGCCCGGACCCGACCGGCATATCCAGCATCCACACGTTGTAGGCCGAATGTGGGAGGTCTAGCCCATCATAAACCATAAATGGACATGGTAATAAATTGGACTACTTAACCATTAAACAAACCTGCTTGGATCAGTGGGAGGGTAAGGTAAATCTTGGATAGGTGGGTAATATTAGTATATATAGGCCCATAAACTCAACCATTAAACAAACATGCTTAGATTAGTGGGGGGGTTAAGTAAATCTTGGGTAGGTGGGTAATATTAGTATATATAAGCCCACAAACTTAACCAATAAACAAACATGCTTGGATCAGTGGTAGGGTTAGTAAATCTTGGGTAGGTGGGTAATATTAGTATATATAGGCCCACAAACTTAACCATTAAATAAACATGCTTGGATTAGTGGAAGGGTTAAGTAAATCTTGGATAGGTGGATAATATTAGTATACATAGGCCCACAAACTTAACCCGATAAAGTTATGTAATTAAAGACACTAGTGGTACATATAATCAGTTGAAATAATAAAGTTATGTAATTAAAGACACCCTTTTAGGGTAAACATAACTGACATAGGGTTATGTAATTAAAGACACCCAAAAGGGTATATATAGTTAGTGGAAAACCTAGTGGGGATACAAGACAAGGGGGAGAGCTTGTATCATATTGTACGAGACCCATTTCAGTCAGTAACCCGGAATAGGTATCAAATAAAGAACTCCCTACTAAGCGGAGAAGGGGCACGCTTACTGATTGATTATAAAAGATCTAAACGAGTAGGATGGTGTGGGTGGCGCAAACTAACTGGGGACATGTGTGTGCATGGGCCGAGCAGAGGGGCCTAAGACGACCATGACACCAGTAGATATGGTTGCGCACATCTTAGGTTGCCTTTTTAGGAAGTGATACCTCCTACTATGGGGCCAGCACAGGATTTCTACGGGGTAGGGAGCCGATCGATTAGGGTAGTGTTTAGGGTACACTCGGACGTATGCCCTAGGTCTACCAACTTAGAGTGGAAGGGATCATCTCATTTTAGTTATACTAGTAATAGTGCAGAGTAATCATTAGTGAGGCACATACACCTAATCATGCCTACCTTGTCACACCTGCCATTTATGTAGTGATCTCTCTTATCCACATTATATGCCTATCATGTTAATTTTATTTATTTACTTGCTAAAAGTAACTAGACTCGCCAAACTTTATGTATGACCCTTTTTGTTTCTCCTTCTTTCTTTCGTTCCCCCCTAGGTTCTCAAGGGAGGGAATTCTCAGGCTTAGTCAGTATTCTGCTATCGTCTTGCTTGGAGCTTCTAGATGTACTGCCCAAGCTTTTATCTTTGCTACTATGGTTTATGATTTAGGGATTATGCTTTCTTTGTTATTGCACTTTGATATTTAAAGTACAAGATAGAAGTTTTAATGATGTACTGAGTTTATGTATCTTCAGACATATGGTGTAACCGTGCCTTATGATTAATTAAACAAATCTAAAATTTCTGTTGCTATCTTATTTATATCTGTCTTGTAATTATTCTATGTCTGTTTACCTATAGCGCTTCACAAAACTTAATGCATTCCCTTAGTGAGTGACATTAACAGGCGTGAGGTGTCACATAAATGTTGTGATAGATGTACAAAAAATGCTATGATATATGGCAAAATGCTGTAGAATAAAGAATGTGTAAACTTCCAGAAATGTTGTGATATGTAGCAAAACACTATAGAAAATGGAAGATGACAACATTTCTAAAACAATATAAAACGCTGTACAAACGTAATAACAACACCATTTGAAACGCTGTAGTATGCCAATTTTCAACAACGTTTTTGTATGTATTATGATATTTCCATGACCTATAAAAACTTGTTGGTAGGCAACTTCATCAAAATGTTGTCAAAGGCTACCACAGCGTTTTTTCAATATTGCAAATGAGCAAATTTCTTATAGTGCAGCATAAAATATGATGTTCAATTATGTTTTGTACACCTCTTTCGTTGCACCATTCCTTGTCGCTTTAACAAACCATGTTTACTTACAAACTTATTGATCCATAAAAACTTATCATATAATTCTTCTAATTCCAATAAGTTAAAGGGAGTCATAACTTGTTCTTTATAAAAAAAATATTTTTTTTCAAAACCAATATGTATAATTTTTTCAAAAAAAATTATTTTAATACAAACCTCAATATTACAAACTGGATAACTTCTAAAAATTGTAAACTTTTTAATTTGAAACTGGGAAACTCTTCTAGAAATATTTTTCTACATCGATATTTTTTTCAACTTCTTTTTAGAAGTTTAACTTTAGGGCTAAGTACAAAGTAGTTTCTTAACCGTCGTTTCCAAATCCTTTGCGCAAAATTATATTTCTTCCTTTAAATTTCTCCTTTATGGTAATTCCTCCAAAGCCATGTCTGAGTTACCACTTTTACACCTAATGTATATATATAAATTCCTAATCCATTTTCCCTTTCACTCATTCTCAATTTTTAAGGCTCTACTGCTTAACCGAATAATATGAAATACTAAGAGTTCAGACATAAACAAATGAAATTCTCCTTTTTATTATAAAGCATATTGTACACTTTACATTCTAGCTACTCATAGGCCTACTATTCTCAAATTCTCTTAATCATTTCCTTAGTGTACAAAACTGATATCCCAACATTTTCCCATGTGTTGCTCCACTTATTTAGTTGGCTCCTCTATGGATCTAGGTCTATGAATAAAATATATTTGTATTTTGAAAAAATACAAATACGCTCACTCACTATTTATATAGGGATCCTGAACCTAATCTATGATACCATATGTAAAAACCCAAATTTCAGAGGGGTCTAATTTTTCATAAAATACTAAAATCCATGTCCACTAAAACTCGACTTGGTTTGTCTAGTATCCCAAAGTACGACAATGATAAATATATTAGAGCACGAAATAAAACATCTCATAGCTGAACTAAATAAAATAAAATAGTAAGTAAATACTTATCATAATAATGGCACTGTCTAGCAAATGTGCCTAAGCTATATAATCATTGTCACCTCTCTACCCTGAGGGTATGTTATGAGGAGGGGGTCAAAACAAAAGTTGTGGTGGATGGATAAATTATACTTTCTAAGAATAAAACTACATATACTATTCTATCACTGGTTTACTTTCATTAGATTGTAAGAGTTTATAACACTCTCGCAACTGCGTGTACATCATACCCATCAACTCCTCGGTAGATCAAACTTAATAATCCATATGTATGTAGCTATATGCCAAACATATATAGGTACTACCCATAGTACCCACCTCGAAAATTCTCCGTCGTTACGCTACCAAAGCATATTATCCACCATCTGAGCTTTGCTAGCATGATAAACTCTTGTACAAGAGTAACGCTTGGACATCCACGATGCACCACCTAGTATGTAAACGAGGATGTACTTTTGACCGTACGGTCTATTATCTGAGAACCTTGCATGGAACTGAGAAGGAGGATCTCTATATCTGCATACGATACAAATGTCTATAGATTTTTCTATCCCTTTTCTCGGGGCTATGGCACTACTCGGCACCCATCAACTACGAAAGATCATTTTTAGAGCTAAGTGATTGTGCCCCTAACAAACAATATAAACATTAAATTTGTGTTATCCCTCATCCAATACCTCGATAGCGAAAGACCATTGACCTGTTGGAAGTGCTCGAGGATGGGATTGAGGAGATCCATTACTTAGTTGATTTTTAACTATGTGTATGGAGCTGTAAAGGTTCATAGCCAATAGACCAGTACCGATCCATCGAATCATATGATATGGGGCTCGAATTTTGTGAGCTTGATTGGATGTCTTCAATAGGTTGTTGGTGAAGTTTGGTGACCAATTGACTTCGTATGGTTGATGAGAAAATCAAGGATGATCAATGCTTCGACTGTGAAATCAAGATGGAGTGGTCGAAGTCGAATTAATGTGATACTGGTAGTAGGATGATGCACGATGCAGTAAGATGTTAGATTGACTCACATGGGAGCTGATCGCATATGATAATAGAATTGGTTTGAGAATTGAATCGAACTAATGATGAATTTCCAAGGGGAAGGCTTGAAAGATTTGAAGTGCCAAGGAATCATTGGTTAACGAATGTTCTAGCAGGCTTAAAGTAGGGGTATCGTGAGGACGTCCATTAGGATCAAACAGATCGTGTTCCCTAAATCGAGATCAAGTTGTCTCGTACGGAGGAAAACATACATAGACGACTCGTGGTAGTATGACTAGAACCGGGACTTTCCATTAACCCTTGACGAAAGGCAACGGTTAGTCATTCGATGATTGATTTATTTAAGGATTTAGTCAGTGACAGCAAGGACAATGGTTTCTATGGATGTTATAGTTGGTTGTGTGCTTTCTTCCCTATTTTCTCTAGGTAGGCTATCGTCGTTTGTTCTCGAATAGAAGTGGGATTGAGGGATGTCCATTTCTTATTCTGCAGCGGCATATGATAAATTATTATCCTGTGCTGATCCTTTGGCTCCAGGGACGGATCAAATGGTTGAACTTTCTATACTTATATATCCTTTGTAATTGTTGATATATTTTACCGCTCACTAAGATTATTATCTGACTCAAGGTTTTACGTTTCCTCTTATTAGTTTGGGATGCTCATCAATGTTGTTAATGGGTAGACTGAGATTGCAGGTGTCATGTTTTGGTGTCGATGATGATGTGCGATGATGAGTTGGAGGCTGGTGTATTATTTTCAATACTACATAGATACTTGTTGATTTTGGTGTATATTGTTGATTGTTGATACTTTGAGAGATATATAGTGAATCTTAATGTACAAATGTTCATTTACACATAGTTTTGTACTGGTAACTCTGAGATGTTATAGAGATTGGATTGTCTATTTTGTTACGCTACCTTGACTATCGTCCTATATCAGCCTGGCATGTTATACAACGCATCCTTTTCCTTTGTTTGGTGTAGGAGTAATAAGGTCGTCATCACAAGAATCTCTGTAACAGCCCGCATCCTATGCATTGGAGGATCATAGAATATTTATTTCATTTCCATACGAAGTCGTATGGTCGTGTAACTTTGGGGAACGACTATTGGGGTCATTTCCCATATTCGTGATTTTTGCCGATTTCTAAATGACTGTTTTGCCCCTGGCGAATTTTGTTTTGCCTATAACTTTTGATTGGTAAGGAGTTTTGACCAAAAACCACTTCCACTAGATCTGAATGATGGTTTACCTTTCTGAAGAGTGGTCATGTAATCAAACGGACTAACCATTCGGGAGATATGGCTGAGTTAAGGTTTAGAAGGTGAAAAACAACTTAACCGGGACAAATAGGGTGATTAGCAGCTACGCCCATTGGGGAATTTCGGGATTAGGGTTATTTAAGGACAGAAAGGGACTAGGGAAACCCTTCTTTGTCATTTTTGCAGCCGCCACTTTCATTCCTTCAACCCTAGTAATGGCTTCTACCTTCTAAAAACACCTCTAATCACCTTCCAATCGACGATTAAGCTAATCAACTTCAAATCAAGTTAAAATAGCATCAAATTAGAGTTGGAACTACTTTGTTGCATAGAGATTCGACCCAAATCAGAGATATTTTCAGATCTAAGATTAATTTGTGGCTAAGGTGAGTGATTTGCATTGTTTTTCAGTAATTACGGCTAATTAGGGGTGATTAGTGTAAATTAGCTAAATAATAACTCAGAAAAATTTGGAAAAATATTTAGAAATTCCAAAATATTATTCTATGCTTCTATTAGAAATTTGGGTTAATTTGGACATGTTTTGCTAATCGTAAGGTTAAATCATGATTAAGGGGATTGAGGGGAAAATCATAGTTTTGGGTATGTTTGATCCATATTTGCATGTTAAATTGTTGTTTTGGTGTTTATGGTTGATTATATATTGCTATTACTATTTGGAATGATTTTTGATTGCATAGGAAAGTTAGATTGGTCAAAAACGCCATCGTAAGGCTTGGATTCCTTGTTGGAAAAGTTACAGGAAATTGGTCATTCCCGTTCGTAAAGCACTTGTCCCTCACGACCCGACCCCTAGGATCGTGCAGCACCCTCACATCCCGACTCCTAGAATGGCGAAGTATCCTCACACCCCGACTCCTAGGATGGCAAAGTATCCTCACGACCCGACCCATAGGATGGTGATGTATCCTCATGACCTAACTCCAAAGATGGTGAAGTGTCCTTAGGACCCGACCCCTAAGAACGTGAAGCACCCTCACGACCCAACCCCTAGGATTGTGAAGCACCCTCATACCGCGACCGTGAGGAAGATGGCAAACCCTCGCACCCCGACCGTGAGGAATAGAGCGAACCCTAGGAGGGTGACCCCTAGGATGGCGAGCCAGAAGACCACTACCAAGATAGGGATCATGAGTGGGTCCCACGACCCGAATCTGGTCCACGATCCAACCACGTGTCCCGAACTGTAGTAGACCACGAACCGAGCCTTGGTGTCATGAATAATGTGTGGAAGGAGGAACCACGAGCTGTACTTGGGGCGAACCACGAGCCGAGGAAGCTAATCTCGAACCGGAGCTTCGAAGTACCACGAGTCGATATGGAGGATCACGAACTGAACTGAAGGACAAACGGGGTTGATGACCAAAACCCGAGATGCAAAGGTAGTTCAAATGAGAGATTATTTCTCAGGATCCCAAAGGGGACCAACAAGTTAACTTCATGTGTTGGACTTTGCTGTGGAACATGCGCAAACGGGTTATCGATGTCCATAACTTTAGTTCACCACTGAAATATGGATTAGTGGTTATGGATCAGTGCAATGGAGGCATTGTGACTCCATGGAGCCAAGTGATCATAGCAAAGGATTGGGTGATCGGGTGGTGGATATCAAATTCTTTACGTACTAAATGAGAGATGTTTGGATGATTCTTATGTTTGATGTTTCCTATCACCATGACATGCACACCCCCATGTAACTTTTACACTTTATGTTAGTATTACCTTAGAGTACTGTGCATCTTATTGTGCTAACTTTTTGGTTGCAGGTCCAGGTTCAGGTATGATTGGATTATACCTGTTATTGTTCTGTTTTGTTTCTTATCGCTCATACCAGACTTTTGTCTGCCTTAGAGTTTTATGTACCTTCTTATTACTCTGGGTGCTCCTAAACGAGCAGACTAAAGGCAGGCTAGGTGTTATGCACGAGTAGTTGTCCGGGGACGAGCAAGAGGCTTTTACGTATTATTTACATATAACTCACTGTGTTGTTATTGGTCACTACTATGGGCATTAGTAGTGTACCTTTCCTTTCTTTCTTTAGAGACAATATTTTTAAAGTTGTAATAATGGTTTGGTCATAAGCTGCATTTTGGATTCCGCTGCTATGATGGTTAAGGTTTAGTTTTCAGTTTATGCACTGTCTCGCATGTTTTATGTCAAATTAGGTTATTATTACAATTTATTCCATGCGCTGTGAGAGATACTATAGGTTCCTTGTTAGTTCATAGTTTCAAATTCCTTTCTTCTCCTTTCTTTTCCTTTCTTTGGAGACCGTCCCATGCTAGTCGGGCATTGGCACACCGCACTTTCATTGGAAATGTTCGCTAGTGCGGGGCGGGCCATCACATTTGGTGTCAGAGCTCTAGGTTGCGTAGTTAACCTAGGGGAAGACATCAGGGAGAGATAGTATACGTATTTGAGAGCGCGTACTTGTGAATTTTTGGTTTTCAAAATCTATATATATGTATATATACTATTAGTATATCTAAGGAAGAAGTCACACTGCACTGGCATGACATTGAGATGGCTAATCGTTTTCTCTTTACAGACTAAACGATGAGCCGATATACGAGGAGTACAGGTTCAGGAGAAAACAATAGGGATGTTCCTGATATGAGGACGATGTTTACTACCTTTATGCAAGAGATGCTTAGGGATGCTCGGGGAGCAGTCCTAATGCTGCTAATGGTGGTGGTCCAGTAGCGCAGGCGCTTAGGGCCGATTTTGCCAAACTTAACAAGGATTATACTAGTCTTGGCGGGAAGCTGTTCCATGGAACGGAGTTGGCTACGGATGTTCAAGATTGGTTGGATAGTTGTGAGCGCATCTTTGAGGACTTGGGAATCGATGATGCCATAAAGGGAAAGTTAGCATCGCGTCAGATTCAAGGACGAGCTATGAATTGGTGGAATGCTATTAAAGTAGCTACTCCTGAAGAACAAGTTACTTGGAATCAGTTTCTGACTCGTTTCAGTGAAAAGTTCATTCCAGCTGCTCACAAATCTGAATTGTTTAGGAAATTTTTGGAGTTAAAGAAGAATGGTAGGGCGGTCTTGGAATATATTGCTGAGTTCGATACTTTATCGAAGTATGGATTATCTCTTATCGACATCGCCGAGAAGAAGAACGAGAAGCTCATAACCAGCTCATATGAGTACTTAGGGGAAAGGCTGATAAACCACATCGACGAGGCATTGAGTCTATAGTGTGGAAAGCATTGAGATCGGAGAGTCTTTACCCTAAGTCAAAGGCCGACGTTGCTATTGCATCTGTAGAGGAACCAAAGCCGTAATCAAGCGGTAGAGGTAAGAAGGAGTCTCAGAATAAGAGAAAACAGGATCAGACCAAGGGTGGTCAGAAAAAGAAGGACAAGAAAAGATAAAGAGTGCTTTAGTTGTGGCAAGAAGGGCCACTATTCTAGAGATTGTCAAGAAAAGGCTGGGAAAAGGAAGTGTTTCAATTGCGGCCAAGTGGGACATCACAAGGATAAATGTCCACAACCTCCTAAAGAGAAGTAGATCATGAAAACATATGCTACCAATGATGTTCTTTCTTCGTCCAATGCCTCAACTACAGCGGAGAAGAGAAAGGGCATCGTTATTCGAGGTATGCTTTCTGTTTATGTTGTTCCTGTTCGAGTTTTGTTTAATTTCGAAGCTTCCCATTCCTTCGTATCTAGTGACCTAGTAGATAGGTTGGAATTGGAACTCGAGATTGTCGATAGACCTTCAGTTTTGACAAACCCAATCGGTGGTTCGACTAGCCTTTGCATGATTTGTTGTAATGTGGTCTTATCGAGTCATGGATGTATGTTTGCTTGTGGTTGCTTAGTTGCTTTCCTAGTACCATCTCACGTAGATTGTTTGAATTCGGAGGAGATGTTCCTTGAGTGCTTGTCTGATATTGGTTTAGGCCTTTTGGGCTTGTCCTTAGGGAATGTCGAGTTCGACTAGGATGCTTTGCCTGAGATATAAATAGTTGTTGTGATTTCCATTGAATGATATCTCGGCATACTTGAGGAGTAATGGTCAACCGTTACATGATAAGACTGTTCAATGGTATGGAGTGCCGCGAGTTGGATTTGATAGGGCTATGAGACGACTCGAGTGGGACTCGAGAAAGTTGCAAAGTAATGAATTGTTTAGGACCCGATGTTGATGTTCTTGTTGGTTCAAGAATGGTAGAATTTCGAAGGGATAAGATGTGCTCTTTGATCATGGAGATACAACGAAGGTTAGGACAATTCAAGTTGGACTTGAACTCATAAAAGAAAAATGGGTGTTCGCTGATCGTGGATGTAGTAACCCGCATTTTTAGTTGTTGAATAATTAATTTATTTAATTATTAAATATCGATTTATCGATATCGAGAACGTGAATTAAATAATATTGAATATTTAATAAATAATTATAATATAATAATATATTATAATGTCGAAGTAGTCGGAAATAGTGATAATTTAATTTTTAGAATTTTATGGAAATTTTTAATTAATTTAATAAGCAACTTTTTTATTTGGAGTATTTGGCACCCTGTATCGACATTTCGGGGTTTCACAATATGAGTCCATCTACCGGTATTATTACATTTTTTGGGACCAGAGCACGTCACTAATTTCAATGGTATTTTTGTTTCTGTCTACATCAGTCTCTACGTGAACAGAATATTTCATAGTGGGGTACGCTATGTTTTTAACTTAAAACAAACTAACCTGAATGGTTAACTGGTCGAACGAACTCGAAATTCAACGAAATAAGTTTCATACGAAACCTTAGGAAGAGGTCTATTGAAACGTCAAGGCCTCATATTTTTAGGATTTTTCTGTAATTTTAATGAATTAATGCTCGGTGTTTTTCATCGATATTTTCTAAGGGATTTTCGCAAACGGTGTCGGAATTCGACGAAACCTGTCCCATTGGGTACGGAATATTTTTCTATGCTAGGATTAACTTAGTTTGTCAAAAACAAATATCGTATGAGTTGGTTTTAAGGGGTATTTACTCGTAAAGTTTTAATATTATTAAAATAATCCATGTACCCACTCGATCCTTATAAATACCCCACTATAACCTTCCTTAAGACCTAAAACCAAAACTGAGAAACCGGCCGTGGTTTCTATTTTTCCCTCTGTCTTAAAACGTGAAGCAAAATCAATTCAAAGGAAATTTATAAAATCCTAAAACAACTTCTTTGAATCCCTGGTTTAATCGTCTTCAACCCAGCACCGGTTCGAGAAGTCGCGATGCAGTAAACGGGGATGCGAGTTCCTGATGTCGGCCGTCTTGAGCTGTGCGAGTGGAAGATCCGCTGATGTCGCGATTTGAGGAAGTGGGTCAGCCTTGGTAGGGTGGTGTTCCGGTGGTTTTTCGTGGAGGATTGGGAGGCTAAGGGACGGGATTCGGATGGGGTACTGGCGTCGATAGCAGGCCAGTGAAAAGGGTGAGTCGGGTTTGTCTGGGATAAGGAAGGATTTAACCACGTAAATCAGGTGATTAGGTAAGTGATTATGTGGGTTTGTCTGGATTTATGGTGTGAACGGTAAAGCTTGAACCAGCTACAAGAAAGTGTTTTACTGTGTGAGTTGTATTTGTATTAGGGGGTCAACGCGAGGTAGAAGATGAAGTGATTTCGAAAAGAATGTTTGTGGTGTGGTCTGTTTCGAGTTTCGGTGATGGTGGAGTCCGATACTTGCCATGACCTGCAGCGTGAAAGGGAACCAACGGGTTTTGAGAGTAGCATGCGAGCTTTGTGAGCTTATGTGGAGAGGATAGTGGCCGGGAAGGGAAGTTTAATGATATGTTTAGTTTGTGAAATCGTTAAGTGTGGAGGTAGAACGAATGGGATGAATTTGGGAAATGGGGTTCGAACTTGTTTCCTGGAGCCGTGATTTTTAGTTTGGGAAGAAAGGGGATATGGTGCGGGTTTTAATTGGTTAATGGGCTAAGGTGGAAATTGGGCCAGCATTAGAAGAAAATATGGTAAAGGCCCAAATGAATTAAATTAATTTAGTTTAAATTTAATTAATATTGTATAATGACTTGTAATACAAATCATACACATACTTGATTAGAAATTCGCAAACTTGGATCCGACCAGATCGTATGGACTCACACTACAAGCTGGAACTGATTCGAAATGATTCAGAGCTTGTCTGGAATTATGACGGAATAAAACATCGATCTGAATCAACGACAATTATCGTTATTAACGATGATAGTCCAATGTGAGTAAAACTCACCAACTCTGAACAGTTCTATTTTCACGTTGTATTGTTAGAACTGTTAAAATTGTCTGTTTGACTGTGTGTTGATTGTTTGATTGAACTGCTAGTCAGTTAGTTAAATTTCTATATTGATTCTGTTTAACAGAATATATCATATGGAACTGACAGTGATGTTATCTATATTGTCTAACATCTGTGATGCAGGGAAACAGGTTGGAGGAATCCGACTGGATTCCTCAACAGTTATTTTATTGTTTTTCATATATTTTGATATATGATGTGAATTATAACCTGCTGTTGATTGTGTGTGTATGGACGAGATTAGACATCGTAATTTGAGATAATTGAATACCATAACATACCGGAATGTAGATAAAGGAGATTTTCAACGTGATATTGAAAACAGAATATTTATAAATTGGAATATTTATAAATAAGAGATATTTATAAATTTAAATATTTATAAATAAGGAATATTTATAAATTGGGATATTTATAAATAGGAGATATTTTAAAAAGGAAAATAAATTCAAAACACTTCTTTTTGAATGGAAAGGCCTGTGTGGCGGGTTTGGGGATTTTCCCGATGCTCCCGATACAAAGGAGGTTATGGCGAATTTTCCCGGAAATTTAAGGAGTTAGAATATTTTTAAGAATAAATGTGAAAAGGGAATATTTGAAAAACATTTGCAAATAGAATAAAATAGAGGAAAGGAAATATTTGTAAACCATTTACAAATAGAATTGAAAAGGAAACATTATAAAAAGGAAATCATTTTTTTTAAAGTGTAGAACCGTTATTTAAACGTAAATCTTTTCAAATGAATAAAACGTTGTTAAAAAGGGAAATCTTTATAAAGTGAATAAAGTAAATCGAATATGGTATTCGAAGTTAGTTAATCGAATATGGTATTCGAAGTTAGTTAATCGAATATAGACATTCGAAAGGGGTTAGTCAAGTCAAGTAGTCAAATAGAGTTAATCAGTTAGAGTTAACTAGTTAGAGTTAACCAGTTAGAGTTAACCAGTTAGAGTTAACCAGTTAGAGTTAACCAGTTAGAGTTAAACAGTTAGAGTTAATCAGTTAGAGTTAACCAGTTAGAGTTAACCAGTTAGAGTTAATCAGTTAGAGTTAACCAGTTAGAGTTAATCAAATAGAGTTAACCAGTTGGAGTTAATTAGTTAGAGTTAATCGATTAGAGTTAAAACGAACTAGAGTTAATCAAATATAGTTATTTGAGACAGAGTTAGTCAAGTTAGTCAAGCCTAGTTAATCGAATCGAATTGGTCGAACAAAGTAAGTCGAGTTAAGTTAGTCAAGTTAGTCGAGCCTAGTTAATCGAATCGAATTGGTCGAACCAAGTAAGTCGAGTTAGTCGAATCAAGTTAAGTTAGTCGAGTTAAGTTCGTCGAGTTAAATTAATCGATGGTAGTTTCATCGAAAGGAGTTATCGATATTAGTTTCATCGAAAGGAGTTATCGATGTTAGTTTCATCAAAAGGAGTTATCGATCGAAAGGAGTTATCAATGTTAGTTTCATCGAAGAGAGATTATCGAATATCGTTTATTCGAGAAGGAGTTAATCGAATATAGGTTATTCGAAGAAGAGTTAATCAAATAGATATTGCTCGAAGGGAGTTAATCGGCAAATTCGATTATATCGAATTCGGGTAAGTACTTATACTTTCCAGTGTTTAAATAGAGATTTATTTATTTATAAATAAATAAGTGTTAGGTAAATTATTCACTAATAAGAATAGATGTTATAATTAAAGTTAGATAATTCGAAAGTAGGGATTATAACGTTATCGTTATAACCAATGTTTTAAATATAGAAGTGGTTCAGTAAAATTGAACCCGAGAAAGGCGTAAAGAAGTTGTTAAAAATTAAAAGATAAACTTTGACCATTTCGAAGTTATAACGTTGTTCAGTTAAGGTCTGAGAGGTAATTATACCCCAACTTGAGTGACTTCCTTCTTAACTAAGAAATGGTAAGGTTTGATCGTAAAGGAGTTTTGGAAATGTTTTCCAAACGAGAATCAGAAATGTTTTCTGATAAAAAGAAAATAAGAATTTAGAATATAGGGAAACAGGAGATAAGTAAATAAATGAACTAAAGAGATTAATGTTAAATGATGTTTGTTCAATATAATTTCCATCTGGGAATAATACCGTTGTTTGTACACTTGTTTTTCTTTGATGGTTAAATCACAGACTATCGAAGTTTTGACCATTTTTAACGTTGTTAATATGGAGAGACCGGTTGGATTTTTATCCAAAGAACCACTCTGTATTGGCATAAGCGTCGCGAATCATATATGCCAAAGATAATTGAAGACGGAGTAAAATGCAAGGGCTATCCTGTTTACAGAATAGTGCCTTCGGTTTGTCCAGTCCCTGGACAACTTGTATGGACGAAGGTCTGACAGAGTATATCCAATGGATCGCGTAAGTTGATCTGTTCAAACGTATTCACGTTTGGTGGCGGAGGAATTCGTTTCTCTTAGCTGTATACCCGTGTTATTTTTGGATAAGTCAATTTGTGATTCGGCGGGTATGACGATGTGACATTCTAATTGAATGAAGATGGATGTTTGACAGAGTATTTCCAGACGATTACGTACATTGATTTCTTCAACCGTACCAAGAGTGGAAGCGGAGAAGGAAACTTCTTTTAGCTGAGACGTAAGGTATTGTTGTAGACGTCAATTAGTGATTTTTGATGGATCTGACAATGTGGCATTCGAAGTGAATCTATTGTGATGATAAAGCGTAGCTTCTAGCCTCATCAACCGGTAAATGACAGAAATCGGGCAGGCAGCATGGCTAAGTCGGTCGCACCGAAGTAGGGTGTATAATCACCTATCTAGAGAATATTCATTTGTTTTCTTAAATCTATCAATGCTGTCCCATATATATACGGGAACGGTTGCTGATCCCAACCGTTGGTGATGTACATTCGATACACTCAAGCGAAATGAGTGGTCGGTCATGTGTGGCTGAGTTGCAAGATGTTCTTGTTGAACTCCAGTGTATCGTTCCTAGAGTACACTGATCGGAAGGTGGTTCCATACCTTGTCATAGTTGGAAATCCAATCATCCAATACGTGCTTGCGATTTTGATTGTATACTATATATGTAGTAACGTGAGATGCAAGCGTTTCTGCTAGATTGATATTTATTTGTACTTAGACATTATTATAATATCAGAATGATATTGCTTTGAAAAGTTATTTGGATTCTCATAAGGAGAAAACCCGTTCCGTATTCACGGCGTGGTCTTATGAGATATCATATACCTGTTTAAATGATTTGAGTTTATTCACACCAGTCCCATGACTGACCCGGAGTTTATTTTGTTGTTTTCCCTAAACTCTTGGGTGCCTAAATTTGTACGGGCAGTCAAGTAGTCGGGATTTTACAGGTACACTTGGAGAGCTTGGAGCACGAGGCTTCAGGATTCTATAGCTATTATTATTTCCGCCGTTGTTGTAAGTGTTGTACTCTGATAAGTGTTATTGTATACATGTACTGATGTTATTTCAAAGATATGTTATGTTATATTTTATTCGTTCCGCTGTGAGATTCGTATTTACTCTGATGATGATGTTCTTCTTCTTCTTCTATTCTATAAGTTCTATCTTATCTATCCTCACCCTCTGTCTTCTCTCTATTAGTTTCTTGAATTTCCAGTGCGATTTGGGTTGGACTTGTGTTATTTAGTCGGCTCAAATTCCCCCGGATTTTCGGGTTACTACAGTTGGTATCAGAGCATTGGTTAAGTAATTACCTTGGCTCTGTGGCGTGATTCAGTAGAGATGGGATTAGTAATATCCTAGACTGAGTTTGAGTGTATATATACGAGTGAACGTATTTGTTAGTAATATAAAATGATTTTATATTGTGGAGTTTTATTGGTTGAGTTGTTTGGGAATTCTGGTCGATCGGTTTGGTCCACTGTATCGATAGGGGTTACTAAACACTCGAATATGATGAACCGTCATGGTATGTTTTGAAAGAGGGTAAATGGAATAATTTTACCCGAATAGATTTTAATATAGTATATTGATTGTGTTGGTTGCTTTTATAATCGTGTAAGATTATAAAAAGGTGAAATGGTTATAAATAACTAATCAGAATTCATATAAGTAAAGTATATGAAATAAAATGAAGATAAAATCTGAAATATAAATCAGAATTGGAATTAAAATAAGGAAATTTTAAGTTCCTGGGAGATTTTGAAAACGTTTTTCAAACTGAAGGTGATATAGTATTGAACTCACTTCGATAGCTGGAAAATAGATTCTGATGATGAATCGCGACATCATCAGTGTTCATTTTCGAGTTCTAAGTGACGGACTGCTACAAAAGGTTTTGTTTTTGAATTGTTTTGAGAAAACAAGTTGTTTAGAAATTCAAAGGTTTTGAATTGGCATTGTAATTTCAAATTGATTTGAAATAGACCCAGGAAATTAAGTTTCAGAATTTAATTTTAACTTATGAAGCTAAATAGAATAAGATAGTAGAAATAAATTGAAATATTAACTTGAACTGAGTTAAATAGAATTGAATTGGATTAGAGAATAATCTGTTATGGAATTGGGTTGATGAGTTAAGAATTTGGAATTTGATATTGTGGTTCGAATGAAAATTCGATTTGGTTTTGAGGCTATAAACTGATTGGAATTTGATGGAAATAACACTGGTATATGCTGAGTTGATAGCATATGGAAGTGATAGAGTTGATATTCCCGACAAAAAGGTACCGGTTTATATTATATATGGATATGAGATTTATGAGCCGAATTGGTAAGCCGCTTGGCTGTTTGATTTTCTTTTGGGTTAAAGAAGGCCCAGAGAGGCGAGTTGGAGTTTGAGATATTGACTAGTACAAAGGAGGTGCTGGCAAAAATTTTCGAAAAGTTAAGGTGTTAGAAAATTTTCAGAATTTTTGAAAATTTAGTTAGTCGGAATAAATTAATATTTTAGTCAATATTAATTGGTTCAGTTGAAACCGGAGACAAGAGGTAAACAGATAAATTTTTAACCAGAAGATCGGGTCATCCCCTAGCTTAGCAATTTCGAGGACGAAATTTTATTAAGGGGGGAAGATTGTAGTAACCCGCATTTTTAGCTGTTGAATAATTAATTTATTTAATTATTAAATATCGATTTATCGATATCGAGAACGTGAATTAAATAATATTGAATATTTAATAAATAATTATAATATAATAGTATATTATAAGGTCGAAGTAGTCGGAAATAGTGATAATTTAATTTTTAGAATTTTATGGAAATTTTTAATTAATTTAATAAGCAACTTTTTTATTTGGAGTATTTGGCACCCTGTATCGACATTTCGGGGTTTCACAATATGAGTCCATCTACCGGTATTATTACATTTTTGGGACCAGAGCACGTCACTAATTTCAATGGTATTTTTGTTTCTGTCTACATCAGTCTCTACGTGAACAGAATATTTCATAGTGGGGTACGCTATGTTTTTAACTTAAAACAAACTAAACTGAATGGTTAACTGGTCGAACGAACTCGAAATTCAACGAAACAAGTTTCATACGAAACCTTAGGAAGAGGTCTAGTGAAACGTCAAGGCCTCATATTTTTAGGATTTTTTCTGTAATTTTAATGAATTAATGCTCGGTGTTTTTCATCGATATTTTCTAAGGGATTTTCGCAAACGGTGTCGAAATTCGACGAAACCTATCCCATTGGGTACGGAATATTTTTCTATGCTAGGATTGACTTAGTTTGTCAAAAACAAATATCGTATGAGTTGGTTTTAAGGGGTATTTACTCATAAAGTTTTAATATTATTAAAATAATCCATGTACCCACTCGATCCTTATAAATACCCCACTATAACCTTCCTTAAGACCTAAAACCAAAACTGAGAAACCGGCCGCGGTTTCTATTTTTCCCTCTGTCTTAAAACGTGAAGCAAAATCAATTCAAAGGAAATTTATAAAATCCTAAAAAACTTCTTTGAATCC
The DNA here is from genome assembly GCA_030737875.1 of Allium sativum. Taxonomy (NCBI): domain Eukaryota; kingdom Viridiplantae; phylum Streptophyta; class Magnoliopsida; order Asparagales; family Amaryllidaceae; genus Allium; species Allium sativum. The sequence continues at coordinate 11,522,522 of JASFAX010000035.1, forward strand.
CTGGTTTAATCTTCTTCAACCCTGCACCGGTTCGAGAAGTCGCGATGCAGTAAACGGGGATGCGAGTTCCTGATGTCGGCCGTCTTGAGCTGTGCGAGTGGAAGATCCGCTGATGTCGCGATTTGAGGAAGTGGGTCAGCCTTGGTAGGGTGGTGTTCCGGTGGTTTTTCGTGGAGGATTGGGAGGCTAAGGGACGGGATTCGGATGGGGTACTGGCGTCGATAGCAGGCCAGTGAAAAGGGCGAGTCGGGTTTGTCTGGGATAAGGAAGGATTTAACCACGTAAATCAGGTGATTAGGTAAGTGATTATGTGGGTTTGTCTGGATTTATGGTGTGAACGGTAAAGCTTGAACCGGCTACAAGAAAGTGTTTTACTGTGTGAGTTGTTTTTGTATTAGGGGGTCAACGCGAGGTAGAAGATGAAGTGATTTCGAAAAGAATGTTTGTGGTGTGGTCTGTTTCGAGTTTCGGTGATGGTGGAGTCTGATACTTGCCATGACCTGCTGCGTGAAAGGGAACCAACGGGTTTTAAGAGTAGCATGCGAGCTTTGTGAGCTTATGTGGAGAGGATAGTGGCCGGGAAGGGAAGTTTAATGATATGTTTAGTTTGTGAAATCGTTAAGTGTGGAGGTAGAACGAATGGGATGAATTGGGGAAATGGGGTTCGAACTTGTTTCCTGGAGCCGTGATTTTTAGTTTGGGAAGAAAGGGGATATGGTGCGGGTTTTAATTGGTTAATGGGCTAAAGAGGAAATTGGGCCAGCATTAGAAGAAAATATGGTAAAGGCCCAAATGAATTAAATTAATTTAGTTTAAATTTAATTAATATTGTATACTGACTTGTAATACAAATCATACACATACTTGATTAGAAATTCGCAAACTTGGATCCGACCAGATCGTATGGACTCACACTACACGCTGGAACTGATTCGAAATGATTCAGAGCTTGTCTGGAATTATGACGGAATAAAACGTCGATCTGAATCAACGACAATTATCGTTATTAACGATGATAGTCCAATGTGAGTAAAACTCACCAACTCTGAACAGTTCTATTTTCACGTTGTATTGTTAGAACTGTTAAAATTGTCTGTTTGACTGTGTGTTGATTGTTTGATTGAACTGCTAGTCAGTTAGTTAAATTTCTATATTGATTCTGTTTAACAGAATATATCATATGGAACTGACAGTGATGTTATCTATATTGTCTAACATCTGTGATGCAGGGAAACAGGTTGGAGGAATCCGACTGGATTCCTCAACAGTTATTTTATTGTTTTTCATATATTTTGATATATGATTTGAATTATAACCTGCTGTTGATTGTGTGTGTATGGACGAGATTAGACATCGTAATTTGAGATAATTGAATACCATAACATACCGGAATGTAGATAAAGGAGATTTTCAAAGTGATATTGAAAACAGAATATTTATAAATTGGAATATTTATAAATTGGAATATTTATAAATAAGAGATATTTATAAATTTAAATATTTATAAATAAGGAATATTTATAAATTGGGATATTTATAAATAGGAGATATTTTAAAAAGGAAAATAAATTCAAAACACTTCTTTTTGAATGGAAAGGCATGTGTGGCGGGTTTGGGGATTTTCCCGATGCTCCCGATACAAAGGAGGTTATGGAGAATTTTCCCGGAAATTTAAGGTGTTAGAATATTTTTAAGAATAAATGTGAAAAGGGAATATTTGAAAACCATTTGCAAATAGAATAAAATAGAGGAAAGGAAATATTTGTAAACCATTTACAAATAGAATTGAAAAGGAAACATTATAAAAAGGAAATCATTTTTTTTAAAGTGTAGAACCGTTATTTAAAAGTAAATCTTTTCAAATGAATAAAACGTTGTTAAAAAGGGAAATCTTTATAAAGTGAATAAAGTAAATCGAATATGGTATTCGAAGTTAGTTAATCGAATATGGTATTCGAAGCTAGTTAATCGAATATAGACATTCGAAAGGGGTTAGTCAAGTCGAGTAGTCAAATAGAGTTAATCAGTTAGAGTTAACCAGTTAGAGTTAATCAGTTAGAGTTAACTAGTTAGAGTTAACCAGTTAGAGTTAACCAGTTAGAGTTAACCAGTTAGAGTTAAACAGTTAGAGTTAACCAGTTAGAGTTAACCAGTTAGAGTTAACCAGTTAGAGTTAATCAGTTAGAGTTAACCAGTTAGAGTTAATCAAATAGAGTTAACCAGTTGGAGTTAATTAGTTAGAGTTAATCGATTAGAGTTAAAACGAACTAGAGTTAATCAAATATAGTTATTTGAGACAGAGTTAGTCAAGTTAGTCGAGCCTAGTTAATCGAATCAAATTGGTCGAACCAAGTAAGTCGAGTTAAGTTAGTCAAGTTAGTCGAGCCTAGTTAATCGAATCGAATTGGTCGAACCAAGTAAGTCGAGTTAGTCGAATCAAGTTAAGTTAGTCGAGTTAAGTTCGTCGAGTTAAATTAATCGATGGTAGTTTCATCGAAAGGAGTTATCGATATTAGTTTCATCGAAAGGAGTTATCGATGTTAGTTTCATCAAAAGGAGTTATCGATCGAAAGGAGTTATCAATGTTAGTTTCATCGAAGAGAGATTATCGAATATCGTTTATTCGAGAAGGAGTTAATCGAATATAGGTTATTCGAAGAAGAGTTAATCAAATAGAAATTTCTCGAAGAGAGTTAATCAGCAAATTCGATTATATCGAATTCGGGTAAGTACTTATACTTTCCAGTGTTTAAATAGATATTTATTTATTTATAAATAAATAAGTGTTAGGTAAATTATTCACTAATAAGAATAGATGTTATAATTAAAGTTAGATAATTCGAAAGTAGGGATTATAACGTTATCGTTATAACCAATGTTTTAAATATAGAAGTGGTTCAGTAAAATTGAATCCGAGAAAGGCGTAAAGAAGTTGTTAAAAATTAAAAGATAAACTTTGACCATTTCGAAGTTATAACGTTGTTCAGTTAAGGTCTGAGAGGTAATTATACCCCAACTTGAGTGAATTCCTTCTTAACTAAGAAATGGTAAGGTTTGATCGTAAAGGAGTTTTGGAAATGTTTTCCAAACGAGAATCAGAATTGTTTTTTGATAAAAAGAAAATAAGAATTTAGAATATAGGTAAACAGGAGATAAGTAAATAAATGAACTAAAGAGATTAATGTTAAATGATGTTTGTTCGATATAATTTCCATCTGGGAATAATACCGTTGTTTGTACACTTGTTTTTCTTTGATGGTTAAATCACAGACTATTGAAGTTTTGACCATTTTTAACGTTGTTAATATGGAGAGACCGGTTGGATTTTTATCCAAAGAACCACTCGGTATTGGCATAAGCGTCGCGAATCATATATGCCAAAGATAATTGAAGACGGAGTAAAATGCAAGGGCTATCCTGTTTATAGAATAGTGCCTTTGGTTTGTCCAGTCCCAGGACAACTTGTATGGACGAAGGCCTGACAGAGTATATCCAATGGATCGCGTAAGTTGATCTGTTCAAACGTATTCACGTTTGGTGGCGGAGGAATTCGTTTCTCTTAGCTGTATACCCGTGTTATTTTTGGATAAGTCATTTTGTGATTTAGCGGGCATGACGATGTGACATTCTAAGTGAATGAAGATGGATGTTTGACAGAGTATTTCCAGACGATTACATACATTGATTTCTTCAACTGTACCAAGAGTGGAAGCGGAGAAGGAAAATTCTTCTAGCTGAGACGTAAGGTATTGTTGTAGACGTCAATTAGTGATTTTCGATGGATCTGACAATGTGGCATTCGAAGTGAATCTATTGTGATGATAAAGCGTAGCTTCTAGCCTCATCAACCGGTAAATGACAGAAATCGGGCAGGCAGCATGGCTAAGTCGGTCGCACCGAAGTAGGGTGTATAATCACCTATCTAGAGAATATTCATTTGTTTTCTTAAATCTATCAATGTTGTCCCATATATATACGGGAACGGTTGCTGATCCCAACCGTTGGTGATGTACATTCGATACACTCAAGCGAAATGAGTGGTCGGTCATGTGTGGCTGAGTTGCAAGATGTTCTTGTTGAACTCCAATGTATCGTTCCTAGAGTACACTGATCGGAAGGTGGTTCCATACCTTGTCATAGTTGGAAATCCAATCATCCAATACGTGCTTGCGATTTTGATTGTATACTATATATGTAGTAACGTGAGATGCAAGCGTTTCTGCTAGATTGATATTTATTTGTACTTAGACATTATTATAATATCAGAATGATATTGCTTTGAAAAGTTATTTGGATTCTCATAAGGAAAAAACCCGTTCCGTATTCACGGCGTGGTCTTATGAGATATCATATACCTGTTTAAATGATTTGAGTTTATTCACACCAGTCCCATGACTGACCCGGAGTTTATTTTGTTGTTTTCCCTAAACTCTTGGGTGCCTAAATTTGTACGGGCAGTCAAGTAGTCGGGATTTTACAGATACACTTGGAGAGCTTGGAGCAGGAGGCTTCTGGATTCTATAGCTATTATTATTTCCGCTGTTGTTGTAAGTGTTGTACTCTGATAAGTGTTATTGTATACATGTACTGATGTTATTTCAAAGATATGTTATGTTATATTTTATTCGTTCCGCTATGAGATTCGTGTTTACTCTGATGATGATGTTCTTCTTCTTCTTCTATTCTGTAAGTTCTATCTTATCTATCCTCACCCTCTGTCTTCTTTCTATTAGTTTCTTGAATTTCCAGTGCGATTTGGGTTGGACTTGTGTTATTTAGTCAGCTCAAATTCCCCCGGATTTTCGGGTTACTACAGTGGAGATGCAACAAAGTCCAGGACGATTCAAGTTGGACTTGAACTCGTAAAGGAAAAATGGTTGTTCGTTGATCATGGAGATGCAATGAATAGGGAGACGACTCATGTTGGACTTTAGTTTGTGCTCGAGTTTGTGGGTAATGTATACTCGAGAATGGGTCTGAGTATGTGGGTAGCTCTTCTGATGAGAGTACCAAGAAATCGTTGATACCTAGAGTGTTCTAGGCGGACTTGAAGCAGGGATATCTGGGGACACCCGTTACCTTAGATCCGTTGGACGTGATGTAGCTATCCGTGGGGGACAAACGTACATCAGATGTAAGTTAGTCCATATGGAGGTGGGGCTTCCATTAGCCTTGGGATTGGTTGGACCAGTCAAGTAGGCATCAACGTATGTATGGAGGCGGGGCTTCCATTAGCCTTGGGATTGGTTGGACCAGTCAAGTTGGTATCGACGTATGTATAGCTTCGGCACGTGATGGATATGACATGTTTGATGGATGTTATGGTTGCTGTGTTTGTTCCTATTTTTATTCCCTTGAGTAGACTATTACCTTTAGGATTCTGGTAATAGAGAACGAAGAGATGACGACATACACGGACGTCTGTGCTACCGGACTAGGTGCGGTAGGTGATGCATCGAATAGGAGACATGACAGTTTAGATGATATGTTTCTTGAATGGAAGCAAATGGAGTGTATCGTGGGATATGATCTCAGACGTAAGTATGGATTAGATCCAGAAATGTTAGCAAGTTTGATGGTTAGACCGACTTTGATTGAGTGGATTGAATCCAGTCAGAGGAACGATCCTAACCTATTGGTAATCATCTCCAAGGTAGAAATGGATACCGATAGCAAGGAGATGAGCAAGTATGGACTTGATAGAAAAGGATGGCTTTGAAAGAATGGGAGACTGGTTGTACCCAATGTTAATGGATTGAGAGATGAAGTACATGAATTGCCAGTTAGTTAAAACTAAGCAAAAGGAGCCTAGTGGTTGTTACAAGCGTTGGAAATTCTCAAATGGAAATGGGAACAAGTCTCAATGGTTTTCATTGACGGTTTACCAAGGATTAGATTGGATCATGATAGTATTTGGGTGAATCATGTATTAGAGGATCTCTTGAGGGCTTGTATATTAGATTTTGGTGGGTCATGGGATGACCATTTGCATCTAGTTGATCTTGCATATGATAACAGTTATCATTGTAGTATTGGTATGGCTCCATTTAAAGCTTCGTACGGAAGACCGTGCAACTCACCGTCATGTTAGTTAGAGACCAGTGAGAAATATGTGCTTGGACCAGAATAAATAAGAGAAACTTTCGACAAGATCAAGGTTATTCGACAGCGAATGAAGGCCTCTCAAGATAGACAGAAGAGTTATGCTGATAGGAGACGAAGAGAATTGAAATTCTCCATTGGTGACTTGGTATTTGTCCAGATTTCTCCATTAAAGAGCGAGATTCGATTTGGTAGGAAATGTAACAACCCGAATTTCGACGGACCGATTTTTTTTTAAAACCGAATCTATCAAAACCCGAGTTGGTTACTCTGGTATCCTGCAGAAAAGACAGAGACAAGAAATATGTCAGAGTTCGGAAAACACCTCACAGCGGAAGGAATAAAATATAATATCTATAAACATAGCTTTACCTTCATTACAATACTGCTAAATCAGTATCTCCCAAGCTATAAGTCTCTGTCATGAATCTAACCTGCTAATGTTATGAGGAGGGGGTCAGAACATAAGTTCTGTGTGAATGAGTTTAAATTACACTTCAATTACATTTATTGTTTATTAGATTATTTGTGTCGTTAGCGCTCAAGGCTTACACACACGTCGCACCCATCTACTCCCAGTAGATTAACCTAATATAATGTATATGTAGCTACCCCCAAACTGAGGTACACCTCATGGTAGCCCACTCGCATGGTCCCCACCGAATCCTCGCAGTGATATACGCAGTCCCCCGTCCTATGTCATAGTAATGTATGTTCCTCTTATATATAATACAACACTACGCCTACAAAGGATCACTTTAATTTGACTGCCGTTATCGAATAATTCCCACCAGTCTACGATACACCAACCAGAGCAGACATGGTTATATCTAGACTCTTCCACATACGTATTCTCTATCGTATTCGATATCTAACCCGCACACCCATCGTGTGTGCGTGCTCGAATTCTGTGGTAGGGCTACACAAGAAACACAGAACTCGGTCGGGAGCTTTCCTTATATTTGTGCAAGGCCCGCCTTTAAGAGCCTCCCACACAAATATCCCTAGGGTCTATTTTCTATGGTGGCTATGGCCCCACCTCGGCCCCTCCCATAACTAATAAAGACTACGAGAGCTAAGCGACAAGCCCCTAAGAAACCAATCTGAACATTCATGTGGCGTCTCCCCTCAACCACCGTCCCACGATAGTGAATGGTTAATGGTATATTGGGTCTAGCTCTAGTCTTTCTGCATCCTACTGGTTGTGGTAACAGGCACTCGACAACCTACTATCCTTGTTGGTCCTGACCCTCCACCTCCGTTGAGGAAGCCGTCGAATCACCTTTTCCGTCACCACGAACAGCATTCTGACTGCCCAGCTATTCTTGCAGTCAAGGCCCACCCACCTAGTAGTTACGCGCAGACCCAACCTCTGCGGACACAGCCTGAAACATCTGCCACCACACAGAGGACTACTAGGAGCACCTTTAACGTCTCAGGAAGCTGCGTGCTTCCCCTTCCAGTCCATTGTAGCCGCCAAAATAATGAATGTGCGCGCCCCTCGTGTCTTATGACACCTAGTGATTTACATTGTTGGGTTATTCATCCTACAACATACGGATTGCCCCAAGCGCCTTGATTTTATATGTCATTAGACCCTACGTCTAATCAGTTCTTACGCGCTTTTGTTACCTCGTCAGTTTTTCTTATTTAACTTGGTTATTCTTATTCATATTTACTTCCTTTTCAAGTTTACCTAGTTACCCTCGCTTATTAATTAAATTTATACTTAACCCATTTAAGTCCATTAATAAGACCACAACATGTTGTTTTCCAACTTCATAAATTATTCCCTTTTAGGGTTACAACAACATGTTATACATAATTCATAGTTAATTATGTCTTATCCGCATATATACTGATTAGGAGAATAATCAACTAAACACCAGCCCCGAAGACCGAAATCAACATTAGACTGGCACCCAGAGAATTACTCAACCCAACCAACATATATGATTCTAATTTACTTCTTTTCCATTCATATAACTTATATAATCTTAAATTTCACACTACTCCTTCCCAAACTACTTAATTTATAATTAAGTATATCTTCACATATAAGTTACCTTATTTTCCGCTATCGTTTCTTATAACTTACCTTATCCCATAAGTCATACTTTCCACTTGTGCCTAGGACAAGTCTAACCTATTATCCTTCATTCTCTTATTCAAATTCATTCATAATAGGTTATTTACCATTCCCCATTTTTGTCGTTAATTTAGATTTACTTAACCCTTTCCATTTATTTAACCCGTTACCTAAACTTTACCCAATTCAATTAATTTGTGATGCGATAACGGGTCCCCTTTGGTTAAGCATTATTTATTTTTGTCTTACATGTCGCCCATGTCCCACTTAACCTTTTTTATTATTGTTTCCATGTATTACACATGCTTTACTATAGTTAAGTTCACCTTAGTCATGTTTTACTTCACGTATCTAACTACAGTTAAGTCCACATTTACATGTTTTACATGTCTTGTCTTACTACGGTTAAGTCCATATTTACATGTTTTACATGTCTTGTCTTACTAAGGTTAAGTCCATATTTTACATGTCACCCACTTAACCCTTTAACCATACCCATGCCACCCACATGTCTTATTATGGTTAGTATTCCTTAATTCATTCATTATGACGAATGGTGCTTGACCTCCAACATTAGACCGAACACTTTGTGGCTGCTGGATTTGCCAGGCAGTTCCGGGCAGTCTTACACCATAAAGCGGGTCTAACCTCATGTCACCAACCGTTACCCCTACAATTCATGCCTTTGACCTCTCACATTAGACGTCCAATTGTGGCAACTGGATTTGCCGGGCGGTTCCGGGCGGTATTACACCACAATTGCGCCTAACCTCGTGTCAAAGGTTCATTAACATCGTATTTCACCCAAATCCAAATTTTCATGTTATGTGTATCCAATTCAACATATAGTCATGTTTACAATTTTTCCTATTCCAACTTGTCACTAATTACATATTAATTAGCCTTAATTACAAATTTCCAAATATAGGCAATTTCATCAATTCCATGTAATCCATACCCAAATATGCCAATTTCTTTTATATTCCAATTATCCAAAATATCCAATAATACTCAAGTTCATAAAATCAATATTTTTCCAATATATTTCCCATCGTTCCAATGTTCATACACATAACCTAATTCACCTTTTAGGCTTATCTTACCAATAAATTTCACCAATCCATGTTATCAAATTACATGTTGTTAATATTAAATTGTACTAATTCCATATCCAATTTCAATCATGCCAAACTACATAAATTTAAAATTACCATACACTTATGTCCATAATTCTATTCAAATCATACATCCTTCCAACCCATATTATGCCCAAACAACCCCTTTTTTCCCTTTTACTTTCTCATTCTCGTTTACAATGCATAAATTCATGATAGATGAAGGCTCGAGATAGCCTAGCTATAAATGTGACGATCCCAAAATCCGTGTGACGGTGTTAAGGATAATCATTGGAATATAACACATCAATCATCATAGCAGAGTATAGATAATAGCAAAAACAATAAATAGAATAATTTGACATAGTTATGGCAGCGGAATCATAACATGTAACAACATCAGAATAGCACAACGTAGGATATAACTTAGTAAAAAAAGGGGAATGATCAGTCAGCATCGCCATCAGTGGAATATATACATACAGTGGGACATAATAAGGGTATCTGTCTACATCGCCGGAGGCGGTACATATACATACGATAATAAATACTGGAAGTAAAACAGTCTGCATCGCCATAGGCGGAATCATAATATATATACAATAATGGCGGAAAATGTCAAAGTCATCTTGGTGAAGTCAGCCTCGCCATAAGCCAAAAGTGTACTCCATACTACAGTGCTAAGCCGAAACAACCTGTCATCTGTGAACTAGGTTGCCCGTGTGAAAATAAGGGCACCCGAGTTTGCAAAGTGAAACAAACAACGAGTCAGTCATGGGGACTGGTATGAGAAATCTACTTAACTGGTTAAACAACAGTAATAAGGCAAATCATAGGACCCCGCCACTTTCATGGAACGGGTGTACTCCAGTGATTGTCGGTACATTAGAAACAAAGTAAATTCTTTAAAACAACGCAATGCTTTTAAAAAGAATGTAGCCGTTATAAGACTCAAGTCCCATCATACAATGCAACGCAAACCGGAGGATAGAGTTTTACCTTATAATGGCCAATTATGTTTAATACGTGTAAAGAAAAATCATTTGGTATTATTACTAGTGCATATATGTTTCAAAAACGAATATCATCATAAATATCAATCATAGGCGGCATAGCTACCGTATACTATGTCGCCATACTAGTTCTACAATCAAATCTGTTATTTTGTATTGGAAATTGGTTTTCCGTCATGAGTCGAGGGAAGGGGTAAGCTCTTCTCCGCTTTGAGACACTCTAGCAAATGCCTCAGGACTACACACTCTGTGTAACCCTTGGATCCTCCACGGCCGGTCCTCCCTTACGTTTGAGGATTAGTTATTCCTGAACACACGTTTCCCGGTCCTTACAGACCTAAAATCGAGGCACCTCGCATTCCAACAACCACATAGGTGAAAAGTAGATATAAATGTCAGGGCTGGTAGGTCACTGACACCACCATAGCTAGAAAGAAACGTCGTGCACTCCTTCGGTCCTTATCCCATTTTTGACTCATACCGAGGTGCGAGGCTCGCGAATCCACGCTATACACAAAGCCAGGCCACGTAGACCGTGCTTTGATCATCGAACACAAGACTTTGCTTTGCAACAGAAGCCTTGATCACTGCATCTTGGCATGCCACATAGGCAATCCACTGCATACGACTGATTTCTATTGACATATAACCTCTGAGCTCGTACGTCTCAGAGAAGGGCATTAAGCAAAAGAATAAATTCTCCGCCGCCAAACAGATATATATTTAACAGAGATCAATCAGTATAGAACAAAATCCAATGTCAGACACACAGTCTATTTACAAGTCCGTTCTGGGTCTGAACGAAACCGGAGGCACCATATTCCTCGTATGTCCGTACAATCAACACATACGTTCAGATGGCTACTACTTCCGTTCCTTCACGGTAGCTACTCCAATCAGGAACCTCAGCAGCGCCCATCCAACGGATATGAAGATCGTCGGTCTTGAACCGTCTTCGTATTTTCAAATTCGAATCGTTCGATCAATAATTTGAAATGAGGGTTAGCTCGGCCTTTTCAAATAATTCACGTATAATTAGAATTCAAATTAATTCTTTCCATGGTTATATTATTCGACATTCATATTTCAGTTCTTTAGTATAATTTTCGTGTCAAACACATACAACCATCAAATATCAAGGAGATCAAGCCAAATTGGTTTATTTCCAATCCATGTTGCTTATAATATTTTATAATGTTTTTTCGCTATTTTTATTTATTTAAAAATGGCCATATTTAATTAAACGACGTTTCAGGTCGTGTCGTGGCACTGGCGTTGTTTTTCCCCTAATTTGTTTTACACATATCGGAAAATCTAACCATTGGATTCCTACAATGTCTATGTCTTTGGGAAGATATTCCCAAAGCGAATCCAACGGTTCCAGTTTTGTGAAAATCCGACGGTCGGATTTTCCACACTAGTCGTTTGAAGTTACGTTTTCAAAATACGAACTGCAGCGTCGTTATTCGATTTAATTTAATTATATTTATATTTATATATAAATATAAACGATTCTGGCGCTGTTTTTCTTCAGATTTGAATTAAACATTCCAGACAATCCAACCGTTGGATTTTTACAAAGTTGGTGTCGTTGGAAAGATATTTCCAAGGCGAACCCAACGTTTGCGGTTTCGGGAAAATCCGATGGTCGGATCTCTCGTACTAATCGATTCAAATTACGATTTCAAAACACGAACTGCACGACTTCGATTCCTTTCAATTCTATTTATATCTATATATATAAATATAGTTCATTCTTTAATTTCAAATATAGTTCATTCTTTAATTTCAACATCGTTTTCACTTCAAATATTTCACTAACGCCTTTATATTTCGAAAAATTTCGCCATAACCTCCTTTGTACGGGAAGGAGTTTGGCCGTGTTAGGTACCCAATAAATCCTATAAAGCATACACATATTTATAGTGATATATTCTGGTGTTTACAGGGGAGTGTGTATAGATAATAACTCCAGAGAATAAATTCTCGTCACCCTGTCAAGCCTGAGGGAGCGTGTATTTTTAATTACTCCAGAGGATAAATCCTCGTCACCTCGTCCCGTGTGGGAATAAATAGTCCATGTTCCGTATCTAATGACTAGAGAGACGTGATTATTGTCAACTCCAGACCTGTGTGGGGTTTTTATTAATCTGGCAATTTATCGTTATATTTTATATGGTCCATATCAGTCATCAGTTCAACCTGTAATATATAATCATCGCCATACAAGCCTCTCGCTCGTATGGTAAATCTTCAACCTCGTCACACAAGCTCCAAATGCTTATGTGGAATATAATGAAGTATGTCTATCGTCAAGAAGTATGCCATGTAGTGTAGTTCAAAATTAATTGTTACTATCCTATGGCGATGTTTATTTTTAAACACAGAATAACCAGCACTCCGCATCCAATGGCATTCACAGGAGTTGCTATAAAAATAAAATTGCGCAGCCAACTCATCAAGGCTTACCTATTTGTCGGGCACGCAAATAATTTCTTTACTCTACAGCTAATCCATTTTCCCTGTTTGACACATGTATATGTATGCAGAACAAAGCTAATAGTAATATTTCTAGCGAACTAATATTTATTTCAACACGTGTGTATTTTTATCAAAGCGTATACATGATAAAAGTAATATTTTTATCATCAAAAATATTTATTCAACACGTGGATGTTTTTAACACTTCCTATTCACAATAAAATGTAATTTTTATTGTTTAATCAATTTGTTTAAAATACGAATAACATCCAACACATGAATTTCAATTCAACGAATGAATTCCAATCCAACACATGAAAGTTCTCCACAGTTTGTGTGTGTATATATATATATATATATATATATATAAATGTGATTTTTATCGTTAAAGCTATTTATTTAAAATTCTAATAACATTCAAAACATGAATTTTCAATTCAATGAATGAATTTCAATTCAACACATGAATATCCTTTACGGTTTGTATATATATAAAAATGTGATTTTCATCGTTAAATCTATTTATTTAAAATTCGAATAACATTCAACACATGAATTTCAATTCAACGAATGAATTTCAATTCAACACATGAATATTCTGTATAGTTTGTATATATATATAAAAATGTGATTTTTATCGTTAAAGCTATTTATTTAAAATTCGAATAACATTCAACACATGAATTTCAATTCAACACATGAATATTCTGCATAGTTTGTATATATATAAAAATGTGATTTTTATCGTTAAAGCTATTTATTTAAAATTCGAATAACATTCAACACATGAATATTCTGTATAGTTTGTATATATATAAAAATGTGATTTTTATCGTTAAAGCTATTTATTTAAAATTCAAATAACATTCAACACATGAATTTTCAATTCAACGAATGAATTTCAATTCAACACATGAATATTCTGTATAGTTTGTGTATATATATATATATATATATAAATGTGATTTTTATCGTTAAAGATATTTATTTAAAATTCGAATAACATTCAACACATGAATTTCGGTTTCAACATATGAAAATAATTTCAACAAATGAAAATTATTCTAACACATGAACATTTCAGAAAATTTTGGCAGCATAACGGCAGGGTAGTTAAAACCGGGACCGTCCCTAGTACGGCTCTTCGCTCTACCTTAAAACCTCACGGTATTTGACAATGGGGAATCGTGCATCTAGTTCGCACGCAGGCGGCATGTTTTATTTTCATTTTCACAATCCTATTCTAATTTGTTTCAACCACAAGAGGGTATTTTTCAACCACAAAGGTATTTTTCAACCACAATATCAAACCCAAACAATTATTTCCAACCATTTGTCATACTATATATTTTCACGCCAATCACAAGCAATAAATATCGTTCATGGCCTGTGGACGAGGGGAGTGTGTGTGTGTATATATATATATATATATATATATATATATATATATTATTTCTATAATTCACTTGCATTTCATCACAATTCAAAGCATATATGTTTCATACAACGCTTGTATAATTTATACATCGCTAATATAACTTATACAACACATGTACATGAGGTATACAATGCGTATATAATTTACACTTCGCTTATATAATTTATACAACATGATTCCATTCACACAATTTAATTTAGATTCCTCACATTGGTTTTTGAAGTGCTAAAAATCGTATGTTGATCAGAAAAATCCGCGGCCTCTGCTAGATGGTAGAGAGCCTCGCTGCGGTCCCGATGTTTCCTGTTTCATCGAATTTCATCAACACACTAAAAAGATATAATTTTTCAAAGTTTTGCAACACTTAAAAGTGTTATTTTCATTTCAGAAGTTTCAAAGTCGATACCTTTGCCAAACCTTTGAAACTAGGTTTTAATTTCATGATCGATCAATGAAGTATTGTCACGATCAGATGTTGCAACGTCGAAGAGCTTCGAACAGGGTCTCCAGCGCCTGTGGTGGCACTCAACTCGGTGGTCCCTGCGATGCACGGCAGCGCTCCAAAGACGATGACTTCCTCGCAGAAATTCGACACGAATAGAAACCTATTTCTGACGAGGGTTGGATGAATTGAAAGAGGAGGGGAAGATGAACAGAAAAGCTAACTGGAGGGTGCGGTGAAAACGCTCGTGGCGGCGGTGATCGGGCCTGGAAGTTCTGAGCTTCTACGTCGTTCATCAATAGGGGTTTGACCGAGTTTTCAGAAGTGAGAGAAAATAAAGGCTTTGACCTATTATATTTAAATTTTAAATTCCAAAATTATCCTTTTGAACAAACGAACACCAATTTCAACCCAACGACTGTCGCCCCTAGCTAAATACCCCCATTCCAGACACAATGGGATATGTTTCGTTGGCCAATTCGACTGTTACAGTCAGTTATTTTTCAAATTAAAGTATAAAACATTTAATATTCAATTTGAACGTACATTTCAATTTGCCAGGGCCACAAACTGAATCGAAAAATTCCAGAAAAATAAATCTAGCTATGTCTTGACGATACGGTCCCAACAAATCTAGTTTCGTCGAATTCTGAGATCGTTTGCAAAAAGACCATTTTCTGGTCGACCCATTTTAACAGAAATTGACCAATCACATTTTCCTTTGCCTCGCTCACATACTAGCTTCAAAAATTATGAAATTTGAAACCTAGCAATAGTTTGACATCCCGGATCCAACAAAAGTGGTTTCGTCGAATTCCGAGGTCGTTGGCAAAATTTCTATTTTCAAGGGCTACATATTCTATATAGCGACCTTTCTGAAAATTCATTTGGCTATAACTTTTGATTCCTACTATGAAACTTCGATTTTTCAGATTCGTTAGAAAGGTATTCGTAAACAGACTTAAATATTTTTGGTTTCACTAAAATCTACTATACTTTCCACCCGGTACAGTCAGTCAAAGTTTGAATTCAAATTTTCAAACGTCCTCACTATTTCCAATACATTATTTTATTGAAATATTCTATTTCAATTTTTAAATTCTTTGACAATAACCAATTTTAAAAATTTTAAATTGGTTCACATTTTCCGGGTTGTTACAATAAAAATAAAAGGGGGAAAGAATAAAAAGGAGAGAACTCAATCGTAAGCATAAATGAAACAACTGATCTTATTAAATTATCATCATATTCATTGTGGGAAATGGAAAACAATAGAAGTACAATTATACAACAACTGTATTTTAAACCACTAACCTTGACTGGATTAGAGAAATAAACAATTGACTGTTTAGGTAGAACATTGTATTAGGCTTCTTATTTGATTATTGACGCAGAACATGAATTGCTGTTGAAGAAACTTGCTACTAGATTTGATTAAACTCCAAAATTGATGAAGAACTTGCAATTTAATTTAGAATTTAGACGTGGCGGCTATGTTGGGTTGAAGTTTGGTGGCATGGAGGCGTCTTATAAGAGATAGAATGATTTTAGGGTTAGGTTAGGTGTTCTTTTATAGGTGGGTTAGAGCAACTAGGACCTTAGGATTAAATAAAAACTCATCTAAACCTCCACCTCACCCTAGAAAAGAATGATCCAGAACAACCCTTTTCCCACTTAGTGCTCTTTTAAATAAAATAAAAAAAGAAACCGCTTTATTTCTTTCTAATTAATGCATTACATACTATTTTTAACTATAGCAACCTCTTTCCTTCATGAATTCAATTATTTTTTTATTTATTTGCACTTATACATGAACCTTTATTTTCTATATTCTTCTCCTAATCAATTAATCGATTTCTTTCTCTTTTTGTCTACTCTTTTTGAAAAGAAACCGCATGTCCTTAAACCATTTTCTTTTATTTATTTACATCTAATCACATGTGCATGCGTCTCTGATTTGAATGTTGTTTAATAACATTAACCTTCCTCCAACTATGGCTTGCTTATAGCCTTATTAGTTTACTTTTAAAACGTTTAAATTTCAAAAGTTGATCCCCTTCATATTTAATTGTTCCATTTTAATGTTTACAACCTTTTTCTATGCATGCTTTAATTGCACATTTGACATGTTTTGCATTCCAAAGTCTCTTTCTTTTATTTGCATCACATTAATTTATTTTTATTCAGGTTCATGCATCATCCATTTATTTAATGCAATAACTTCACATATCCTCTTTCCCTTATTGCATTAATTTCAAATAACATGTATACATATATGCCCCCTTTTTGTTTGTCTCTATGTTCGTGCGCAACTTCAAATTTGAATCATGTTCATATGCATCCATCTATTATGCTTATACTAATTTTTATATGCGAACAATTATCTATTTTATTTGGAAATTATCTTCCTTAATCAATTAATGTTTTATTTTCATTCTTTCAATTAAACCTCCAATTAACTTATCCCCTTTCGCACTGAACCAATTTGCTAAGCCACTATTTAGCCGCTCCTTAAAACAAAAAAAGTATATGGCACTGGTGGGGATTGAACTCACAACCTCTTATGTACAAGTCTCATGTATTAACCAAATGAGCTACTAAGTCTTTTGTTAACAAGACTTAGGACCAAGCTACATGTTATTCTTTTCCCATTGCTCATTTTCATGTTTTGTTGCATTTCTTAAACTAAGGATAACTTCTTCGTTTTAAATCAGTTTTCTACAAACTATAGGTCTAAATTGACCAGAAAATCGCCACGAACGTAATGATGCTAATTTCATGACCAAATTCTAGAGTCTCTTCAAATTATCTTTTTTATTTCTTTTTAAATGTTCGCATGTATTTCTTCGCATTTCACTGTATTTCTTCATATTTCAAATATTGCATGTAATTTCTTTATCAATCTTTTTCTTTATTTCACTGCATAAACTTCTTACATGCAATTACATTAATATTATTAATATTTCCTTTAAATATATCAATGCATATATACATATATCTCATTTTTAATTATATTAAAAATGTGGAGAGTAATATTCTCCCACCCTTAAGGAATTTTGTCCTCGAAATTCGACAGGGGTAAAATACGCATAATATCAAACCATCAAGTATGCATCCAATTTTTTTTTGCAAACATTGTGCACATGTGCAAAGTGAAATACATCATAATAATGCATGTATGCCTAATTTGGTACCACCTATATGTATGCAACTTTTTTTTTTCAAAACATGATGCTCACATCCAAAATATACTTGCAGTTCTATATGAATGCAATATTTTTGAAAAACCAAAACATTTTTCATACAAATTTTCCCATACTCTTATAGAATAAGAGCATAGTTCACCTAATTGTTGCATCCAAAATCCTACCAACCATTATTAAATTCGAAATTTAGAAAAATCTAATTTTCCGAATTCGATTTCTTATGTTACAAAAAGGTATAAAACGAAAGAATTTTCATTTTCCGTTTTTCTTTTATGTACCTTTTCTGGTTGCACTTGGATTTTTACATAGCTATTCTATAAAAAGTTCCTATTTTCCTATCCAAGCACAATTACATAAGAAACTTTTTTTTCAACTTATCTTTTTCGAGCAACAATTCTAGTCTTTATAATGCTTATGCATTCTACGGGAATTTATTTTTATTATTCTAGGATAGTCCTTATTATTTAATTCCTAGCCTCAAACTCGTTCTTTCTAGACACTAATCCTTACCTACTCCATTCGTTTTAAAACATGGTTTGGTATCTTTTTTTTCTAAAATTTTCTCCTAAAAATTAAAAATGGTAAAACTTTATTTTCTTTACCAAAAATTGCTTTTGCCAAACCATAAAAACACACCGTAACAAAAATGCAAAACAATTTTTTAAACATCAAAAACTGGAGTAGACAAGGACTACTATTTCTTAATCGGGTTTCCAAATTAATTAGGCTTTCCTAGACACATCCACGAAATCATTTCTTCCAACTATATATATTCCTAATCTATTTTCCTCTTTATAAGATTTCCCTACTAAATCCACTAATTTCATTTACTATTGTATGGGATACATCTTTCTTAATACCAATCATTTTGTACACTTTCCACCCAACATACCTAAGGGTCTCAGATTTCCTTGCTCATTTTTTAGCGTACAAAACAGTTATCCCAATTCTTTCTATATTTTCCTCTTTCTATTTAGTGGGCTTCTTTATAGATCTAGGTTTATATATAATATTTTTATATTTTTGAAAATACAAATACGCTCTCTCATTATCTATATAAGAATCATAAACCTATGCTCTGATATCAAATGTAACAACCCGAATTCTGACGGACCGATTTTTTTTCAAAAACCCAATCCATCAAAACCCGAGTTGGTTACTCTGGTATCCTGCAGAAAAGACAGAGACAAGAAATATGTCAGAGTTCGGAAAACACCTCACAACGGAAGGAATAAAATATAATATATATATATATATATATATATATATATATATATATATAAACATAACTTTACCTTAATTACAATACTGCTAAATCAGTATCTCCAAAGCTATAAGTCTCTGTCATGAATCTAACCTGCGAATGTTATGAGGAGGGGGTCAAAACATAAGTTCTATGTGAATGAGTTTAAACTACACTTCTTGAATAATCCTACATATACCGTTCAATTACATTTTATTAGGTTATTTGTGTCGTTAGCGCCCAAGGCTTACACACACGTCGCACCCATCTACTTTCAATAGATTAACCGAATATAATGTATATATAGCTAACACCAAACTGAGGTACACCCCGTGGTACCCCACTCGCATGGTCCCCACCGTATCCTTGTAGTGATATACGCAATCCCCCATCCTATGTCATAGTAATGTTTATTCCTCTTATATAAATAATACAACACTACGCCCATATAGGATCACTCTAATTTGACTGTCGTTATCGAATAATGCCCACCAGTCTACGATACACCACCCAGAGCAGACATGGTTATATCTAGACTCTTCCACGTATGTATTCTCTATCGTATTCGATATCTAACCCGCACACCCATCGTGTGTGCGTGCCCGAGTTCCGTGGCAGGGCTACACAAGAAACACGGAACTCGGTCTTGAGCTTTCCTTATATTTGTGCAAGGCCCGCCTTTAAGAGCCTCCCACACAAATATCCCTAGGGTCTGTTTTCTATGGTTGCTATGGCCCTACCTCGGCCCCTCCCATAACTAATAAAGACTACGAGAGCTAAGCGACAAGCCCCTAAGCAACCAATCTAAACATCAATGTGGCATCTCCCCTCAACCACCGTCCCACGATAGTGAATGGTTAATGGTATATTAGGTCTAGCTCTAGTCTTTCCGCATCCTACTGGTTGTGGTAACAGTCAGTTGACGACCTACTATCCTTGTTGGTCCTGACCCTCCACCTCCGTGGAGGCAGCCGTCGAATCACCTTTTCCGTTACCGCGAACAACATTCTGACTTCCCAGCTATTCATGCAGTCAAGGCCAACCCACCTAGTAGTTACACGCAAACCCAACCTCTGCGGCCACAGCCTGAAAAATCTACCACCACACAGAGGACTACTGTGAGCACCTTTAACGTCTCAGGAAGCCATTTGCTTCCCCTTCCAATCCGTTGGAGCCGCCAAAATAATGAACGTGCGCTCCCCTCGTGTCTTATGGCACCGTGATGATTTACTTTGTTGGGTTATTCATCCTACAACGTATGGATTGCTCCAAGCGTTGTGATTTTATATGTCATTAGACCATACGTCTAATCAATTCTTACGCGCTTTTATTACCTCGTCAGTTTTTCTTATTTAACTTGGTTATTCTTATTCATATTGACTTCCTTTTCAAGTTTACCAAGTTACCCTTGCTTATTAATTCAATTTATACCTAAACCATTTAAGTCCATTAATAAGACCACAACATGTTGTTTTCCAACTTCATAAATTATTCCCTTTTAGGGTTACAACAACATGTTATACATAATTCATAGTTAAGTATGTCTTATCCACATATATACTGATTAGGAGAATAATCCCCTAAACACCGGCCCCGAAGACCGAATCAACATCAGACTGGCACCTAGAGAATTACTCAACCCAACCAACATATATGATTCTAATTTAATTCTTTTCCATTCATATAACTTATATCATCTTAAATTTCACACTTATCCTTTCCAAACTACTTAATTTATAATTAAGTATATCTTCACATATAAGTTAACTTATTTTCCTCTATCGTTTCTTATAACTAACCTTATCCCATAAGTTATACTTTCCACTTGCCCCTAGGACAAGTCTATTATCCTTCCTTTTCTTACTCAAATTCATTTGTAATAGTTTATTTACCATCCCCACTTTTGTCATTAATTTAGATTTACTTAACCCTTTCCATTTATTTAACCTGTAATAACCCGGAAATCTGGGCCAATTTAAAAAATTTATTTTGGCAAATTTCGTGAATTTTGAATATTTAAAATGAATATTTTAAATAAAAACGACGAGAAATTTATTTTGCATAGAATTCAAACGTATATATTTATATAAATCATTGTTAGAATATAATTATTTATTTTAAATTATAAAAGGAATTGAAAATGGCGCGGTAGTTCGATAATTCGATTTCAAATTTCAATTGAACATACCGGGTGCAAAATAAAACGGATTTTAGTGAAACCAAAAATAATAGAATCTATTTGAGAATATCTTTGCAACGAATCCAAAAAATCAAAATTTCATAGCGGGAATCAAAAGTTATGGCCAATTGAAAATTCTGAATAGTCGCTATGGAATTCAGGCCCTTAAAAATGGAAATTTTACAAACGACCTCGGATTTCGACGAAACCACTTTTGTTGGATCCGTGATGTCAAATTATTGCTAGATTCCAAATTTCATAATTTTTCGAATCAATATGTGAGCGTGGCAAAGGAAAACGCGATTGACCAGTTTCAGTTGATTTTAATCAACTGGAAAATGGTCATTTTTCAAACGGTCTCAGAATTCGACGAAACTAGTTTTGTTAGGACCGTATCATCAATACGAAGCTAGAAAATATTTTTTTGGAATTTTTCAAGTTAGTATGTGGCCCCAGTAAATTGAAGTGTGCGTTCAAATTAAATATATAAAGATTTATAATTTGATTTAAACGAAAACTGATCGAAACGATAAAATTGGCTAATGAAACATATCTCATTGGGTTTGGAATGGGGGTAATTAGCTAGGGACAACAGTCGATGGGTTCCATATGAGGTTTGAATGAATTACTAACTTTTTAAGGAATAAAAATAAATTAAACTATAAAAAGTCAGCCCTTTTTCAATTAAGCCCCCCCCCCCCCCCACTTCATTCTCTCTGATCAGAACCCCCTTTTTTTTCTTTGAAATCGATTTAAAAAAAAAGGAAACCTAAATCCCCGTCATCCCTATCGATCCACCGTCGCTTCCCCAGGCGGAGCGCCGCCGCCGACCCCATCTTCCCCCCCCCCTCTTCTTCTTCCCCGACGCGCAGGCCCCTCCCCTTTCTCCATTGAAGACCGCACCCTCCAAAGAACCTCGAGCTAGCAGCCACTCGCGGAGGAGGAAGGCGAGCGTCAGGCGCACCTGTCACCTGCCGTGGATGATCCTCCGGTGGCTTCGATGCCCAACGGCGGTGTGCCCTAGGCTGGGTCCAGCTCGATGTCGGCTCTGAATAGAAACGGGGAGGAAAGAGATTTAACAATGAGTTTTTTTTAATTTATTCTATAAGAGATACTGATTTTTTTTATATAGATGTATAATAGAAAAAATGATTTATAGAATAGGAAAGTTTGAATTTTTATAATAGGATAAAAATCTGATTTTTTATATACATTATAGAGAAGGAAAAAAAAATAGAAAGACAAGATTTTCGAATAAACAAAGAGTTGATTTTTATATATTGAATAGCAAAGTAAAAATTCGATTTTTATATATTGAATAGCAAAGTAAAAATTCGATTTTTATATATTGAATAGAAAAGTAAAAATTCGATTTTTATATATTGAATAGCAAAGTACAAATTCGATTTTTATATATTGAATAGCGAAGTAAAAAATTCGTTTTTTATATATTGAATAACATAGTAAAAATTCGATTTTTATATATTAAATAGCGAAGTAAAAATTCGATTTTTATATATATTGAATAGCGAAGAGTAAAAATGTGATTTTTATATATTGAATAGCCAAGTAAAAATTCGATTTTTACATATGTAGAGAATACGGGCAAAAGAAAGTGACGAAAGAAGGAACGGCGAAGATTTCTACCTAAGAAGAGTTGTGGCGTTGGATTAGCAATTCAGTGAGAACTTCTCACCTTTAAAAAAAATTTTCTAGTTAAATTATATATTAGGATGCAGACGGTGTTTAGTAGCACCCGACACCCATCGTCCACAGACCATGGACGACTTGTATGCTTGGTTGTTTGATTTTGATGTGTAGCTGATTGCGTAATGTGATGTGAAATAAAATAAAATATTTATATAGTTGAAAATATTTTATAGTTAAAAATAGAATTTTTAACGTGTATATGAAATGAAATAAAAATAAACAAACCGAACGGTTTGTTTATATACACACATTTGACTGATATCGATTGGGACGATAAATTTTACACATCGCCCAACTGCACAAATAAAATCTGTGTTTGATTGTTTGAAACCCCACACGGGTATTGGGATGATATTTGACGTACACTAATCCCGATTGTTTAGTTGTATGTCGATCGATTGATGGACAGACTGTTATAAGCGTTAAATATTTATATTCGATGCTTATACAGTGTAGAATGCACTTTGGATAATGGTTGATTATTCATCGTTGTTATTGTATACATGTGTTGTAGAAAATCCATATAATTAACATTATATGGTAATTGATTGGGCCTCATTCCATATTGGAAAAAGAAATATTTGAAAAGGAATATTTGAAATAGAAATATTTGAAAAAGAAATATTTGAAAAATAAATATTTGAAATAGAAATATTGGAAAAAGAAATATTTGAAAAAGAAATATTTGAGATAGAATATTTGAAAATAGGAATATATGAAGCCGTATTGATTAGATTGATGCCATTTTGACGTGAACGATATTTATATCGATTTTATTCATTTTATAATGAATATCGAAAGTGGTTTCAAAATTTGATTTTTCGAATAGAAATGAATTCGAATTGAAATTGAATTTAAATGAATTCGAATTGAAATTGAATATAAATGAATTCGAATTGAAATTGAATATAAATGAATTCGAATTGAAATTGAAGATAAATGAATTCGAATTGAAATTGAATATAAATGAATTCGAATTGAAATTGAATATAAATGAATTCGAATTGAAATTGAATATAAATGAATTCGAATTGAAATTGAATATAAATGAATTCGAATTGAAATTGAATATAAATGAATTCGAATGGAAATTGAATATAAATGAATTCGAATTGAAATCGATTTGAAATGAATTTAAAACGAACTTATATTGGAATATTCAATTTTGATTTGAAATTGAATATGAAGTTGAAACCATCTTGAAAATGAATTTAAAACGATTTATAAACTACGTTTTAAAAAGGAAATTGACGAAGTATATATTATATATTATATATATATATAATATAATGGCCTGAATAGAATGCGCCGCGCTGCGGCAGTTCGCGAATTTCGACCATTGACTTCGAACGGATATAACGGGAGATCCGACCGTCGGATTCTCCTAAAACCGGAACCGTTGGGTTCGTATCGAAAAGAGATTTCTAACGAATATTAGAAATTTGAAATCTAACGGTTGGATTTGGAATTATGTCCAAATCAAATTTGGAAATGGTCGATGTAAGTGCAGTTCGATGGCCGTTGATGGAAATCGACTGTACGGGCCTTGATAAAATTATTAAAAATATCAATAATTTGTGTAAAATCATAAGAAATGATTTGGGAAGAATTGGGATGAAAAACTCCAAATTTTAAAAGATAAAAATTGATTTTTATAGAAATGAACTAGTTTTGAACTAGAATTAAGATTCTATTTGTTATTAAATAAATAAATTGAATTTGAAAAGGGTTTTAAAAATAACCAGAATTTCCAATGATTGCATTGGAATGGAGTTGAATCGAAATTGTCTTCGGAATATTTCGATGTTGGATTTCATGACGATACAGATATTGTTATGGGAATTTGAAAGATATATATATATATATATATATATCGTTATTCCCAATACGATATTTGTGGGTCGTAGAATTTGATGTTGAATATAAGCCGGTATATTTTCTATTCAGAGCCTTGTATTTAATATCAAATGTGATTTGGGTTTGTCGTGAATGGTGTCTTCATTAACACTGTTCTTGAACCCAATTGAGAAAAGATTAAATCTTTTTATTTATATTTAATGAAGTGTACCAATTAAATAATATTTAATTGAACTGATATTGATTTTTAGGTTTATCGTGAACAGTGTTTTAAATAACACTTGTTCTTCAACCCGATAATTAATGGAATGTGATTTTGGATTTATCGTGAACTGTGTTTTAAATGACACTGATTCTTTAACCTAGTTAAAGATTAAAACTAAGTGGAGTTTTAATGAATGTTTAATTAGATTGATAAGGTCGAGAATGGAGTATCACCAGTTTTACTCCAGGCGATAGTTAAATCTTTAATTAGATTTGAACGTGAAATTGTAATTGAATTTACCGATAGCACCGTGGTGTTAGATATGAATTATGACCAGTTTTACTTCATGGGATGAATAGGTTTGGATTGGGAAATTAAAATAAATGATTACTCCGGTGTGGTTCGCTAATCCCGACTAGTTTGAATTGATATTCAAAAAGGAGATTAAAGAATAAATTTAAAGAATTTATCTTCGATAAAATTAATGGGACCCTTTCTCAAAGTATAAGAATATTGGAATAAAAGAATATTCTGGATTGGAAAGATGCATATGTTGTGTTAGTGTAACACTTGTTTATTATATACGCGAGCTATTCAGAAAGACCGGGTTTATCCCATTCTGAATAACAAATTCGACGTGGTGTCGAAGATGAAGACGGTGGTTGAAGACCGGAGGTCTTCACGTCGTTTGGGTAATTACTGATGATTTTGATTGGGCTGTACACCCAAGAAGATGAAACAGTTGGTGATCGTCCAGACGTACTTAGAGATCGATGGATATGCGGGGTACTAGGTGCCTCCGGTTTCGTTCAGACCCAAAACGAACTTGTAAATGGATTGTGTGTCAGACATTGGATTTTATTCTGTGTTGATTGATCTCTATTAAATATACATCTGTTTGGCGGTGGAGAATTTATTCTCTTACTTAATGCCCTTCTCTGAGACGTACGAGCTCAGGGGTTATATATTGATGAATATCAATCGCATGGAGTGAATTGCCAGTGTGGCACGCGTAAGTGGCAATTGATCAAGGCTTCTGTTGAAAAGAAAAGTCTTGTGGTGATGATCAAAGCACGACATGTGTGGCATAGCTTTGTATAATGTTGATTCGCGAGCCTCACACCCCGGTTGTGAACTAAAAACGGGAGAAGGATCCAGGGAGGGCATGCGTTTCTTTCTAGCTAGGGTGGTGTTAGTGACCTACCAGCCCTGACATTTATATTATTTTCACCTGTGTGGTTGTTGTTTTTGCGAGGCGCCTCAGTTTGATCGGATGATCCGGGTCCGATGGAGTCATTCGTTGACTCATTTACGCCCCAAAGGGCGGGGAAACGCCGTGTTCAGGCATTTTAATCCACATCGGTGGATTGGCCCTGTGGCTCCTAAGGCTTGACAGAGTACTTGCCTAAGGCTCGGGCTAGAGAGTCTCGAATTCGGTAGAGGACTATCTTTTGCCTCGGTTCACAGATGGAAACCCAATTTCCAAATGCGTGACTTTGCAATTTTGATTGTATAACCTATATATGGCAACATAGTGGTATGGGGCATTCATGCCGCCTATGATTGATACTTATGATTTGAAGTTGATTTATACACTATGCACTTATAATAGTATCAAATGATTTGTTTTAAACGTATCAAGCATTCTTGGCTATTATAAGGTAAAAACCCTATCCTCCGGCTTGCATTGCATTGTGTGATGGGAACTGGGTCTTATAATAGCTTCATTTTTCTTTATTTATCATTGCGCTATTTGTTTTATGCACTGGTATTCTTGGGAGGAAACCCGTTCCGTGTTATACGGCGTGGTCCCTTGATTTACCTAACTTTAAAATAAAGATTAATAACTGTTTTAGTTCTCACACCAGTCCCATGACTGACCTGGAGTTTATTGTTTTAACCTAAACTTTGGGTGCCCCTATTTTGACTCGGGCAGCTAGTAGTTTTGGTTTTGCAGATTTATATTCACAGGATCCTAGTTTACAGCTGGAACGATATCCGGAAAGCTTTGTATCCGTATATCTCCTTCTAGTTGTGTTTTGTATTATTTCCGCTGCCATGTATTTAAATGTAATTTAAATCTTTGATATTTCTTTGTAATATTTATTTATACTCTGTATATTCTTGTATTCTGATGGAATTGTTGTAATTAACAATGAAATGTTCTCCCGTCTGCATCCTATTTTGTCATGTTCTCAAAACAATCTGGCATTTCGAACGGTCTAGATCGGTTTAGCGACTGATGCAGATCGAGTGAAATTCCTTTTCGTTTCATCATGGTATCAGAGATTTGGTTTACGAAGCTCAGAGAACATGACACATTAGAAACATACGAAAGAATCCATCAGATATTGGATTAGTAATATCCAATGGGATTGACTCGTTAGAGATGGGATCAGTAGTATCCTAGAACGAGTGTGAAGGGTATATTTTTGAAAATGAAAACAATTTTTGTTTTGAAATTTAAATCAATTATTCGTATTTGATTATTTATTTTATATTGAATTGGGACAATCCAATATATAAAGATTTTGCATATATGTCTTGCAAACATGTATTCGAAGTTTTAATGTATTGGATGGTTATAGAATCACACTCTAGTGCCCGGGGATAATTCTGGTGACGGGGCACCATCGCCAGTATTTATTTTCGAGTTTCGAAAGTGAGATTTCTATATATTTCCAATTGACTGGTGTGAGAACCGAAACTAGATAGGGCTCAATGTTGTGATTTGGCATCAAAAATCTGATTTTTTGACTATATATCAAAGTTATGAATTTGAAAAGCTAATCAACTAATTGATTGATGGTTGTGTTGTTGATTATTGGTTGATTAATTAAAATTTGTACAACATAGCCAAATTGAACCAAATAGTGAGTTATATTGAAAATTGGTCGCATTTGCTTGCATATACATGTACTTACATTGAACAGGTCTTAGCAAAGAGGCTAGAGTAGAAGAATAAAATTGTTTGCCCGACAAATAGGTAAATGTTTATCATAATTTACTGTTTTGTTCGGATGATGATGATTTTATGAGCCGATTGGCTAGCCGCTTGGCTTTTTCTTTTTCTTTTTGAGATCAGAAGACTTGTATGGCAATTTCGGGATTTTCCCGAGCTCCCGGTGCAGGGGAGGTTATGGAGAAATTTTTCGAAAATTTAGGGTGTTAGCCAAATTTTTGAAAAATTTGAAAAGTTCTTAGAAACTGAAAAGTTGAAGAACTTAAGCCGTAATGAAAATAATGGAAGTTGAGTTGATTTGTTAAACAACTTTTGGCTTCGTTCCCTTTTCGGGGACGAAAAGTTTTAAGTGCGGGAGATTGTAATAACCCGGAAATCTAGGCCAATTTGAAAATTTTATTTTGGCAAATTTCGTGAATTTTGAATATTTAAAATGAATATTTTAAATAAAAACGACGAGAAATTTATTTTGAATAGAATTCAAACGTATATATTTATATAGATCGTCGTTAGAATATAATTATTTATTTTAAATTATAAAAGGAATTGAAAATGGCGCGGTAGTTCGATAATTCGATTTCAAATTTCAATTGAACATACCGAGTGCAAAATAAAACGGATTTTTGTGAAACCAAAAATAATAGAATATATTTGAGAATATCTTTCCAACGAATCCGAAAAATCAAAATTTCATAGCGGGAATCAAAAGTTATGGCCAATTGAAAATTCTGAATAGTCGCTATGGAATTTAGACCCTTAAAAATGGAAATTTTGCAAACGACCTCGGATTTCGACGAAAACACTTTTGTTGGATTCGTGATGTCTAATTATTGCTAGATTCTAAATTTCATAATTTTTCGAATCAATATGTGAGTGTGGCAAAGGAAAACGCGATTGACCAGTTTCAGTTGATTTTAATCGACTGGAAAATGGTCATTTTTCAAACGGTCTCAGAATTCGACGAAACTAGTTTTGTTAGGACCGTATCATCAATACAAATCTAGAAAATATTTTTTTGGAATTTTTTGAGTTAGTATGTGGCCCAAGTAAATTGAAGTGTGCGTTCAAATTCAATATATAAAGATTTATAATTTGATTTAAACGAAAACTGATCGAAACGATAAAATTGGCTAACGAAACATATCCTATTGTGTTTGGAATGAGGGTAATTAGCTATGGACGACAGTCGATGGGTTCCATTTGAGGTTCGAATGAATAACTAACTTTTTAAGGAATAAAAATAAATTAAACTATAAAAAGTCAACCCTTTTTCAAATAAGCCCCCCCTACTTCATTCTCCCCGATCAGAACACCCCCCCCCCCTTTTTCTTCTTTGAAATCGATTAAAAAAAAAGGAAACCTAAATCCCTGTCATCCCTATCGATCCACCGTCGCTTCCCCAGGCGGAGCGCCGCCACCGACCCCATCTTCCCCCCCCCCTCTTCTTCTTCCCCGACGCGCAGGCCCGTCCCCTTTCTCCATTGAAGACCGCACCCTCCAAAGACCCTCGAGCTAGCAGCCACTCGCGGAGGAGGAAGGCGAGCGTCAGGCGCACATGTCACCGGCCGTGGACGATCCTCCGGTAGCGTCGATGCCCAACGGCGGTGTGCCGTAGGCTGGGTCCAGCTCAATGTCGACTCTGAATAGAAACAGGGAGGAAAGAGAATTAAAAGTGAGTTTTTTTTTAATTTATTCTATAAGAGATACTGATTTTTTTATATATAGATGTATAATAGAAAAAATGATTTATAGAATAGGAAAGTTTGAATTTTTATAATAGGAAAAAAAATCTGATTTTTTATATATATTATAGAGAAGGAAAAAAAATAGAAAGACAAGATTTTCGAATAAACAAAGAGTTGATTTTTATATATTGAATAGCAAAGTAAAAATTCGATTTTTATATATTGAATAGTAAAGTAAAAATTCGATTTTTATATATTGAATAGAAAAGTAAAAATTCGATTTTTATATATTGAATAGCGAAGTACAAATTCGATTTTTATATATTGAATAGCGAAGTAAAAATTCGATTTTTATATATTGAAAGCATAGTAGAAATTCGATTTTTATATATTGAATAGCGAAGTAAAAATTCGATTTATATATATATTGAATAGCGAAGAGTAAAAAATGTGATTTTTATATATTGAATAGCCAAGTAAAAATTCGATTTTTACATATGTAGAGAATAGGGGAAAAAGAAAGTGATGAAAGAAGGAACGGCGAAGATTTCTACCTAAGAAGAGTCATGGCGTTGGATTAGCAATTCAGTGAGAACTTCTCACCTTTAAATTTTGTTTTTCTAGTTAAATTATATACTAGGATGCAGACGGTGTTTAGTAGCACCCGACACCCGTCGTCCACAGACCATGGACGGCTTGTATGCTTGGTTGTTTGATTTTGATGTGTAGTTGATTGCGTGATGTGATGTGAAATGAAATAAAATATTTATATAGATGAAAATATTTTATAGTTAAAAATAGAATTTTTAACGTGTATATGAAATGAAATAAAAATAAACAAACCGAACGGTTTGTTTATATACACACATTTGACTGATGTTGATTGGGACGATAAATTGTACACATCGCCCAACTGCACAAATAAAATCTGTGTTTGATTGTTTGAAACCCCACACGGGTATTGGGATGATATTTGACGTACACTAATCCCGATTGTTTAGTTGTATGTCGATCGATTGATGGAAAAACTGTTATAAGCGTTAAATATTTATATTCGATGCTTATACAGTGTAGAATGCACTTTGGATGATGGTTGATTATTCATCGTTGTTATTGTATACATGTGTTGTAGAAAATCCGTATAATTAACATTATATGGTAATTGATTGGGCCTCATTCCATATTGGAAAAAGAAATATTTGAAAAGGAATATTTGAAATAGAAATATTTGAAAAAGAAATTTTTGAAAAAGAAATTTTTGAAATAGAAATACTGGAAAAAGAAATATTTGAAAAAGAAATATTTGAGATAGAATATTTGAAAATAGGAATATATGAAGCCGTATTGATTAGATTGACGCCATTTTGACGTGAACGATATTTATATCGATTTTATTCATTTTATAATGAATTTCGAAAGTGATTTCAAAATTTGATTTTTCGAATAGAAATGAATTCGAATTGAAATTGAATATAAATGAATTCGAATTGAAATTGAATATAAATGAATTCGAATTGAAATTGAAGATAAATGAATTCGAATTGAAATTGAATATAAATGAATTCGAATTGAAATTTAATATAAATGAATTCGAATTGAAATTGAATATAAATGAATTCGAATTGAAATTGAATATAAATGAATTCGAATTGAAATTGAATATAAATGAATTCGAATTGAAAATGAATATAAATGAATTCAAATTGAAATTGAATATAAATGAATTCGAATGGAAATTGAATATAAATGAATTCGAATTGTAATCGATTTGAAATGAATTTAAAACGAACTTATATTGGAATATTCAATTTTGATTTGAAATTGAATATGAAGTTGAAACCATCTTGAAAACGAATTTAAAACTATTTATAAACTACGCTTTAAAAAGGAAATCGACGAAGTATATATTATATATATAATATAATGGCCTGAATAGAATGCGTCGCGCTGCGGCAGTTCGCGAATTTTGACCATTGACTTCGAACGGATATTACGGGAGATCCGACCGTCGGATTCTCCTAAAACCAGAACCGTTGGGTTCGTATCGAAAAGAGCTTTCTAACGAATATTAGAAATTTTAAATCTAATGGTTGGATTTGGAATTATGTCCAAATCAAATTTGGAAAAGGTCGCTATAAGTTCAGTTCGATGGCCGTTGATGGAAATCGACTGTACGGGCCTTGATAAAATTATTAAAAATATCATTAATTTGTGTAAAATCATAAGAAATGATTTGGGAAGATTTGGGATGGAAAACTCCATATTTGAAAAGATAAAAATTGATTTTTATCGAAATGAACTAGTTTTGAACTAGATTTAAATTCTATTTGTTTTTAAATAAATAAAATGAATTTGAAAAGGGTTTTAAAAATAACTGGAATTTCCAATGATTGCATTGGAATGGAGTTGAATCGAAATTGTCTTCGGAATATTTCGATGTTGGATTTCGTGACGATACAGATATTGTTATGGGAATTTGAAAGATATATATATATATATATATCGTTATTCCCAATACGATATTTGTGGGTCGTAGAATTTGATGTTGAATATAAGCCGGTATATTTTCTATTCAGAGCCTTGTATTTAATATCAAATGTGATTTGGGTTTGTCGTGAATGGTGTCTTCATTAACACTGTTCTTGAACCCAATTGAGAAAAGATTAAATCTTTTTATTTAGATTTAATGAAGTGTACTAATTAAATAATATTTAATTGAATTGATATTGATTTTTGGGTTTATCGTGAACAGTGTTTTAAATAACACTTGTTCTTCAACCCGATAATTAATGGAATGTGATTTTGGGTTTATCGTGAACTGTGTTTTAAATGACACTGATTCTTTAATCCAGTTAAAGATTAAAACTAAGTAGAGTTTTAATGAATCTTTAATTAGATTGATAAGGTAGAGAATGGAGTATCACCAGTTTTACTCCAGGCGATAGTTAAATCTTTAATTAGATTTGAACGTGAAATGGTAATTGAATTTACCGATAACACCGTGGTGTTAGATATGAAGTATGACCAGTTTTACTTCATGAGATGAATAGGTTGGGATTGGGAAATTAAAATAAATGATTACTCCGGTGTGGTTCGCTAATCCCGACTAGTTTGAATTGATATTCAAAAAGGAGATTACAGAACAAATTTAAAGAATTTATCTTCGATAAAATTAATGGGAACCTTTCTCAAAGTATAAGAATATTGGAATAAAAGAATATTCTGGATTGGAAAGAGGTGTATGTTGTGTTAGTGTAACACTTGTTTATTATATACGCGAGCTATTCAGAAAGACCGGGTTTATCCCATTCTGAATAACAAATTCGACGTGGTGTCGAAGATAAAGACGGTGGTTGAATACCGGAGGTCTTCACGTCGTTTGGGTAATTACTGATGATCTTGATTGGGCTGTACACCCAAGAAGATGGAAACAGTTGGTGATCGTCTAGACGTACTTGGAGATCAATGGATATGCGCTGTACTAGGTTCCTCCGGTTTCGTTCAGACCCAGAATGAACTTGTAAATGGATTGTGTGTCAGACATTGGATTTTATTCTGTGTTGATTGATCTCTATTAAATATACATCTGTTTGGCGGCGGAGAATTTATTCTCTTGCTTAACGCCCTTCTCTGAGATGTACGAGCTCAGGGGTTATATACTGATGGATATCAATCGCATGGAGTGAATTGCCAGTGTGGCACGCATAAGTGGCAATTTATCAAGGCTTCTGTTGAAAAGCAAAGTTTTGTGGTGATGATCAAAGCACGGCCTGTGTGGCATAGCTTTGTGTAACGTTGATTCGCGAGCCTCACACCCCGGTTGTGAACTAAAAACGGGAGAAGGATCCAGGGAGGGCATGCGTTTCTTTCTTGCTAGGGTGGTGTCAGTGACCTACCAGCCCTGATATTTATATTATTTTCACCTGTGTGGTTGTTGCTGTTGCGAGGCGCCTTGGTTTGATCAGACGATCCGGGTCCGATGGGGTCATTTGTTGACTCATTTACGCCCCAAAGGGCGGGGAAACGCAGTGTTCATGCATTTTAATCCACATCGGTGGACCGGCCCTGTGGCTCCTAAGGCTTGACAGAGTACTTGCCTGAGGCTCGAGCTAGAAAGTCTCGAATTCGGTAGAGGACTATCTTTTGCCTCGGTTCACAGATGGAAACCCAATTTCCAAATACGTGACTTTGTGATTTTGATTGTATAACCTATATATGGCGACATAGTGGTATGGGGCATTCATGCCGCCTATGATTGATACTTATGATTTGAAGTTTTTTTATACACTATTCACTTATAATAGTATCAAATGATTTGTTTTAAACGTATCAAGCATTCTTGGCTATTATAAGGTATAAACCCTATCCTCCGGCTTGCGTTGCATTGTGTGATGGGAACTGGGTCTTATAATAGCCTAATTTTTCTTTATTTAGCATTGCGCTGTTTGTTTTATGCACTGGTATTCTTGGGAGGAAACCCGTTCCGTGTTATACGGCATGGTCCCTTGATTTACCTAACTTTAAAATAAAGATTAATAACTGTTTTAGTTCTCACACCAGTCCCATGACTGACCTGGAGTTTATTGTTTTAACCTAAACTCTGGGTGCCCCTATTTTGACACGGGCAGCTAGTAGTTTTGGTTTTGCAGATTTATATTCACAGGATCCTAGTTTACAGCTGGAACGATATCCGGAAAGCTTTGTTTCCGTATATCTCCTTCTAGTTGTGTTTTGTATTATTTCCGCTGCCATGTATTTAAATGTAATTTAAATCTCTGATATTTCTGTGTAATATTTATTTATACTCTGTATATTCTTGTATTCTGATGGAATTGTTGTAATTAACAATGAAATGTTCTCCCGTCTGCATCCTATTTTGTCATGTTCTCAAAACAATCAGGCGTTTCGAACGGTCTAGATCGGTTTAGCGACTGATGCGGATCGAGGGAAATTCCTTTTCGTTTCATAACCCGTTACCTAAACTTTACCCAATTCAATTAATTTGTGATGCCATAATGGGTCCCCTTTGGTTAAGCATTATTTATTTATGTCTTACATGTCGCCCATGTCCCACTTAACCTCTTTTATTATTGTTTCCATGTCTTACACATGCTTTACTACGGTAAAGTCCACCTTAGTCATGGTTTACTTCACGTATCTTACTAAAGTTAAGCCCACAGTTACATGTTTTACATGTCTTGTCTTACTACGGTTAAGTCCATATTTACATATTTTACCTGTCTTGTCTTACTACGGTTAAGTCCATATTTACATGTCATATTTTACATGTCACCCACTTAACCCTCTAACCATACCCATGTCACCCACATGTCTTATTATGGTTAGTATTCCTTAATTCATTCATTATGACGAATGGTGCATGACCTCCCACAATAGACCGAACACTTTGTGGCTGCTGGATTTGCCGAGCAGTTCCGGGCAGTCTTACACCACAAAGTGGGTCTAACCTCGTGTCACCAACCATTACGCCTACAATTCATGCCTTTAACCTCTCACATTAGATGTCCAATTGTGGCAGCTGGATTTGCTGGGCGGCTCTGGGCAGTCTTACACCACAATTGCGCCTACCCTCGTGTCAGAGGTTCATTAACATCGTATTTCACCCAAATCCCAATTTTCATGTTATGTGTTTCCAATTCAACATATAGTCATGTTTACAATTTTGCCTATTCCAACTTGTCACTAATTACATATTAATTAGCCTTAATTAAAAATTTCCAAATATAGGCAATTTCATCAATTCCATGTAATCCATACCCAAATATGTCAATTTCTTTTATATTCCAATTATCCAAAATATCCAATAATACTCAAGTTCATAAAATCAATATTTTTCCAATATATTTCCCAACGTTCCCATGTTCATACATATAACCTAATTCACCTTTTAGGCTTATCTTACTAATAAATTTCACCAATCCATGTTATCAAATTACATGTTGTTAATATTAAATTGTACTAATTCCATATCCAATTTCAATCATGCCAAACTACATAAATTTAAAGTTACCATACAATTATGTCAATAATTCTATTCAAATCATACATAAATCCTTCCAACCCATATTATGCCCAAACAACCCCTTTTTCCCTTTTACTTTCTCGTTCTCGTTTACAACGCATAAATTCATGATAGATGTAGGCTCGAGATAGCCTAGCAATAAAAATAAAAAGAGGAAAGAATAAAAATGAGAGAACACAATTGTAAGCATAAATGAAATAACTGATCTTATTAAATTATCATCATATTCATTATGGGGAATGGCAAACGATAGAAGTACAATTATACAATAACTGTATTTTAAACCACTAACCTTGATTGGATTGGAAAAATAGACAATTGGTTGTTGAGGTAGAACGTTGGTTTAGGCTTCTTATTTGATTATTAATGCAGAACGTGAATTGTTGTTGAAGAAACTTGCTACTTAATTTGATTAAACTCCAAAATTGATGAAGAACTTGCAATTTAATTTAGAGTTTAGAGGCGGCGGCTATGTTGGGTTGAAGTTTGGTGGCATGGAGGCATCTTATAAGAAATAGAATGATTTTAGGGTTAGGTTAGGTGTTCTTTTATAGGTGGGTTAGAGCAACTAGGACCTTAGGATTAAATAAAAACTCATCTAAACCGTCCACCTCACCCTAGAAAAGAACCATCCAGAACAACCATTTTCAAACTTAGTGCACCTTTAAATTAAAAAAAAACCTTTATTTCTTTCTAATTATTGCATTACATACTATTTTTAACGTATAGCAACCTCTTTCCTTCATGCATTCAATTTTTTTTTTTTATTTGCACTTATACGTGAACCTTTATTTGCTATATTCTTCTCCTAATCAATGAATTGATTTCTTTCTCTTTTTTCTACTCTTTTTGAAAAGAAACCGCATGTCCTTAAACCATTTTCTTTTAATTATTTACATCTAATCACATGTGCATGCGTCTCTGATTTGAATGTTATTTAATAACATTAACCTTCCACCAATTGTGGCTTGCTTATGGCCTTATTAGTTTACTTTTTAAACGTTTAATTTTCAAAAGTTGATCCCCTTCACATTTATTGCTCCATTTTAATGCTTACAACCTTTTTTCGTGCATGCTTTAATTGCACATTTGACATGTTTTGCATTCCATATTCTCTTTCTTTTATTTGCATCACATTAATTTATTTTTATTCAGGTTCATGCATCATCCATTTATTTAATGCAATAATTTCACATATCTTCTTTCCCTTATTGCATTAATTTCAAATAACATGTATACATATATGCCCCCTTTTTGTTTGTCTCTATGTTCGCGCGCAACTTCAAATTTGAATCATGTTCATACGCATCCATCTCTTATGCGTATACTAATTTTTATATGCGAACAATTGTCTATTTTATTTGGAAATTATCTTCCTTAGTCAATTAATGGTTTATTTCCATTCTTTCAATTAAACCTCCAATTAACTTATCCCCTTTCGCACTGAACCAATTTGCTAAGCCATTATTTAGCTGCTCCTTAAAACAAAAACAAAAAATATGGCACTGGTGGGGATTGAACTCATAACCTCTTATGTACAAGTCTCATGTATTAACCAAATTAGCTACTAAGCCTTTTGTTAACAAGACTTAGGACCAAGCTACATATTATTCTTTTCCCATTGCTCTTTTTCACGTTTTGTTGCATATCTTAAATTAAGGATAACTTCTTCGTTTTAAATCAGTTTTCTACAAACTATAT
This sequence comes from Allium sativum, assembly GCA_030737875.1. Lineage (NCBI taxonomy): Eukaryota > Viridiplantae > Streptophyta > Magnoliopsida > Asparagales > Amaryllidaceae > Allium > Allium sativum. Next base: position 11,559,993 of record JASFAX010000035.1, read on the forward strand.
GTCTAAATTGACCAGAAAATCGCCATGAACATAATGACGCTAATTTATGACCAAATTCTAGATCTCTTCAAATTCTCCTTTTTATTTCTTTTTAAATGTTCGCATGTATTTCTTCGCACTTCATTGTATTTCTTCGCACTTTCAAATATTGCATGTAATTTCTTTATTAATCTTTTTCTTTATTTCACTGCATAAACTTCTTACATGTAATTACATTAATATTATAAATCTTTCCTTTAAATATATCCATGCATTTATACATATATCTCATTTTTAATTATATTAAAAATGCGGGGTGTTACAGGAATGGCAAGTTAGCACCAAGATTTGTTAGTCCATTCCCAGTTCTCGAACAAGTTGGGAATTTGGCATATAAAGATGAGTTGCCTGACAAGATGGCTGGAGTTCACTGTAACAACCCGAAAATTTGGGCCAGTTTAAAAATTTTTATTTTGGCAACTTCAGCGAATTTTGAACATTTAAAATGAATTATTTTAAATAAAAACGACGAGAAATTTATTTTGAATATAATTCGAACGTATATATTTATACACGTCGTCGTTAGAATATATATAATTATATAAAATTATAAAAGGAATTGAAAATGGCACGGTAGTTCGATAATTCGATTTCAAACTTCAATTGAATGTACCGGGTGCAAAACAATCCGGATTTTAGTGAAACCAAAAACATTGGAATCTAATTGAGAATATCTTTCCAACGAATCCGAAAAATCAAGATTTCATAGCGCGAATCTAAAGATATGTCCAGTTGAAAATTCTGAATAGTCGCTATGGAATTCAGGCCCTTAAAAATGGGAATTTTGCAAACGACCTCGGATTTCGACGAAACCAGTTTTGTTGGGTCCGTGATGTCAAATTATTGCTAGGTTTCAAATTTCATAATTTTTCGAATCAATATGTGAGCGTGGCAAAGGAAAACGCGTTTGACCAGTTTCAGTTGATTTTAATCGACTGGAAAATGGCCATTTTTCTAAGGGTCTCAGAATTAGACGAAACTAGTTTTGTTAGGACCGTATCGTTAATACGAAGCTAGAAAATATTTTTTCTGGAATTTTTCTAGTTAGTATGTGACCCCGGTAATTTGAAATGTACGTTTAAAATTCAATATAAGGATTTAAATTTTAATTTGAATGAAAACTGATCGTAACAGCCGAATTGGGTTACGAAACATATTCCATTGTATCCAGGATGGGGGTATTTAGCTAGGGGCGACACTCGTTAGGTTTGATTTGGAATCCGTATGAATAAACAAGTGAAATTGAAAAATAGAATTAAATATTAATATTTATTTTATATAAATACACTCAAAGATTGAACCAAACCCTAATCCCCTTTTGAAACCCGCCGTCAGCTGAAATAAACGGGTGAAAATGTTCAGAATTTAAAACCCCAATCTCCTCTAATCCAATATGTTTCAATCCAGGTTATAAATCAAAATCAGACGAGCTTTCTTCGATCTTCCATTTCGTTCTAGTTTGGTGTTCTCTAGTGGCTCGAGGAGAGAGAAATCAGGCGACGAAGTGTCGCCGCTCCCAGGCGAATTCGACGTCGAGGTCGACGTTACAGGGTGGCACAGGAAGCCCTTCCGAAGCCCTACGAGATGGCGATGTCTGATCGAAGTCACGGCAGTTGTGGCAGTGGCGGTTGCCAACCCTAGGTGGCGGCTCCAATACGGCGAGGTCCAGAACTTTGAACGCGAGAAAGATGATATATTTTAAACCCTTTTCAACACTAATTTCTATTACAAATTGTTTTTTTTAATTAATCAGTTATAAATATTTTTGAAAATAAAAATATAGTTTTTAAAATATATCATAGCATGTATGAAATCAGTTTATAAAATTTACATCAGTTTTGTTCTAAATGAATTGGTTATTGTTTGAAAATAAATTAGCATATAATTGTTTTTAAAGGAGAAAATATAATTGTTTTTAAAGGAGAAAATATAATTGTTTTTAAAAGAGAAAATATAATTGTTTTTAAAAGAGAAAATAAAATTGTTTTACAAGAGAAAATAAAAATAGATTTAATGTAAAGAAAGCACAGATTTTTTGTATGCGTAAAGGTACGATTTTTATATAGAATGAAGCAATAAAAATATAATTTTTATTATAAGCAGCGGGAAAAGGACTGGATTGGAATTTCAAACAGATCCAGACAGTTCAGTAACTCAAAAGCAAAGCACGACGGAGTGGAACCCTCGGTGAGAATTTCTCACCTTTCAATTTCTTTTCTAGTTATATATATATACTAGGATGCAGACGGTGCTTAGTAGCACCCGACACAATCGTCCACAGACCATGGACTTGTTTGTTTGATTGCAAAAATAAGTTAGATTATTTGATTGAAATTGAATTGTTTGGTGAGATGAATGGATTTGATTGATGTGTGAATGGCGTGGGCCTTCACTAGACCGGGGATAAGGCTAGGCCTCGTCCCATTTCTAGTATCGTGCCGTTATGCCGCCGAAATTTTCTAAAATATGTTAGAAAAATAAAAATATCATTTTATTGAATAAATGAACTGAATAGAAATTCATATGTTGAAATAAAAATGTTTTTATCGTTAAAAATATAATTTTTAACGTGAAGTGAATAAAATAAAATATTCATTTACAAACCGAACGGTTTGTTTATGTACACCTATTTGAAGGACATTGATTGGGTCGATAAATTTTGTACATCGCCCAACTGCACAACTAAAATCTGTGTTTGATTGTTTGAAACCCCACACGGGTGTTAGGATGAAATTTGAAGTTCACTCATCCTGATTGATTAAATATGTCGATCGATCGATTGACAGGCTGTTATAAGCGCTAGATATCTATATTTGATGCTTATACAGTGTAGTGCACTTTGGTTGATGGTTGATTATTTTTCAATGCTATTATATGTGTGTAATGTATGAAAATCCATATAATTAACTTTATATGGTAATTGATTGGGCCTCATTCCAATTTGAAAAATAAAGAATATTATAAAATAAAGGTTCATGTGTTGACAGTACTCATCCATTGAGATTGGTCATGTGTTGAACGAAATATTTTAGGAATAAAATTTACATCTTTATCAATATAAAATAAAGGTTCATGTGTTGACAGTACTCATCCATTGAGATTGGTCATGTGTTGAACGAAATATTTTGATAATAACAACTATTTTGAAAAAGAAATATTTGAAATAGAATATTTGAAAATAGAAATTCATGAAGCCGTGTTGATTAGATTGACGCCATTTTGACGTAAACGATATTTATATCGATTTTATTCATTTTGAAATGAATTGAATTGAAAACGATTTCGAAATGAATTGAATTGAAAACGATTTCGAAATGAATTGAATTGAAAACGATTTCGAAATGAATTGAATTGAAAACGATTTCGAAATGAATTGAATTGAAAACGATTTCGAAATGAATTGAATTGAAAACGATTTCGAAATGAATTGAATTGAAAACGATTTCGAAATGAATTGAATTGAAAACGATTTCGAAATGAATAGAATTGAAAACGATTTTGAAATGAATTGAATTGAAAACGATTTCGAAATGAATTGAATTGAAAATGAATTCAAATTGAATTGAAAGTGAATTGAAATGAATTCAAATTGAATTGAAATTTGAATTGAATAGAAATGAATTTTAAAACGAATTTATAAAGAAGAATTCAATTTTGATTTGAATTGAAAAGAAAGTTGAAATTGCTTTTGAAACGATTTTAAAACTATTTATATAATTCGTTTTAAATAGAAATTGACGAAGTATATATTATATATATTATATATATAATATAATGGCCTGAATAGAACGCGCCGCGCCGCGGCAGTTCGTGAATTTCGACCATTTATTTCAAACAGACATTACGGGAGATCCGACCGTCGGATTCTCCTAAAACCGGAACCGTTGGGTTCGTATCGAAAAGAGCTTTCTAACGAATATTAGAAATTAGAAATCTAACGGTTGGATTTGGAGGTACATCCAAATCAAATTCGAAAAAGGTCGCTGTAAGTGCAGTTCGATGGTCGTTGATGGAAATCGACTGTACGGGCCTTGATAAAATTACTAAAAATATTAATAATTTGTGTAAAATCGTAAGAAATGATTTAGAAAGAATTGGGATGAAAAACTCCATATTTGAAAAGATAAAAATAGATTTTTATCGAAATGAACTAGTTTTGAACTAGAATTACAATTCTATTTATTTTTAAATAAATAAATTGAATTCGAAAGGGTTTTAAAAATAACCAGAATTTCCAATGATTGCATTGGAATGGAATTGAATCGAAATTGTCTTCGGGATATTTCGATGTTGGAATTCGTGATTATACGGATGTTGTTATGGAAATTTGAAAGATATATATTTATATCGTTATTTCCAATACGACATTTGGTAATCGTAGAATTTGATATTGAATATAAGACGATATATTTTCTATTCAGAGCCTTATATTGAATATCAAATGTGATTTGGGTTTGTCGTGAATGGTGTCTTCACTAACACTGTTCTTGAACCCAGTTGAGAAAAGATTAAATCTTTTTATTTAGATTTAATGAAGTGTACCAATTAAACAACATTTAATTGGAATTGAATCGATATTGATTTTTGGGTTTATTGTGGACAGTGTTTTAAATAACACTTGTTCTTTAACCCGATAATTAATGAATGTGATTTTGGGTTTATCGTGAACCGTGTTTTAAATGACACTGATTCTTTAACCCAGTTAGCGATTAAAACTAAGTGGAGTTTTAATGAATCTTTAATTAGATTGAAAAGAACGAGAATGGAGTATCACCAGTTTTGCTCCAGGCGATAGTTAAATCTTTAATTAGATTTGAACGTGAAATGGTAATTGAATTTACCGATAACACCGTGGTGTTAGATATGAAGTATAACCAGTTTTACTTCATGGGATGAATAGGTGGGGATTGTGAAATTAAAACAAATGATTACTTCGGTAAGGTTCGCTAATCCCGACTAGTTTGAATTCATATTCAAAATAGATTAAAGAATAAATTCAAGAAATTTATCTTGGATAAAATTAATGGGAACCTTTCCCTATGAATGTGAAATTTAGAAACTAACTGTCGGTTAGCCAAGCAGAATGGTTTTCTGGATATTGATCTGATGTTGGTTTCGGCCTTCGGGGTTAATATTTGGGAAATTATTCTCTTGATTAATTTACGGTTAGTGACTGATGAATTGGAATGAGGCGTATGTTGTGTCTGTGTAACACTTATTTAAAATATACGCGAGTTATTCGGAAAGACCGGGTTTATCCCATTCTGAATAACTGATACGACGATAAGTCGAAGATGAAGACGATGGTCGATGACCGGAGGTCTTCACGTCGTTTGGGTGATTACTGATGATCTTGATTGTGCTGTACACCCAAGAAGATGGAAACAGTTGGTGATCGTCCAGACGTACTTGGAGATCGATGGATATGCGGGGTACTAGGTGCCTCCGGTTTCGTTCAGACCCAGAACGGACTTGTAAATGGACTGTGTGTCTGACATTGGATTTTAGTCCGTGTGATTGATCTCTATTAAATATATATCTGTTTGGCGACGGAGAATTTATTCTCTTGCTTAACGCCCTTCTCTGAGACGTACGAGCTCAGGGGTTATATATTGATGGATATCAATCGCATGGAGTGAATTGCCTGTGTGGCATGCTAAGGTGCAAATGATCAAGGCTTTTGTTGAAAAGCAAAGTCTTGTGGTTGATGATCAAAGCACGGCCTTGTGTGGCGTAGCTTTGTGTAACATTGATTCGCGAGTATCACACCCGGTATGAACTAAAAACGGGAGACGGACCTCAGGGAGGACATGCGTTTCTTTCTAGTTAGGAGTGGCGTCAGTGCTTGAACTGGCTGACAAGTTTGACTCATGTGGATGTTACTTATTATTACTTGCTGAAAAGCGAGGCGCCTCGTGATATCGGTTTCGGTCGATGCTTCTGGTCGGCTGACGGGCCAGGCTTACGCCCCAAAGGGCGGGGAAACATAGTGTTCAGGCATAATAATCCACATCGGTGGACCGGCCCTGACGATCCAAGGGGCAGTTGCGGCTGTTCCTGAGGGGCGGACTAGAGCGTCTCGAATCGGTGAGGATCTTGCCTCTAGCCTCGGTTCATACCATAAATGATAACCCAACTTCCAATACGACATTGCGGTTTTGATTGTAAACTTATATATGGCGACATAGTGGTATGGGGCATTCATGCCGCCTATGATTGATACTTATGATTTGAAGTTGTTTTATACACTATACAATTATTGTAGTATCAAACGATTTGTTTTAACCGTATCAAGCATTCTTTGGCTGTTATAAGGGAAAACCCTATCCTCGGCTGCGTTGCATTATGTGATGGGACCTGGGTCTTATAACAGCTTCATTTTTCTTTATTTAGCATTGCGCTGTTTGTTTATGCACTGGTATTCTTGGGAGGAAACCCGTTCCGTGTTATACGGCGTGGTCCCTTGATTTACCTAATGATTTAAAATAAAGATTAATAACTGTTTTAGTTCTCACACCAGTCACATGACTGACCTGGAGTTTATTGTTTTAACCTAAACTCTGGGTGCCCCTATTTTGACACGGGCAGCTAGTAGTTTTGGTTTTGCAAATTTATATTCACAGGATCCTGGTTTATAGCTGGACGATATCCGGAAAGCTTTGTATCCGTATATCTCCTTCTAGTTGTGTATTGTATTATTTTCCGCTGCGATGTATTTAAATGTAATTTAAATCTCTGATATTTCTGTGTAATATTCATTTATACTCTGTATATTCTTGTAATCTGATGCATTGCTGTAATATACAATGAAATGTTCTTCTGTATGTGTTCTGTTTGTGGCTTGTTCTCGAACTATCCGGCACTTTCCTTTACGGGGAAGTTACGGGTTTTCACAGTTGGTATCAGAGCTTAGGTTTAGAGAGCTCAAGAACAAGACACATTAGAACCGTATGAAAGAATTCATCAGATATTGGATTAGTAATATCCAACGAGAATGACTCGTTAGAGATGAGATCAGTAGTATCCTAGAACGAGTGTGAAGAGTATATTTTTTAAAATGAAAACAAAACTTGTTTTGAAATATAAATCAATTATTCGTATTTGGTTATTTATTCATATTCATGTGGACAATCCAGTATATATGGATTTTGCGTATACGTCTGATCCACGTGTATTCAAAGTTTTAATATATTGGATAGATATAGCATCACACTCTAGTCGCCCGAAGATGATATTGATGATAGCGATCGCATCATCAACATTTATGTTCGAGTTTCGAAGGTGTGATTTTCTATATATTTCCATTAGACTGGTGTGAGAACCAAAACTAATATAGCTAGAATACATTGTTGTGATTTGGCATCAAAACATGATTTTCTTTATATATATCAAAATTATGAATATGAAACTCTAATTCACAAGTGGATTGATGTTTGTGTTGTTTTTTTAATTGTTTGCTAATTTTTAGCCATTTAGCCTAATTGAATCACATATTGAGCTATATTGAAAATTGGTCGCATTTGCTTGCATATACCTATACTTACATTGAACAGGTCAAAGCAAGGAAGCTAGAGCAGAGAATAAAATTTGTTTGCCCGACAAATAGGTACGTGTTTACTACATAATTTACTGTTTTGTTTGGGTGATGATGATTTTATGAGCCTATTGGCTAGTCGCTTGGCTTTTTCTTTTTCTTTTTGAGATCTGAAGGACCGGGGAAGCTATTTGAAATTCCCCGATGCTCCCGGTGCAGGGGAGGTTATGGCGAAATTTTTCAAAAATTTAGGGTGTTAGCCAAATTTTTGAAATTTTGAAAATTCTCAGAAACCAAAGGGTTGGAGAATGGAAGCCAGATCGAACGTAGAGTTGATTAATCAAACCACTTTCGACTTTGTACCTTTTCGGGGACGAAAAGTTTTAAGTGGGGGAGATTGTAACAACCCGAAAATTTGGGCCAGTTTAAAAATTTTTATTTTGGCAACTTCGGCGAATTTTGAACATTTAAAATGAATTATTTTAAATAAAAACGACGAGAAATTTATTTTGAATATAATTCGAACGTATATATTTATACACGTCGTCGTTAGAATATATATAATTATATAAAATTATAAAAGGAATTGAAAATGGCACGGTAGTTCGATAATTCGATTTCAAACTTCAATTGAATGTACCGGGTGGAAAACAATCCGGATTTTAGTGAAACCAAAAACATTGGAATCTAATTGAGAATATCTTTCCAACGAATCCGAAAAATCAAGATTTCATAGCGGGAATCTAAAGATATGTCCAGTTGAAATTTCTGAATAGTCGCTATGGAATTCAGGCCCTTAAAAATGGGAATTTTGCAAATGACCTCGGATTTCGACGAAACCAGTTTTGTTGGGTCCGTAATGTCAAATTATTGCTAGGTTTCAAATTTCATAATTTTTCGAATCAATATGTGAGCGTGGCAAAGGAAAACGTGTTTGACCAGTTTCAGTTGATTTTAATCGACTGGAAAATAGCCATTTTTCTAACGGTCTTAGAATTAGACGAAACTAGTTTTGTTAGGACCGTATCATCAATACGAAGCTAGAAAATATTTTTTCTGGAATTTTTCTAGTTAGTATGTGACCCCGGTAATTTGAAATGTACGTTTAAAATTCAATATAAGGATTTAAATTTTAATTTTAATGAAAACTGATCGTAACAGCCGAATTGGGTTACGAAACATATTCCATTGTATCCAGTATGGGGGTATTTAGCTAGGGGCGACACTCGTTAGGTTTGATTTGGAATCCGTATGAATAAACAAGTGAAATTGAAAAATAGAATTAAATATTAATATTTATTTTATATAAATACACTCAAAGATTGAACCAAACCCTAATCCCCTTTTGAAACCCGCCGTCAGCTGAAATAAACGGGTGAAAATGTTCAGAATTTAAAACCCAATCTCCTCCAATCCAATACGTTTCAATCCAGGTTATAAATCAAAATCAGACGAGCTTTCTTCGATCTTCCATTTCGTTCTAGTTTGGTGTTCTCTAGTGGCTCGAGGAGAGAGAAATCAGGCGACGAAGTGTCGCCGCTCCCAGGCGAATTCCAGTGTGAATTCTACGTCGAGTTCGACGTTACAGAGTGGCACAGGAAGCCCTTCCGAAGCCCTACGAGATGGCGATGTCTGATCGAAGTCACGGCAGTTGTGGCAGTGGCGGTTGCCAACCCTAGGTGGCGGCTCCAATACGGCGAGGTCCAGAACTTTGAACGCGAGAAAGGTGATATATTTTAAACCCTTTTCAACACTAATTTCTATTACAAATTGGTTTTTTTAATTAATCAGGTATAAATATTTTTGAAAATAAAAATATAGTTTCTAAAATATATCATAGCATGTATGAAATCAGTTTATAAAATTTACATCAGTTTTGTTCTAAATGAATTGGTTATTGTTTGAAAATAAATTAGCATATAATTGTTTTTAAAGGAGAAAATATAATTGTTTTTAAAGGAGAAAATATAATTGTTTTTAAAAGAGAAAAAATAAAATTGTTTTACAAGAGAAAATAAAAATAGATTTAATGTAAAGAAAGCACAGATTTTTTGTATGCGTAAAGGTACGATTTTTATATAGAATGAAGCAATAAAAATATAATTTTTATTATAAGCAGCGGGAAAAGGACTGGATTGGAATTTCAAACAGATCCAGACAGTTCAGTAACTCAAAAGCAAAGCACGACGTAGTGGAACCCTCGGTGAGAATTTCTCACCTTTCAATTTCTTTTCTAGTTATATATATATACTAGGATGCAGACGGTACTTAGTAGCACCCGACACAATCGTCCACAGACCATGGACTTGTTTGTTTGATTGCAAAAATAAGTTAGATTATTTGATTGAAATTGAATTGTTTGGTGAGATGAATGGATTTGATTGATGTGTGAATGGCGTGGGCCTTCACTAGACCGGGGATAAGGCTAGGCCTCGTCCCGTTTCTAGTATCGTGCCGTTATGCCGCCGAAATTTTCTAAAATATGTTAGAAAAATAAAAATATCATTTTATTGAATAAATGAACTGAATAGAAATTCATATGTTGAAATAAAAATGTTTTTATCGTTAAGAATATAATTTTTAACGTGAAGTGAATAAAATAAAATATTCATTTACAAACCGAACGGTTTGTTTATGTACACCTATTTGAAGGACATTGATTGGGTCGATAAATTTTACACATCGCCCAACTGCACAACTAAAATCTGTGTTTGATTGTTTGAAACCCCACACGGGTGTTAGGATGAAATTTGAAGTTCACTCATCCTGATTGATTAAATATGTCGAACGATCGATTGACAGGCTGTTATAAGCGTTAGATATCTATATTTGATGCTTATACAGTGTAGTGCACTTTGGTTGATGGTTGATTATTTTTCAATGCTATTATATGTGTGTAATGTATGAAAATCCATATAATTAACTTTATATGGTAATTGATTGGGCCTCATTCCAATTTGAAAAATAAAGAATATTATAAAATAAAGGTTCATGTGTTGACAGTACTCATCCATTGAGATTGGTCATGTGTTGAACGAAATATTTTAGGAATAAAATTTACATCTTTATCAATATAAAATAAAGGTTCATGCGTTGACAGTACTCATCCATTGAGATTGGTCATGTGTTGAACGAAATATTTTGATAATAACAACTATTTTGAAAAAGAAATATTTGAAATAGAATATTTGAAAATAGAAATTTATGAAGCCGTGTTGATTAGATTGACGTCATTTTGACGTAAACGATATTTATATCGATTTTATTCATTTTGAAATGAATTGAATTGAAAACGATTTCGAAATGAATTGAATTGAAAACGATTTCGAAATGAATTGAATTGAAAACGATTTCGAAATGAATTGAATTGAAAACGATTTCGAAATGAATTGAATTGAAAACGATTTCGAAATGAATTGAATTGAAAACGATTTCGAAATGAATTGAATTGAAAACGATTTCGAAATGAATAGAATTGAAAACGATTTTGAAATGAATTGAATTGAAAACGATTTCGAAATGAATTGAATTGAAAATGAATTCAAATTGAATTGAAAGTGAATTGAAATGAATTCAAATTGAATTGAAATTTGAATTGAATAGAAATGAATTTTAAAACGAATTTATAAAGAAGAATTCAATTTTGATTTGAATTGAAAAGAAAGTTGAAATTGCTTTTGAAACGATTTTAAAACTATTTATATAATTCTTTTTAAATAGAAATCGACGAAGTATATATTATATATATTATATATATATAATATAATGGCCTGAATAGAACGCGCCACGGCAGTTCGTGAATTTCGACCATTTATTTCAAACGGACATTACGGGAGATCCGACCGTCGGATTCTCCTAAAGCCGGAACCGTTGGGTTCGTATCGAAAAGAGCTTTCTAACGAATATTAGAAATTAGAAATCTAACGGTTGGATTTGGAGGTACGTCCAAATCAAATTCAAAAAAGGTCGCTGTAAGTGCAGTTCGATGGCCGTTGATGGAAATCGACTGTACGGGCCTTGATAAAATTACTAAAAATAGTAATAATTTGTGTAAAATCATAAGAAATGATTTAGAAAGAATTGGGATGAAAAACTCCATATTTGAAAAGATAAAAGTATATTTTTATCGAAATGAACTAGTTTTGAACTAGAATTACAATTCTATTTATTTTTAAATAAATAAATTGAATTCGAAAGGGTTTTAAAAATAACCAGAATTTCCAATGATTGCATTGGAGTGGAATTGAATCGAAATTGTCTTCGGGATATTTCGATGTTGGAATTCGTGATTATACGGATGTTGTTATGGAAATTTGAAAGATATATATTTATATCGTTATTTCCAATACGACATTTGGTAAAATTTGATATTGAATATAAGTCGATATATTTTCTATTCAGAGCCTTATATTGAATATCAAATGTGATTTGGGTTTGTCGTGAATGGTGTCTTCACTAACACTGTTCTTGAACCCAGTTGAGAAAAGATTAAATCTTTTTATTTAGATTTAATGAAGTGTACCAATTAAACAACATTTAATTGGAATTGAATCGATATTGATTTTTGGGTTTATTGTGGACAGTGTTCTAAATAACACTTGTTCTTTAACCCGATAATTAATGAATGTGATTTTGGGTTTATCGTGAACCGTGTTTTAAATGACACTGATTCTTTAACCCAGTTAGCGATTAAAACTAAGTGGAGTTTTAATGAATCTTTAATTAGATTGAAAAGATCGAGAATGGAGTATCACCAGTTTTGCTCCAGGCGATAGTTAAATCTTTAATTAGATTTGAACGTGAAATGGTAATTGAATTTACCGATAACACCGTGGTGTTAGATATGAAGTATAACCAGTTTTACTTCATGGGATGAATAGGTGGGGATTGGGAAATTAAAACAAATGATTACTTCGGTAAGGTTCGCTAATCCCGACTAGTTTGAATTGATATTCAAAAATAGATTAAAGAATAAATTCAAGAAATTTATCTTGGATAAAATTAATGGGAACCTTTCCCTATGAATGTGAAATTTAGAAACTAACTGTCGGTTAGCCAAGCAGAATGGTTTTCTGGATATTGATCTGATGTTGGTTTCGGCCTTCTGGGTTAATATTTGGGAAATTATTCTCTTGATTAATTTATGGTTAGTGACTGATGAATTGGAATGAGGCATATGTTGTGTTTGTGTAACACTTATTTAAAATATACGCGAGTTATTCAGAAAGACCGGGTTTATCCCATTCTGAATAACTGATACGACGATAAGTTGAAGATGAAGACGATGGTCGAAGACCGGAGGTCTTCACGTCGTTTGGGTGATTACTGATTATCTTGATTGGGCTGTACACCCAAGAAGATGGAAACAGTTGGTGATCGTCCAGACGTACTTGGAGATCGATGGATATGCGGGGTACTAGGTGCCTCCAGTTTCGTTCAGACCCAGAACGGACTTGTAAATGGACTGTGTGTCTGACATTGGATTTTAGTCCGTGTGATTGATCTCTATTAAATATATATCTGTTTGGCGGTGGAGAATTTATTCTCTTGCTTAACGCCCTTCTCTGAGACGTACGAGCTCAGGGGTTATATATTGATGGATATCAATCGCATGGAGTGAATTGCTTGTGTGGCATGCTAAGGTGCAAATGATCAAGGCTTTTGTTGAAAAGCAAAGTCTTGTGGTTGATGATCAAAGCACGGCCTTGTGTGGCGTAGCTTAGTGTAACGTTGATTCGCGAGTATCACACCCGGTATGAACTAAAAACGGGAGACGGACCTCAGGGAGGACATGCGTTTCTTTCTAGTTAGGAGTGGCGTCAGTGCTTGAACTGGCTGACGAGTTTGACTCATGTGGATGTTACTTATTATTACTTGCTGAAAAGCGAGGCGCCTCGTGATATCGGTTTCGGCCGATGCTTCTGGTCGGCTGACGGGCCAGGCTTACGCCCCAAAGGGCGGGGAAACGTAGTGTTCAGGCATAATAATCCACATCGGTGGACCGGCCCTGACGATCCAAGGCGCAGTTGCGGCTGTTCCTGAGGGGCGGACTAGAGCGTCTCGAATCGGTGTGGATCTTGCCCCTAGCCTCGGTTCATACCATAAATGATAACCCAACTTCCAATACGACATTGCGGTTTTGATTGTAAACTTATATATGGCGACATAGTGGTATGGGGCATTCATGCCGCCTATGATTGATACTTATGATTTGAAGTTGTTTTATACACTATAAACTTATTGTAGTATCAAACGATTTGTTTTAACCGTATTAAGCATTCTTTGGCTGATATAAGTGAAAACTCTATCCTCGGCTGCGTTGCATTGTGTGATGGGACCTGGGTCTTATAACAGCTTCATTTTTCTTTATTTAGCATTGCGCTGTTTGTTTATGCACTGGTATTCTTGGGAGGAAACCCGTTCCGTGTTATATGGCGTGGTCCCTTGATTTACCTAATGATTTAAAATAAAGATTAATAACTGTTTTAGTTCTCACACTAGTCACATGACTGACCTGGAGTTTATTGTTTTAACCTAAACTCTGGGTGCCCCTATTTTGACACGGGCAGCTAGTAGTTTTGGTTTTGCAGATTTATATTCACAGGATCCTGGTTTACAGCTGGGCGATATCCGGAAAGCTTTGTATCCGTATATCTCCTTCTAGTTGTGTATTGTATTATTTTCCGCTGCGATGTATTTAAATGTAATTTAAATCTCTGGTATTTCTGTGTAATATTCGTTTATACTCTGTATATTCTTGTAATCTGATGCATTGCTGTAATATACAATGAAATGTTCTTCTGTATGTGTTCTGTTTGTGGCTTGTTCTCGAACTATCCGGCACTTTCCTTTACGGGGAAGTTACAGGTTTTCACATTCACAATGTATTTCATGTTTCCCAGTTAAAGAAGTTTGTGCACGACCCTAATGTGACTATTTCACTAGACCAGTTAGATGATATCAAGGTAGAACCCAAGGTGGTTGGGAACAACCAACCAATGCGTATTGTTGAGAACGATATAAAGCAGCTTCGGAAGAAGAAGGTGAAACTAGTCAAGGTTCAGTGGGGTGAGAATGAGAAATACTATACTTGGGGAACAGAGGAGAACATAAGGAAGTTGTATCCAGAACTCTTTGCCTGGTAAGATTTTAATGGCAATAGTTACCCCATTGTTAGTAAACCGCATGCTAGGGTAGGCTTGTTGTATTGTTATGTATGTTTTATTATTGCAAATGATTGATAGGTATGCTTGATCCTTTGTATGTTTTGGTTAAGGAATTTCGGGGGCGAAATTTCTTAAAGGGGAGGGAGAATGTAACGACCAGCATTCTACCCATCGGACGATCATAGAATAATTATTTCATTCATATGAAGTCTTATTGTCGTGTAACTTTGGGGAAAGACTATCGGGGTCATTTCCCATATTCACGATTTTTGCCGATTTTTAAATGATTGTTTTGCCTCTGGCGAATCTTGTTTTTCCTATAACTTTTGATTGGTAAGGAGTTTTGACCTTAAACGTCTTCCGTTATATCCGAATGATGGTTTACCTTTCCAAAGAGTTGTTACAATAATCAAACGGACTTACCGTTTAGGAGATGTATCTGAATTAAGGTTTAGAAGGTGGAAAACAGCTTAACCGGGACAAATAGGGTGATTAGAAGCTAGGCCCAATGGGGGATTTCGGGACTAGGGGTATTTAAGGACTGAAAGGGACTAGGGGAACCCTTCTTTGTCATTTTTGCAACCGCCATTTTCATTCCTTCAACCATAGTAATGGCTTCTACCTTCTAAAAACTCCTCTAATCACCTTCTAATCAAGGATCAAGCTAGTCAACATCAAATCAAGTTAAAATAGCATCAAATCAGAGTTGGAGCTGATTTGTTGCATAGAGATTCCATCCAAATCAGAGATATTTTCAGATCTAAGATTAATTTGTGCTAAGATGAGTGATTTGCATTGTTTTTCACTAATTACGGCTAATTAGGGGTGATTAGTGTTAATTAGCTAAATGATACCTCAGAAAAATTTGGAAAAAATATTTAGAAATTCTGAAATATTATTTATGCCTCTATTCGAAATTTGGGTTAATTTGGACATGTTTTGCTAATCGTATGGTTAAATCATGATTAAGGGGATTAAGGGAAAAATCGTAGTTTTGGGTATTTTTGATCCATATTTGCATGTTAAATTGTTGTTTTGGTGTTTGTGGATGATTATATATGTTAATATTACTGTTTGGAATGACTTGTGAGTGCATAGGAAAGTTAGATTGGTCGAAAACGCCGTCGTAAGGCATAGATTACTTGTTGGAAAAAGTTACAGGAAATTGGTCATTCCCGTTCATGAAGCACCTGTCCCTCACGACCTGACCCCTAGGATCGTGCAGCACCCTCAAACCTCGACTCCTAGGATGGCAAAGTATCCTCACACCCAGAATCCTAGGATGGCGAAGTATCCTCACGACCTGACCCCTAGGATAGTTAAGTATCCTCACGACCCGACTCCTAGGATGGTGAAGTATCCTTACAACCTTACCCCGAGAAACGTGAAGAACCTCACGACCCAACCTTTTGGATCGTGAAGCACCCTCATGACCCAACCCCTTGAATCGTGAAGCACCCTCACATCGCGACTGTGAGGAAGATGGAGAACCCTCACACCCCGACCGTGAGGAAGATGGCAAAACCTCACATCCCGACCGTGAGGAATAGGGCGAACCCTAGGAGGGCGACCCCTAGGATGGCGAGCCAGAAGACCACGACAAATATAAGGATCACGAGTGGGTCCCACGACCCGAAGTTGGTCCATGATCCGACCACGTTTCATGAACTAGAGCAGACCACGAACCGAGCCTTGGTGTCATGAGTCACGAGACGAAGGAGGAACCACGAGCTGTACTTGGGGCGAACCACGAGCCGAGGAAGCTGATCACGAACCGGAGCTTCGAAGCACCACGAGTTGATATGGAGGATCACGAACTGAACTGAAGGACGTACAGGGATGATGACTAAAATCCAAGATGCAAAGGTAGTTCAAATGAAAGGTTATTACTCATGATCCTAAAAGGGACCAACGAGTTAACTTCATGAGTTGGACTTTGCTGCGGGACGTGTGCAAAGGGGTTATCGATATCCATAACTTTATTTCACCACTGATAGATGGATTAGTGGCTATAGGTCGGTGCAATGGAGTCATTGTGACTCCATGGAGCAAAGTGATCGTAGCAAAGGATCGGGTGATCTGGTGGTGGATATCGTATGCATTACGCATTGAGTGAGAGATGTGAGGATGATTGCTACGTTTGATGTTTGCTATCACCATGACATACACACCCCCATGTTACTTTACACTTTATGTTAGTATTACCTTAGAGTACTGTACATCTTGTTGTGCTAACTCTTTAGTTGTAGGTCCAGGTTCAGGTATGATTGGATTATACCCGTTATTATTCCGTTTTGTTGCTTATCGCTCATACCAAACTTTTGTCTGACGCAGAGTTTTATGTCTCTTCTTATTACTCTGGGTGCTCCTAAACGAGAAGACTAGAGACAGGTTAGGTGGTATTCACAAGTAGCTGTCCGGAGACGGGCAGGAGGCTTTTACGTATTATTTACATATAACTCCCTTTGTTGTTGCCGGTCACTACTTTGGGCATTAGTAGTGTACCTTTCCTTTCTTTAGAGACATTATTTTTAAAGTTGTAATAATGGTTTGGATCATAAGCTGTATTTTGGACTCCGCTGCTATGATGGTTATGGTTTAGTTTTCAACTTATGCACTGCCTCGCCTGTTTTATATCAAAGTTATGTTATTATTACATTTTATTCCATGTGCTGTGAGAGATACTACAGGTTCCTTGTTAGTTCATGGTTTCAAATTCCTTTCTTCTCCTTTCATTTCCTTTCTTTGGCGACCGTCCTGTGCTAGTCGGGCCATGGCCCAGCGCACTTTCATTGGAAATGTTGGCTGGTGCGGGGAGGGCCATCACAATCCCCATACTTTATACTCGAAAATAGTCATATCTTGTACGTACGAAAGCGATAAGTTATCGCGTACATACGAAAGCAGCGAGCTTTTATTAAGGGGTTAACTTCTTAAAACATAAGTAAAAATGAAGGAGATAAAGACCAAGTTGATGATCAACAATGGCAAAGATAGTGACAAGGTCTGGATACATCATATTAGATGATATTCCATGCATTAAAAATCGTTTCGACTAAGTCGATGCCATAAAGCTTATCAATTAGGTCGATGGTCTGACAATAAATAACTTGAGAACTAATTTGCTTCTATCTAAAGTAGTTCTTTTCACCTACTTTTTGTGATTTGGAAAAATGTTATTGGTTAAAAAATTCTTTTTTGAACAACTATTTAGATTTTTTAGATTTCTAATTTTAATACGTTTGAAGGACATTAATTAGTCCTAGTTAATATACTAATTTCTAAAGTTTAATTAACTTAGAAAGATCATAATAACTTGCAAAAATATAGGGGAAATCCCAGAAATTCATAGAAATTCAAGAGTAACCCTTTGTATCTGATGTAGAAATTTCAAGTTAAAATCATTATTTAATTACTTTAATAATCAAATTCATAATTAACAACATTTCTTCATTAGGAAATTCACAGAATATTCTCAATTGCTTAAAAAATTATGGAACTTCAACACTTTAACAAAAACATGAGATGAGAAAATATAGGATCAAAAACCTATTCAACTTTATGTAAAATATGCATAAACATGTAAATCCTTACATCGTTCTTCCATGACAATGAAGTAGCATCGAAATCATCATCAAGATACTCAACTAACTTTGATATTAACCAAAGTCGAATAAAATAAGGATAGAAATCATAATTCACCTTAAAATTGATGGAAGTTGAGATTTGTTGTAAATGAATCCTAAGCTTTCTTTCTCCTGGCCTTTCCTTAGACTTATTCATCTTCTTTTACAGGTTGTGGTCGCCTTTCCTTATTTAGTTTAGGGTTACTGTTGACAAACGAGAGAACGAAAAAACGAAAGGGTGGGTGGTTATGTTTAAGAAGGATTTTGTATTTGCCACTTTTTCTTTCTCATAATCCTTAACTTATTTATTTCAAATTAATTAGTTAATAAAGTCAAACCATGCTCAATTACAAAATCTTGTTTCAACATCGATATTTCTTTTCTATTTGATTTATCTAATTGAATTCCTGAATAATATTACACTAAAAATTATGAGCGTTACATATAATGTTCACTTAACATTATATTATGAACCATGTCATGCAATTATCCATTCCAAACTAAGTATCACATCTCCTTATCACTTACACATTACAAAACCATGTCATATTATCTTAAGTATAATACCATAAACCAATTAAACTCTTAATTATGTATCTATTTACTAGTTATCCTTATTTTATTTAGTGAATATCAAACAAAATTTATTTTATAACTGATAGCGTTGCTACTAATATGGCTACTCATCTAGTTAGGGAGTAACCCTGACCCTCGCAGCAGATTTAATGTTGGTGCCTTAAATACATTCTAATAGGTGTACTAACTAAGAATCAATAGCCTCTCCTTGTTTTATTTCACATTGTTGATTCAATTATTTATCCTTTAAATTCTTCCGCTTGGATGTAGCACTCTTAGATCAAGCCATTTCATTGAATTGAACCTACTAGGCTTCCTATGTCATGGAATTTTTTAATATATCTATTGAATTTAAACTACACTAAACCTTCACTCCTACTCTTAAATGTCTCCATAAGTGGGTATATTGAAAATATTGAGCTCAAAATATTTCTTTAAATTATTAATTATATACCACACACTCAAGGTTGGCTCAACATGCAGGCATAATGAGCAAACTAACTAGGCCCTCACATTTTCTAGGGCCCACATAATCTAAATCGATAACTTATAATGACTGGGTATGTATTAATAAAATAACTTATAAGTTATATATCTTAAGTCGGTTACATTTATTACAAATTCTAATAATTATGATGCGGCGATAATCGAAGATTTGTTTACGCTTGGCAGAATTCGTTACAAAACTTATTTTATATCTACGCTCTCTTATATGTTTTATGTAATTTGTATTTAGCGAAGAAAACATAAACACCTAATCTGTGGGAGGTCATGCAAGAGAATTTTGGGTCAAAATAAAAATCATTACAAAATTTACAATTTTAAAATAATTCATTAAACGACTGAAATTACAAATCTAGAGCCCACTATCAAATTTACGTCTTTAATTATAACGCTTAACATATTATACACCGAATAAAAAAGTAAAGACAAAAATTATCTATAAAAAATCTAAAGCATTCTTTGGAAAATGATATCCAAGGAATTTAATTTCCTTGAGACGACACTACATGCACTTTCGATGGACTTTCTTATTATTTTCAATACCTTTTGAAAAGAACGTTTATTTCAAAAAAAAGTAGAATTTTTTTTGAGTTTAAACTTTAGTTATCAAGTTCAAAAAAATAACATTTAATTTCCAAAAAGTACTCAAGTTTAAAAATATTATTTAGTTTAAAACATATTGTGTAAGTTTGAAAAACATATTTTTAATTAAAAAACATTATTAGATTTTGAAAAATAAAGTTGAAAAAAAATCAATTTATAAGGTTCAAAAAGATATTTTGTAATAAAAAACTTTATTTAAGTTCACAAAATACTGTTAAGTTTTTTTCAAAAAATCAGTTCATGTAATGTTGTATTAGCTTGGAAAATAATTTTTGTGTTTAAAATTTACGTTTTGAGTTTAAATTGCAATATCTAAGTTCAAAAAACAAAGTTTGGTTCAAAATACATTACTCAAGTTTGGAAACATATTTTTTAGTTCAAAAAATGACTTTTAACATCTGGTTTATCTTAGTGTAAAAATCATTATTTGATTTAGTGAAGTGAAAAAACATTTTAAGCGACAAAGATCATATTTTGAGTTTAAAAAATATTAACAAAGTTTAAAAAACTTTATCCAATGTAAAGAAAATTGAACTAAAAAATTATCATGTCAAAATTAAAAGAAATTGAGCCCAAAATGTATGATGGGTTTAGAAAATGTTAATCACCTTAAATAACTGTTTCGGTTAAAATTTCTATAAAAATTAGGTATTTGTCCAACCTTGATGATAGATCTAAGAAGTAGGTTGCATTTATGATGTTCGTATGGTATTGGAGCCTAGAGTCATGACCGAATATAAAGTCTTCTGTTACGATCAAGGTTTTATATCCCAGATATTGGTCTCGTTTCATCTTGGGGGTTTTAGAGACGTAATCTCATATCGAGGAAATCTACATAATAATTCTTATAAATGCTGGTATAAAAATAATACCTTAAACCTGAATTGCAAAATCACTTTATTGATATTGAACTACGAATGAAACATTTATATTAACTAGTGTGTAACCCGTGCGTTGCACACAATATATTGCATGAAAATATGTGATAAATATATTTAGAATATAATTTTTATGCAATTTATGGTGGAATTGTTAGGATAAATGAGATACATTGAACGTGTAATATTTTTAAGTAACTTTTATACTTGAATAAAAATTAAATTCATTTTTATGATAGAGTATTTCCATATTTGATTAAAAATTATATTATTGATTCTTTGATAAAATGAGTTTCATATTGAATTTTTTTTAGGACTTCCGATAAAATATGTTATATATATTGATTTATTATTTTTCAGGATCTAATTTCTTTTAAGGAAATAAATGAATTTTAGTATTGTTAATTAATTTTGAAATTGACATCTTTATAAAGCTATACATATATATTCATGAATTTCAATTTTGAAGCCGACATTTAGGTTTTGGTATATTTTACTAAAAGAAAGTATGTACAAACTGAGCTTAAAATGTTACTTGAGATAATAATGAAAATACCTAGATATTGGAGTGTAGTATTAATGAATCGATATATTTATATGCACTATATTTTTTTATAATATATATGTGGAAAATGATTATATGATATATCAAAGCAACAAATGAAATATTTCTTAACAACTAAAAAGTAGTTTAATGAAAATAAGACATGAAAGAATATGGATCATGTTTTCATTTTAATTATGCAATAAAAGTACTCTTAATCTATTTCTTCATAATTTAGTAAATTTAGTAGAAACTTTTAAATATATTTAGCTTTTTCCTCAAAAAGATAACAAAATACAAAAGAAAAATATATTTTCAATGAAAATATAGTATAATTTATGCCGAATGGTTAACAGAAATTACGAATATAAATAATTAAAATTTCACTTTTTTATAAAAACATAATAAATGAATTCGGTTATTTATTTTCCATTATTATTAAATACATACTCTTATCATTCATTTAGAATAAATTTGGTTAATGACAAAGAGTGCACTTTACGTACCAATTTTGGAAAGGAAAAACATTATATACGTTTTTAGTGATATATCATTTTAGAAACAAGTATTGCATATACATATGTATTTAATGAATTTTGAATGTTAAAGTGAATAAAAAAATCATAAATCTTAATTTTAAGAAAGAAAAATTATGAACTTGAACTTATAACGATATAAGATAATTAGAAACAACTTTTTATGTATTTTAATTATGCGGGCTTGAATGAAAAATTGATTTAACCATTTTCGTCCATACCAAGATGGTATAAACATAGTGAATAGTCATTTTATGATTTACTAATCAACAAAATAGATATTTGCTAATTTGATTTATTAAAATTTTTAAATTAAATATCATCTGATAAATTCGTATATGCACATGAATGTAAAACAAAATAAGAAGATTTAGGAGAAGTTGGCAAATAATTATAATAGTATTTGAATGTTGATATTTTAAGGTAAAATAACAATATTATAATAATTTATATATGATTGCCGAAACTATAAACTATGTGGACATAAAATAAAAACTAGCTTTACCATTTTGACAATATAAATGCAGTATGCATGTTGAATTGTTATTTTTTAATATTAATTAGACCAATTAACAAATATTTATTATATGTTGTTTATTTGAATAGTTTTAACTTAAAATCACCTAATTAATTTTTAAATATGTACTTAATTGTCAAACAGTATAATAAAACCTGAAACAAATATCTACACTATAAAATTTATTGAATGTTGATATTTAAATATAAAACAATAAAAGTGCGAACTAACAAAATATTGTCATAATTACAATAACAAAGAAACATTGAAGATTTTAAGTAAAATACCTAGAAAAAAAATCAAGGAAAGAATGAAAATTTCTTGAATAAATAAGTAAGCAGAAATTTCTTCTGCTTTTGACTACATGGTTGAGTAATAAAATCACTTATTATTATGAGCGTTACGGCACACGCTTCGTGCGTAATGATGACGTATTCTTCATACAAGTAATGTTTTTCTATAAATTATGCATGATTAACACATTTGAAGAGAATAATTTACACAAATTTTAACCATATTTTTGTTGTTGAAATCTTGTTCATTAAATTTAAATTTTATTTCTAATTTGCAATATCTAATTATTATTTTGAAATTATAAATAAGTTTAACTGTTAAATTCTACTTTTAAGGAATACTGGTTTTTTAATAATTATAGGGAGGTAGTTTTGATAGTTCACGTTGACAGTAAAAAAGTGTGACATTAAAAGTATTACAACTGTAAATAGAGATAACAATTAGGTTCTTTTTTTATGTAAAATATGGTGTTTAGTTTAAATTCAATACAAAATATCTTGAGAATTTTAAGGTAAATAGAAATAACGTAAACAATTAAGGAGAGAACATTAAAAGGTTCTGTTTTACTATTATTTAATTTAATAGATCTATTACTTATATAGCGTATAACCTGTGCGTTGCACATGATAATATTGTTGAAAATAGTATTGGAACAACCCGGTATTTCAGAACCAAATTAAAAATTTTATTTTAGCTATTTTAATGGATTTGGATGATTTAAAATAGTTTATTTTAAAAAATAGTGACTAAAAAATTATTTTAAATGAAGTTAGAACGTATATGTAAGAACCTGTTTCTTCCCCGTGAGGGAAAGAACAGATACTTTGAGAACAACACACAAATGAACGCAGACGGAAGAACATTTCATTGTTATTATAACAATTCCATCAGATATAAGAATATACAGAGTATAAATGAATAAATAACATTCGATAAATATCAGAGATTACAATAAATTACATAGCAGCGGAAAATAATACAAAGCATAACTGAAGGTGATATACAGATACAGAGCATTCCGGATATCATTCCAGCTGCAAACCAGGATCCTGTGAATATAAATCTGCAAAACCAAAACTACTAGCTGCCCGTGCGGAAAATAGGGGCACCCAGAGTTTAGGTTAAAACAATAAACTCCAGGTCAATCATGTGACTGGTGTGAGAACTAAAACAACTATTTAAAACTTTACTTTAAAAGAGGGTAATTCAAAGGACCACGCCGTAAAGCACGGAACGGGTTTCCTCCCAAGAACACCAGTGCATATAATAAACAACGCAATGCTTTTTCGAAAAATGAAGCTATTATAAGACCCAGGTCCCATCACACAATGCAACGCAAGCCGGAGGATAGGGTTTTACCTTATAACAGCCAAACATGCTTGGTACGTTTAAAACAAATCATTTGATACTATAATAAGTGTATAGTGTCAAAACAATTTCAATCATAAATATAAATCATAGACGGCATGGGTACCATATATCATGTCGCCATACTAGTTCTACAATTAAAACCGCAATACACGTATTGGAAATTGGATTTCCGTCATGAGTCGAGGCAAGGGGCAAGCTCCTCTCTGCTTCGAGACACTCTAGCAAATGCTCAGGACTACACACTCTGGGCAGCCACTTGGATCGGTTGGGCCGGTCCTCACTTACGTTAGAGGATTATTTATTCCGGAACACACGTTTCCCGGTCCTTATAGACCTATAATCGAGGCGCCTCATTCCAACAACCAAAAAGGTGAAAAGTATATAAATGTCAGGGCTGGTAAGTCACTGACACCACCAAAGCTAGAAAGAAACGTCGTGTTCTCCCAACGGCCCGTATCCCGTTTTTAACTCATACCGAGGTGTGAGGCTCGCGAATTCACGTTATACACAAAGCTGCCACGTAGGCTGTGCTTTGATCATCAATCACAAGACTTTTCTTTTCAACAGAAGCCTTGATCATTGCATCTCAGTATGCCACACAGGCAATTCATGCCGTGCGATTGATATCTATCGATATATAACCTCTAAGCTCGTACGTCTCAGAGAAGGGCGTTAAGAAAGAGAATAAATTCTCCGCCGCCAAACAGATATATATTTAACAGAAATCAATCAACACAGAATAAAATCCAATGTCAGACACACAATTCATTTACAAGTTCGTTCTGGGTCTGAACGAAACCGGAGGCACTTTCCACGCATATCCATCGATCTCCAGGTACGTCTGGACGACCACCAACTATTTCCATCCTCTTGGGTGTACAGCCCAATCAGGATCGTCAGTAATTATCCAAACGATGTGAAGACTTCCGGTCTTCAACCACCGTCTTCATCTTCGACTTATCGTCGAATCGGTTATTCAGAATGGGTATAAACCCGGACTTTCCGAACAACCCACGTATATTAAAAACAAATGTTACACAAACACAACATATGCCTCATTCCAATTTATATTCTTTTATTCACCAAATCACATTCTTAGGGAAAGGTTCCCATTAATTTTATCCAAGATAAATTCTTTAAAATTTATCCTTTAATCTTCCTTTGGATGTCGTTTCAAACCGAATTATGGTTTTTCAAACTAGTCGAGATTAGCGAACCACATCGAAGTAATTATTTATTTTATTTCCCAATCCCAACCTATTCATCCCATGAAGCAAAACTGGTAATACTCCATATCTAACACCATGGTGTTATCGGTAAAATTTATTACCATTTCACGTTCAAATTTAATTAAAGATTTAACTATCGCTTTGGAGCAAAACTAGCGATACTCCATTCTCGCTCATTTCTAAATTTGATAATTTAGATTATAGATTCACATTTCAACCTAATTGCAGATTCATTAAAACTCCTTTTACTGGGTTAAAGAACTAGGTGTTATTTAAAACACAGTTCACGACAAACCCAAATCACATTCTATTTATTATTGGGTTAAAGAACTAGTGTTATTTAAAACACAGTTCACGATAAACCCATGAATCAATTCTATTTAATTCAAATCAAATATATTAGGAATTCCGATTATTTAAAACCCCTTTTTAAATCTAATTTATTTATCTAAAAACAAATCGGGTTTTAAATTTAGTTTAAACTAGTTCATTTAGATAAAAATCTATTTTTATCTTTTCCAATATGGAGTTTTTCATCCCAAATTTTCCTAAATCATTTCTTATGATTTTACACAAATTATTGATATTTTTAATAATTTTATCAAGGTCCGTACAGTCGATTTCCATCAACGGCCATCGAACTGCACTTATAGCGACCTTTTTCAAATTTGATTTGGACGTATCTCCAAATCCAACCGTTAGATTTTGAATTTCTAATATTCGTTAGAAAGCTCTTTTCGATACGAACCCAACGGTTCCGGTTTTAGAAGAATCCGACGGTCGGATCTCCCGTAATGTCTGTTTGAAATAAATGGTCGAAATTCACGAACTGCCGTGGCGCGGCGCGTTCTATTCAGGCCATTATATAATTTATATAATATACATTTCGTCGATTTCTATTCAAAACGAATTTTATAAATAGTTTTGCATTCGTTTCAAAAACAATTTCAACCTTTATTTCAAATTCAAATCAAAATTGAATTTTCTATTATAAATCCTTTACTTTCATTTCTATTTGATTTCAATTCAAATCGATTTTAATTCGATTCGAATTCATTTCAAAATCGCTTTATATTCAATTCATTTCGAAATCGCATTATATTCAATTCATTTCGAAATCGTTTTCTATTCAATTCATTTCGAAATCGCATTATATTCAATTCATTTCGAAATCGCTTTATATTCAATTCATTTCGAAATCGCATTATATTCAATTCATTTCGAAATCGTTTTCTATTCAATTCATTTCGAAATCGCATTATATTCAATTCATTTCGAAATCGTTTTCTATTCAATTCATTTCGAAATCGCATTATATTCTATTCATTTCGAAATCGTTTTCTATTCAATTCATTTCGAAATCGCATTATATTCCATTCATTTCGAAATCACTTTATATTCCATTCATTTCGAAATCACTTTTCAACATTCGTTTTTAAATGAATATAATCGATATAAATATCGTTCACGTCAAAATGGCGTCAATCTAATCAACATGGCTTCATATATTTCTATTTTCAAATATTCTATTTCAAATATTTCTTATTATCAAAATACTTCGTTCAACACATGACTAATCTCAACGGATGAGTACTGTCAACACATGAACCTTTATTTTATATTGATAAAGATGTAAATTTTATTATTAAAATATTTCTTTCAACACATGACTAATCTCAACGGATGAGTACAGTCAACACATGAACCTTTATATTATAATATTCTTTATTTTCTAAGTTAGAATGAGGCCCAATCAATCACCATATAATGTTAATTATATGGATTTTCAAACATCACACGTATATAATAGCATTGAAAAATAATCAACCATCAACCAAAGTGCACTACACTGTATAAGCATCAAATATAGATATCTAAGGCTTATAACAGCCTGTCTATCAATCGATCGACATATTTAATCAATCAGGATGAGTGAACTTCAAATTTCATCCCAACACCCGTGTGGAGTTTCAAACAATCAATCGCAGATTTTAGTTGTGCAGTTGGGCGATGTGTAAAATTTATCGACCCAATCAATGTCATTCAAATAGGTGTACATAAACAAACCGTCCGGTTTGTAAATGAATATTTAATTATTCACATTCACATTAAAAATTATATTTTTAACGATAAAACGTTTTATTCTAACATATGAATTTCTATTCAGTTCATTCTTTAAATAAAATGATATTTTTATTTTTCTAGCTTATTTTAGAAAATTTTGGCAGCATAACGGCACGATACTAGAAACAGGACGAGGCCTAGCCTTATCCCCGGTCTAGTGAAGGCCCACGCCATTCACACATCAATCAAATCAATTTTATTTCACCCAACAATTCAATTCAAACCAAATAATCTAACCAATTTTTGCAATCAAACAAACAAGTCCATGGTCTGTAGACGATTGTGTCGGGTGCTACTAAGCACCGTCTGCATCCTAGTATATATATATATAACTAGAAAAGAAATTGAAGAGTGAGAAATTCTCACCGATAGCTATCCAATACCACGACTCTTCAATTATAGAAATCTTCTACGTTCTCGCCTTTTTGTCATTTTCGTTGTTGTAGCCACTACATATGTAAAAATCGAATTTTTACTACGCTATTCAATATATAAAAATCGAATTTTTACTTCGCTATTATATAGATAAAAATTCCATTTCAAAAATATAGATTTCGCCTTTTCAAAAATATAGATTTCATCATTATAAAAATCACCATTTTATTTCAACGTATATAAAATAAAAATCAGATTTTTATTTTTCTACATACACAAAGATGATATTTCTAATATTCCTATCATGTAAAAATTATATTTTTACTTCTCTAAATAAACAAAATCATATTTTTATTATCCTCATTATATAAAAATCATATTTTTATTTCTTTTAAAAATATAAAAATCATATCTTTATCTTATCTATGATATAAAAATTATATTTTATTTTCCTAAAAATCAAATCTTTTCATAAAGGAAAATCAAATCCTTTTTATAAACGAAAATCAAATCCTTTTTAAAAAAATAAAAATGTAATATTTTTAATCGCTAATTATCCACAAAACTGAATTTAAAAACTAATTACATAGGAAACACATAAATAAATTAAATAATAAAAACTTACTGTTGTTTTTTTTGTACAGAAGGAGGGGTAGAGATGGCGGCTTCGTCGGAGGTGGGATGATGAGGCGTCGCCGTAGGTGTAGTGGGTCAGGGGGTGGCCGGAGCGGTGGTCGGACCGGCGGTGCGTGGGCCCAGGGCGGAGCGCGTTTAGGGTTAGGAAGGGAAGAAGGGGGGGGGGGTTGAACGGGATCGATTAGAGGAGGGGATGGAGAAGGAGGTGCGGGGGGGGGGGGTGCGGTGGTGGCTGGGATGAGGAGTGCGATGGGCGGCGGTGGCGCGACGCGGTGGATGCTTCCGCCGCGATCTCTTCCCTTTTTTTTTCTGTTAGACTGAAATGAATTTTAATTGGGGGGCAGAGTGATTTAAGGAGGAGAGGGAAGATATTATTATTATTTTTATTTAATTTGCAAAAAGTTGACTTTTACATACGACCTCGAAACGAGGCCCACCGCCTATCGTCTATACCGTTTCACCCCCATTCCGAACACAATCGGATATGTATCGCAAGCTGAGTCGATCGTTTGAATCAGTTTCCGTCAAAATCAACATATAACTCTATATATTGAAT
Source organism: Allium sativum (assembly GCA_030737875.1). Classification (NCBI taxonomy): domain Eukaryota; kingdom Viridiplantae; phylum Streptophyta; class Magnoliopsida; order Asparagales; family Amaryllidaceae; genus Allium; species Allium sativum. Next base: position 11,589,101 of record JASFAX010000035.1, read on the forward strand.
TTGAACGCGCATTTCCATTTACCGGGGTCACATACTAACTCGAAAAATTGCAGAAAAATATTTTCTAGCTTCGTATTGATGATACGGTCCTAACAAAACTAGTTTCTTCGAATTCCGAGACCGTTTGAAAAATGGCCAATTTCCAGTCGATTAAAATCAACTAAAACTGGTCAAACGCGTTTTCCTTTGCCACGACCACATATTGATTCGAAAAATTATGAAATTTGGAATCTAGCAATAATTTGACATCACGGATCCAACAAAAGTGGTTTCGTCGAAATCCGAGGTCGTTTGCAAAATTCCCATTTTTAAGGGCCTGAATTCCATAGCGACTATGCAGAATTTTCACCTGGACATATCTTTTGATTCCCGCTATGAAATTTTGATTTTTCGGATTCGTTGGAAAGATATTATCAATTAGATCCTAATATTTTTGGTTTCGCTAAAATCCGGATTGTTTTGCACCCGGTACGTTCAATTGAAGTTTGAAATCGAATTATCGAACTACCGCGCCATTTTCAATTCCTTTTATAATTATATATAATTATTTATATTCTAACGACGACGTATATAAATATATTCGTTCGAATTATATTCAAAATAAATTTCTCGTCGATATTATTTATAATAATCTATTTTAAATATTCAAAATTCGCTAAAATTGCCAAAATAAAAATTTTAAACTGGTTCAGAATTTCCGGGTTATTACAATCTCCCCCACTTAAAACTTTTCGTCCCCGAAAAGGAACAAAGTCGAAAGTAGTTTGATTAATCAACTCTACGTTCGATCAGGCTTCCATTATCCAACTTTTCGATTTCTGAGAATTTTCAAATTTTTCAAAAATTTGGCTAACACCCTAAATTTTCGAAAAATTTCGCCATAACCTCCTCTGCACCGGGAGCCATGGGAAAATCCCGAAATTGCCATATAGGCCTTCTGATCTCAAAAAGAAAAAGAAAAAGCCAAGCGGCTAGCCAATCGGCTAATAAAATCATCATCACTCAAACAAAACAGTAAATTATATAGTAAACATGTACCTATTTGTCGGGCAAACAAATTTTATTCCCTGCTCTAGCCTCCTTGCTATGACCTGTTCAATGTAAGTATATGTATATGCAAGCAAATGCGACCAATTTTCAATACAATTCAAAATTTGATGCAATTAGGCATAATGGTTCAAAATTAGCAAACAAATAAACAAACAACATAAACATCAATCAATTAGTGGATTAACGTTTCAAATTCATAATTTTGATACATATGCAAAAATCATGTTTTTGATGCCAATTCACAACAATGTGTTCTAACTATATAAGTTTTGGTTCTCACACCAGCCTAATGGAAATATATAGAAATCACACCTTCGAAACACGAAAATAAATACTGGTGATGGCGCGCCATCATCAGAATCATGTCCGGGCGACTAGAATGTGATTCTATATCTATCCAATATATTAAAACTTCGAATATACGTTCATGATGCGTATATGCAAAATCTTTATATAGCGGATTGTCCATATTCAAAATAAATAAATAATCAAATACGTATAAAATGGTTTAAATTTTCAAAACAAAATTGTTTTCATTTGAAAAATATACTCTTCACACTCGTTCTAGGATACTACTGATCCTATCTCTAATGATCATTCTAATTGGATATTACTAATCCAATATCTGATGAATTCTTTCGTATGGTTCTAATGTGCCTTGTTCTCGAGCTCTATAAACCAAAGCTCTGATACCACTGTAAGAACCCGTTTCTTCCCCGTGAGGGAAAGAACAGATACTTTGAGAACAACACACAAATGAACGCAGACGGAAGAACATTTCATTGTTATTACAACAATTCCATCAGATACAAGAATATACAGAGTATAAATGAATAAATTACATTCGATAAATATCAAAGATTACAATAAATTACATAGCAGCGGAAAATAACACAAAGCACAACTGAAGGTGATATACGGATACAGAGCTTTCCGGATATCATTCCAGCTGCAAACCAGGATCCTGTGAATATAAATCTGCAAAACCAAAACTACTAGCTACCCGTGCGGAAAATAGGGGCACCCAGAGTTTAGGTTAAAACAATAAACTCCAGGTCAGTCATGTGACTGGTGTGAGAACTAAAACAGCTATTTAAAACTTTACTTTAAAAGAGGGTAATTCAAAGGACCACGCCGTAAAACACGGAACGGGTTTCCTCCCAAGAACACCAGTGCATAGAATAAATAACGCAATGCTTTTTCGAAAAATGAAGCTATTATAAGACCCAGGTCCCATCACACTATGAAACGCAAGCCGGAGGATAGGGTTTTACCTTATAACAGCCAAACATGCTTGGTACCTTTAAAACAAATCATTTGATACTATAATACGTGTGTAGTGTCAAAACAATTTCAATCATAAATATAAATCATAGACGGCATAGGTACCATATATCATGTCGCCATACTAGTTCTACAATTAAAACCGCAACACACGTATTGGAAATTGGATTTCCGTCATGAGTCGAGGCAAGGGGCAAGCTCCTCTCCGCTTCGAGACACTCTAGCAAATGCTCAGGACTACACACTTTGGGCAGCCACTTGGATCGGTTGGGCCGGTACTCACTTACGTTAGAGGATTATTTATTCCTGAACACACGTTTCCCGGTCCTTACAGACCTATAATCGAGGCGCCTCATTCCAACAACCACAAAGGTGAAAAGTATATAATTGTCAGGGCTGGTAAGTCACTGACACCACCAAAGCTAGAAAGAAACGTCGTGTTCTCCCAACGGCCCGTATCCCGTTTTTAACTCATACCGAGGTGTGAGGCTCGCGAATTCACGTTATACACAAAGCTGCCACGTAGGCCGTGCTTTGATCATCAACCACAAGACTTTGCTTTTCAACAGAAGCCTTGATCATTGCATCTCAGTATGCCACACAGGCAATTCATGCCGTGTGATTGATATCTATCGATATATAACCTCTAAGCTCGTACGTCTCAGAGAAGGGCGTTAAGCAAGAGAATAAATTCTCCACCGCCAAACAGATATATATTTAACAGAAATCAATCAACACAGAATAAAATCCAATGTCAGACACACAATCCATTTACAAGTTTGTTCTGGGTCTAAACGAAACCGGAGGCACTTTCCTCGCATATCCATCGATCTCCAGGTACGTCTGGACGACCACCAACTATTTCCATCCTCTTGGGTGTACAACCCAATCAGGATCGTCAGTAATTATCCAAACGATGTGAAGACTTCCGGTCTTCAACCACCGTCTTCATCTTCGACTTATCGTCGAATCGGTTATTCAGAATGGGTATAAACCCGGACTTTCCGAACAACCCACGTATATTAAAAACAAATGTTACACAAACAAAACATACGCCTCATTCCAATTTATATTCTTTTATTCACCAAATCACATTCTTAGGGAAAGTTTCCCATTAATTTTATCCAAGATAAATTCTTTAAAATTTATCCTTTAATCTTCCTTTCGATGTCGTTTCAAACCGAATTATGGTTTTTCAAACTAGTCGAGATTAGCGAACCACATCGAAGTAATTATTTATTTTATTTCCCAATCCCAACCTATTCATCCCATGAAGCAAAACTGGTAATACTCCATATCTAACACCATGGTGTTATCGGTAAAATTAATTACCATTTCACGTTCAAATTTAATTAAAGATTTAACTATCGCTTTGGAGCAAAACTGGCGATACTCCATTCTCGCTCATTTCTAAATTTGATAATTTAGATTATAGATTCACATTTCAACCTAATTGCAGATTCATTAAAACTCCTTTTACTGGGTTAAAGAACTAGGTGTTATTTAAAACACAGTTCACGACAAACCCAAATCACATTCTATTTATTATTGGGTTAAAGAACTAGTGTTATTTAAAACACAGTTCACGATAAACCCATGAATCAATTCTATTTAATTCAAATCAAATATATTAGGAATTCCGATTATTTAAAACCCCTTTTTAAATCTAATTTATTTATTTAAAAACAAATCGGGTTTTAAATTTAGTTCAAACTAGTTCATTTTGATAAAAATCTATTTTTATCTTTTCCAATATGGAGTTTTTCATCCCAAATTTTCCCAAATCATTTCTTATGATTTTACACAAATTATTGATATTTTTAATAATTTTATCAAGGTCCGTACAGTCGATTTCCATCAACGGCCATCGAACTGCACTTATAGCGACCTTTTTCAAATTTGATTTGGACGTATCTCCAAATCCAACCGTTAGATTTTGAATTTCTAATATTCGTTAGAAAGCTCTTTTTGATACGAACCTAACGGTTCCGGTTTTAGGAGAATCCGACGGTCGGATCTCCCGTAATGTCTGTTTGAAATAAATGGTCGAAATTCACGAACTGCCGTGGCGCGGCGCGTTCTATTCAGGCCATTATATAATATATATAATATACAATTCGTCGATTTCTGTTCAAAAAGAATTTTATAAATAGTTTTGCATTCGTTTCAAAAACAATTTCAACCTTTATTTCAAATTCAAATCAAAATTGAATTTTCTATTATAAATCCTTTACTTTCATTTCTATTTGATTTCAATTCAAATCGATTTTAATTCGATTCGAATTCATTTCGAAATCGCTTTATATTCAATTCATTTCGAAATCGCATTATATTCAATTCATTTCGAAATTGTTTTCTATTCAATTCATTTCGAAATCGCATTATATTCAATTCATTTCGAAATCGCTTTATATTCAATTCATTTCGAAATCGCATTATATTCAATTCATTTCGAAATCGTTTTCTATTCAATTCATTTCGAAATCGCATTATATTCAATTCATTTCGAAATCGTTTTCTATTCAATTCATTTCGAAATCGCATTATATTCAATTCATTTCGAAATAGTTTTCTATTCAATTCATTTCGAAATCGCATTATATTCCATTAATTTCGAAATCACTTTATATTCCATTCATTTCGAAATCACTTTTCAACATTTGTTTTTAAATGAATAAAATCGATATAAATATCGTTCACGTCAAAATGGCGTCAATCTAATCAACACGGCTTCATATATTTCTATTTTCAAATATTCTATTTCAAATATTTCTTATTATCAAAATACTTCGTTCAACACATGACTAATCTCAACGGATGAGTACTGTCAACACATGAACCTTTATTTTATATTGATAAAGATGTAAATTTTGTTATTAAAATATTTCGTTCAACACATGACTAATCTCAACGGACGAGTACAGTCAACACATGAACCTTTATATTATAATATTCTTTATTTTCTAAATTGGAATGAGGCCCAATCAATCACCATATAATGTTAATTATATGGATTTTCATACATCACACGTATATAATTGCATTGAAAAATAATCAACCATCAACCAAAGTGCACTACACTGTATAAGCATCAAATATAGATATCTTAGGCTTTTAACAGCCTGTCAATCAATCGATCGACATATTTAATCAATCAGGATGAGTGAACTTCAAATTTCATCCCAACACCCGTGTGGGGTTTCAAACAATCAATCGCAGATTTTAGTTGTGCAGTTGGGCGATGTGTAAAATTTATCGACCCAATCAATGTCATTCAAATAGGTGTACATAAACAAACCGTCCGGTTTGTAAATGAATATTTATTTATTCACATTCACGTTAAAAATTATATTTTTAACGATAAAACATTTTATTCTAACATATGAATTTCTATTCAGTTCATTCTTTAAATAAAATGATATTTTATTTTTCTAACTTATTTTAGAAAATTTCGGCGGCATAACGGCACGATACTAGAAACGGGATGAGGCCTAGCCTTATCCCCGGTCTAGTGAAGGCCCACGCCATTCACACATCAATCAAATCAATTTTATTTCACCCAAGAATTCAATTCAAACCAAATAATCTAACCAATTTTTGCAATCAAACAAACAAGTCCATGGTCTGTGGACGATTGTGTCGGGTGCTACTAAGCACCGTCTGCATCCTAGTATATATATAACTAGAAAAGAAATTGAAGAGTGAGAAATTATCACCGATAGCTATCCAATACCACGACTCTTCAATTATAGAAATCTTCTTCGTTCTCGCCTTTTTGTCATCTTCGTTGCTGTAGCCACTACATATGTAAAAATCGAATTTTTACTACGCTATTCAATATATAAAAATCGAATTTTTACTTCGCTATTATATAGATAAAAATTCCATTTCAAAAATATAGATTTCGCCTTTTCAAAAATATAGATTTCATCATTATAAAAATCACCACTTTATTTCAACGTATATAAAATAAAAATCAAATTTTTATTTTTCTATATACACAAAGATGATATTTCTAATATTCCTATCATATAAAAATTATATTTTTACTTCTCTACATAAACAAAATCATATTTTTATTATCCTCATTATATAAAAATCATATTTTTATTTCTTTTAAAAATATAAAAATCATATCTTTATCTTATCTATGATATAAAAATTATACTTTTATTTTTCCTAAAAATCAAATCTTTTCATAAAGGAAAATCAAATCCTTTTTAAAAAAAATAAAAATGTAATATTTTTAATCGCTAATTATCCACAAAACTGAATTTAAAAACTAATTACATAGGAAACACATAAATAAATAATAAAAACTTACTGTTGTTTTTTTTTTGTACAGAAGGGGGGGTAGAGATGGCGGCTTCGTCGGAGGTGGGATGATGAGGCGTCGCCGTAGGTGTAGTGGGTCAGGAGGTGGCCGGAGCGGTGGTCGGACCGGCGGTGCGTGGGCGCAGGGTGGAGCGCGTTTAGGGTTAGGAAGGGAAGAAGGGGGGGCTGAACGGGATCGATTAGAGGAGGGGATGGAGAAGGAGGTGCGGCGTGGGGGAGGGGGGTGCGGTGGTGGCTGGGATGAGGCGAAGGGCGGCGGTGGCGCGACGTGGTGGATGCTTCCGCCGCGATCTCTTCCCTTTTTTTTCTGTTAGACTGAAATGAATTTTAATTGGGGGGGGGGGGCAGAGTGATTTAAGGAGGAGAGGGAAGATATTAATTTTTTTTTATTTAATTTGCAAAAAGTTGACTTTTACATACGACCTCGAAACGAGGCCCACCGCCTGTCGTCTATAGCGTTTCACCCGCATTCCGAACACAACGGCATATGTATCGCAAGCTGAGTCGATCGTTTGAATCAGTTTCCGTCAAAATCTACATATAACTCTATATATTGAATTTGAACGTGCATTTCCATTTACCGGGGTCACATACTAACTCGAAAAATTGCAGAAAAATATTTTCTAGCTTCGTATTGATGATACGGTCCTAACAAAACTAGTTTCGTCGAATTCCGAGACCGTTTGAAAAATGGCCAATTTCCAGTCGATTAAAATGAACTGAAACTGTTCAAACGAGTTTTCCTTTACCACGCCCACATATTGATTCGAAAAATTATGAAATTTGGAATCTAGCAATAATTTGACATCACTGATCCAACAAAAGTTGTTTCATCGAAATCCGAGGTCGTTTGCAAAATTCCCATTTTTAAGGGCCTGAATTCAATAGCGACTATGCAGAATTTTCAACTGGACATATCTTTTGATTTCCGCTATGAAATTTTGATTTTTCGGATTCGTTGGAAAGATATTATCAATTAGATCCTAATGTTTATGGTTTCGCTAAAATCCGGATTGTTTTGCACCCGGTACGTTCAATTGAAGTTTGAAATCGAATTATCGAACTACCGCGCCATTTTCAATTCCTTTTATAATTATATACAATTATTTATATTCTAATGATGACGTATATAAATATATTCGTTCGAATTATATTCAAAATAAATTTCTCGTCGATATTATTTAAAATAATCTATTTTAAATATTCAAAATTCGCTAAAATTGCCAAAATAAAAATTTTAAACTGGTTCAGAATTTCCGGGTTATTATAGTATAAAACTATTTTAATTATAAAACGAACTTGAAATGGCGTGGTAATTTGAGAATTCAATTTTAAATTTCAATTGAATGTACAGAATTCGAAAGAAATCGGACTTTAGTAAAACCAGAAATAATTGAATTCGTTTAATAATATCTTTCTAATGAATGTGAAAAATCCATATTTCATAATATAAATTGTAAGTTATGTCCATTTTTAAATTTAGAATAGTCGTTATGGAATTTGTATATATTTTTATAACATATAGCCCTTAATAATAGCCATTTTGCAAACGACCTTCGTTTTCGACGAAACCACTTTTGTTGGATCCTGAATGACAAATTATAGTTAGGTTTCAAATTTCATAATTTTGGGATTTAATATGTGAGCATGGTAAATTTAAACGCGTTTTAATAGTTTCAATTTGAATTGGATCGACCAGAAAATGACCATTTTTCAAACGGTCTCCAAATTCAAAGAAATTTGTTTTGTTAGGACTGTATCATCAAAACATAGCTACATTTATTTTTCTGAAATTTTTGGAGTCAGTTTGTGGCCCCAGTAAATTAAAACGTACGTTTAAAGTTCAATATATTGATTTATATTTCAATTTTGATGAAAACTGATCAAAACAGTCGAATTGGCTTACGAAAAATATCCTATTGTGTTTGAAGTGGGGGTATTTGGCTGTGGCCGACAGCCTTTGGGTTTGATTTCGAGTTCGGCGATTAAAACAAATAATTTACGAATTAAATAATACAAAAATATGTATAAATAAAGTTTTAAAACACTAATCTTTCTTCCATAATAACAGCCGCTGACGACAGCGATAAACGATCTAAATCGCTCTAGTTTTCTTTCCTAAATTCCACGAAATCCGTACAATTATAGAAGAAACTTAAACTACAAATTTCTTCATCTCTTCAAGCTATACAAATCTAACGGTTAGGATCGATAATAGTATTGTGGATTTTGGGAAATCGCTGCTCAAAGCAGCCGTGTTTGGGTTCGATTTTCGATGCCTAGGGGATTTCGAGTTCGTCCATCTCGCCGGCGGTGGAAGCTCATGGCAAGGCGCATCGAGCGGCGCCAACTGATCAAGCTCCGGTCAACTATTGGTGGTGCGGCGACGCAAAGTTCAAGACGAGAGATGGATTTTAGAAACACAGATTTGCTCCAGTAATTAACGATGGGAAGAGAGATTAATAAAGTGATTAGTGTAAATTATTTTAACTAATTACATCATTTTTGTAATAAATGTATAAATTATTGTATCTTCTTCATACGAGGTCCAAATCTGGGGATTTCAAATCCGTTGCGATCATAACAACGAAAGCTACAGCATAAAATTGACCAAAACGGAAATGGAGCGAATGAGAATTTAAGGCAGATGTAAATCCAAACCATCCAATAAAGGATGACGTAGCGGAAACCGACTGTGAGAACTCTCTCTCACTCAAATTATTTTACAGTTATTATATATATGTTACAGTTGGGACTTAGTTGCTCCTGACACTATTTTCTAGTACAAACCATAGTTGATTGTTTGTTTGGATTGTGATCGGGATTGTCATTGATTGATATGGTTGTATATATAATTATTTATATAAAAGTGTATATAAAAGATATCATGAAAAGAAATAAAATAAATATTAATTTACAAATTGGACGATTTGTTTATGTACACTCATTTAACTGATATTGATTGGGACCATAATTTTTACACGTCGCCCAATTGCACAAATAATAAACAGTATTTGTTGTTTGAAAACCCCACACGGGTATTGGGACGATATATGACATACATTATTCCCAATATTTAACTGTATGTCAATCGATGGGTTGACACACTGTATAAGCATTATTTATTCATTTCAATGCTTATACAGTTGTAAAATGCACTTTGGATGTTGTATGAATGTTTATCATTATTGTTGTATACATGCGATGTATAAAAGCCATATAACTAAAATTGGTAATTTATTGAGTCTGATTCCAGTTCAGAATTAACGGATATTTTAAAATAATATTCAGCGAATATTGAAATGTGAAGCCGTGTTAAGTAGCTAAACGCCATTTTAACACGAATGGGATTTTCTGTCGATTTTATTCATTTTATAATGAATGTCGAAAAGTGATTTCAAAATATGATATTTTGAAAATATTATCATTTTAATATTATAATGATATAGAATATTCAATTTTGATTTAAAATTGAAATAGAAGTGGGAAATGTTTTAAAATGAATTTATAAATATTTTATAAATACGTTTTGAACGGAAATCGACGAAATATATATTATATATATATTAACCGCCTGAATAGAATGCGCCGCGCAGCGACCGTTCGCGAATTTCGACCATTAACTTCAAATGGACGTAACGGGAGATCCGACTATCCTATTCTCCTAAAACCGAAACCGTTGGGTTCGTATCAAAAAGAGCCTTCCAATGAATATAAGAGATTTGAAATCTAATGGTTAGATTTGGAATTATGTCCAAATAAATTTCAGAAAAGGTAGTTATGGATGTAGCTCGGTGGCCATTATTGGAAACTGACTGTACGAGCGATATTAAAATTATGAAAATCATAATAAACGATTTGAAAAGATTTTGGATGACAAATTCCAGTTTTGAAAAGATAAAAATACATTTTTAACGAATGAACTAGTTAATAACTAGATTAATAATCCAATTATTTTTAGAAATAAATAAATTGGATTTGAAAATGGTATTAAAATAACCAGAAATTTCCAATGAATAAATTGGAATGGATTCGGAATGGAAATAATCTTCAAAATATTTCGATATTGGATTCCATGATTATATGGATATTATTGATGAATTTGGAAGATATATATATATCGTTATTCCCAATACGGTATCCGTTGGTTTCAAAGTTTGATATTGAATATAAGCCGATATAATTTCTATTCAGAGCCTTGTATTTAATATCAAATTAGATTTTGAGGTTTTTCGTGAACGGTGTCTTAAATAACATTGTTCTTAAACCCAATTGAGAAAAGAATAAATCTTTAAATTAGGATTTAGCGAAGTTTACCAATTAATTAATATTTAATTGGAATCAAAATTGGATTTTGGGGGTTTGTCGTGAACGGTGTCTCAAATAACACTATTCTCAAACCCAGTTGAGAAAAGAATAAATCTTTAAATAAAGATTTAGTGAAGTTTTCCAATTAGTTGATATTTAATTGGAATTGAATAAAATAGTTGGATTTTTGGGTTTATAGTGAATGGTGTTTTAAATAACTTTTGTTCTTTAACCCAATTAACAGTGAAGAATATGATTTGGAATTTATAAACTTTTAATTAAGATTAATGAGATTTTCCAAAGTAAAGATGTAATGGCTCGCAAATCCATACTATTTGAGTCGACTAATAACACCACACGTCCAACCCAAATTGCACAGAAATACGAATCATTATTAGAAAGAAGTTAGAGGATGAGAAATAGAAAGAAAGAAATATTAGAATAGAAGAAAATGAAGAACACAAACTCACAGCGGAACGAATAAAATGTATTATATAACATAACTCTTGAAAATACAAATCAGTAACTGGATATACATACCCTCATCAGAGCACAACAGCTATTTCTGGAATAGTTATAGACATCTGTTTCCAGATACAAACATGGTCCACAGCGGAATACATGATAGTCTATAGCTAACTGGTGAAGCCTCCTGCTTCCAGCTCTTCCAAGTGAATCTGAAAAATTCCGACCACTTGACTGCCCGTACAAATTTGGGCACCCAAGAGTTTAGGGAAAACAAAACAAAATAAACTATGGTTCAGTCATGGGACTGGTGTGAGTAAACTCCAACCATTTGTTTAACTTTCAAAATCCTTTCGAAAGAAATGATAATCGTATGACCGATCCACACATAAACACGAATGGTTTTTACCTTACGATAACCCAAAATGTTTCTTGAAATCATACTTTCTCTGATATTATCATAATGTCTAATTACAAATAAATAACAATCTAGAGGAATTCTTGCATCTCACGCTCCCCATATATAGTATACAAATCAAAACCGCGGGTGCTTATTGGATATTGGATTCCAACTTTGACAAGGTGTGGGACCACCTGCTGTTAGTGTATCTCTAGAGGCGAATACACTGGGTTCAATAAGAACGTCTTGCTACCCGGCACTCACATGACCGACCACTCATTTCGCTTGAGTGTATCGAATGTATATCACCAACGGTTGGGATCAGCAACCGTTTCCCGAATGGGACAGCCTCGAATAGAATAAGGAATTAAATGAACCTCTAGATAGGTGGTAATACAACCTAATGGGAGCGACCCACATAGCCATGCTGCCTGCCCGATTTTTGTCATTTCCCAGTTGTTGAGGCCTGAGGCTACGATTACTTATCATTTATTGATAGCACAATCACTTTGAATGCCACATTGTCAGATCCGTTAATCACTAATTGATTTGCACAAATATTCTGGATGTTATGCTAAGGGAATAAATCTGTTGCAACCATATATATTTATACAGACCAACTCAAGCGATCATTGGAAATACTCTGTCAGAAACTCGTCCATATACGTTCGTTCTGGGATTGAACGAAACTGAAGGCACAATTTCCATTAATAGAAAAAGTCGTTGCAATTCGCTCCGTCTTACATTATCTTCATATAATCTGATTCGCAACGCTACTACCAATACATAGTGGTTCACGGATAATAATCCAACCGGTCTCTCCATATTGACAACGATATTGGCAAACACTTCGATAGTCAGTTATTTAACTATCGAATAAAAAAAAGTGTACATTCAACATATCAACCAAATCACTAGGCTCTTTAATTAATATTTCATTGATTAAATATCTTCTCCATTTCCTTATCAATATTTGTTAACACGATATTTCCAATTATCATCTTCGCCTCTTATACTATTTGGAAGACATTTCCAAATACCAACTTCTTTTATTTTCTATACTTAGAAAATATATTCTATTTGCAATTGAAAACAATTTCAATCACATATCTCTTTCCCGACTACTTTAATTAGACTCAGGAAATATTTACTTTTATATTTCCAAAATTCCACCACTAGGGTTAAAATGAATGTTGTGTAACCATCGTTACAACAACCCAAATTATTTTATTCAACTAACTCTTATTCAACAATTCTCTTCGAGACTGGATTATGCTATTTATCGATTAAAAATGAAATCAATCAAGTTGGGGTATAAATACATCTCAGACCTTGACTGAAAACATCATTAACTTCAAAACTGACAAAACCACCTACCTCGAATAATCAACATTATAAAAACCAATTATTCATTTTTAAACGTATATATGTTTCTCTTTCTATTACCATCCTATCGATTACCTTTTTTGTTTATAATATCCTATTTTAAATTCGTTTCCTTATCGAATTCAATATATATTGATACATTTGTTTCTAACTATCAAATTTTTCTTAAAAATATTCTAACTCCTTAAATTCCCGGAAAAATTCGCCATAACCTCCCTTGTACCGGGGCATCGGGATATTTCAAATAGCCTCCCATGGCCCTTACCAATCCAAAAGAAAAAGAAAAATCCAAGCGGCTTGCCGATACAGCGCATAAAATCTCATATATGAATTTAAACACGTACCTTTTTGTCGGGCACATAAACTAAAATCTTCATATACTTCATCCCATACCTGTCTAACACATGTTCACCTGTTTCCAATTCAACTCAATCCATTCGTTTGAATCTAGTTTCACTCATTTATTCTTTAATTAGCTATTTCGCCTATTTCACTTCTTTGTTTGAACATAACATGTTCAAACAAAATATTTAACTTGCTCATAACCAAATTGAATTTCAATTTCAATTCTAGTTTCCTTTTCGATTTCAAATATAAATTTTCATATCGAATTCACTTATTCAAAGCCCAATATCAATTCAAAATCTCATTAACTAATTACTATTCAAATTAGTTAATTCTATTCAATAATCAAAAATCTGATTTCTGTTTCAAAAATCAATTCATTACTCCACCTGAGTTCACATATAATTTACAACTTCAAATTAGTTAATTTTATTCGCTTAAAATCCTTTTATAAAATTAAATAAACCGTTATGTTTTTTTAATGGTTATGGCGCTGTTTTTCTGAAAGTTTGATTTTGATATAACTCAAAATTTATTCGACGAAATCCAAATTTTTCTCCTCCTTTGGAAAACTGTTTTCAAATCGGTCCTGACGTTTCTTGTTTCGAAGAATTTCGTCTTAATTTGACTTCTATATACTCAATTGAAGTTCAAATCGCCAATTTATGAACTGCAGCACTGCGGCGAGTTCGTTTTAATTATATTTAAATATATAAACTTTTAAACTTCGCTTAAACTAAATTCAACTCTATTCTGATATATTTTAATACATATTAAATCCATTTTTCCAATTCAACATAATATTTCCGATCTTCTATATTCAAATTTCAATTCTAATTGAGTTTCCTATATTTAAACTCCATTTGAATTCTATTTTCCAATTCTATTGTTAAACTTCATTTGAATCCTATTTCAAATTCCATAGTTAAACTTCATTCAAATCTCTATTTGACTTTTCTTTATTCAAATCCATTTGAATTCCATTGAATTCAAATTCGATTTAAATTCCTTATATCCAAATTCTATTTCAATTTCTTATATTCAAATTCTATTTTCAATCTTCATTTGAATTTCAATTTATTTTCAAACTTCATTTGGATTTCTATATTCAAATCTATTTTCAAACACCATTTGAATTTCTATATTCAAATCTATTTTCAAACTCCATTTGAATTATATATTCCAATTCCCATTTCAACTCTATTTGAATTCTATATTCAAATTCACATTTCAAATTCTATTTTGAAATTCTATTTTCAAATTCCACATTTAAAATTTCTTTATTCAAATTCCATTTCACTTTTGATATTCAAAATTTATATTTGAATTTCCTATATATTTTCTATATTCAAATTCGATATCTGAATTACTTTTGAATTTCTATATTCAAACTCTATTTCAAACTTTCTTTATTCATTCTTTGAACAAGTCTCGATTTCAATTCCTTTTGAAATTGATATTTCTACTTTTGGAAAATAGATTTCCCTTTTCAATTTCACATTTGTATTTATATTTCTGAATTATCCAATGATAATTCTTTTCACTTCATTTATAAACTTCGTTTATAAATGAACTATTTATAAACTTCGTTTATAAATGAACTATTTATAAACTTCGTTTATAAAGGAATCACTTGTTTATTTTTCAAAACAAGTTTATATTTCAAATATATTTAAAAATTCAAATTCTATTTTTCTAAAATAGAATTTCCCTTTTAAATCTCAAATACCACTTTCTGGGTATTTTTATAAATTAACACTTAGGCCCAGTGATATTTAAACACCAAACAACCAATTATTTATTTCAGGTTTTCTAACACATTATATATAACCATATATATGCAAGCAAATAAACAAACAGATAATATATTTTTGAGGAATCCAGCTGGATCCCTCCAACCTATTTTCCTGCATCCACAGACGTTAGTCAACATAAATAATACCCATCCTACTTCAAGGCAGGATATCGCGGTATAAAAGGGGATCCACTTATATACGTGGGCGTTGGGTCATCCGCTAATGATACTGCGGGCATCCGCTAATAGTATTGCGGGAAATCCAATACATATATATATTATATATATATATAATAGCGACAACCACCAAGCCTAAATAACTACTATATTTAAGATGCACAAAAATATTGAATGCAACCAAATAAGCAACAAACAATTATTTTTAACTAATAAAAATAATTAAAAATAAAAGGTGAGTGAGATTTACTCACCGGTATTTTATTTTGCACCTATACCAATTCCAATTTCCTTTCATCGATTTTTGAGGCTCTGAACTCCCCACGAAAAATTTCATATGATTTATCCTTGCATAAGAAAAAACCGGATTTTATAAATAATCTATTTGATTTCCTTGACAGGATTTTATTTAAAAATATACTAACATTTAATTTTTCATTGTCAATTTCCAAAAATCTAGATTAGCAACTAAATTTTGGTTTCTTTTTTAACAGTATAGAAATTCTAATTTTAACTAATACAGTAATTTAAAAAGAACAAAATTAGTCCTAAAATAAGAATTCACCTCGTCTTATTTTGATTCTCTAAACCAGGATCTACTGTCAGGGCCAGCTACTGCAGAAACTGTATAACCATAGCTCCATGTATAAATTTGATCTCGTATGCTCCTCTGATTTGCTGCTACACGCGCATACACCGTCTCAACCTCCGTTGAAATCCGAGATCGAAGTACCCAGGAAAAACCTAGGCGATGTCGACTTCCCCAACTCAATCGCCACCCGAGTCAAACAGCTTGTTGCTTCCTCGTCGCGAACTCTATATCCGAACAAAATAGTTGAAATCCCTAGACCAGATCGCAAGCTTCAGCTTCATTCTTAGGAACTTAAAATCCCTAACTCGAAAACGCTGGTGAACCCTACTCTCGAATTGAACCCGTTAACCCCTTCGAAAGATACCGCAAGCTCCAGTCGATGCCATGAACTAGAATCGACCCTTCCCAAATTGAGTCGTGTCACCTCCCTGATACACTCGCGTGAAGAAGACTCTAAAACAAGTTATCGCGATTTCGATTTTTTTGAATTGTTGTAATTTGTGGAAGAATTGGGGTGAGGGCCTCGATTTCCGATTTCAACTGGTATCGTGATTTTCAAAAGAGAAGAATGAAGAAGCAAGGGGAGAGGCTATCGCAATATATAGAGGTGGAGAAGTACACACAAAATCTTTGTATTTATTTAAAAAGATTTCCTAATTAATGCGATTTGATTCTGATTCGATATAAAGAGATCTTTTATTCTTTTAAAATAAATATCGATTCGATTTTGAACCTATCACACAATCAAATATCTCGGGGTCCATTAATTTAAATCATGAACTGCTATTCTAGCATATCGACCGGCATTTCAATATAATAACCCTATTTTGAACTGAACAGAAACGATTATAAAATATAATGCGAACGTAAATATAAAATAACTATATTAAATTAATATAATTAAAAATTCAGAAAAAAATCAGTCCCTCGATAACAAATTATTATTATCATCGTATATATTCAAATAGAATTCATGTCGATCATCTAAATTGTACTGATTCAGTTTTTAACTTAGTTTTAAATTTCGAATTTAATTATTTTAAATTCTCGATGATTATCAAAATAAATCGTATTTCGATTATTTAATCGATAACCCAATATTCAACCATACCAAATATTTAAATTGAATCGACCAAAAATCCGGGTCGTTACATTCTCTCCCCCTTAAAATAATTTCGTCCCCAAAATTGCTAAGGTAGGAAAAATACTATAAACTCATTAACTTTTCAAAACTCCTTTATGTTGAAACTCACCTCTTCATATTTCAACAAATTAGCTCTAATCAAAACTTTTGGTTTTCACACATTTAATCTAAATGATTTACTGCCAATTCAAATTCTATTCAATCTTATTCAATTTGAATTTCATTAATTTATTTACCTCAATCCATTTAACTTTCTTAAGTTCAATTTAAACGTCAGAATTCAAATTCCTGGGTTTCCTTTTCAAATCCATCTGAAATCACATAAATATATACATATATACTTATTTCCATTTCAAATTCAAAACATTTGAATTTCAAACCACTTGTTTTCTTTCAAACAAATTCCATCAAAAAAATTCTAAGGTAGCCAGTCGTCACTTAGAACTCAAAAATGAACACTGATGAAGCTGCAGTCATCATCAGAATTATTTTCCAGCCACTGAAGTGAGTTTAATGCTTTATCTATTTCAAAATCCATTCAAATATGATTTTTACTCAAACGGTCTTTTCAAAACAAAGCTATATGATTGACACTGAAAAGTGTTTATTTTATTACTCTTATGCTTTATCTTTTGTAAATAAATAAATGATACTTTGGTTACTTTTGTATGTTTTTACAGGATGTCAAGAAATGCCTCCTTCATTTCAAATCAAAGACCAACTACAAGAAAGAGCTACTTCCTCACATCAAATTCTTTTCAATTGCAAAAGAAGTAGTAGCTCACTGGTAAAGGCATAGGAATTGGTGCTAAGAGACCTGAGTTCGAACCCCGTCAAGCTCACTTTTTGCCAAAGAAACGGAGCGCGTTCACACTGGCCCCTTTGCTTTGAGGAATATTTGGATTAGTGTTATGTTATATACATACACATATTCATGTGTATGTATTTATGATGTGCACCAATTAACATTTCAGCAATAGCCATATTCTTATCATGAAATTAAATTCAAATCATTCAATTTCAATTTGAAGAATTTCTGATTGAATTGTTGCCAAGAAGAAAAATCAATTTTGAAGATTTTATCTTATATTGCCTTGGAGTCCGATAAGCGTCCTTGTTTGGAAGAATTAATTAGATGCAATCTTCTATCAATCAAGCCACATGGGAAAATTGAAAGATATGGAAAATATTTACCATGATATGCCCAGATTTTCTCCAATCAAGTTAGTCTAGGAAGGCAAGAGATATTCATGAATGAGGAGGCCCATTTATTCATAGACCTAATTAGGGTTTTCCCATTCTCATCTATAAATATGTGATTGTAACCATTGTAAAAATCATTCATTCTTCTGTACTCTCTTTCAGTCATAATAAAGCTTTCTTTTCTTTAGTTTCTGCATTTTATTTTCATGGCATATTGTGTTGTCTAGTCAATTAGATTTGCTAGAACACAATTTGTTATTGCTTCTATTTTTCTTACTAGTGATTGACCGACTGATAAGATTCAGCGGTAATCCTAGTTTTTATTTTCAGTTGTTGATTTCTTTCCTGCAATTTTATTTCCAGTGTTCTATTTTATTTTAATCATTGAATTTATTTGCAGATCCGATTAGATTCGAATCTGTAGTGAATTTAACTGCATCTTTTAGTCGTAGTTTCAGTTTTTGTTTTTCTTTGCGAAAAAAATCAACCTCTAAGCTTCGTCTAACACGCCCAAGAAAAAATAAATAATAATTTTTAATTAAACCTCCCTGTGTTCGACCTGTATGCTACATGCCTGTATGCTTGCAGAATTTATTACAAATGTCGCGCTTTTCTAATTCATAGACTAGCGTCGATCACTATATCATTTATATATACTTTAGAAAATATTTTCAAACTTCCCAGGATTTAAAATTCCAAATTCCAGTTTGAATTCAATTTCAATTCATTTCATTTGTATATGAATAATCATATACAAATTTTATTTTGGTTATATATAACAATTCCAATTTTTATAATCTAATTTGATTATTATATTAACATCCAACACATCCATATATTGTAATAATTTCAGAAAATTATTCATTTTCTATCAAAATAGAATTTTGGGTAAAATTATTTCATTTACCCACTTTAAAACAATATCGTGTTCAATCTTCTGTTCAAGTATTTACAAACTCTTATCGACGTCGTGGCGTCCCACGATTCGACCGGAATTCATAAATCACACAACAGACTAGCCAATACAATATAAAATACTTTATATCAATTTACAAATACGCACTCTCGTATATATACACTCAACTCATTCTAGGGTGCTACTGACCTATCTCTAATGAGTACATGCCACACAAGCCTAGGTATTCACTCAACCTAAGCACTGATACCAACTGTAATGGCCCGCAAATTCGTACTATCTGAGTCGACTAATAACACCACACGTCCAACCCAAATTGCACAGAAATACGAATTATTATTAGAAAGAAGTTAGAGGATGAGAAATAGAAAGAAAGAAATATTAGAATAGAAGAAAATGAAGATCACAAACTCACAGCGGAACAAATAAAATATATTATACAACATAACTGTTGGAAATACAAATCATTAACTGCATATACATACCCTCATCGGAGCACAACAACTATTTCTGGAACAGTTATAAACAACTGTTTCTAGATACAAACATGGTTCACAGCGGAATATATGATAGTCTATAGCTAACTGGTGAAGCCTTCTGCTTCCAGCACTTCTAAATGAATCTGAAAAATCCCGATTACTTGACTGTCTGTACAAATTTGGGCACCCAAGAGATTAGGGAAAACAAAACAAAATAAACTATGGGTCCGTCATGGAACTGGTGTGAGTAAACTCCAACCATTTGTTTAACTTTCAAAATCCTTTCGAAAGAAATGATAATCGTAAGACCGATCCACACATAAACACGAATGGCTTTTACCTTACGATAACCCAAAATGTTTCTTGAAATCATACTTTCTCTGATATTATCATAATATCTAATTACAAATAAATAACAATCTAGAGGAACGCTTGCATCTCACGCTCCCCATATATAGTATACAAATCAAAACCGCGAGCACTTATTGGTTATTAGATTCCAACCTTGACAAGGTATGGGACCACCTGCCGTTAGTGTATCTCTAGAGGCAAATACACTGAGTTCAACAAGAACGTCTTGCAACCCGACCCTTACATGACCGACCACTCATTTCGCTTGAGTGTATCGAATGTATATCACCAACGGTTGGGATCAGCAACCTTTTCCCGAATGGCACAGCCTCGAATAGAATAAGGAATTAAATGAATCTCTAGATAGGTGATAATACACCCTACTAGGAGCGACCCACATAGCCATGTTGCCTGCCCGCTTTTTGTCATTTCCTGGCTGTTGAGGCCTGAGGCTACGATTACTTATCATTCATTGATAGCACAGTCACTTTGAATGCCACATTGTCAGATCCGTTAATCACTAATTGATTTGCACAAATATTCTGGATGTTATGCTAAGGGAATAAATCCATTGCAACAATATATATTTATACAGACCAACTCAAGCGATCATTGGAAATACTCAATCAGACACTCGTCCATATACGTTCGTTCTGGGATCGAACGAAATTGAAGGAACAATTTCCATTAATAGAAAAAGCCCTTGCACTTCACTCCAATCTTCGATAATCGTCATATAATCTGATTCGCAATGCTACTACCAACATAGAGTGGTTCACGGATAATAATCCAACCGGTCTCTCCATATTGACAATGATATTGGCAAACACTTCGATAGTCGGTTATTTAACTATCGAATAAAAACAAGTGTACATTCAACATATCAACCAAATCACTGGGCTCTTTAATTAATATTTAATTGATTAAATCTTTTCTCCATTTCCTTATCAATATTTGTTAACACGATATTTCCAATTATCATCTTGGCCTCTTATACTATTTGGAAGACATTTCCAAATACCAACTTCTTTTATTTTTTGTACTTAGAAAATATATTCTATTTGCAATTGAAAACAATTTCAATCACCTATCTCTTTCCCGACTAATTTAATTTGACTCAGGAAATATTTACTTTCGTATTTTTAAAATTCCACCACTAGGGTTAAAACGAATGTTGTGTAACCATCGTTACACCGACGCCCCGGTGTGGTGATAAGTGAGCAAGGTTCCTCGCATTTTTCTCGGCAGATGTGAGGGGCAAGGAAGCTAGTCGACGATAGTAGGGTTTGGTTAGGTAGTTGGAATGTAGGGTCCTTAACAGGAAAATTAAGAGAGATAGTGGATACTATGATTTGGAGACGAGTTAACATCTTGTGCGTTCAATAGACTAAATGGGTGGGTCAGAAGGCGAAGGTGGTGGAGAACACTGGCTTCAAATTGTGGTACACGGGAGAAGTACATAACAAGAATGGGGTAGGCATATTGATTGACAAGAACCTTCAGAACAATGTGGTTGACGTCAGAAGACGAGGGGATAGGATCATCCTAGTTAAGCTAGTAGTTGGCGAGACAGTTTTGAATGTCATTAGCGCATAT
Organism: Allium sativum; assembly: GCA_030737875.1. Taxonomy (NCBI): domain Eukaryota; kingdom Viridiplantae; phylum Streptophyta; class Magnoliopsida; order Asparagales; family Amaryllidaceae; genus Allium; species Allium sativum. Next base: position 11,610,927 of record JASFAX010000035.1, read on the forward strand.
GCCCCACAGGTAGGTCTAAGTGAAGAAGCCAAAAGAAAGTTCTGGGAAGACTTGGATGTCATGGTTAGAAACGTGCATAGCAGCGAGAAACTTTTTATAGGAGGAGACTTCAATGGCCATGTTGGCTCATCTAGCGGGGGTTTTGAGCGAGTGCATGGTGGTTTTGGATTTGGCAGTAGGAACCAAGAGGGTGAAGATATTTTGAATTTCGCTCTCTCTTTTGATCTCATGATTGCTAATACCTTCTTTAGAAAGAGGCAATCACATCTGATCACCTTCAGTAGTGGCCAACAGGCTAGCCAGATTGACTTTGTCCTAACTAGAAGAGATAGTAAGCGACATTGTGTTGATTGCAAGGTCATACATGGAGAATGTGTCGTCTCACAACACCATCTGTTGGTATGCGTGTTTCGTCTTCGGGTAGTGAAGGATAAGAGATCGGAGATTAGCAGGACGAAATGGTGGAAACTCAAAGGAGATGCTTCACGGGTGTTTAAAGATAGAGTGATGGGAGAAGGAGCTTGGAACGTGGAAGGAGAAGCAAATGTCATTTGGAATACGATGGCAACTTGCATTCGGAGAGTCGCCACTAAGGTATTTGGGATAACAAGAGGAAGCAAGCGAGAACCCAAGGATTCGTGGTGGTGGAATGACGAGGTGCAAAAGGCTATCAAAGAGAAGAAGGAATGCTACAAACGCATGTACCGTCATAGAAGCGAAGAGAACATGCACAGGTACAAAGTGGTAAAGAAGACTGCAAAGAGAGCAGTGAGTGAAGCAAGGGGACGAGCGTACGAAGATTTGTATCAAAGGCTAAGTAAAAAAGGAGGGCGAAAAAGACGTTTACATAATAGCTAGGCTACGCGAGAGGAGGACAAGGGACTTCAATCAGGTTAAATGCATTAAGGATGAGAATGATAGACTTTTGGTGAAGGGAGATGAGATAAAGAATAGGTGGAGAGAATACTTTGATAAGCTTTTCAACAAAGAAAGTGATAGCTCTTCATTCGAGTTGGAAGACTTAGCCAATAGCACCAATAGACATTTTGTGCGGAGATTTCAAGAAGCTGAGGTAAAGGGGGCGTTGAAATGTATGAAATCAGGCAAGTCGGTAGGGCCTGATGATATTCCTATTGAGGTGTGGAGATGCGTTGGAGATGCAGGGATAAGATGGCTAACTAAGTTGTTCAACAATATTTTCAAATCAAACAAAATGCCAGATGAGTGGAGGAGAAGCATTTTAGTTCCAATCTTCAAGAATAAAGGAGATATTCAAAGTTGCACAAACTATAGAGGAATTAAGCTTATGAGTCATACAATGAAGCTTTGGGAGAGAGTTTGCAAGCAGCGTTTGAGGAGGTTGACAAGTGTTTCTAGGAATCAATTTGGTTTTATGCCGGGAAGGTCAACCACTGAGGCGATTTTCTTGGTTAGGCAACTTATGGAGAGATACAGGGAGCAAAAGAAAGATCTCCACATGGTTTTTATTGACCTGGAGAAATCTTATGACAGAGTACTGAGGAGGTTTATGTGGTGGGCGCTAGAAAGGAAGAGAGTGCCATCAAAGTATATTACCCTTATTAAGGGTATGTACGAGGGGGTTGTGACTAGTGTTAGGGCATGCGATGGTGAGACCAGGGACTTTCCAATTAACATAGGGTTACATCAAGGTTCGGCTTTGAGCCCCAATATTTTTGCATTAGTGATGGACGAAATCACAAAAGATATACAAAGGGAGATTCCCTCGTGTATGCTCTTTGCCGATGATGTTGTGCTGATCGATGAAAGTAGAATAGGGGTTAATCGACAACTGGAGTTGTGGAGGGAGACCTTGGAATCAAAGGGTTTCAGGCTTAGCAGAACTAAAATAGAGTATATGAAGTGTGAGTTTAGCAGTGTCAGGTCAGATGATGGAGATGTTACCATGGCCGGTAGAGTAGTACCCAAGAAGGAATCGTTTCGATACTTAGGATCTATGTTGCAGTTTGATGGAGAGATTGATAAGGATGTTAGTTTTAGAATTCAAGCAGGATGGGTGAAATGGCGACTAGCATCTGGCATTCTCTATGATCGGAAGATTCCTCAGAAGCTTAAAGGAAAGTTCTATAGGACAGCAATCAGACTTGCAATGTTATATGGTGCAGAATGTTGGCCTACTAAGAGGCAACACGTCCAGAAGATAAGTATAGCAGAGATGCGAATGCTGCGTTGGAGCTGTGGGCGTACCAGACGAGATCGGATTAGAAATGAGGATATTCGGGAAAAACTTGGAGTTGCACCTATTGAAGAGAAGCTAGTCCAATACCGCTCGAGATGGTTTGGACATATCCAACGTAGACCATACGATGCACCTGTACGCGCTGGAATTCTAGGTCGCGCCGAAGGCCCAAAGAGAGGTAGAGCTCGACCTAAAATGACATGGGAGGAGATAATAAAGAGAGATTTAAGTAATTGGAGTTTATCGGAAGAGCTGGTAGTTGATAGGAGTGCATGGAAATTGGCAATCCCTGTACCAGAACCATAGTGTTTTTTTTAAAGACTTTATTTCACGTTTACTGAACCTTTTTACTTTTTATTTACTATTTTAGATTTTATTTCACTTTTATTGAACATTTTTACTTCTTCTTCTTCTTATTAATTAAAAAAACCCTTTATCGGATGACTTTTTATTTGATTGGTTATTTTAAACCCTTTATATATATTATTATCATCATTATTAACTTTATTTTATTTTAATTTTGGGTTCCATATCTAGCCAACCCCAACTTGTTTGAGATATATGGCTTTGTTGTTGTTGTAGCTAACTCTTATTCAACACTTCTCTTCGAGACTGGATCTTGTTATTTATCGATTAAAAATGAAATCAATCAAGTTGGGGTATAACTACCTCTCAGACCTTGACTGAAAACATCATTAACTTCAAAACTGACAAAACCACTTACCTCGAATAATCAACATTACAAAAACCAATTATTCATTTTTAAATGTATATATGTTTCTCTTTCTATTACCAGCCTATCGATTTCCTTTTTTGTTTATAGTATCCTATTTTAAATTCGTTTGCTTATCAAATTCAATATATATTGATACATTTATTTCTAACTATCAATTTTTTCTTAAAAATATTCTAACTCCTTAAATTCCCGGAAAAAATCGCCATAACCTCCCTTATACCAGGAGCATCGAGATATTTCAAATAGCCTCCCATGGCCCTTACCAATCCAAAAGAAAAAGAAAAAGCCAAGCGGCTTGCCGATACGGCGCATAAAATCTCATATATGAATTTAAATACGTACCTTTTTGTCGGGCACATAAATTAAAATCTTCATATACTTCATCCCATACCTGTCTAACATATGTTCACCTGTTTTCAATTCAACTCAATCCATTCGTTTAAATCCAGTTTCGCTCATTTATTCTTTAATTAGCTATTTTGCCTATTTCACTTCTTTGTTTGAACAAAACATGTTCAAACAAAATATTTAACTTGCTCATAACCAAATTGAATTTCAATTTCAATTCTAGCTTCCTTTTCGATTTCGAAAATAAATTTTCAAATTGAATTCACTTATTCAAAGCCCAATATCAATTCAAAATCTCATTAACTAATTACTATTCAAATTAGTTAATTCTATTCAATAATCAAAAATCTGATTTCTGTTTCAAAAATCAATTCATTACTCCACCTGAGTTCACATATAATTTACAACTCAAAATTTGAAATTTTCTAAATAAAAATTCGTATTTTATTCGCTTAAAATCCTTTTATAAAATTAAATAAACCGTTATGGTTTTTTTAAATGGTTATGGCACTGTTTTTCTGAAAATTTGACTTTGATATAACTCAAAATTTATCCGACGAAATCCAAATTTTTCTCCTCCATTAGAAAACTGTTTTCAAATCGGTCCTGACGATTCTTGTTTCGAAGAATTCCATCTTAATTTGACTTCTATATACTCAATTGAAGTTCGAATCGCCAATTTATGAACTGCAGCGCTGCAGCGAGTTCGTTTTAATTATATTTAAATATATAAACTTTTAAACTTCGCTTAAACTAAATTCAACTCTATTCTGATATATTTTAATATATATCAAATCCATTTTTCCAATTCAACATAATATTTCCGATCTTCTATATTCAAATTTCATTTCAATTCTAATTGAATTTCCTACATTTAAACTCCATTTTAATTCTATTTTCCAATTCTATAGTTAAACTTCATTTGAATCCTATTTCAAATTCCATAGTTAAACTTCATTCAAATCTCTATTTGACTGTTCTTTATTCAAATCCATTTGAATTCCTTTGAATTCAAATTCTATTTCAATTCCTTATATCCAAATTCTATTTCAATTTCTTATATTCAAATTCCATTTTCAATCTTCATTTGAATTTCAATTTATTTTCAAACTTCATTTGGATTTCTGTATTCAAATCTATTGTCAAACACCATTTGAATTTCTATATTCAAATCTATTTTCAAACTCCATTTGAGTTATATATTCCAATTCCCATTTCAACTCTATTTGAATTCTATATTCAAATTCACATTTCAAATTCTATTTTGAAATTCTATTTTCAAATTCCACATTTAAAATTTCTTTATTCAAATTCCATTCCAATTTCGATATTCAAATTTTATATTTGAATTTCCTTTATATTTTCTATATTCAAATTCTATATTTGAATTACATTTGAATTTCTATATTCAAAGTCTATTTCAAACTTTCTTTATTCATTCTTTAAACAAGTCTCGATTTCAATTCCTTTTGAAATCGATATTTCTACTTTTGGAAAATAGATTTCCCTTTTCAATTTCACATTTGTATTTTTATTTCTGAATTATCCAATGATAATTCTTTTCACTTCAATTGTAAACTTCGTTTATAAAAGAACTATTTATAAACTTCGTTTATAAAGGAATCACTTGTTTATTTTTCAAAACAAGTTCATACTTCAAATCTATTTAAAAATTCATATTCTATTTTTCTAAAATAGAATTTCTCTTTTAAATCTGAAATACCCCTTTCAGGGTATTTTTATAAATTAACACTTAGGCCCAGTGATATTTAAACACCAAACAACCAATTATTTATTTCAGGTTTTCTAAGACATCATATATAACCATATATATGCAAGCAAATAAACAAACTGATAATATATTTTTGAGGAATCCAGTTGGATCCCCCCCAACCTGTTTTCCTGCATCCACAGACGTTAGTCAACATAAATAATACCCATCCTGCTTCAAGGCAAGATATCGCGGTATAAAAGGGGATCCACTTATATACGTGGGCGTAGTGTCATCCGCTAATGATACTACGGGCATCCGCTAATAGTATTGCGGGAAATCCAATACATATATATATATATATATATAATAGCGACAACCACCGAGCCTAAATAACTACTATATTTAAGATGCACAAAAATATTGAATGCAACTTTACAAGCAATAAACAATTATTTATAACTGATAAAAATAATTATAAATAAAAGGTGAGTGAGATTTACTCACCGATATTTTATTTTGCACCTATACTAATTCCAATTTCCTTTCATCGATTTTTGAGGCTCTGAACTCCCCATGAAAAATTCCATATGATTTATCTTTGCATAAAAAAATTCGGATTTTATAAATAATCTATTGGATTTCCTTGATAGGGTTTTATTTAAAAATATACTAACATTTAATTTTTCATTGTCAATTTCCAAAAATCTAGATTAGCAACTAAATTTTTGTTACTTTTTAACAGTATAGAAATTCTAATTTTAACTAATATAGTAATTCAAAAAGAACAAAATTAGTCCTAAAATAAGAATTCACCTCGTCTGATTTTGATTCTCTAAACCAGGATGTACTGCCAGAGCCAGCTACTGCAGGTACTGTATAACCATAGCTCCATGTACAAATTTGATCTCGTATGCTCCTCTGATTTGATGTTACACGCGCATACACCGTCTCAACCTCCGTTGAAATCCGAGATCGAAGTACCCAGGAAAAACCCAGGCGATGTCGACTTCCCCAACTCCATCGCTACCCGAATCAAACAGCTTGTTGCTTCCTCGTCGCGAACCCTAGATCCAAATAAAATAATCGAAATCCCTAGACCAAATCGCAAGCTTCAGCTTTATTCTTAGGAACTTAAATCCCTAACTCGGAAGCGCTGGTGAACCCTACTCTCGAATTGAACCCGTTAACCCCTTCGAAAGATAACGCAAGCTCCAGTCGATGTCGTGAACTAGAATTGACCCTCCCCAAATTGAGTCGTGTCACCTCCCTGATACACTCGCATGAAGAAGACTCTAAAACAAGTTATCGCGATTTCAATTTTTTTGAATTGTTGTAATTTGTTGAAGAATTAGGGTGAGGGCCTCGATTTCCGATTTCAACTGGTGTCGTGATTTTCAGAAGAGAAGAATGAAGAAGCAAGGGGAGAGGCTATCGCAATATATAGAGGTGGAGAAGTACATACAAACTCTTTGTATATATTTAAAAAGATTTCCTAATTAATTTGATTTGATTCTGATTCGATATAAAGAGATCTTTTATTCTTTTAAAACAGATATCGATTTGATTTCGAACCTATCCACAATCAAATATCTCAGGGTCCATTAATTTAAATCACGAACCGCTATTCTAGCATATCGACCGACATTTCAATATAATAACCTTATTTTGAACTGAACAGCAACGATTATAAAATATAATTCAAATTTAAATATAAAATAACTATATTAAATTAATATAATATAATTAAAAATTTAGAAAAAAATCAATCCCTCGATAATAAATTATTATTACCATCGTATATATTCAAATAGAATTCATACCGATCATCTGAATTGTACTGATTCAGTTTTTTAACTTAGTTTTAAATTTCGAATTTAATTATTTTAAATTCTCGATGATTATCAGAATAAATCGTATTTCGATTATTTAATCGATAACCCAATATTCAACCATACTAAATATTTAAATTAAATTGACCAAAAATCCGAGTCGTTACAAAAGATTTCAAATTTAATATATTAAATTGGAATTGAATGGAATCCGATTTGGTAATAATCGAGATGAGCTTCTGGGAAGGAAGACCATTATTATATATGGAATTTATAAGGCTTTACAGTTATTCCATTTATATTATTATTCTGATACGGAAATTTGTATCGATTATATATTGATCTGTTTTCCGTGAAAGTTCCATTTTGATGGAATATGATTTTGGGTTTACTGGGTTTTAAAGGACATTCATTCTTTAACCCAGTAAGGACAGGATTTATTTCCTAAATTTGAATAATCATTAAATAATGATTTTTGAAGATCAAAACTAAGTGGAGTTTTAAGAAATCTTTAATTAGATTGAAATGTGAATGTGGTAATTAAATTTGCCAAATTTGAGAAGTGTCCGAAAATGGAGTATCACCAGTTTTACTTCATGCTACATAATAAATTTTTAATTAGATTTAAACGTGAAATGGTAATTGAATTTACCAATAACACAGTGGTGTTAGATATGGAGTACTACCAGTTTGCTCCATGGGATGAATAGGTTGGGATGGGTTAATAAAATGAATGATTACTTCGGTAAGGCATTAATCCCGACTAGTTTGATAAACCTTAATTTGGTTTAAACTGTGAAAAGATACTATAAAATCTTTTGAAATGATTTCCAAAGAAATGGATCAAATAGTGTGTTTAAAAGTGATAATCTTTGATAAGGCTAATGAGAGCCTTTCCATAATAAATCAATACAAATAAAAAGAATACTGTGGATTGGAATGAGGTGTACGATCTGTTGTTATATCACTTGATTATAAGATACGCGAGTTTTTCGGAAAGACCAGGTTTAACCCATTATGAATAACTGATACGATGAAAAGTCGAAGAGATTAATGATGGTGCAAGACCGACGATCTTCACATCGAATGGATGGGTTGCTACTGATGCTCATGATTGGAGTAGCTACCTTGAAGGGGCTACAGTGGTAGTCTTCCGAACATATTTGTTAATTTTCCGGATATGCGAGGGCCTCTCTCCTGTATTGGACATATGGGACGAAGAATAAGGTGCCTCCGGTTTCGTTCAAACCCAGAATGAACTTGTAAATGGATGGTATGCCTAGTGTTGTATTTCTTTATACTGTATTCGTTGATCTCTGCTAAATATATATCTATTTAGTGGCGGAGAATTTATTCTCTTGCTTAACACCCTTCTCTGAGACGTATGAGCTTAGAGGTTATATATCGGTTGACATTAATGATATGCTATGGATTGACAGTGTGACATGCTGAGTTGCATTAATCCAAGCTTTTGTTTAAAAGCAGAGCTTGGTAGATGATGATCAAAGCATAGATTTAATTAGCATAGCTTTGTGTAGCTTTAATTCGCAAGCCTCACACATCGGTATGATGGTGAACTAATGTTTAGATCGGTATACTTTCGATATGAGGATGGATTTGGTCGACCAAGATAGGATGGGTGTGGTCGCTACACATCTGGTAAGGATAGGCACACCCCCCGATTCTTAGAGGGATAAAGTAAGCTGCGTTTTCTCATGAATGGGACGTAAGTCGCGGAGATACTCGATATCCTGGATATAGTGCGGATGTGCATTACGGCGTTTTCTCATGCCTGGGACGTAAGCCATGGGGAATTGCACTACGTGATCGATCTTTCAGATCAGTATCTATCATGATGGAAATCCAAACTTCCAATACAACATTTTATGGTTTTAGTTGCATACTATTGGCCACATATTGGTATAGGACATTCATGTCGTCTATGATTGATACATTTATATTTGAAGTCACTTTAACACTATGCGCTTATAATAGTATCAAAAAGATTTGTTTTAAAACATACCAAGCATATTTGGCTATTATAAGGTAAAACTCTATCCTCCGGCTTGCGTTGCATTGTGTGATGGGACCTGAGTCTTATAATAGCTTCATTGTTCTTTATTTAGCATTGCGTCATTTGCTTTATGCACTGGTATTGTTGGGGGTAAACCTGTTCCATATTATTTTAAAGAAAAGCTTTAATAACTGTTTTAGTTCTCACACCAGTCCCATGACTATCTCGGAGTTTATTGTTTTAACTTATACTCCGGGTGCCCATATTTTCCGTACGAGCAGCTAGTAGTTTTGGTTTTCGCAGATATTTCTTTTCCCAGGATCCTCCATTACAATTGGAGCTATATTCGAAAAGCTTTGTATCCGTGTATTTCATTCAGTTGTGCTAGTTGATGTGCTTTCACTATGCATTATATTCATACAATTTATTTTTGCTGCTATGTATTTTAAATCTCTGATATTTTTCTATGTAATATTTATTCATACTATGATATATTCTTGTACTCTGATGTAAATTGTTGTAATAAGAAATGAAATGTTCTTATGTTTGTGTTCTGATGCGTCGTGTTCTCAATTCAATCCGAGCTTTCCCGTAAGGGGAAGTTTGGGTCGTCTCAGTTTGGTCTCAGAGCTTTGGTTTACAGAACTCGAGAACAAGGCACATTAGAACCGAATGAAAGAACTCATCAGAGATAGGATTAGTAATATCCTCTAAGAATAACTCGTTAGAGATAGGATCAATAGTATCCCAGAATGAGTTGGAAGAGTGTTATTTAAAAAATTAATTTTGAAAATTATGTCTTATTATTCATATATGAGTATTTTATTTTATATTGATTTGGGCTATCAAGTACGAGAAGATTTTGAATATAAGTCTGACTAGTCGACGTGTATACGAAGTCTCAAGTATACTGGATAGATATAGAATCACACTCTAGTCGCCTGGAGATGATTCTAATGATGATAGCTACATCATCAATATTTATGTTCAAATTTCGAAGGTGTGATATCTATATATCTCCAACCGACTAGTGTGAGAACCAAAACTTAGATATGGTTTATTTTTTGTGATTTGACACTAGAAATATGATCTTTGAATATATATACAAAAGTTATATGTTTTGGAAATTTAATTCAATAATTGATTGCTGGTTGTGTTGTGTGATTATTGGTTCAACTAATAAAAATATTGGAATAATAAATCCAATACGACGATGAAAAGTTATATAGAACCAAATCAAAACCAATATGAAAATGGAAGGTAAATTTTAGCCAAATCAAATCAAATGTAGAACTAAATTGAAAATTGATTGAAATTTCATATATGTTCATGTGTATATAATGAACAGGTCATAGCATGGAAGTTAAGAAGAGGAATAAAATTGTATGCCCGACAAATAGGTATATGTTTACTGTATTTCATTGGGTTTGATGATTTTATGAGCCGATTGGATTTTTCTTTTTCTTTTGTATTGATGAGGGCCCTGTGAGGTAAGTTGCAGTTTTACCAATCACCCCGTACAAAGGAGGTTATGGCGAAATTTTTTGAAAATTTAGGGTATTAGCCAAATTTTTGAGAAATTAGAAAATTCTTAGAAACTGAAAAGTTGAAGGATGAAAGTTGAGTTGGTTAGTTAAACAACTTCCAGTCCATTCCTTTTCGAGGACGTAAAGATTTTAAGTGAGAGAGATTGTTAAAACCCGGAATTTCAAAATCATTTTATATTTTTTGTATTAGCTATTTTAATGGATTTGGATTATTTAAAATGGTTTATTTTAAATAATAACAGCTAAAAATTTATTTTAAATGAAGTTAGAATGTATAAATTTATTTTAATTATAAAAAGAACATGAAATGGCACGGTAGTTTGAAAATTCGATTCCAAATTTTTATTGAATGTACAAAATTTAAAATAAATCAGATTTCAGTAAAACTATAAATATTTCAATCTGTTTAATAATATTTTTCTAACGAATGTGAAAAATCCAGATTTCAAAATATAAATTGTAATTTATATCCAGTTTAAAATTTAGAATAGTCGTTATGGAATTTATATATTTTTTAATAAGTGAAAATTAGGGTCACATCCCTAAAACCAAACTTAATACACGCCACATCCTCCTCAAGTTTCAATTACAAACCTACCGCCTGTTTTTGAGTCTGCCTTCTTTTTTTTAACTTTTTCTGTCTCTTTCCATTTGAGTTACGCATATTTCAATTTTTGCACAAAATTTTTGACGCTATTGATTAAAAAAAATTCTAAAATCTGGAAATAATCCCAGAAGTCCACGTAAATAAAAAAATAGTTGCATTATGCAACTATTGCCTATAATTGCATACATACGTTCAACTTTTTGAATACACATGCACATATGTACGTACAGCTCTTGAATAACTGCACACATATATGCAGTTTTTCTGTATAACTGCATACATGTGTGCATATATGACAAAATATGTGCAAAAGTGAAAAAGTTGCATGTACGTATGCTGTTTTCAAATAAATGCATGGGAAGATGCATGTATTTACAATATGTGCAAACATGAATGCGTTTGTATTGCAGTTTTGACACAGAATTGAAATAGATGCATACATATATGCATCTAATTGGGTTTTATGCATCTTTTGATGCATTTTACTGCATTTCGTTGTTTTCGTGTAATTTTTGAGTTTGACGTTGTTTTTGATGTTTTTTGATCTGATTTTTCACGATTAACTATTTTAATTAATTATGAATTTACGTGATTTTTTATAGTGAATATTAGGCTCACATCCCTATTTTGAAACTTAATTAGGCACACATCCGGTCATAAACTTATTGTAAATTAGGTCCCTATTTTTTGAAAAGTCATAAAAAAATATAAAAAAATCACGTAAATTCGTATTTAAATAAAACATGTAAACACTAAAAAATTCAGAACAAAAAACCATCAATGAAGGCGTCAAAAATCAAAAAAAACAAAAAAAAACGAAATTTCCAGTTAAATGCATAATAGTATGCACATATATCACTTTCCTGCATACATCCGTGCATATTTTTCACTACATACATCTTCGTTGATTTTTATTCATGCAAATAAATGCATACATGTGCGCAAAAATTTCAAATATTTGCATACATTTGTGCAGGTTTATTTTCAGATTTTAATCTGAAAACAACTTACAGAAAAGTTGCATACATATATGCAATTATCAGTAATAATTGCATAAATGTATCCAACTATTTTTTTCGATTTCCGTAGATTCCTGACATTATTTCCATATTTTAGAAAGAAAAAATTTTTACGAACGTACGCACTTTTTTTAAAAAAAATACAAAAAGGCGGAAAAAATAAAATAGGGGGTGGGTTTAAAAATTTTCAGAACTTTGTTTTTTTTTATAAATTAGGTCCCTACTTTTTATCCTATAAAAATGTTGCACACATGTGTGCATTTTTTTGAGAAATTTGCACATTTGGATGCAAATAAAAATGAACTGAAATATTAAGTTAAATCTATCCGCTGGAAGAACTGCAATAATTGCATATATGCATGCAATAAAATCAAAAAGGTGCATAATATTATGCATTTAACTGCAGTTTTTTCTGTTTTTTTTGCTGTTTTCTTCTTTCTGACATTATTTTTGTTGTTTTTTGAACTGAATTTTTTTTATAATGCGTAATATATTTTATTACTAATTTACGAATTTTTTTTATTTTTTTTTTAATTATTATTTTATAAGTTTTGAAAACAGGGACCTAATTTACAGTAAGTTTATGACCAGGTTTTTTTTTATATTTTGAAACTTAATAGGGACCTCCAAAAAACGCACCCTTTTTTATATTTTATTTTTATTTTTTTAGTGTACTTTCAAAAAATAGGGACTAAATTTATGACCGGATGTGAGCCTAATTTTGAAACTTAATAGGGACCTATAAAAAACGCACCCTTTTAATAATATATAGCCCTTAAAAATAGTCATTTTGCAAACAACCTCCTTTTTCAACGAAACCACTTTTGTTGGATCTGAAATCTCAAATTATTGTTAGGTTTCAAATTTCATAATTTTTGGATTTAATATGTGAGGGTGGTAAATTTTAATGTGTTTTGACAGTTTTAGTTTGAATTGCATCGACCAGATAATGACCATTTTTCAAACGGTCCCCAAATTCGACGAAATTAGTTTTGTTAGGACCATGTCATCAAAACATAGATAGATTTATTTTTCTGGAATTTTTGGAGTCAGTATGTGACCCCGGTAAATTAAAATGTACGTTTAAAATTCAGTATATTGATTTATATTTTAGTTTTGATGAAAACTGATTGAAACAGTCAAAGTGGCTTGCAAAACATATCCCATAGTGTTCGAAATGAGGGTTTTTGGCTAAGGGAGACAGTCGTTGGGTTTGATTTCGAGTTCAGCGATAAAAATAGTAATTTACGAACTAAATAATATAAATATATATAAAAAGCTTTAAATCCCTAATCTTTCTTCCATAATAACAGCCGCCGCCGATAGCCATAAACAATAAAAATCGCTCTAGTTTTCTTTCCCAAATTCCACAAAATCCATACAATTATAGAAGAAACTTAAACTACCAAATTCTTCATCTCTTCAAGCTCTACAAATCTAATGGTTAATATCGATAATAGTGTTGTGGATTTTGGGAAATCACTACTCAAAGCAACCGTGTTTGGGTTCTATTCTCGATGCGTTGGGGATTTCGAGTTCGTCTATCTTGTTGGCGGTGGAAGCCCATGACAGGGCGCAACGAGTGGCGCCACCTGATCAAGCTCCGGTCAACTATAGGCGGTGCGGCGACGCAAAGTTCAAGACGAGAGATGAGTTTCAGAAACACGGGTTTGCGCTAGTAATTAACGATGGGAAGAGAGATTAATAAAGTGATTAGTGCAAATTATTTTAATTAATTACTTCATTTTTGTAATAAAGGTATAAATTATTGTATCTTCTTCACACGAGGTCCAAATCCGATGATTTTGGATCCGTTGTGATCGTGACAACGAATGCTACAGCATGGAATTGACCAGAATGGAAATGGAACAAACGAGAATATAATGCAGATTTAAATCCAAATCCTCCAACAAAGAATGACAGAGTGGAAATCGACTGTGAGAACTCTCTCTCACTCAAATTATACTACAGTTATTATATAATAAGTTGCAGATGGGGCTTAGTAGCTCCTGACACTATTTTCTTGTACAAACCATGGTTGATAGTTTGTTTGGATGTTGATTGGCATTGTCATTGATTGATATGGTTGTATATAAAATTATTGATATAAAAGTATATATAAAAAAATTATCATGAAAAGAAATAAAATAAATATTCATTTACAAATCGGATGGTTTGTTTATGTACATCCATTTAACTGATATTGATTAGGACGATAATTTTTACATGTCGCCCAACTGCACAAATAATAAACAGTATTTGTTGTTTGAAAACCCCACACGGGTATTGGGATGATATTTGACGTACGCTAATCCCAATATTTAGTTGTATGTCAATCGATGGGTTGACAAACTATATAAGCGTTATTTATTTATTTTAATGATTATACAGTTGTAAAATGTACTTTGGATGTTGTATGAATTTTTATTGATTGTTTATCATTATTGTTGTGTACATGCGATGTATGAAATCCATATAATTGAAATTATATGTTACTTGATTGAGTCTGATTCCAGTTCAAAATTAACGAATATTTTAAAATAATATTCAGTGAATATTAAAATGTGAAGACGTGTTAAGTAGCTAAACGTCATTTTAACACGAACGGGATTTTAAGTCGATTTTGTTCATTTTATAATGAATGTCGAAAAGTGATTTCAAAATCTGTTATTTTGAAAATACTATCATTTTAATGTTATAATGATATATAATATTCAATTTTGACTTAAAATTGAAATAAAAGTGGGAATTGTTTTTAAATGAATTTATAAATATTTTGTAAATTCGTTTTGAAGGAAATCGACGGAATATTATATATATATATATATATTAATGGCCAGAATAGAACGCGCCCGCAGCGATCATTCGCGAATTTCGACCATTAACTTCAAATGGACGTAATGGAAGATCCGATCGTCGGGTTCTCCTAAAACCGGAACCGTTGGGTTCTCTCGAAAAGAGCTTTCCAATGAATATGAGAGATTTAAAATCTAACTGTTAGAATTGGAATTATGCCCAAATCAATTTCAGAAAAGGTCGTTATGGATGCAGTTGAGCGATATTAAAATTATTAAAAATATGGAAAAATTATGTAAAATCATAATAAATTATTTGGAATGATTTTGGATGAAAAATTCCGGTTTTGTAAAGATAAAAATACATTTTTATCGAAACAAGCTAGATAATAACTAGACTAATAATCCAATTATTTTTAGAAATAAATAAATTGGATTTGAAAATGATTTTAAAATAATCAGAAATTTCCAATGAATAAATTAGAATGGATTCGGAATGGAAATAATCTTTGGAGCATTTCAATATGGGATTCCGTGATAATGCAGATATTGTTGAGGAATTTGGAAGATATATATATATAGTTATTCCCAATAATATATTCATTGGTTTTAGAATTTGATATTGAATGAGCCGATATAATTTCTATTCAGATCCTTGTATTTAATATCGAATTGGATGTTGGGGTTTTTCGTGAACGGCGTCTTAAACAACACTATTCTTAAACCCAGTTGAGAAAAGAATAAATCTTTAAATTAAGATTCAGTGAAGTTTACCAATTGATTAACATTTAATTGGAATCAAAATTGGATTTTTGGGTTTGCCGCGAACGGTATCTTAAATAACACTGTTCTTAAACCCAGTTGTGAAAAGAATAAATATTTAAATAAAGATTTAGTGAAATTTTCCAATAAATTGATATTTAATTGGAATTGAATAAAAGAATTGGATTTTTGGGTCTATAGTGAACGGTGTTTTAAATAACGTTTGTTCTTTAACCTAATTAACATTGAAGAATTTGATTTGGAATGTATAATCTTTTAATTAAGATTAATGAGATTTTTCAAAGTAAAGATTTCCAGTTTAATATATTAAATTGGAATCGAATGGAATTCGATTTGGTAATAACCGAGATGAGCTTCTATGTAGGAAGACCGTTAATATAATGGTATTTAAAAGGCTTTGCCGTTATTTCATTTATATTATTAGTCGGATACAGAAATTTATATCTATTATATATTGATCTGTTTTGCGTGAAAGTTCCATTTTGATGGAATATGGTTTTGGGTTCATTGTGTTTTAAAGGACATTATATTAGGCTCACATCCTTAAAAATAAAGTTAATTAGGCTCACATCCTCCCCTTTTGAAACATTTAAATCTCATCCCTATTTTTAAAACGCAGCTTTTATTTTTTCAGAAATGCCCTCATTCAATTTTAAGGGTGTAGGGATTGTTTATAGGTTACGTATTAGGGTTTTATTTTTTATAGGAACAAAATTTTCTAATCCATGGCGGCGGCGGCTCCAACACCAAAACCTAAATCACTAGACGCGTGAGCCCTACTTCCAGCAACCAGCGACCTCCGCTCCAGCACCATCGATCAGCCCCCCTTCAGTCGACGCCGCTCCAGCACCAGGATCCGCCAACGCGCTGCTACCCACTGGCACACTCGGAACTCCAGCAACCAGCGACGACAACCACGTCCAGCCCCCCTTCAGTCGAAGGCAGCAAACCGTCCACAGCAAACTCTCCACCCTTTCCGGCTCCGTCAATCCGAAACCTAAAATTGTGTGAGTTTTTTTTCCTTTTCTTTCTGATTTTATTTGTAGGATAAATATAAGGTTTTTATTAGCATAAAAATACGATTGTTAGAACTCGTGGATTTTTGCTGAACTTCTGATAAAAATTTGCGGACAAATATGCATCTATTCTTAATATATGCATATATATATGCAATTTTTTATCAAACAAACAGAAAAACATATTTTTTTACAAATATATTCATATTTCCATGCATATATCTGGAATACTTGCATATAAATATTCAGAAATTATTTTTATTTTGCTGAATTGTACGCATGTATTTATATTATTTTGAAGCAGTTTTTGTAATTTAGGTTACTGCACATTAAGCTTATTAATGTTGATTTTCTTTTTTTCAATAACAATGTTCCAGCGGATATTGGTGTAGTGGTGTTGTTGAAGCTTGGTCGTCCATCTTTTTCCAAATGATTGAAATCTGCAGTTGTTACTCGTGGATTTTTGCTGAACTTCTGATAAAAAGTTGCGGACAAATATGCATCTATTCTCAATATATGCTTATATGTATGCAATTTTTTATCAAACAAACAGAAAAACATATTTTTTTTTCAAATATATTCATATTTCTATGCATATATCTGGAATACTTGCATATAAATATTCAGAAATTATTGTTATTTTGCTGAATTGTACGCATGTATTTATATTATTTTGAAGCAGTTTTTTTTAATTTAGGTTACTGCACATTAAGCTTATTAATGTTGATTTTATTTTTTTGATAACAGTGTTCCGGCGGATATTGGTGTAGTGGTGTTGTTGAAGCTTGGTCGTCCATCTTTTTCCAAATGATTGAAATCTGCAGTTGTTTCTACAGGGACTACTAGATGTGGTTTGCACGATAAGCTGGGTCTTAACAAAATTATTAGTTCTTGAAAAGACCATGATCTCTGCTTTGTAAATGTTCTGAAATTTTTGATGTAGTACATGTAAATGTGGTCTGTACTTATTTTTTGATGTAGTACATGTAAATGTTATGAAACTTTTCATGTAAGTATGCACATATTTCTGTTATTTGCATATATATATATATATATATATATATATATATGCATCTTGTTATAATTATATGTATTTACTTTTTTTGTCATTTCTTTTGTTTCCGCAATTATGCAGTACAGTTCTGTATATGTATGCAATTATTTCACTTAGTTGCATAAATATATGCAATTTTATGTAATATTTGTATCTAATTGTCTAGTTTTTCGTAAAAATCAAAAATCTTAATAAAAAAAATTGTAGTCCCTACAATCAAGTAATTATTTATTTCTGTATAATATTAATGTATGCACGTCTACTTCATTGTTGCGTAAAACTAATAATTTATTTTCTGCATAATATTAATATATGTATGCAATTATTCCACTTAGTTGCATAAATGTATGCAATTTTACGTAATATTTGTATGTAATTGTCTAGTTTTTCGTAAAATTTAAAAAAAGTAATAAAAAATCGCTGTTGGATAGTTTTTTAGGTGTGTAAGGGTAGATCTGGAATTTTTTAAGTGGAAATTCAAAAATAGGGATGTATTCTATATTATTTTTATCACCGGGTTTTTTTTATATTTTAAAACTTAATAGGGACCTATAAAAAACGCACCCCTTTCTTTAACCCAGTAAATACATGATTTACTTCCTTAATTTGAATAATCATTAAATAATGATTTTTGAAGATTAGAACTTAAGAAATCTTTAATTAGATTGAAATGTGAATGTGGTAATTAAATTTGCCAAATTTGAGAAGTGTCAAAAAATGGAGTATCACCAGTTTTACTTCATGCGATAGTTAAATATTTAATTAGATTTAAACGTGAAATGGTAATTGAATTTACCAATAACACAGTGGTGTTAGATATGGAGTACTACCAGTTTGCTCCATGGGATGAATAGGTTGGGATGGGATAATAAAACGAGTGATTACTGCGGTAAGGTATTAATCCGGACTAGTTTGATAAACCTTAATTTGGTTTAAACTGTGAAAAGATACTATAAAATCTTTTGAAATGATTTCCAAAGAAATGGATTAAACAGTGTGTTTAAAAGTGATAATCTTTGATAAGATAAATGAGAACCTTTCCAAAATAAAGAAATACGAATAAAAAGAATATTCTGGATTGGAATAAGGCGTATGATGTGTTGTTATTGCACTTGATTATAAGATACAAGAGTTATTTGGAAAGACCAGGTTTAACCCATTCTATATAACTGATACGACGAAAAGACCAAGAGATTGAAGACGGCGCAAGACCGACGATCTTCACATCGTAAGGATGGGTTGCTACTGATGCCCATGATTTGAGTAGCTACATTGAAGGGGCAACATTGGTAGTCATCCGGACATATTTTTTGATTGTTCGGATATGCGAGGGCCTCTCTCCTGTATTGGACATATGGGACGAGGAATAAGGTACCTCCGGTTTCGTTCAGACTCAGAACGGACTTGTAAATGGATGGTATGTCTGACATTGTATTCCTTTATACTCTAATTGTTGATCTCTGCTAAATATATATTTGTTTGGTGGCGGAGAATTTATCCTCTTGCTTAACACCCTTCTCTGAGATGTACGAACTTATAGGTTATATAATGGTTGAGATCAATGGTATGGTACGGATTGACAGTGTGATATGCTGAGTTGCAGTGATCCAAGCTTTTGTTGAAAAGCAAAGTTTGGTGGATGATGATCAAAGCATAGCTTTAATTAGCATAGTTTTGTGTTGCGTTAATTTGCGAGCCTCACACATTGGTATAACGGTGAACTGATGGCTAGATCAGTATACTTTCGATATGATGATGGATTTGGTTGACCGAGATAGGCTGGGTGTGGTCGCCATACACCTGGTAGGGATAGGGCACACCCCCGATTCCCAAAGGGATAGAGTAAGCGACGTATTCTCATGCATGGAACATAAGTTGCAGAGATACTCGATATCCTGGATATAGTGTGGATGTGCATTACATTGTTTTCTCATGCCTGGGACGTTAGCCGTGGTGAATTGCACTACGTGATCGATCTTTCTGATCAGTAGCCATCATGATGGAAATTCAAACTTCCGATACGATATTTTACGGTTTTAGTTGTATACTATTGGCGGCATAGTGGTATGGGACATTCTTGTCATCTATGACAGATATATTTATATTTGAAGTCGTTTTAACACTATGCACTTATAATAGTATCAAAAGGATTTGTTTTAAAATGTACCAAGCATATTTGGCTACTACAAGGTAAGACACTATCCTCCGGCTTGCGTTGCATTGTGTGATGGGGCCTGAGTCTTATAATAGCTTCATTGTTCTTTATTTAGCATTGCACTGTTTGTTTTACGCACTGGTATTCTTAGGGGTAAACCCGTTCCATGTTATACGGCATGGTCCCTTGATTTACCTTATTTTAAAGTAAAGTTTTAATAATTGTTTTAGTTCTCACACTAGTCCCATGACTGACTCGGAGTTTATTGTTTTAATCTAAACTCTGGGTGCCCATATTTTCCACATGGGCAGCTAGTAGTTTTGATTTTCGCAGATATTTCTTTTTCCAGGATCCTGGATTACGGCTGGAGTTATATTCGAAAAGCTTTGTATCTGTGTATTTCATTCAGTTGTGCTAGTTGATGTACTTCCGCTATACATTATATTTATACATTTTATTTCCGCTGCTATGTATTTTAAATCACTGATATTTTTCTGTGTAGTATTTATTCGTACTTTGATATATTCTTATACTCTGATGTAAATTGTCGTAATAAGCAATGAAACGTTCTTATGTTTGTATGATGTGTCGTGTTCTCAATTCAATCTGGGCTTTCCTGTAAGGGGAAGTTTGGGTCGTCTCAAGTATTTATTATTTTAATGTTAAAAAAGAACTTTGTTATGCAACATATGATAAAGTTTGATGTAAAATACACAGAGTATTAATTAAAATTATTATTATTGTTTGTGTTTTTTATGTTCTATAGCTTACATGAACAATATGTATATATGTTTATTTGATAATTTTCTTTATTTATTTTTGTTAATATAGATATACATGTTGAAATCGATGTATGTTAGTAATCTATTCGATGAATTAGAAGCCATTATTTAATAGAATTTGTTAAAATAAGTTAAACGTAAAATTACGAAGTCAATTTTACTGTATAACATACCAAGAAGAATTGATTTTATTTTTCTCGAAAGTTGTATAAATTTATTGTGGAGTTAGTGATGTTCAAAAAGAATTATGATATAATATATGGTAAATTCTTGATATAAATGAATCGTAACTAGTTTACAAATAACATTGTCATTATTGTAAATACACATAGTTCATGTTATCTGATTTATACATCTTTATTGTTGCAGGAAAAACTGCCTTTTCTATTATGGATATACATAGTAAAATTTGGGGTTGTTATGGTAATGGTTACCGTTACCATTTGGCTAATACCGTTACCGTACTGTTTTTACTGGTAAGCTAGAATTGCTTACCATTACTGTTACCGATCGACTAGTATACCAAAGACTGGTGTACTGATAATTTGGTAGTTGTTACATAAGGAATAGTAAATTACCGTTTGACCATCAAAGTTTATGTCTTGACTTGTTTTTGTACATGGTGCATCTTTATTATACTATATGTAGTGCAAGTTAATAAAAACATAAATGAGGAAGAAAATAAGATTAGCTGAAATTATATCATCCGATTACTGAATAAAATTTAATCATTTATTTGGTTTTAAATGCATGCAATAAGGCATATAAGTTGAATATGAGAATGTTTTAAATTAACTGCTAAAATTAATGTTACCGCTGATATTAAATAAATATTACTGATAATTTACCATTAAAAATGGTAAATTTACCATTTCGACTGGTATACCAATTTTAATCAAAAATTGTTACCGATCGACTGATAATGGAAAATTTACTATTATTATAACAGCCCTTGTAATATTGACGTATGTTTTTAAGAATTTTAGAAAAAATGGACTATATACTCTTTAAAGATTATTAAATAAATATAATTTAATATTTCATGATTAGTTTAAATATATAGAATGAAATATAATTTCATGGAATAGTTGAGAAAGTTCAGCAAATAATTGTAGATATGTTAATATGCATGTATTTAGAGCGAAAATTGGTTTCTTCAATTTATGATAAATGAACTGAGATCAGTGTATAATATATTAAATTTATTATTATTGTTTACATATATTATTTAAACTGTGTAACTTAATTTTATATTTGAAGGAAAAACAAAATTTGTCATTTTCGTTAATATCAACATGGTGTACATTTTAAAACATCACATTTGTGATAATTAGATGAATTAACAATAATTTATTGATTGAATTCATTTATTAAATTCAAAATCATATAATTAATTAAACATATTGACTTAGATGTACAAAGTTAAGTGATATTGTGAAGTGTTTTGTAAATGACTAAATACATTTTAAAATGTAGGCATTTGACAATAATTTGAAAGACACATAAATGATTAAAGAATGTTTGAAGTATCGGTATTTAGAGGCAAAACAGATAATTTT
Organism: Allium sativum; assembly: GCA_030737875.1. Classification (NCBI taxonomy): domain Eukaryota; kingdom Viridiplantae; phylum Streptophyta; class Magnoliopsida; order Asparagales; family Amaryllidaceae; genus Allium; species Allium sativum. The sequence goes on from JASFAX010000035.1 coordinate 11,633,103, forward strand.
GTCACTTTCAGTATTTAAAAGAAATATTAGCTAATTAAAGTTGTGAAGCGACCCGAACTTCCCCGGTCTCCGAAGAGATGAGAAAGAACGAATTACTGTGAGGACAAGACAAAACAGAACGCAGACGGAAGAACATTTCATTGTATATTACAACAATACCATCAGATTACAAGAATATACAGAGTATAAACAAATATTACACATTAACAAATATCAGAGATTACAATACATTACATAGCAGCGGAAAATAATACAATACACAAATAGAAGTAATACGCGGATACAAAGCTTTCCGGATATCATTCCAGCTGTAAACCAGGATCCTGTGAATATAAATCTGCAAAACCAAAACTACTAGCTGTCCGTGTCAAAATAAGGGCACCCAGAGTTTAGGTTAAAACAATAAACTCCAGGTCAGTCATGGGACTGGTGTGAGAACTAAAACAGTTATTATTCTTTATTTTTAAAGTTAGGTAAATTAAGGGACCACGCCATATAACACGGAACGGGTTTCCTCCCAAGAACACCAGTGCATAAAACAAACAGCGCAATGCTAAATAAAGAAAAATGAAGCTATTATAAGACCCAGGTCCCATCACACAATGCAACGCAAGCCGGAGGATAGGGTTTTTACCTTATAATAGCCAAGAATTCTTGGTACGTGAAATTTCATGTTTTATTATTACTATAAGTGTATGGTGTCAAAACAATTTCAAATCATAAGTATCAATCATAGGCGGCATGAGCGTCCCATGCCACTATGTCGCCATATATAGGTTTACAATTAAAATCGCAAAGTCACGTATTTGGAAGTTGGATTTCCATCTATGAACTGAGGCCAGGGATCGTCCTCTACCGATTCGAGACTGTCTAGCCCGAGTCTCAGGCAAGCGCGCAGACAAGCCTTGGATCGTCAGGGCCGGTCCACCGATGTGGATTATTATGCCTGAACACTACGTTTCCCCGCCTTTTGGGGCATAAATGAGCCAACGAATGGCTCCATCGGACCCGGATCATCCGATCTAACCGAGGCGCCTCGCAACAACAACAACCACACAGGTGAAAAGTATATAAATGTCAGGGCTGGTAGGTCACTGACACCACCCTAGCTAGAAAGAAACGCATGCCCTCCCTGAGGTCCTTCTCCCGTTTTTGGTTCACAACCGGGGTGTGAGGCTCGCGAATCAACGTTAAACAAAGCTATGCCACACAGGCTGTGCTTTGATCATCACCACAAGACTTTCTTTTCAACAGAAGCCTCGATCAATTGCCACTTAGGCATGCCACACTGGCAATTCACTCCATGCGTTTGATATCCGTCAATATATAACCCCTGAGCTCGTACGTCTCAGAGAAGGGCGTTAAGCAAGAGAATAAATTCTCTGCAGCCAAACAGATATATATTTAATAGAGATCAATCACACGGACTAAAATCCAATGTCAGACACACAGTCCATTTACATGTCCGTTCTGGGTCTGAACGTAACCGGAGGCACCTAGTACCCCGCATATCCATCGATCTCCAAGTACGTCTGGACGATCACCAACTGTTTCCATCTTCTTGGGTGTACATCCCAATCAAGATCATCAATAATCACCCAAACGACGTGAAGACCTCCGGTCTTCGACCACCGTCTTCATCTTCGACTTATCGTCGTATCAGTTATTCAGAATGGGATAAACCCGGTCTTTCCGAATAGCGCGCGTATTATTTTAAATAAGTGTTACACAAACACAACATACACCTCATTCCAATTCATCAGTCAATAATCGTAAATTAATCAAGGGAATAATTCCCCAAATATTAACCCCGAAGGCCGAAACCAACATCAGATCAATATCCAGAAAACCATTCTTCTTGGCTAACCGACAATTAGTTTCTAAATTTCACATTCATAGGGAAAGGTTCCCATTAATTTTATCCAAGATAAATTCCTTGAATTTATTCTTTAATCTTCTTTTGAAATTCGATTCAACTAGTCGGGATTAACGAACCTTACTGAAGTAATCATTTGTTTTAATTTCCCAATCCCAGCCTATTCATCCTATAAAGTAAAACTGGTAATACTTCATATCTAACACCATGGTGTTATCGGTAAATTCAATTACCATTTCACGTTCAAATTTAATTAAAGATTTAACTATCGCCTGGAGTAAAACTGGTGATACTCCATTCTCGATCTTTTCAATCTAATTAAAAATTCATTAAAACTCCACTTAGTTTTAATCGTTAACTGGGTTGAAGAATCAGTGTCATTTAAAACACGGTTCACGATAAACCAAAAACCACATTCCATTAATTATCGGGTTAAAGAACGAGTGTTATTTAAAACACTGTCCACGATAAACCCAAAAATCAATACCAATTCAATTAAATATTATTTAATTGGTACACTTCATTAAATCCAAATAAAAAGATTTAATCTTTTCTCAACTGGGTTCAAGAACATTGTTAGTCAAGACACCATTCACGACAAATCCAAATCACATTTGATATTAAACACAAGGCTCTGAATAGAAAATATACCGGCTTATATTCAATATCAAATTCTACGACTAACAAATATCGTATTGGAAATAACGATATATATATATATATCAATATCTTTCAAATTTCCATAACAACATCTGTATAATCATGAAATCCAACATCGCAATATTCCGAAGACAATTTCGACTCAAATCCCTTCCAATGCAACCATTGGAAATTCTGGTTATTTTCAAAACCATTTCAAATTCACTTTATTTATTTAAAAATAAATAGAATTATAATTCTAGTTCAAAACTAGTTCATTTCGATAAAAATCTATTTTTATCTTTTCAAATATGGAGTTTTTCATCCTGATTTTTCCCAAATCATTTCTTATGATTGTACACCAATTATTACTATTTTTAATAATTTTATCAAGGCCTGTACAGTCGATTTCCATCAACGGCCATCGAACTGCACTTACAGCGACCTTTTCCAAATTTGATTTGGACATAATTCCAAATCCAACCGTTAGATTTCTAATATTCTTAGAAAGCTCTTTTTGATACGAACCCAACGGTTCCGGTTTTAGGAGAATCCGACGGTCGGATCTCCCGCAATATCCGTTCGAAGTCAATGGTCGAAATTCACGAACTGCCGCGGCGCGGCGCGTTCTATTCAGGCCATTATATTATATATATAATATATATAATATATACTTCATCGATTTCAATTTAAAACGTGCTTTATAAATCGTTTTAAATTCGTTTTCAAAACGGTTTCAACTTCATATTCAATTTCAAATCAAAATTGAATATTCCAATAAAAATTCGTTTTAAATTCATTTCAAATCGATTTCCATTCAAATTGATTTCTAATTCAATTTCAGTTCGTTTTCAATTCAATTTCAAATCAATTAGATTCGAATTTCAATTCATTTTAATATTCACTTCAATTTGAATAAAATCGATATAAATATCGTTCACGTTAAAATGGCGTCAATCTACCAACGCAGCTTCATATATTTCGATTTTAAAATATTCTATTTCAAATACTTCTTTTTCATATATTTCTAATTTTCAAATATTCTATTTCGAATATTTCTATTTTTCAAATATTCTATTTCGAATATTTCTATTTTTCAAATATTCTATTTCGAATATTTCTATTTCAAATATTTCTATTTCGAAACTGGAATGAGGCCCAATAATTACCATATAATGTTAATTATATGGATTTTCTACAACACATGTATATATCAACAACGATGAATAATCAACCATCATCCAAAGTGCATTCTACACTGTATAAGCATCAAATATAAATATTCAATGCTTATAACAATCTGTCAATCAATCAATCGACATACAACTAAACAATCGGGATTAGTGTACGTCAAATATCGTCCAAATACCCGTGTGGGGTTTCAAACAATCAAACACAGATTTTATTTGTGCAGTTGGGCGATGTGTAAAATTTATCGTCCCAATCAATATCAGTCAAATGTGTGTATATAAACAAATCGTCCGATTTGTTTATTTTTATTTCATTTCATATGCATGTTAAAAATTCTATTTTTAACTATAAAATATTTTAACTATATAAATATTTTATTTCATTTCACATCACATCACACAATCAACTACACAGCAAAATCAAACAAACAAGCATACAAGTCGTCCATGGTCTGTGGACGACGGGTGTCGGGTGCTACTAAACACCGTCTGCATCCTAGTATATATTTATAACTAGAAAAATTAAATTGAAAGGTGAGAAGTTCTCACAGATTAGCTAATCCAATTCCACGGCTCTTCTTAGGTAGAAATCTTCGTCGTTCTTGCCTCTTGTCACTTTCTCTGCCCGTATTCTCTACATATGTAAAAATCACATTTTTACTTTGCTACTCAATATATAAAAATCGAATTTTTACTTCGTTATTCAATATAGAAAAATCGAATTTTTACTTTGCTATTCAATATATAAAAATCCTATTTTTACTTTGTTATTCAATACATAGAAATCGAATTTTTACTATGTTATTCTATATATAAGTTATATTTTTCTTCATTTAAAAATATTGTCTTCCTTTCGTCAAAAATCTAAACTCCTTCAATCAAAAATCTAAACCTTATACCATTTAACAATCGAATCTTTAACTCATAAAAATCAAAACTTTACCGTTAAAATCAAGGTTTTAACTATGCTTTATCTAAAAGAAAACTGATTTAAAAAGGATGTTTTTAAATTACATTAAGCTAACTAATTATATTAAATTAAATTAAAAACTTACATTGTTAGAAGAGAGAGGGGGGGTCTGCGCTCGGCGGCTGAGGTGAAGGGAATGGTCGGAGGCTTGGGTGCCAGGGGAGGGTCGGCGCGTCGCTTGGTTGAGGTCGCGGTGGTGCGGGGGTTAGGGCAGGCGTCGGCTTCAGGAAATGGGGGGGCTCGATCGCGAGGCAGCCTAGGGTGAGGGGGGATTCGAGGTTCGAACGAGGAAGAGGGTGGCTGAGGGTATCGGCGGAGGCAGGGCGGCGATCTGAGGAGGAGGAGATGGCCATCGTCGGGGGGGGGGGGGGGGGAGGGGGCTGCGCGATTCCATCGTGCTCTCCCTTTTTTTTCTGATTTTTATCATGGGGGGGCAGGGTATAGAGGGAAGAAAAGGGGGGAATATTTAATTATTTAATTACTTTATTTCTTTAAAAAGTAACTTTTTATTTCGACCTCGAAACGAGGTCCACCGCCTGCCGTCCATAGCGGTTTACCCCCATTCCGAACACAATGGGATATGTATCGCAAGCTGATTCGATCGTTTCGATCAGTTTCCGTTGAATTTACATTTAAATCATTATACTGAATTTCAGACGTACATTTCAAATTACCGGGGCCACATACTAACTAGAAAAATTCCCGAAAAATATTTTCTAGCTTCATATTGACGATACGGTCCTAACAAAACTAGTTTCGTCGAATTCTGAGCCTATATGAAAAATGGCCATTTTCCAGTCGATTAAAATCAACTAAAACTGGTCAAACGCGTTTTCCTTTGCCACGCTCACATATTGATTCGAAAAATTATGAAATTTGGAATCTAGCAATAACTTTACATCACGGATCCAACAAAAGTGGTTTCGTCGAAATCAGAGGTCGTTTGCAAAATTTCCATTTTTAAGGGCCTGAATTACATACCGACTATTTAGAATTTTCAACTGGACATATCTTTTGATCCCCGCTATGAAATTTCAATTTTTCGGATTCATTGGAAAGATATTATCAATTAGATCCTATGATTTTTGGTTTCACTAAAATCCGGTTTGTTTTGCACCCGGTACATTCAATTGAAGTTTGAAATCGAATAATCGAACTACCGCGCCAATTTCAATTCCTTTTATAAATATAAATAAATATTTATATTCTAACAACGACGAATATAAATATATATGTTTGAATTATATTCAAAATAAATTTCTCGTCAATATTATTTAAAATAATTCATTTTAAATAATCAAAATTCGCTAAAATTGCCAAAATAAAAATTTTAAACTGGCCCAGATTTTCGGGTTGTTACAATCTCCCCCACTTAAAACTTTTCGTCCCCGAAAAGGAACAAAGTCGAAAGTGGTTTGATTAATCAACACTACGTTCGATTTGGCTTCCATTCTCTAACTTTTCAGTTTCTGAGAATATTCAAATTCTTCAAAAATTTGGCTAACACCCTAAATTTTCGAAAAATTTCGCCATAACCTCCCCTGCACCGGGAGCCACGGGAAAATCCCGAAATTGCCAAATAGGCCTTCTGATCTCAAAAAGAAAAAGAAAAAGCCAAGCGGCTAGCCAATCGGCTCATAAAATCATCATCACCCAAACAAAACAGTAAATTATAATAAACATGTTCCTATTTGTTGGGCAAACAAATTTTATTCTCTGCTCTAGCCTCTTTGCTATGACCTGTTCAATGTAAGTACATGTATATGCAAGCAAATGCGACCAAATTTCAATACAATTCACTATTTGGTTCAATTGGGCTATATGGTACAAATTTTAATAAATCAACCAATAATCAACAACACAATCATCAATCAATTAGTTGATTAGCTTTTGACAATCATAACTTTGATATATAGTCAAAAATCACATTTTTGATGCCAAATCATAACAATAAGCCCTATCTAATTTTGGTTCTCACACAAGTCAATAGGAGATATATAAATATCGCACCTTCGACACTCGAGCACTAATTCTGATGACGTAGCTACAATCATCAGAATCATCTTCGGGCGACTAGAGTGTGAATCTATATCTATCCAGTATATTAAAATTTCAAATACACGTTTGCAAGGCGTATATGCAAAATCTTTATATACTGGACTGTCCAAATCAATATAAACTAAATAATCAAATACGAATAATTGATTTTAAATTTTCAAAACAAAATTGGTTTTCATTTTTATTTTAAAAATTTACTCTTCACACTCATTCTAGGATACTACTGATCCTATCTCTAACGAGTCATTCTCATTGGATATTACTAATCCAATTATCTGATGAATTCTTTCGTATGTTTCTAATGTGTCTTGATCTCGAGCTCTGTAAACCAAATCTTTGATACCAAATGAAGCGACCCGAACTTCCCCGGTCTCCGAAGAGATGAGAAAGAACGAATTACTGTGAGGACAAGACAAAACAGAACGCACACGGAAGAACATTTCATTGTATATTACAACAATACCATCAGATTATAAGAATATACAGGGTATAAACAAGTATTACACATTAACAAATATCAGAGATTACAATACATTACACAGCAGCGGAAAATAATACAATACACAACTAGAAGTAATACGCGGATACAAAGCTTTCTGGATATCATTCCAGGTGTAAACCAGGATCCTGTGAATATAAATCTGCAAAACCAAAACTACTAGCTGCCCGTGTCAAAATAAGGGCACCCAGAGTTTAGGTTAAAACAATAAACTCCAGGTCAGTCATGGGACTGGTGTGAGAACTAAAACAGTTATTATTCTTTATTTTTAAAGTTAGGTAAATCAAGGGACCACGCCATATAACACGGAACGGGTTTCCTCCCAAGAACACCAGTGCATAAAACAAACAGCACAATGCTAAATAAAGAAAAATGAAGCTATTATAAGACCCAGGTCCCAACACACAATGCAACGCAAGCCGGAGGATAGGGTTTTACCTTATAATAGCCAAGAATGCTAGGTACGTGAAATTTCATGTTTTATTATTACTATAAGTGTCTAGTGTCAAAACAATTTCAAACCATAAGTATCAATCATAGGCGGCATGAGCGTCCCATGCCACTATGTCGCCATATATAGGTTTACAATTAAAACCGCAAAGTCACGTATTTGGAAGTTGGATTTCCATCTATGAACCGAGGCCAGGGATCGTCCTCTACCGATTCGAGACTGTCTAGCCCGAGTCTCAGGCAAGCGCGCAAACAAGCCTTGGATCGTCAGGGCCGGTCCACTGATGTGGATTATTATGCCTGAACACTACGTTTCCCCGCCCGTTGGGGCGTAAATGAGTCAACGAATGGCTCCAACGGACCCGGATCGTCCGATCTAACCGAGGCGCCTCGCAACAGCAACAACCACACAGGTGAAAAGTATATAAATGTCAGGGCTGGTAGGTCACTGACACCACCCTAGCTAGAAAGAAACGCATGCCCTCCCTGAGGTCCTTCTCCCGTTTTTGGTTCACAACCGGGGTGTGAGGCTCGCGAATCAACGTTACACAAAGCTATGCCACACAGGCTGTGCTTTGATCATCACCACAAGACTTTGCTTTTCAACAGAAGCCTCGATCAATTGCCACTTAGGCATGCCACACAGGCAATTCACTCCATGCGTTAGATAACCATCAATATATAACCCCTGAGCTCGTACGTCTCAGAGAAGGGCGTTAAGCAAGAGAATAAATTCTCTGCCGCCAAACTGATATATATTTAATAGAGATCAATCACACGGACTAAAATCCAATGTCAGACACACAGTCCATTTACAAGTCCGTTCTGGGTCTGAACGAAACCGGAGGCACCTAGTACCCCGCATATCCATCGATCTCCAAGTACGTCTGGACGATCACCAATTGTTTCCATCTTCTTGGGTGTACAACCCAATCAAGATCATCAGTAATCACCCAAACGACGTGAAGACCTCCGGTCTTCGACCACCGTCTTCATCTTCGACTTATCGTCGTATCAGTTATTCAGAATGGGATAAACCCGGTCCTTCCGAATAGCACGCGTATTATTTTAAATAAGTGTTACACAAACACAACATACGCCTCATTCCAATCCATCAGTCACTAATTGTAAATTAATCAAGAGAATAATTCCCCAAATATTAACCCCGAAGGCCGAAACCAACATCAGATCAATATCCAGAAAACCATTCTGCTTGGCTAACCGACAATTAGTTTCTAAATTTCACATTCATAGGGAAAGGTTCCCATTAATTTTATCCAAGATAAATTCCTTGAATTTATTCTTTAATCTTCTTTTGAAATTCGATTCAACTAGTTGGGATTAACGAACCTTACTGAAGTAATTATTTGTTTTAATTTCCCAATCCCAACCTATTCATCCCATGAAGTAAAACTGGTAATACTTCATATCTAACACCACGGTGTTATCAGTAAATTCAATTACCATTTCACGTTCAAATCTAATTAAAGATTTAACTATCGCCTGGAGTAAAACTGGTGATACTCCATTCTCGATCTTTTCAATCTAATTAAAAATTCATTAAAACTCCACTTAGTTTTAATCGTGAACTGGGTTGAAGAATCAGTGTCATTTAAAACACGGTTCACGATAAACCCAAAACCACATTCCATTAATTATCGGGTTAAAGAACGAGTGTTATTTAAAACACTGTCCACGATAAACCCAAAAATCAATATCGATTCAATTAAATATTATTTAATTGGTACACTTCATTAAATCCAAATAAAAAGATTTGATCTTTTCTTAACTGGGTTCAAGAACAGTGTTAGTCAAGACACCATTCACGACAAACCCAAATCACATTTGATATTAAACACAAGGCTCTGAATAGAAAATATACTGGCTTATATTCAATATCAAATTCTACGACTAACAAATATCGTATTGGAAATAACGATATATATATATATATATATATATATATATATATATCTATATCTTTCAAATTTCCATAACAACATCTGTATAATCACGAAATCCAACATCGAAATATTCCGAAGACAATTTCGATTCAAATCCATTTCAATGCAATTATTGGAAATTCTGGTTATTTTCAAAACCATTTCAAATTCACTTTTTTTATTTAAAAATAAATAGAATTATAATTCTAGTTCAAAACTAGTTCATTTCGATAAAAATCTATTTTTATCTTTTCAAATATGGAGTTTTTCATCCCGATTTTTTCCAAATCATTTCTTATGATTTTACACAAATTATTACTATTTTTTATAATTTTATCAAGGCCTGTACAGTCGATTTCCATCAACGGCCATCGAACTGCACTTACAGCGACCTTTTCCAAATTTGATTTGGACATAATTCCAAATCCAACCGTTAGATTTCTAATATTCGTTAGAAAGCTCTTTTCGATACGAATCCCAACGGTTCCGGTTTTAGGAGAATCCGACGGTCGGATCTCCCGCAATATTCGTTCGAAGTCAATGGTCGAAATTCGCGAACTGCCGCGGCGCGGCGCGTTCTATTCAGACCATTATATTATATATATTATATATATAATATATACTTCATTGATTTCAATTTAAAACGTGCTTTATAAATCGTTTTAAATTCGTTTTCAAAACGGTTTCAATTTCATATTCAATTTCAAATCAAAATTGAATATTCCAATAAAAATTCGTTTTAAATTCATTTCAAATCAATTTCCATTCAAATTGATTTCTAATTCAATTTCAGTTCGTTTTCAATTCAATTTCAATTCGAATTCATTTCAAAACGATTTCAATTCTATTCGAATTTCGAACCATTTCAGTTTATTTCGAATTTCAAATCAATTCAATTAGATTTGAATTTCAATTCATTTTATTATTCACTTCAATTTGAATAAAATCGATATAAATATCGTTCACGTTAAAATGGCGTCAATCTATCAACGCGGCTTCATATATTTCGATTTTCAAATATTCTATTTCAAATACTTCTTTTTCATATATTTCTAATTTTCAAATATTCTATTTCGAATATTTCTATTTTTCAAATATTCTATTTCGAATATTTCTATTTTTCAAATATTCTATTTCGAATATTTCTATTTCAAATATTTCTATTTCGAAACTGGAATGAGGCCCAATCAATTACCATATAATGTTAATTATATGGATTTTCTACAACACATGTATATATCAACAACGATGAATAATCAACCATCATCCAAAGTGCATTCTACACTGTATAAGCATAAAAAATAATTATTCAACGCTTATAACAATCTGTCAATCAATCGATCGACATACAACTAAACAATCGGGATTAGTGTACGTCAAATATCATCCCAATACACGTGTGGGGTTTCAAACAATCAAACACAGATTTTATTTGTGCAGTTGGGCGATGTGTAAAATTTATCGTCTCAATCAATATCAGTCAAATGTGTGTATATAAACAAATCGTCCGATTTGTTTATTTTTATTTCATTTCATATGCATGTTAAAAATTCTATTTTTAACTATAAAATATTTTAACTATATAAATATTTTATTTCATTTCACATCACATCACACAATCAACTACACAGCAAAATCAAACAAACAAGCATACAAGTCGTCCATGGTCTGTGGACGACGGGTGTCGGGTGCTACTAAACATCGTCTGCATCCTAGTATATATTTATAACTAGAAAAATTAAATTGAAAGGTGAGAAGTTCTCACATATTAGCTAATCCAATTCCACGGCTCTTCTTAGGTAGAAATCTTCGTCGTTCTTGCCTCTTGTCACTTTCTCTGCCCGTATTCTCTACATATGTAAAAATCACATTTTTACTTTGCTACTCAATATATAAAAATCGAATTTTTACTTCGTTATTCAATATAGAAAAATCGAATTTTTACTTTGCTATTCAATATATAAAAATCCTATTTTTACTTTGTTATTCAATATATAGAAATCGAATTTTTACTACGCTATTCTATATATAAGTTATGTTTTTCTTCATTTAAAAATATTGTCTTCCTTTCGTCAAAAATCTAAACTCCTTCAATCAAAAATCTAAACCTTATACCATTTAACAATCAAATCTTTAACTCGTAAAAATCAAAACTTTACCGTTAAAATCAAGGTTTTAACTATGCTTTGTCTAAAAGAAAACAGATTTAAAAAGGATGTTTTTAAATTACATTAAGCTAACTAATTATATTAAATTAAATTAAAAACTTACATTGTTAGAAGAGAGAGGGGGGGGTCTGCGCTCGGCGGCTGAGGTGAAGGGAATGGTCGAAGGCCTGGGTGCCAGGGGAGGGTCGGCGCGTCGCTTGGTTGAGGTCGCGGTGGTGCGGGGGTTAGGGCAGGCATCGGCTTCAGGAAATGGGGGGCTCGATCGTGAGGCAGCCTAGGGTGAGGGGGGATTCGAGGTTCGAACGAGGAAGAGGGTGGCTGAGGGTATCGGCGGAGGCAGGGCGGCGATCTGAGGAGGAGGCGCAGGCGATGGCCATCGTCGGGGGGGGGGGGGGGGGCTGCGCGATTCCATCGTGCTCTCCCTTTTTTTTCTGATTTTTATCGTGGGCGGGGGGGGGGGGGGGGGACAGTGTATAGAGGGAAGAAAAGGGGGGAATATTAAATTATTTAATTACTTTATTTCTTTAAAAAGTAACTTTTTATTTCGACCTCGAAACGAGGCCCACCGCCTGCCATCCATAGCGGTTTACCCCCATTCCGAACACAATGGGATATGTATCGCAAGCTGATTCGATCGTTTCGATCAGTTTCCGTTGAAATTACATTTAAATCATTATATTGAATTTCAAACGTACATTTAAAATTACCGGGGCCACATACTAACTAGAAAAATTCCCGAAAAATATTTTCTTGCTTCGTATTGACGATACGGTCCTAATAAAACTAGTTTCGTCGAATTCTGAGCCTATGTGAAAAAAGGCCATTTTCCAGTCGATTAAAATCAACTGAAACTGGTCAAACGCGTTTTCCTTTGCCATGCTCACATATTGATTCGGAAAATTATGAAATTTGGAATCTAGCAATAACTTTACATCACGGATCCAACAAAAGTGGTTTCGTCGAAATCCGAGGTCGTTTGCAAAATTTCCATTTTTAAGGGCCTGAATTCCATACCGACTATTCAGAATTTTCAACTGGACATATCTTTTGATCCCCGCTATGAAATTTCAATTTTTTGGATTCATTGGAAAGATATTATCAATTAGATCCTATGATTTTTGGTTTCACTAAAATCCGGTTTTTTTGCACCCGGTACATTCAATTGAAGTTTGAAATCGAATTATCGAACTACAGCGCCAATTTCAATTCCTTTTATAAATATAAATAAATATTTATATTCTAACGACGACGAATATAAATATATACGTTTGAATTATATTCAAAATAAATTTCTCGTCGATATTATTTATAATAATTCATTTTAAATAATCAAAATTGGCTAAAATTGCCAAAATAAAATTTTTAAACTGGCCCAGATTTTCGAGTTGTTACAAGTTGTTTAAATTATATGAATTTTGAATTTTGTAATTAATTCAAATACATGGACTTAAACGAAAATATAAGAAGCTAACTGTTAATAAATAATTGTGTAAACTTTGAAATGTCTATATCAAAATGTAAAATGACTGACGAAGTAATATAATGTGAGAGAAATAGTAAACAAGTATAAAACGATAAACTAATTTAAAAATAAAATATCTGAGGAGAAGTAAGGAGAAGAGAGAAAACTCCTAAAATTAATGAGAGAGCTTTAAAAGGTTCTGCTTTACTATTATTTAATAAATAAATCATAATATGCTCACTACAACAAAAACACCATATTACAACTTTAATTTTACAACGGTGGTAAAATCACCGTTGTAATAAATGTTTTTTTACAACTTTTCTCTAGAAAAGTAGTAATAAACTTATTTTTAACAATAGTGTTATTTTGATAGTTGAAATAAAACCCTATCACAACTTTTATTTTTTGACTGTTGTAATATATGACTACACTAAAAATTCGATAATTAATAAAAATATTAATACTCAATAACTATTGTTTAATTATAATAATAAATATTCATTTGAAAATATGTAATAACTAATATTAATAATTTCTTTTCGCTATAATAGATAACAAATAATAATTATGTATTATTATTAGAAATTAAAAATAAATAAATAAAAATTAGTTTTTAGTAATGAATAATTAATTTTAGTAATCAATAAATAAGAAGTAAGAATCACTAATTAAGAAATAAGAATCACTAATTAAGAAGTAATAATTAAATTATTGATTTTAAATATTTTAATAAAAATTTCAAGCAATTTATATAATATTCTATTACATTTTTTCATAAAATAAAAAAAAGAAAAATAAATTAATAATTGATAGTTTTAACAAATAACATTCTACTACAACTTTTCACTATAACCTGTTGTAATAAGTGACAATTTTTATAATTAACATTTTATAATTAGTATTTATGTAATAATAAATTAATAATTTCTATTAAATAATCAATAATTAGTAAATAATTTTTAACAACAAAAATTAATAATTGGTATAATAAGTAATAAATTATCAGTATTGTGAAATAATTAATAATTAATTTTTAGTGTTAAATAATTAAGATATAATCGTTAAAATTAATAATTAAGGAGTAATAAATAAGAAGTAATATTTAATATTAGTAATTAATTTGGGTAATTAATAATTAAAACGATTCTATTAGAAAATTTTACAAAATTATTTTCAGCATTTCTTTTTTCTACCAATTGTAATAGAGGCTTATTAAATATTAGTAATATCTAATATTTAATATTTAATAATATTAATATTTTAGTAATACTTAATAACCGATTTAGCCTTACAAATAAATAATAATTACTATTAAATAATAATTCCTCAATATTTAATAAATTGTAATTATTTTTTAATGATGATTGTTAAGCATTTAATAATGAGTAATTAGGTGATCAACATGCTGAATTTGCTTGACTCCGTGCATTGAATAAAGCCTATGAATATGTCATGCCTCTGGAAATAATCCTAGTCATCGCATTTAGTTGTTGGTGTTCTCTGACTAACTGTCGAATCTTGACTATCAAGCTTTGACGATGATTGTTGGGCACTGCGCTGCGGCACGGGTTCGGGGGCATCACCCCCGAAAAAAAATTAGACCCTTTTCTTCAAATTTAAATCATACTTGAATTTTTTTTTTTAATATACTTCTTGGCTTTGAAAATTAAAACACTTCGGCTTTCAAAAAAAGCATTTTGGCTCCAAATGAAAAATCAAAACACTTCCGAAACAAAACTTTTAGGATCCTATAAACCGAATTTTTCGCTCCCCTCCACAAGCCCGGTTGTATGTCCCCAAAATTTTTATCTTCCCTCCACAAGCCCGCTTTTCTAACCCAAATTTTCATGAACCCAATTAAATTTCGAGACCTAACCCTAGCTCTCGAGATCTTCAATGGCCGCCTCAAAAGGATTACGGTCTTCACCAGCCTCTAACACCACCGCCCCAATTAAATTCACGACTCACGAACCCAACACCACTGCCCCAATTAAACTCACGAGACCCAAGGGGCTGGAGAGGCGTTGGTCTAGGTGCAGGCAGTCGGCGACTTTCAAGTGGTCGGAGGAGGGATGCGTTGGTTATCGCAAGGGGTTGGAGAGGGTCGATCGCAAGGGGCTGGAAATAGGTGCCTCAGGTTGTTTGATTCATATATTGGTTTCTCTGATGCATAAAGTTCAAAAATATGTACCAATATCCATGAATGTCTCCCAGGTTGTTGCTTTTAACTATATTTTAATACATCTATCCTGTAGAAGACGTTTTTTTAGGAAGAAAATTGCCTTCTTCTGAATTGAATTTAAATTTTAAGTTGTTTTTATGTACTTTATCGGCCAAGCGTAGATCTCTTCTTGCCGAGCTTGTTAGAATTTATTGTAATGATTTCTTCTTGAGTTAGCATTAAGTATTAATTGTAAAGCTTATTCCATGTTAAGGTTGTTACATTTTTATGTTAGATTACTTACTAATTTTAGAGCTCTGTATGGTTACCAGACATACATGTTCAAGTATGACACTGTTTATGGTCAATGGAAACACCATGAAATCAAGGTGAAGGACTCCAAAACCCTTCTCTTTGGTGACAACCCAGTAGCTGTATTTGGTTGCAGGTTGGTGTCTTTAAAACTTTAGGAACTAATTTACTATCTGTACTTATAAATTTTATTGCACTTCTTGCTTGGTGCTAAACTTATCTGTGCTTGTTTTTATTAAGAAACCCTGAGGAGATCCCATGGGGTGAGGCTAGTGTTGATTATGTTGTTGAGTCAACTGGTGTCTTTACTGACAAGGACAAAGTTGCTGCTCACTTGAAGGTGAACATTTATCACAAACTGCATTGAAATTAACGAGTCGCTTATGCTTTGGTGTTGAGTTGTGAGTATATATATACATATGTTAAATGGTTGGTACAGTTAAATTTTGCTGATAACTGTATATGTTTTTCAGAGGAGTTGGCTATTTCAAACAAACCATCAACTGTTATGTTAGACTATAACTATCAGTTGACAAATTTTAGGATTTTGCTACGGAGACAAAATGAATTTTCAATCAAACCGTAAGAACAGGATATTTGGGGTTATTTGGAGAGAAAATGATATTTGGGGTTATTTGGAGGAATTCACCAGATCATTTTGGTAATTTGCTTTGTGATCCGTCATAGAATATTGATTTTGCCGTAGATTTTTACAAAATCATTTTTGATCCTTTGCATGCCATACTCGAGTGACCAACAAGGGGTGACCAGCGGAATTCTTGCAGTAATGTCATTATCAAATTTTGGTATTGTTGGCTTAAAAAAAACACTTTTTGTTCTTTTTCTAACAACAGACGTATTCTTATGCAATAGGTTTGATCACTGCAGTGAACTTGCACAAAAAAGATAAAGGGCATAAAGATTTCCTTGTTTTCGACTAGTGTACTCTCGTAGGGTATGCAACTTTTTGTAGATAACTTGTGCTTGTACTAAGTTGCTTTGTAACGGTCAAGCATGTAATAATGTACGAAATGTTGTCTAAAACTTATTGCTTGTAATACTGAATATTTGAGTATATTAACAAATTAGTTTGCAAATAATTGTAATATCGGATTTGCTTATGGGGTATTGATATATTTAGTGTATTGTTCTTTTCAGTTGAAAAAAATGTTTATTTTTTTAAAACCCAAATGTCAATCACAACGGTGCATAACAGTTGTAGTAGATTTTATTACAACGGTGCATAATTGTTGTAATAAAGTTTATTACAATGGTGGAAAAAAGTTGTAAAATATAAATATTACAACAGTGTTGCAACAGTGCAAAAAGTTGTAAAAGATATTAGTCTATTACAACTTTTTAATACACGACGGTTTGCCCACCGTTGTAAAATGTATATTACAATGGTGTTCCACCGTTGTAATAGGGTCATTTAGTTGTAGATAAAATTTACAGTTTACAACTTATGATCCATGTATATGAATTATTGTTAGACATCAAACATATAAAGATCCAAAACGTTAAATATTTTCACAAAAGTGTAACATAAAATAGATAATTTGATAAGTAATATGCATGTAAAGATGATGAAACATTAAAAAACTAAACAGTGGAACACATATGAATATATGATATGGTCATCTAACATGCCAAATTGACATAAATTGTTAAATGTTCAGTATGATTCTTTTCAAGTGTTCTATTTACACACAAGGAAAAAGAGCATCATTGTAAACCAAAATAAAATTTGGCTTTTAACAGGCTAATTAGAAAATAGAGACACTGACATATTTTAAGAGACTATTCTTTAAGTGATTTGAGTTCCAACTCAGATTCTCGCATGAGGTTAATTAATTTAGAGAATTTTTTAGTGTTAATTTTAGCAGTTAAATGAGAATAGGCTCAATTATTAAATAGCAATAGCAAGAGATTACAATGGCTAAATTTGAGTTTTTTATTATTATGGATTTGGGTTAGACACAAGTTTAAATTTTGGGCTAAAAATTGGAATCTCGATTGATATTTTAATATCTCATATCATTGACATATCGTCTCATATTACTATATTTCGAACGATATATACGAAACAAGATTTACTATTTGGTTTTGGGAGGAACCAAACGATATACCGGGTAGTATTTTTGAGTTTTGAAACAGTGGTTATGACTTAATTTGAAGCTTGGAGTAATGCAAAACTGAACCTCAAAGTCATTCAAAACGGAGTCTCAGCGCTTCACCCACGGTGAGGCTATGATTAGCGATGGTTGTGTTATGGAGAAACTTTTGAGTAGATGCATTGAAAATTGTATTCATATAGTCATAGATTTGCAATGATTATTTTTTACTGTGACAGATAATAAAAGGGGTACTTAGTTTAAAGAAAATAGTTCTCTCTCTCTCTCTCTCTCTCTATATATATATATATATATATATATATATATATATATATATATATATATATATATATCAAATGACAACTAAGTTTAATAATTAGATCATGGACAAATACCAATTTGTATTATGTCAAACTTAAGTTCATTTTAATTTATCATCATTTTTAAATTTACTAGAAAATAAAAAATAACCTCTAAAATTAAATGAAAAAAGTGATTTCAAAATTATCTTAGTCTGTATAAACGTATACATACAAACAGATCGGAAGGCTAAATGAATATAGTTTTATAACTAAAAAAATGTAACATTATATTGTATCATCTAAGCACAGAATTAAGTCATTTTAAAGCTAATCTTATTTAGCATAAAAAAACTATATTTAAAAAGTGAAGCAATATACATTTAGCTTTCCATGCATCTTGATTTTTTTTGTGTTCCTTTTTTCTATATTAACGAAACAAAATTCATTTCTTAATTAACATTATTATTTTTTAATCTTATTATCATAGGATAACATTTTTGTGTTATTCTTTATTATTTATAAAATACCAATGTGTACTATTAGTTTGAAATATTTGGATTTTTTTTCTTTAAAAAAAAAAAAAAAATGTGTGTTGAAACAAATATTCAGTTAAAAAATGTATGGTTATCTTGGCGTTAGATGATACTGAAGTTATTTCAATATCTTTATTGGATTTATGCTTGACGTCTGAATGACGCTGACATATTTTGATGTGTTTACATTTGACGTTGGGGTGACGTTGATACTCTCTGATACATTAATATTTTGGCATCAAAATGACATCGAAAAAGAGCATGTCGTTCTAAAGTGTTTATTGTTGGGTTGATGCCATCCTACTTCAACTTCTTTACACGTTTTACGACTTTGAGACGCCAATATGATGCTCTTACCTTTGTTTCTTATGTCGGTCGAGGTCTTAATTATCCGTATATGTTTTACATGTTCTCTAATAGTAGGAGATGATGTACATTTCCAATAGGAACATGACCTGCATTAGAACGGGTAGTACCTTTGGCGCAAGAAACATAAACGAGATGGATATCATAAACAACAAGTTATGGAGAATCTCTCCCCTGTTTGTGGTGGTCCTCAAATTCTTCACCCTGTCTAACTTAACTTCTTGTTTAATAAGATACGCATAAGATATGCAAACTCGTTTTTTTTAATACCGCCCGTACCCTACACGTGGGGCACTGCTGAAAACAAGGACGATCCAAAGACATATGATTGTTGACAAACCAACGGTGGCTAATATACTTTATGTCTGTGCATGCACACTCACGTCAATATTAAACGTCCAACTGGTAACAGATAGCGCAGTAAAACTTGATACATTACGATCCGATTCTAAATCCAGAAAAGAAACAGCACACTGATGAGACAGAGGAATCAAAGAGCATAGGATCCCATTGGAAGTGTAATACAAAAATAGCATGGCACTGCACAGCAGTGAAGTAGTACATATATTGTAAACTAGTGCAAGCATGGCATACGCTGTGTTGTTTCTTTCATTGTTGATTAGTGCACAGATTAATATATTTCGTCCTAGTTATACTTGTAAGCACACCAAGCAGAGTGCGCTTGTTTTTTACACTTGATTAGTGAAAATTTTGGACTTTTCAATCAGACAACCACTCGTTTTATTTAACATCAATAATTGTCTAGTGTTTTCCTTAATTAGATGTTAAGTACAAACATACACTTCTTAAAGAAGGGCGTGGTAAGCATTTTTATTTTTTTTGTTTTTAACAGTTTACACTGAAAAGGACTATTACAATATGTGAATATACATCCAGAAATTGTTTCCTATGCTCAAGTTTTTCTCTATTGATTGGTACTCTTAGCAAAAGTGTGAGCCACCACCCTTGTAATTAAAACATATCACCACATTTGTCAACATGGACTAACTGTGGCAGTCCAGCATAGGAAACTGAAAGTCTCCTCGCTCTATCAATATAACAAAGCAGGTGACTGAAATCCAGTGAGATTAGCCACGTAACCATTATTTTCCATTAATTCGGTAACATGAAAGATTCAAAGACGGTGTTACCGTTGCGGATTTTTTTTTTTTTTTTTGGCAAGGCTTACTGTTGCGGATTTTAATTCCAAACAACTGATATATCTACATCTTTTTGGAGAACAACTGTTTGCATCCTTGACCGTCTTAACTATTTAAAAATTTTGGCGATATATTTGTTTTACACTACCAAAACTATTGATTTGAATCAGATTATAATCAACACTAAAATTTGTAATAAGATTTCTTTAAAAATTCACAGAGCAGTACAATTACCCAAAAAGGTGTTTTGTATTAAATGAAAATATTCATCTTGAATTTTATGTATTTTAAACTAAAAAACAAATTGAAAGAGGCAAATTATAATTTTAAGTATCAATGCAGAAATTTAGTAGTGGTTCAATTTTTCTGGTTTGGAGCCTTAGGCAAGTGCCTGCTCCACCTTGCAATTGAGCCAGGGTGCCCTTTGGTATTGTTTCAATTCAATCATAGCTTGCTTAAGAAAATTTCAAACCTTGTTATTGTGCATCATTATTATGTCTTTCTTGTTTTTGATTAAATCATAGCCTGCTTAAAAGACTTCAAACCTTGTTATTTGCTGCAGGTGTATTATCATTGTATTATCAAAATGTATCATTGTATTGTAGAATCTATGTCTAGGATTAACTATCAGTTACTGTATTTCATATTTATTCTTCATTTACCACAGAAATAAGCACGTTTGAGTTTGTTTCCATTTAAGTTCCGTGATGTTTGCCACATGTTAAGTGAGATGGCCTTTATTTCATACTGTCCATAAAATGTTTCCTTTATCCTTCAGTACTCTGACCATAAACTTGTGAACTACATCGTCCACCATTACACTAGGTCAATATAATAACTAGTAATACCGTACAACGGTGGGAGAACCGACCGTTAGATGTTAAACATGGAATACAAAGTTGTTTTTTAAAACATTTTTCAAGTCAGAATTTATTAAAAAATGATATGATAGTTTAAGTGACAATGTAAGTAATTAAGATAGTGGAAATTCAATTAAACTGAATTTTACATGTAAACTAACTTATAGCTAAGACTATGCTATCAATGTATTGATTCGAATGTCACAACATATACACACATTTTTATCATATATCAAGTAGGATCAATGTAAATTTAATGTTTAGTCATTTACACCTCCATTTCTGGTTATCACTATCCTCATAGGCACCATTTTCCCCTTCAAAATCATAGTTTCAGTGTACTATTATTTACGTTCATGTTATCCATCCATGTTGTGTCATTCTTTATTGCGGTTACAACAGTAGTGGTATCAGGATATTGAGCGTCATTACTTTATTACTATCAGATGTTTTTCAAACCTCAAATTTAGTGGTTGGTTGAATGTTTGAATGTGTATCGAGAGCTAGTTTGGTGGCACTAGTGTCACCAAACACCACCCCCATGATTGGTGGAAATCAGGGAGGCCCATATGGGCCTTCCCTGATTTCCACCAATCAGGGGGTAGAGTCTGGTGACACTAATGTCACCAAACTCCTACTGATGTGTATCAATATCATGCACTGAATAACTGCAAAATGAACATACAATATTTTATATACGGCTATAAAGTGCAACAAAATTCATTAACGTTAAAAAATTATAACATATTTTTAGCTCACCTGGTATAGTTCTAATTGGTGTGCGCTCCACGGGACAAAACCTATGGCTATTTGTATGAATTTTAATTAACATATTATTAGTTATTTTCCCCTTCTCCCAATTACCGAGTTCAATAGTTTCAAACTGACCCATGGTCATGCCGCATACTCCAACCGACTACTAATTAACAATTCATTTTATCCTTCAGTTTTTTATAATTTTTTTGTACATCCCGTTGTAATTCTATACTTCCAAATATCTCAGGATCTCCATCTAGAACTCAAATCCTATTTTCTCAAACTTTCTCTTCCAATATGTTCACTATATATCAATCATTGATTTTTATATCACTACCGTAAATTTGATACTGATATAAAAATTTACAGCCATATAATAAAGATGCATGTATGATACCCATAACATAACAAGTACAAGCACTATTACTACACCTAGAAAAATACATAAAATGATAACGTAGCTAGTTCATATTCAGGCCCAATAGATAAGAATCATACAACCACAATCTGGATGTTATAAAGTTACATTTAATGAAGTACAAGAACATTGTTTGTAGCAAAGAATGCAACGACACTAACAAACTAAATCAGTAAGACTCGGATAAACAAAAATAATCAAATAATTTAGGCATGCAACCAAAATCAAGATTGATAGCTCAAGCAGAATCGGCAACAAATCCTTGTCCTTTAACTTGTGCAACACATTAGATGACATGGAAAGAGAGATAATCCTCCCACCTAAGAACACACAAGTGCAATCCAAGGTCAAAACATAAAAGATGGATGATATAAACACCAAAGTATTAATAAGATTACTGTACCAATAAGAAACCTTTAACGCACTTGCACATCAGTTTAGTTCACTTATAAGTATCAATAAAGCTTGGAGATCCATAGCAACTAGTTCACTATGCAGCATGTAACATCTTTAAGAACATGATAAAAGGAAGAGAAAAAGTCCATAAATTGTGAATCATACAACAAATGAGATTGCATCATAAAGTATAACGAGCATTAAGAGAAGCACAAACCTCAAGAAAACCAGTGGGAATTTCAACAAGACCTTGCAGAAGAAGTTTGACCTTTTTCAGCCTTTGAGATGGAACTGGAGTTATTATATAAAGTGAATCGTCTTTAAGATCTACTCCTCTGATGAGACCACCATATTCAGTAACAAAGAATGGCCACTTTTGCTGATCAATTGTATCAATTAAAATAGTTGTTTAATACCAGGGAAAAATCTTGTTAGACCTATCATTTTTAGGATATATTAAGTATCAGTACATATTTTTTTCCTTTGTTCTATAAGTCACTCTCGATATGCATAAATATCCTGATATTGTTCCTAAAACAAAGAAAAGATAAAATAACGGTAGTAATAAATGGATGATGACAATAGTGCCTAAATTTATGATTACGATCTGGGGGTTGGATAGTAATGATTGATGACAAAATCATAATAATAATCAATTAAGCCCAACCACTATGATTTTCACATGGAATTGTGAATCTTTCGATCAAAAGGATTAAACTTGGATGAAAATAGTTTATCTCAGTAAAATCTTCGTTTTGAAATGCTAAAGTGCAAATACTGATCTACATGGTCAATTACTTATATTTAGATAAATGGGTTTTTATTTCTATGTTCTAGTTCATGCCACAGGAGGATGATTCATTCAAATAAATCAAACAAACAATTTACCCATCAGTTAAAAGCAAATAAATGGAATACATAATTTATACCTAAACTAACATACCAAGGTATAGGATACTCTGAAATTGTTAGCTCCTCAAAATCAACTGCCAATCCAACTATTGTAGCATTTAAGCTGTGAAACAATTCACTTTGAGGAACCTAAAGGGAAATAAAAATGAGTATCATCAATAATGAAATAAGGTTAGCTCATGCAAGCTTAAATGTGTTATATATTGCACAACAGCCATGTAGTTAAATGCTCATAATGCTTACAATAGCTGTGTTTCAAGTATGCATAAGTTTTATACAAACCTCACATTGTAGATGCTTGATATTCAATTTTGATATAGGAACTTCATATGGAGTAAGTGAAGCCAAAGCGATGGCTTCTTTGTTAGTTTCTACACTGAAGCCGATTGGAAAACATTGCTTGAAGTATTAAAAAAAAGCCTATACTCCCGCAAAACTTTAAAAAAAAAATTCATCAAAACCCTGTAAAGAACATAACGGACTTGTAAATATCTGTAACCATGTAATGCTTATTTTTCAAGTTTATCATGTTCATGCAGTGGTCAATTTTGAAACCAAGACACATCTGAAATGACCATTGGAATTTAGACAAAACCATAGATACAAGTAGCTCCTAACGTATCCTTTAGTTCTGAAAAGATGTTGCTAACTTAATCATATATCTCCTTAGGCTACTCAAGATTCCACAGCTTCAAAAACACACATTCACACATTATTGTCTGCAAGCAAGGCAAAATCATAGATACACTAGAAAGAATAAACAAAATATAAAATAGTCTTATATTACATAATTTAACAAATAATGTATATTTTGGTGATTAGTAGACCTTGTACTTATGGACTAAACCTCAAAGACTACAACCAATAGAGTACAACAAAATCAAATTTAATTATGTAAAATGCCATTTCTTCAAATTGATTATATTAAAGAAAGCACTAAAGAGAAAAGAAAATTATATTAAACAACTTACAATATTCCCTCGTAAAGTTAACATTAACACCAAATGCAATCTTTTCAATTTGTTAAATTTAAGGATAGTTGTAATGGATATTCTTAAAGGAGCACGATGCAAAACAAAAGAAGATCAACGAGGGCAGGTTTACCATAGATAACATGAAAAAAAATAACAAATTTATTCATGTTTTATTTTAATGATCATGAGGGAAAATCACATTACTTGATCTAATGTGGCTCCAACACATTTTCTCTGGACGTCAATGAAATCATTACATATCAATAGTAACATAACTTGCATTCTGATCCATCTAAATAAAATGATCATTATATTTGGCTCCTCAACTAGTTAATTAAGTTTTAACCATTCATGAAACAAACAAATGGGCCATTTATTTTTCTGTATGCACAGTACTTCAAGCTATAAACACCATAACAGTCCAAACAGTATCGTTTAAGTTTATAAAAAAAAATGAAAACAACACAGAGTTGAACAAACACCATACATGTATTACCTTAAGGAAAGATGCTTTGTTCTTTTTGCTAAACAAAATCGCTTTTTGACAAGTTAATCTAGCACCTCAGAAAATAATCAAGTAACTGAAATCAAATACGTAAAGCGCCGCAACAATGTTCTTGCAAAAAAGAAATACAATGAATACATCTTGAATAGACAATTAACCAAATGAACGATTACAGCCTTTCATTCGCGACATGATTACATCTTGAATAGACAATGAAT
The DNA here is from genome assembly GCA_030737875.1 of Allium sativum. Taxonomy (NCBI): domain Eukaryota; kingdom Viridiplantae; phylum Streptophyta; class Magnoliopsida; order Asparagales; family Amaryllidaceae; genus Allium; species Allium sativum. The sequence continues at coordinate 11,658,348 of JASFAX010000035.1, forward strand.
AAAGGGCAGTAGATCTCCTAATTGGTATAATAAAATTTTGCACCAACAGTTAAAAAACATCAGCTTTTACAGAAATCATACATCCAGTCCACAAAAAAATTTGCATATTTAGATCGAGTTTGTTTCTATTATTATAAACACTAACTTCGTCTTGACTCTTTCACATGTATCATACACTACTGATCGAAAGGAAGTTAATATTCCATAGCTTTTACAAATTTATTTCATAAATGCTCATTCGTTGGTTTTCTTCTTTACGTTATACCCGATCCAAATTTGCCTTTAAACTATAGTATACAATTATGATTTAATTTTTGTTAGTCAAATTTCAGGTATAATCACACCAAAAAAACACATAAAGGATCTGAAAATTTACCACATTAACTGTAAGTATGTTGAAAACAAACTGATAATCGCATTGACTATTATTTAAAGAATTTAAACTCTAAGCTTTATTTCCGTACTGTTTAGGTATATAATATAAAATTAAAAAATATTTGATAAAATTTATTCTAATTAAGACGGACCCCAAACCTTGAAAAACATATTATCTTAGTTTATAATCATGAAACATGAGAAAAGAAATAATAGCATGCCACATATTTTAAAATAGAGAAAGACAAACCTGCAACAAAGTAAAAATTGTTAACATGTAATCATCAAAATAAGATATACAAATAATACATTCTTTCAAAAGCGTTAAAATTTGAAAGAAAAAAAAAGCTAATATGGGAGATTGGCACTAGTAAAAGCAAAATTGAGTTGAGCGGTGAGCCAAGGAGATAGTTTACTATCATTGACAGAAAGTAGCATTTATGTAGTGCCTAAGTCAAATATTATTAGATTTACTTCAATCTAATCGAATCTATTTCTTTAACAACATTCAATTTTTAATCACTCATCTTTGTCCAATTTGGCAACTATATCTAGCATCAAATGATTTAGATGTAAGTTATGTTATCTAGTAAACAAGTCAGTGGATTGATGAGAAGCATGAGCCCTTTGATCTTGTAAATGCAAGATGAAGTATTTCAATAATTATTATAATTAAGGTTTTTGAAATGGAACTAAAAATGCGTTCTTTTTCCTTCTTCAAACTGATTATACAATCAAGATAATTCTAGTAACAAGTAATGTCCCCTTCAACCAATTAATTTGTTGTTATGTTTGCATGACTCAATCAGAATCTCTTTTGTTGCTACTGAATTTCAAAGCTCATTAAGCTTCAGCCATGTGAAAAGGATTTTCCTCTAATTTGTTACTTGAATGCATGACTGTTGCAAAAAGAATGAACATTAGAAATGACGGTGCCCAAGTACTTAAACTTTGTGTATATATTCCTAATTTCTTAAGTACACCTTAATTTGTTCATCATCTATTTAAGCATGTTCAGTTAGTTAATTTCTCAACATTCCATATTTTACTAGCACATTGGAATACGAGACTTTTTTGTAAGACTAAAAAAAGCTAAACCTAAGGAGTAATCAAATAATAATTTATGGAAATCAATATCGATTTCATAATTCATAGGGCAACCACAATACTCAACATCAGTTAACAACACCATATTTAGCAATGTCAAAATTGAAAAAAAAAAATCCTTTTTCTTTTCTTTTTAACAGTGCAGTAATAACAAAGGAAAGGAAGAACTGTTGAAAGTACCTGATCCACCCGAGCAGGAAGCGATTCAGCAACAAAAGTAGGAATCTTTGTTACCGTTTTGGATGATCTCGTAGATGATGATGCGATCTGAGCCAGAGAGGAAAACTCAAGGAGTTTGGCGAGGTTTGGATGGCGGATCTTCGCTAGGGTTTCGAGTTCAGTGCGGAACTTGGTTGAAGGTGAACGCGGGTCCAAGTTTACTCCAGTGAATTTGAATTAGATTTACGTTAGGAGAGAAAGCAGGTATTGTATGCGAAGAAAGAGGAGTCCGATATGAAATTTGAATTGAGAATTGAAAGGGAGAGAAGCGTGGAAGAAAAAATAATCGGGGGAGAAAACAGCAGCGAGAAAGAAGATAACACGGAACTTATTTTTAGCCTTCAGAGAAATCCATTTTGACCGGTGACAACTTTTTAATTATTAACTAGAACTCAAAATTAGATAATAAGAACTCGTTATTTTATAAATAATACAATAGTGTTTGCCTTATTTTATTATCAAATATATCCCTATTTTTCGATGAAAAACAAAGATAAAATACTCGAGTTTCATGAAAAAAGGTCTTTATTGGATTACCGGTGACTTATGCCCTACCATAGCGTTACTATCCCATATAGCTAAAAGAGCTTATTCAATTCATGAATTTACAGTGTTCCATTATGAGCCCAAAGCATATATGGCCTTCTTTTGAATTGTGTGTACTCATGAAACTATATATTGAGATTGAGCGCATGCATGAAAAGATGGTCCATAGAAATGTGCATGTAAGCCACAAAACACAAAAGGGTTTCGAACCCAGTGAATAAAGATTACAATAATCATCCTGATTATATGATGAGGCATTCAAATGTGTAATTGTTGGAAAATGAATGAGCAAAGAAAGAGAAAAGTGGGAAGAAGAAGAAATAGGGGTAGCAACATTTAAAGTCCCACATCATAGAAATATTAGCACAATCTCTCCTTATATATTAGAAGCCAAAAAGGCTTATGTAAAATAAAAAAAAAAGAGGGATGATAAAAGGATGTGGACTTGGCCATATTAAATACATTAAAAAGTCAAAGATAAGGGCCTTGGGGCTCTTGGGGTCTCCTGATTGGATATGGCCGACGTTGCTGATTGGGCTAGTGCACTGACATGAGAATATATTTTTTCTCAGAATTTTAAATGGTGTGTCTGTTCAGTTCAGAATTCGAAAGGAATGTCTGTTAACTGAACGAGTACAACCATTTGAATTCTCAGCATATGCATATTAATAACAGAGCGGTTAAAGGGTCGCAACCTTTCCTATTCTGACGGTTACTGATGCATGCGAACAGGCACTCCTCCTTGCCTATATATACACAGCCCAAAACAAAGACAGAACTCACTTTTTCTGCTGAATTATACCTTCTTCTTCAACGTAATTCTCTGATCTACTTTCTATAACCAACTTCAGTTCGTCGGAGCTCCGTTTGCTGGCACTAAGCTACGGAGTTGGTCCGTTTAATCCTGGGAAACAAATTGCAACTACGTCGATTGGTGTATACGACGGCAATATTGTTTCAAGGAAACAGAAAAGTTCTGGACTCGGACATTATTTAAACAGAATACTTTCTGTTTATCTTTGATTTTATGCACAAATCGGTTACGCTTTCTATGATTATTATAAACATAGTTTGACGTGACAATTGTGACATAATTGACTAACAGTGATTGTTGTTGCTGTCTGTTTGTAATACAGTTGTGTAATTACAAAAGTTCTAACATTCTTGAAACAATATTTTGTTGCAGATGACGAAAAACAGCAGCACTGATTCTGCACCGATTCAGACGGTGAAAACTGCTCAGCCAGCGCCTGTGCTTCCGACAATGGCTCTGTCTCATGGCGAAAGGCCAGAGAAGTTCAATGGAATCAATTTCAAGCGCTGGCAACAGAAAATGTTGTTTTATTTAACAACACTAAGCCTTGCAAGGTTTCTGACTGAAGAGGCTCCTGTGGTAGACGAACTCGAACCTGACGCTACTAAAGTAGAGGCACTTAATATCTGGACAAATTCAGATTTCATGTGCAAAAACTATATTCTGAATGGTCTGGATGATAGCCTCTACAATGTCTATTGTACTTTTGCAACGTCCAAACAACTCTGGTTGGCTCTGGAAAAGAAGTACAAAACTGAAGATCCAGGCATGAAGAAATTCATTGCTGGAAAATTTCTAGACTTCAAAATGGTTGACTCAAAGACGGTGATAAGTCAAGCTCAAGAACTGCAACTTATCATCCGTCAATTAGAAGATGAAAAGATGACTCTTAGCGAGACTTTTCAAGTTGCTGCAACCATTGAGAAATTGTCTCCTTCTTGGAAGGACTTTAAAAATTACCTTAAGCACAAGCGTAAGGAAATGACAATGGAAGATCTCATAGTTCGGCTTCGCATTGAGGAAGATAACAGAAATTCTGAGAAAAAGATTTCTCAGAATATTGCTGCCAAAGCAAATGTTGTTGAGTCAGACAAAACTAACAAAAGGAAAAGGGAGAATGCTCCTAAGAAGTCAAAGAAATTTCTGGGTTCTTGCCACAACTGTGGAAAGAAGGGGCACAAAGCAGCCAAATGTCGTGCGCCTAAAAAGAAGAAGTTGGAAGCAAATACGGCTGATGTTTCGAAAGGCATTTCTGATCTTGATTTATGTGCAGTAATATCAGAATGCAACCTTATTGGCAACTCAAAGGAATGGTTTGTAGACACTGGAGCCACTCGACACATATGTGCTAACAAGTGGATGTTTACAACATATAAAACTGCAACTGATGCTGAACAACTTTTTATGGGCAATTCTTCCACTTCCAAGGTCGAAGGCAAAGGAAAAGTTGTGCTGAAACTGACTTCTGGAAAGGAACTGACTTTAAATGATGTTCTCCATGTTTCAGAAATTCGCAAGAACCTGATTTCAGGATCGTTGCTGAGCAAGCATGGCTTCAAATTGATCTTTGAAGCTGACAAATTTGTTCTTTCCAAGAATGGGATGGTTTATTTAAAGCAAATGTAACCACTATTGTACCACGCACTGAAATGAATGAAAGTGAATCTTCTGCTTATATTGTTGAATCTTCTAACATATGGCATTCTAGATTAGGGCATGTAAACTTTGATACATTGCGAAAATTGATTAATCTAGAATTTATACCAAAATGCAATATAGATTCCAACTATAAATGTCAAGTTTGTGCAGAAGCAAAATTGACAAGAACCTCGTTTCATCATGTTGAACGAGTGACAGAACCTCTAGACTTAATACATACTGATGTATGCGATTTGAAAATGTGTCAAACTAGAGGTGGAAAAAGGTACTTTATTACATTCATTGATGATTGTACCAGATACTGTCATGTGTATCTCCTTAGAAGTAAGGACGAAGCATTCGAAATGTTTAAACAGTATAAGGCAGAAGTTGAGAATCAACTCAACAAGAAAATAAAATCTTTAAGAAGTGATAGAGGAGGAGAATACGAGTCTCCATTTGAGGAATTCTGTGCTGAACATGGAATTATACATCAAACTACAGCCCCGTATTCACCTCAATCCAACGGTATAGCCGAACGGAAAAATAGAACTCTTAAAGAAATGATGAATGCCTTACTAATTAGCTCTGGCTTGCCTGATAACTATTGGGGAGAAGCTATTCTTTCGGCAAATCATATTTTAAATAAAATACCCCGAAAGAAAATATCTAAATCTCCTCATGAACTTTGGAAAAACAGACCACCATCCTACAAATACCTAAAAGTGTGGGGGTGTCTTGCCAAAGTAGAGGTACCAAAACCAAAGAAGGTCAAAATTGGACCAAAAACAATTGATTGTGTATTCATTGGATATGCACAAAACAGTGCTGCATATCGATTTTTGGTACACAAATCTGAAATTGATGATATTCATGAAAATACCATCATTGAGTCGATAAATGCTAGATTTTTCGAACATGTATTTCCCTTGAAACATGGTACTGAAAATCATGCACCTAAGAGACCAAGGGAAATTGAAGTTCCTTACTCCATTGAGGGCGCTGAACAAAATAACACTCAGCAAAGTAGTGTTGAGCAGCAAGTGGAGGAACCAAGAAAAAGTAAAAGGTCAAGGACTTTAAAAACCTTTGGACCGGACTTCTATACATTTATGTTAGAAGATGATCCATTGACATACAAACAAGCTATGTCTTCCAACGATGCCCCTTATTGGAAGGAGGCAATTAACAATGAAATTGAATCCATTATGTCGAATCATACATGGGAATTGGTTGATTTACCTCAAGGATGTAAGGCCTTAGGTAATAAATGGATATTTAAAAAGAAATTGAAACCTGATGGTTCAATAGACAAGTACAAAGCTCGTCTGGTAGTCCAAGGATTTAGACAAAAGGAAGACCTGGACTATTTCGATACATATTCACCTGTAACGAGGATAACGTCAATTAGAATGCTCATTGCAATTGCATCCGTACATGACTTGGAAATACATCAAATGGATGTTAAAACTGCATTCTTGAATGGTGAATTAGAGGAGGAAATCTATATGAAACAACCTGAAGGATTTCTAAGCTCAGAAAATGAGCATAAAGTTTGCAAACTGGTAAAATCACTTTATGGCCTTAAGCAAGCTCCAAAACAGTGGCATGAGAAGTTTGACAATACTATGTTATCAAATGGATTCACGATAAATGAATCAGATAAATGTGTGTACATAAAACATACACACATTGGATATGTCATTGTTTGTCTTTATGTTGATGACCTATTGATCCTAGGCAACAACAAGGCCATAATAACATCTACAAAGGATATGTTATCCTCTAGATTCTATATGAAAGACCTAGGACTGGCTGATGTAATATTGGGTGTAAAAATTCTGAGAACACCACAGGGATATGCATTATCCCAATCGCATTACATCACCAAAATACTTGAGAAATTCAAGCAATATAATGTAACTATTGCAAAATCACCAGTAGATATGAACCAAAATTGGGTAAAGAACACTGGTGACGGTATTTACCAATTGGAATACTCTCGTATACTAGGAAGTATCATGTATGTTATGAACTGTACTAGGTCTGATATCGCATATGCTGTAAGCAAACTAAGTAGATTTACCAGCAATCCTGGTAAACATCACTGGAAAGCGATAATCAGAGTTCTAGGATATCTAAAGTATACACAGAGTTATGGTCTATACTATACAAACTATCCTTCAATAGTGGAAGGATACGGTGATGCAAATTGGATCACTGGATCAAATGATACAAAGTCTACAAGTGGATACGTGTTCACATTAGGAAATGGAGCAATTTCATGGAAATCATCCAAACAGACTTGTATCGCTAGATCTACGATGGAATCAGAGTTTATTGCACTAGATAAGACTGCAGAAGAAGCAGAATGGATTCGAAGCTTCTTAGAAGACATTCCTAATTGGAGCAAACCTATGCCTCCAATATGTATACATTGTGATAGTCAATCAGCTATTGGAAGAGCTAATAGTACACTATACAATGGTAAATCTAGGCATATTCGTCGTAGACATAAAACGATAAGACAACTTCTCTCTAATGGGGTTATCACAATAGATTACATTCGATCTAAAGATAACTTAGTGGATCCACTTACAAAAGGCTTGCCAAGAGAGAAAGTTCAAACCTTATCGAAGGGAATGGGGCTAAGGCCTATAGACTAAAGGTTTTTCTGAAATGGAAACCCCACCTAGTTGACTGGAGATCCCAAGATCTAGGTTCAAAGGGACAACGAAGTTTTAGAGAAACTTGATGGCACTGTTATACAAAAACCATTCCTATGATAAGTCAGTGCATTATATGTTGAATAAGGATAAGTATTAGTACTTTTAATGATGTCTGTATTTGAGGAATTAAAGAATACCCTTTACAGAATCACCTACGTAAGTGCGAAGGCGCCGCTTCAAAGAGAATTATGAGGCCAAATTCTCTAAGCACTTATGAGACCAGGCAGGTGTTCAAGGCAAAAACGAACACATACAGAGAACGAAGGGTTATAAGAAACATTTATCGTGTGTTATCTACTTTAGAATTACACAAAAGGCTTACAGTTCAAGGACAGTCTATGTCTACTGATTCGCCGGTGATTCAAATAGGTAATCACTAGGAAAGTTCAAAGCCCTTGTGCTACTTTAACCGATGCGATAAATGGTTCGTGAAACTAAGATCGATTGCTCATTCATGTGGGGGATTGTTGGAAAATGAATGAGCAAAGAAAGAGAAAAGTGGGAAGAAGAAGAAATAGGGGTAGCAACATTTAAAGTCCCACATCATAGAAATATTAGCACAATCTCTCCTTATATATTAGAAGCCAAAAAGGCTTATGTAAAATAAAAAAAAGAGAGGGATGATAAAAGGATGTGGACTTGGCCATATTAAATACATTAAAAAGTCAAAGATAAGGGCCTTGGGCCTTGGGGCTCTTGGGGTCTCCTGATTGGATATGGCCGACGTTGCTGATTGGGCTAGTGCACTGACATGAGAATATATTTTTTCTCAGAATTTTAAATGGTGTGTCTGTTCAGTTCAGAATTCGAAAGGAATGTCTGTTAACTGAACGAGTACAACCATTTGAATTCTCAGCATATGCATATTAATAACAGAGCGGTTAAAGGGTCGCAACCTTTCCTATTCTGACGGTTACTGATGCATGCGAACAGGCACTCCTCCTTGCCTATATATACACAGCCCAAAACAAAGACAGAACTCACTTTTTCTGCTGAATTATACCTTCTTCTTCAACGTAATTCTCTGATCTACTTTCTATAACCAACTTCAGTTCGTCGGAGCTCCGTTTGCTGGCACTAAGCTACGGAGTTGGTCCGTTTAATCCTGGGAAACAAATTGCAACTACGTCGATTGGTGTATACGACGGCAATATTGTTTCAAGGAAACAGAAAAGTTCTGGACTCGGACATTATTTAAACAGAATACTTTCTGTTTATCTTTGATTTTATGCACAAATCGGTTACGCTTTCTATGATTATTATAAACATAGTTTGACGTGACAATTGTGACATAATTGACTAACAGTGATTGTTGTTGCTGTCTGTTTGTAATACAGTTGTGTAATTACAAAAGTTCTAACATTCTTGAAACAATATTTTGTTGCAGATGACGAAAAACAGCAGCACTGATTCTGCACCGATTCAGACGGTGAAAACTGCTCAGCCAGCGCCTGTGCTTCCGACAATGGCTCTGTCTCATGGCGAAAGGCCAGAGAAGTTCAATGGAATCAATTTCAAGCGCTGGCAACAGAAAATGTTGTTTTATTTAACAACACTAAGCCTTGCAAGGTTTCTGACTGAAGAGGCTCCTGTGGTAGACGAACTCGAACCTGACGCTACTAAAGTAGAGGCACTTAATATCTGGACAAATTCAGATTTCATGTGCAAAAACTATATTCTGAATGGTCTGGATGATAGCCTCTACAATGTCTATTGTACTTTTGCAACGTCCAAACAACTCTGGTTGGCTCTGGAAAAGAAGTACAAAACTGAAGATCCAGGCATGAAGAAATTCATTGCTGGAAAATTTCTAGACTTCAAAATGGTTGACTCAAAGACGGTGATAAGTCAAGCTCAAGAACTGCAACTTATCATCCGTCAATTAGAAGATGAAAAGATGACTCTTAGCGAGACTTTTCAAGTTGCTGCAACCATTGAGAAATTGCCTCCTTCTTGGAAGGACTTTAAAAATTACCTTAAGCACAAGCGTAAGGAAATGACAATGGAAGATCTCATAGTTCGGCTTCGCATTGAGGAAGATAACAGAAATTCTGAGAAAAAGATTTCTCAGAATATTGCTGCCAAAGCAAATGTTGTTGAGTCAGACAAAACTAACAAAAGGAAAAGGGGGAATGCTCCTAAGAAGTCAAGGAAATTTCTGGGTTCTTGCCACAACTATGGAAAGAAGGGGCACAAAGCAGCCGAATGTCGTGCGCCTAAAAAGAAGAAGTTGGAAGCAAATACGGCTGATGTTTCGAAAGGCATTTCTGATCTTGATTTATGTGCAGTAATATCAGAATGCAACCTTATTGGCAACTCAAAGGAATGGTTTGTAGACACTGGAGCCACTCGACACATATGTGCTAACAAGTGGATGTTTACAACCTATAAAACTGCAACTGATGCTGAACAACTTTTTATGGGCAATTCTTCCACTTCCAAGGTCGAAGGCAAAGGAAAAGTTGTGCTGAAACTGACTTCTGGAAAGGAACTGACTTTAAATGATGTTCTCCATGTTTCAGAAATTCGCAAGAACCTGATTTCAGGATCGTTGCTGAGCAAGCATGGCTTCAAATTGATCTTTGAAGCTGACAAATTTGTTCTTTCCAAGAATGGGATGGTTTATTTAAAGCAAATGTAACCACTATTGTACCACGCACTGAAATGAATGAAAGTGAATCTTCTGCTTATATTGTTGAATCTTCTAACATATGGCATTCTAGATTAGGGCATGTAAACTTTGATACATTGCGAAAATTGATTAATCTAGAATTTATACCAAAATGCAATATAGATTCCAACTATAAATGTCAAGTTTGTGCAGAAGCAAAATTGACAAGAACCTCGTTTCATCATGTTGAACGAGTGACAGAACCTCTAGACTTAATACATACTGATGTATGCGATTTGAAAATGTGTCAAACTAGAGGTGGAAAAAGGTACTTTATTACATTCATTGATGATTGTACCAGATACTGTCATGTGTATCTCCTTAGAAGTAAGGACGAAGCATTCGAAATGTTTAAACAGTATAAGGCAGAAGTTGAGAATCAACTCAACAAGAAAATAAAATCTTTAAGAAGTGATAGAGGAGGAGAATACGAGTCTCCATTTGAGGAATTCTGTGCTGAACATGGAATTATACATCAAACTACAGCCCCGTATTCACCTCAATCCAACGGTATAGCCGAACGGAAAAATAGAACTCTTAAAGAAATGATGAATGCCTTACTAATTAGCTCTGGCTTGCCTGATAACTATTGGGGAGAAGCTATTCTTTCGGCAAATCATATTTTAAATAAAATACCCCGAAAGAAAATATCTAAATCTCCTCATGAACTTTGGAAAAACAGACCACCATCCTACAAATACCTAAAAGTGTGGGGGTGTCTTGCCAAAGTAGAGGTACCAAAACCAAAGAAGGTCAAAATTGGACCAAAAACAATTGATTGTGTATTCATTGGATATGCACAAAACAGTGCTGCATATCGATTTTTGGTACACAAATCTGAAATTGATGATATTCATGAAAATACCATCATTGAGTCGATAAATGCTAGATTTTTCGAACATGTATTTCCCTTGAAACATGGTACTGAAAATCATGCACCTAAGAGACCAAGGGAAATTGAAGTTCCTTACTCCATTGAGGGCGCTGAACAAAATAACACTCAGCAAAGTAGTGTTGAGCAGCAAGTGGAGGAACCAAGAAAAAGTAAAAGGTCAAGGACTTTAAAAACCTTTGGACCGGACTTCTATACATTTATGTTAGAAGATGATCCATTGACATACAAACAAGCTATGTCTTCCAACGATGCCCCTTATTGGAAGGAGGCAATTAACAATGAAATTGAATCCATTATGTCGAATCATACATGGGAATTGGTTGATTTACCTCAAGGATGTAAGGCCTTAGGTAATAAATGGATATTTAAAAAGAAATTGAAACCTGATGGTTCAATAGACAAGTACAAAGCTCGTCTGGTAGTCCAAGGATTTAGACAAAAGGAAGACCTGGACTATTTCGATACATATTCACCTGTAACGAGGATAACGTCAATTAGAATGCTCATTGCAATTGCATCCGTACATGACTTGGAAATACATCAAATGGATGTTAAAACTGCATTCTTGAATGGTGAACTAGAGGAGGAAATCTATATGAAACAACCTGAAGGATTTCTAAGCTCAGAAAATGAGCATAAAGTTTGCAAACTGGTAAAATCACTTTATGGCCTTAAGCAAGCTCCAAAACAGTGGCATGAGAAGTTTGACAATACTATGTTATCAAATGGATTCACGATAAATGAATCAGATAAATGTGTGTACATAAAACATACACACATTGGATATGTCATTGTTTGTCTTTATGTTGATGACCTATTGATCCTAGGCAACAACAAGGCCATAATAACATCTACAAAGGATATGTTATCCTCTAGATTCTATATGAAAGACCTAGGACTGGCTGATGTAATATTGGGTGTAAAAATTCTGAGAACACCACAGGGATATGCATTATCCCAATCGCATTACATCACCAAAATACTTGAGAAATTCAAGCAATATAATGTAACTATTGCAAAATCACCAGTAGATATGAACCAAAATTGGGTAAAGAACACTGGTGACGGTATTTACCAATTGGAATACTCTCGTATACTAGGAAGTATCATGTATGTTATGAACTGTACTAGGCCTGATATCGCATATGCTGTAAGCAAACTAAGTAGATTTACCAGCAATCCTGGTAAACATCACTGGAAAGCGATAATCAGAGTTCTAGGATATCTAAAGTATACACAGAGTTATGGTCTATACTATACAAACTATCCTTCAATAGTGGAAGGATACGGTGATGCAAATTGGATCACTGGATCAAATGATACAAAGTCTACAAGTGGATACGTGTTCACATTAGGAAATGGAGCAATTTCATGGAAATCATCCAAACAGACTTGTATCGCTAGATCTACGATGGAATCAGAGTTTATTGCACTAGATAAGACTGCAGAAGAAGCAGAATGGATTCGAAGCTTCTTAGAAGACATTCCTAATTGGAGCAAACCTATGCCTCCAATATGTATACATTGTGATAGTCAATCAGCTATTGGAAGAGCTAATAGTACACTATACAATGGTAAATCTAGGCATATTCGTCGTAGACATAAAACGATAAGACAACTTCTCTCTAATGGGGTTATCACAATAGATTACATTCGATCTAAAGATAACTTAGTGGATCCACTTACAAAAGGCTTGCCAAGAGAGAAAGTTCAAACCTTATCGAAGGGAATGGGGCTAAGGCCTATAGACTAAAGGTTTTTCTGAAATGGAAACCCCACCTAGTTGACTGGAGATCCCAAGATCTAGGTTCAAAGGGACAACGAAGTTTTAGAGAAACTTGATGGCACTGTTATACAAAAACCATTCCTATGATAAGTCAGTGCATTATATGTTGAATAAGGATAAGTATTAGTACTTTTAATGATGTCTGTATTTGAGGAATTAAAGAATACCCTTTACAGAATCACCTACGTAAGTGCGAAGGCGCCGCTTCAAAGAGAATTATGAGGCCAAATTCTCTAAGCACTTATGAGACCAGGCAGGTGTTCAAGGCAAAAACGAACACATACAGAGAACGAAGGGTTATAAGAAACATTTATCGTGTGTTATCTACTTTAGAATTACACAAAAGGCTTACAGTTCAAGGACAGTCTATGTCTACTGATTCGCCGGTGATTCAAATAGGTAATCACTAGGAAAATTCAAAGCCCTTGTGCTACTTTAACCGATGCGATAAATGGTTCGTGAAACTAAGATCGATTGCTCATTCATGTGGGGGATTGTTGGAAAATGAATGAGCAAAGAAAGAGAAAAGTGGGAAGAAGAAGAAATAGGGGTAGCAACATTTAAAGTCCCACATCATAGAAATATTAGCACAATCTCTCCTTATATATTAGAAGCCAAAAAGGCTTATGTAAAATAAAAAAAAGAGAGGGATGATAAAAGGATGTGGACTTGGCCATATTAAATACATTAAAAAGTCAAAGATAAGGGCCTTGGGCCTTGGGGCTCTTGGGGTCTCCTGATTGGATATGGCCGACGTTGCTGATTGGGCTAGTGCACTGACATGAGAATATATTTTTTCTCAGAATTTTAAATGGTGTGTCTGTTCAGTTCAGAATTCGAAAGGAATGTCTGTTAACTGAACGAGTACAACCATTTGAATTCTCAGCATATGCATATTAATAACAGAGCGGTTAAAGGGTCGCAACCTTTCCTATTCTGACGGTTACTGATGCATGCGAACAGGCACTCCTCCTTGCCTATATATACACAGCCCAAAACAAAGACAGAACTCACTTTTTCTGCTGAATTATACCTTCTTCTTCAACGTAATTCTCTGATCTACTTTCTATAACCAACTTCAGTTCGTCGGAGCTCCGTTTGCTGGCACTAAGCTACGGAGTTGGTCCGTTTAATCCTGGGAAACAAATTGCAACTACGTCGATTGGTGTATACGACGGCAATATTGTTTCAAGGAAACAGAAAAGTTCTGGACTCGGACATTATTTAAACAGAATACTTTCTGTTTATCTTTGATTTTATGCACAAATCGGTTACGCTTTCTATGATTATTATAAACATAGTTTGACGTGACAATTGTGACATAATTGACTAACAGTGATTGTTGTTGCTGTCTGTTTGTAATACAGTTGTGTAATTACAAAAGTTCTAACATTCTTGAAACAATATTTTGTTGCAGATGACGAAAAACAGCAGCACTGATTCTGCACCGATTCAGACGGTGAAAACTGCTCAGCCAGCGCCTGTGCTTCCGACAATGGCTCTGTCTCATGGCGAAAGGCCAGAGAAGTTCAATGGAATCAATTTCAAGCGCTGGCAACAGAAAATGTTGTTTTATTTAACAACACTAAGCCTTGCAAGGTTTCTGACTGAAGAGGCTCCTGTGGTAGACGAACTCGAACCTGACGCTACTAAAGTAGAGGCACTTAATATCTGGACAAATTCAGATTTCATGTGCAAAAACTATATTCTGAATGGTCTGGATGATAGCCTCTACAATGTCTATTGTACTTTTGCAACGTCCAAACAACTCCGGTTGGCTCTGGAAAAGAAGTACAAAACTGAAGATCCAGGCATGAAGAAATTCATTGCTGGAAAATTTCTAGACTTCAAAATGGTTGACTCAAAGACGGTGATAAGTCAAGCTCAAGAACTGCAACTTATCATCCATCAATTAGAAGATGAAAAGATGACTCTTAGCGAGACTTTTCAAGTTGCTGCAACCATTGAGAAATTGCCTCCTTCTTGGAAGGACTTTAAAATTTACCTTAAGCACAAGCGTAAGGAAATGACAATGGAAGATCTCATAGTTCGGCTTCGCATTGAGGAAGATAACAGAAATTCTGAGAAAAAGATTTCTCAGAATATTGCTGCCAAAGCAAATGTTGTTGAGTCAGACAAAACTAACAAAAGGAAAAGGGAGAATGCTCCTAAGAAGTCAAAGAAATTTCTGGGTTCTTGCCACAACTGTGGAAAGAAGGGGCACAAAGCAGCCGAATGTCGTGCGCCTAAAAAGAAGAAGTTGGAAGCAAATACGGCTGATGTTTCGAAAGGCATTTCTGATCTTGATTTATGTGCAGTAATATCAGAATGCAACCTTATTGGCAACTCAAAGGAATGGTTTGTAGACACTGGAGCCACTCGACACATATGTGCTAACAAGTGGATGTTTACAACCTATAAAACTGCAACTGATGCTGAACAACTTTTTATGGGCAATTCTTCCACTTCCAAGGTCGAAGGCAAAGGAAAAGTTGTGCTGAAACTGACTTCTGGAAAGGAACTGACTTTAAATGATGTTCTCCATGTTTCAGAAATTCGCAAGAACCTGATTTCAGGATCGTTGCTGAGCAAGCATGGCTTCAAATTGATCTTTGAAGCTGACAAATTTGTTCTTTCCAAGAATGGGATGGTTTATTTAAAGCAAATGTAACCACTATTGTACCACGCACTGAAATGAATGAAAGTGAATCTTCTGCTTATATTGTTGAATCTTCTAACATATGGCATTCTAGATTAGGGCATGTAAACTTTGATACATTGCGAAAATTGATTAATCTAGAATTTATACCAAAATGCAATATAGATTCCAACTATAAATGTCAAGTTTGTGCAGAAGCAAAATTGACAAGAACCTCGTTTCATCATGTTGAACGAGTGACAGAACCTCTAGACTTAATACATACTGATGTATGCGATTTGAAAATGTGTCAAACTAGAGGTGGAAAAAGGTACTTTATTACATTCATTGATGATTGTACCAGATACTGTCATGTGTATCTCCTTAGAAGTAAGGACGAAGCATTCGAAATGTTTAAACAGTATAAGGCAGAAGTTGAGAATCAACTCAACAAGAAAATAAAATCTTTAAGAAGTGATAGAGGAGGAGAATACGAGTCTCCATTTGAGGAATTCTGTGCTGAACATGGAATTATACATCAAACTACAGCCCCGTATTCACCTCAATCCAACGGTATAGCCGAACGGAAAAATAGAACTCTTAAAGAAATGATGAATGCCTTACTAATTAGCTCTGGCTTGCCTGATAACTATTGGGGAGAAGCTATTCTTTCGGCAAATCATATTTTAAATAAAATACCCCGAAAGAAAATATCTAAATCTCCTCATGAACTTTGGAAAAACAGACCACCATCCTACAAATACCTAAAAGTGTGGGGGTGTCTTGCCAAAGTAGAGGTACCAAAACCAAAGAAGGTCAAAATTGGACCAAAAACAATTGATTGTGTATTCATTGGATATGCACAAAACAGTGCTGCATATCGATTTTTGGTACACAAATCTGAAATTGATGATATTCATGAAAATACCATCATTGAGTCGATAAATGCTAGATTTTTCGAACATGTATTTCCCTTGAAACATGGTACTGAAAATCATGCACCTAAGAGACCAAGGGAAATTGAAGTTCCTTACTCCATTGAGGGCGCTGAACAAAATAACACTCAGCAAAGTAGTGTTGAGCAGCAAGTGGAGGAACCAAGAAAAAGTAAAAGGTCAAGGACTTTAAAAACCTTTGGACCGGACTTCTATACATTTATGTTAGAAGATGATCCATTGACATACAAACAAGCTATGTCTTCCAACGATGCCCCTTATTGGAAGGAGGCAATTAACAATGAAATTGAATCCATTATGTCGAATCATACATGGGAATTGGTTGATTTACCTCAAGGATGTAAGGCCTTAGGTAATAAATGGATATTTAAAAAGAAATTGAAACCTGATGGTTCAATAGACAAGTACAAAGCTCGTCTGGTAGTCCAAGGATTTAGACAAAAGGAAGACCTGGACTATTTCGATACATATTCACCTGTAACGAGGATAACGTCAATTAGAATGCTCATTGCAATTGCATCCGTACATGACTTGGAAATACATCAAATGGATGTGAAAACTGCATTCTTGAATGGTGAACTAGAGGAGGAAATCTATATGAAACAACCTGAAGGATTTCTAAGCTCAGAAAATGAGCATAAAGTTTGCAAACTGGTAAAATCACTTTATGGCCTTAAGCAAGCTCCAAAACAGTGGCATGAGAAATTTGACAATACTATGTTATCAAATGGATTCACGATAAATGAATCAGATAAATGTGTGTACATAAAACATACACACATTGGATATGTCATTGTTTGTCTTTATGTTGATGACCTATTGATCCTAGGCAACAACAAGGCCATAATAACATCTACAAAGGATATGTTATCCTCTAGATTCTATATGAAAGACCTAGGACTGGCTGATGTAATATTGGGTGTAAAAATTCTGAGAACACCACAGGGATATGCATTATCCCAATCGCATTACATCACCAAAATACTTGAGAAATTCAAGCAATATAATGTAACTATTGCAAAATCACCAGTAGATATGAACCAAAATTGGGTAAAGAACACTGGTGACGGTATTTACCAATTGGAATACTCTCGTATACTAGGAAGTATCATGTATGTTATGAACTGTACTAGGCCTGATATCGCATATGCTGTAAGCAAACTAAGTAGATTTACCAGCAATCCTGGTAAAAATCACTGGAAAGCGATAATCAGAGTTCTAGGATATCTAAAGTATACACAGAGTTATGGTTTATACTATACAAACTATCCTTCAATAGTGGAAGGATACGGTGATGCAAATTGGATCACTGGATCAAATGATACAAAGTCTACAAGTGGATACGTGTTCACATTAGGAAATGGAGCAATTTCATGGAAATCATCCAAACAGACTTGTATCGCTAGATCTACGATGGAATCAGAGTTTATTGCACTAGATAAGACTGCAGAAGAAGCAGAATGGATTCGAAGCTTCTTAGAAGACATTCCTAATTGGAGCAAACCTATGCCTCCAATATGTATACATTGTGATAGTCAATCAGCTATTGGAAGAGCTAATAGTACACTATACAATGGTAAATCTAGGCATATTCGTCGTAGACATAAAACGATAAGACAACTTCTCTCTAATGGGGTTATCACAATAGATTACATTCGATCTAAAGATAACTTAGCGGATCCACTTACAAAAGGCTTGCCAAGAGAGAAAGTTCAAACCTTATCGAAGGGAATGGGGCTAAGGCCTATAGACTAAAGGTTTTTCTGAAATGGAAACCCCACCTAGTTGACTGGAGATCCCAAGATCTAGGTTCAAAGGGACAACGAAGTTTTAGAGAAACTTGATGGCACTGTTATACAAAAACCATTCCTATGATAAGTCAGTGCATTATATGTTGAATAAGGATAAGTATTAGTACTTTTAATGATGTCTGTATTTGAGGAATTAAAGAATACCCTTTACAGAATCACCTACGTAAGTGCGAAGGCGCCGCTTCAAAGAGAATTATGAGGCCAAATTCTCTAAGCACTTATGAGACCAGGCAGGTGTTCAAGGCAAAAACGAACACATACAGAGAACGAAGGGTTATAAGAAACATTTATCGTGTGTTATCTACTTTAGAATTACACAAAAGGCTTACAGTTCAAGGACAGTCTATGTCTACTGATTCGCCGGTGATTCAAATAGGTAATCACTAGGAAAGTTCAAAGCCCTTGTGCTACTTTAACCGATGCGATAAATGGTTTGTGAAACTAAGATCGATTGCTCATTCATGTGGGGGATTGTTGGAAAATGAATGAGCAAAGAAAGAGAAAAGTGGGAAGAAGAAGAAATAGGGGTAGCAACATTTAAAGTCCCACATCATAGAAATATTAGCACAATCTCTCCTTATATATTAGAAGCCAAAAAGGCTTATGTAAAATAAAAAAAAGAGAGGGATGATAAAAGGATGTGGACTTGGCCATATTAAATACATTAAAAAGTCAAAGATAAGGGCCTTGGGCCTTGGGGCTCTTGGGGTCTCCTGATTGGATATGGCCGACGTTGCTGATTGGGCTAGTGCACTGACATGAGAATATATTTTTTCTTAGAATTTTAAATGGTGTGTCTGTTCAGTTCAGAATTCGAAAGGAATGTCTGTTAACTGAACGAGTACAACCATTTGAATTCTCAGCATATGCATATTAATAACAGAGCGGTTAAAGGGTCGCAACCTTTCCTATTCTGACGGTTACTGATGCATGCGAACAGGCACTCCTCCTTGCCTATATATACACAGCCCAAAACAAAGACAGAACTCACTTTTTCTGCTGAATTATACCTTCTTCTTCAACGTAATTCTCTGATCTACTTTCTATAACCAACTTCAGTTCGTCGGAGCTCCGTTTGCTGGCACTAAGCTACGGAGTTGGTCCGTTTAATCCTGGGAAACAAATTGCAACTACGTCGATTGGTGTATACGACGGCAATATTGTTTCAAGGAAACAGAAAAGTTCTGGACTCGGACATTATTTAAACAGAATACTTTCTGTTTATCTTTGATTTTATGCACAAATCGGTTACGCTTTCTATGATTATTATAAACATAGTTTGACGTGACAATTGTGACATAATTGACTAACAGTGATTGTTGTTGCTGTCTGTTTG
Organism: Allium sativum; assembly: GCA_030737875.1. NCBI lineage: Eukaryota > Viridiplantae > Streptophyta > Magnoliopsida > Asparagales > Amaryllidaceae > Allium > Allium sativum. The sequence continues at coordinate 11,677,869 of JASFAX010000035.1, forward strand.
TAATACAGTTGTGTAATTACAAAAGTTCTAACATTCTTGAAACAATATTTTGTTGCAGATGACGAAAAACAGCAGCACTGATTCTGCACCGATTCAGACGGTGAAAACTGCTCAGCCAGCGCCTGTGCTTCCGACAATGGCTCTGTCTCATGGCGAAAGGCCAGAGAAGTTCAATGGAATCAATTTCAAGCGCTGGCAACAGAAAATGTTGTTTTATTTAACAACACTAAGCCTTGCAAGGTTTCTGACTGAAGAGGCTCCTGTGGTAGACGAACTCGAACCTGACGCTACTAAAGTAGAGGCACTTAATATCTGGACAAATTCAGATTTCATGTGCAAAAACTATATTCTGAATGGTCTGGATGATAGCCTCTACAATGTCTATTGTACTTTTGCAACGTCCAAACAACTCTGGTTGGCTCTGGAAAAGAAGTACAAAACTGAAGATCCAGGCATGAAGAAATTCATTGCTGGAAAATTTCTAGACTTCAAAATGGTTGACTCAAAGACGGTGATAAGTCAAGCTCAAGAACTGCAACTTATCATCCGTCAATTAGAAGATGAAAAGATGACTCTTAGCGAGACTTTTCAAGTTGCTGCAACCATTGAGAAATTGCCTCCTTCTTGGAAGGTCTTTAAAATTTACCTTAAGCACAAGCGTAAGGAAATGACAATGGAAGATCTCATAGTTCGGCTTCGCATTGAGGAAGATAACAGAAATTCTGAGAAAAAGATTTCTCAGAATATTGCTGCCAAAGCAAATGTTGTTGAGTCAGACAAAACTAACAAAAGGAAAAGGGAGAATGCTCCTAAGAAGTCAAGGAAATTTCTGGGTTCTTGCCACAACTGTGGAAAGAAGGGGCACAAAGCAGCCGAATGTCGTGCGCCTAAAAAGAAGAAGTTGGAAGCAAATACGGCTGATGTTTCGAAAGGCATTTCTGATCTTGATTTATGTGCAGTAATATCAGAATGCAACCTTATTGGCAACTCAAAGGAATGGTTTGTAGACACTGGAGCCACTCGACACATATGTGCTAACAAGTGGATGTTTACAACCTATAAAACTGCAACTGATGCTGAACAACTTTTTATGGGCAATTCTTCCACTTCCAAGGTCGAAGGCAAAGGAAAAGTTGTGCTGAAACTGACTTCTGGAAAGGAACTGACTTTAAATGATGTTCTCCATGTTTCAGAAATTCGCAAGAACCTGATTTCAGGATCGTTGCTGAGCAAGCATGGCTTCAAATTGATCTTTGAAGCTGACAAATTTGTTCTTTCCAAGAATGGGATGGTTTATTTAAAGCAAATGTAACCACTATTGTACCACGCACTGAAATGAATGAAAGTGAATCTTCTGCTTATATTGTTGAATCTTCTAACATATGGCATTCTAGATTAGGGCATGTAAACTTTGATACATTGCGAAAATTGATTAATCTAGAATTTATACCAAAATGCAATATAGATTCCAACTATAAATGTCAAGTTTGTGCAGAAGCAAAATTGACAAGAACCTCGTTTCATCATGTTGAACGAGTGACAGAACCTCTAGACTTAATACATACTGATGTATGCGATTTGAAAATGTGTCAAACTAGAGGTGGAAAAAGGTACTTTATTACATTCATTGATGATTGTACCAGATACTGTCATGTGTATCTCCTTAGAAGTAAGGACGAAGCATTCGAAATGTTTAAACAGTATAAGGCAGAAGTTGAGAATCAACTCAACAAGAAAATAAAATCTTTAAGAAGTGATAGAGGAGGAGAATACGAGTCTCCATTTGAGGAATTCTGTGCTGAACATGGAATTATACATCAAACTACAGCCCCGTATTCACCTCAATCCAACGGTATAGCCGAACGGAAAAATAGAACTCTTAAAGAAATGATGAATGCCTTACTAATTAGCTCTGGCTTGCCTGATAACTATTGGGGAGAAGCTATTCTTTCGGCAAATCATATTTTAAATAAAATACCCCGAAAGAAAATATCTAAATCTCCTCATGAACTTTGGAAAAACAGACCACCATCCTACAAATACCTAAAAGTGTGGGGGTGTCTTGCCAAAGTAGAGGTACCAAAACCAAAGAAGGTCAAAATTGGACCAAAAACAATTGATTGTGTATTCATTGGATATGCACAAAACAGTGTTGCATATCGATTTTTGGTACACAAATCTGAAATTGATGATATTCATGAAAATACCATCATTGAGTCGATAAATGCTAGATTTTTCGAACATGTATTTCCCTTGAAACATGGTACTGAAAATCATGCACCTAAGAGACCAAGGGAAATTGAAGTTCCTTACTCCATTGAGGGCGCTGAACAAAATAACACTCAGCAAAGTAGTGTTGAGCAGCAAGTGGTGGAACCAAGAAAAAGTAAAAGGTCAAGGACTTTAAAAACCTTTGGACCGGACTTCTATACATTTATGTTAGAAGATGATCCATTGACATACAAACAAGCTATGTCTTCCAACGATGCCCCTTATTGGAAGGAGGCAATTAACAATGAAATTGAATCCATTATGTCGAATCATACATGGGAATTGGTTGATTTACCTCAAGGATGTAAGGCCTTAGGTAATAAATGGATATTTAAAAAGAAATTGAAACCTGATGGTTCAATAGACAAGTACAAAGCTCGTCTGGTAGTCCAAGGATTTAGACAAAAGGAAGACCTGGACTATTTCGATACATATTCACCTGTAACGAGGATAACGTCAATTAGAATGCTCATTGCAATTGCATCCGTACATGACTTGGAAATACATCAAATGGATGTTAAAACTGCATTCTTGAATGGTGAACTAGAGGAGGAAATCTATATGAAACAACCTGAAGGATTTCTAAGCTCAGAAAATGAGCATAAAGTTTGCAAACTGGTAAAATCACTTTATGGCCTTAAGCAAGCTCCAAAACAGTGGCATGAGAAGTTTGACAATACTATGTTATCAAATGGATTCACGATAAATGAATCAGATAAATGTGTGTACATAAAACATACACACATTGGATATGTCATTGTTTGTCTTTATGTTGATAACCTATTGATCCTAGGCAACAACAAGGCCATAATAACATCTACAAAGGATATGTTATCCTCTAGATTCTATATGAAAGACCTAGGACTGGCTGATGTAATATTGGGTGTAAAAATTCTGAGAACACCACAGGGATATGCATTATCCCAATCGCATTACATCACCAAAATACTTGAGAAATTCAAGCAATATAATGTAACTATTGCAAAATCACCAGTAGATATGAACCAAAATTGGGTAAAGAACACTGGTGACGGTATTTACCAATTGGAATACTCTCGTATACTAGGAAGTATCATGTATGTTATGAACTGTACTAGGCCTGATATCGCATATGCTGTAAGCAAACTAAGTAGATTTACCAGCAATCCTGGTAAACATCACTGGAAAGCGATAATCAGAGTTCTAGGATATCTAAAGTATACACAGAGTTATGGTCTATATTATACAAACTATCCTTCAATAGTGGAAGGATACGGTGATGCAAATTGGATCACTGGATCAAATGATACAAAGTCTACAAGTGGATACGTGTTCACATTAGGAAATGGAGCAATTTCATGGAAATCATCCAAACAGACTTGTATCGCTAGATCTACGATGGAATCAGAGTTTATTGCACTAGATAAGACTGCAGAAGAAGCAGAATGGATTCGAAGCTTCTTAGAAGACATTCCTAATTGGAGCAAACCTATGCCTCCAATATGTATACATTGTGATAGTCAATCAGCTATTGGAAGAGCTAATAGTACACTATACAATGGTAAATCTAGGCATATTCGTCGTAGACATAAAACGATAAGACAACTTCTCTCTAATGGGGTTATCACAATAGATTACATTCGATCTAAAGATAACTTAGCGGATCCACTTACAAAAGGCTTGCCAAGAGAGAAAGTTCAAACCTTATCGAAGGGAATGGGGCTAAGGCCTATAGACTAAAGGTTTTTCTGAAATGGAAACCCCACCTAGTTGACTGGAGATCCCAAGATCTAGGTTCAAAGGGACAACGAAGTTTTAGAGAAACTTGATGGCACTGTTATACAAAAACCATTCCTATGATAAGTCAGTGCATTATATGTTGAATAAGGATAAGTATTAGTACTTTTAATGATGTCTGTATTTGAGGAATTAAAGAATACCCTTTACAGAATCACCTACGTAAGTGCGAAGGCGCCGCTTCAAAGAGAATTATGAGGCCAAATTCTCTAAGCACTTATGAGACCAGGCAGGTGTTCAAGGCAAAAACGAACACATACAGAGAACGAAGGGTTATAAGAAACATTTATCGTGTGTTATCTACTTTAGAATTACACAAAAGGCTTACAGTTCAAGGACAGTCTATGTCTACTGATTCGCCGGTGATTCAAATAGGTAATCACTAGGAAAGTTCAAAGCCCTTGTGCTACTTTAACCGATGCGATAAATGGTTCGTGAAACTAAGATCGATTGCTCATTCATGTGGGGGATTGTTGGAAAATGAATGAGCAAAGAAAGAGAAAAGTGGGAAGAAGAAGAAATAGGGGTAGCAACATTTAAAGTCCCACATCATAGAAATATTAGCACAATCTCTCCTTATATATTAGAAGCCAAAAAGGCTTATGTAAAATAAAAAAAAAGAGGGATGATAAAAGGATGTGGACTTGGCCATATTAAATACATTAAAAAGTCAAAGATAAGGGCCTTGGGCCTTGGGGCTCTTGGGGTCTCCTGATTGGATATGGCCGACGTTGCTGATTGGGCTAGTGCACTGACATGAGAATATATTTTTTCTCAGAATTTTAAATGGTGTGTCTGTTCAGTTCAGAATTCGAAAGGAATGTCTGTTAACTGAACGAGTACAACCATTTGAATTCTCAGCATATGCATATTAATAACAGAGCGGTTAAAGGGTCGCAACCTTTCCTATTCTGACGGTTACTGATGCATGCGAACAGGCACTCCTCCTTGCCTATATATACACAGCCCAAAACAAAGACAGAACTCACTTTTTCTGCTGAATTATACCTTCTTCTTCAACGTAATTCTCTGATCTACTTTCTATAACCAACTTCAGTTCGTCGGAGCTCCGTTTGCTGGCACTAAGCTACGGAGTTGGTCCGTTTAATCCTGGGAAACAAATTGCAACTACGTCGATTGGTGTATACGACGGCAATATTGTTTCAAGGAAACAGAAAAGTTCTGGACTCGGACATTATTTAAACAGAATACTTTCTGTTTATCTTTGATTTTATGCACAAATCGGTTACGCTTTCTATGATTATTATAAACATAGTTTGACGTGACAATTGTGACATAATTGACTAACAGTGATTGTTGTTGCTGTCTGTTTGTAATACAGTTGTGTAATTACAAAAGTTCTAACATTCTTGAAACAATATTTTGTTGCAGATGACGAAAAACAGCAGCACTGATTCTGCACCGATTCAGACGGTGAAAACTGCTCAGCCAGCGCCTGTGCTTCCAACAATGGCTCTGTCTCATGGCGAAAGGCCAGAGAAGTTCAATGGAATCAATTTCAAGCGCTGGCAACAGAAAATGTTGTTTTATTTAACAACACTAAGCCTTGCAAGGTTTCTGACTGAAGAGGCTCCTGTGGTAGACGAACTCGAACCTGACGCTACTAAAGTAGAGGCACTTAATATCTGGACAAATTCAGATTTCATGTGCAAAAACTATATTCTGAATGGTCTGGATGATAGCCTCTACAATGTCTATTGTACTTTTGCAACGTCCAAACAACTCTGGTTGGCTCTGGAAAAGAAGTACAAAACTGAAGATCCAGGCATGAAGAAATTCATTGCTGGAAAATTTCTAGACTTCAAAATGGTTGACTCAAAGACGGTGATATGTCAAACTCAAGAACTGCAACTTATCATCCGTCAATTAGAAGATGAAAAGATGACTCTTAGCGAGACTTTTCAAGTTGCTGCAACCATTGAGAAATTGCCTCCTTCTTGGAAGGACTTTAAAAATTACCTTAAGCACAAGCGTAAGGAAATGACAATGGAAGATCTCATAGTTCGGCTTCGCATTGAGGAAGATAACAGAAATTCCGAGAAAAAGATTTCTCAGAATATTGCTGCCAAAGCAAATGTTGTTGAGTCAGACAAAACTAACAAAAGGAAAAGGGAGAATGCTCCTAAGAAGTCAAAGAAATTTCTGGGTTCTTGCCACAACTGTGGAAAGAAGGGGCACAAAGCAGCCGAATGTCGTGCGCCTAAAAAGAAGAAGTTGGAAGCAAATACGGCTGATGTTTCGAAAGGCATTTCTGATCTTGATTTATGTGCAGTAATATCAGAATGCAACCTTATTGGCAACTCAAAGGAATGGTTTGTAGACACTGGAGCCACTCGACACATATGTGCTAACAAGTGGATGTTTACAACCTATAAAACTGCAACTGATGCTGAACAACTTTTTATGGGCAATTCTTCCACTTCCAAGGTCGAAGGCAAAGGAAAAGTTGTGCTGAAACTGACTTCTGGAAAGGAACTGACTTTAAATGATGTTCTCCATGTTTCAGAAATTCGCAAGAACCTGATTTCAGGATCGTTGCTGAGCAAGCATGGCTTCAAATTGATCTTTGAAGCTGACAAATTTGTTCTTTCCAAGAATGGGATGGTTTATTTAAAGCAAATGTAACCACTATTGTACCACGCACTGAAATGAATGAAAGTGAATCTTCTGCTTATATTGTTGAATCTTCTAACATATGGCATTCTAGATTAGGGCATGTAAACTTTGATACATTGCGAAAATTGATTAATCTAGAATTTATACCAAAATGCAATATAGATTCCAACTATAAATGTCAAGTTTGTGCAGAAGCAAAATTGACAAGAACCTCGTTTCATCATGTTGAACGAGTGACAGAACCTCTAGACTTAATACATACTGATGTATGCGATTTGAAAATGTGTCAAACTAGAGGTGGAAAAAGGTACTTTATTACATTCATTGATGATTGTACCAGATACTGTCATGTGTATCTCCTTAGAAGTAAGGACGAAGCATTCGAAATGTTTAAACAGTATAAGGCAGAAGTTGAGAATCAACTCAACAAGAAAATAAAATCTTTAAGAAGTGATAGAGGAGGAGAATACGAGTCTCCATTTGAGGAATTCTGTGCTGAACATGGAATTATACATCAAACTACAGCCCCGTATTCACCTCAATCCAACGGTATAGCCGAACGGAAAAATAGAACTCTTAAAGAAATGATGAATGCCTTACTAATTAGCTCTGGCTTGCCTGATAACTATTGGGGAGAAGCTATTCTTTCGGCAAATCATATTTTAAATAAAATACCCCGAAAGAAAATATCTAAATCTCCTCATGAACTTTGGAAAAACAGACCACCATCCTACAAATACCTAAAAGTGTGGGGGTGTCTTGCCAAAGTAGAGGTACCAAAACCAAAGAAGGTCAAAATTGGACCAAAAACAATTGATTGTGTATTCATTGGATATGCACAAAACAGTGCTGCATATCGATTTTTGGTACACAAATCTGAAATTGATGATATTCATGAAAATACCATCATTGAGTCGATAAATGCTAGATTTTTCGAACATGTATTTCCCTTGAAACATGGTACTGAAAATCATGCACCTAAGAGACCAAGGGAAATTGAAGTTCCTTACTCCATTGAGGGCGCTGAACAAAATAACACTCAGCAAAGTAGTGTTGAGCAGCAAGTGGAGGAACCAAGAAAAAGTAAAAGGTCAAGGACTTTAAAAACCTTTGGACCGGACTTCTATACATTTATGTTAGAAGATGATCCATTGACATACAAACAAGCTATGTCTTCCAACGATGCCCCTTATTGGAAGGAGGCAATTAACAATGAAATTGAATCCATTATGTCGAATCATACATGGGAATTGGTTGATTTACCTCAAGGATGTAAGGCCTTAGGTAATAAATGGATATTTAAAAAGAAATTGAAACCTGATGGTTCAATAGACAAGTACAAAGCTCGTCTGGTAGTCCAAGGATTTAGACAAAAGGAAGACCTGGACTATTTCGATACATATTCACCTGTAACGAGGATAACGTCAATTAGAATGCTCATTGCAATTGCATCCGTACATGACTTGGAAATACATCAAATGGATGTTAAAACTGCATTCTTGAATGGTGAACTAGAGGAGGAAATCTATATGAAACAACCTGAAGGATTTCTAAGCTCAGAAAATGAGCATAAAGTTTGCAAACTGGTAAAATCACTTTATGGCCTTAAGCAAGCTCCAAAACAGTGGCATGAGAAGTTTGACAATACTATGTTATCAAATGGATTCACGATAAATGAATCAGATAAATGTGTGTACATAAAACATACACACATTGGATATGTCATTGTTTGTCTTTATGTTGATGACCTATTGATCCTAGGCAACAACAAGGCCATAATAACATCTACAAAGGATATGTTATCCTCTAGATTCTATATGAAAGACCTAGGACTGGCTAATGTAATATTGGGTGTAAAAATTCTGAGAACACCACAGGGATATGCATTATCCCAATCGCATTACATCACCAAAATACTTGAGAAATTCAAGCAATATAATGTAACTATTGCAAAATCACCAGTAGATATGAACCAAAATTGGGTAAAGAACACTGGTGACGGTATTTACCAATTGGAATACTCTCGTATACTAGGAAGTATCATGTATGTTATGAACTGTACTAGGCCTGATATCGCATATGCTGTAAGCAAACTAAGTAGATTTACCAGCAATCCTGGTAAACATCACTGGAAAGCGATAATCAGAGTTCTAGGATATCTAAAGTATACACAGAGTTATGGTCTATACTATACAAACTATCCTTCAATAGTGGAAGGATACGGTGATGCAAATTGGATCACTGGATCAAATGATACAAAGTCTACAAGTGGATACGTGTTCACATTAGGAAATGGAGCAATTTCATGGAAATCATCCAAACAGACTTGTATCGCTAGATCTACGATGGAATCAGAGTTTATTGCACTAGATAAGACTGCAGAAGAAGCAGAATGGATTCGAAGCTTCTTAGAAGACATTCCTAATTGGAGCAAACCTATGCCTCCAATATGTATACATTGTGATAGTCAATCAGCTATTGGAAGAGCTAATAGTACACTATACAATGGTAAATCTAGGCATATTCGTCGTAGACATAAAACGATAAGACAACTTCTCTCTAATGGGGTTATCACAATAGATTACATTCGATCTAAAGATAACTTAGCGGATCCACTTACAAAAGGCTTGCCAAGAGAGAAAGTTCAAACCTTATCGAAGGGAATGGGGCTAAGGCCTATAGACTAAAGGTTTTTCTGAAATGGAAACCCCACCTAGTTGACTGGAGATCCCAAGATCTAGGTTCAAAGGGACAACGAAGTTTTAGAGAAACTTGATGGTACTGTTATACAAAAACCATTCCTATGATAAGTCAGTGCATTATATGTTGAATAAGGATAAGTATTAGTACTTTTAATGATGTCTGTATTTGAGGAATTAAAGAATACCCTTTACAGAATCACCTACGTAAGTGCGAAGGCGCCGCTTCAAAGAGAATTATGAGGCCAAATTCTCTAAGCACTTATGAGACCAGGCAGGTGTTCAAGGCAAAAACGAACACATACAGAGAACGAAGGGTTATAAGAAACATTTATCGTGTGTTATCTACTTTAGAATTACACAAAAGGCTTACAGTTCAAGGACAGTCTATGTCTACTGATTCGCCGGTGATTCAAATAGGTAATCACTAGGAAAGTTCAAAGCCCTTGTGCTACTTTAACCGATGCGATAAATGGTTTGTGAAACTAAGATCGATTGCTCATTCATGTGGGGGATTGTTGGAAAATGAATGAGCAAAGAAAGAGAAAAGTGGGAAGAAGAAGAAATAGGGGTAGCAACATTTAAAGTCCCACATCATAGAAATATTAGCACAATCTCTCCTTATATATTAGAAGCCAAAAAGGCTTATGTAAAATAAAAAAAAGGGAGGGATGATAAAAGGATGTGGACTTGGCCATATTAAATACATTAAAAAGTCAAAGATAAGGGCCTTGGGCCTTGGGGCTCTTGGGGTCTCCTGATTGGATATGGCCGACGTTGCTGATTGGGCTAGTGCACTGACATGAGAATATATTTTTTCTCAGAATTTTAAATGGTGTGTCTGTTCAGTTCAGAATTCGAAAGGAATGTCTGTTAACTGAACGAGTACAACCATTTGAATTCTCAGCATATGCATATTAATAACAGAGCGGTTAAAGGGTCGCAACCTTTCCTATTCTGACGGTTACTGATGCATGCGAACAGGCACTCCTCCTTGCCTATATATACACAGCCCAAAACAAAGACAGAACTCACTTTTTCTGCTGAGTTATACCTTCTTCTTCAACGTAATTCTCTGATCTACTTTCTATAACCAACTTCAGTTCGTCGGAGCTCCGTTTGCTGGCACTAAGCTACGGAGTTGGTCCGTTTAATCCTGGGAAACAAATTGCAACTACGTCGATTGGTGTATACGACGGCAATATTGTTTCAAGGAAACAGAAAAGTTCTGGACTCGGACATTATTTAAACAGAATACTTTCTGTTTATCTTTGATTTTATGCACAAATCGGTTACGCTTTCTATGATTATTATAAACATAGTTTGACGTGACAATTGTGACATAATTGACTAACAGTGATTGTTGTTGCTGTCTGTTTGTAATACAGTTGTGTAATTACAAAAGTTCTAACATTCTTGAAACAATATTTTGTTGCAGATGACGAAAAATAGCAGCACTGATTCTGCACCGATTCAGACGGTGAAAACTGCTCAGCCAGCGCCTGTGCTTCCGACAATGGCTCTGTCTCATGGCGAAAGGCCAGAGAAGTTCAATGGAATCAATTTCAAGCGCTGGCAACAGAAAATGTTGTTTTATTTAACAACACTAAGCCTTGCAAGGTTTCTGACTGAAGAGGCTCCTGTGGTAGACGAACTCGAACCTGACGCTACTAAAGTAGAGGCACTTAATATCTGGACAAATTCAGATTTCATGTGCAAAAACTATATTCTGAATGGTCTGGATGATAGCCTCTACAATGTCTATTGTACTTTTGCAACGTCCAAACAACTCTGGTTGGCTCTGGAAAAGAAGTACAAAACTGAAGATCCAGGCATGAAGAAATTCATTGCTGGAAAATTTCTAGACTTCAAAATGGTTGACTCAAAGACGGTGATAAGTCAAGCTCAAGAACTGCAACTTATCATCCGTCAATTAGAAGATGAAAAGATGACTCTTAGCGAGACTTTTCAAGTTGCTGCAACCATTGAGAAATTGCCTCCTTCTTGGAAGGACTTTAAAAATTACCTTAAGCACAAGCGTAAGGAAATGACAATGGAAGATCTCATAGTTCGGCTTCGCATTGAGGAAGATAACAGAAATTCTGAGAAAAAGATTTCTCAGAATATTGCTGCCAAAGCAAATGTTGTTGAGTCAGACAAAACTAACAAAAGGAAAAGGGAGAATGCTCCTAAGAAGTCAAAGAAATTTCTGGGTTCTTGCCACAACTGTGGAAAGAAGGGGCACAAAGCAGCCGAATGTCGTGCGCCTAAAAAGAAGAAGTTGGAAGCAAATACGGCTGATGTTTCGAAAGGCATTTCTGATCTTGATTTATGTGCAGTAATATCAGAATGCAACCTTATTGGCAACTCAAAGGAATGGTTTGTAGACACTGGAGCCACTCGACACATATGTGCTAACAAGTGGATGTTTACAACCTATAAAACTGCAACTGATGCTGAACAACTTTTTATGGGCAATTCTTCCACTTCCAAGGTCGAAGGCAAAGGAAAAGTTGTGCTGAAACTGACTTCTGGAAAGGAACTGACTTTAAATGATGTTCTCCATGTTTCAGAAATTCGCAAGAACCTGATTTCAGGATCGTTGCTGAGCAAGCATGGCTTCAAATTGATCTTTGAAGCTGACAAATTTGTTCTTTCCAAGAATGGGATGGTTTATTTAAAGCAAATGTAACCACTATTGTACCACGCACTGAAATGAATGAAAGTGAATCTTCTGCTTATATTGTTGAATCTTCTAACATATGGCATTCTAGATTAGGGCATGTAAACTTTGATACATTGCGAAAATTGATTAATCTAGAATTTATACCAAAATGCAATATAGATTCCAACTATAAATGTCAAGTTTGTGCAGAAGCAAAATTGACAAGAACCTCGTTTCATCATGTTGAACGAGTGACAGAACCTCTAGACTTAATACATACTGATGTATGCGATTTGAAAATGTGTCAAACTAGAGGTGGAAAAAGGTACTTTATTACATTCATTGATGATTGTACCAGATACTGTCATGTGTATCTCCTTAGAAGTAAGGACGAAGCATTCGAAATGTTTAAACAGTATAAGGCAGAAGTTGAGAATCAACTCAACAAGAAAATAAAATCTTTAAGAAGTGATAGAGGAGGAGAATACGAGTCTCCATTTGAGGAATTCTGTGCTGAACATGGAATTATACATCAAACTACAGCCCCGTATTCACCTCAATCCAACGGTATAGCCGAACGGAAAAATAGAACTCTTAAAGAAATGATGAATGCCTTACTAATTAGCTCTGGCTTGCCTGATAACTATTGGGGAGAAGCTATTCTTTCGGCAAATCATATTTTAAATAAAATACCCCGAAAGAAAATATCTAAATCTCCTCATGAACTTTGGAAAAACAGACCACCATCCTACAAATACCTAAAAGTGTGGGGGTGTCTTGCCAAAGTAGAGGTACCAAAACCAAAGAAGGTCAAAATTGGACTAAAAACAATTGATTGTGTATTCATTGGATATGCACAAAACAGTGCTGCATATCGATTTTTGGTACACAAATCTGAAATTGATGATATTCATGAAAATACCATCATTGAGTCGATAAATGCTAGATTTTTCGAACATGTATTTCCCTTGAAACATGGTACTGAAAATCATGCACCTAAGAGACCAAGGGAAATTGAAGTTCCTTACTCCATTGAGGGCGCTGAACAAAATAACACTCAGCAAAGTAGTGTTGAGCAGCAAGTGGAGGAACCAAGAAAAAGTAAAAGGTCAAGGACTTTAAAAACCTTTGGACCGGACTTCTATACATTTATGTTAGAAGATGATCCATTGACATACAAACAAGCTATGTCTTCCAACGATGCCCCTTATTGGAAGGAGGCAATTAACAATGAAATTGAATCCATTATGTCGAATCATACATGGGAATTGGTTGATTTACCTCAAGGATGTAAGGCCTTAGGTAATAAATGGATATTTAAAAAGAAATTGAAACCTGATGGTTCAATAGACAAGTACAAAGCTCGTCTGGTAGTCCAAGGATTTAGACAAAAGGAAGACCTGGACTATTTCGATACATATTCACATGTAACGAGGATAACGTCAATTAGAATGCTCATTGCAATTGCATCCGTACATGACTTGGAAATACATCAAATGGATGTTAAAACTGCATTCTTGAATGGTGAACTAGAGGAGGAAATCTATATGAAACAACCTGAAGGATTTCTAAGCTCAGAAAATGAGCATAAAGTTTGCAAACTGGTAAAATCACTTTATGGCCTTAAGCAAGCTCCAAAACAGTGGCATGAGAAGTTTGACAATACTATGTTATCAAATGGATTCACGATAAATGAATCAGATAAATGTGTGTACATAAAACATACACACATTGGATATGTCATTGTTTGTCTTTATGTTGATGACCTATTGATCCTAGGCAACAACAAGGCCATAATAACATCTACAAAGGATATGTTATCCTCTAGATTCTATATGAAAGACCTAGGACTGGCTGATGTAATATTGGGTGTAAAAATTCTGAGAACACCACAGGGATATGCATTATCCCAATCGCATTACATCACCAAAATACTTGAGAAATTCAAGCAATATAATGTAACTATTGCAAAATCACCAGTAGATATGAACCAAAATTGGGTAAAGAACACTGGTGACGGTATTTACCAATTGGAATACTCTCGTATACTAGGAAGTATCATGTATGTTATGAACTGTACTAGGCCTGATATCGCATATGCTGTAAGCAAACTAAGTAGATTTACCAGCAATCCTGGTAAACATCACTGGAAAGCGATAATCAGAGTTCTAGGATATCTAAAGTATACACAGAGTTATGGTCTATACTATACAAACTATCCTTCAATAGTGGAAGGATACGGTGATGCAAATTGGATCACTGGATCAAATGATACAAAGTCTACAAGTGGATACGTGTTCACATTAGGAAATGGAGCAATTTCATGGAAATCATCCAAACAGACTTGTATCGCTAGATCTACGATGGAATCAGAGTTTATTGCACTAGATAAGACTGCAGAAGAAGCAGAATGGATTCGAAGCTTCTTAGAAGACATTCCTAATTGGAGCAAAGCTATGCCTCCAATATGTATACATTGTGATAGTCAATCAGCTATTGGAAGAGCTAATAGTACACTATACAATGGTAAATCTAGGCATATTCGTCGTAGACATAAAACGATAAGACAACTTCTCTCTAATGGGGTTATCACAATAGATTACATTCGATCTAAAGATAACTTGGCGGATCCACTTACAAAAGGCTTGCCAAGAGAGAAAGTTCAAACCTTATCGAAGGGAATGGGGCTAAGGCCTATAGACTAAAGGTTTTTCTGAAATGGAAACCCCACCTAGTTGACTGGAGATCCCAAGATCTAGGTTCAAAGGGACAACGAAGTTTTAGAGAAACTTGATGGCACTGTTATACAAAAACCATTCCTATGATAAGTCAGTGCATTATATGTTGAATAAGGATAAGTATTAGTACTTTTAATGATGTCTGTATTTGAGGAATTAAAGAATACCCTTTACAGAATCACCTACGTAAGTGCGAAGGCGCCGCTTCAAAGAGAATTATGAGGCCAAATTCTCTAAGCACTTATGAGACCAGGCAGGTGTTCAAGGCAAAAACGAACACATACAGAGAACGAAGGGTTATAAGAAACATTTATCGTGTGTTATCTACTTTAGAATTACACAAAAGGCTTACAGTTCAAGGACAGTCTATGTCTACTGATTCGCCGGTGATTCAAATAGGTAATCACTAGGAAAGTTCAAAGCCCTTGTGCTACTTTAACCGATGCGATAAATGGTTTGTGAAACTAAGATCGATTGCTCATTCATGTGGGGGATTGTTGGAAAATGAATGAGCAAAGAAAGAGAAAAGTGGGAAGAAGAAGAAATAGGGGTAGCAACATTTAAAGTCCCACATCATAGAAATATTAGCACAATCTCTCCTTATATGTTAGAAGCCAAAAAGGCTTATGTAAAATAAAAAAAAGAGAGGGATGATAAAAGGATGTGGACTTGGCCATATTAAATACATTAAAAAGTCAAAGATAAGGGCCTTGGGCCTTGGGGCTCTTGGGGTCTCCTGATTGGATATGGCCGACGTTGCTGATTGGGCTAGTGCACTGACATGAGAATATATTTTTTCTCAGAATTTTAAATGGTGTGTCTGTTCAGTTCAGAATTCGAAAGGAATGTCTGTTAACTGAACGAGTACAACCATTTGAATTCTCAGCATATGCATATTAATAACAGAGCGGTTAAAGGGTCGCAACCTTTCCTATTCTGACGGTTACTGATGCATGCGAACAGGCACTCCTCCTTGCCTATATATACACAGCCCAAAACAAAGACAGAACTCACTTTTTCTGCTGAATTATACCTTCTTCTTCAACGTAATTCTCTGATCTACTTTCTATAACCAACTTCAGTTCGTCGGAGCTCCGTTTGCTGGCACTAAGCTACGGAGTTGGTCCGTTTAATCCTGGGAAACAAATTGCAACTACGTCGATTGGTGTATACGACGGCAATATTGTTTCAAGGAAACAGAAAAGTTCTGGACTCGGACATTATTTAAACAGAATACTTTCTGTTTATCTTTGATTTTATGCACAAATCGGTTACGCTTTCTATGATTATTATAAACATAGTTTGACGTGACAATTGTGACATAATTGACTAACAGTGATTGTTGTTGCTGTCTGTTTGTAATACAGTTGTGTAATTACAAAAGTTCTAACATTCTTGAAACAATATTTTGTTGCAGATGACGAAAAAGAGCAGCACTGATTCTGCACCGATTCAGACGGTGAAAACTGCTCAGCCAGCGCCTGTGCTTCCGACAATGGCTCTGTCTCATGGCGAAAGGCCAGAGAAGTTCAATGGAATCAATTTCAAGCGCTGGCAACAGAAAATGTTGTTTTATTTAACAACACTAAGCCTTGCAAGGTTTCTGACTGAAGAGGCTCCTGTGGTAGACGAACTCGAACCTGACGCTACTAAAGTAGAGGCACTTAATATCTGGACAAATTCAGATTTCATGTGCAAAAACTATATTCTGAATGGTCTGGATGATAGCCTCTACAATGTCTATTGTACTTTTGCAACGTCCAAACAACTCTGGTTGGCTCTGGAAAAGAAGTACAAAACTGAAGATCCAGGCATGAAGAAATTCATTGCTGGAAAATTTCTAGACTTCAAAATGGTTGACTCAAAGACGGTGATAAGTCAAGCTCAAGAACTGCAACTTATCATCCGTCAATTAGAAGATGAAAAGATGACTCTTAGCGAGACTTTTCAAGTTGCTGCAACCATTGAGAAATTGCCTCCTTCTTGGAAGGACTTTAAAAATTACCTTAAGCACAAGCGTAAGGAAATGACAATGGAAGATCTCATAGTTCGGCTTCGCATTGAGGAAGATAACAGAAATTCTGAGAAAAAGATTTCTCAGAATATTGCTGCCAAAGCAAATGTTGTTGAGTCAGACAAAACTAACAAAAGGAAAAGGGAGAATGCTCCTAAGAAGTCAAAGAAATTTCTGGGTTCTTGCCACAACTGTGGAAAGAAGGGGCACAAAGCAGCCGAATGTCGTGCGCCTAAAAAGAAGAAGTTGGAAGCAAATACGGCTGATGTTTCGAAAGGCATTTCTGATCTTGATTTATGTGCAGTAATATCAGAATGCAACCTTATTGGCAACTCAAAGGAATGGTTTGTAGACACTGGAGCCACTCGACACATATGTGCTAACAAGTGGATGTTTACAACCTATAAAACTGCAACTGATGCTGAACAACTTTTTATGGGCAATTCTTCCACTTCCAAGGTCGAAGGCAAAGGAAAAGTTGTGCTGAAACTGACTTCTGGAAAGGAACTGACTTTAAATGATGTTCTCCATGTTTCAGAAATTCGCAAGAACCTGATTTCAGGATCGTTGCTGAGCAAGCATGGCTTCAAATTGATCTTTGAAGCTGACAAATTTGTTCTTTCCAAGAATGGGATGGTTTATTTAAAGCAAATGTAACCACTATTGTACCACGCACTGAAATGAATGAAAGTGAATCTTCTGCTTATATTGTTGAATCTTCTAACATATGGCATTCTAGATTAGGGCATGTAAACTTTGATGCATTGCGAAAATTGATTAATCTAGAATTTATACCAAAATGCAATATAGATTCCAACTATAAATGTCAAGTTTGTGCAGAAGCAAAATTGACAAGAACCTCGTTTCATCATGTTGAACGAGTGACAGAACCTCTAGACTTAATACATACTGATGTATGCGATTTGAAAATGTGTCAAACTAGAGGTGGAAAAAGGTACTTTATTACATTCATTGATGATTGTACCAGATACTGTCATGTGTATCTCCTTAGAAGTAAGGACGAAGCATTCGAAATGTTTAAACAGTATAAGGCAGAAGTTGAGAATCAACTCAACAAGAAAATAAAATCTTTAAGAAGTGATAGAGGAGGAGAATACGAGTCTCCATTTGAGGAATTCTGTGCTGAACATGGAATTATACATCAAACTACAGCCCCGTATTCACCTCAATCCAACGGTATAGCCGAACGGAAAAATAGAACTCTTAAAGAAATGATGAATGCCTTACTAATTAGCTCTGGCTTGCCTGATAACTATTGGGGAGAAGCTATTCTTTCGGCAAATCATATTTTAAATAAAATACCCCGAAAGAAAATATCTAAATCTCCTCATGAACTTTGGAAAAACAGACCACCATCCTACAAATACCTAAAAGTGTGGGGGTGTCTTGCCAAAGTAGAGGTACCAAAACCAAAGAAGGTCAAAATTGGACCAAAAACAATTGATTGTGTATTCATTGGATATGCACAAAACAGTGCTGCATATCGATTTTTGGTACACAAATCTGAAATTGATGATATTCATGAAAATACCATCATTGAGTCGATAAATGCTAGATTTTTCGAACATGTATTTCCCTTGAAACATGGTACTGAAAATCATGCACCTAAGAGACCAAGGGAAATTGAAGTTCCTTACTCCATTGAGGGCGCTGAACAAAATAACACTCAGCAAAGTAGTGTTGAGCAGCAAGTGGAGGAACCAAGAAAAAGTAAAAGGTCAAGGACTTTAAAAACCTTTGGACCGGACTTCTATACATTTATGTTAGAAGATGATCCATTGACATACAAACAAGCTATGTCTTCCAACGATGCCCCTTATTGGAAGGAGGCAATTAACAATGAAATTGAATCCATTATGTCGAATCATACATGGGAATTGGTTGATTTACCTCAAGGATGTAAGGCCTTAGGTAATAAATGGATATTTAAAAAGAAATTGAAACCTGATGGTTCAATAGACAAGTACAAAGCTCGTCTGGTAGTCCAAGGATTTAGACAAAAGGAAGACCTGGACTATTTCGATACATATTCACCTGTAACGAGGATAACGTCAATTAGAATGCTCATTGCAATTGCATCCGTACATGACTTGGAAATACATCAAATGGATGTTAAAACTGCATTCTTGAATGGTGAACTAGAGGAGGAAATCTATATGAAACAACCTGAAGGATTTCTAAGCTCAGAAAATGAGCATAAAGTTTGCAAACTGGTAAAATCACTTTATGGCCTTAAGCAAGCTCCAAAACAGTGGCATGAGAAGTTTGACAATACTATGTTATCAAATGGATTCACGATAAATGAATCAGATAAATGTGTGTACATAAAACATACACACATTGGATATGTCATTGTTTGTCTTTATGTTGATGACCTATTGATCCTAGGCAACAACAAGGCCATAATAACATCTACAAAGGATATGTTATCCTCTAGATTCTATATGAAAGACCTAGGACTGGCT
Organism: Allium sativum; assembly: GCA_030737875.1. Classification (NCBI taxonomy): domain Eukaryota; kingdom Viridiplantae; phylum Streptophyta; class Magnoliopsida; order Asparagales; family Amaryllidaceae; genus Allium; species Allium sativum. The sequence continues at coordinate 11,697,155 of JASFAX010000035.1, forward strand.
GATGTAATATTGGGTGTAAAAATTCTGAGAACACCACAGGGATATGCATTATCCCAATCGCATTACATCACCAAAATACTTGAGAAATTCAAGCAATATAATGTAACTATTGCAAAATCACCAGTAGATATGAACCAAAATTGGGTAAAGAACACTGGTGACGGTATTTACCAATTGGAATACTCTCGTATACTAGGAAGTATCATGTATGTTATGAACTGTACTAGGCCTGATATCGCATATGCTGTAAGCAAACTAAGTAGATTTACCAGCAATCCTGGTAAACATCACTGGAAAGCGATAATCAGAGTTCTAGGATATCTAAAGTATACACAGAGTTATGGTCTATACTATACAAACTATCCTTCAATAGTGGAAGGATACGGTGATGCAAATTGGATCACTGGATCAAATGATACAAAGTCTACAAGTGGATACGTGTTCACATTAGGAAATGGAGCAATTTCATGGAAATCATCCAAACAGACTTGTATCGCTAGATCTACGATGGAATCAGAGTTTATTGCACTAGATAAGACTGCAGAAGAAGCAGAATGGATTCGAAGCTTCTTAGAAGACATTCCTAATTGGAGCAAACCTATGCCTCCAATATGTATACATTGTGATAGTCAATCAGCTATTGGAAGAGCTAATAGTACACTATACAATGGTAAATCTAGGCATATTCGTCGTAGACATAAAACGATAAGACAACTTCTCTCTAATGGGGTTATCACAATAGATTACATTCGATATAAAGATAACTTAGCGGATCCACTTACAAAAGGCTTGCCAAGAGAGAAAGTTCAAACCTTATCGAAGGGAATGGGGCTAAGGCCTATAGACTAAAGGTTTTTCTGAAATGGAAACCCCACCTAGTTGACTGGAGATCCCAAGATCTAGGTTCAAAGGGACAACGAAGTTTTAGAGAAACTTGATGGCACTGTTATACAAAAACCATTCCTATGATAAGTCAGTGCATTATATGTTGAATAAGGATAAGTATTAGTACTTTTAATGATGTCTGTATTTGAGGAATTAAAGAATACCCTTTACAGAATCACCTACGTAAGTGCGAAGGCGCCGCTTCAAAGAGAATTATGAGGCCAAATTCTCTAAGCACTTATGAGACCAGGCAGGTGTTCAAGGCAAAAACGAACACATACAGAGAACGAAGGGTTATAAGAAACATTTATCGTGTGTTATCTACTTTAGAATTACACAAAAGGCTTACAGTTCAAGGACAGTCTATGTCTACTGATTCGCCGGTGATTCAAATAGGTAATCACTAGGAAAGTTCAAAGCCCTTGTGCTACTTTAACCGATGCGATAAATGGTTCGTGAAACTAAGATCGATTGCTCATTCATGTGGGGGATTGTTGGAAAATGAATGAGCAAAGAAAGAGAAAAGTGGGAAGAAGAAGAAATAGGGGTAGCAACATTTAAAGTCCCACATCATAGAAATATTAGCACAATCTCTCCTTATATATTAGAAGCCAAAAAGGCTTATGTAAAATAAAAAAAAAAGAGGGATGATAAAAGGATGTGGACTTGGCCATATTAAATACATTAAAAAGTCAAAGATAAGGGCCTTGGGGCTCTTGGGGTCTCCTGATTGGATATGGCCGACGTTGCTGATTGGGCTAGTGCACTGACATGAGAATATATTTTTTCTCAGAATTTTAAATGGTGTGTCTGTTCAGTTCAGAATTCGAAAGGAATGTCTGTTAACTGAACGAGTACAACCATTTGAATTCTCAGCATATGCATATTAATAACAGAGCGGTTAAAGGGTCGCAACCTTTCCTATTCTGACGGTTACTGATGCATGCGAACAGGCACTCCTCCTTGCCTATATATACACAGCCCAAAACAAAGACAGAACTCACTTTTTCTGCTGAATTATACCTTCTTCTTCAACGTAATTCTCTGATCTACTTTCTATAACCAACTTCAGTTCGTCGGAGCTCCGTTTGCTGGCACTAAGCTACGGAGTTGGTCCGTTTAATCCTGGGAAACAAATTGCAACTACGTCGATTGGTGTATACGACGGCAATATTGTTTCAAGGAAACAGAAAAGTTCTGGACTCGGACATTATTTAAACAGAATACTTTCTGTTTATCTTTGATTTTATGCACAAATCGGTTACGCTTTCTATGATTATTATAAACATAGTTTGACGTGACAATTGTGACATAATTGACTAACAGTGATTGTTGTTGCTGTCTGTTTGTAATACAGTTGTGTAACTACAAAAGTTCTAACATTCTTGAAACAATATTTTGTTGCAGATGACGAAAAACAGCAGCACTGATTCTGCACCGATTCAGACGGTGAAAACTGCTCAGCCAGCGCCTGTGCTTCCGACAATGGCTCTGTCTCATGGCGAAAGGCCAGAGAAGTTCAATGGAATCAATTTCAAGCGCTGGCAACAGAAAATGTTGTTTTATTTAACAACACTAAGCCTTGCAAGGTTTCTGACTGAAGAGGCTCCTGTGGTAGACGAACTCGAACCTGACGCTACTAAAGTAGAGGCACTTAATATCTGGACAAATTCAGATTTCATGTGCAAAAACTATATTCTGAATGGTCTGGATGATAGCCTCTACAATGTCTATTGTACTTTTGCAACGTCCAAACAACTCTGGTTGGCTCTGGAAAAGAAGTACAAAACTGAAGATCCAGGCATGAAGAAATTCATTGCTGGAAAATTTCTAGACTTCAAAATGGTTGACTCAAAGATGGTGATAAGTCAAGCTCAAGAACTGCAACTTATCATCCGTCAATTAGAAGATGAAAAGATGACTCTTAGCGAGACTTTTCAAGTTGCTGCAACCATTGAGAAATTGCCTCCTTCTTGGAAGGACTTTAAAAATTACCTTAAGCACAAGCGTAAGGAAATGACAATGGAAGATCTCATAGTTCGGCTTCGCATTGAGGAAGATAACAGAAATTCTGAGAAAAAGATTTCTCAGAATATTGCTGCCAAAGCAAATGTTGTTGAGTCAGACAAAACTAACAAAAGGAAAAGGGAGAATGCTCCTAAGAAGTCAAAGAAATTTCTGGGTTCTTGCCACAACTGTGGAAAGAAGGGGCACAAAGCAGCCGAATGTCGTGCGCCTAAAAAGAAGAAGTTGGAAGCAAATACGGCTGATGTTTCGAAAGGCATTTCTGATCTTGATTTATGTGCAGTAATATCAGAATGCAACCTTATTGGCAACTCAAAGGAATGGTTTGTAGACACTGGAGCCACTCGACACATATGTGCTAACAAGTGGATGTTTACAACCTATAAAACTGCAACTGATGCTGAACAACTTTTTATGGGCAATTCTTCCACTTCCAAGGTCGAAGGCAAAGGAAAAGTTGTGCTGAAACTGACTTCTGGAAAGGAACTGACTTTAAATGATGTTCTCCATGTTTCAGAAATTCGCAAGAACCTGATTTCAGGATCGTTGCTGAGCAAGCATGGCTTCAAATTGATCTTTGAAGCTGACAAATTTGTTCTTTCCAAGAATGGGATGGTTTATTTAAAGCAAATGTAACCACTATTGTACCACGCACTGAAATGAATGAAAGTGAATCTTCTGCTTATATTGTTGAATCTTCTAACATATGGCATTCTAGATTAGGGCATGTAAACTTTGATACATTGCGAAAATTGATTAATCTAGAATTTATACCAAAATGCAATATAGATTCCAACTATAAATGTCAAGTTTGTGCAGAAGCAAAATTGACAAGAACCTCGTTTCATCATGTTGAACGAGTGACAGAACCTCTAGACTTAATACATACTGATGTATGCGATTTGAAAATGTGTCAAACTAGAGGTGGAAAAAGGTACTTTATTACATTCATTGATGATTGTACCAGATACTGTCATGTGTATCTCCTTAGAAGTAAGGACGAAGCATTCGAAATGTTTAAACAGTATAAGGCAGAAGTTGAGAATCAACTCAACAAGAAAATAAAATCTTTAAGAAGTGATAGAGGAGGAGAATACGAGTCTCCATTTGAGGAATTCTGTGCTGAACATGGAATTATACATCAAACTACAGCCCCGTATTCACCTCAATCCAACGGTATAGCCGAACGGAAAAATAGAACTCTTAAAGAAATGATGAATGCCTTACTAATTAGCTCTGGCTTGCCTGATAACTATTGGGGAGAAGCTATTCTTTCGGCAAATCATATTTTAAATAAAATACCCCGAAAGAAAATATCTAAATCTCCTCATGAACTTTGGAAAAACAGACCACCATCCTACAAATACCTAAAAGTGTGGGGGTGTCTTGCCAAAGTAGAGGTACCAAAACCAAAGAAGGTCAAAATTGGACCAAAAACAATTGATTGTGTATTCATTGGATATGCACAAAACAGTGCTGCATATCGATTTTTGGTACACAAATCTGAAATTGATGATATTCATGAAAATACCATCATTGAGTCGATAAATGCTAGATTTTTCGAACATGTATTTCCCTTGAAACATGGTACTGAAAATCATGCACCTAAGAGACCAAGGGAAATTGAAGTTCCTTACTCCATTGAGGGCGCTGAACAAAATAACACTCAGCAAAGTAGTGTTGAGCAGCAAGTGGAGGAACCAAGAAAAAGTAAAAGGTCAAGGACTTTAAAAACCTTTGGACCGGACTTCTATACATTTATGTTAGAAGATGATCCATTGACATACAAACAAGCTATGTCTTCCAACGATGCCCATTATTGGAAGGAGGCAATTAACAATGAAATTGAATCCATTATGTCGAATCATACATGGGAATTGGTTGATTTACCTCAAGGATGTAAGGCCTTAGGTAATAAATGGATATTTAAAAAGAAATTGAAACCTGATGGTTCAATAGACAAGTACAAAGCTCGTCTGGTAGTCCAAGGATTTAGACAAAAGGAAGACCTGGACTATTTCGATACATATTCACCTGTAACGAGGATAACGTCAATTAGAATGCTCATTGCAATTGCATCCGTACATGACTTGGAAATACATCAAATGGATGTTAAAACTGCATTCTTGAATGGTGAACTAGAGGAGGAAATCTATATGAAACAACCTGAAGGATTTCTAAGCTCAGAAAATGAGCATAAAGTTTGCAAACTGGTAAAATCACTTTATGGCCTTAAGCAAGCTCCAAAACAGTGGCATGAGAAGTTTGACAATACTATGTTATCAAATGGATTCACGATAAATGAATCAGATAAATGTGTGTACATAAAACATACACACATTGGATATGTCATTGTTTGTCTTTATGTTGATGACCTATTGATCCTAGGCAACAACAAGGCCATAATAACATCTACAAAGGATATGTTATCCTCTAGATTCTATATGAAAGACCTAGGATTGGCTGATGTAATATTGGGTGTAAAAATTCTGAGAACACCACAGGGATATGCATTATCCCAATCGCATTACATCACCAAAATACTTGAGAAATTCAAGCAATATAATGTAACTATTGCAAAATCACCAGTAGATATGAACCAAAATTGGGTAAAGAACACTAGTGACGGTATTTACCAATTGGAATACTCTCGTATACTAGGAAGTATCATGTATGTTATGAACTGTACTAGGCCTGATATCGCATATGCTGTAAGCAAACTAAGTAGATTTACCAGCAATCCTGGTAAACATCACTGGAAAGCGATAATCAGAGTTCTAGGATATCTAAAGTATACACAGAGTTATGGTCTATACTATACAAACTATCCTTCAATAGTGGAAGGATACGGTGATGCAAATTGGATCACTGGATCAAATGATACAAAGTCTACAAGTGGATACGTGTTCACATTAGGAAATGGAGCAATTTCATGGAAATCATCCAAACAGACTTGTATCGCTAGATCTACGATGGAATCAGAGTTTATTGCACTAGATAAGACTGCAGAAGAAGCAGAATGGATTCGAAGCTTCTTAGAAGACATTCCTAATTGGAGCAAACCTATGCCTCCAATATGTATACATTGTGATAGTCAATCAGCTATTGGAAGAGCTAATAGTACACTATACAATGGTAAATCTAGGCATATTCGTCGTAGACATAAAACGATAAGACAACTTCTCTCTAATGGGGTTATCACAATAGATTACATTCGATCTAAAGATAACTTAGCGGATCCACTTACAAAAGGCTTGCCAAGAGAGAAAGTTCAAACCTTATCGAAGGGAATGGGGCTAAGGCCTATAGACTAAAGGTTTTTCTGAAATGGAAACCCCACCTAGTTGACTGGAGATCCCAAGATCTAGGTTCAAAGGGACAACGAAGTTTTAGAGAAACTTGATGGCACTGTTATACAAAAACCATTCCTATGATAAGTCAGTGCATTATATGTTGAATAAGGATAAGTATTAGTACTTTTAATGATGTCTGTATTTGAGGAATTAAAGAATACCCTTTACAGAATCACCTACGTAAGTGCGAAGGCGCCGCTTCAAAGAGAATTATGAGGCCAAATTCTCTAAGCACTTATGAGACCAGGCAGGTGTTCAAGGCAAAAACGAACACATACAGAGAACGAAGGGTTATAAGAAACATTTATCGTGTGTTATCTACTTTAGAATTACACAAAAGGCTTACAGTTCAAGGACAGTCTATGTCTACTGATTCGCCGGTGATTCAAATAGGTAATCACTAGGAAAGTTCAAAGCCCTTGTGCTACTTTAACCGATGCGATAAATGGTTCGTGAAACTAAGATCGATTGCTCATTCATGTGGGGGATTGTTGGAAAATGAATGAGCAAAGAAAGAGAAAAGTGGGAAGAAGAAGAAATAGGGGTAGCAACATTTAAAGTCCCACATCATAGAAATATTAGCACAATCTCTCCTTATATATTAGAAGCCAAAAAGGCTTATGTAAAATAAAAAAAAAAGAGGGATGATAAAAGGATGTGGACTTGGCCATATTAAATACATTAAAAAGTCAAAGATAAGGGCCTTGGGCCTTGGGGCTCTTGGGGTCTCCTGATTGGATATGGCCGACGTTGCTGATTGGGCTAGTGCACTGACATGAGAATATATTTTTTCTTAGAATTTTAAATGGTCTGTCTGTTCAGTTCAGAATTCGAAAGGAATGTCTGTTAACTGAACGAGTACAACCATTTGAATTCTCAGCATATGCATATTAATAACAGAGCGGTTAAAGGGTCGCAACCTTTCCTATTCTGACGGTTACTGATGCATGCGAACAGGCACTCCTCCTTGCCTATATATACACAGCCCAAAACAAAGACAGAACTCACTTTTTCTGCTGAATTATACCTTCTTCTTCAACGTAATTCTCTGATCTACTTTCTATAACCAACTTCAGTTCGTCGGAGCTCCGTTTGCTGGCACTAAGCTACGGAGTTGGTCCGTTTAATCCTGGGAAACAAATTGCAACTACGTCGATTGGTGTATACGACGGCAATATTGTTTCAAGGAAACAGAAAAGTTCTGGACTCGGACATTATTTAAACAGAATACTTTCTGTTTATCTTTGATTTTATGCACAAATCGGTTACGCTTTCTATGATTATTATAAACATAGTTTGACGTGACAATTGTGACATAATTGACTAACAGTGATTGTTGTTGCTGTCTGTTTGTAATACAGTTGTGTAATTACAAAAGTTCTAACATTCTTGAAACAATATTTTGTTGCAGATGACGAAAAACAGCAGCACTGATTCTGCACCGATTCAGACGGTGAAAACTGCTCAGCCAGCGCCTGTGCTTCCGACAATGGCTCTGTCTCATGGCGAAAGGCCAGAGAAGTTCAATGGAATCAATTTCAAGCGCTGGCAACAGAAAATGTTGTTTTATTTAACAACACTAAGCCTTGCAAGGTTTCTGACTGAAGAGGCTCCTGTGGTAGACGAACTCGAACCTGACGCTACTAAAGTAGAGGCACTTAATATCTGGACAAATTCAGATTTCATGTGCAAAAACTATATTCTGAATGGTCTGGATGATAGCCTCTACAATGTCTATTGTACTTTTGCAACGTCCAAACAACTCTGGTTGGCTCTGGAAAAGAAGTACAAAACTGAAGATCCAGGCATGAAGAAATTCATTGCTGGAAAATTTCTAGACTTCAAAATGGTTGACTCAAAGACGGTGATAAGTCAAGCTCAAGAACTGCAACTTATCATCCGTCAATTAGAAGATGAAAAGATGACTCTTAGCGAGACTTTTCAAGTTGCTACAACCATTGAGAAATTGCCTCCTTCTTGGAAGGACTTTAAAAATTACCTTAAGCACAAGCGTAAGGAAATGACAATGGAAGATCTCATAGTTCGGCTTCGCATTGAGGAAGATAACAGAAATTCTGAGAAAAAGATTTCTCAGAATATTGCTGCCAAAGCAAATGTTGTTGAGTCAGACAAAACTAACAAAAGGAAAAGGGAGAATGCTCCTAAGAAGTCAAAGAAATTTCTGGGTTCTTGCCACAACTGTGGAAAGAAGGGGCACAAAGCAGCCGAATGTCGTGCGCCTAAAAAGAAGAAGTTGGAAGCAAATACGGCTGATGTTTCGAAAGGCATTTCTGATCTTGATTTATGTGCAGTAATATCAGAATGCAACCTTATTGGCAACTCAAAGGAATGGTTTGTAGACACTGGAGCCACTCGACACATATGTGCTAACAAGTGGATGTTTACAACCTATAAAACTGCAACTGATGCTGAACAACTTTTTATGGGCAATTCTTCCACTTCCAAGGTCGAAGGCAAAGGAAAAGTTGTGCTGAAACTGACTTCTGGAAAGGAACTGACTTTAAATGATGTTCTCCATGTTTCAGAAATTCGCAAGAACCTGATTTCAGGATCGTTGCTGAGCAAGCATGGCTTCAAATTGATCTTTGAAGCTGACAAATTTGTTCTTTCCAAGAATGGGATGGTTTATTTAAAGCAAATGTAACCACTATTGTACCACGCACTGAAATGAATGAAAGTGAATCTTCTGCTTATATTGTTGAATCTTCTAACATATGGCATTCTAGATTAGGGCATGTAAATTTTGATACATTGCGAAAATTGATTAATCTAGAATTTATACCAAAATGCAATATAGATTCCAACTATAAATGTCAAGTTTGTGCAGAAGCAAAATTGACAAGAACCTCGTTTCATCATGTTGAACGAGTGACAGAACCTCTAGACTTAATACATACTGATGTATGCGATTTGAAAATGTGTCAAACTAAAGGTGGAAAAAGGTACTTTATTACATTCATTGATGATTGTACCAGATACTGTCATGTGTATCTCCTTAGAAGTAAGGACGAAGCATTCGAAATGTTTAAACAGTATAAGGCAGAAGTTGAGAATCAACTCAACAAGAAAATAAAATCTTTAAGAAGTGATAGAGGAGGAGAATACGAGTCTCCATTTGAGGAATTCTGTGCTGAACATGGAATTATACATCAAACTACAGCCCCGTATTCACCTCAATCCAACGGTATAGCCGAACGGAAAAATAGAACTCTTAAAGAAATGATGAATGCCTTACTAATTAGCTCTGGCTTGCCTGATAACTATTGGGGAGAAGCTATTCTTTCGGCAAATCATATTTTAAATAAAATACCCCGAAAGAAAATATCTAAATCTCCTCATGAACTTTGGAAAAACAGACCACCATCCTACAAATACCTAAAAGTGTGGGGGTGTCTTGCCAAAGTAGAGGTACCAAAACCAAAGAAGGTCAAAATTGGACCAAAAACAATTGATTGTGTATTCATTGGATATGCACAAAACAGTGCTGCATATCGATTTTTGGTACACAAATATGAAATTGATGATATTCATGAAAATACCATCATTGAGTCGATAAATGCTAGATTTTTCGAACATGTATTTCCCTTGAAACATGGTACTGAAAATCATGCACCTAAGAGACCAAGGGAAATTGAAGTTCCTTACTCCATTGAGGGCGCTGAACAAAATAACACTCAGCAAAGTAGTGTTGAGCAGCAAGTGGAGGAACCAAGAAAAAGTAAAAGGTCAAGGACTTTAAAAACCTTTGGACCGGACTTCTATACATTTATGTTAGAAGATGATCCATTGACATACAAACAAGCTATGTCTTCCAACGATGCCCCTTATTGGAAGGAGGCAATTAACAATGAAATTGAATCCATTATGTCGAATCATACATGGGAATTGGTTGATTTACCTCAAGGATGTAAGGCCTTAGGTAATAAATGGATATTTAAAAAGAAATTGAAACCTGATGGTTCAATAGACAAGTACAAAGCTCGTCTGGTAGTCCAAGGATTTAGACAAAAGGAAGACCTGGACTATTTCGATACATATTCACCTGTAACGAGGATAACATCAATTAGAATGCTCATTGCAATTGCATCCGTACATGACTTGGAAATACATCAAATGGATGTTAAAACTGCATTCTTGAATGGTGAACTAGAGGAGGAAATCTATATGAAACAACCTGAAGGATTTCTAAGCTCAGAAAATGAGCATAAAGTTTGCAAACTGGTAAAATCACTTTATGGCCTTAAGCAAGCTCCAAAACAGTGGCATGAGAAGTTTGACAATACTATGTTATCAAATGGATTCACGATAAATGAATCAGATAAATGTGTGTACATAAAACATACACACATTGGATATGTCATTGTTTGTCTTTATGTTGATGACCTATTGATCCTAGGCAACAACAAGGCCATAATAACATCTACAAAGGATATGTTATCCTCTGGATTCTATATGAAAGACCTAGGACTGGCTGATGTAATATTGGGTGTAAAAATTCTGAGAACACCACAGGGATATGCATTATCCCAATCGCATTACATCACCAAAATACTTGAGAAATTCAAGCAATATAATGTAACTATTGCAAAATCACCAGTAGATATGAACCAAAATTGGGTAAAGAACACTGGTGACGGTATTTACCAATTGGAATACTCTCGTATACTAGGAAGTATCATGTATGTTATGAACTGTACTAGGCCTGATATCGCATATGCTGTAAGCAAACTAAGTAGATTTACCAGCAATCCTGGTAAACATCACTGGAAAGCGATAATCAGAGTTCTAGGATATCTAAAGTATACACAGAGTTATGGTCTATACTATACAAACTATCCTTCAATAGTGGAAGGATACGGTGATGCAAATTGGATCACTGGATCAAATGATACAAAGTCTACAAGTGGATACGTGTTCACATTAGGAAATGGAGCAATTTCATGGAAATCATCCAAACAGACTTGTATCGCTAGATCTACGATGGAATCAGAGTTTATTGCACTAGATAAGACTGCAGAAGAAGCAGAATGGATTCGAAGCTTCTTAGAAGACATTCCTAATTGGAGCAAACCTATGCCTCCAATATGTATACATTGTGATAGTCAATCAGCTATTGGAAGAGCTAATAGTACACTATACAATGGTAAATCTAGGCATATTCGTCGTAGACATAAAACGATAAGACAACTTCTCTCTAATGGGGTTATCACAATAGATTACATTCGATCTAAAGATAACTTAGCGGATCCACTTACAAAAGGCTTGCCAAGAGAGAAAGTTCAAACCTTATCGAAGGGAATGGGGCTAAGGCCTATAGACTAAAGGTTTTTCTGAAATGGAAACCCCACCTAGTTGACTGGAGATCCCAAGATCTAGGTTCAAAGGGACAACGAAGTTTTAGAGAAACTTGATGGCACTGTTATACAAAAACCATTCCTATGATAAGTCAGTGCATTATATGTTGAATAAGGATAAGTATTAGTACTTTTAATGATGTCTGTATTTGAGGAATTAAAGAATACCCTTTACAGAATCACCTACGTAAGTGCGAAGGCGCCGCTTCAAAGAGAATTATGAGGCCAAATTCTCTAAGCACTTATGAGACCAGGCAGGTGTTCAAGGCAAAAACGAACACATACAGAGAACGAAGGGTTATAAGAAACATTTATCGTGTGTTATCTACTTTAGAATTACACAAAAGGCTTACAGTTCAAGGACAGTCTATGTCTACTGATTCGCCGGTGATTCAAATAGGTAATCACTAGGAAAGTTCAAAGCCCTTGTGCTACTTTAACCGATGCGATAAATGGTTTGTGAAACTAAGATCGATTGCTCATTCATGTGGGGGATTGTTGGAAAATGAATGAGCAAAGAAAGAGAAAAGTGGGAAGAAGAAGAAATAGGGGTAGCAACATTTAAAGTCCCACATCATAGAAATATTAGCACAATCTCTCCTTATATATTAGAAGCCAAAAAGGCTTATGTAAAATAAAAAAAAGGGAGGGATGATAAAAGGATGTGGACTTGGCCATATTAAATACATTAAAAAGTCAAAGATAAGGGCCTTGGGCCTTGGGGCTCTTGGGGTCTCCTGATTGGATATGGCCGACGTTGCTGATTGGGCTAGTGCACTGACATGAGAATATATTTTTTCTCAGAATTTTAAATGGTGTGTCTGTTCAGTTCAGAATTCGAAAGGAATGTCTGTTAACTGAACGAGTACAACCATTTGAATTCTCAGCATATGCATATTAATAACAGAGCGGTTAAAGGGTCGCAACCTTTCCTATTCTGACGGTTACTGATGCATGCGAACAGGCACTCCTCCTTGCCTATATATACACAGCCCAAAACAAAGACAGAACTCACTTTTTCTGCTGAGTTATACCTTCTTCTTCAACGTAATTCTCTGATCTACTTTCTATAACCAACTTCAGTTCGTCGGAGCTCCGTTTGCTGGCACTAAGCTACGGAGTTGGTCCGTTTAATCCTGGGAAACAAATTGCAACTACGTCGATTGGTGTATACGACGGCAATATTGTTTCAAGGAAACATAAAAGTTTTGGACTCGAACATTATTTAAACAGAATACTTTCTGTTTATCTTTGATTTTATGCACAAATCGGTTACGCTTTCTATGATTATTATAAACATAGTTTGACGTGACAATTGTGACATAATTGACTAACAGTGATTGTTGTTGCTGTCTGTTTGTAATACAGTTGTGTAATTACAAAAGTTCTAACATTCTTGAAACAATATTTTGTTGCAGATGACGAAAAATAGCAGCACTGATTCTGCACCGATTCAGACGGTGAAAACTGCTCAGCCAGCGCCTGTGCTTCCGACAATGGCTCTGTCTCATGGCGAAAGGCCAGAGAAGTTCAATGGAATCAATTTCAAGCGCTGGCAACAGAAAATGTTGTTTTATTTAACAACACTAAGCCTTGCAAGGTTTCTGACTGAAGAGGCTCCTGTGGTAGACGAACTCGAACCTGACGCTACTAAAGTAGAGGCACTTAATATCTGGACAAATTCAGATTTCATGTGCAAAAACTATATTTTGAATGGTCTGGATGATAGCCTCTACAATGTCTATTGTACTTTTGCAACGTCCAAACAACTCTGGTTGGCTCTGGAAAAGAAGTACAAAACTGAAGATCCAGGCATGAAGAAATTCATTGCTGGAAAATTTCTAGACTTCAAAATGGTTGACTCAAAGACGGTGATAAGTCAAGCTCAAGAACTGCAACTTATCATCCGTCAATTAGAAGATGAAAAGATGACTCTTAGCGAGACTTTTCAAGTTGCTGCAACCATTGAGAAATTGCCTCCTTCTTGGAAGGACTTTAAAAATTACCTTAAGCACAAGCGTAAGGAAATGACAATGGAAGATCTCATAGTTCGGCTTCGCATTGAGGAAGATAACAGAAATTCTGAGAAAAAGATTTCTCAGAATATTGCTGCCAAAGCAAATGTTGTTGAGTCAGACAAAACTAACAAAAGGAAAAGGGAGAATGCTCCTAAGAAGTCAAAGAAATTTCTGGGTTCTTGCCACAACTGTGGAAAGAAGGGGCACAAAGCAGCCGAATGTCGTGCGCCTAAAAAGAAGAAGTTGGAAGCAAATACGGCTGATGTTTCGAAAGGCATTTCTGATCTTGATTTATGTGCAGTAATATCAGAATGCAACCTTATTGGCAACTCAAAGGAATGGTTTGTAGACACTGGAGCCACTCGACACATATGTGCTAACAAGTGGATGTTTACAACCTATAAAACTGCAACTGATGCTGAACAACTTTTTATGGGCAATTCTTCCACTTCCAAGGTCGAAGGCAAAGGAAAAGTTGTGCTGAAACTGACTTCTGGAAAGGAACTGACTTTAAATGATGTTCTCCATGTTTCAGAAATTCGCAAGAACCTGATTTCAGGATCGTTGCTGAGCAAGCATGGCTTCAAATTGATCTTTGAAGCTGACAAATTTGTTCTTTCCAAGAATGGGATGGTTTATTTAAAGCAAATGTAACCACTATTGTACCACGCACTGAAATGAATGAAAGTGAATCTTCTGCTTATATTGTTGAATCTTCTAACATATGGCATTCTAGATTAGGGCATGTAAACTTTGATACATTGCGAAAATTGATTAATCTAGAATTTATACCAAAATGCAATATAGATTCCAACTATAAATGTCAAGTTTGTGCAGAAGCAAAATTGACAAGAACCTCGTTTCATCATGTTGAACGAGTGACAGAACCTCTAGACTTAATACATACTGATGTATGCGATTTGAAAATGTGTCAAACTAGAGGTGGAAAAAGGTACTTTATTACATTCATTGATGATTGTACCAGATACTGTCATGTGTATCTCCTTAGAAGTAAGGACGAAGCATTCGAAATGTTTAAACAGTATAAGGCAGAAGTTGAGAATCAACTCAACAAGAAAATAAAATCTTTAAGAAGTGATAGAGGAGGAGAATACGAGTCTCCATTTGAGGAATTCTGTGCTGAACATGGAATTATACATCAAACTACAGCCCCGTATTCACCTCAATCCAACGGTATAGCCGAACGGAAAAATAGAACTCTTAAAGAAATGATGAATGCCTTACTAATTAGCTCTGGCTTGCCTGATAACTATTGGGGAGAAGCTATTCTTTCGGCAAATCATATTTTAAATAAAATACCCCGAAAGAAAATATCTAAATCTCCTCATGAACTTTGGAAAAACAGACCACCATCCTACAAATACCTAAAAGTGTGGGGGTGTCTTGCCAAAGTAGAGGTACCAAAACCAAAGAAGGTCAAAATTGGACTAAAAACAATTGATTGTGTATTCATTGGATATGCACAAAACAGTGCTGCATATCGATTTTTGGTACACAAATCTGAAATTGATGATATTCATGAAAATACCATCATTGAGTCGATAAATGCTAGATTTTTCGAACATGTATTTCCCTTGAAACATGGTACTGAAAATCATGCACCTAAGAGACCAAGGGAAATTGAAGTTCCTTACTCCATTGAGGGCGCTGAACAAAATAACACTCAGCAAAGTAGTGTTGAGCAGCAAGTGGAGGAACCAAGAAAAAGTAAAAGGTCAAGGACTTTAAAAACCTTTGGACCGGACTTCTATACATTTATGTTAGAAGATGATCCATTGACATACAAACAAGCTATGTCTTCCAACGATGCCCCTTATTGGAAGGAGGCAATTAACAATGAAATTGAATCCATTATGTCGAATCATACATGGGAATTGGTTGATTTACCTCAAGGATGTAAGGCCTTAGGTAATAAATGGATATTTAAAAAGAAATTGAAACCTGATGGTTCAATAGACAAGTACAAAGCTCGTCTGGTAGTCCAAGGATTTAGACAAAAGGAAGACCTGGACTATTTCGATACATATTCACCTGTAACGAGGATAACATCAATTAGAATGCTCATTGCAATTGCATCCGTACATGACTTGGAAATACATCAAATGGATGTTAAAACTGCATTCTTGAATGGTGAACTAGAGGAGGAAATCTATATGAAACAACCTGAAGGATTTCTAAGCTCAGAAAATGAGCATAAAGTTTGCAAACTGGTAAAATCACTTTATGGCCTTAAGCAAGCTCCAAAACAGTGGCATGAGAAGTTTGACAATACTATGTTATCAAATGGATTCACGATAAATGAATCAGATAAATGTGTGTACATAAAACATACACACATTGGATATGTCATTGTTTGTCTTTATGTTGATGACCTATTGATCCTAGGCAACAACAAGGCCATAATAACATCTACAAAGGATATGTTATCCTCTAGATTCTATATGAAAGACCTAGGACTGGCTGATGTAATATTGGGTGTAAAAATTCTGAGAACACCACAGGGATATGCATTATCCCAATCGCATTACATCACCAAAATACTTGAGAAATTCAAGCAATATAATGTAACTATTGCAAAATCACCAGTAGATATGAACCAAAATTGGGTAAAGAACACTGGTGACGGTATTTACCAATTGGAATACTCTCGTATACTAGGAAGTATCATGTATGTTATGAACTGTACTAGGCCTGATATCGCATATGCTGTAAGCAAACTAAGTAGATTTACCAGCAATCCTGGTAAACATCACTGGAAAGCGATAATCAGAGTTCTAGGATATCTAAAGTATACACAGAGTTATGGTTTATACTATACAAACTATCCTTCAATAGTGGAAGGATACGGTGATGCAAATTGGATCACTGGATCAAATGATACAAAGTCTACAAGTGGATACGTGTTCACATTAGGAAATGGAGCAATTTCATGGAAATCATCCAAACAGACTTGTATCGCTAGATCTACGATGGAATCAGAGTTTATTGCACTAGATAAGACTGCAGAAGAAGCAGAATGGATTCGAAGCTTCTTAGAAGACATTCCTAATTGGAGCAAACCTATGCCTCCAATATGTATACATTGTGATAGTCAATCAGCTATTGGAAGAGCTAATAGTACACTATACAATGGTAAATCTAGGCATATTCGTCGTAGACATAAAACGATAAGACAACTTCTCTCTAATGGGGTTATCACAATAGATTACATTCGATCTAAAGATAACTTAGCGGATCCACTTACAAAAGGCTTGCCAAGA
Source organism: Allium sativum (assembly GCA_030737875.1). Taxonomy (NCBI): domain Eukaryota; kingdom Viridiplantae; phylum Streptophyta; class Magnoliopsida; order Asparagales; family Amaryllidaceae; genus Allium; species Allium sativum. Next base: position 11,714,092 of record JASFAX010000035.1, read on the forward strand.
GAGAAAGTTCAAACCTTATCGAAGGGAATGGGGCTAAGGCCTATAGACTAAAGGTTTTTCTGAAATGGAAACCCTACCTAGTTGACTGGAGATCCCAAGATCTAGGTTCAAAGGGACAACGAAGTTTTAGAGAAACTTGATGGCACTGTTATACAAAAACCATTCCTATGATAAGTCAGTGCATTATATGTTGAATAAGGATAAGTATTAGTACTTTTAATGATGTCTGTATTTGAGGAATTAAAGAATACCCTTTATAGAATCACCTACGTAAGTGCGAAGGCGCCGCTTCAAAGAGAATTATGAGGCCAAATTCTCTAAGCACTTATGAGACCAGGCAGGTGTTCAAGGCAAAAACGAACACATACAGAGAACGAAGGGTTATAAGAAACATTTATCGTGTGTTATCTACTTTAGAATTACACAAAAGGCTTACAGTTCAAGGACAGTCTATGTCTACTGATTCGCCGGTGATTCAAATAGGTAATCACTAGGAAAGTTCAAAGCCCTTGTGCTACTTTAACCGATGCGATAAATGGTTTGTGAAACTAAGATCGATTGCTCATTCATGTGGGGGATTGTTGGAAAATGAATGAGCAAAGAAAGAGAAAAGTGGGAAGAAGAAGAAATAGGGGTAGCAACATTTAAAGTCCCACATCATAGAAATATTAGCACAATCTCTCCTTATATATTAGAAGCCAAAAAGGCTTATGTAAAATAAAAAAAAGAGAGGGATGATAAAAGGATGTGGACTTGGCCATATTAAATACATTAAAAAGTCAAAGATAAGGGCCTTGGGCCTTGGGGCTCTTGGGGTCTCCTGATTGGATATGGCCGACGTTGCTGATTGGGCTAGTGCACTGACATGAGAATATATTTTTTCTCAGAATTTTAAATGGTGTGTCTGTTCAGTTCAGAATTCGAAAGGAATGTCTGTTAACTGAACGAGTACAACCATTTGAATTCTCAGCATATGCATATTAATAACAGAGCGGTTAAAGGGTCGCAACCTTTCCTATTCTGACGGTTACTGATGCATGCGAACAGGCACTCCTCCTTGCCTATATATACACAGCCTAAAACAAAGACAGAACTCACTTTTTCTGCTGAATTATACCTTCTTCTTCAACGTAATTCTCTGATCTACTTTCTATAACCAACTTCAGTTCGTCGGAGCTCCGTTTGCTGGCACTAAGCTACGGAGTTGGTCCGTTTAATCCTGGGAAACAAATTGCAACTACGTCGATTGGTGTATACGACGGCAATATTGTTTCAAGGAAACAGAAAAGTTCTGGACTCGGACATTATTTAAACAGAATACTTTCTGTTTATCTTTGATTTTATGCACAAATCGGTTACGCTTTCTATGATTATTATAAACATAGTTTGACGTGACAATTGTGACATAATTGACTAACAGTGATTGTTGTTGCTGTCTGTTTGTAATACAGTTGTGTAATTACAAAAGTTCTAACATTCTTGAAACAATATTTTGTTGCAGATGACGAAAAACAGCAGCACTGATTCTGCACCGATTCAGACGGTGAAAACTGCTCAGCCAGCGCCTGTGCTTCCGACAATGGCTCTGTCTCATGGCGAAAGGCCAGAGAAGTTCAATGGAATCAATTTCAAGCGCTGGCAACAGAAAATGTTGTTTTATTTAACAACACTAAGCCTTGCAAGGTTTCTGACTGAAGAGGCTCCTGTGGTAGACGAACTCGAACCTGACGCTACTAAAGTAGAGGCACTTAATATCTGGACAAATTCAGATTTCATGTGCAAAAACTATATTCTGAATGGTCTGGATGATAGCCTCTACAATGTCTATTGTACTTTTGCAACGTCCAAACAACTCTGGTTGGCTCTGGAAAAGAAGTACAAAACTGAAGATCCAGGCATGAAGAAATTCATTGCTGGAAAATTTCTAGACTTCAAAATGGTTGACTCAAAGACGGTGATAAGTCAAGCTCAAGAACTGCAACTTATCATCCGTCAATTAGAAGATGAAAAGATGACTCTTAGCGAGACTTTTCAAGTTGCTGCAACCATTGAGAAATTGCCTCCTTCTTGGAAGGACTTTAAAAATTACCTTAAGCACAAGCGTAAGGAAATGACAATGGAAGATCTCATAGTTCGGCTTCGCATTGAGGAAGATAACAGAAATTCTGAGAAAAAGATTTCTCAGAATATTGCTGCCAAAGCAAATGTTGTTGAGTCAGACAAAACTAACAAAAGGAAAAGGGAGAATGCTCCTAAGAAGTCAAAGAAATTTCTGGGTTCTTGCCACAACTGTGGAAAGAAGGGGCACAAAGCAGCCGAATGTCGTGCGCCTAAAAAGAAGAAGTTGGAAGCAAATACGGCTGATGTTTCGAAAGGCATTTCTGATCTTGATTTATGTGCAGTAATATCAGAATGCAACCTTATTGGCAACTCAAAGGAATGGTTTGTAGACACTGGAGCCACTCGACACATATGTGCTAACAAGTGGATGTTTACAACCTATAAAACTGCAACTGATGCTGAACAACTTTTTATGGGCAATTCTTCCACTTCCAAGGTCGAAGGCAAAGGAAAAGTTGTGCTGAAACTGACTTCTGGAAAGGAACTGACTTTAAATGATGTTCTCCATGTTTCAGAAATTCGCAAGAACCTGATTTCAGGATCGTTGCTGAGCAAGCATGGCTTCAAATTGATCTTTGAAGCTGACAAATTTGTTCTTTCCAAGAATGGGATGGTTTATTTAAAGCAAATGTAACCACTATTGTACCACGCACTGAAATGAATGAAAGTGAATCTTCTGCTTATATTGTTGAATCTTCTAACATATGGCATTCTAGATTAGGGCATGTAAACTTTGATGCATTGCGAAAATTGATTAATCAAGAATTTATACCAAAATGCAATATAGATTCCAACTATAAATGTCAAGTTTGTGCAGAAGCAAAATTGACAAGAACCTCGTTTCATCATGTTGAACGAGTGACAGAACATCTAGACTTAATACATACTGATGTATGCGATTTGAAAATGTGTCAAACTAGAGGTGGAAAAAGGTACTTTATTACATTCATTGATGATTGTACCAGATACTGTCATGTGTATCTCCTTAGAAGTAAGGACGAAGCATTCGAAATGTTTAAACAGTATAAGGCAGAAGTTGAGAATCAACTCAACAAGAAAATAAAATCTTTAAGAAGTGATAGAGGAGGAGAATACGAGTCTCCATTTGAGGAATTCTGTGCTGAACATGGAATTATACATCAAACTACAGCCCCGTATTCACCTCAATCCAACGGTATAGCCGAACGGAAAAATAGAACTCTTAAAGAAATGATGAATGCCTTACTAATTAGCTCTGGCTTGCCTGATAACTATTGGGGAGAAGCTATTCTTTCGGCAAATCATATTTTAAATAAAATACCCCGAAAGAAAATATCTAAATCTCCTCATGAACTTTGGAAAAACAGACCACCATCCTACAAATACCTAAAAGTGTGGGGGTGTCTTGCCAAAGTAGAGGTACCAAAACCAAAGAAGGTCAAAATTGGACCAAAAACAATTGATTGTGTATTCATTGGATATGCACAAAACAGTGCTGCATATCGATTTTTGGTACACAAATCTGAAATTGATGATATTCATGAAAATACCATCATTGAGTCGATAAATGCTAGATTTTTCGAACATGTATTTCCCTTGAAACATGGTACTGAAAATCATGCACCTAAGAGACCAAGGGAAATTGAAGTTCCTTACTCCATTGAGGGCGCTGAACAAAATAACACTCAGCAAAGTAGTGTTGAGCAGCAAGTGGAGGAACCAAGAAAAAGTAAAAGGTCAAGGACTTTAAAAACCTTTGGACCGGACTTCTATACATTTATGTTAGAAGATGATCCATTGACATACAAACAAGCTATGTCTTCCAACGATGCCCCTTATTGGAAGGAGGCAATTAACAATGAAATTGAATCCATTATGTCGAATCATACATGGGAATTGGTTGATTTACCTCAAGGATGTAAGGCCTTAGGTAATAAATGGATATTTAAAAAGAAATTGAAACCTGATGGTTCAATAGACAAGTACAAAGCTCGTCTGGTAGTCCAAGGATTTAGACAAAAGGAAGACCTGGACTATTTCGATACATATTCACCTGTAACGAGGATAACGTCAATTAGAATGCTCATTGCAATTGCATCCGTACATGACTTGGAAATACATCAAATGGATGTTAAAACTGCATTCTTGAATGGTGAACTAGAGGAGGAAATCTATATGAAACAACCTGAAGGATTTCTAAGCTCAGAAAATGAGCATAAAGTTTGCAAACTGGTAAAATCACTTTATGGCCTTAAGCAAGCTCCAAAACAGTGGCATGAGAAGTTTGACAATACTATGTTATCAAATGGATTCACGATAAATGAATCAGATAAATGTGTGTACATAAAACATACACACATTGGATATGTCATTGTTTGTCTTTATGTTGATGACCTATTGATCCTAGGCAACAACAAGGCCATAATAACATCTACAAAGGATATGTTATCCTCTAGATTCTATATGAAAGACCTAGGACTGGCTGATGTAATATTGGGTGTAAAAATTCTGAGAACACCACAGGGATATGCATTATCCCAATCGCATTACATCACCAAAATACTTGAGAAATTCAAGCAATATAATGTAACTATTGCAAAATCACCAGTAGATATGAACCAAAATTGGGTAAAGAACACTGGTGACGGTATTTACCAATTGGAATACTCTCGTATACTAGGAAGTATCATGTATGTTATGAACTGTACTAGGCCTGATATCGCATATGCTGTAAGCAAACTAAGTAGATTTACCAGCAATCCTGGTAAACATCACTGGAAAGCGATAATCAGAGTTCTAGGATATCTAAAGTATACACAGAGTTATGGTCTATACTATACAAACTATCCTTCAATAGTGGAAGGATACGGTGATGCAAATTGGATCACTGGATCAAATGATACAAAGTCTACAAGTGGATACGTGTTCACATTAGGAAATGGAGCAATTTCATGGAAATCATCCAAACAGACTTGTATCGCTAGATCTACGATGGAATCAGAGTTTATTGCACTAGATAAGACTGCAGAAGAAGCAGAATGGATTCGAAGCTTCTTAGAAGACATTCCTAATTGGAGCAAACCTATGCCTCCAATATGTATACATTGTGATAGTCAATCAGCTATTGGAAGAGCTAATAGTACACTATACAATGGTAAATCTAGGCATATTCGTCGTAGACATAAAACGATAAGACAACTTCTCTCTAATGGGGTTATCACAATAGATTACATTCGATATAAAGATAACTTAGCGGATCCACTTACAAAAGGCTTGCCAAGAGAGAAAGTTCAAACCTTATCGAAGGGAATGGGGCTAAGGCCTATAGACTAAAGGTTTTTCTGAAATGGAAACCCCACCTAGTTGACTGGAGATCCCAAGATCTAGGTTCAAAGGGACAACGAAGTTTTAGAGAAACTTGATGGCACTGTTATACAAAAACCATTCCTATGATAAGTCAGTGCATTATATGTTGAATAAGGATAAGTATTAGTACTTTTAATGATGTCTGTATTTGAGGAATTAAAGAATACCCTTTACAGAATCACCTACGTAAGTGCGAAGGCGCCGCTTCAAAGAGAATTATGAGGCCAAATTCTCTAAGCACTTATGAGACCAGGCAGGTGTTCAAGGCAAAAACGAACACATACAGAGAACGAAGGGTTATAAGAAACATTTATCGTGTGTTATCTACTTTAGAATTACACAAAAGGCTTACAGTTCAAGGACAGTCTATGTCTACTGATTCGCCGGTGATTCAAATAGGTAATCACTAGGAAAGTTCAAAGCCCTTGTGCTACTTTAACCGATGCGATAAATGGTTCGTGAAACTAAGATCGATTGCTCATTCATGTGGGGGATTGTTGGAAAATGAATGAGCAAAGAAAGAGAAAAGTGGGAAGAAGAAGAAATAGGGGTAGCAACATTTAAAGTCCCACATCATAGAAATATTAGCACAATCTCTCCTTATATATTAGAAGCCAAAAAGGCTTATGTAAAATAAAAAAAAAAGAGGGATGATAAAAGGATGTGGACTTGGCCATATTAAATACATTAAAAAGTCAAAGATAAGGGCCTTGGGGCTCTTGGGGTCTCCTGATTGGATATGGCCGACGTTGCTGATTGGGCTAGTGCACTGACATGAGAATATATTTTTTCTCAGAATTTTAAATGGTGTGTCTGTTCAGTTCAGAATTCGAAAGGAATGTCTGTTAACTGAACGAGTACAACCATTTGAATTCTCAGCATATGCATATTAATAACAGAGCGGTTAAAGGGTCGCAACCTTTCCTATTCTGACGGTTACTGATGCATGCGAACAGGCACTCCTCCTTGCCTATATATACACAGCCCAAAACAAAGACAGAACTCACTTTTTCTGCTGAATTATACCTTCTTCTTCAACGTAATTCTCTGATCTACTTTCTATAACCAACTTCAGTTCGTCGGAGCTCCGTTTGCTGGCACTAAGCTACGGAGTTGGTCCGTTTAATCCTGGGAAACAAATTGCAACTACGTCGATTGGTGTATACGACGGCAATATTGTTTCAAGGAAACAGAAAAGTTCTGGACTCGGACATTATTTAAACAGAATACTTTCTGTTTATCTTTGATTTTATGCACAAATCGGTTACGCTTTCTATGATTATTATAAACATAGTTTGACGTGACAATTGTGACATAATTGACTAACAGTGATTGTTGTTGCTGTCTGTTTGTAATACAGTTGTGTAACTACAAAAGTTCTAACATTCTTGAAACAATATTTTGTTGCAGATGACGAAAAACAGCAGCACTGATTCTGCACCGATTCAGACGGTGAAAACTGCTCAGCCAGCGCCTGTGCTTCCGACAATGGCTCTGTCTCATGGCGAAAGGCCAGAGAAGTTCAATGGAATCAATTTCAAGCGCTGGCAACAGAAAATGTTGTTTTATTTAACAACACTAAGCCTTGCAAGGTTTCTGACTGAAGAGGCTCCTGTGGTAGACGAACTCGAACCTGACGCTACTAAAGTAGAGGCACTTAATATCTGGACAAATTCAGATTTCATGTGCAAAAACTATATTCTGAATGGTCTGGATGATAGCCTCTACAATGTCTATTGTACTTTTGCAACGTCCAAACAACTCTGGTTGGCTCTGGAAAAGAAGTACAAAACTGAAGATCCAGGCATGAAGAAATTCATTGCTGGAAAATTTCTAGACTTCAAAATGGTTGACTCAAAGATGGTGATAAGTCAAGCTCAAGAACTGCAACTTATCATCCGTCAATTAGAAGATGAAAAGATGACTCTTAGCGAGACTTTTCAAGTTGCTGCAACCATTGAGAAATTGCCTCCTTCTTGGAAGGACTTTAAAAATTACCTTAAGCACAAGCGTAAGGAAATGACAATGGAAGATCTCATAGTTCGGCTTCGCATTGAGGAAGATAACAGAAATTCTGAGAAAAAGATTTCTCAGAATATTGCTGCCAAAGCAAATGTTGTTGAGTCAGACAAAACTAACAAAAGGAAAAGGGAGAATGCTCCTAAGAAGTCAAAGAAATTTCTGGGTTCTTGCCACAACTGTGGAAAGAAGGGGCACAAAGCAGCCGAATGTCGTGTGCCTAAAAAGAAGAAGTTGGAAGCAAATACGGCTGATGTTTCGAAAGGCATTTCTGATCTTGATTTATGTGCAGTAATATCAGAATGCAACCTTATTGGCAACTCAAAGGAATGGTTTGTAGACACTGGAGCCACTCGACACATATGTGCTAACAAGTGGATGTTTACAACCTATAAAACTGCAACTGATGCTGAACAACTTTTTATGGGCAATTCTTCCACTTCCAAGGTCGAAGGCAAAGGAAAAGTTTTGCTGAAACTGACTTCTGGAAAGGAACTGACTTTAAATGATGTTCTCCATGTTTCAGAAATTCGCAAGAACCTGATTTCAGGATCGTTGCTGAGCAAGCATGGCTTCAAATTGATCTTTGAAGCTGACAAATTTGTTCTTTCCAAGAATGGGATGGTTTATTTAAAGCAAATGTAACCACTATTGTACCACGCACTGAAATGAATGAAAGTGAATCTTCTGCTTATATTGTTGAATCTTCTAACATATGGCATTCTAGATTAGGGCATGTAAACTTTGATACATTGCGAAAATTGATTAATCTAGAATTTATACCAAAATGCAATATAGATTCCAACTATAAATGTCAAGTTTGTGCAGAAGCAAAATTGACAAGAACCTCGTTTCATCATGTTGAACGAGTGACAGAACCTCTAGACTTAATACATACTGATGTATGCGATTTGAAAATGTGTCAAACTAGAGGTGGAAAAAGGTACTTTATTACATTCATTGATGATTGTACCAGATACTGTCATGTGTATCTCCTTAGAAGTAAGGACGAAGCATTCGAAATGTTTAAACAGTATAAGGCAGAAGTTGAGAATCAACTCAACAAGAAAATAAAATCTTTAAGAAGTGATAGAGGAGGAGAATACGAGTCTCCATTTGAGGAATTCTGTGCTGAACATGGAATTATACATCAAACTACAGCCCCGTATTCACCTCAATCCAACGGTATAGCCGAACGGAAAAATAGAACTCTTAAAGAAATGATGAATGCCTTACTAATTAGCTCTGGCTTGCCTGATAACTATTGGGGAGAAGCTATTCTTTCGGCAAATCATATTTTAAATAAAATACCCCGAAAGAAAATATCTAAATCTCCTCATGAACTTTGGAAAAACAGACCACCATCCTACAAATACCTAAAAGTGTGGGGGTGTCTTGCCAAAGTAGAGGTACCAAAACCAAAGAAGGTCAAAATTGGACCAAAAACAATTGATTGTGTATTCATTGGATATGCACAAAACAGTGCTGCATATCGATTTTTGGTACACAAATCTGAAATTGATGATATTCATGAAAATACCATCATTGAGTCGATAAATGCTAGATTTTTCGAACATGTATTTCCCTTGAAACATGGTACTGAAAATCATGCACCTAAGAGACCAAGGGAAATTGAAGTTCCTTACTCCATTGAGGGCGCTGAACAAAATAACACTCAGCAAAGTAGTGTTGAGCAGCAAGTGGAGGAACCAAGAAAAAGTAAAAGGTCAAGGACTTTAAAAACCTTTGGACCGGACTTCTATACATTTATGTTAGAAGATGATCCATTGACATACAAACAAGCTATGTCTTCCAACGATGCCCATTATTGGAAGGAGGCAATTAACAATGAAATTGAATCCATTATGTCGAATCATACATGGGAATTGGTTGATTTACCTCAAGGATGTAAGGCCTTAGGTAATAAATGGATATTTAAAAAGAAATTGAAACCTGATGGTTCAATAGACAAGTACAAAGCTCGTCTGGTAGTCCAAGGATTTAGACAAAAGGAAGACCTGGACTATTTCGATACATATTCACCTGTAACGAGGATAACGTCAATTAGAATGCTCATTGCAATTGCATCCGTACATGACTTGGAAATACATCAAATGGATGTTAAAACTGCATTCTTGAATGGTGAACTAGAGGAGGAAATCTATATGAAACAACCTGAAGGATTTCTAAGCTCAGAAAATGAGCATAAAGTTTGCAAACTGGTAAAATCACTTTATGGCCTTAAGCAAGCTCCAAAACAGTGGCATGAGAAGTTTGACAATACTATGTTATCAAATGGATTCACGATAAATGAATCAGATAAATGTGTGTACATAAAACATACACACATTGGATATGTCATTGTTTGTCTTTATGTTGATGACCTATTGATCCTAGGCAACAACAAGGCCATAATAACATCTACAAAGGATATGTTATCCTCTAGATTCTATATGAAAGACCTAGGACTGGCTGATGTAATATTGGGTGTAAAAATTCTGAGAACACCACAGGGATATGCATTATCCCAATCGCATTACATCACCAAAATACTTGAGAAATTCAAGCAATATAATGTAACTATTGCAAAATCACCAGTAGATATGAACCAAAATTGGGTAAAGAACACTAGTGACGGTATTTACCAATTGGAATACTCTCGTATACTAGGAAGTATCATGTATGTTATGAACTGTACTAGGCCTGATATCGCATATGCTGTAAGCAAACTAAGTAGATTTACCAGCAATCCTGGTAAACATCACTGGAAAGCGATAATCAGAGTTCTAGGATATCTAAAGTATACACAGAGTTATGGTCTATACTATACAAACTATCCTTCAATAGTGGAAGGATACGGTGATGCAAATTGGATCACTGGATCAAATGATACAAAGTCTACAAGTGGATACGTGTTCACATTAGGAAATGGAGCAATTTCATGGAAATCATCCAAACAGACTTGTATCGCTAGATCTACGATGGAATCAGAGTTTATTGCACTAGATAAGACTGCAGAAGAAGCAGAATGGATTCGAAGCTTCTTAGAAGACATTCCTAATTGGAGCAAACCTATGCCTCCAATATGTATACATTGTGATAGTCAATCAGCTATTGGAAGAGCTAATAGTACACTATACAATGGTAAATCTAGGCATATTCGTCGTAGACATAAAACGATAAGACAACTTCTCTCTAATGGGGTTATCACAATAGATTACATTCGATCTAAAGATAACTTAGCGGATCCACTTACAAAAGGCTTGCCAAGAGAGAAAGTTCAAACCTTATCGAAGGGAATGGGGCTAAGGCCTATAGACTAAAGGTTTTTCTGAAATGGAAACCCCACCTAGTTGACTGGAGATCCCAAGATCTAGGTTCAAAGGGACAACGAAGTTTTAGAGAAACTTGATGGCACTGTTATACAAAAACCATTCCTATGATAAGTCAGTGCATTATATGTTGAATAAGGATAAGTATTAGTACTTTTAATGATGTCTGTATTTGAGGAATTAAAGAATACCCTTTACAGAATCACCTACGTAAGTGCGAAGGCGCCGCTTCAAAGAGAATTATGAGGCCAAATTCTCTAAGCACTTATGAGACCAGGCAGGTGTTCAAGGCAAAAACGAACACATACAGAGAACGAAGGGTTATAAGAAACATTTATCGTGTGTTATCTACTTTAGAATTACACAAAAGGCTTACAGTTCAAGGACAGTCTATGTCTACTGATTCGCCGGTGATTCAAATAGGTAATCACTAGGAAAGTTCAAAGCCCTTGTGCTACTTTAACCGATGCGATAAATGGTTCGTGAAACTAAGATCGATTGCTCATTCATGTGGGGGATTGTTGGAAAATGAATGAGCAAAGAAAGAGAAAAGTGGGAAGAAGAAGAAATAGGGGTAGCAACATTTAAAGTCCCACATCATAGAAATATTAGCACAATCTCTCCTTATATATTAGAAGCCAAAAAGGCTTATGTAAAATAAAAAAAAGAGAGGGATGATAAAAGGATGTGGACTTGGCCATATTAAATACATTAAAAAGTCAAAGATAAGGGCCTTGGGCCTTGGGGCTCTTGGGGTCTCCTGATTGGATATGGCCGACGTTGCTGATTGGGCTAGTGCACTGACATGAGAATATATTTTTTCTCAGAATTTTAAATGGTGTGTCTGTTCAGTTCAGAATTCGAAAGGAATGTCTGTTAACTGAACGAGTACAACCATTTGAATTCTCAGCATATGCATATTAATAACAGAGCGGTTAAAGGGTCGCAACCTTTCCTATTCTGACGGTTACTGATGCATGCGAACAGGCACTCCTCCTTGCCTATATATACACAGCCCAAAACAAAGACAGAACTCACTTTTTCTGCTGAATTATACCTTCTTCTTCAACGTAATTCTCTGATCTACTTTCTATAACCAACTTCAGTTCGTCGGAGCTCCGTTTGCTGGCACTAAGCTACGGAGTTGGTCCGTTTAATCCTGGGAAACAAATTGCAACTACGTCGATTGGTGTATACGACGGCAATATTGTTTCAAGGAAACAGAAAAGTTCTGGACTCGGACATTATTTAAACAGAATACTTTCTGTTTATCTTTGATTTTATGCACAAATCGGTTACGCTTTCTATGATTATTATAAACATAGTTTGACGTGACAATTGTGACATAATTGACTAACAGTGATTGTTGTTGCTGTCTGTTTGTAATACAGTTGTGTAACTACAAAAGTTCTAACATTCTTGAAACAATATTTTGTTGCAGATGACGAAAAACAGCAGCACTGATTCTGCACCGATTCAGACGGTGAAAACTGCTCAGCCAGCGCCTGTGCTTCCGACAATGGCTCTGTCTCATGGCGAAAGGCCAGAGAAGTTCAATGGAATCAATTTCAAGCGCTGGCAACAGAAAATGTTGTTTTATTTAACAACACTAAGCCTTGCAAGGTTTCTGACTGAAGAGGCTCCTGTGGTAGACGAACTCGAACCTGACGCTACTAAAGTAGAGGCACTTAATATCTGGACAAATTCAGATTTCATGTGCAAAAACTATATTCTGAATGGTCTGGATGATAGCCTCTACAATGTCTATTGTACTTTTGCAACGTCCAAACAACTCTGGTTGGCTCTGGAAAAGAAGTACAAAACTGAAGATCCAGGCATGAAGAAATTCATTGCTGGAAAATTTCTAGACTTCAAAATGGTTGACTCAAAGATGGTGATAAGTCAAGCTCAAGAACTGCAACTTATCATCCGTCAATTAGAAGATGAAAAGATGACTCTTAGCGAGACTTTTCAAGTTGCTGCAACCATTGAGAAATTGCCTCCTTCTTGGAAGGACTTTAAAAATTACCTTAAGCACAAGCGTAAGGAAATGACAATGGAAGATCTCATAGTTCGGCTTCGCATTGAGGAAGATAACAGAAATTCTGAGAAAAAGATTTCTCAGAATATTGCTGCCAAAGCAAATGTTGTTGAGTCAGACAAAACTAACAAAAGGAAAAGGGAGAATGCTCCTAAGAAGTCAAAGAAATTTCTGGGTTCTTGCCACAACTGTGGAAAGAAGGGGCACAAAGCAGCCGAATGTCGTGTGCCTAAAAAGAAGAAGTTGGAAGCAAATACGGCTGATGTTTCGAAAGGCATTTCTGATCTTGATTTATGTGCAGTAATATCAGAATGCAACCTTATTGGCAACTCAAAGGAATGGTTTGTAGACACTGGAGCCACTCGACACATATGTGCTAACAAGTGGATGTTTACAACCTATAAAACTGCAACTGATGCTGAACAACTTTTTATGGGCAATTCTTCCACTTCCAAGGTCGAAGGCAAAGGAAAAGTTGTGCTGAAACTGACTTCTGGAAAGGAACTGACTTTAAATGATGTTCTCCATGTTTCAGAAATTCGCAAGAACCTGATTTCAGGATCGTTGCTGAGCAAGCATGGCTTCAAATTGATCTTTGAAGCTGACAAATTTGTTCTTTCCAAGAATGGGATGGTTTATTTAAAGCAAATGTAACCACTATTGTACCACGCACTGAAATGAATGAAAGTGGATCTTCTGCTTATATTGTTGAATCTTCTAACATATGGCATTCTAGATTAGGGCATGTAAACTTTGATACATTGCGAAAATTGATTAATCTAGAATTTATACCAAAATGCAATATAGATTCCAACTATAAATGTCAAGTTTGTGCAGAAGCAAAATTGACAAGAACCTCGTTTCATCATGTTGAACGAGTGACAGAACCTCTAGACTTAATACATACTGATGTATGCGATTTGAAAATGTGTCAAACTAGAGGTGGAAAAAGGTACTTTATTACATTCATTGATGATTGTACCAGATACTGTCATGTGTATCTCCTTAGAAGTAAGGACGAAGCATTCGAAATGTTTAAACAGTATAAGGCAGAAGTTGAGAATCAACTCAACAAGAAAATAAAATCTTTAAGAAGTGATAGAGGAGGAGAATACGAGTCTCCATTTGAGGAATTCTGTGCTGAACATGGAATTATACATCAAACTACAGCCCCGTATTCACCTCAATCCAACGGTATAGCCGAACGGAAAAATAGAACTCTTAAAGAAATGATGAATGCCTTACTAATTAGCTCTGGCTTGCCTGATAACTATTGGGGAGAAGCTATTCTTTCGGCAAATCATATTTTAAATAAAATACCCCGAAAGAAAATATCTAAATCTCCTCATGAACTTTGGAAAAACAGACCACCATCCTACAAATACCTAAAAGTGTGGGGGTGTCTTGCCAAAGTAGAGGTACCAAAACCAAAGAAGGTCAAAATTGGACCAAAAACAATTGATTGTGTATTCATTGGATATGCACAAAACAGTGCTGCATATCGATTTTTGGTACACAAATCTGAAATTGATGATATTCATGAAAATACCATCATTGAGTCGATAAATGCTAGATTTTTCGAACATGTATTTCCCTTGAAACATGGTACTGAAAATCATGCACCTAAGAGACCAAGGGAAATTGAAGTTCCTTACTCCATTGAGGGCGCTGAACAAAATAACACTCAGCAAAGTAGTGTTGAGCAGCAAGTGGAGGAACCAAGAAAAAGTAAAAGGTCAAGGACTTTAAAAACCTTTGGACCGGACTTCTATACATTTATGTTAGAAGATGATCCATTGACATACAAACAAGCTATGTCTTCCAACGATGCCCATTATTGGAAGGAGGCAATTAACAATGAAATTGAATCCATTATGTCGAATCATACATGGGAATTGGTTGATTTACCTCAAGGATGTAAGGCCTTAGGTAATAAATGGATATTTAAAAAGAAATTGAAACCTGATGGTTCAATAGACAAGTACAAAGCTCGTCTGGTAGTCCAAGGATTTAGACAAAAGGAAGACCTGGACTATTTCGATACATATTCACCTGTAACGAGGATAACGTCAATTAGAATGCTCATTGCAATTGCATCCGTACATGACTTGGAAATACATCAAATGGATGTTAAAACTGCATTCTTGAATGGTGAACTAGAGGAGGAAATCTATATGAAACAACCTGAAGGATTTCTAAGCTCAGAAAATGAGCATAAAGTTTGCAAACTGGTAAAATCACTTTATGGCCTTAAGCAAGCTCCAAAACAGTGGCATGAGAAGTTTGACAATACTATGTTATCAAATGGATTCACGATAAATGAATCAGATAAATGTGTGTACATAAAACATACACACATTGGATATGTCATTGTTTGTCTTTATGTTGATGACCTATTGATCCTAGGCAACAACAAGGCCATAATAACATCTACAAAGGATATGTTATCCTCTAGATTCTATATGAAAGACCTAGGACTGGCTGATGTAATATTGGGTGTAAAAATTCTGAGAACACCACAGGGATATGCATTATCCCAATCGCATTACATCACCAAAATACTTGAGAAATTCAAGCAATATAATGTAACTATTGCAAAATCACCAGTAGATATGAACCAAAATTGGGTAAAGAACACTAGTGACGGTATTTACCAATTGGAATACTCTCGTATACTAGGAAGTATCATGTATGTTATGAACTGTACTAGGCCTGATATCGCATATGCTGTAAGCAAACTAAGTAGATTTACCAGCAATCCTGGTAAACATCACTGGAAAGCGATAATCAGAGTTCTAGGATATCTAAAGTATACACAGAGTTATGGTCTATACTATACAAACTATCCTTCAATAGTGGAAGGATACGGTGATGCAAATTGGATCACTGGATCAAATGATACAAAGTCTACAAGTGGATACGTGTTCACATTAGGAAATGGAGCAATTTCATGGAAATCATCCAAACAGACTTGTATCGCTAGATCTACGATGGAATCAGAGTTTATTGCACTAGATAAGACTGCAGAAGAAGCAGAATGGATTCGAAGCTTCTTAGAAGACATTCCTAATTGGAGCAAACCTATGCCTCCAATATGTATACATTGTGATAGTCAATCAGCTATTGGAAGAGCTAATAGTACACTATACAATGGTAAATCTAGGCATATTCGTCGTAGACATAAAACGATAAGACAACTTCTCTCTAATGGGGTTATCACAATAGATTACATTCGATCTAAAGATAACTTAGCGGATCCACTTACAAAAGGCTTGCCAAGAGAGAAAGTTCAAACCTTATCGAAGGGAATGGGGCTAAGGCCTATAGACTAAAGGTTTTTCTGAAATGGAAACCCCACCTAGTTGACTGGAGATCCCAAGATCTAGGTTCAAAGGGACAACGAAGTTTTAGAGAAACTTGATGGCATTGTTATACAAAAACCATTCCTATGATAAGTCAGTGCATTATATGTTGAATAAGGATAAGTATTAGTACTTTTAATGATGTCTGTATTTGAGGAATTAAAGAATACCCTTTACAGAATCACCTACGTAAGTGCGAAGGCGCCGCTTCAAAGAGAATTATGAGGCCAAATTCTCTAAGCACTTATGAGACCAGGCAGGTGTTCAAGGCAAAAACGAACACATACAGAGAACGAAGGGTTATAAGAAACATTTATCGTGTGTTATCTACTTTAGAATTACACAAAAGGCTTACAGTTCAAGGACAGTCTATGTCTACTGATTCGCCGGTGATTCAAATAGGTAATCACTAGGAAAGTTCAAAGCCCTTGTGCTACTTTAACCGATGCGATAAATGGTTCGTGAAACTAAGATCGATTGCTCATTCATGTGGGGGATTGTTGGAAAATGAATGAGCAAAGAAAGAGAAAAGTGGGAAGAAGAAGAAATAGGGGTAGCAACATTTAAAGTCCCACATCATAGAAATATTAGCACAATCTCTCCTTATATATTAGAAGCCAAAAAGGCTTATGTAAAATAAAAAAAAGAGAGGGATGATAAAAGGATGTGGACTTGGCCATATTAAATACATTAAAAAGTCAAAGATAAGGGCCTTGGGCCTTGGGGCTCTTGGGGTCTCCTGATTGGATATGGCCGACGTTGCTGATTGGGCTAGTGCACTGACATGAGAATATATTTTTTCTCAGAATTTTAAATGGTGTGTCTGTTCAGTTCAGAATTCGAAAGGAATGTCTGTTAACTGAACGAGTACAACCATTTGAATTCTCAGCATATGCATATTAAT
Organism: Allium sativum; assembly: GCA_030737875.1. NCBI lineage: Eukaryota > Viridiplantae > Streptophyta > Magnoliopsida > Asparagales > Amaryllidaceae > Allium > Allium sativum. The sequence continues at coordinate 11,731,216 of JASFAX010000035.1, forward strand.
AACAGAGCGGTTAAAGGGTCGCAACCTTTCCTATTCTGACGGTTACTGATGCATGCGAACAGGCACTCCTCCTTGCCTATATATACACAGCCCAAAACAAAGACAGAACTCACTTTTTCTGCTGAATTATACCTTCTTCTTCAACGTAATTCTCTGATCTACTTTCTATAACCAACTTCAGTTCGTCGGAGCTCCGTTTGCTGGCACTAAGCTACGGAGTTGGTCCGTTTAATCCTGGGAAACAAATTGCAACTACGTCGATTGGTGTATACGACGGCAATATTGTTTCAAGGAAACAGAAAAGTTCTGGACTCGGACATTATTTAAACAGAATACTTTCTGTTTATCTTTGATTTTATGCACAAATCGGTTACGCTTTCTATGATTATTATAAACATAGTTTGACGTGACAATTGTGACATAATTGACTAACAGTGATTGTTGTTGCTGTCTGTTTGTAATACAGTTGTGTAATTACAAAAGTTCTAACATTCTTGAAACAATATTTTGTTGCAGATGACGAAAAACAGCAGCACTGATTCTGCACCGATTCAGACGGTGAAAACTGCTCAGCCAGCGCCTGTGCTTCCGACAATGGCTCTGTCTCATGGCGAAAGGCCAGAGAAGTTCAATGGAATCAATTTCAAGCGCTGGCAACAGAAAATGTTGTTTTATTTAACAACACTAAGCCTTGCAAGGTTTCTGACTGAAGAGGCTCCTGTGGTAGACGAACTCGAACCTGACGCTACTAAAGTAGAGGCACTTAATATCTGGACAAATTCAGATTTCATGTGCAAAAACTATATTCTGAATGGTCTGGATGATAGCCTCTACAATGTCTATTGTACTTTTGCAACGTCCAAACAACTCTGGTTGGCTCTGGAAAAGAAGTACAAAACTGAAGATCCAGGCATGAAGAAATTCATTGCTGGAAAATTTCTAGACTTCAAAATGGTTGACTCAAAGACGGTGATAAGTCAAGCTCAAGAACTGCAACTTATCATCCGTCAATTAGAAGATGAAAAGATGACTCTTAGCGAGACTTTTCAAGTTGCTACAACCATTGAGAAATTGCCTCCTTCTTGGAAGGACTTTAAAAATTACCTTAAGCACAAGCGTAAGGAAATGACAATGGAAGATCTCATAGTTCGGCTTCGCATTGAGGAAGATAACAGAAATTCTGAGAAAAAGATTTCTCAGAATATTGCTGCCAAAGCAAATGTTGTTGAGTCAGACAAAACTAACAAAAGGAAAAGGGAGAATGCTCCTAAGAAGTCAAAGAAATTTCTGGGTTCTTGCCACAACTGTGGAAAGAAGGGGCACAAAGCAGCCGAATGTCGTGCGCCTAAAAAGAAGAAGTTGGAAGCAAATACGGCTGATGTTTCGAAAGGCATTTCTGATCTTGATTTATGTGCAGTAATATCAGAATGCAACCTTATTGGCAACTCAAAGGAACGGTTTGTAGACACTGGAGCCACTCGACACATATGTGCTAACAAGTGGATGTTTACAACCTATAAAACTGCAACTGATGCTGAACAACTTTTTATGGGCAATTCTTCCACTTCCAAGGTCGAAGGCAAAGGAAAAGTTGTGCTGAAACTGACTTCTGGAAAGGAACTGACTTTAAATGATGTTCTCCATGTTTCAGAAATTCGCAAGAACCTGATTTCAGGATCGTTGCTGAGCAAGCATGGCTTCAAATTGATCTTTGAAGCTGACAAATTTGTTCTTTCCAAGAATGGGATGGTTTATTTAAAGCAAATGTAACCACTATTGTACCACGCACTGAAATGAATGAAAGTGAATCTTCTGCTTATATTGTTGAATCTTCTAACATATGGCATTCTAGATTAGGGCATGTAAACTTTGATACATTGCGAAAATTGATTAATCTAGAATTTATACCAAAATGCAATATAGATTCCAACTATAAATGTCAAGTTTGTGCAGAAGCAAAATTGACAAGAACCTCGTTTCATCATGTTGAACGAGTGACAGAACCTCTAGACTTAATACATACTGATGTATGCGATTTGAAAATGTGTCAAACTAAAGGTGGAAAAAGGTACTTTATTACATTCATTGATGATTGTACCAGATACTGTCATGTGTATCTCCTTAGAAGTAAGGACGAAGCATTCGAAATGTTTAAACAGTATAAGGCAGAAGTTGAGAATCAACTCAACAAGAAAATAAAATCTTTAAGAAGTGATAGAGGAGGAGAATACGAGTCTCCATTTGAGGAATTCTATGCTGAACATGGAATTATACATCAAACTACAGCCCCGTATTCACCTCAATCCAACGGTATAGCCGAACGGAAAAATAGAACTCTTAAAGAAATGATGAATGCCTTACTAATTAGCTCTGGCTTGCCTGATAACTATTGGGGAGAAGCTATTCTTTCGGCAAATCATATTTTAAATAAAATACCCCGAAAGAAAATATCTAAATCTCCTCATGAACTTTGGAAAAACAGACCACCATCCTACAAATACCTAAAAGTGTGGGGGTGTCTTGCCAAAGTAGAGGTACCAAAACCAAAGAAGGTCAAAATTGGACCAAAAACAATTGATTGTGTATTCATTGGATATGCACAAAACAGTGCTGCATATCGATTTTTGGTACACAAATCTGAAATTGATGATATTCATGAAAATACCATCATTGAGTCGATAAATGCTAGATTTTTCGAACATGTATTTCCCTTGAAACATGGTACTGAAAATCATGCACCTAAGAGACCAAGGGAAATTGAAGTTCCTTACTCCATTGAGGGCGCTGAACAAAATAACACTCAGCAAAGTAGTGTTGAGCAGCAAGTGGAGGAACCAAGAAAAAGTAAAAGGTCAAGGACTTTAAAAACCTTTGGACCGGACTTCTATACATTTATGTTAGAAGATGATCCATTGACATACAAACAAGCTATGTCTTCCAACGATGCCCCTTATTGGAAGGAGGCAATTAACAATGAAATTGAATCCATTATGTCGAATCATACATGGGAATTGGTTGATTTACCTCAAGGATGTAAGGCCTTAGGTAATAAATGGATATTTAAAAAGAAATTGAAACCTGATGGTTCAATAGACAAGTACAAAGCTCGTCTGGTAGTCCAAGGATTTAGACAAAAGGAAGACCTGGACTATTTCGATACATATTCACCTGTAACGAGGATAACGTCAATTAGAATGCTCATTGCAATTGCATCCGTACATGACTTGGAAATACATCAAATGGATGTTAAAACTGCATTCTTGAATGGTGAACTAGAGGAGGAAATCTATATGAAACAACCTGAAGGATTTCTAAGCTCAGAAAATGAGCATAAAGTTTGCAAACTGGTAAAATCACTTTATGGCCTTAAGCAAGCTCCAAAACAGTGGCATGAGAAGTTTGACAATACTATGTTATCAAATGGATTCACGATAAATGAATCAGATAAATGTGTGTACATAAAACATACACACATTGGATATGTCATTGTTTGTCTTTATGTTGATGACCTATTGATCCTAGGCAACAACAAGGCCATAATAACATCTACAAAGGATATGTTATCCTCTAGAATCTATATGAAAGACCTAGGACTGGCTGATGTAATATTGGGTGTAAAAATTCTGAGAACACCACAGGAATATGCATTATCCCAATCGCATTACATCACCAAAATACTTGAGAAATTCAAGCAATATAATGTAACTATTGCAAAATCACCAGTAGATATGAACCAAAATTGGGTAAAGAACACTGGTGACGGTATTTACCAATTGGAATACTCTCGTATACTAGGAAGTATCATGTATGTTATGAACTGTACTAGGCCTGATATCGCATATGCTGTAAGCAAACTAAGTAGATTTACCAGCAATCCTGGTAAACATCACTGGAAAGCGATAATCAGAGTTCTAGGATATCTAAAGTATACACAGAGTTATGGTCTATACTATACAAACTATCCTTCAATAGTGGAAGGATACGGTGATGCAAATTGGATCACTGGATCAAATGATACAAAGTCTACAAGTGGATACGTGTTCACATTAGGAAATGGAGCAATTTCATGGAAATCATCCAAACAGACTTGTATCGCTAGATCTACGATGGAATCAGAGTTTATTGCACTAGATAAGACTGCAGAAGAAGCAGAATGGATTCGAAGCTTCTTAGAAGACATTCCTAATTGGAGCAAACCTATGCCTCCAATATGTATACATTGTGATAGTCAATCAGCTATTGGAAGAGCTAATAGTACACTATACAATGGTAAATCTAGGCATATTCGTCGTAGACATAAAACGATAAGACAACTTCTCTCTAATGGGGTTATCACAATAGATTACATTCGATCTAAAGATAACTTAGCGGATCCACTTACAAAAGGCTTGCCAAGAGAGAAAGTTCAAACCTTATCGAAGGGAATGGGGCTAAGGCCTATAGACTAAAGGTTTTTCTGAAATGGAAACCCCACCTAGTTGACTGGAGATCCCAAGATCTAGGTTCAAAGGGACAACGAAGTTTTAGAGAAACTTGATGGCACTGTTATACAAAAACCATTCCTATGATAAGTCAGTGCATTATATGTTGAATAAGGATAAGTATTAGTACTTTTAATGATGTCTGTATTTGAGGAATTAAAGAATACCCTTTACAGAATCACCTACGTAAGTGCGAAGGCGCCGCTTCAAAGAGAATTATGAGGCCAAATTCTCTAAGCACTTATGAGACCAGGCAGGTGTTCAAGGCAAAAACGAACACATACAGAGAACGAAGGGTTATAAGAAACATTTATCGTGTGTTATCTACTTTAGAATTACACAAAAGGCTTACAGTTCAAGGACAGTCTATGTCCACTGATTCGCCGGTGATTCAAATAGGTAATCACTAGGAAAGTTCAAAGCCCTTGTGCTACTTTAACCGATGCGATAAATGGTTCGTGAAACTAAGATCGATTGCTCATTCATGTGGGGGATTGTTGGAAAATGAATGAGCAAAGAAAGAGAAAAGTGGGAAGAAGAAGAAATAGGGGTAGCAACATTTAAAGTCCCACATCATAGAAATATTAGCACAATCTCTCCTTATATATTAGAAGCCAAAAAGGCTTATGTAAAATAAAAAAAAGAGAGGGATGATAAAAGGATGTGGACTTGGCCATATTAAATACATTAAAAAGTCAAAGATAAGGGCCTTGGGCCTTGGGGCTCTTGGGGTCTCCTGATTGGATATGGCCGACGTTGCTGATTGGGCTAGTGCACTGACATGAGAATATATTTTTTCTCAGAATTTTAAATGGTGTGTCTGTTCAGTTCAGAATTCGAAAGGAATGTCTGTTAACTGAACGAGTACAACCATTTGAATTCTCAGCATATGCATATTAATAACAGAGCGGTTAAAGGGTCGCAACCTTTCCTATTCTGACGGTTACTGATGCATGCGAACAGGCACTCCTCCTTGCCTATATATACACAGCCCAAAACAAAGACAGAACTCACTTTTTCTGCTGAATTATACCTTCTTCTTCAACGTAATTCTCTGATCTACTTTCTATAACCAACTTCAGTTCGTCGGAGCTCCGTTTGCTGGCACTAAGCTACGGAGTTGGTCCGTTTAATCCTGGGAAACAAATTGCAACTACGTCGATTGGTGTATACGACGGCAATATTGTTTCAAGGAAACAGAAAAGTTCTGGACTCGGACATTATTTAAACAGAATACTTTCTGTTTATCTTTGATTTTATGCACAAATCGGTTACGCTTTCTATGATTATTATAAACATAGTTTGACGTGACAATTGTGACATAATTGACTAACAGTGATTGTTGTTGCTGTCTGTTTGTAATACAGTTGTGTAATTACAAAAGTTCTAACATTCTTGAAACAATATTTTGTTGCAGATGACGAAAAACAGCAGCACTGATTCTGCACCGATTCAGACGGTGAAAACTGCTCAGCCAGCGCCTGTGCTTCCGACAATGGCTCTGTCTCATGGCGAAAGGCCAGAGAAGTTCAATGGAATCAATTTCAAGCGCTGGCAACAGAAAATGTTGTTTTATTTAACAACACTAAGCCTTGCAAGGTTTCTGACTGAAGAGGCTCCTGTGGTAGACGAACTCGAACCTGACGCTACTAAAGTAGAGGCACTTAATATCTGGACAAATTCAGATTTCATGTGCAAAAACTATATTCTGAATGGTCTGGATGATAGCCTCTACAATGTCTATTGTACTTTTGCAACGTCCAAACAACTCTGGTTGGCTCTGGAAAAGAAGTACAAAACTGAAGATCCAGGCATGAAGAAATTCATTGCTGGAAAATTTCTAGACTTCAAAATGGTTGACTCAAAGACGGTGATAAGTCAAGCTCAAGAACTGCAACTTATCATCCGTCAATTAGAAGATGAAAAGATGACTCTTAGCGAGACTTTTCAAGTTGCTGCAACCATTGAGAAATTGCCTCCTTCTTGGAAGGACTTTAAAAATTACCTTAAGCACAAGCGTAAGGAAATGACAATGGAAGATCTCATAGTTCGGCTTCGCATTGAGGAAGATAACAGAAATTCTGAGAAAAAGATTTCTCAGAATATTGCTGCCAAAGCAAATGTTGTTGAGTCATACAAAACTAACAAAAGGAAAAGGGAGAATGCTCCTAAGAAGTCAAAGAAATTTCTGGGTTCTTGCCACAACTGTGGAAAGAAGGGGCACAAAGCAGCCGAATGTCGTGCGCCTAAAAAGAAGAAGTTGGAAGCAAATACGGCTGATGTTTCGAAAGGCATTTCTGATCTTGATTTATGTGCAGTAATATCAGAATGCAACCTTATTGGCAACTCAAAGGAATGGTTTGTAGACACTGGAGCCACTCGACACATATGTGCTAACAAGTGGATGTTTACAACCTATAAAACTGCAACTGATGCTGAACAACTTTTTATGGGCAATTCTTCCACTTCCAAGGTCGAAGGCAAAGGAAAAGTTGTGCTGAAACTGACTTCTGGAAAGGAACTGACTTTAAATGATGTTCTCCATGTTTCAGAAATTCGCAAGAACCTGATTTCAGGATCGTTGCTGAGCAAGCATGGCTTCAAATTGATCTTTGAAGCTGACAAATTTGTTCTTTCCAAGAATGGGATGGTTTATTTAAAGCAAATGTAACCACTATTGTACCACGCACTGAAATGAATGAAAGTGAATCTTCTGCTTATATTGTTGAATCTTCTAACATATGGCATTCTAGATTAGGGCATGTAAACTTTGATACATTGCGAAAATTGATTAATCTAGAATTTATACCAAAATGCAATATATATTCCAACTATAAATGTCAAGTTTGTGCAGAAGCAAAATTGACAAGAACCTCGTTTCATCATGTTGAACGAGTGACAGAACCTCTAGACTTAATACATACTGATGTATGCGATTTGAAAATGTGTCAAACTAGAGGTGGAAAAAGGTACTTTATTACATTCATTGATGATTGTACCAGATACTGTCATGTGTATCTCCTTAGAAGTAAGGACGAAGCATTCGAAATGTTTAAACAGTATAAGGCAGAAGTTGAGAATCAACTCAACAAGAAAATAAAATCTTTAAGAAGTGATAGAGGAGGAGAATACGAGTCTCCATTTGAGGAATTCTGTGCTGAACATGGAATTATACATCAAACTACAGCCCCGTATTCACCTCAATCCAACGGTATAGCCGAACGGAAAAATAGAACTCTTAAAGAAATGATGAATGCCTTACTAATTAGCTCTGGCTTGCCTGATAACTATTGGGGAGAAGCTATTCTTTCGGCAAATCATATTTTAAATAAAATACCCCCGAAAGAAAATATCTAAATCTCCTCATGAACTTTGGAAAAACAGACCACCATCCTACAAATACCTAAAAGTGTGGGGGTGTCTTGCCAAAGTAGAGGTACCAAAACCAAAGAAGGTCAAAATTGGACCAAAAACAATTGATTGTGTATTCATTGGATATGCACAAAACAGTGCTGCATATCGATTTTTGGTACACAAATCTGAAATTGATGATATTCATGAAAATACCATCATTGAGTCGATAAATGCTAGATTTTTCGAACATGTATTTCCCTTGAAACATGGTACTGAAAATCATGCACCTAAGAGACCAAGGGAAATTGAAGTTCCTTACTCCATTGAGGGCGCTGAACAAAATAACACTCAGCAAAGTAGTGTTGAGCAGCAAGTGGAGGAACCAAGAAAAAGTAAAAGGTCAAGGACTTTAAAAACCTTTGGACCGGACTTCTATACATTTATGTTAGAAGATGATCCATTGACATACAAACAAGCTATGTCTTCCAACGATGCCCCTTATTGGAAGGAGGCAATTAACAATGAAATTGAATCCATTATGTCGAATCATACATGGGAATTGGTTGATTTACCTCAAGGATGTAAGGCCTTAGGTAATAAATGGATATTTAAAAAGAAATTGAAACCTGATGGTTCAATAGACAAGTACAAAGCTCGTCTGGTAGTCCAAGGATTTAGACAAAAGGAAGACCTGGACTATTTCGATACATATTCACCTGTAACGAGGATAACGTCAATTAGAATGCTCATTGCAATTGCATCCGTACATGACTTGGAAATACATCAAATGGATGTTAAAACTGCATTCTTGAATGGTGAACTAGAGGAGGAAATCTATATGAAACAACCTGAAGGATTTCTAAGCTCAGAAAATGAGCATAAAGTTTGCAAACTGGTAAAATCACTTTATGGCCTTAAGCAAGCTCCAAAACAGTGGCATGAGAAGTTTAACAATACTATGTTATCAAATGGATTCACGATAAATGAATCAGATAAATGTGTGTACATAAAACATACACACATTGGATATGTCATTGTTTGTCTTTATGTTGATGACCTATTGATCCTAGGCAACAACAAGGCCATAATAACATCTACAAAGGATATGTTATCCTCTAGATTCTATATGAAAGACCTAGGACTGGCTGATGTAATATTGGGTGTAAAAATTCTGAGAACACCACAGGGATATGCATTATCCCAATCGCATTACATCACCAAAATACTTGAGAAATTCAAGCAATATAATGTAACTATTGCAAAATCACCAGTAGATATGAACCAAAATTGGGTAAAGAACACTGGTGACGGTATTTACCAATTGGAATACTCTCGTATACTAGGAAGTATCATGTATGTTATGAACTGTACTAGGCCTGATATCGCATATGCTGTAAGCAAACTAAGTAGATTTACCAGCAATCCTGGTAAACATCACTGGAAAGCGATAATCAGAGTTCTAGGATATCTAAAGTATACACAGAGTTATGGTCTATACTATACAAACTATCCTTCAATAGTGGAAGGATACGGTGATGCAAATTGGATCACTGGATCAAATGATACAAAGTCTACAAGTGGATACGTGTTCACATTAGGAAATGGAGCAATTTCATGGAAATCATCCAAACAGACTTGTATCGCTAGATCTACGATGGAATCAGAGTTTATTGCACTAGATAAGACTGCAGAAGAAGCAGAATGGATTCGAAGCTTCTTAGAAGACATTCCTAATTGGAGCAAACCTATGCCTCCAATATGTATACATTGTGATAGTCAATCAGCTATTGGAAGAGCTAATAGTACACTATACAATGGTAAATCTAGGCATATTCGTCGTAGACATAAAACGATAAGACAACTTCTCTCTAATGGGGTTATCACAATAGATTACATTCGATCTAAAGATAACTTAGCGGATCCACTTACAAAAGGCTTGCCAAGAGAGAAAGTTCAAACCTTATCGAAGGGAATGGGGCTAAGGCCTATAGACTAAAGGTTTTTCTGAAATGGAAACCCCACCTAGTTGACTGGAGATCCCAAGATCTAGGTTCAAAGGGACAACGAAGTTTTAGAGAAACTTGATGGCACTGTTATACAAAAACCATTCCTATGATAAGTCAGTGCATTATATGTTGAATAAGGATAAGTATTAGTACTTTTAATGATGTCTGTATTTGAGGAATTAAAGAATACCCTTTACAGAATCACCTACGTAAGTGCGAAGGCGCCGCTTCAAAGAGAATTATGAGGCCAAATTCTCTAAGCACTTATGAGACCAGGCAGGTGTTCAAGGCAAAAACGAACACATACAGAGAACGAAGGGTTATAAGAAACATTTATCGTGTGTTATCTACTTTAGAATTACACAAAAGGCTTACAGTTCAAGGACAATCTATGTCCACTGATTCGCCGGTGATTCAAATAGGTAATCACTAGGAAAGTTCAAAGCCCTTGTGCTACTTTAACCGATGCGATAAATGGTTCGTGAAACTAAGATCGATTGCTCATTCATGTGGGGGATTGTTGGAAAATGAATGAGCAAAGAAAGAGAAAAGTGGGAAGAAGAAGAAATAGGGGTAGCAACATTTAAAGTCCCACATCATAGAAATATTAGCACAATCTCTCCTTATATATTAGAAGCCAAAAAGGCTTATGTAAAATAAAAAAAAGAGAGGGATGATAAAAGGATGTGGACTTGGCCATATTAAATACATTAAAAAGTCAAAGATAAGGGCCTTGGGCCTTGGGGCTCTTGGGGTCTCCTGATTGGATATGGCCGACGTTGCTGATTGGGCTAGTGCACTGACATGAGAATATATTTTTTCTCAGAATTTTAAATGGTGTGTCTGTTCAGTTCAGAATTCGAAAGGAATGTCTGTTAACTGAACGAGTACAACCATTTGAATTCTCATCATATGCATATTAATAACAGAGCGGTTAAAGGGTCGCAACCTTTCCTATTCTGATGGTTACTGATGCATGCGAACAGGCACTCCTCCTTGCCTATATATACACAGCCCAAAACAAAGACAGAACTCACTTTTTCTGCTGAATTATACCTTCTTCTTCAACGTAATTCTCTGATCTACTTTCTATAACCAACTTCAGTTCGTCGGAGCTCCGTTTGCTGGCACTAAGCTACGGAGTTGGTCCGTTTAATCCTGGGAAACAAATTGCAACTACGTCGATTGGTGTATACGACGGCAATATTGTTTCAAGGAAACAGAAAAGTTCTGGACTCGGACATTATTTAAACAGAATACTTTCTGTTTATCTTTGATTTTATGCACAAATCGGTTACGCTTTCTATGATTATTATAAACATAGTTTGACGTGACAATTGTGACATAATTGACTAACAGTGATTGTTGTTGCTGTCTGTTTGTAATACAGTTGTGTAATTACAAAAGTTCTAACATTCTTGAAACAATATTTTGTTGTAGATGACGAAAAACAGCAGCACTGATTCTGCACCGATTCAGACGGTGAAAACTGCTCAGCCAGCGCCTGTGCTTCCGACAATGGCTCTGTCTCATGGCGAAAGGCCAGAGAAGTTCAATGGAATCAATTTCAAGCGCTGGCAACAGAAAATGTTGTTTTATTTAACAACACTAAGCCTTGCAAGGTTTCTGACTGAAGAGGCTCCTGTGGTAGACGAACTCGAACCTGACGCTACTAAAGTAGAGGCACTTAATATCTGGACAAATTCAGATTTCATGTGCAAAAACTATATTCTGAATGGTCTGGATGATAGCCTCTACAATGTCTATTGTACTTTTGCAACGTCCAAACAACTCTGGTTGGCTCTGGAAAAGAAGTACAAAACTGAAGATGCAGGCATAAAGAAATTCATTGCTGGAAAATTTCTAGACTTCAAAATGGTTGACTCAAAGACGGTGATAAGTCAAGCTCAAGAACTGCAACTTATCATCCGTCAATTAGAAGATGAAAAGATGACTCTTAGCGAGACTTTTCAAGTTGCTGCAACCATTGAGAAATTGCCTCCTTCTTGGAAGGACTTTAAAAATTACCTTAAGCACAAGCGTAAGGAAATGACAATGGAAGATCTCATAGTTCGGCTTCGCATTGAGGAAGATAACAGAAATTCTGAGAAAAAGATTTCTCAGAATATTGCTGCCAAAGCAAATGTTGTTGAGTCACACAAAACTAACAAAAGGAAAAGGGAGAATGCTCCTAAGAAGTCAAAGAAATTTCTGGGTTCTTGCCACAACTGTGGAAAGAAGGGGCACAAAGCAGCCGAATGTCGTGCGCCTAAAAAGAAGAAGTTGGAAGCAAATACGGCTGATGTTTCGAAAGGCATTTCTGATCTTGATTTATGTGCAGTAATATCAGAATGCAACCTTATTGGCAACTCAAAGGAATGGTTTGTAGACACTGGAGCCACTCGACACATATGTGCTAACAAGTGGATGTTTACAACCTATAAAACTGCAACTGATGCTGAACAACTTTTTATGGGCAATTCTTCCACTTCCAAGGTCGAAGGCAAAGGAAAAGTTGTGCTGAAACTGACTTCTGGAAAGGAACTGACTTTAAATGATGTTCTCCATGTTTCAGAAATTCGCAAGAACCTGATTTCAGGATCGTTGCTGAGCAAGCATGGCTTCAAATTGATCTTTGAAGCTGACAAATTTGTTCTTTCCAAGAATGGGATGGTTTATTTAAAGCAAATGTAACCACTATTGTACCACGCACTGAAATGAATGAAAGTGAATCTTCTGCTTATATTGTTGAATCTTCTAACATATGGCATTCTAGATTAGGGCATGTAAACTTTGATACATTGCGAAAATTGATTAATCTAGAATTTATACCAAAATGCAATATATATTCCAACTATAAATGTCAAGTTTGTGCAGAAGCAAAATTGACAAGAACCTCGTTTCATCATGTTGAACGAGTGACAGAACCTCTAGACTTAATACATACTGATGTATGCGATTTGAAAATGTGTCAAACTAGAGGTGGAAAAAGGTACTTTATTACATTCATTGATGATTGTACCAGATACTGTCATGTGTATCTCCTTAGAAGTAAGGACGAAGCATTCGAAATGTTTAAACAGTATAAGGCAGAAGTTGAGAATCAACTCAACAAGAAAATAAAATCTTTAAGAAGTGATAGAGGAGGAGAATACGAGTCTCCATTTGAGGAATTCTGTGCTGAACATGGAATTATACATCAAACTACAGCCCCGTATTCACCTCAATCCAACGGTATAGCCGAACGGAAAAATAGAACTCTTAAAGAAATGATGAATGCCTTACTAATTAGCTCTGGCTTGCCTGATAACTATTGGGGAGAAGCTATTCTTTCGGCAAATCATATTTTAAATAAAATACCCCGAAAGAAAATATCTAAATCTCCTCATGAACTTTGGAAAAACAGACCACCATCCTACAAATACCTAAAAGTGTGGGGGTGTCTTGCCAAAGTAGAGGTACCAAAACCAAAGAAGGTCAAAATTGGACCAAAAACAATTGATTGTGTATTCATTGGATATGCACAAAACAGTGCTGCATATCGATTTTTGGTACACAAATCTGAAATTGATGATATTCATGAAAATACCATCATTGAGTCGATAAATGCTAGATTTTTCGAACATGTATTTCCCTTGAAACATGGTACTGAAAATCATGCACCTAAGAGACCAAGGGAAATTGAAGTTCCTTACTCCATTGAGGGCGCTGAACAAAATAACACTCAGCAAAGTAGCGTTGAGCAGCAAGTGGAGGAACCAAGAAAAAGTAAAAGGTCAAGGACTTTAAAAACCTTTGGACCGGACTTCTATACATTTATGTTAGAAGATGATCCATTGACATACAAACAAGCTATGTCTTCCAACGATGCCCCTTATTGGAAGGAGGCAATTAACAATGAAATTGAATCCATTATGTCGAATCATACATGGGAATTGGTTGATTTACCTCAAGGATGTAAGGCCTTAGGTAATAAATGGATATTTAAAAAGAAATTGAAACCTGATGGTTCAATAGACAAGTACAAAGCTCGTCTGGTAGTCCAAGGATTTAGACAAAAGGAAGACCTGGACTATTTCGATACATATTCACCTGTAACGAGGATAACGTCAATTAGAATGCTCATTGCAATTGCATCCGTACATGACTTGGAAATACATCAAATGGATGTTAAAACTGCATTCTTGAATGGTGAACTAGAGGAGGAAATCTATATGAAACAACCTGAAGGATTTCTAAGCTCAGAAAATGAGCATAAAGTTTGCAAACTGGTAAAATCACTTTATGGCCTTAAGCAAGCTCCAAAACAGTGGCATGAGAAGTTTGACAATACTATGTTATCAAATGGATTCACGATAAATGAATCAGATAAATGTGTGTACATAAAACATACACACATTGGATATGTCATTGTTTGTCTTTATGTTGATGACCTATTGATCCTAGGCAACAACAAGGCCATAATAACATCTACAAAGGATATGTTATCCTCTAGATTCTATATGAAAGACCTAGGACTGGCTGATGTAATATTGGGTGTAAAAATTCTGAGAACACCACAGGGATATGCATTATCCCAATCGCATTACATCACCAAAATACTTGAGAAATTCAAGCAATATAATGTAACTATTGCAAAATCACCAGTAGATATGAACCAAAATTGGGTAAAGAACACTGGTGACGGTATTTACCAATTGGAATACTCTCGTATACTAGGAAGTATCATGTATGTTATGAACTGTACTAGGCCTGATATCGCATATGCTGTAAGCAAACTAAGTAGATTTACCAGCAATCCTGGTAAACATCACTGGAAAGCGATAATCAGAGTTCTAGGATATCTAAAGTATACACAGAGTTATGGTTTATACTATACAAACTATCCTTCAATAGTGGAAGGATACGGTGATGCAAATTGGATCACTGGATCAAATGATACAAAGTCTACAAGTGGATACGTGTTCACATTAGGAAATGGAGCAATTTCATGGAAATCATCCAAACAGACTTGTATCGCTAGATCTACGATGGAATCAGAGTTTATTGCACTAGATAAGACTGCAGAAGAAGCAGAATGGATTCGAAGCTTCTTAGAAGACATTCCTAATTGGAGCAAACCTATGCCTCCAATATGTATACATTGTGATAGTCAATCAGCTATTGGAAGAGCTAATAGTACACTATACAATGGTAAATCTAGGCATATTCGTCGTAGACATAAAACGATAAGACAACTTCTCTCTAATGGGGTTATCACAATAGATTACATTCGATCTAAAGATAACTTAGCGGATCCACTTACAAAAGGCTTGCCAAGAGAGAAAGTTCAAACCTTATCGAAGGGAATGGGGCTAAGGCCTATAGACTAAAGGTTTTTCTGAAATGGAAACCCCACCTAGTTGACTGGAGATCCCAAGATCTAGGTTCAAAGGGACAACGAAGTTTTAGAGAAACTTGATGGCACTGTTATACAAAAACCATTCCTATGATAAGTCAGTGCATTATATGTTGAATAAGGATAAGTATTAGTACTTTTAATGATGTCTGTATTTGAGGAATTAAAGAATACCCTTTACAGAATCACCTACGTAAGTGCGAAGGCGCCGCTTCAAAGAGAATTATGAGGCCAAATTCTCTAAGCACTTATGAGACCAGGCAGGTGTTCAAGGCAAAAACGAACACATACAGAGAACGAAGGGTTATAAGAAACATTTATCGTGTGTTATCTACTTTAGAATTACACAAAAGGCTTACAGTTCAAGGACAGTCTATGTCTACTGATTCGCCGGTGATTCAAATAGGTAATCACTAGGAAAGTTCAAAGCCCTTGTGCTACTTTAACCGATGCGATAAATGGTTCGTGAAACTAAGATCGATTGCTCATTCATGTGGGGGATTGTTGGAAAATGAATGAGCAAAGAAAGAGAAAAGTGGGAAGAAGAAGAAATAGGGGTAGCAACATTTAAAGTCCCACATCATAGAAATATTAGCACAATCTCTCCTTATATATTAGAAGCCAAAAAGGCTTATGTAAAATAAAAAAAAGAGAGGGATGATAAAAGGATGTGGACTTGGCCATATTAAATACATTAAAAAGTCAAAGATAAGGGCCTTGGGCCTTGGGGCTCTTGGGGTCTCCTGATTGGATATGGACGACGTTGCTGATTGGGCTAGTGCACTGACATGAGAATATATTTTTTCTCAGAATTTTAAATGGTGTGTCTGTTCAGTTCAGAATTCGAAAGGAATGTCTGTTAACTGAACGAGTACAACCATTTGAATTCTCAGCATATGCATATTAATAACAGAGCGGTTAAAGGGTCGCAACCTTTCCTATTCTGACGGTTACTGATGCATGCGAACAGGCACTCCTCCTTGCCTATATATACACAGCCCAAAACAAAGACAGAACTCACTTTTTCTACTGAATTATACATTCTTCTTCAACGTAATTCTCTGATACACTTTCTATAACCAACTTCAGTTCGTCGGAGCTCCGTTTGCTGGCACTAAGCTACGGAGTTGGTCCGTTTAATCCTGGGAAACAAATTGCAACTACGTCGATTGGTGTATACGACGGCAATATTGTTTCAAGGAAACAGAAAAGTTCTGGACTCGGACATTATTTAAACAGAATACTTTCTGTTTATCTTTGATTTTATGCACAAATCGGTTACGCTTTCTATGATTATTATAAACATAGTTTGACGTGACAATTGTGACATAATTGACTAACAGTGATTGTTGTTGCTGTCTGTTTGTAATACAGTTGTGTAATTACAAAAGTTCTAACATTCTTGAAACAATATTTTGTTGCAGATGACGAAAAACAGCAGCACTGATTCTGCACCGATTCAGACGGTGAAAACTGCTCAGCCAGCGCCTGTGCTTCCGACAATGGCTCTGTCTCATGGCGAAAGGCCAGAGAAGTTCAATGGAATCAATTTCAAGCGCTGGCAACAGAAAATGTTGTTTTATTTAACAACACTAAGCCTTGCAAGGTTTCTGACTGAAGAGGCTCCTGTGGTAGACGAACTCGAACCTGACGCTACTAAAGTAGAGGCACTTAATATCTGGACAAATTCAGATTTCATGTGCAAAAACTATATTCTGAATGGTCTGGATGATAGCCTCTACAATGTCTATTGTACTTTTGCAACGTCCAAACAACTCTGGTTGGCTCTGGAAAAGAAGTACAAAACTGAAGATCCAGGCATGAAGAAATTCATTGCTGGAAAATTTCTAGACTTCAAAATGGTTGACTCAAAGACGGTGATAAGTCAAGCTCAAGAACTGCAACTTATCATCCGTCAATTAGAAGATGAAAAGATGACTCTTAGCGAGACTTTTCAAGTTGCTGCAACCATTGAGAAATTGCCTCCTTCTTGGAAGGACTTTAAAAATTACCTTAAGCACAAGCGTAAGGAAATGACAATGGAAGATCTCATAGTTCGGCTTCGCATTGAGGAAGATAACAGAAATTCTGAGAAAAAGATTTCTCAGAATATTGCTGCCAAAGCAAATGTTGTTGAGTCAGACAAAACTAACAAAAGGAAAAGGGAGAATGCTCCTAAGAAGTCAAAGAAATTTCTGGGTTCTTACCACAACTGTGGAAAGAAGGGGCACAAAGCAGCCGAATGTCGTGCGCCTAAAAAGAAGAAGTTGGAAGCAAATACGGCTGATGTTTCGAAAGGCATTTCTGATCTTGATTTATGTGCAGTAATATCAGAATGCAACCTTATTAGCAACTCAAAGGAATGGTTTGTAGACACTGGAGCCACTCGACACATATGTGCTAACAAGTGGATGTTTACAACCTATAAAACTGCAACTGATGCTGAACAACTTTTTATGGGCAATTCTTCCACTTCCAAGGTCGAAGGCAAAGGAAAAGTTGTGCTGAAACTGACTTCTGGAAAGGAACTGACTTTAAATGATGTTCTCCATGTTTCAGAAATTCGCAAGAACCTGATTTCAGGATCGTTGCTGAGCAAGCATGGCTTCAAATTGATCTTTGAAGCTGACAAATTTGTTCTTTCCAAGAATGGGATGGTTTATTTAAAGCAAATGTAACCACTATTGTACCACGCACTGAAATGAATGAAAGTGAATCTTCTGCTTATATTGTTGAATCTTCTAACATATGGCATTCTAGATTAGGGCATGTAAACTTTGATACATTGCGAAAATTGATTAATCTAGAATTTATACCAAAATGCAATATAGATTCCAACTATAAATGTCAAGTTTGTGCAGAAGCAAAATTGACAAGAACCTCGTTTCATCATGTTGAACGAGTGACAGAACCTCTAGACTTAATACATACTGATGTATGCGATTTGAAAATGTGTCAAACTAGAGGTGGAAAAAGGTACTTTATTACATTCATTGATGATTGTACCAGATACTGTCATGTGTATCTCCTTAGAAGTAAGGACGAAGCATTCGAAATGTTTAAACAGTATAAGGCAGAAGTTGAGAATCAACTCAACAAGAAAATAAAATCTTTAAGAAGTGATAGAGGAGGAGAATACGAGTCTCCATTTGAGGAATTATGTGCTGAACATGGAATTATACATCAAACTAAAGCCCCGTATTCACCTCAATCCAACGGTATAGCCGAACGGAAAAATAGAACTCTTAAAGAAATGATGAATGCCTTACTAATTAGCTCTGGCTTGCCTGATAACTATTGGGGAGAAGCTATTCTTTCGGCAAATCATATTTTAAATAAAATACCCCGAAAGAAAATATCTAAATCTCCTCATGAACTTTGGAAAAACAGACCACCATCCTACAAATACCTAAAAGTGTGGGGGTGTCTTGCCAAAGTAGAGGTACCAAAACCAAAGAAGGTCAAAATTGGACCAAAAACAATTGATTGTGTATTCATTGGATATGCACAAAACAGTGCTGCATATCGATTTTTGGTACACAAATCTGAAATTGATGATATTCATGAAAATACCATCATTGAGTCGATAAATGCTAGATTTTTCGAACATGTATTTCCCTTGAAACATGGTACTGAAAATCATGCACCTAAGAGACCAAGGGAAATTGAAGTTCCTTACTCCATTGAGGGCGCTGAACAAAATAACACTCAGCAAAGTAGTGTTGAGCAGCAAGTGGAGGAACCAAGAAAAAGTAAAAGGTCAAGGACTTTAAAAACCTTTGGACCGGACTTCTATACATTTATGTTAGAAGATGATCCATTGACATACAAACAAGCTATGTCTTCCAACGATGCCCCTTATTGGAAGGAGGCAATTAACAATGAAATTGAATCCATTATGTCGAATCATACATGGGAATTGGTTGATTTACCTCAAGGATGTAAGGCCTTAGGTAATAAATGGATATTTAAAAAGAAATTGAAACCTGATGGTTCAATAGACAAGTACAAAGCTCGTCTGGTAGTCCAAGGATTTAGACAAAAGGAAGACCTGGACTATTTCGATACATATTCACCTGTAACGAGGATAACGTCAATTAGAATGCTCATTGCAATTGCATCCGTACATGACTTGGAAATACATCAAATGGATGTTAAAACTGCATTCTTGAATGGTGAACTAGAGGAGGAAATCTATATGAAACAACCTGAAGGATTTCTAAGCTTAGAAAATGAGCATAAAGTTTGCAAACTGGTAAAATCACTTTATGGCCTTAAGCAAGCTCCAAAACAGTGGCATGAGAAGTTTGACAATACTATGTTATCAAATGGATTCACGATAAATGAATCAGATAAATGTGTGTACATAAAACATACACACATTGGATATGTCATTGTTTGTCTTTATGTTGATGACCTATTGATCCTAGGCAACAACAAGGCCATAATAACATCTACAAAGGATATGTTATCCTCTAGATTCTATATGAAAGACCTAGGACTGGCTGATGTAATATTGGGTGTAAAAATTCTGAGAACACCACAGGGATATGCATTATCCCAATCGCATTACATCACCAAAATACTTGAGAAATTCAAGCAATATAATGTAACTATTGCAAAATCACCAGTAGATATGAACCAAAATTGGGTAAAGAACACTGGTGACGGTATTTACCAATTGGAATACTCTCGTATACTAGGAAGTATCATGTATGTTATGAACTGTACTAGGCCTGATATCGCATATGCTGTAAGCAAACTAAGTAGATTTACCAGCAATCCTGGTAAACATCACTGGAAAGCGATAATCAGAGTTCTAGGATATCTAAAGTATACACAGAGTTATGGTCTATACTATACAAACTATCCTTCAATAGTGGAAGGATACGGTGATGCAAATTGGATCACTGGATCAAATGATACAAAGTCTACAAGTGGATACGTGTTCACATTAGGAAATGGAGCAATTTCATGGAAATCATCCAAACAGACTTGTATCGCTAGATCTACGATGGAATCAGAGTTTATTGCACTAGATAAGACTGCAGAAGAAGCAGAATGGATTCGAAGCTTCTTAGAAGACATTCCTAATTGGAGCAAACCTATGCCTCCAATATGTATACATTGTGATAGTCAATCAGCTATTGGAAGAGCTAATAGTACACTATACAATGGTAAATCTAGGCATATTCGTCGTAGACATAAAACGATAAGACAACTTCTCTCTAATGGGGTTATCACAATAGATTACATTCGATCTAAAGATAACTTAGCGGATCCACTTACAAAAGGCTTGCCAAGAGAGAAAGTTCAAACCTTATCGAAGGGAATGGGGCTAAGGCCTATAAACTAAAGGTTTTTCTGAAATGGAAACCCCACCTAGTTGACTGGAGATCCCAAGATCTAGGTTCAAAGGGACAACGAAGTTTTAGAGAAACTTGATGGCACTGTTATACAAAAACCATTCCTATGATAAGTCAGTGCATTATATGTTGAATAAGGATAAGTATTAGTACTTTTAATGATGTCTGTATTTGAGGAATTAAAGAATACCCTTTACAGAATCACCTACGTAAGTGCGAAGGCGCCGCTTCAAAGAGAATTATGAGGCCAAATTCTCTAAGCACTTATGAGACCAGGCAGGTGTTCAAGGCAAAAACGAACACATACAGAGAACGAAGGGTTATAAGAAACATTTATCGTGTGTTATCTACTTTAGAATTACACAAAAGGCTTACAGTTCAAGGACAGTCTATGTCTACTGATTCGCCGGTGATTCAAATAGGTAATCACTAGGAAAGTTCAAAGCCCTTGTGCTACTTTAACCGATGCGATAAATGGTTCGTGAAACTAAGATCGATTGCTCATTCATGTGGGGGATTGTTGGAAAATGAATGAGCAAAGAAAGAGAAAAGTGGGAAGAAGAAGAAATAGGGGTAGCAACATTTAAAGTCCCACATCATAGAAATATTAGCACAATCTCTCCTTATATATTAGAAGCCAAAAAGGCTTATGTAAAATAAAAAAAAGAGAGGGATGATAAAAGGATGTGGACTTGGCCATATTAAATACATTAAAAAGTCAAAGATAAGGGCCTTGGGCCTTGGGGCTCTTGGGGTCTCCTGATTGGATATGGCCGACGTTGCTGATTGGGCTAGTGCACTGACATGAGAATATATTTTTTCTCAGAATTTTAAATGGTGTGTCTGTTCAGTTCAGAATTCGAAAGGAATGTCTGTTAACTGAACGAGTACAACCATTTGAATTCTCAGCATATGCATATTAATAACAGAGCGGTTAAAGGGTCGCAACCTTTCCTATTCTGACGGTTACTGATGCATGCGAACAGGCACTCCTCCTTGCCTATATATACACAGCCCAAAACAAAGACAGAACTCACTTTTTCTGCTGAATTATACCTTCTTCTTCAACGTAATTCTCTGATCTACTTTCTATAACCAACTTCAGTTCGTCGGAGCTCCGTTTGCTGGCACTAAGCTACGGAGTTGGTCCGTTTAATCCTGGGAAACAAATTGCAACTACGTCGATTGGTGTATACGACGGCAATATTGTTTCAAGGAAACAGAAAAGTTCTGGACTCGGACATTATTTAAACAGAATACTTTCTGTTTATCTTTGATTTTATGCACAAATCGGTTACGCTTTCTATGATTATTATAAACATAGTTTGACGTGACAATTGTGACATAATTGACTAACAGTGATTGTTGTTGCTGTCTGTTTGTAATACAGTTGTGTAATTACAAAAGTTCTAACATTCTTGAAACAATATTTTGTTGCAGATGACGAAAAACAGCAGCACTGATTCTGCACCGATTCAGACGGTGAAAACTGCTCAGCCAGCGCCTGTGCTTCCGACAATGGCTCTGTCTCATGGCGAAAGGCCAGAGAAGTTCAATGGAATCAATTTCAAGCGCTGGCAACAGAAAATGTTGTTTTATTTAACAACACTAAGCCTTGCAAGGTTTCTGACTGAAGAGGCTCCTGTGGTAGACGAACTCGAACCTGACGCTACTAAAGTAGAGGCACTTAATATCTGGACAAATTCAGATTTCATGTGCAAAAACTATATTCTGAATGGTCTGGATGATAGCCTCTACAATGTCTATTGTACTTTTGCAACGTCCAAACAACTCTGGTTGGCTCTGGAAAAGAAGTACAAAACTGAAGATGCAGGCATGAAGAAATTCATTGCTGGAAAATTTCTAGACTTCAAAATGGTTGACTCAAAGACGGTGATAAGTCAAGCTCAAGAACTGCAACTTATCATCCGTCAATTAGAAGATGAAAAGATGACTCTTAGCGAGACTTTTCAAGTTGCTGCAACCATTGAGAAATTGCCTCCTTCTTGGAAGGACTTTAAAAATTACCTTAAGCACAAGCGTAAGGAAATGACAATGGAAGATCTCATAGTTCGGCTTCGCATTGAGGAAGATAACAGAAATTCTGAGAAAAAGATTTCTCAGAATATTGCTGCCAAAGCAAATGTTGTTGAGTCAGACAAAACTAACAAAAGGAAAAGGGAGAATGCTCCTAAGAAGTCAAAGAAATTTCTGGGTTCTTGCCACAACTGTGGAAAGAAGGGGCACAAAGCAGCCGAATGTCGTGCGCCTAAAAAGAAGAAGTTGGAAGCAAATACGGCTGATGTTTCGAAAGGCATTTCTGATCTTGATTTATGTGCAGTAATATCAGAATGCAACCTTATTGGCAACTCAAAGGAATGGTTTGTAGACACTGGAGCCACTCGACACATATGTGCTAACAAGTGGATGTTTACAACCTATAAAACTGCAACTGATGCTGAACAACTTTTTATGGGCAATTCTTCCACTTCCAAGGTCGAAGGCAAAGGAAAAGTTGTGCTGAAACTGACTTCTGGAAAGGAACTGACTTTAAATGATGTTCTCCATGTTTCAGAAATTCGCAAGAACCTGATTTCAGGATCGTTGCTGAGCAAGCATGGCTTCAAATTGATCTTTGAAGCTGACAAATTTGTTCTTTCCAAGAATGGGATGGTTTATTTAAAGCAAATGTAACCACTATTGTACCACGCACTGAAATGAATGAAAGTGAATCTTCTGCTTATATTGTTGAATCTTCTAACATATGGCATTCTAGATTAGGGCATGTAAACTTTGATACATTGCGAAAATTGATTAATCTAGAATTTATACCAAAATGCAATATAGATTCCAACTATAAATGTCAAGTTTGTGCAGAAGCAAAATTGACAAGAACCTCGTTTCATCATGTTGAACGAGTGACAGAACCTCTAGACTTAATACATACTGATGTATGCGATTTGAAAATGTGTCAAACTAGAGGTGGAAAAAGGTACTTTATTACATTCATTGATGATTGTACCAGATACTGTCATGTGTATCTCCTTAGAAGTAAGGACGAAGCATTCGAAATGTTTAAACAGTATAAGGCAGAAGTTGAGAATCAACTCAACAAGAAAATAAAATCTTTAAGAAGTGATAGAGGAGGAGAATACGAGTCTCCATTTGAGGAATTCTGTGCTGAACATGGAATTATACATCAAACTACAGCCCCGTATTCACCTCAATCCAACGGTATAGCCGAACGGAAAAATAGAACTCTTAAAGAAATGATGAATGCCTTACTAATTAGCTCTGGCTTGCCTGATAACTATTGGGGAGAAGCTATTCTTTCGGCAAATCATATATTAAATAAAATACCCCGAAAGAAAATATCTAAATCTCCTCATGAACTTTGGAAAAACAGACCACCATCCTACAAATACCTAAAAGTGTGGGGGTGTCTTGCCAAAGTAGAGGTACCAAAACCAAAGAAGGTCAAAATTGGACCAAAAACAATTGATTGTGTATTCATTGGATATGCACAAAACAGTGCTGCATATCGATTTTTGGTACACAAATCTGAAATTGATGATATTCATGAAAATACCATCATTGAGTCGATAAATGCTAGATTTTTCGAACATGTATTTCCCTTGAAACATGGTACTGAAAATCATGCACCTAAGAGACCAAGGGAAATTGAAGTTCCTTACTCCATTGAGGGCGCTGAACAAAATAACACTCAGCAAAGTAGTGTTGAGCAGCAAGTGGAGGAACCAAGAAAAAGTAAAAGGTCAAGGACTTTAAAAACCTTTGGACCGGACTTCTATACATTTATGTTAGAAGATGATCCATTGACATACAAACAAGCTATGTCTTCCAACGATGCCCCTTATTGGAAGGAGGCAATTAACAATGAAATTGAATCCATTATGTCGAATCATACATGGGAATTGGTTGATTTACCTCAAGGATGTAAGGCCTTAGGTAATAAATGGATATTTAAAAAGAAATTGAAACCTGATGGTTCAATAGACAAGTACAAAGCTCGTCTGGTAGTCCAAGGATTTAGACAAAAGGAAGACCTGGACTATTTCGATACATATTCACCTGTAACGAGGATAACGTCAATTAGAATGCTCATTGCAATTGCATCCGTACATGACTTGGAAATACATCAAATGGATGTTAAAACTGCATTCTTGAATGGTGAACTAGAGGAGGAAATCTATATGAAACAACCTGAAGGATTTCTAAGCTCAGAAAATGAGCATAAAGTTTGCAAACTGGTAAAATCACTTTATGGCCTTAAGCAAGCTCCAAAACAGTGGCATGAGAAGTTTGACAATACTATGTTATCAAATGGATTCACGATAAATGAATCAGATAAATGTGTGTACATAAAACATACACACATTGGATATGTCATTGTTTGTCTTTATGTTGATGACCTATTGATCCTAGGCAACAACAAGGCCATAATAACATCTACAAAGGATATGTTATCCTCTAGATTCTATATGAAAGACCTAGGACTGGCTGATGTAATATTGGGTGTAAAAATTCTGAGAACACCACAGGGATATGCATTATCCCAATCGCATTACATCACCAAAATACTTGAGAAATTCAAGCAATATAATGTAACTATTGCAAAATCACCAGTAGATATGAACCAAAATTGGGTAAAGAACACTGGTGACGGTATTTACCAATTGGAATACTCTCGTATACTAGGAAGTATCATGTATGTTATGAACTGTACTAGGCCTGATATCGCATATGCTGTAAGCAAACTAAGTAGATTTACCAGCAATCCTGGTAAACATCACTGGAAAGCGATAATCAGAGTTTTAGGATATCTAAAGTATACACAGAGTTATGGTCTATACTATACAAACTATCCTTCAATAGTGGAAGGATACGGTGATGCAAATTGGATCACTGGATCAAATGATACAAAGTCTACAAGTGGATACGTGTTCACATTAGGAAATGGAGCAATTTCATGGAAATCATCCAAACAGACTTGTATCGCTAGATCTACGATGGAATCAGAGTTTATTGCACTAGATAAGACTGCAGAAGAAGCAGAATGGATTCGAAGCTTCTTAGAAGACATTCCTAATTGGAGCAAACCTATGCCTCCAATATGTATACATTGTGATAGTCAATCAGCTATTGGAAGAGCTAATAGTACACTATACAATGGTAAATCTAGGCATATTCGTCGTAGACATAAAACGATAAGACAACTTCTCTCTAATGGGGTTATCACAATAGATTACATTCGATCTAAAGATAACTTAGCGGATCCACTTACAAAAGGCTTGCCAAGAGAGAAAGTTCAAACCTTATCGAAGGGAATGGGGCTAAGGCCTATAGACTAAAGGTTTTTCTGAAATGGAAACCCCACCTAGTTGACTGGAGATCCCAAGATCTAGGTTCAAAGGGACAACGAAGTTTTAGAGAAACTTGATGGCACTGTTATACAAAAACCATTCCTATGATAAGTCAGTGCATTATATGTTGAATAAGGATAAGTATTAGTACTTTTAATGATGTCTGTATTTGAGGAATTAAAGAATACCCTTTACAGAATCACCTACGTAAGTGCGAAGGCGCCGCTTCAAAGAGAATTATGAGGCCAAATTCTCTAAGCACTTATGAGACCAGGCAGGTGTTCAAGGCAAAAACGAACACATACAGAGAACGAAGGGTTATAAGAAACATTTATCGTGTGTTATCTACTTTAGAATTACACAAAAGGCTTACAGTTCAAGGACAGTCTATGTCTACTGATTCGCCGGTGATTCAAATAGGTAATCACTAGGAAAGTTCAAAGCCCTTGTGCTACTTTAACCGATGCGATAAATGGTTCGTGAAACTAAGATCGATTGCTCATTCATGTGGGGGATTGTTGGAAAATGAATGAGCAAAGAAAGAGAAAAGTGGGAAGAAGAAGAAATAGGGGTAGCAACATTTAAAGTCCCACATCATAGAAATATTAGCACAATCTCTCCTTATATATTAGAAGCCAAAAAGGCTTATGTAAAATAAAAAAAAGAGAGGGATGATAAAAGGATGTGGACTTGGCCATATTAAATACATTAAAAAGTCAAATATAAGGGCCTTGGGCCTTGGGGCTCTTGGGGTCTCCTGATTGGATATGGCCGACGTTGCTGATTGGGCTAGTGCACTGACATGAGAATATATTTTTTCTCAGAATTTTAAATGGTGTGTCTGTTCAGTTCAGAATTCGAAAGGAATGTCTGTTAACTGAACGAGTACAACCATTTGAATTCTCAGCATATGCATATTAATAACAAAGCGGTTAAAGGGTCGCAACCTTTCCTATTCTGACGGTTACTGATGCATGCGAACAGGCACTCCTCCTTGCCTATATATACACAGCCCAAAACAAAGACAGAACTCACTTTTTCTGCTGAATTATACCTTCTTCTTCAACGTAATTCTCTGATCTACTTTCTATAACCAACTTCAGTTCGTCGGAGCTCCGTTTGCTGGCACTAAGCTACGGAGTTGGTCCGTTTTATCCTGGGAAACAAATTGCAACTACGTCGATTGGTGTATACGACGGCAATATTGTTTCAAGGAGACAGAAAAGTTCTGGACTCGGACATTATTTAAACAGAATACTTTCTGTTTATCTTTGATTTTATGCACAAATCGGTTACGCTTTCTATGATTATTATAAACATAGTTTGACGTGACAATTGTGACATAATTGACTAACAGTGATTGTTGTTGCTGTCTGTTTGTAATACAGTTGTGTAATTACAAAAGTTCTAACATTCTTGAAACAATATTTTGTTGCAGATGACGAAAAACAGCAGCACTGATTCTGCACCGATTCAGACGGTGAAAACTGCTCAGCCAGCGCCTGTGCTTCCGACAATGGCTCTGTCTCATGGCGAAAGGCCAGAGAAGTTCAATGGAATCAATTTCAAGCGCTGGCAACAGAAAATGTTGTTTTATTTAACAACACTAAGCCTTGCAAGGTTTCTGACTGAAGAGGCTCCTATGGTAGACGAACTCGAACCTGACGCTACTAAAGTAGAGGCACTTAATATCTGGACAAATTCAGATTTCATGTGCAAAAACTATATTCTGAATGGTCTGGATGATAGCCTCTACAATGTCTATTGTACTTTTGCAACGTCCAAACAACTCTGGTTGGCTCTGGAAAAGAAGTACAAAACTGAAGATGCAGGCATGAAGAAATTCATTGCTGGAAAATTTCTAGACTTCAAAATGGTTGACTCAAAGACGGTGATAAGTCAAGCTCAAGAACTGCAACTTATCATCCGTCAATTAGAAGATGAAAAGATGACTCTTAGCGAGACTTTTCAAGTTGCTGCAACCATTGAGAAATTGCCTCCTTCTTGGAAGGACTTTAAAAATTACCTTAAGCACAAGCGTAAGGAAATGACAATGGAAGATCTCATAGTTCGGCTTCACATTGAGGAAGATAACAGAAATTCTGAGAAAAAGATTTCTCAGAATATTGCTGCCAAAGCAAATGTTGTTGAGTCAGACAAAACTAACAAAAGGAAAAGGGAGAATGCTCCTAAGAAGTCAAAGAAATTTCTGGGTTCTTGCCACAACTGTGGAAAGAAGGGGCACAAAGCAGCCGAATGTCGTGCGCCTAAAAAGAAGAAGTTGGAAGCAAATACGGCTGATGTTTCGAAAGGCATTTCTGATCTTGATTTATGTGCAGTAATATCAGAATGCAACCTTATTGGCAACTCAAAGGAATGGTTTGTAGACACTGGAGCCACTCGACACATATGTGCTAACAAGTGGATGTTTACAACCTATAAAACTGCAACTGATGCTGAACAACTTTTTATGGGCAATTCTTCCACTTCCAAGGTCGAAGGCAAAGGAAAAGTTGTGCTGAAACTGACTTCTGGAAAGGAACTGACTTTAAATGATGTTCTCCATGTTTCAGAAATTCGCAAGAACCTGATTTCAGGATCGTTGCTGAGCAAGCATGGCTTCAAATTGATCTTTGAAGCTGACAAATTTGTTCTTTCCAAGAATGGGATGGTTTATTTAAAGCAAATGTAACCACTATTGTACCACGCACTGAAATGAATGAAAGTGAATCTTCTGCTTATATTGTTGAATCTTCTAACATATGGCATTCTAGATTAGGGCATGTAAACTTTGATACATTGCGAAAATTGATTAATCTAGAATTTATACCAAAATGCAATATAGATTCCAACTATAAATGTCAAGTTTGTGCAGAAGCAAAATTGACAAGAACCTCGTTTCATCATGTTGAACGAGTGACAGAACCTCTAGACTTAATACATACTGATGTATGCGATTTGAAAATGTGTCAAACTAGAGGTGGAAAAAGGTACTTTATTACATTCATTGATGATTGTACCAGATACTGTCATGTGTATCTCCTTAGAAGTAAGGACGAAGCATTCGAAATGTTTAAACAGTATAAGGCAGAAGTTGAGAATCAACTCAACAAGAAAATAAAATCTTTAAGAAGTGATAGAGGAGGAGAATACGAGTCTCCATTTGAGGAATTCTGTGCTGAACATGGAATTATACATCAAACTACAGCCCCGTATTCACCTCAATCCAACGGTATAGCCGAACGGAAAAATAGAACTCTTAAAGAAATGATGAATGCCTTACTAATTAGCTCTGGCTTGCCTGATAACTATTGGGGAGAAGCTATTCTTTCGGCAAATCATATTTTAAATAAAATACCCCGAAAGAAAATATCTAAATCTCCTCATGAACTTTGGAAAAACAGACCACCATCCTACAAATACCTAAAAGTGTGGGGGTGTCTTGCCAAAGTAGAGGTACCAAAACAAAAGAAGGTCAAAATTGGACCAAAAACAATTGATTGTGTATTCATTGGATATGCACAAAACAGTGATGCATATCGATTTTTGGTACACAAATCTGAAATTGATGATATTCATGAAAATACCATCATTGAGTCGATAAATGCTAGATTTTTCGAACATGTATTTCCCTTGAAACATGGTACTGAAAATCATGCACCTAAGAGACCAAGGGAAATTGAAGTTCCTTACTCCATTGAGGGCGCTGAACAAAATAACACTCAGCAAAGTAGCGTTGAGCAGCAAGTGGAGGAACCAATAAAAAGTAAAAGGTCAAGGACTTTAAAAACCTTTGGACCGGACTTCTATACATTTATGTTAGAAGATGATCCATTGACATACAAACAAGCTATGTCTTCCAACGATGCCCCTTATTGGAAGGAGGCAATTAACAATGAAATTGAATCCATTATGTCGAATCATACATGGGAATTGGTTGATTTACCTCAAGGATGTAAGGCCTTAGGTAATAAATGGATATTTAAAAAGAAATTGAAACCTGATGGTTCAATAGACAAGTACAAAGCTCGTCTGGTAGTCCAAGGATTTAGACAAAAGGAAGACCTGGACTATTTCGATACATATTCACCTGTAACGAGGATAACGTCAATTAGAATGCTCATTGCAATTGCATCCGTACATGACTTGGAAATACATCAAATGGATGTTAAAACTGCATTCTTGAATGGTGAACTAGAGGAGGAAATCTATATGAAACAACCTGAAGGATTTCTAAGCTCAGAAAATGAGCATAAAGTTTGCAAACTGGTAAAATCACTTTATGGCCTTAAGAAAGCTCCAAAACAGTGGCATGAGAAGTTTGACAATACTATGTTATCAAATGGATTCACGATAAATGAATCAGATAAATGTGTGTACATAAAACATACACACATTGGATATGTCATTGTTTGTCTTTATGTTGATGACCTATTGATCCTAGGCAACAACAAGGCCATAATAACATCTACAAAGGATATGTTATCCTCTAGATTCTATATGAAAGACCTAGGACTGGCTGATGTAATATTGGGTGTAAAAATTCTGAGAACACCACAGGGATATGCATTATCCCAATCGCATTACATCACCAAAATACTTGAGAAATTCAAGCAATATAATGTAACTATTGCAAAATCACCAGTAGATATAAACCAAAATTGGGTAAAGAACACTGGTGACGGTATTTACCAATTGGAATACTCTCGTATACTAGGAAGTATCATGTATGTTATGAACTGTACTAGGCCTGATATCGCATATGCTGTAAGCAAACTAAGTAGATTTACCAGCAATCCTGGTAAACATCACTGGAAAGCGATAATCAGAGTTCTAGGATATCTAAAGTATATACAGAGTTATGGTCTATACTATACAAACTATCCTTCAATAGTGGAAGGATACGGTGATGCAAATTGGATCACTGGATCAAATGATACAAAGTCTACAAGTGGATACGTGTTCACATTAGGAAATGGAGCAATTTCATGGAAATCATCCAAACAGACTTGTATCGCTAGATCTACGATGGAATCAGAGTTTATTGCACTAGATAAGACTGCAGAAGAAGCAGAATGGATTCGAAGCTTCTTAGAAGACATTCCTAATTGGAGCAAACCTATGCCTCCAATATGTATACATTGTGATAGTCAATCAGCTATTGGAAGAGCTAATAGTACACTATACAATGGTAAATCTAGGCATATTCGTCGTAGACATAAAACGATAAGACAACTTCTCTCTAATGGGGTTATCACAATAGATTACATTCGATCTAAAGATAACTTAGCGGATCCACTTACAAAAGGCTTGCCAAGAGAGAAAGTTCAAACCTTATCGAAGGGAATGGGGCTAAGGCCTATAGACTAAAGGTTTTTCTGAAATGGAAACCCCACCTAGTTGACTGGAGATCCCAAGATCTAGGTTCAAAGGGACAACGAAGTTTTAGAGAAACTTGATGGCACTGTTATACAAAAACCATTCCTATGATAAGTCAGTGCATTATATGTTGAATAAGGATAAGTATTAGTACTTTTAATGATGTCTGTATTTGAGGAATTAAAGAATACCCTTTACAGAATCACCTACGTAAGTGCGAAGGCGCCGCTTCAAAGAGAATTATGAGGCCAAATTCTCTAAGCACTTATGAGACCAGGCAGGTGTTCAAGGCAAAAACGAACACATACAGAGAACGAAGGGTTATAAGAAACATTTATCGTGTGTTATCTACTTTAGAATTACACAAAAGGCTTACAGTTCAAGGACAGTCTATTCTACTGATTCGCCGGTGATTCAAATAGGTAATCACTAGGAAAGTTCAAAGCCCTTGTGCTACTTTAACCGATGCGATAAATGGTTCGTGAAACTAAGATCGATTACTCATTCATGTGGGGGATTGTTGGAAAATGAATGAGCAAAGAAAGAGAAAAGTGGGAAGAAGAAGAAATAGGGGTAGCAACATTTAAAGTCCCACATCATAGAAATATTAGCACAATCTCTCCTTATATATTAGAAGCCAAAAAGGCTTATGTAAAATAAAAAAAAGAGAGGGATGATAAAAGGATGTGGACTTGGCCATATTAAATACATTAAAAAGTCAAAGATAAGGGCCTTGGGCCTTGGGGCTCTTGGGGTCTCCTGATTGGATATGGCCGACGTTGCTGATTGGGCTAGTGCACTGACATGAGAATATATTTTTTCTCAGAATTTTAAATGGTGTGTCTGTTCAGTTCAGAATTCGAAAGGAATGTCTGTTAACTGAACGAGTACAACCATTTGAATTCTCAGCATATGCATATTAATAACAGAGCGGTTAAAGGGTCGCAACCTTTCCTATTCTGACGGTTACTGATGCATGCGAACAGGCACTCCTCCTTGCCTATATATACACAGCCCAAAACAAAGACAGAACTCACTTTTTCTGCTGAATTATACCTTCTTCTTCAACGTAATTCTCTGATCTACTTTCTATAACCAACTTCAGTTCGTCGGAGCTCCGTTTGCTGGCACTAAGCTACGGAGTTGGTCCGTTTAATCCTGGGAAACAAATTGCAA
The DNA here is from genome assembly GCA_030737875.1 of Allium sativum. Lineage (NCBI taxonomy): Eukaryota > Viridiplantae > Streptophyta > Magnoliopsida > Asparagales > Amaryllidaceae > Allium > Allium sativum. The sequence continues at coordinate 11,763,760 of JASFAX010000035.1, forward strand.
CTACGTCGATTGGTGTATACGACGGCAATATTGTTTCAAGGAAACAGAAAAGTTCTGGACTCGGACATTATTTAAACAGAATACTTTCTGTTTATCTTTGATTTTATGCACAAATCGGTTACGCTTTCTATGATTATTATAAACATAGTTTGACGTGACAATTGTGACATAATTGACTAACAGTGATTGTTGTTGCTGTCTGTTTGTAATACAGTTGTGTAATTACAAAAGTTCTAACATTCTTGAAACAATATTTTGTTGCAGATGACGAAAAACAGCAGCACTGATTCTGCACCGATTCAAACGGTGAAAACTGCTCAGCCAGCGCCTGTGCTTCCGACAATGGCTCTGTCTCATGGCGAAAGGCCAGAGAAGTTCAATGGAATCAATTTCAAGCGCTGGCAACAGAAAATGTTGTTTTATTTAACAACACTAAGCCTTGCAAGGTTTCTGACTGAAGAGGCTCCTGTGGTAGACGAACTCGAACCTGACGCTACTAAAGTAGAGGCACTTAATATCTGGACAAATTCAGATTTCATGTGCAAAAACTATATTCTGAATGGTCTGGATGATAGCCTCTACAATGTCTATTGTACTTTTGCAACGTCCAAACAACTCTGGTTGGCTCTGGAAAAGAAGTACAAAACTGAAGATGCAGGCATGAAGAAATTCATTGCTGGAAAATTTCTAGACTTCAAAATGGTTGACTCAAAGACGGTGATAAGTCAAGCTCAAGAACTGCAACTTATCATCCGTCAATTAGAAGATGAAAAGATGACTCTTAGCGAGACTTTTCAAGTTGCTGCAACCATTGAGAAATTGCCTCCTTCTTGGAAGGACTTTAAAAATTACCTTAAGCACAAGCGTAAGGAAATGACAATGGAAGATCTCATAGTTCGGCTTCGCATTGAGGAAGATAACAGAAATTCTGAGAAAAAGATTTCTCAGAATATTGCTGCCAAAGCAAATGTTGTTGAGTCAGACAAAACTAACAAAAGGAAAAGGGAGAATGCTCCTAAGAAGTCAAAGAAATTTCTGGGTTCTTGCCACAACTGTGGAAAGAAGGGGCACAAAGCAGCCGAATGTCGTGCGCCTAAAAAGAAGAAGTTGGAAGCAAATACGGCTGATGTTTCGAAAGGCATTTCTGATCTTGATTTATGTGCAGTAATATCAGAATGCAACCTTATTGGCAACTCAAAGGAATGGTTTGTAGACACTGGAGCCACTCGACACATATGTGCTAACAAGTGGATGTTTACAACCTATAAAACTGCAGCTGATGCTGAACAACTTTTTATGGGCAATTCTTCCACTTCCAAGGTCGAAGGCAAAGGAAAAGTTGTGCTGAAACTGACTTCTGGAAAGGAACTGACTTTAAATGATGTTCTCCATGTTTCAGAAATTCGCAAGAACCTGATTTCAGGATCGTTGCTGAGTAAGCATGGCTTCAAATTGATCTTTGAAGCTGACAAATTTGTTCTTTCCAAGAATGGGATGGTTTATTTAAAGCAAATGTAACCACTATTGTACCACGCACTGAAATGAATGAAAGTGAATCTTCTGCTTATATTGTTGAATCTTCTAACATATGGCATTCTAGATTAGGGCATGTAAACTTTGATACATTGCGAAAATTGATTAATCTAGAATTTATACCAAAATGCAATATAGATTCCAACTATAAATGTCAAGTTTGTGCAGAAGCAAAATTGACAAGAACCTCGTTTCATCATGTTGAACGAGTGACAGAACCTCTAGACTTAATACATACTGATGTATGCGATTTGAAAATGTGTCAAACTAGAGGTGGAAAAAGGTACTTTATTACATTCATTGATGATTGTACCAGATACTGTCATGTGTATCTCCTTAGAAGTAAGGACGAAGCATTCGAAATGTTTAAACAGTATAAGGCAGAAGTTGAGAATCAACTCAACAAGAAAATAAAATCTTTAAGAAGTGATAGAGGAGGAGAATACGAGTCTCCATTTGAGGAATTCTGTGCTGAACATGGAATTATACATCAAACTACAGCCCCGTATTCACCTCAATCCAACGGTATAGCCGAACGGAAAAATAGAACTCTTAAAGAAATGATGAATGCCTTACTAATTAGCTCTGGCTTGCCTGATAACTATTGGGGAGAAGCTATTCTTTCGGCAAATCATATTTTAAATAAAATACCCCGAAAGAAAATATCTAAATCTCCTCATGAACTTTGGAAAAACAGACCACCATCCTACAAATACCTAAAAGTGTGGGGGTGTCTTGCCAAAGTAGAGGTACCAAAACCAAAGAAGGTCAAAATTGGACCAAAAACAATTGATTGTGTATTCATTGGATATGCACAAAACAGTGCTGCATATCGATTTTTGGTACACAAATCTGAAATTGATGATATTCATGAAAATACCATCATTGAGTCGATAAATGCTAGATTTTTCGAACATGTATTTCCCTTGAAACATGGTACTGAAAATCATGCACCTAAGAGACCAAGGGAAATTGAAGTTCCTTACTCCATTGAGGGCGCTGAACAAAATAACACTCAGCAAAGTAGCGTTGAGCAGCAAGTGGAGGAACCAATAAAAAGTAAAAGGTCAAGGACTTTAAAAACCTTTGGACCGGACTTCTATACATTTATGTTAGAAGATGATCCATTGACATACAAACAAGCTATGTCTTCCAACGATGCCCCTTATTGGAAGGAGGCAATTAACAATGAAATTGAATCCATTATGTCGAATCATACATGGGAATTGGTTGATTTACCTCAAGGATGTAAGGCCTTAGGTAATAAATGGATATTTATAAAGAAATTGAAACCTGATGGTTCAATAGACAAGTACAAAGCTCGTCTGGTAGTCCAAGGATTTAGACAAAAGGAAGACCTGGACTATTTCGATACATATTCACCTGTAACGAGGATAACGTCAATTAGAATGCTCATTGCAATTGCATCCGTACATGACTTGGAAATACATCAAATGGATGTTAAAACTGCATTCTTGAATGGTGAACTAGAGGAGGAAATCTATATGAAACAACCTGAAGGATTTCTAAGCTCAGAAAATGAGCATAAAGTTTGCAAACTGGTAAAATCACTTTATGGCCTTAAGAAAGCTCCAAAACAGTGGCATGAGAAGTTTGACAATACTATGTTATCAAATGGATTCACGATAAATGAATCAGATAAATGTGTGTACATAAAACATACACACATTGGATATGTCATTGTTTGTCTTTATGTTGATGACCTATTGATCCTAGGCAACAACAAGGCCATAATAACATCTACAAAGGATATGTTATCCTCTAGATTCTATATGAAAGACCTAGGACTGGCTGATGTAATATTGGGTGTAAAAATTCTGAGAACACCACAGGGATATGCATTATCCCAATCGCATTACATCACCAAAATACTTGAGAAATTCAAGCAATATAATGTAACTATTGCAAAATCACCAGTAGATATAAACCAAAATTGGGTAAAGAACACTGGTGACGGTATTTACCAATTGGAATACTCTCGTATACTAGGAAGTATCATGTATGTTATGAACTGTACTAGGCCTGATATCGCATATGCTGTAAGCAAACTAAGTAGATTTACCAGCAATCCTGGTAAACATCACTGGAAAGCGATAATCAGAGTTCTAGGATATCTAAAGTATACACAGAGTTATGGTCTATACTATACAAACTATCCTTCAATAGTGGAAGGATACGGTGATGCAAATTGGATCACTGGATCAAATGATACAAAGTCTACAAGTGGATACGTGTTCACATTAGGAAATGGAGCAATTTCATGGAAATCATCCAAACAGACTTGTATCGCTAGATCTACGATGGAATCAGAGTTTATTGCACTAGATAAGACTGCAGAAGAAGCAGAATGGATTCGAAGCTTCTTAGAAGACATTCCTAATTGGAGCAAACCTATGCCTCCAATATGTATACATTGTGATAGTCAATCAGCTATTGGAAGAGCTAATAGTACATTATACAATGGTAAATCTAGGCATATTCGTCGTAGACATAAAACGATAAGACAACTTCTCTCTAATGGGGTTATCACAATAGATTACATTCGATCTAAAGATAACTTAGCGGATCCACTTACAAAAGGCTTGCCAAGAGAGAAAGTTCAAACCTTATCGAAGGGAATGGGGCTAAGGCCTATAGACTAAAGGTTTTTCTGAAATGGAAACCCCACCTAGTTGACTGGAGATCCCAAGATCTAGGTTCAAAGGGACAACGAAGTTTTAGAGAAACTTGATGGCACTGTTATACAAAAACCATTCCTATGATAAGTCAGTGCATTATATGTTGAATAAGGATAAGTATTAGTACTTTTAATGATGTCTGTATTTGAGGAATTAAAGAATACCCTTTACAGAATCACCTACGTAAGTGCGAAGGCGCCGCTTCAAAGGGAATTATGAGGCCAAATTCTCTAAGCACTTATGAGACCAGGCAGGTGTTCAAGGCAAAAACGAACACATACAGAGAACGAAGGGTTATAAGAAACATTTATCGTGTGTTATCTACTTTAGAATTACACAAAAGGCTTACAGTTCAAGGACAGTCTATGTCTACTGATTCGCCGGTGATTCAAATAGGTAATCACTAGGAAAGTTCAAAGCCCTTGTGCTACTTTAACCGATGCGATAAATGGTTCGTGAAACTAAGATCGATTGTTCATTCATGTGGGGGATTGTTGGAAAATGAATGAGCAAAGAAAGAGAAAAGTGGGAAGAAGAAGAAATAGGGGTAGCAACATTTAAAGTCCCACATCATAGAAATATTAGCACAATCTCTCCTTATATATTAGAAGCCAAAAAGGCTTATGTAAAATAAAAAAAAGAGAGGGATGATAAAAGGATGTGGACTTGGCCATATTAAATACATTAAAAAGTCAAAGATAAGGGCCTTGGGCCTTGGGGCTCTTGGGGTCTCCTGATTGGATATGGCCGACGTTGCTGATTGGGCTAGTGCACTGACATGAGAATATATTTTTTCTCAGAATTTTAAATGGTGTGTCTGTTCAGTTCAGAATTCGAAAGGAATGTCTGTTAACTGAACGAGTACAACCATTTGAATTCTCAGCATATGCATATTAATAACAGAGCGGTTAAAGGGTCGCAACCTTTCCTATTCTGACGGTTACTGATGCATGCGAACAGGCACTCCTCCTTGCCTATATATACACAGCCCAAAACAAAGACAGAACTCACTTTTTCTGCTGAATTATACCTTCTTCTTCAACGTAATTCTCTGATCTACTTTCTATAACCAACTTCAGTTCGTCGGAGCTCCGTTTGCTGGCACTAAGCTACGGAGTTGGTCCGTTTAATCCTGGGAAACAAATTGCAACTACGTCGATTGGTGTATACGACGGCAATATTGTTTCAAGGAAACAGAAAAGTTCTGGACTCGGACATTATTTAAACAGAATACTTTCTGTTTATCTTTGATTTTATGCACAAATCGGTTACGCTTTCTATGAATATTATAAACATAGTTTGACGTGACAATTGTGACATAATTGACTAACAGTGATTATTGTTGCTGTCTGTTTGTAATACAGTTGTGTAATTACAAAAGTTCTAACATTCTTGAAACAATATTTTGTTGCAGATGACGAAAAACAGCAGCACTGATTCTGCACCGATTCAGACGGTGAAAACTGCTCAGCCAGCGCCTGTGCTTCCGACAATGGCTCTGTCTCATGGCGAAAGGCCAGAGAAGTTCAATGGAATCAATTTCAAGCGCTGGCAACAGAAAATGTTGTTTTATTTAACAACACTAAGCCTTGCAAGGTTTCTGACTGAAGAGGCTCCTGTGGTAGACGAACTCGAACCTGACGCTACTAAAGTAGAGGCACTTAATATCTGGACAAATTCAGATTTCATGTGCAAAAACTATATTCTGAATGGTCTGGATGATAGCCTCTACAATGTCTATTGTACTTTTGCAACGTCCAAACAACTCTGGTTGGCTCTGGAAAAGAAGTACAAAACTGAAGATCCAGGCATGAAGAAATTCATTGCTGGAAAATTTCTAGACTTCAAAATGGTTGACTCAAAGACGGTGATAAGTCAAGCTCAAGAACTGCAACTTATCATCCGTCAATTAGAAGATGAAAAGATGACTCTTAGCGAGACTTTTCAAGTTGCTGCAACCATTGAGAAATTTCCTCCTTCTTGGAAGGACTTTAAAAATTACCTTAAGCACAAGCGTAAGGAAATGACAATGGAAGATCTCATAGTTCGGCTTCGCATTGAGGAAGATAACAGAAATTCTGAGAAAAAGATTTCTCAGAATATTGCTGCCAAAGCAAATGTTGTTGAGTCAGACAAAACTAACAAAAGGAAAAGGGAGAATGCTCCTAAGAAGTCAAAGAAATTTCTGGGTTCTTGCCACAACTGTGGAAAGAAGGGACACAAAGCAGCCGAATGTCGTGCGCCTAAAAAGAAGAAGTTGGAAGCAAATACGGCTGATGTTTCGAAAGGCATTTCTGATCTTGATTTATGTGCAGTAATATCAGAATGCAACCTTATTGGCAACTCAAAGGAATGGTTTGTAGACACTGGAGCCACTCGACACATATGTGCTAACAAGTGGATGTTTACAACCTATAAAACTGCAACTGATGCTGAACAACTTTTTATGGGCAATTCTTCCACTTCCAAGGTCGAAGGCAAAGGAAAAGTTGTGCTGAAACTGACTTCTGGAAAGGAACTGACTTTAAATGATGTTCTCCATGTTTCAGAAATTCGCAAGAACCTGATTTCAGGATCGTTGCTGAGCAAGCATGGCTTCAAATTGATCTTTGAAGCTGACAAATTTGTTCTTTCCAAGAATGGGATGGTTTATTTAAAGCAAATGTAACCACTATTGTACCACGCACTGAAATGAATGAAAGTGAATCTTCTGCTTATATTGTTGAATCTTCTAACATATGGCATTCTAGATTAGGGCATGTAAACTTTGATACCTTGCGAAAATTGATTAATCTAGAATTTATACCAAAATGCAATATAGATTCCAACTATAAATGTCAAGTTTGTGCAGAAGCAAAATTGACAAGAACCTCGTTTCATCATGTTGAACGAGTGACAGAACCTCTAGACTTAATACATACTGATGTATGCGATTTGAAAATGTGTCAAACTAGAGGTGGAAAAAGGTACTTTATTACATTCATTGATGATTGTACCAGATACTGTCATGTGTATCTCCTTAGAAGTAAGGACGAAGCATTCGAAATGTTTAAACAGTATAAGGCAGAAGTTGAGAATCAACTCAACAAGAAAATAAAATCTTTAAGAAGTGATAGAGGAGGAGAATACGAGTCTCCATTTGAGGAATTCTGTGCTGAACATGGAATTATACATCAAACTACAGCCCCGTATTCACCTCAATCCAACGGTATAGCCGAACGGAAAAATAGAACTCTTAAAGAAATGATGAATGCCTTACTAATTAGCTCTGGCTTGCCTGATAACTATTGGGGAGAAGCTATTCTTTCGGCAAATCATATTTTAAATAAAATACCTCGAAAGAAAATATCTAAATCTCCTCATGAACTTTGGAAAAACAGACCACCATCCTACAAATACCTAAAAGTGTGGGGGTGTCTTGCCAAAGTAGAGGTACCAAAACCAAAGAAGGTCAAAATTGGACCAAAAACAATTGATTGTGTATTCATTGGATATGCACAAAACAGTGCTGCATATCGATTTTTGGTACACAAATCTGAAATTGATGATATTCATGAAAATACCATCATTGAGTCGATAAATGCTAGATTTTTCGAACATGTATTTCCCTTGAAACATGGTACTGAAAATCATGCACCTAAGAGACCAAGGGAAATTGAAGTTCCTTACTCGATTGAGGGCGCTGAACAAAATAACACTCAGCAAAGTAGCGTTGAGCAGCAAGTGGAGGAACCAAGAAAAAGTAAAAGGTCAAGGACTTTAAAAACCTTTGGACCGGACTTCTATACATTTATGTTAGAAGATGATCCATTGACATACAAACAAGCTATGTCTTCCAACGATGCCCCTTATTGGAAGGAGGCAATTAACAATGAAATTGAATCCATTATGTCGAATCATACATGGGAATTGGTTGATTTACCTCAAGGATGTAAGGCCTTAGGTAATAAATGGATATTTAAAAAGAAATTGAAACCTGATGGTTCAATAGACAAGTACAAAGCTCGTCTGGTAGTCCAAGGATTTAGACAAAAGGAAGACCTAGACTATTTCGATACATATTCACCTGTAACGAGGATAACGTCAATTAGAATGCTCATTGCAATTGCATCCGTACATGACTTGGAAATACATCAAATGGATGTTAAAACTGCATTCTTGAATGGTGAACTAGAGGAGGAAATCTATATGAAACAACCTGAAGGATTTCTAAGCTTAGAAAATGAGCATAAAGTTTGCAAACTGGTAAAATCACTTTATGGCCTTAAGCAAGCTCCAAAACAGTGGCATGAGAAGTTTGACAATACTATGTTATCAAATGGATTCACGATAAATGAATCAGATAAATGTGTGTACATAAAACATACACACATTGGATATGTCATTGTTTGTCTTTATGTTGATGACCTATTGATCCTAGGCAACAACAAGGCCATAATAACATCTACAAAGGATATGTTATCCTCTAGATTCTATATGAAAGACCTAGGACTGGCTGATGTAATATTGGGTGTAAAAATTCTGAGAACACCACAGGGATATGCATTATCCCAATCGCATTACATCACCAAAATACTTGAGAAATTCAAGCAATATAATGTAACTATTGCAAAATCACCAGTAGATATGAACCAAAATTGGGTAAAGAACACTGGTGACGGTATTTACCAATTGGAATACTCTCGTATACTAGGAAGTATCATGTATGTTATGAACTGTACTAGGCCTGATATCGCATATGCTGTAAGCAAACTAAGTAGATTTACCAGCAATCCTGGTAAACATCACTGGAAAGCGATAATCAGAGTTCTAGGATATCTAAAGTATACACAGAGTTATGGTCTATACTATACAAACTATCCTTCAATAGTGGAAGGATACGGTGATGCAAATTGGATCACTGGATCAAATGATACAAAGTCTACAAGTGGATACGTGTTCACATTAGGAAATGGAGCAATTTCATGGAAATCATCCAAACAGACTTGTATCGCTAGATCTACGATGGAATCAGAGTTTATTGCACTAGATAAGACTGCAGAAGAAGCAGAATGGATTCGAAGCTTCTTAGAAGACATTCCTAATTGGAGCAAACCTATGCCTCCAATATGTATACATTGTGATAGTCAATCAGCTATTGGAAGAGCTAATAGTACACTATACAATGGTAAATCTAGGCATATTCGTCGTAGACATAAAACGATAAGACAACTTCTCTCTAATGGGGTTATCACAATAGATTACATTCGATCTAAAGATAACTTAGCGGATCCACTTACAAAAGGCTTGCCAAGAGAGAAAGTTCAAACCTTATCGAAGGGAATGGGGCTAAGGCCTATAGACTAAAGGTTTTTCTGAAATGGAAACCCCACCTAGTTGACTGGAGATCCCAAGATCTAGGTTCAAAGGGACAACGAAGTTTTAGAGAAACTTGATGGCACTGTTATACAAAAACCATTCCTATGATAAGTCAGTGCATTATATGTTGAATAAGGATAAGTATTAGTACTTTTAATGATGTCTGTATTTGAGGAATTAAAGAATACCCTTTACAGAATCACCTACGTAAGTGCGAAGGCGCCGCTTCAAAGAGAATTATGAGGCCAAATTCTCTAAGCACTTATGAGACCAGGCAGGTGTTCAAGGCAAAAACGAACACATAAAGAGAACGAAGGGTTATAAGAAACATTTATCGTGTGTTATCTACTTTAGAATTACACAAAAGGCTTACAGTTCAAGGACAGTCTATGTCTACTGATTCGCCGGTGATTCAAATAGGTAATCACTAGGAAAGTTCAAAGCCCTTGTGCTACTTTAACCGATGCGATAAATGGTTCGTGAAACTAAGATCGATTGCTCATTCATGTGGGGGATTGTTGGAAAATGAATGAGCAAAGAAAGAGAAAAGTGGGAAGAAGAAGAAATAGGGGTAGCAACATTTAAAGTCCCACATCATAGAAATATTAGCACAATCTCTCCTTATATATTAGAAGCCAAAAAGGCTTATGTAAAATAAAAAAAAGAGAGGGATGATAAAAGGATGTGGACTTGGCCATATTAAATACATTAAAAAGTCAAAGATAAGGGCCTTGGGCCTTGGGGCTCTTGGGGTCTCCTGATTGGATATGGCCGACGTTGCTGATTGGGCTAGTGCACTGACATGAGAATATATTTTTTCTCAGAATTTTAAATGGTGTGTCTGTTCAGTTCAGAATTCAAAAGGAATGTCTGTTAACTGAACGAGTACAACCATTTGAATTCTCAGCATATGCATATTAATAACAGAGCGGTTAAAGGGTCGCAACCTTTCCTATTCTGACGGTTACTGATGCATGCGAACAGGCACTCCTCCTTGCCTATATATACACAGCCCAAAACAAAGACAGAACTCACTTTTTCTGCTGAATTATACCTTCTTCTTCAACGTAATTCTCTGATCTACTTTCTATAACCAACTTCAGTTCGTCGGAGCTCCGTTTGCTGGCACTAAGCTACGGAGTTGGTCCGTTTTATCCTGGGAAACAAATTGCAACTACGTCGATTGGTGTATACGACGGCAATATTGTTTCAAGGAGACAGAAAAGTTCTGGACTCGGACATTATTTAAACAGAATACTTTCTGTTTATCTTTGATTTTATGCACAAATCGGTTACGCTTTCTATGATTATTATAAACATAGTTTGACGTGACAATTGTGACATAATTGACTAACAGTGATTGTTGTTGCTGTCTGTTTGTAATACAGTTGTGTAATTACAAAAGTTCTAACATTCTTGAAACAATATTTTGTTGCAGATGACGAAAAACAGCAGCACTGATTCTGCACCGATTCAGACGGTGAAAACTGCTCAGCCAGCGCCTGTGCTTCCGACAATGGCTCTGTCTCATGGCGAAAGGCCAGAGAAGTTCAATGGAATCAATTTCAAGCGCTGGCAACAGAAAATGTTGTTTTATTTAACAACACTAAGCCTTGCAAGGTTTCTGACTGAAGAGGCTCCTATGGTAGACGAACTCGAACCTGACGCTACTAAAGTAGAGGCACTTAATATCTGGACAAATTCAGATTTCATGTGCAAAAACTATATTCTGAATGGTCTGCATGATAGCCTCTACAATGTCTATTGTACTTTTGCAACGTCCAAACAACTCTGGTTGGCTCTGGAAAAGAAGTACAAAACTGAAGATGCAGGCATGAAGAAATTCATTGCTGGAAAATTTCTAGACTTCAAAATGGTTGACTCAAAGACGGTGATAAGTCAAGCTCAAGAACTGCAACTTATCATCCGTCAATTAGAAGATGAAAAGATGACTCTTAGCGAGACTTTTCAAGTTGCTGCAACCATTGAGAAATTGCCTCCTTCTTGGAAGGACTTTAAAAATTACCTTAAGCACAAGCGTAAGGAAATGACAATGGAAGATCTCATAGTTCGGCTTCGCATTGAGGAAGATAACAGAAATTCTGAGAAAAAGATTTCTCAGAATATTGCTGCCAAAGCAAATGTTGTTGAGTCAGACAAAACTAACAAAAGGAAAAGGGAGAATGCTCCTAAGAAGTCAAAGAAATTTCTGGGTTCTTGCCACAACTGTGGAAAGAAGGGGCACAAAGCAGCCGAATGTCGTGCGCCTAAAAAGAAGAAGTTGGAAGCAAATACGGCTGATGTTTCGAAAGGCATTTCTGATCTTGATTTATGTGCAGTAATATCAGAATGCAACCTTATTGGCAACTCAAAGGAATGGTTTGTAGACACTGGAGCCACTCGACACATATGAGCTAACAAGTGGATGTTTACAACCTATAAAACTGCAACTGATGCTGAACAACTTTTTATGGGCAATTCTTCCACTTCCAAGGTCGAAGGCAAAGGAAAAGTTGTGCTGAAACTGACTTCTGGAAAGGAACTGACTTTAAATGATGTTCTCATGTTTCAGAAATTCGCAAGAACCTGATTTCAGGATCGTTGCTGAGCAAGCATGGCTTCAAATTGATCTTTGAAGCTGACAAATTTGTTCTTTCCAAGAATGGGATGGTTTATTTAAAGCAAATGTAACCACTATTGTACCACGCACTGAAATGAATGAAAGTGAATCTTCTGCTTATATTGTTGAATCTTCTAACATATGGCATTCTAGATTAGGGCATGTAAACTTTGATACATTGCGAAAATTGATTAATCTAGAATTTATACCAAAATGCAATATAGATTCCAACTATAAATGTCAAGTTTGTGCAGAAGCAAAATTGACAAGAACCTCGTTTCATCATGTTGAACGAGTGACAGAACCTCTAGACTTAATACATACTGATGTATGCGATTTGAAAATGTGTCAAACTAGAGGTGGAAAAAGGTACTTTATTACATTCATTGATGATTGTACCAGATACTGTCATGTGTATCTCCTTAGAAGTAAGGACGAAGCATTCGAAATGTTTAAACAGTATAAGGCAGAAGTTGAGAATCAACTCAACAAGAAAATAAAATCTTTAAGAAGTGATAGAGGAGGAGAATACGAGTCTCCATTTGAGGAATTCTGTGCTGAACATGGAATTATACATCAAACTACAGCCCCGTATTCACCTCAATCCAACGGTATAGCCGAACGGAAAAATAGAACTCTTAAAGAAATGATGAATGCCTTACTAATTAGCTCTGGCTTGCCTGATAACTATTGGGGAGAAGCTATTCTTTCGGCAAATCATATTTTAAATAAAATACCCCGAAAGAAAATATCTAAATCTCCTCATGAACTTTGGAAAAACAGACCACCATCCTACAAATACCTAAAAGTGTGGGGGTGTCTTGCCAAAGTAGAGGTACCAAAACCAAAGAAGGTCAAAATTGGACCAAAAACAATTGATTGTGTATTCATTGGATATGCACAAAACAGTGCTGCATATCGATTTTTGGTACACAAATCTGAAATTGATGATATTCACGAAAATACCATCATTGAGTCGATAAATGCTAGATTTTTCGAACATGTATTTCCCTTGAAACATGGTACTGAAAATCATGCACCTAAGAGACCAAGGGAAATTGAAGTTCCTTACTCCATTGAGGGCGCTGAACAAAATAACACTCAGCAAAGTAGTGTTGAGCAGCAAGTGGAGGAACCAAGAAAAAGTAAAAGGTCAAGGACTTTAAAAACCTTTGGACCGGACTTCTATACATTTATGTTAGAAGATGATCCATTGACATACAAACAAGCTATGTCTTCCAACGATGCCCCTTATTGGAAGGAGGCAATTAACAATGAAATTGAATCCATTATGTCGAATCATACATGGGAATTGGTTGATTTACCTCAAGGATGTAAGGCCTTAGGTAATAAATGGATATTTAAAAAGAAATTGAAACCTGATGGTTCAATAGACAAGTACAAAGCTCGTCTGGTAGTCCAAGGATTTAGACAAAAGGAAGACCTGGACTATTTCGATACATATTCACCTGTAACAAGGATAACGTCAATTAGAATGCTCATTGCAATTGCATCCGTACATGACTTGGAAATACATCAAATGGATGTTAAAACTGCATTCTTGAATGGTGAACTAGAGGAGGAAATCTATATGAAACAACCTGAAGGATTTCTAAGCTCAGAAAATGAGCATAAAGTTTGCAAACTGGTAAAATCACTTTATGGCCTTAAGCAAGCTCCAAAACAGTGGCATGAGAAGTTTGACAATACTATGTTATCAAATGGATTCACGATAAATGAATCAGATAAATGTGTGTACATAAAACATACACACATTGGATATGTCATTGTTTGTCTTTATGTTGATGACCTATTGATCCTAGGCAACAACAAGGCCATAATAACATCTACAAAGGATATGTTATCCTCTAGATTCTATATGAAAGACCTAGGACTGGCTGATGTAATATTGGGTGTAAAAATTCTGAGAACACCACAGGGATATGCATTATCCCAATCGCATTACATCACCAAAATACTTGAGAAATTCAAGCAATATAATGTAACTATTGCAAAATCACCAGTAGATATGAACCAAAATTGGGTAAAGAACACTGGTGACGGTATTTACCAATTGGAATACTCTCGTATACTAGGAAGTATCATGTATGTTATGAACTGTACTGGGCCTGATATCGCATATGCTGTAAGCAAACTAAGTAGATTTACCAGCAATCCTGGTAAACATCACTGGAAAGCGATAATCAGAGTTCTAGGATATCTAAAGTATACACAGAGTTATGGTTTATACTATACAAACTATCCTTCAATAGTGGAAGGATACGGTGATGCAAATTGGATCACTGGATCAAATGATACAAAGTCTACAAGTGGATACGTGTTCACATTAGGAAATGGAGCAATTTCATGGAAATCATCCAAACAGACTTGTATCGCTAGATCTACGATGGAATCAGAGTTTATTGCACTAGATAAGACTGCAGAAGAAGCAGAATGGATTCGAAGCTTCTTAGAAGACATTCCTAATTGGAGCAAACCTATGCCTCCAATATGTATACATTGTGATAGTCAATCAGCTATTGGAAGAGCTAATAGTACACTATACAATGGTAAATCTAGGCATATTCGTCGTAGACATAAAACGATAAGACAACTTCTCTCTAATGGGGTTATCACAATAGATTACATTCGATCTAAAGATAACTTAGCGGATCCACTTACAAAAGGCTTGCCAAGAGAGAAAGTTCAAACCTTATCGAAGGGAATGGGGCTAAGGCCTATAGACTAAAGGTTTTTCTGAAATGGAAACCCCACCTAGTTGACTGGAGATCCCAAGATCTAGGTTCAAAGGGACAACGAAGTTTTAGAGAAACTTGATGGCACTGTTATACAAAAACCATTCCTATGATAAGTCAGTGCATTATATGTTGAATAAGGATAAGTATTAGTACTTTTAATGATGTCTGTATTTGAGGAATTAAAGAATACCCTTTACAGAATCACCTACGTAAGTGCGAAGGCGCCGCTTCAAAGAGAATTATGAGGCCAAATTCTCTAAGCACTTATGAGACCAGGCAGGTGTTCAAGGCAAAAACGAACACATACAGAGAACGAAGGGTTATAAGAAACATTTATCGTGTGTTATCTACTTTAGAATTACACAAAAGGCTTACAGTTCAAGGACAGTCTATGTCTACTGATTCGCCGGTGATTCAAATAGGTAATCACTAGGAAAGTTCAAAGCCCTTGTGCTACTTTAACCGATGCGATAAATGGTTCGTGAAACTAAGATCGATTGCTCATTCATGTGGGGGATTGTTGGAAAATGAATGAGCAAAGAAAGAGAAAAGTAGGAAGAAGAAGAAATAGGGGTAGCAACATTTAAAGTCCCACATCATAGAAATATTAGCACAATCTCTCCTTATATATTAGAAGCCAAAAAGGCTTATGTAAAATAAAAAAAAGAGAGGGATGATAAAAGGATGTGGACTTGGCCATATTAAATACATTAAAAAGTCAAAGATAAGGGCCTTGGGCCTTGGGGCTCTTGGGGTCTCCTGATTGGATATGGCCGACGTTGCTGATTGGGCTAGTGCACTGACATGAGAATATATTTTTTCTCAGAATTTTAAATGGTGTGTCTGTTCAGTTCAGAATTCGAAAGGAATGTCTGTTAACTGAACGAGTACAACCATTTGAATTCTCAGCATATGCATATTAATAACAGAGCGGTTAAAGGGTCGCAACCTTTCCTATTCTGACGGTTACTGATGCATGCGAACAGGCACTCCTCCTTGCCTATATATACACAGCCCAAAACAAAGACAGAACTCACTTTTTCTGCTGAATTATACCTTCTTCTTCAACGTAATTCTCTGATCTACTTTCTATAACCAACTTCAGTTCGTCGGAGCTCCGTTTGCTGGCACTAAGCTACGGAGTTGGTCCGTTTAATCCTGGGAAACAAATTGCAACTACGTCGATTGGTGTATACGACGGCAATATTGTTTCAAGGAAACAGAAAAGTTCTGGACTCGGACATTATTTAAACAGAATACTTTCTGTTTATCTTTGATTTTATGCACAAATCGGTTACGCTTTCTATGATTATTATAAACATAGTTTGACGTGACAATTGTGACATAATTGACTAACAGTGATTGTTGTTGCTGTCTGTTTGTAATACAGTTGTGTAATTACAAAAGTTCTAACATTCTTGAAACAATATTTTGTTGCAGATGATGAAAAACAGCAGCACTGATTCTGCACCGATTCAGACGGTGAAAACTGCTCAGTCAGCGCCTGTGCTTCCGACAATGGCTCTGTCTCATGGCGAAAGGCCAGAGAAGTTCAATGGAATCAATTTCAAGCGCTGGCAACAGAAAATGTTGTTTTATTTAACAACACTAAGCCTTGCAAGGTTTCTGACTGAAGAGGCTCCTGTGGTAGACGAACTCGAACCTGACGCTACTAAAGTAGAGGCACTTAATATCTGGACAAATTCAGATTTCATGTGCAAAAACTATATTCTGAATGGTCTGGATGATAGCCTCTACAATGTCTATTGTACTTTTGCAACGTCCAAACAACTCTGGTTGGCTCTGGAAAAGAAGTACAAAACTGAAGATGCAGGCATGAAGAAATTCATTGCTGGAAAATTTCTAGACTTCAAAATGGTTGACTCAAAGACGGTGATAAGTCAAGCTCAAGAACTGCAACTTATCATCCGTCAATTAGAAGATGAAAAGATGACTCTTAGCGAGACTTTTCAAGTTGCTGCAACCATTGAGAAATTGCCTCCTTCTTGGAAGGACTTTAAAAATTACCTTAAGCACAAGCGTAAGGAAATGACAATGGAAGATCTCATAGTTCGGCTTCGCATTGAGGAAGATAACAGAAATTCTGAGAAAAAGATTTCTCAGAATATTGCTGCCAAAGCAAATGTTGTTGAGTCATACAAAACTAACAAAAGGAAAAGGGAGAATGCTCCTAAGAAGTCAAAGAAATTTCTGGGTTCTTGCCACAACTGTGGAAAGAAGGGGCACAAAGCAGCCGAATGTCGTGCGCCTAAAAAGAAGAAGTTGGAAGCAAATACGGCTGATGTTTCGAAAGGCATTTCTGATCTTGATTTATGTGCAGTAATATCAGAATGCAACCTTATTGGCAACTCAAAGGAATGGTTTGTAGACAATGGAGCCACTCGACACATATGTGCTAACAAGTGGATGTTTACAACCTATAAAACTGCAACTGATGTTGAACAACTTTTTATGGGCAATTCTTCCACTTCCAAGGTCGAAGGCAAAGGAAAAGTTGTGCTGAAACTGACTTCTGGAAAGGAACTGACTTTAAATGATGTTCTCCATGTTTCAGAAATTCGCAAGAACCTGATTTCAGGATCGTTGTTGAGCAAGCATGGCTTCAAATTGATCTTTGAAGCTGACAAATTTGTTCTTTCCAAGAATGGGATGGTTTATTTAAAGCAAATGTAACCACTATTGTACCACGCACTGAAATGAATGAAAGTGAATCTTCTGCTTATATTGTTGAATCTTCTAACATATGGCATTCTAGATTAGGGCATGTAAACTTTGATACATTGCGAAAATTGATTAATCTAGAATTTATACCAAAATGCAATATAGATTCCAACTATAAATGTCAAGTTTGTGCAGAAGCAAAATTGACAAGAACCTCGTTTCATCATGTTGAACGAGTGACAGAACCTCTAGACTTAATACATACTGATGTATGCGATTTGAAAATGTGTCAAACTAGAGGTGGAAAAAGGTACTTTATTACATTCATTGATGATTGTACCAGATTCTGTCATGTGTATCTCCTTAGAAGTAAGGACGAAGCATTCGAAATGTTTAAACAGTATAAGGCAGAAGTTGAGAATCAACTCAACAAGAAAATAAAATCTTTAAGAAGTGATAGAGGAGGAGAATACGAGTCTCCATTTGAGGAATTCTGTGCTGAACATGGAATTATACATCAAACTACAGCCCCGTATTCACCTCAATCCAACGGTATAACCGAACGGAAAAATAGAACTCTTAAAGAAATGATGAATGCCTTACTAATTAGCTCTGGCTTTCCTGATAACTATTGGGGAGAAGCTATTCTTTCGGCAAATCATATTTTAAATAAAATACCCCGAAAGAAAATATCTAAATCTCCTCATGAACTTTGGAAAAACAGACCACCATCCTACAAATACCTAAAAGTGTGGGGGTGTCTTGCCAAAGTAGAGGTACCAAAACCAAAGAAGGTCAAAATTGGACCAAAAACAATTGATTGTGTATTCATTGGATATGCACAAAACAGTGCTGCATATCGATTTTTGGTACACAAATCTGAAATTGATGATATTCATGAAAATACCATCATTGAGTCGATAAATGCTAGATTTTTCGAACATGTATTTCCCTTGAAACATGGTACTGAAAATCATGCACCTAAGAGACCAAGGGAAATTGAAGTTCCTTACTCCATTGAGGGTGCTGAACAAAATAACACTCAGCAAAGTAGTGTTGAGCAGCAAGTGGAGGAACCAAGAAAAAGTAAAAGGTCAAGGACTTTAAAAACCTTTGGACCGGACTTCTATACATTTATGTTAGAAGATGATCCATTGACATACAAACAAGCTATGTCTTCCAACGATGCCCATTATTGGAAGGAGGCAATTAACAATGAAATTGAATCCATTATGTCGAATCATACATGGGAATTGGTTGATTTACCTCAAGGATGTAAGGCCTTAGGTAATAAATGGATATTTAAAAAGAAATTGAAACCTGATGGTTCAATAGACAAGTACAAAGCTCGTCTGGTAGTCCAAGGATTTAGACAAAAGGAAGACCTGGACTATTTCGATACATATTCACCTGTAACGAGGATAACGTCAATTAGAATGCTCATTGCAATTGCATCCGTACATGACTTGGAAATACATCAAATGGATGTTAAAACTGCATTCTTGAATGGTGAACTAGAGGAGGAAATCTATATGAAACAACCTGAAGGATTTCTAAGCTCAGAAAATGAGCATAAAGTTTGCAAACTGGTAAAATCACTTTATGGCCTTAAGCAAGCTCCAAAACAGTGGCATGAGAAGTTTGACAATACTATGTTATCAAATGGATTCACGATAAATGAATCAGATAAATGTGTGTACATAAAACATACACACATTGGATATGTCATTGTTTGTCTTTATGTTGATGACCTATTGATCCTAGGCAACAACAAGGCCATAATAACATCTACAAAGGATATGTTATCCTCTAGATTCTATATGAAAGACCTAGGACTGGCTGATGTAATATTGGGTGTAAAAATTCTGAGAACACCACAGGGATATGCATTATCCCAATCGCATTACATCACCAAAATACTTGAGAAATTCAAGCAATATAATGTAACTATTGCAAAATCACCAGTAGATATGAACCAAAATTGGGTAAAGAACACTGGTGACGGTATTTACCAATTGGAATACTCTCGTATACTAGGAAGTATCATGTATGTTATGAACTGTACTAGGCCTGATATCGCATATGCTGTAAGCAAACTAAGTAGATTTACCAGCAATCCTGGTAAACATCACTGGAAAGCGATAATCAGAGTTCTAGGATATCTAAAGTATACACAGAGTTATGGTCTATACTATACAAACTATCCTTCAATAGTGGAAGGATACAGTGATGCAAATTGGATCACTGGATCAAATGATACAAAGTCTACAAGTGGATACGTGTTCACATTAGGAAATGGAGCAATTTCATGGAAATCATCCAAACAGACTTGTATCGCTAGATCTACGATGGAATCAGAGTTTATTGCACTAGATAAGACTGCAGAAGAAGCAGAATGGATTCGAAGCTTCTTAGAAGACATTCCTAATTGGAGCAAACCTATGCCTCCAATATGTATACATTGTGATAGTCAATCAGCTATTGGAAGAGCTAATAGTACACTATACAATGGTAAATCTAGGCATATTCGTCGTAGACATAAAACGATAAGACAACTTCTCTCTAATGGGGTTATCACAATAGATTACATTCGATCTAAAGATAACTTAGCGGATCCACTTACAAAAGGCTTGCCAAGAGAGAAAGTTCAAACCTTATCGAAGGGAATGGGGCTAAGGCCTATAGACTAAAGGTTTTTCTGAAATGGAAACCCCACCTAGTTGACTGGAGATCCCAAGATCTAGGTTCAAAGGGACAACGGAGTTTTAGAGAAACTTGATGGCACTGTTATACAAAAACCATTCCTATGATAAGTCAGTGCATTATATGTTGAATAAGGATAAGTATTAGTACTTTTAATGATGTCTGTATTTGAGGAATTAAAGAATACCCTTTACAGATCACCTACGTAAGTGCGAAGGCGCCGCTTCAAAGAGAATTATGAGGCCAAATTCTCTAAGCACTTATGAGACCAGGCAGGTGTTCAAGGCAAAAACGAACACATACAGAGAACGAAGGGTTATAAGAAACATTTATCGTGTGTTATCTACTTTAGAATTACACAAAAGGCTTACAGTTCAAGGACAGTCTATGTCTACTGATTCGCCGGTGATTCAAATAGGTAATCACTAGGAAAGTTCAAAGCCCTTGTGCTACTTTAACCGATGCGATAAATGGTTCGTGAAACTAAGATCGATTGCTCATTCATGTGGGGGATTGTTGGAAAATGAATGAGCAAAGAAAGAGAAAAGTGGGAAGAAGAAGAAATAGGGGTAGCAACATTTAAAGTCCCACATCATAGAAATATTAGCACAATCTCTCCTTATATATTAGAAGCCAAAAAGGCTTATGTAAAATAAAAAAAAGAGAGGGATGATAAAAGGATGTGGACTTGGCCATATTAAATACATTAAAAAGTCAAAGATAAGGGCCTTGGGCCTTGGGGCTCTTGGGGTCTCCTGATTGGATATGGCTGACGTTGCTGATTGGGCTAGTGCACTGACATGAGAATATATTTTTTCTCAGAATTTTAAATGGTGTGTCTGTTCAGTTCAGAATTCGAAAGGAATGTCTGTTAACTGAACGAGTACAACCATTTGAATTCTCAGCATATGCATATTAATAACAGAGCGGTTAAAGGGTCGCAACCTTTCCTATTCTGACGGTTACTGATGCATGCGAACAGGCACTCCTCCTTGCCTATATATACACAGCCCAAAACAAAGACAGAACTCACTTTTTCTGCTGAATTATACCTTCTTCTTCAACGTAATTCTCTGATCTACTTTCCATAACCAACTTCAGTTCGTCGGAGCTCCGTTTGCTGGCACTAAGCTACGGAGTTGGTCCGTTTTATCCTGGGAAACAAATTGCAACTACGTCGATTGGTGTATACGACGGCAATATTGTTTCAAGGAAACAGAAAAGTTCTGGACTCGGACATTATTTAAACAGAATACTTTCTGTTTATCTTTGATTTTATGCACAAATCGGTTACGCTTTCTATGATTATTATAAACATAGTTTGACGTGACAATTGTGACATAATTGACTAACAGTGATTGTTGTTGCTGTCTGTTTGTAATACAGTTGTGTAATTACAAAAGTTCTAACATTCTTGAAACAATATTTTGTTGCAGATGACGAAAAACAGCAGCACTGATTCTGCACCGATTCAGACGGTGAAAACTGCTCAGCCAGCGCCTGTGCTTCCGACAATGGCTCTGTCTCATGGCGAAAGGCCAGAGAAGTTCAATGGAATCAATTTCAAGCGCTGGCAACCGAAAATATTGTTCTATTTAACAACACTAAGCCTTGCAAAGTTTCTGACTGAAGAGGCTCCTGTGGTAGACGAACTCGAACCTGACGCTACTAAAGTAGAGGCACTTAATATCTGGACAAATTCAGATTTCATGTGCAAAAACTATATTCTGAATGGTCTGGATGATAGCCTCTACAATGTCTATTGTACTTTTGCAACGTCCAAACAACTCTGGTTGGCTCTGGAAAAGAAGTACAAAACTGAAGATGCAGGCATGAAGAAATTCATTGTTGGAAAATTTCTAGACTTCAAAATGGTTGACTCAAAGACGGTGATAAGTCAAGCTCAAGAACTGCAACTTATCATCCGTCAATTAGAAGATGAAAAGATGACTCTTAGCGAGACTTTTCAAGTTGCTGCAACCATTGAGAAATTGCCTCCTTCTTGGAAGGACTTTAAAAATTACCTTAAGCACAAGCGTAAGGAAATGACAATGGAAGATCTCATAGTTCGGCTTCGCATTGAGGAAGATAACAGAAATTCAGAGAAAAAGATTTCTCAGAATATTGCTGCCAAAGCAAATGTTGTTGAGTCAGACAAAACTAACAAAAGGAAAAGGGAGAATGCTCCTAAGAAGTCAAAGAAATTTCTGGGTTCTTGCCACAACTGTGGAAAGAAGGGGCACAAAGCAGCCGAATGTCGTGCGCCTAAAAAGAAGAAGTTGGAAGCAAATACGGCTGATGTTTCGAAAGGCATTTCTGATCTTGATTTATGTGCAGTAATATCAGAATGCAACCTTATTGGCAACTCAAAGGAATGGTTTGTAGACACTGGAGCCACTCGACACATATGTGCTAACAAGTGGATGTTTACAACCTATAAAACTGCAACTGATGCTGAACAACTTTTTATGGGCAATTCTTCCACTTCCAAGGTCGAAGGCAAAGGAAAAGTTGTGCTGAAACTGACTTCTGGAAAGGATCTGACTTTAAATGATGTTCTCCATGTTTCAGAAATTCGCAAGAACCTGATTTCAGGATCGTTGCTGAGCAAGCATGGCTTCAAATTGATATTTGAAGCTGACAAATTTGTTCTTTCCAAGAATGGGATGGTTTATTTAAAGCAAATGTAACCACTATTGTACCACGCACTGAAATGAATGAAAGTGAATCTTCTGCTTATATTGTTGAATCTTCTAACATATGGCATTCTAGATTAGGGCATGTAAACTTTGATACATTGCGAAAATTGATTAATCTAGAATTTATACCAAAATGCAATATAGATTCCAACTATAAATGTCAAGTTTGTGCAGAAGCAAAATTGACAAGAACCTCGTTTCATCATGTTGAACGAGTGACAGAACCTCTAGACTTAATACATACTGATGTATGCGATTTGAAAATGTGTCAAACTAGAGGTGGAAAAAGGTACTTTATTACATTCATTGATGATTGTACCAGATACTGTCATGTGTATCTCCTTAGAAGTAAGGACGAAGCATTCGAAATGTTTAAACAGTATAAGGCAGAAGTTGAGAATCAACTCAACAAGAAAATAAAATCTTTAAGAAGTGATAGAGGAGGAGAATACGAGTCTCCATTTGAGGAATTCTGTGCTGAACATGGAATTATACATCAAACTACAGCCCCGTATTCACCTCAATCCAACGGTATAGCCGAACGGAAAAATAGAACTCTTAAAGAAATGATGAATGCCTTACTAATTAGCTCTGGCTTGCCTGATAACTATTGGGGAGAAGCTATTCTTTCGGCAAATCATATTTTAAATAAAATACCCCGAAAGAAAATATCTAAATCTCCTCATGAACTTTGGAAAAACAGACCACCATCCTACAAATACCTAAAAGTGTGGGGGTGTCTTGCCAAAGTAGAGGTACCAAAACCAAAGAAGGTCAAAATTGGACCAAAAACAATTGATTGTGTATTCATTGGATATGCACAAAACAGTGCTGCATATCGATTTTTGGTACACAAATCTGAAATTGATGATATTCATGAAAATACCATCATTGAGTCGATAAATGCTAGATTTTTCGAACATGTATTTCCCTTGAAACATGGTACTGAAAATCATGCACCTAAGAGACCAAGGGAAATTGAAGTTCCTTACTCCATTGAGGGCGCTGAACAAAATAACACTCAGCAAAGTAGTGTTGAGCAGCAAGTGGAGGAACCAAGAAAAAGTAAAAGGTCAAGGACTTTAAAAACCTTTGGACCGGACTTCTATACATTTATGTTAGAAGATGATCCATTGACATACAAACAAGCTATGTCTTCCAACGATGCCCATTATTGGAAGGAGGCAATTAACAATGAAATTGAATCCATTATGTCGAATCATACATGGGAATTGGTTGATTTACCTCAAGGATGTAAGGCCTTAGGTAATAAATGGATATTTAAAAAGAAATTGAAACCTGATGGTTCAATAGACAAGTACAAAGCTCGTCTGGTAGTCCAAGGATTTAGACAAAAGGAAGACCTGGACTATTTCGATACATATTCACCTGTAACGAGGATAACGTCAATTAGAATGCTCATTGCAATTGCATCCGTACATGACTTGGAAATACATCAAATGGATGTTAAAACTGCATTCTTGAATGGTGAACTAGAGGAGGAAATCTATATGAAACAACCTGAAGGATTTCTAAGCTCAGAAAATGAGCATAAAGTTTGCAAACTGGTAAAATCACTTTATGGCCTTAAGCAAGCTCCAAAACAGTGGCATGAGAAGTTTGACAATACTATGTTATCAAATGGATTCACGATAAATGAATCAGATAAATGTGTGTACATAAAACATACACACATTGGATATGTCATTGTTTGTCTTTATGTTGATGACCTATTGATCCTAGGCAACAACAAGGCCATAATAACATCTACAAAGGATATGTTATCCTCTAGATTCTATATGAAAGACCTAGGACTGGCTGATGTAATATTGGGTGTAAAAATTCTGAGAACACCACAGGGATATGCATTATCCCAATCGCATTACATCACCAAAATACTTGAGAAATTCAAGCAATATAATGTAACTATTGCAAAATCACCAGTAGATATGAACCAAAATTGGGTAAAGAACACTGGTGACGGTATTTACCAATTGGAATACTCTCGTATACTAGGAAGTATCATGTATGTTATGAACTGTACTAGGCCTGATATCGCATATGCTGTAAGCAAACTAAGTAGATTTACCAGCAATCCTGGTAAACATCACTGGAAAGCGATAATCAGAGTTCTAGGATATCTAAAGTATACACAGAGTTATGGTCTATACTATACAAACTATCCTTCAATAGTGGAAGGATACGGTGATGCAAATTGGATCACTGGATCAAATGATACAAAGTCTACAAGTGGATACGTGTTCACATTAGGAAATGGAGCAATTTCATGGAAATCATCCAAACAGACTTGTATCGCTATATCAACGATGGAATCAGAGTTTATTGCACTAGATAAGACTGCAGAAGAAGCAGAATGGATTCGAAGCTTCTTAGAAGACATTCCTAATTGGAGCAAACCTATGCCTCCAATATGTATACATTGTGATAGTCAATCAGCTATTGGAAGAGCTAATAGTACACTATACAATGGTAAATCTAGGCATATTCGTCGTAGACATAAAACGATAAGACAACTTCTCTCTAATGGGGTTATCACAATAGATTACATTCGATCTAAAGATAACTTAGCGGATCCACTTACAAAAGGCTTGCCAAGAGAGAAAGTTCAAACCTTATCGAAGGGAATGGGGCTAAGGCCTATAGACTAAAGGTTTTTCTGAAATGGAAACCCCACCTAGTTGACTGGAGATCCCAAGATCTAGGTTCAAAGGGACAACGGAGTTTTAGAGAAACTTGATGGCACTGTTATACAAAAACCATTCCTATGATAAGTCAGTGCATTATATGTTGAATAAGGATAAGTATTAGTACTTTTAATGATGTCTGTATTTGAGGAATTAAAGAATACCCTTTACAGAATCACCTACGTAAGTGCGAAGGCGCCGCTTCAAAGAGAATTATGAGGCCAAATTCTCTAAGCACTTATGAGACCAGGCAGGTGTTCAAGGCAAAAACGAACACATACAGAGAACGAAGGGTTATAAGAAACATTTATCGTGTGTTATCTACTTTAGAATTACACAAAAGGCTTACAGTTCAAGGACAGTCTATGTCTACTGATTCGCCGGTGATTCAAATAGGTAATCACTAGGAAAGTTCAAAGCCCTTGTGCTACTTTAACCGATGCGATAAATGGTTCGTGAAACTAAGATCGATTGCTCATTCATGTGGGGGATTGTTGGAAAATGAATGAGCAAAGAAAGAGAAAAGTGGGAAGAAGAAGAAATAGGGGTAGCAACATTTAAAGTCCCACATCATAGAAATATTAGCACAATCTCTCCTTATATATTAGAAGCCAAAAAGGCTTATGTAAAATAAAAAAAAGAGAGGGATGATAAAAGGATGTGGACTTGGCCATATTAAATACATTAAAAAGTCAAAGATAAGGGCCTTGGGCCTTGGGGCTCTTGGGGTCTCCTGATTGGATATGGCCGACGTTGCTGATTGGGCTAGTGCACTGACATGAGAATATATTTTTTCTCAGAATTTTAAATGGTGTGTCTGTTCAGTTCAGAATTCGAAAGGAATGTCTGTTAACTGAACGAGTACAACCATTTGAATTCTCAGCATATGCATATTAATAACAGAGCGGTTAAAGGGTCGCAACCTTTCCTATTCTGACGGTTACTGATGCATGCGAACAGGCACTCCTCCTTGCCTATATATACACAGCCCAAAACAAAGACAGAACTCACTTTTTCTGCTGAATTATACCTTCTTCTTCAACGTAATTCTCTGATCTACTTTCCATAACCAACTTCAGTTCGTCGGAGCTCCGTTTGCTGGCACTAAGCTACGGAGTTGGTCCGTTTTATCCTGGGAAACAAATTGCAACTACGTCGATTGGTGTATACGACGGCAATATTGTTTCAAGGAAACAGAAAAGTTCTGGACTCGGACATTATTTAAACAGAATACTTTCTGTTTATCTTTGATTTTATGCACAAATCGGTTACGATTTCTATGATTATTATAAACATAGTTTGACGTGACAATTGTGACATAATTGACTAACAGTGATTGTTGTTGCTGTCTGTTTGTAATACAGTTGTGTAATTACAAAAGTTCTAACATTCTTGAAACAATATTTTGTTGCAGATGACGAAAAACAGCAGCACTGATTCTGCACCGATTCAGACGGTGAAAACTGCTCAGCCAGCGCCTGTGCTTCCGACAATGGCTCTGTCTCATGGCGAAAGGCCAGAGAAGTTCAATGGAATCAATTTCAAGCGCTGGCAACAGAAAATATTGTTCTATTTAACAACACTAAGCCTTGCAAAGTTTCTGACTGAAGAGGCTCCTGTGGTAGACGAACTCGAACCTGACGCTACTAAAGTAGAGGCACTTAATATCTGGACAAATTCAGATTTCATGTGCAAAAACTATATTCTGAATGGTCTGGATGATAGCCTCTACAATGTCTATTGTACTTTTGCAACGTCCAAACAACTCTGGTTGGCTCTGGAAAAGAAGTACAAAACTGAAGATGCAGGCATGAAGAAATTCATTGCTGGAAAATTTCTAGACTTCAAAATGGTTGACTCAAAGACGGTGATAAGTCAAGCTCAAGAACTGCAACTTATCATCCGTCAATTAGAAGATGAAAAGATGACTCTTAGCGAGACTTTTCAAGTTGCTGCAACCATTGAGAAATTGCCTCCTTCTTGGAAGGACTTTAAAAATTACCTTAAGCACAAGCGTAAGGAAATGACAATGGAAGATCTCATAGTTCGGCTTCGCATTGAGGAAGATAACAGAAATTCTGAGAAAAAGATTTCTCAGAATATTGCTGCCAAAGCAAATGTTGTTGAGTCAGACAAAACTAACAAAAGGAAAAGGGAGAATGCTCCTAAGAAGTCAAAGAAATTTCTGGGTTCTTGCCACAACTGTGGAAAGAAGGGGCACAAAGCAGCCGAATGTCGTGCGCCTAAAAAGAAGAAGTTGGAAGCAAATACGGCTGATGTTTCGAAAGGCATTTCTGATCTTGATTTATGTGCAGTAATATCAGAATGCAACCTTATTGGCAACTCAAAGGAATGGTTTGTAGACACTGGAGCCACTCGACACATATGTGCTAACAAGTGGATGTTTACAACCTATAAAACTGCAACTGATGCTGAACAACTTTTTATGGGCAATTCTTCCACTTCCAAGGTCGAAGGCAAAGGAAAAGTTGTGCTGAAACTGACTTCTGGAAAGGATCTGACTTTAAATGATGTTCTCCATGTTTCAGAAATTCGCAAGAACCTGATTTCAGGATCGTTGCTGAGCAAGCATGGCTTCAAATTGATCTTTGAAGCTGACAAATTTGTTCTTTCCAAGAATGGGATGGTTTATTTAAAGCAAATGTAACCACTATTGTACCACGCACTGAAATGAATGAAAGTGAATCTTCTGCTTATATTGTTGAATCTTCTAACATATGGCATTCTAGATTAGGGCATGTAAACTTTGATACATTGTGAAAATTGATTAATCTAGAATTTATACCAAAATGCAATATAGATTCCAACTATAAATGTCAAGTTTGTGCAGAAGCAAAATTGACAAGAACCTCGTTTCATCATGTTGAACGAGTGACAGAACCTCTAGACTTAATACATACTGATGTATGCGATTTGAAAATGTGTCAAACTAGAGGTGGAAAAAGGTACTTTATTACATTCATTGATGATTGTACCAGATACTGTCATGTGTATCTCCTTAGAAGTAAGGACGAAGCATTCGAAATGTTTAAACAGTATAAGGCAGAAGTTGAGAATCAACTCAACAAGAAAATAAAATCTTTAAGAAGTGATAGAGGAGGAGAATACGAGTCTCCATTTGAGGAATTCTGTGTTGAACATGGAATTATACATCAAACTACAGCCCCGTATTCACCTCAATCCAACGGTATAGCCGAACGGAAAAATAGAACTCTTAAAGAAATGATGAATGCCTTACTAATTAGCTCTGGCTTGCCTGATAACTATTGGGGAGAAGCTATTCTTTCGGCAAATCATATTTTAAATAAAATACCCCGAAAGAAAATATCTAAATCTCCTCATGAACTTTGGAAAAACAGACCACCATCCTACAAATACCTAAAAGTGTGGGGGTGTCTTGCCAAAGTAGAGGTACCAAAACCAAAGAAGGTCAAAATTGGACCAAAAACAATTGATTGTGTATTCATTGGATATGCACAAAACAGTGCTGCATATCGATTTTTGGTACACAAATCTGAAATTGATGATATTCATGAAAATACCATCATTGAGTCGATAAATGCTAGATTTTTCGAACATGTATTTCCCTTGAAACATGGTACTGAAAATCATGCACCTAAGAGACCAAGGGAAATTGAAGTTCCTTACTCCATTGAGGGCGCTGAACAAAATAACACTCAGCAAAGTAGTGTTGAGCAGCAAGTGGAGGAACCAAAAAAAAGTAAAAGGTCAAGGACTTTAAAAACCTTTGGACCGGACTTCTATACATTTATGTTAGAAGATGATCCATTGACATACAAACAAGCTATGTCTTCCAACGATGCCCCTTATTGGAAGGAGGCAATTAACAATGAAATTGAATCCATTATGTCGAATCATACATGGGAATTGGTTGATTTACCTCAAGGATGTAAGGCCTTAGGTAATAAATGGATATTTAAAAAGAAATTGAAACCTGATGGTTCAATAGACAAGTACAAAGCTCGTCTGGTAGTCCAAGGATTTAGACAAAAGGAAGACCTGGACTATTTCGATACATATTCACCTGTAACGAGGATAACGTCAATTAGAATGCTCATTGCAATTGCATCCGTACATGACTTGGAAATACATCAAATGGATGTTAAAACTGCATTCTTGAATGGTGAACTAGAGGAGGAAATCTATATGAAACAACCTGAAGGATTTCTAAGCTCAGAAAATGAGCATAAAGTTTGCAAACTGGTAAAATCACTTTATGGCCTTAAGCAAGCTCCAAAACAGTGGCATGAGAAGTTTGACAATACTATGTTATCAAATGGATTCACGATAAATGAATCAGATAAATGTGTGTACATAAAACATACGCACATTGGATATGTCATTGTTTGTCTTTATGTTGATGACCTATTGATCCTAGGCAACAACAAGGCCATAATAACATCTACAAAGGATATGTTATCCTCTAGATTCTATATGAAAGACCTAGGACTGGCTGATGTAATATTGGGTGTAAAAATTCTGAGAACACCACAGGGATATGCATTATCCCAATCGCATTACATCACCAAAATACTTGAGAAATTCAAGCAATATAATGTAACTATTGCAAAATCACCAGTAGATATGAACCAAAATTGGGTAAAGAACACTGGTGACGGTATTTACCAATTGGAATACTCTCGTATACTAGGAAGTATCATGTATGTTATGAACTGTACTAGGCCTGATATCGCATATGCTGTAAGCAAACTAAGTAGATTTACCAGCAATCCTGGTAAACATCACTGGAAAGCGATAATCAGAGTTCTAGGATATCTAAAGTATACACAGAGTTATGGTCTATACTATACAAACTATCCTTCAATAGTGGAAGGATACGGTGATGCAAATTGGATCACTGGATCAAATGATACAAAGTCTACAAGTGGATACGTGTTCACATTAGGAAATGGAGCAATTTCATGGAAATCTTCCAAACAGACTTGTATCGCTAGATCTACGATGGAATCAGAGTTTATTGCACTAGATAAGACTGCAGAAGAAGCAGAATGGATTCGAGGCTTCTTAGAAGACATTCCTAATTGGAGCAAACCTATGCCTCCAATATGTATACATTGTGATAGTCAATCAGCTATTGGAAGAGCTAATAGTACACTATACAATGGTAAATCTAGGCATATTCGTCGTAGACATAAAACGATAAGACAACTTCTCTCTAATGGGGTTATCACAATAGATTACATTCGATCTAAAGATAACTTAGCGGATCCACTTACAAAAGGCTTGCCAAGAGAGACAGTTCAAACCTTATCGAAGGGAATGGGGATAAGGCCTATAGACTAAAGGTTTTTCTGAAATGGAAACCCCACCTAGTTGACTGGAGATCCCAAGATCTAGGTTCAAAGGGACAACGAAGTTTTAGAGAAACTTGATGGCACTGTTATACAAAAACCATTCCTATGATAAGTCAGTGCATTATATGTTGAATAAGGATAAGTATTAGTACTTTTAATGATGTCTGTATTTGAGGAATTAAAGAATACCCTTTACAGAATCACCTACGTAAGTGCGAAGGAGCCGCTTCAAAGAGAATTATGAGGCCAAATTCTCTAAGCACTTATGAGACCAGGCAGGTGTTCAAGGCAAAAACGAACACATACAGAGAACGAAGGGTTATAAGAAACATTTATCGTGTGTTATCAACTTTAGAATTACACAAAAGGCTTACAGTTCAAGGACAATCTATGTCTACTGATTCGCCGGTGATTCAAATAGGTAATCACTAGGAAAGTTCAAAGCCCTTGTGCTACTTTAACCGATGCGATAAATGGTTCGTGAAACTAAGATCGATTGCTCATTCATGTGGGGGATTGTTGGAAAATGAATGAGCAAAGAAAGAGAAAAGTGGGAAGAAGAAGAAATAGGGGTAGCAACATTTAAAGTCCCACATCATAGAAATATTAGCACAATCTCTCCTTATATATTAGAAGCCAAAAAGGCTTATGTAAAATAAAAAAAAGAGAGGGATGATAAAAGGATGTGGACTTGGCCATATTAAATACATTAAAAAGTCAAAGATAAGGGCCTTGGGCCTTGGGGCTCTTGGGGTCTCCTGATTGGATATGGCCGACGTTGCTGATTGGGCTAGTGCACTGACATGAGAATATATTTTTTCTCAGAATTTTAAATGGTGTGTCTGTGCAGTTCAGAATTCGAAAGGAATGTCTGTTAACTGAACGAGTACAACCATTTGAATTCTCAGCATATGCATATTAATAACAGAGCGGTTAAAGGGTCGCAACCTTTCCTATTCTGACGGTTACTGATGCATGTGAACAGGCACTCCTCCTTGCCTATATATACACAGCCCAAAACAAAGACAGAACTCACTTTTTCTGCTGAATTATACCTTCTTCTTCAACGTAATTCTCTGATCTACTTTCTATAACCAACTTCAGTTCGTCGGAGCTCCGTTTGCTGGCACTAAGCTACGGAGTTGGTCCGTTTTATCCTGGGAAACAAATTGCAACTACGTCGATTGGTGTATACGACGGCAATATTGTTTCAAGGAAACAGAAAAGTTCTGGACTCGGACATTATTTAAACAGAATACTTTCTGTTTATCTTTGATTTTATGCACAAATCGGTTACGCTTTCTATGATTATTATAAACATAGTTTGACGTGACAATTGTGACATAATTGACTAACAGTGATTGTTGTTGCTGTCTGTTTGTAATACAGTTGTGTAATTACAAAAGTTCTAACATTCTTGAAACAATATTTTGTTGCAGATGACGAAAAACAGCAGCACTGATTCTGCACCGATTCAGACGGTGAAAACTGCTCAGCCAGCGCCTGTGCTTCCGACAATGGCTCTGTCTCATGGCGAAAGGCCAGAGAAGTTCAATGGAATCAATTTCAAGCGCTGGCAACAGAAAATGTTGTTCTATTTAACAACACTAAGCCTTGCAAAGTTTCTGACTGAAGAGGCTCCTGTGGTAGACGAACTCGAACCTGACGCTACTAAAGTAGAGGCACTTAATATCTGGACAAATTCAGATTTCATGTGCAAAAACTATATTCTGAATGGTCTAGATGATAGCCTCTACAATGTCTATTGTACTTTTGCAACGTCCAAACAACTCTGGTTGGCTCTGGAAAAGAAGTACAAAACTGAAGATGCAGGCATGAAGAAATTCATTGCTGGAAAATTTCTAGACTTCAAAATGGTTGACTCAAAGACGGTGATAAGTCAAGCTCAAGAACTGCAACTTATCATCCGTCAATTAGAAGATGAAAAGATGACTCTTAGCGAGACTTTTCAAGTTGCTGCAACCATTGAGAAATTGCCTCCTTCTTGGAAGGACTTTAAAAATTACCTTAAGCACAAGCGTAAGGAAATGACAATGGAAGATCTCATAGTTCGGCTTCGCATTGAGGAAGATAACAGAAATTCTGAGAAAAAGATTTCTCAGAATATTGCTGCCAAAGCAAATGTTGTTGAGTCAGACAAAACTAACAAAAGGAAAAGGGAGAATGCTCCTAAGAAGTCAAAGAAATTTCTGGGTTCTTGCCACAACTGTGGAAAGAAGGGGCACAAAGCAGCCGAATGTCGTGCGCCTAAAAAGAAGAAGTTGGAAGCAAATACGGCTGATGTTTCGAAAGGCATTTCTGATCTTGATTTATGTGCAGTAATATCAGAATGCAACCTTATTGGCAACTCAAAGGAATGGTTTGTAGACACTGGAGCCACTCGACACATATGTGCTAACAAGTGGATGTTTACAACCTATAAAACTGCAACTGATGCTAAACAACTTTTTATGGGCAATTCTTCCACTTCCAAGGTCGAAGGCAAAGGAAAAGTTGTGCTGAAACTGACTTCTGGAAAGGAACTGACTTTAAATGATGTTCTCCATGTTTCAGAAATTCGCAAGAACCTGATTTCAGGATCGTTGCTGAGCAAGCATGGCTTCAAATTGATCTTTGAAGCTGACAAATTTGTTCTTTCCAAGAATGGGATGGTTTATTTAAAGCAATTGTAACCACTATTGTACCACGCACTGAAATGAATGAAAGTGAATCTTCTGCTTATATTGTTGAATCTTCTAACATATGGCATTCTAGATTAGGGCATGTAAACTTTGATACATTGCGAAAATTGATTAATCTAGAATTTATACCAAAATGCAATATAGATTCCAACTATAAATGTCAAGTTTGTGCAGAAGCAAAATTGACAAGAACCTCGTTTCATCATGTTGAACGAGTGACAGAACCTCTAGACTTAATACATACTGATGTATGCGATTTGAAAATGTGTCAAACTAGAGGTGGAAAAAGGTACTTTATTACATTCATTGATGATTGTACCAGATACTGTCATGTGTATCTCCTTAGAAGTAAGGACGAAGCATTCGAAATGTTTAAACAGTATAAGGCAGAAGTTGAGAATCAACTCAACAAGAAAATAAAATCTTTAAGAAGTGATAGAGGAGGAGAATACGAGTCTCCATTTGAGGAATTCTGTGCTGAACATGGAATTATACATCAAACTACAGCCCCGTATTCACCTCAATCCAACGGTATAGCCGAACGGAAAAATAGAACTCTTAAAGAAATGATGAATGCCTTACTAATTAGCTCTGGCTTGCCTGATAACTATTGGGGAGAAGCTATTCTTTCGGCAAATCATATTTTAAATAAAATACCCCGAAAGAAAATATCTAAATCTCCTCATGAACTTTGGAAAAACAGACCACCATCCTACAAATACCTAAAAGTGTGGGGGTGTCTTGCCAAAGTAGAGGTACCAAAACCAAAGAAGGTCAAAATTGGACCAAAAACAATTGATTGTGTATTCATTGGATATGCACAAAACAGTGCTGCATATCGATTTTTGGTACACAAATCTGAAATTGATGATATTCATGAAAATACCATCATTGAGTCGATAAATGCTAGATTTTTCGAACATGTATTTCCCTTGAAACATGGTACTGAAAATCATGCACCTAAGAGACCAAGGGAAATTGAAGTTCCTTACTCCATTGAGGGCGCTGAACAAAATAACACTCAGCAAAGTAGTGTTGAGCAGCAAGTGGAGGAACCAAGAAAAAGTAAAAGGTCAAGGACTTTAAAAACCTTTGGACCGGACTTCTATACATTTATGTTAGAAGATGATCCATTGACATACAAACAAGCTATGTCTTCCAACGATGCCCCTTATTGGAAGGAGGCAATTAACAATGAAATTGAATCCATTATGTCGAATCATACATGGGAATTGGTTGATTTACCTCAAGGATGTAAGGCCTTAGGTAATAAATGGATATTTAAAAAGAAATTGAAACCTGATGGTTCAATAGACAAGTACAAAGCTCGTCTGGTAGTCCAAGGATTTAGACAAAAGGAAGACCTGGACTATTTCGATACATATTCACCTGTAACGAGGATAACGTCAATTAGAATGCTCATTGCAATTGCATCCGTACATGACTTGGAAATACATCAAATGGATGTTAAAACTGCATTCTTGAATGGTGAACTAGAGGAGGAAATCTATATGAAACAACCTGAAGGATTTCTAAGCTCAGAAAATGAGCATAAAGTTTGCAAACTGGTAAAATCACTTTATGGCCTTAAGCAAGCTCCAAAACAGTGGCATGAGAAGTTTGACAATACTATGTTATCAAATGGAATCACGATAAATGAATCAGATAAATGTGTGTACATAAAACATACACACATTGGATATGTCATTGTTTGTCTTTATGTTGATGACCTATTGATCCTAGGCAACAACAAGGCCATAATAACATCTACAAAGGATATGTTATCCTCTAGATTCTATATGAAAGACCTAGGACTGGCTGATGTAATATTGGGTGTAAAAATTCTGAGAACACCACAG
This sequence comes from Allium sativum, assembly GCA_030737875.1. NCBI lineage: Eukaryota > Viridiplantae > Streptophyta > Magnoliopsida > Asparagales > Amaryllidaceae > Allium > Allium sativum. The sequence continues at coordinate 11,799,436 of JASFAX010000035.1, forward strand.
GGATATGCATTATCCCAATCGCATTACATCACCAAAATACTTGAGAAATTCAGGCAATATAATGTAACTATTGCAAAATCACCAGTAGATATGAACCAAAATTGGGTAAAGAACACTGGTGACGGTATTTACCAATTGGAATACTCTCGTATACTAGGAAGTATCATGTATGTTATGAACTGTACTAGGCCTGATATCGCATATGCTGTAAGCAAACTAAGTAGATTTACCAGCAATCCTGGTAAACATCACTGGAAAGCGATAATCAGAGTTCTAGGATATCTAAAGTATACACAGAGTTATGGTCTATACTATACAAACTATCCTTCAATAGTGGAAGGATACGGTGATGCAAATTGGATCACTGGATCAAATGATACAAAGTCTACAAGTGGATACGTGTTCACATTAGGAAATGGAGCAATTTCATGGAAATCATCCAAACAGACTTGTATCGCTAGATCTACGATGGAATCAGAGTTTATTGCACTAGATAAGACTGCAGAAGAAGCAGAATGGATTCGAAGCTTCTTAGAAGACATTCCTAATTGGAGCAAACCTATGCCTCCAATATGTATACATTGTGATAGTCAATCAGCTATTGGAAGAGCTAATAGTACACTATACAATGGTAAATATAGGCATATTCGTCGTAGACATAAAACGATAAGACAACTTCTCTCTAATGGGGTTATCACAATAGATTACATTCGATCTAAAGATAACTTAGCGGATCCACTTACAAAAGGCTTGCCAAGAGAGAAAGTTCAAACCTTATCGAAGGGAATGGGGCTAAGGCCTATAGACTAAAGGTTTTTCTGAAATGGAAACCCCACCTAGTTGACTGGAGATCCCAAGATCTAGGTTCAAAGGGACAACGAAGTTTTAGAGAAACTTGATGGCACTGTTATACAAAAACCATTCCTATGATAAGTCAGTGCATTATATGTTGAATAAGGATAAGTATTAGTACTTTTAATGATGTCTGTATTTGAGGAATTAAAGAATACCCTTTACAGAATCACCTACGTAAGTGCGAAGGCGCCGCTTCAAAGAGAATTATGAGGCCAAATTCTCTAAGCACTTATGAGACCAGGCAGGTGTTCAAGGCAAAAACGAACACATACAGAGAACGAAGGGTTATAAGAAACATTTATCGTGTGTTATCTACTTTAGAATTACACAAAAGGCTTACAGTTCAAGGACAGTCTATGTCTACTGATTCGCCGGTGATTCAAATAGGTAATCACTAGGAAAGTTCAAAGCCCTTGTGCTACTTTAACCGATGCGATAAATGGTTCGTGAAACTAAGATCGATTGCTCATTCATGAGGGGGATTGTTGGAAAATGAATGAGCAAAGAAAGAGAAAAGTGGGAAGAAGAAGAAATAGGGGTAGCAACATTTAAAGTCCCACATCATAGAAATATTAGCACAATCTCTCCTTATATATTAGAAGCCAAAAAGGCTTATGTAAAATAAAAAAAAGAGAGGGATGATAAAAGGATGTGGACTTGGCCATATTAAATACATTAAAAAGTCAAAGATAAGGGCCTTGGGCCTTGGGGCTCTTGGGGTCTCCTGATTGGATATGGCCGACGTTGCTGATTGGGCTAGTGCACTGACATGAGAATATATTTTTTCTCAGAATTTTAAATGGTGTGTCTGTGCAGTTCAGAATTCGAAAGGAATGTCTGTTAACTGAACGAGTACAACCATTTGAATTCTCAGCATATGCATATTAATAACAGAGCGGTTAAAGGGTCGCAACCTTTCCTATTCTGACGGTTACTGATGCATGCGAACAGGCACTCCTCCTTGCCTATATATACACAGCCCAAAACAAAGACAGAACTCACTTTTTCTGCTGAATTATACCTTCTTCTTCAACGTAATTCTCTGATCTACTTTCTATAACCAACTTCAGTTCGTCGGAGCTCCGTTTGCTGGCACTAAGCTACGGAGTTGGTCCGTTTTATCCTGGGAAACAAATTGCAACTACGTCGATTGGTGTATACGAAGGCAATATTGTTTCAAGGAAACAGAAAAGTTCTGGACTCGGACATTATTTAAACAGAATACTTTCTGTTTATCTTTGATTTTATGCACAAATCGGTTACGCTTTCTATGATTATTATAAACATAGTTTGACGTGACAATTGTGACATAATTGACTAACAGTGATTGTTGTTGCTATCTGTTTGTAATACAGTTGTGTAATTACAAAAGTTCTAACATTCTTGAAACAATATTTTGTTGCAGATGACGAAAAACAGCAGCACTGATTCTGCACCGATTCAGACGGTGAAAACTGCTCAGCCAGCGCCTGTGCTTCCGACAATGGCTCTGTCTCATGGCGAAAGGCCAGAGAAGTTCAATGGAATCAATTTCAAGCGCTGGCAACAGAAAATGTTGTTTTATTTAACAACACTAAGCCTTGCAAAGTTTCTGACTGAAGAGGCTCCTGTGGTAGACGAACTCGAACCTGACGCTACTAAAGTAGAGGCACTTAATATCTGGACAAATTCAGATTTCATGTGCAAAAACTATATTCTGAATGGTCTGGATGATAGCCTCTACAATGTCTATTGTACTTTTGCAACGTCCAAACAACTCTGGTTGGCTCTGGAAAAGAAGTACAAAACTGAAGATGCAGGCATGAAGAAATTCATTGCTGGAAAATTTCTAGACTTCAAAATGGTTGACTCAATGACGGTGATAAGTCAAGCTCAAGAACTGCAACTTATCATCCGTCAATTAGAAGATGAAAAGATGACTCTTAGCGAGACTTTTCAAGTTGCTGCAACCATTGAGAAATTGCCTCCTTCTTGGAAGGACTTTAAAAATTACCTTAAGCACAAGCGTAAGGAAATGACAATGGAAGATCTCATAGTTCGGCTTCGCATTGAGGAAGATAACAGAAATTCTGAGAAAAAGATTTCTCAGAATATTGCTGCCAAAGCAAATGTTGTTGAGTCAGACAAAACTAACAAAAGGAAAAGGGAGAATGCTCCTAAGAAGTCAAAGAAATTTCTGGGTTCTTGCCACAACTGTGGAAAGAAGGGGCACAAAGCAGCCGAATGTCGTGCGCCTAAAAAGAAGAAGTTGGAAGCAAATACGGCTGATGTTTCGAAAGGCATTTCTGATCTTGATTTATGTGCAGTAATATCAGAATGCAACCTTATTGGCAACTCAAAGGAATGGTTTGTAGACACTGGAGCCACTCGACACATATGTGCTAACAAGTGGATGTTTACAACCTATAAAACTGCAACTGATGCTGAACAACTTTTTATGGGCAATTCTTCCACTTCCAAGGTCGAAGGCAAAGGAAAAGTTGTGCTGAAACTGACTTCTGGAAAGGAACTGACTTTAAATGATGTTCTCCATGTTTCAGAAATTCGCAAGAACCTGATTTCAGGATCGTTGCTGAGCAAGCATGGCTTCAAATTGATCTTTGAAGCTGACAAATTTGTTCTTTCCAAGAATGGGATGGTTTATTTAAAGCAAATGTAACCACTATTGTACCACGCACTGAAATGAATGAAAGTGAATCTTCTGCTTATATTGTTGAATCTTCTAACATATGGCATTCTAGATTAGGGCATGTAAACTTTGATACATTGCGAAAATTGATTAATCTAGAATTTATACCAAAATGCAATATAGATTCCAACTATAAATGTCAAGTTTGTGCAGAAGCAAAATTGACAAGAACCTCGTTTCATCATGTTGAACGAGTGACAAAACCTCTAGACTTAATACATACTGATGTATGCGATTTGAAAATGTGTCAAACTAGAGGTGGAAAAAGGTACTTTATTACATTCATTGATGATTGTACCAGATACTGTCATGTGTATCTCCTTAGAAGTAAGGACGAAGCATTCGAAATGTTTAAACAGTATAAGGCAGAAGTTGAGAATCAACTCAACAAGAAAATAAAATCTTTAAGAAGTGATAGAGGAGGAGAATACGAGTCTCCATTTGAGGAATTCTGTGCTGAACATGGAATTATACATCAAACTACAGCCCCGTATTCACCTCAATCCAACGGTATAGCCGAACGGAAAAATAGAACTCTTAAAGAAATGATGAATGCCTTACTAATTAGCTCTGGCTTGCCTGATAACTATTGGGGAGAAGCTATTCTTTCGGCAAATCATATTTTAAATAAAATACCCCGAAAGAAAATATCTAAATCTCCTCATGAACTTTGGAAAAACAGACCACCATCCTACAAATACCTAAAAGTGTGGGGGTGTCTTGCCAAAGTAGAGGTACCAAAACCAAAGAAGGTCAAAATTGGACCAAAAACAATTGATTGTGTATTCATTGGATATGCACAAAACAGTGCTGCATATCGATTTTTGGTACACAAATCTGAAATTGATGATATTCATGAAAATACCATCATTGAGTCGATAAATGCTAGATTTTTCGAACATGTATATCCCTTGAAACATGGTACTGAAAATCATGCACCTAAGAGACCAAGGGAAATTGAAGTTCCTTACTCCATTGAGGGCGCTGAACAAAATAACACTCAGCAAAGTAGTGTTGAGCAGCAAGTGGAGGAACCAAGAAAAAGTAAAAGGTCAAGGACTTTAAAAACCTTTGGACCGGACTTCTATACATTTATGTTAGAAGATGATCCATTGACATACAAACAAGCTATGTCTTCCAACGATGCCCCTTATTGGAAGGAGGCAATTAACAATGAAATTGAATCCATTATGTCGAATCATACATGGGAATTGGTTGATTTACCTCAAGGATGTAAGGCCTTAGGTAATAAATGGATATTTAAAAAGAAATTGAAACCTGATGGTTCAATAGACAAGTACAAAGCTCGTCTGGTAGTCCAAGGATTTAGACAAAAGGAAGACCTGGACTATTTCGATACATATTCACCTGTAACGAGGATAACGTCAATTAGAATGCTCATTGCAATTGCATCCGTACATGACTTGGAAATACATCAAATGGATGTTAAAACTGCATTCTTGAATGGTGAACTAGAGGAGGAAATCTATATGAAACAACCTGAAGGATTTCTAAGCTCAGAAAATGAGCATAAAGTTTGCAAACTGGTAAAATCACTTTATGGCCTTAAGCAAGCTCCAAAACAGTGGCATGAGAAGTTTGACAATACTATGTTATCAAATGGATTCACGATAAATGAATCAGATAAATGTGTGTACATAAAACATACACACATTGGATATGTCATTGTTTGTCTTTATGTTGATGACCTATTGATCCTAGGCAACAACAAGGCCATAATATAATCTACAAAGGATATGTTATCCTCTAGATTCTATATGAAAGACCTAGGACTGGCTGATGTAATATTGGGTGTAAAAATTCTGAGAACACCACAGGGATATGCATTATCCCAATCGCATTACATCACCAAAATACATGAGAAATTCAAGCAATATAATGTAACTATTGCAAAATCACCAGTAGATATGAACCAAAATTGGGTAAAGAACACTGGTGACGGTATTTACCAATTGGAATACTCTCGTATACTAGGAAGTATCATGTATGTTATGAACTGTACTAGGCCTGATATCGCATATGCTGTAAGCAAACTAAGTAGATTTACCAGCAATCCTGGTAAACATCACTGGAAAGCGATAATCAGAGTTCTAGGATATCTAAAGTATACACAGAGTTATGGTCTATACTATACAAACTATCCTTCAATAGTGGAAGGATACGGTGATGCAAATTGGATCACTGGATCAAATGATACAAAGTCTACAAGTGGATACGTGTTCACATTAGGAAATGGAGCAATTTCATGGAAATCATCCAAACAGACTTGTATCGCTAGATCTACGATGGAATCAGAGTTTATTGCACTAGATAAGACTGCAGAAGAAGCAGAATGGATTCGAAGCTTCTTAGAAGACATTCCTAATTGGAGCAAACCTATGCCTCCAATATGTATACATTGTGATAGTCAATCAGCTATTGGAAGAGCTAATAGTACACTATACAATGGTAAATCTAGGCATATTCGTCGTAGACATAAAACGATAAGACAACTTCTCTCTAATGGGTTTATCACAATAGATTACATTCGATCTAAAGATAACTTAGCGGATCCACTTACAAAAGGCTTGCCAAGAGAGAAAGTTCAAACCTTATCGAAGGGAATGGGGCTAAGGCCTATAGACTAAAGGTTTTTCTGAAATGGAAACCCCACCTAGTTGACTGGAGATCCCAAGATCTAGGTTCAAAGGGACAACGAAGTTTTAGAGAAACTTGATGGCACTGTTATACAAAAACCATTCCTATGATAAGTCAGTGCATTATATGTTGAATAAGGATAAGTATTAGTACTTTTAATGATGTCTGTATTTGAGGAATTAAAGAATACCCTTTACAGAATCACCTACGTAAGTGCGAAGGCGCCGCTTCAAAGAGAATTATGAGGCCAAATTCTCTAAGCACTTATGAGACCAGGCAGGTGTTCAAGGCAAAAACGAACACATACAGAGAACGAAGGGTTATAAGAAACATTTATCGTGTGTTATCTACTTTAGAATTACACAAAAGGCTTACAGTTCAAGGACAGTCTATGTCTACTGATTCGCCGGTGATTCAAATAGGTAATCACTAGGAAAGTTCAAAGCCCTTGTGCTACTTTAACCGATGCGATAAATGGTTCGTGAAACTAAGATCGATTGCTCATTCATGTGGGGGATTGTTGGAAAATGAATGAGCAAAGAAAGAGAAAAGTGGGAAGAAGAAGAAATAGGGGTAGCAACATTTAAAGTCCCACATCATAGAAATATTAGCACAATCTCTCCTTATATATTAGAAGCCAAAAAGGCTTATGTAAAATAAAAAAAAGAGAGGGATGATAAAAGGATGTGGACTTGGCCATATTAAATACATTAAAAAGTCAAAGATAAGGGCCTTGGGCCTTGGGGCTCTTGGGGTCTCCTGATTGGATATGGCCGACGTTGCTGATTGGGCTAGTGCACTGACATGAGAATATATTTTTTCTCAGAATTTTAAATGGTGTGTCTGTACAGTTCAGAATTCGAAAGGAATGTCTGTTAACTGAACGAGTACAACCATTTGAATTCTCAGCATATGCATATTAATAACAGAGCGGTTAAAGGGTCGCAACCTTTCCTATTCTGACGGTTACTGATGCATGCGAACAGGCACTCCTCCTTGCCTATATATACACAACCCAAAACAAAGACAGAACTCACTTTTTCTGCTGAATTATACCTTCTTCTTCAACGTAATTCTCTGATCTACTTTCTATAACCAACTTCAGTTCGTCGGAGCTACGTTTGCTGGCACTATGCTACGGAGTTGGTCCGTTTTATCCTGGGAAACAAATTGCAACTACGTCGATTGGTGTATACGACGGCAATATTGTTTCAAGGAAACAGAAAAGTTCTGGACTCAGACATTATTTAAACAGAATACTTTCTGTTTATCTTTGATTTTATGCACAAATCGGTTACGCTTTCTATGATTATTATAAACATAGTTTGACGTGACAATTGTGACATAATTGACTAACAGTGATTGTTGTTGCTGTCTGTTTGTAATACAGTTGTGTAATTACAAAAGTTCTAACATTCTTGAAACAATATTTTGTTGCAGATGACGAAAAACAGCAGCACTGATTCTGCACCGATTCAGACGGTGAAAACTGCTCAGCCAGCGCCTGTGCTTCCGACAATGGCTCTGTCTCATGGCGAAAGGCCAGAGAAGTTCAATGGAATCAATTTCAAGCGCTGGCAACAGAAAATGTTGTTTTATTTAACAACACTAAGCCTTGCAAAGTTTCTGACTGAAGAGGCTCCTGTAATAGACGAACTCGAACCTGACGCTACTAAAGTAGAGGCACTTAATATCTGGACAAATTCAGATTTCATGTGCAAAAACTATATTCTGAATGGTCTGGATGATAGCCTCTACAATGTCTATTGTACTTTTGCAACGTCCAAACAACTCTGGTTGGCTCTGGAAAAGAAGTACAAAACTGAAGATGCAGGCATGAAGAAATTCATTGCTGGAAAATTTCTAGACTTCAAAATGGTTGACTCAAAGACGGTGATAAGTCAAGCTCAAGAACTGCAACTTATCATCCGTCAATTAGAAGATGAAAAGATGACTCTTAGCGAGACTTTTCAAGTTGCTGCAACCATTGAGAAATTGCCTCCTTCTTGGAAGGACTTTAAAAATTACCTTAAGCACAAGCGTAAGGAAATGACAATGGAAGATCTCATAGTTCGGCTTCGCATTGAGGAAGATAACAGAAATTCTGAGAAAAAGATTTCTCAGAATATTGCTGCCAAAGCAAATGTTGTTGAGTCAGACAAAACTAACAAAAGGAAAAGGGAGAATGCTCCTAAGAAGTCAAAGAAATTTCTGGGTTCTTGCCACAACTGTGGAAAGAAGGGGCACAAAGCAGCCGAATGTCGTGCGCCTAAAAAGAAGAAGTTGGAAGCAAATACGGCTGATGTTTCGAAAGGCATTTCTGATCTTGATTTATGTGCAGTAATATCAGAATGCAACCTTATTGGCAACTCAAAGGAATGGTTTGTAGACACTGGAGCCACTCGACACATATGTGCTAACAAGTGGATGTTTACAACCTATAAAACTGCAACTGATGCTGAACAACTTTTTATGGGCAATTCTTCCACTTCCAAGGTCGAAGGCAAAGGAAAAGTTGTGCTGAAACTGACTTCTGGAAAGGAACTGACTTTAAATGATGTTCTCCATGTTCCAGAAATTCGTAAGAACCTGATTTCAGGATCGTTGCTGAGCAAGCATGGCTTCAAATTGATCTTTGAAGCTGACAAATTTGTTCTTTCCAAGAATGGGATGGTTTATTTAAAGCAAATGTAACCACTATTGTACCACGCACTGAAATGAATGAAAGTGAATCTTCTGCTTATATTGTTGAATCTTCTAACATATGGCATTCTAGATTAGGGCATGTAAACTTTGATACATTGCGAAAATTGATTAATCTAGAATTTATACCAAAATGCAATATAGATTCCAACTATAAATGTCAAGTCTGTGCAGAAGCAAAATTGACAAGAACCTCGTTTCATCATGTTGAACGAGTGACAGAACCTCTAGACTTAATACATACTGATGTATGCGATTTGAAAATGTGTCAAACTAGAGGTGGAAAAAGGTACTTTATTACATTCATTGATGATTGTACCAGATACTGTCATGTGTATCTCCTTAGAAGTAAGGACGAAGCATTCGAAATGTTTAAACAGTATAAGGCAGAAGTTGAGAATCAACTCAACAAGAAAATAAAATCTTTAAGAAGTGATAGAGGAGGAGAATACGAGTCTCCATTTGAGGAATTCTGTGCTGAACATGGAATTATACATCAAACTACTGCCCCGTATTCACCTCAATCCAACGGTATAGCCGAACGGAAAAATAGAACTCTTAAAGAAATGATGAATGCCTTACTAATTAGCTCTGGCTTGCCAGATAACTATTGGGGAGAAGCTATTCTTTCGGCAAATCATATTTTAAATAAAATACCCCGAAAGAAAATATCTAAATCTCCTCATGAACTTTGGAAAAACAGACCACCATCCTACAAATACCTAAAAGTGTGGGGGTGCCTTGCCAAAGTAGAGGTACCAAAACCAAAGAAGGTCAAAATTGGACCAAAAACAATTGATTGTGTATTCATTGGATATGCACAAAACAGTGCTGCATATCGATTTTTGGTACACAAATCTGAAATTGATGATATTCATGAAAATACCATCATTGAGTCGAGAAATGCTAGATTTTTCGAACATGTATTTCCCTTGAAACATGGTACTGAAAATCATGCACCTAAGAGACCAAGGGAAATTGAAGTTCCTTACTCCATTGAGGGCGCTGAACAAAATAACACTCAGCAAAGTAGTGTTGAGCAGCAAGTGGAGGAACCAAGAAAAAGTAAAAGGTCAAGGACTTTAAAAACCTTTGGACCGTACTTCTATACATTTATGTTAGAAGATGATCCATTGACATACAAACAAGCTATGTCTTCCAACGATGCCCCTTATTGGAAGGAGGCAATTAACAATCAAATTGAATCCATTATGTCGAATCATACATGGGAATTGGTTGATTTACCTCAAGGATGTAAGGCCTTAGGTAATAAATGGATATTTAAAAAGAAATTGAAACCTCATGGTTCAATAGACAAGTACAAAGCTCGTCTGGTAGTCCAAGGATTTAGACAAAAGGAAGACCTGGACTATTTCGATACATATTCACCTGTAACGAGGATAACGTCAATTAGAATGCTCATTGCAATTGCATCCGTACATGACTTGGAAATACATCAAATGGATGTTAAAACTGCATTCTTGAATGGTGAACTAGAGGAGCAAATCTATATGAAACAACCTGAAGGATTTCTAAGCTCAGAAAATGAGCATAAAGTTTGCAAACTGGTAAAATCACTTTATGGCCTTAAGAAAGCTCCAAAACAGTGGCATGAGAAGTTTGACAATACTATGTTATCAAATGGATTCACGATAAATGAATCAGATAAATGTGTGTACATAAAACATACACACATTGGATATGTCATTGTTTGTCTTTATGTTGATGACCTATTGATCCTAGGCAACAACAAGGCCATAATAACATCTACAAAGGATATGTTATCCTCTAGATTCGATATGAAAGACCTAGGACTGGCTGATGTAATATTGGGTGTAAAAATTCTGAGAACACCACACGGATATGCATTATCCCAATCGCATTACATCACCAAAATACTTGAGAAATTCAAGCAATATAATGTAACTATTGCAAAATCACCAGTAGATATGAACCAAAATTGGGTAAAGAACACTGGTGACGGTATTTACCAATTGGAATACTCTCGTATACTAGGAAGTATCATGTATGTTATGAACTGTACTAGGCCTGATATCGCATATGCTGTAAGCAAACTAAGTAGATTTACCAGCAATCCTGGTAAACATCACTGGAAAGCGATAATCAGAGTTCTAGGATATCTAAAGTATACACAGAGTTATGGTCTATACTATACAAACTATCCTTCAATAGTGGAAGGATACAGTGATGCAAATTGGATCACAGGATCAAATGATACAAAGTCTACAAGTGGATACGTGTTCACATTAGGAAATGGAGCAATTTCATGGAAATCATCCAAACAGACTTGTATCGCTAGATCTACGATGGAATCAGAGTTTATTGCACTAGATAAGACTGCAGAAGAAGCAGAATGGATTCGAAGCTTCTTAGAAGACATTCCTAATTGGAGCAAACCTATGCCTCCAATATGTATACATTGTGATAGTCAATCAGCTATTGGAAGAGCTAATAGTACACTATACAATGGTAAATCTAGGCATATTCGTCGTAGACATAAAACGATAAGACAACTTCTCTCTAATGGGGTTATCACAATAGATTACATTTGATCTAAAGATAACTTAGCGGATCCACTTACAAAAGGCTTGCCAAGAGAGAAAGTTCAAACCTTATCGAAGGGAATGGGGCTAAGGCCTATAGACTAAAGGTTTTTCTGAAATGGAAACCCCACCTAGTTGACTGGAGATCCCAAGATCTAGGTTCAAAGGGACAACGAAGTTTTAGAGAAACTTGATGGCACTGTTATACAAAAACCATTCCTATGATAAGTCAGTGCATTATATGTTGAATAAGGATAAGTATTAGTACTTTTAATGATGTCTGTATTTGAGGAATTAAAGAATACCCTTTACAGAATCACCTACGTAAGTGCGAAGGCGCCGCTTCAAAGAGAATTATGAGGCCAAATTCTCTAAGCACTTATGAGACCAGGCAGGTGTTCAAGGCAAAAACGAACACATACAGAGAACGAAGGGTTATAAGAAACATTTATCGTGTGTTATCTACTTTAGAATTACACAAAAGGCTTACAGTTCAAGGACAGTCTATGTCTACTGATTCGCCGGTGATTCAAATAGGTAATCACTAGGAAAGTTCAAAGCCCTTGTGCTACTTTAACCGATGCGATAAATGGTTCGTGAAACTAAGATCGATTGCTCATTCATGTGGGGGATTGTTGGAAAATGAATGAGCAAAGAAAGAGAAAAGTGGGAAGAAGAAGAAATAGGGGTAGCAACATTTAAAGTCCCACATCATAGAAATATTAGCACAATCTCTCCTTATATATTAGAAGCCAAAAAGGCTTATGTAAAATAAAAAAAAGAGAGGGATGATAAAAGGATGTGGACTTGGCCATATTAAATACATTAAAAAAGTCAAAGATAAGGGCCTTGGGCCTTGGGGCTCTTGGGGTCTCCTGATTGGATATGGCCGACGTTGCTGATTGGGCTAGTGCACTGACATGAGAATATATTTTTTCTCAGAATTTTAAATGGTGTGTCTGTTCAGTTCAGAATTCGAAAGGAATGTCTGTTAACTGAACGAGTACAACCATTTGAATTCTCAGCATATGCATATTAATAACAGAGCGGTTAAAGGGTCGCAACCTTTCCTATTCTGACGGTTACTGATGCATGCGAACAGGCACTCCTCCTTGCCTATATATACACAGCCCAAAACAAAGACAGAACTCACTTTTTCTGCTGAATTATACCTTCTTCTTCAACGTAATTCTCTGATCTACTTTCTATAACCAACTTCAGTTCGTCGGAGCTCCGTTTGCTGGCACTAAGCTACGGAGTTGGTCCGTTTTATCCTGGGAAACAAATTGCAACTACGTCGATTGGTGTATACGACGGCAATATTGTTTCAAGGAAACAGAAAAGTTCTGGACTCGGACATTATTTAAACAGAATACTTTCTGTTTATCTTTGATTTTATGCACAAATCGGTTACGCTTTCTATGATTATTATAAACATAGTTTGACGTGACAATTGTGACATAATTGACTAACAGTGATTGTTGTTGCTGTCTGTTTGTAATACAGTTGTGTAATTACAAAAGTTCTAACATTCTTGAAACAATATTTTGTTGCAGATGACGAAAAACAGCAGCACTGATTCTGCACCGATTCAGACGGTGAAAACTGCTCAGCCAGCGCCTGTGCTTCCGACAATGGCTCTGTCTCATGGCGAAAGGCCAGAGAAGTTCAATGGAATCAATTTCAAGCGCTGGCAACAGAAAATGTTGTTTTATTTAACAACACTAAGCCTTGCAAGGTTTCTGACTGAAGAGGCTCCTGTGGTAGACGAACTCGAACCTGACGCTACTAAAGTAGAGGCACTTAATATCTGGACAAATTCAGATTTCATGTGCAAAAACTATATTCTGAATGGTCTGGATGATAGCCTCTACAATGTCTATTGTACTTTTGCAACGTCCAAACAACTCTGGTTGGCTCTGGAAAAGAAGTACAAAACTGAAGATGCAGGCATGAAGAAATTCATTGCTGGAAAATTTCTAGACTTCAAAATGGTTGACTCAAAGACGGTGATAAGTCAAGCTCAAGAACTGCAACTTATCATCCGTCAATTAGAAGATGAAAAGATGACTCTTAGCGAGACTTTTCAAGTTGCTGCAACCATTGAGAAATTGCCTCCTTCTTGGAAGGACTTTAAAAATTACCTTAAGCACAAGCGTAAGGAAATGACAATGGAAGATCTCATAGTTCGGCTTCGCATTGAGGAAGATAACAGAAATTCTGAGAAAAAGATTTCTCAGAATATTGCTGCCAAAGCAAATGTTGTTGAGTCAGACAAAACTAACAAAAGGAAAAGGGAGAATGCTCCAAAGAAGTCAAAGAAATTTCTGGGTTCTTGCCACAACTGTGGAAAGAAGGGGCACAAAGCAGCCGAATGTCGTGCGCCTAAAAAGAAGAAGTTGGAAGCAAATACGGCTGATGTTTCGAAAGGCATTTCTGATCTTGATTTATGTGCAGTAATATCAGAATGCAACCTTATTGGCAACTCAAAGGAATGGTTTGTAGACACTGGAGCCACTCGACACATATGTGCTAACAAGTGGATGTTTACAACCTATAAAACTGCAACTGATGCTGAACAACTTTTTATGGGCAATTCTTCCACTTCCAAGGTCGAAGGCAAAGGAAAAGTTGTGCTGAAACTGACTTCTGGAAAGGAACTGACTTTAAATGATGTTCTCCATGTTCCAGAAATTCGCAAGAACCTGATTTCAGGATCGTTGCTGAGCAAGCATGGCTTCAAATTGATCTTTGAAGCTGACAAATTTGTTCTTTCCAAGAATGGGATGGTTTATTTAAAGCAAATGTAACCACTATTGTACCACGCACTGAAATGAATGAAAGTGAATCTTCTGCCTATATTGTTGAATCTTTTAACATATGGCATTCTAGATTAGGGCATGTAAACTTTGATACATTGCGAAAATTGATTAATCTAGAATTTATACCAAAATGCAATATAGATTCCAACTATAAATGTCAAGTCTGTGCAGAAGCAAAATTGACAAGAACCTCGTTTCATCATGTTGAACGAGTGACAGAACCTCTAGACTTAATACATACTGATGTATGCGATTTGAAAATGTGTCAAACTAGAGGTGGAAAAAGGTACTTTATTACATTCATTGATGATTGTACCAGATACTGTCATGTGTATCTCCTTAGAAGTAAGGACGAAGCATTCGAAATGTTTAAACAGTATAAGGCAGAAGTTGAGAATCAACTCAACAAGAAAATAAAATCTTTAAGAAGTGATAGAGGAGGAGAATACGAGTCTCCATTTGAGGAATTCTGTGCTGAACATGGAATTATACATCAAACTACTGCCCCGTATTCACCTCAATCCAACGGTATAGCCGAACGGAAAAATAGAACTCTTAAAGAAATGATGAATGCCTTACTAATTAGCTCTGGCTTGCCAGATAACTATTGGGGAGAAGCTATTCTTTCGGCATATCATATTTTAAATAAAATACCCCGAAAGAAAATATCTAAATCTCCTCATGAACTTTGGAAAAACAGACCACCATCCTACAAATACCTAAAAGTGTGGGGGTGCCTTGCCAAAGTAGAGGTACCAAAACCAAAGAAGGTCAAAATTGGACCAAAAACAATTGATTGTGTATTCATTGGATATGCACAAAACAGTGCTGCATATCGATTTTTGGTACACAAATCTGAAATTGATGATATTCATGAAAATACCATCATTGAGTCGAGAAATGCTAGATTTTTCGAACATGTATTTCCCTTGAAACATGGTACTGAAAATCATGCACCTAAGAGACCAAGGGAAATTGAAGTTCCTTACTCCATTGAGGGCGCTGAACAAAATAACACTCAGCAAAGTAGTGTTGAGCAGCAAGTGGAGGAACCAAGAAAAAGTAAAAGGTCAAGGACTTTAAAAACCTTTGGACCGGACTTCTATACATTTATGTTAGAAGATGATCCATTGACATACAAACAAGCTATGTCTTCCAACGATGCCCCTTATTGGAAGGAGGCAATTAACAATGAAATTGAATCCATTATGTCGAATCATACATGGGAATTGGTTGATTTACCTCAAGGATGTAAGGCCTTAGGTAATAAATGGATATTTAAAAAGAAATTGAAACCTGATGGTTCAATAGACAAGTACAAAGCTCGTCTGGTAGTCCAAGGATTTAGACAAAAGGAAGACCTGGACTATTTCGATACATATTCACCTATAACGAGGATAACGTCAATTAGAATGCTCATTGCAATTGCATCCGTACATGACTTGGAAATACATCAAATGGATGTTAAAACTGCGTTCCTGAATGGTGAACTAGAGGAGGAAATCTATATGAAACAACCTGAAGGATTTCTAAGCTCAGAAAATGGGCATAAAGTTTGCAAACTGGTAAAATCACTTTATGGCCTTAAGCAAGCTCCAAAACAGTGGCATGAGAAGTTTGACAATACTATGTTATCAAATGGATTCACGATAAATGAATCAGATAAATGTGTGTACATAAAACATACACACATTGGATATGTCATTGTTTGTCTTTATGTTGATGACCTATTGATCCTAGGCAACAACAAGGCCATAATAACATCTACAAAGGATATGTTATCCTCTAGATTCGATATGAAAGACCTAGGACTGGCTGATGTAATATTGGGTGTAAAAATTCTGAGAACACCACAGGGATATGCATTATCCCAATCGCATTACATCACCAAAATACTTGAGAAATTCAAGCAATATAATGTAACTATTGCAAAATCACCAGTAGATATGAACCAAAATTGGGTAAAGAACACTGGTGACGGTATTTACCAATTGGAATACTCTCGTATACTAGGAAGTATCATGTATGTTATGAACTGTACTAGGCCTGATATCGCATATGCTGTAAGCAAACTAAGTAGATTTACCAGCAATCCTGGTAAACATCACTGGAAAGCGATAATCAGAGTTCTAGGATATCTAAAGTATACACAGAGTTATGGTCTATACTATACAAACTATCCTTCAATAGTGGAAGGATACAGTGATGCAAATTGGATCACAGGATCAAATGATACAAAGTCTACAAGTGGATACGTGTTCACATTAGGAAATGGAGCAATTTCATGGAAATCATCCAAACAGACTTGTATCGCTAGATCTACGATGGAATCAGAGTTTATTGCACTAGATAAGACTGCAGAAGAAGCAGAATGGATTCGAAGCTTCTTAGAAGACATTCCTAATTGGAGCAAACCTATGCCTCCAATATGTATACATTGTGATAGTCAATCAGCTATTGGAAGAGCTAATAGTACACTATACAATGGTAAATCTAGGCATATTCGTCGTAGACATAAAACGATAAGACAACTTCTCTCTAATGGGGTTATCACAATAGATTACATTTGATCTAAAGATAACTTAGCGGATCCACTTACAAAAGGCTTGCCAAGAGAGAAAGTTCAAACCTTATCGAAGGGAATGGGGCTAAGGCCTATAGACTAAAGGTTTTTCTGAAATGGAAACCCCACCTAGTTGACTGGAGATCCCAAGATCTAGGTTCAAAGGGACAACGAAGTTTTAGAGAAACTTGATGGCACTGTTATACAAAAACCATTCCTATGATAAGTCAGTGCATTATATGTTGAATAAGGATAAGTATTAGTACTTTTAATGATGTCTGTATTTGAGGAATTAAAGAATACCCTTTACAGAATCACCTACGTAAGTGCGAAGGCGCCGCTTCAAAGAGAATTATGAGGCCAAATTCTCTAAGCACTTATGAGACCAGGCAGGTGTTCAAGGCAAAAACGAACACATACAGAGAACGAAGGGTTATAAGAAACATTTATCGTGTGTTATCTACTTTAGAATTACACAAAAGGCTTACAGTTCAAGGACAGTCTATGTCTACTGATTCGCCGGTGATTCAAATAGGTAATCACTAGGAAAGTTCAAAGCCCTTGTGCTACTTTAACCGATGCGATAAATGGTTCGTGAAACTAAGATCGATTGCTCATTCATGTGGGGGATTGTTGGAAAATGAATGAGCAAAGAAAGAGAAAAGTGGGAAGAAGAAGAAATAGGGGTAGCAACATTTAAAGTCCCACATCATAGAAATATTAGCACAATCTCTCCTTATATATTAGAAGCCAAAAAGGCTTATGTAAAATAAAAAAAAGAGAGGGATGATAAAAGGATGTGGACTTGGCCATATTAAATACATTAAAAAGTCAAAGATAAGGGCCTTGGGCCTTGGGGCTCTTGGGGTCTCCTGATTGGATATGGCCGACGTTGTTGATTGGGCTAGTGCACTGACATGAGAATATATTTTTTCTCAGAATTTTAAATGGTGTGTCTGTGCAGTTCAGAATTCGAAAGGAATGTCTGTTAACTGAACGAGTACAACCATTTGAATTCTCAGCATATGCATATTAATAACAGAGCGGTTAAAGGGTCGCAACCTTTCCTATTCTGACGGTTACTGATGCATGCGAACAGGCACTCCTCCTTGCCTATATATACACAGCCCAAAACAAAGACAGAACTCACTTTTTCTGCTGAATTATACCTTCTTCTTCAACGTAATTCTCTGATCTACTTTCTATAACCAACTTCAGTTCATCGGAGCTCCGTTTGCTGGCACTAAGCTACGGAGTTGGTCCGTTTTATCCTGGGAAACAAATTGCAACTACGTCGATTGGTGTATACGACGGCAATATTGTTTCAAGGAAACAGAAAAGTTCTGGACTCGGACATTATTTAAACAGAATACTTTCTGTTTATCTTTGATTTTATGCACAAATCGATTACGCTTTCTATGATTATTATAAACATAGTTTGACGTGACAATTGTGACATAATTGACTAACAGTGATTGTTGTTGCTGTCTGTTTGTAATACAGTTGTGTAATTACAAAAGTTCTAACATTCTTGAAACAATATTTTGTTGCAGATGACGAAAAACAGCAGCACTGATTCTGCACCGATTCAGACGGTGAAAACTTCTCAGCCAGCGCCTGTGCTTCCGACAATGGCTCTGTCTCATGGCGAAAGGCCAGAGAAGTTCAATGGAATCAATTTCAAGCGCTGGCAACAGAAAATGTTGTTTTATTTAACAACACTAAGCCTTGCAAGGTTTCTGACTGAAGAGGCTCCTGTGGTAGACGAACTCGAACCTGACGCTACTAAAGTAGAGGCACTTAATATCTGGACAAATTCAGATTTCATGTGCAAAAACTATATTCTGAATGGTCTGGATGATAGCCTCTACAATGTCTATTGTACTTTTGCAACGTCCAAACAACTCTGGTTGGCTCTGGAAAAGAAGTACAAAACTGAAGATCCAGGCATGAAGAAATTCATTGCTGGAAAATTTCTAGACTTCAAAATGGTTGACTCAAAGACGGTGATAAGTCAAGCTCAAGAACTGCAACTTATCATCCGTCAATTAGAAGATGAAAAGATGACTCTTAGCGAGACTTTTCAAGTTGCTGCAACCATTGAGAAATTGCCTCCTTCTTGGAAGGACTTTAAAAATTACCTTAAGCACAAGCGTAAGGAAATGACAATGGAAGATCTCATAGTTCGGCTTCGCATTGAGGAAGATAACAGAAATTCTGAGAAAAAGATTTCTCAGAATATTGCTGCCAAAGCAAAGGTTGTTGAGTCAGACAAAACTAACAAAAGGAAAAGGGAGAATGCTCCTAAGAAGTCAAAGAAATTTCTGGGTTCTTGCCACAACTGTGGAAAGAAGGGGCACAAAGCAGCCGAATGTCGTGCGCCTAAAAAGAAGAAGTTGGAAGCAAATACGGCTGATGTTTCGAAAGGCATTTCTGATCTTGATTTATGTGCAGTAATATCAGAATGCAACCTTATTGGCAACTCAAAGGAATGGTTTGTAGACACTGGAGCCACTCGACACATATGTGCTAACAAGTGGATGTTTACAACCTATAAAACTGCAACTGATGCTGAACAACTTTTTATGGGCAATTCTTCCACTTCCAAGGTCGAAGGCAAGGGAAAAGTTGTGCTGAAACTGACTTCTGGAAAGGAACTGACTTTAAATGATGTTCTCCATGTTCCAGAAATTCGCAAGAACCTGATTTCAGGATCGTTGCTGAGCAAGCATGGCTTCAAATTGATCTTTGAAGCTGACAAATTTGTTCTTTCCAAGAATGGGATGGTTTATTTAAAGCAAATGTAACCACTATTGTACCACGCACTGAAATGAATGAAAGTGAATCTTCTGCTTATATTGTTGAATCTTCTAACATATGGCATTCTAGATTAGGGCATGTAAACTTTGATACATTGCGAAAATTGATTAATCTAGAATTTATACCAAAATGCAATATAGATTCCAACTATAAATGTCAAGTTTGTGCAGAAGCAAAATTGACAAGAACCTCGTTTCATCATGTTGAACGAGTGACAGAACCTCTAGACTTAATACATACTGATGTATGCGATTTGAAAATGTGTCAAACTAGAGGTGGAAAAAGGTACTTTATTACATTCATTGATGATTGTACCAGATACTGTCATGTGTATCTCCTTAGAAGTAAGGACGAAGCATTCGAAATGTTTAAACAGTATAAGGCAGAAGTTGAGAATCAACTCAACAAGAAAATAAAATCTTTAAGAAGTGATAGAGGAGGAGAATACGAGTCTCCATTTGAGGAATTCTGTGCTGAACATGGAATTATACATCAAACTACAGCCCCGTATTCACCTCAATCCAACGGTATAGCCGAACGGAAAAATAGAACTCTTAAAGAAATGATGAATGCCTTACTAATTAGCTCTGGCTTGCCAGATAACTATTGGGGAGAAGCTATTCTTTCGGCAAATCATATTTTAAATAAAATACCCCGAAAGAAAATATCTAAATCTCCTCATGAACTTTGGAAAAACAGACCACCATCCTACAAATACCTAAAAGTGTGGGGGTGCCTTGCCAAAGTAGAGGTACCAAAACCAAAGAAGGTCAAAATTGGACCAAAAACAATTGATTGTGTATTCATTGGATATGCACAAAACAGTGCTGCATATCGATTTTTGGTACACAAATCTGAAATTGATGATATTCATGAAAATACCATCATTGAGTCGAGAAATGCTAGATTTTTCGAACATGTATTTCCCTTGAAACATGGTACTGAAAATCATGCACCTAAGAGACCAAGGGAAATTGAAGTTCCTTACTCCATTGAGGGCGCTGAACAAAATAACACTCAGCAAAGTAGTGTTGAGCAGCAAGTGGAGGAACCAAGAAAAAGTAAAAGGTCAAGGACTTTAAAAACCTTTGGACCGGACTTCTATACATTTATGTTAGAAGATGATCCATTGACATACAAACAAGCTATGTCTTCCAACGATGCCCCTTATTGGAAGGAGGCAATTAACAATGAAATTGAATCCATTATGTCGAATCATACATGGGAATTGGTTGATTTACCTCAAGGATGTAAGGCCTTAGGTAATAAATGGATATTTAAAAAGAAATTGAAACCTGATGGTTCAATAGACAAGTACAAAGCTCGTCTGGTAGTCCAAGGATTTAGACAAAAGGAAGACCTGGACTATTTCGATACATATTCACCTGTAACGAGGATAACGTCAATTAGAATGCTCATTGCAATTGCATCCGTACATGACTTGGAAATACATCAAATGGATGTTAAAACTGCGTTCTTGAATGGTGAACTAGAGGAGGAAATCTATATGAAACAACCTGAAGGATTTCTAAGCTCAGAAAATGGGCATAAAGTTTGCAAACTGGTAAAATCACTTTATGGCCTTAAGCAAGCTCCAAAACAGTGGCATGAGAAGTTTGACAATACTATGTTATCAAATGGATTCACGATAAATGAATCAGATAAATGTGTGTACATAAAACATACACACATTGGATATGTCATTGTTTGTCTTTATGTTGATGACCTATTGATCCTAGGCAACAACAAGGCCATAATAACATCTACAAAGGATATGTTATCCTCTAGATTCGATATGAAAGACCTAGGACTGGCTGATGTAATATTGGGTGTAAAAATTCTGAGAACACCACAGGGATATGCATTATCCCAATCGCATTACATCACCAAAATACTTGAGAAATTCAAGCAATATAATGTAACTATTGCAAAATCACCAGTAGATATGAACCAAAATTGGGTAAAGAACACTGGTGACGGTATTTACCAATTGGAATACTCTCGTATACTAGGAAGTATCATGTATGTTATGAACTGTACTAGGCCTGATATCGCATATGCTGTAAGCAAACTAAGTAGATTTACCAGCAATCCTGGTAAACATCACTGGAAAGCGATAATCAGAGTTATAGGATATCTAAAGTATACACAGAGTTATGGTCTATACTATACAAACTATCCTTCAATAGTGGAAGGATACAGTGATGCAAATTGGATCACTGGATCAAATGATACAATGTCTACAAGTGGATACGTGTTCACATTAGGAAATGGAGCAATTTCATGGAAATCATCCAAATAGACTTGTATCGCTAGATCTACGATGGAATCAGAGTTTATTGCACTAGATAAGACTGCAGAAGAAGCAGAATGGATTCGAAGCTTCTTAGAAGACATTCCTAATTGGAGCAAACCTATGCCTCCAATATGTATACATTGTGATAGTCAATCAGCTATTGGAAGAGCTAATAGTACACTATACAATGGTAAATCTAGGCATATTCGTCGTAGACATAAAACGATAAGACAACTTCTCTCTAATGGGGTTATCACAATAGATTACATTTGATCTAAAGATAACTTAGCGGATCCACTTACAAAAGGCTTGCCAAGAGAGAAAGTTCAAACCTTATCGAAGGGAATGGGGCTAAGGCCTATAGACTAAAGGTTTTTCTGAAATGGAAACCCCACCTAGTTGACTGGAGATCCCAAGATCTAGGTTCAAAGGGACAACGAAGTTTTAGAGAAACTTGATGGCACTGTTATACAAAAACCATTCCTATGATAAGTCAGTGCATTATATGTTGAATAAGGATAAGTATTAGTACTTTTAATGATGTCTGTATTTGAGGAATTAAAGAATACCCTTACAGAATCACCTACGTAAGTGCGAAGGCGCCGCTTCAAAGAGAATTATGAGGCCAAATTCTCTAAGCACTTATGAGACCAGGCAGGTGTTCAAGGCAAAAACGAACACATACAGAGAACGAAGGGTTATAAGAAACATTTATCGTGTGTTATCTACTATAGAATTACACAAAAGGCTTACAGTTCAAGGACAGTCTATGTCTACTGATTCGCCGGTGATTCAAATAGGTAATCACTAGGAAAGTTCAAAGCCCTTGTGCTACTTTAACCGATGCGATAAATGGTTCGTGAAACTAAGATCGATTGCTCATTCATGTGGGGGATTGTTGGAAAATGAATGAGCAAAGAAAGAGAAAAGTGGGAAGAAGAAGAAATAGGGGTAGCAACATTTAAAGTCCCACATCATAGAAATATTAGCACAATCTCTCCTTATATATTAGAAGCCAAAAAGGCTTATGTAAAATAAAAAAAAGAGAGGGATGATAAAAGGATGTGGACTTGGCCATATTAAATACATTAAAAAAGTCAAAGATAAGGGCCTTGGGCCTTGGGGCTCTTGGGGTCTCCTGATTGGATATGGCCGACGTTGCTGATTGGGCTAGTGCACTGACATGAGAATATATTTTTTCTCAGAATTTTAAATGGTGTGTCTGTTCAGTTCAGAATTCGAAAGGAATGTCTGTTAACTGAACGAGTACAACCATTTGAATTCTCAGCATATGCATATTAATAACAGAGCGGTTAAAGGGTCGCAACCTTTCCTATTCTGACGGTTACTGATGCATGCGAACAGGCACTCCTCCTTGCCTATATATACACAGCCCAAAACAAAGACAGAACTCACTTTTTCTGCTGAATTATACCTTCTTCTTCAACGTAATTCTCTGATCTACTTTCTATAACCAACTTCAGTTCGTCGGAGCTCCGTTTGCTGGCACTAAGCTACGGAGTTGGTCCGTTTTATCCTGGGAAACAAATTGCAACTACGTCGATTGGTGTATACGACGGCAATATTGTTTCAAGGAAACAGAAAAGTTCTGGACTCGGACATTATTTAAACAGAATACTTTCTGTTTATCTTTGATTTTATGCACAAATCGGTTACGCTTTCTATGATTATTATAAACATAGTTTGACGTGACAATTGTGACATAATTGACTAACAGTGATTGTTGTTGCTGTCTGTTTGTAATACAGTTGTGTAATTACAAAAGTTCTAACATTCTTGAAACAATATTTTGTTGCAGATGACGAAAAACAACAGCACTGATTCTGCACCGATTCAGACGGTGAAAACTGCTCAGCCAGCGCCTGTGCTTCCAACAATGGCTCTGTCTCATGGCGAAAGGCCAGAGAATTTCAATGGAATCAATTTCAAGCGCTGGCAACAGAAAATGTTGTTTTATTTAACAACACTAAGCCTTGCAAGGTTTCTGACTGAAGAGGCTCCTGTGGTAGACGAACTCGAACCTGACGCTACTAAAGTAGAGGCACTTAATATCTGGACAAATTCAGATTTCATGTGCAAAAACTATATTCTGAATGGTCTGGATGATAGCCTCTACAATGTCTATTGTACTTTTGCAACGTCCAAACAACTCTGGTTGGCTCTGGAAAAGAAGTACAAATCTGAAGATCCAGGCATGAAGAAATTCATTGCTGGAAAATTTCTAGACTTCAAAATGGTTGACTCAAAGACGGTGATAAGTCAAGCTCAAGAACTGCAACTTATCATCCGTCAATTAGAAGATGAAAAGATGACTCTTAGCGAGACTTTTCAAGTTGCTGCAACCATTGAGAAATTGCCTCCTTCTTGGAAGGACTTTAAAAATTACCTTAAGCACAAGCGTAAGGAAATGACAATGGAAGATCTCATAGTTCGGCTTCGCATTGAGGAAGATAACAGAAATTCTGAGAAAAAGATTTCTCAGAATATTGCTGCCAAAGCAAATGTTGTTGAGTCAGACAAAACTAACAAAAGGAAAAGGGAGAATGCTCCTAAGAAGTCAAAGAAATTTATGGGTTCTTGCCACAACTGTGGAAAGAAGGGGCACAAAGCAGCCGAATGTCGTGCGCCTAAAAAGAAGAAGTTGGAAGCAAATACGGCTGATGTTTCGAAAGGCATTTCTGATCTTGATTTATGTGCAGTAATATCAGAATGCAACCTTATTGGCAACTCAAAGGAATGGTTTGTAGACACTGGAGCCACTCGACACATATGTGCTAACAAGTGGATGTTTACAACCTATAAAACTGCAACTGATGCTGAACAACTTTTTATGGGCAATTCTTCCACTTCCAAGGTCGAAGGCAAAGGAAAAGTTGTGCTGAAACTGACTTCTGGAAAGGAACTGACTTTAAATGATGTTCTCCATGTTCCAGAAATTCGCAAGAACCTGATTTCAGGATCGTTGCTGAGCAAGCATGGCTTCAAATTGATCTTTGAAGCTGACAAATTTGTTCTTTCCAAGAATGGGATGGTTTATTTAAAGCAAATGTAACCACTATTGTACCATGCACTGAAATGAATGAAAGTGAATCTTCTGCTTATATTGTTGAATCTTCTAACATATGGCATTCTAGATTAGGGCATGTAAACTTTGATACATTGCGAAAATTGATTAATCTAGAATTTATACCAAAATGCAATATAGATTCCAACTATAAATGTCAAGTTTGTGCAGAAGCAAAATTGACAAGAACCTCGTTTCATCATGTTGAACGAGTGACAGAACCTCTAGACTTAATACATACTGATGTATGCGATTTGAAAATGTGTCAAACTAGAGGTGGAAAAAGGTACTTTATTACATTCATTGATGATTGTACCAGATACTGTCATGTGTATCTCCTTAGAAGTAAGGACGAAGCATTCGAAATGTTTAAACAGTATAAGGCAGAAGTTGAGAATCAACTCAACAAGAAAATAAAATCTTTAAGAAGTGATAGAGGAGGAGAATACGAGTCTCCATTTGAGGAATTCTGTGCTGAACATGGAATTATACATCAAACTACAGCCCCGTATTCACCTCAATCCAACGGTATAGCCGAACGGAAAAATAGAACTCTTAAAGAAATGATGAATGCCTTACTAATTAGCTCTGGCTTGCCAGATAACTATTGGGGAGAAGCTATTCTTTCGGCAAATCATATTTTAAATAAAATACCCCGAAAGAAAATATCTAAATCTCCTCATGAACTTTGGAAAAACAAACCACCATCCTACAAATACCTAAAAGTGTGGGGGTGTCTTGCCAAAGTAGAGGTACCAAAACCAAAGAAGGTCAAAATTGGACCAAAAACAATTGATTGTGTATTCATTGGATATGCACAAAACAGTGCTGCATATCGATTTTTGGTACACAAATCTGAAATTGATGATATTCATGAAAATACCATCATTGAGTCGAGAAATGCTAGATTTTTCGAACATGTATTTCCCTTGAAACATGGTACTGAAAATCATGCACCTAAGAGACCAAGGGAAATTGAAGTTCCTTACTCCATTGAGGGCGCTGAACAAAATAACACTCAGCAAAGTAGTGTTGAGCAGCAAGTGGAGGAACCAAGAAAAAGTAAAAGGTCAAGGACTTTAAAAACCTTTGGACCGGACTTCTATACATTTATGTTAGAAGATGATCCATTGACATACAAACAAGCTATGTCTTCCAACGATGCCCCTTATTGGAAGGAGGCAATTAACAATGAAATTGAATCCATTATGTCGAATCATACATGGGAATTGGTTGATTTACCTCAAGGATGTAAGGCCTTAGGTAATAAATGGATATTTAAAAAGAAATTGAAACCTGATGGTTCAATAGACAAGTACAAAGCTCGTCTGGTAGTCCAAGGATTTAGACAAAAGGAAGACCTGGACTATTTCGATACATATTCACCTGTAACGAGGATAACGTCAATTAGAATGCTCATTGCAATTGCATCCGTACATGACTTGGAAATACATCAAATGGATGTTAAAACTGCATTCTTGAATGGTGAACTAGAGGAGGAAATCTATATGAAACAACCTGAAGGATTTCTAAGCTCAGAAAATGAGCATAAAGTTTGCAAACTGGTAAAATCACTTTATGGCCTTAAGCAAGCTCCAAAACAGTGGCATGAGAAGTTTGACAATACTATGTTATCAAATGGATTCACGATAAATGAATCAGATAAATGTGTGTACATAAAACATACACACATTGGATATGTCATTGTTTGTCTTTATGTTGATGACCTATTGATCCTAGGCAACAACAAGGCCATAATAACATCTACAAAGTATATGTTATCCTCTAGATTCGATATGAAAGACCTAGGACTGGCTGATGTAATATTGGGTGTAAAAATTCTGAGAACACCACAGGGATATGCATTATCCCAATCGCATTACATCACCAAAATACTTGAGAAACTCAAGCAATATAATGTAACTATTGCAAAATCACCAGTAGATATGAACCAAAATTGGGTAAAGAACACTGGTGACGGTATTTACCAATTGGAATACTCTCGTATACTAGGAAGTATCATGTATGTTATGAACTGTACTAGGCCTGATATCGCATATGCTGTAAGCAAACTAAGTAGATTTACCAGCAATCCTGGTAAACATCACTGGAAAGCGATAATCAGAGTTCTAGGATATCTAAAGTATACACAGAGTTATGGTCTATACTATACAAACTATCCTTCAATAGTGGAAGGATACAGTGATGCAAATTGGATCACTGGATCAAATGATACAAAGTCTACAAGTGGATACGTGTTCACATTAGGAAATGGAGCAATTTCATGGAAATCATCCAAACAGACTTGTATCGCTAGATCTACGATGGAATCAGAGTTTATTGCACTAGATAAGACTGCAGAAGAAGCAGAATGGATTCGAAGCTTCTTAGAAGACATTCCTAATTGGAGCAAACCTATGCCTCCAATATGTATACATTGTGATAGTCAATCAGCTATTGGAAGAGCTAATAGTACACTATACAATGGTAAATCTAGGCATATTCGTCGTAGACATAAAACGATAAGACAACTTCTCTCTAATGGGGTTATCACAATAGATTACATTCGATCTAAAGATAACTTAGCGGATCCACTTACAAAAGGCTTGCCAAGAGAGAAAGTTCAAACCTTATCGAAGGGAATGGGGCTAAGGCCTATAGACTAAAGGTTTTTCTGAAATGGAAACCCCACCTAGTTGACTGGAGATCCCAAGATCTAGGTTCAAAGGGACAACGAAGTTTTAGAGAAACTTGATGGCACTGTTATACAAAAACCATTCCTATGATAAGTCAGTGCATTATATGTTGAATAAGGATAAGTATTAGTACTTTTAATGATGTCTGTATTTGAGGAATTAAAGAATACCCTTTACAGAATCACCTACGTAAGTGCGAAGGCGCCGCTTCAAAGAGAATTATGAGGCCAAATTCTCTAAGCACTTATGAGACCAGGCAGGTGTTCAAGGCAAAAACGAACACATACAGAGAACGAAGGGTTATAAGAAACATTTATCGTGTTTTATCTACTTTAGAATTACACAAAAGGCTTACAGTTCAAGGACAGTCTATGTCTACTGATTTGCCGGTGATTCAAATAGGTAATCACTAGGAAAGTTCAAAGCCCTTGTGCTACTTTAACCGATGCGATAAATGGTTCGTGAAACTAAGATCGATTGCTCATTCATGTGGGGGATTGTTTGAAAATGAATGAGCAAAGAAAGAGAAAAGTGGGAAGAAGAAGAAATAGGGGTAGCAACATTTAAAGTCCCACATCATAGAAATATTAGCACAATCTCTCCTTATATATTAGAAGCCAAAAAGGCTTATGTAAAATAAAAAAAAAAGAGGGATGATAAAAGGATGTGGACTTGGCCATATTAAATACATTAAAAAGTCAAAGATAAGGGCCTTGGGCCTTGGGGCTCTTGGGGTCTCCTGATTGGATATGGCCGACGTTGCTGATTGGGCTAGTGCACTGACATGAGAATATATTTTTTCTCAGAATTTTAAATGGTGTGTCTGTTCAGTTCAGAATTCGAAAGGAATGTCTGTTAACTGAACGAGTACAACCATTTGAATTCTCAGCATATGCATATTAATAACAGAGCGGTTAAAGGGTCGCAACCTTTCCTATTCTGACGGTTACTGATGAATGCGAACAGGCACTCCTCCTTGCCTATATATACACAGCCCAAAACAAAGACAGAACTCACTTTTTCTGCTGAATTATACCTTCTTCTTCAACGTAATTCTCTGATCTACTTTCTATAACCAACTTCAGTTCGTCGGAGCTTCGTTTGCTGGCACTAAGCTACGGAGTTTGTCCGTTTTATCCTGGGAAACAAATTGCAACTACGTCGATTGGTGTATACGACGGCAATATTGTTTCAAGGAAACAGAAAAGTTCTGGACTCGGACATTATTTAAACAGAATACTTTCTGTTTATCTTTGATTTTATGCACAAATCGGTTACGCTTTCTATGATTATTATAAACATAGTTTGACGTGACAATTGTGACATAATTGACTAACAGTGATTGTTGTTGCTGTCTGTTTGTAATACAGTTGTGTAATTACAAAAGTTCTAACATTCTCGAAACAATATTTTGTTGCAGATGACGAAAAACAGCAGCACTGATTCTGCACCGATTCAGACGGTGAAAACTGCTCAGCCAGCGCCTGTGCTTCCGACAATGGCTCTGTCTCATGGCGAAAGGCCAGAGAAGTTCAATGGAATCAATTTCAAGCGCTGGCAACAGAAAATGTTGTTTTATTTAACAACACTAAGCCTTGCAAGGTTTCTGACTGAAGAGGCTCCTGTGGTAGACGAACTCGAACCTGACGCTACTAAAGTAGAGGCACTTAATATCTGGACAAATTCAGATTTCATGTGCAAAAACTATATTCTGAATGGTCTGGATGATAGCCTCTACAATGTCTATTGTACTTTTGCAACGTCCAAACAACTCTGGTTGGCTCTGGAAAAGAAGTACAAATCTGAAGATTCAGGCATGAAGAAATTCATTGCTGGAAAATTTCTAGACTTCAAAATGGTTGACTCAAAGACGGTGATAAGTCAAGCTCAAGAACTGCAACTTATCATCCGTCAATTAGAAGATGAAAAGATGACTCTTAGCGAGACTTTTCAAGTTGCTGCAACCATTGAGAAATTGCCTCCTTCTTGGAAGGACTTTAAAAATTACCTTAAGCACAAGCGTAAGGAAATGACAATGGAAGATCTCATAGTTCGGCTTCGCATTGAGGAAGATAACAGAAATTCTGAGAAAAAGATTTCTCAGAATATTGCTGCCAAAGCAAATGTTGTTGAGTCAGACAAAACTAACAAAAGGAAAAGGGAGAATGCTCCTAAGAAGTCAAAGAAATTTCTGGGTTCTTGCCACAACTGTGGAAAGAAGGGGCACAAAGCAGCCGAATGTCGTGCGCCTAAAAAGAAGAAGTTGGAAGCAAATACGGCTGATGTTTCGAAAGGCATTTCTGATCTTGATTTATGTGCAGTAATATCAGAATGCAACCTTATTGGCAACTCAAAGGAATGGTTTGTAGACAATGGAGCCACTCGACACATATGTGCTAACAAGTGGATGTTTACAACCTATAAAACTGCAACTGATGCTGAACAACTTTTTATGGGCAATTCTTCCACTTCCAAGGTCGAAGGCAAAGGAAAAGTTGTGCTGAAACTGACTTCTGGAAAGGAACTGACTTTAAATGATGTTCTCCATGTTCCAGAAATTCGCAAGAACCTGATTTCAGGATCGTTGCTGAGCAAGCATGGCTTCAAATTGATCTTTGAAGCTGACAAATTTGTTCTTTCCAAGAATGGGATGGTTTATTTAAAGCAAATGTAACCACTATTGTACCACGCACTGAAATGAATGAAAGTGAATCTTCTGCTTATATTGTTGAATCTTCTAACATATGGCATTCTAGATTAGGGCATGTAAACTTTGATACATTGCGAAAATTGATTAATCTAGAATTTATACCAAAATGCAATATAGATTCCAACTATAAATGTCAAGTTTGTGCAGAAGCAAAATTGACAAGAACCTCGTTTCATCATGTTGAACGAGTGACAGAACCTCTAGACTTAATACATACTGATGTATGCGATTTGAAAATGTGTCAAACTAGAGGTGGAAAAAGGTACTTTATTACATTCATTGATGATTGTACCAGATACTGTCATGTGTATCTCCTTAGAAGTAAGGACGAAGCATTCGAAATGTTTAAACAGTATAAGGCAGAAGTTGAGAATCAACTCAACAAGAAAATAAAATCTTTAAGAAGTGATAGAGGAGGAGAATACGAGTCTCCATTTGAGGAATTCTGTGCTGAACATGGAATTATACATCAAACTACAGCCCCGTATTCACCTCAATCCAACGGTATAGCCGAACGGAAAAATAGAACTCTTAAAGAAATGATGAATGCCTTACTAATTAGCTCTGGCTTGCCAGATAACTATTGGGGAGAAGCTATTCTTTCGGAAAATCATATTTTAAATAAAATACCCCGAAAGAAAATATCTAAATCTCCTCATGAACTTTGGAAAAACAGACCACCATCCTACAAATACCTAAAAGCGTGGGGGTGTCTTGCCAAAGTAGAGGTACCAAAACCAAAGAAGGTCAAAATTGGACCAAAAACAATTGATTGTGTATTCATTGGATATGCACAAAACAGTGCTGCATATCGATTTTTGGTACACAAATCTGAAATTGATGATATTCATGAAAATACCATCATTGAGTCGAGAAATGCTAGATTTTTCGAACATGTATTTCCCTTGAAACATGGTACTGAAAATCATGCACCTAAGAGACCAAGGGAAATTGAAGTTCCTTACTCCATTGAGGGCGCTGAACAAAATAACACTCAGCAAAGTAGTGTTGAGCAGCAAGTGGAGGAACCAAGAAAAAGTAAAAGGTCAAGGACTTTAAAAACCTTTGGACCGGACTTCTATACATTTATGTTAGAAGATGATCCATTGACATACAAACAAGCTATGTCTTCCAACGATGCCCCTTATTGGAAGGAGGCAATTAACAATGAAATTGAATCCATTATGTCGAATCATACATGGGAATTGGTTCATTTACCTCAAGGATGTAAGGCCTTAGGTAATAAATGGATATTTAAAAAGAAATTGAAACCTGATGGTTCAATAGACAAGTACAAAGCTCGTCTGGTAGTCCAAGGATTTAGACAAAAGGAAGACCTGGACTATTTCGATACATATTCACCTGTAACGAGGATAACGTCAATTAGAATGCTCATTGCAATTGCATCCGTACATGACTTGGAAATACATCAAATGGATGTTAAAACTGCATTCTTGAATGGTGAACTAGAGGAGGAAATCTATATGAAACAACCTGAAGGATTTCTAAGCTCAGAAAATGAGCATAAAGTTTGCAAACTGGTAAAATCACTTTATGGCCTTAAGCAAGCTCCAAAACAGTGGCATGAGAAGTTTGACAATACTATGTTATCAAATGGATTCACGATAAATGAATCAGATAAATGTGTGTACATAAAACATACACACATTGGATATGTCATTGTTTGTCTTTATGTTGATGACCTATTGATCCTAGGCAACAACAAGGCCATAATAACATCTACAAAGGATATGTTATCCTCTAGATTCGATATGAAAGACCTAGGACTGGCTGATGTAATATTGGGTGTAAAAATTCTGAGAACACCACAGGGATATGCATTATCCCAATCGCATTACATCACCAAAATACTTGAGAAATTCAAGCAATATAATGTAACTATTGCAAAATCACCAGTAGATATGAACCAAAATTGGGTAAAGAACACTGGTGACGGTATTTACCAATTGGAATACTCTCGTATACTAGGAAGTATCATGTATGTTATGAACTGTACTAGGCCTGATATCGCATATGCTGTAAGCAAACTAAGTAGATTTACCAGCAATCCTGGTAAACATCACTGGAAAGCGATAATCAGAGTTCTAGGATATCTAAAGTATACACAGAGTTATGGTCTATACTATACAAACTATCCTTCAATAGTGGAAGGATACAGTGATGCAAATTGGATCACTGGATCAAATGATACAAAGTCTACAAGTGGATACGTGTTCACATTAGGAAATGGAGCAATTTCATGGAAATCATCCAAACAGACTTGTATCGCTAGATCTACGATGGAATCAGAGTTTATTGCACTAGATAAGACTGCAGAAGAAGCAGAATGGATTCGAAGCTTCTTAGAAGACATTCCTAATTGGAGCAAACCTATGCCTCCAATATGTATACATTGTGATAGTCAATCAGCTATTGGAAGAGCTAATAGTACACTATACAATGGTAAATCTAGGCATATTCGTCGTAGACATAAAACGATAAGACAACTTCTCTCTAATGGGGTTATCACAATAGATTACATTCGATCTAAAGATAACTTAGCGGATCCACTTACAAAAGGCTTGCCAAGAGAGAAAGTTCAAACCTTATCGAAGGGAATGGGGCTAAGGCCTATAGACTAAAGGTTTTTCTGAAATGGAAACCCCACCTAGTTGACTGGAGATCCCAAGATCTAGGTTCAAAGGGACAACGAAGTTTTAGAGAAACTTGATGGCACTGTTATACAAAAACCATTCCTATGATAAGTCAGTGCATTATATGTTGAATAAGGATAAGTATTAGTACTTTTAATGATGTCGGTATTTGAGGAATTAAAGAATACCCTTTACAGAATCACCTACGTAAGTGCGAAGGCGCCGCTTCAAAGAGAATTATGAGGCCAAATTCTCTAAGCACTTATGAGACCAAGCAGGTGTTCAAGGCAAAAACGAACACATACAGAGAACGAAGGGTTATAAGAAACATTTATCGTGTGTTATCTACTTTAGAATTACACAAAAGGCTTACAGTTCAAGGACAGTCTATGTGTGACGGCCCGCCCCGCACCAACCGACACTTCCTCCAAGTGTGCGCTGTACACATGTCCAACTGGCACGGAACGGTCGTCATAAGAAAAGAAAGAAGAGAATGAACTAATCAAGGAACCTGTAGAATGTCTCACAGCGCATGGAATAAAATATATTAATAACATACTTGACATAAAACAGGTGAGACAGTGCATAAGCTGATAACTAATAATAAATGTCAACATCAGAGCAGCGGAAATCCAAATACAGCTTATTACAACTTTTCAAAATCTACTGTCTCTAAACAAAAGAAAGCTAAAGTGGAAGATACACCACCAATGCCCAAGCAGTGATCTTCGACAACACAGGGAGAATACTATATATATATATTACGTGGAAGCCTCCTGCTCGTCTCCGGATCATCTACCCGTGCATCACCAGCTAACCTGTCTCTAGTCTGCTCGTGTGAGCACCCAGAGTAATAAGAAGAGACATAAAACTCTGGGTCAGACAAAAAGTCTGGTATGAGCGATAAGCAGCTAAACAGAACAATAACATGTATACTAAACCATACCTGAACCTGGACCTGTAACCAAAGAGTTAGCACTACATACTGTACAATACTCTAAGGTGCCATCAACATATGGTGTAAAGAAATACGGGGGTGGGGGTGTGCATGTCATAGGGATAGCAAACAATTCAATCATGGCAACCAACCTCACATCTCTCACTCAGTGCATAAAGCATACGATGTATACCGCTTTCAACCACTAGACCCATCGAAGTAGTGACGGAGTTCGGCTTGTACAACTACTGCTACCACCAAGCTTACCCCATGGAGTCATGACTAAACCTTTACAAATGACCCCACTTCATTGGTCTATAGCTCTTTTAGTCGTACCTAGACCACTGTGGCCCTGAATCCGTTCACGTACCCCCTATACATAGTGATCCAAAGTTACAGACATCGACAGCCCCTTAGCACACGTCCCGCAGCAAAGCCCAATCATGAAGTTAACTCGTTGATTCCCATCTGAATCCTTGGTACAAACTTCCCATTTGGACTACCTTTGCATCTCGGGTTATGGTCTTCTTCGGTTCGGTTCGGGTCTCTTCCTCCTATTCGGTTCGGTTCGGGCATCCTCCTCCTATCCGGTTCGGTTCGGGTCTCCTCCTCTATTCGGTTCGGTTCGGATCTCCTCCTCCTATCCGGTTCGGTTCGGGTGTCTCCTCCTATCCGGTTCGGTTCGGATCTCCTCCTTCTATTCGGTTCGGATCGGATCTCCTCCTCCTATCCGGTTCGGTTCGGGTGTCTCCTCCTATCCGGTTCGGATCGGATCTCCTCCTCCTATCCGGTTCGGATCGGGTGTTCTTCCTAACCGGTTCTGAAAATCTGCAACTTTTTCCAGCAAGCTATTTTCGCCGAACGACGGCGTTTTCAACCTTTCTAAACTTCCTATGACATTACAAAACATTCCAAACAGCAGTAACAACATATAGAATCAATCACAAACATTAAAACATCATTTACACGAAATACTTTAGATCAAACATACCCAGAAACCCATGTTTTCCCCTTAATCCTTCTTAACCGTGATTATGCATACAATTAGCAAAACTTATCCAAATTAGCCCAAATTTTTATCAGAGCCATAAAACATCATTATAGAATTTTAGGAATTTTTCCAGAATTTATTAATGTATAAATTCGCTAATCTTCACTAATTACCCATAATTAACAGTAATTAGTGTAAAAGCAAGCTAATCACTCACCTTTGCCACCACTAAAACCCCAAAACTGAAATATTCTCTGATTTGGCGCTGTTCCCAATCTTACACAGCAGCTCTACCTCAGTTCTCGTGCTAATACTCCTTGATTTGATGTTTGCTAAGCCTAATCTTCAATTAGAAAGTGATTAAGATGTGTTTTGAAGAGATTTAGAGGGTGGAGGCCATGGCTAGGTTAAGAGGAATGAATAGTGACGGCTGAAAAATGAGAAAAAAGTATTCTCCAAACCCTAACAGCCCTTTTAAACTCCTAATCCCGAAATTCCCCTTTGGGCCTAGCTGTTAATCACCCTGTTAAGCCCAATTAAGCTGTTTTTCACCATCTGAAACTTGTTTCAGCCATATCTCCCAAACGGTAAGTCCGTTTGGCTAATGTGACCACTCTACGGAAAGAGAAACCATCATCCGGAGCCAATGGAAGTGGTTTCAGGTCAAAATTCCTTTCCAGTCAAAAGTTACGGCCAAAACAGTGATAACTAGGGGTAAAATGGTCATTTAAAAATCGGGAAAAATCATGAACATGGGAAATGACCCCAATAGTCGTCCCCCAAAGTTACATGACCATACGACTTCGTATGTGACAGAAATAAATATTCTACGATTCTATGATGCGTAGAATGCGGGTCGTTACACTCTCCCCCCCTTAAGAAATTTCGTCCCCGAAATTCCTTAACCCAAAACATACAAAGGATCCCGCATGCCTAACAGCCACGTACAACAATCAAACATGCAAAACAAGCAAACAAGCCTATCCTAGCATGCGGAAAACTAAATCGAAGTCAAAATCTTACCAGGCAAAGAGTTCTGGGTGTGACTTCTTAATGTTATCCTCTGTCTCCCAAGTACAATCATTCTCGTTCTCGCTCCACTGTACCTTGACTAGCTTCACCGCCTTCCTTCGAAGTTGCTTCATGTCGTGCTCGACAATACGGACCGGCTTGCGGTTCCCAACCGCCTCGGGTTCTACTTCGAGGTCCTCCAACTGATCAGGTGAAATAGTCATATCTGAGTCGTGAACGAACTTCCTTAGTTGGGAAACATGAAATACGTTATGAACTCCCGCCATCTTCTCCGGTAAGTCAATTCTATATGCCAAATTCCCGACTAGTTCAAGAACAGGGAATGGGCCAACGAATCTTGGTGCCAACTTGCCTCTCCTGCCAAATCGTATTACGCTCTTCAACGGAGAAATCTTGACAAACACCAAGTCGCCAACGGAGAATTTTAAGTCTCTTCTCCTCTTATCAGCATAACTCTTCTGCCTATCTTGGGCAGCCTTCATTCGTTGTTGAATGATCTTAATCTTATCTGAAGTTTCCCTCACCACATCTGGTCCAAGCATAAACTTCTCGCCAGTCTCTATCCAACATGATGGTGAGTTGCACGGTCTTCCGTACAAAGCTTCAAACGGAGCCATACCGATACTGGATTGGTAGCTATTATTATATGCAAACTCTACTAGATGCAAATGGTCATCCCATGATCCACCAAAATCCAATATACATGCTCTCAAGAGATCTTCCAAAATACGATTCACCCTCTCCGTCTGACCGTCGGTCTGAGGATGATATGCGGTACTGAGATGTAACTCTGACCCTAGAGCTTCTTGTAAGCTCTTCCAAAACCCACTAGTGAACAACGGGTCTCGGTCACTCACAATGCTTTTAGGTACTCCATGGAATCTCACTACCCACTTCATATACAATTCTGCTAACTTAGCTGCCGTTCTGGTCGATCTGACCGGTATAAATCTTGCACTTTTGGTTAATCGGTCCACAATCACCCAAATGCTATCATGTCCCGATCTAGTCCTTGGTAAACCATCAATGAAATCCATCGAGACTTGCTCCCATTTCCATTCGGGAATTTCTAATGGCTGTAACAACCCACTAGGCTTCTTTTGCTCGGCTTTAACTAGCTGGCAATTCATGCATTTGGATATAAACTCCCCAACGTCTCTTTTCATCCCTTCCCAGTAGTAAGTCTGTCTCATGTCTCGATACATCTTATTACCACCGGGGTGTATAGTCAGTTTTGAGTGATGACATTCTCTAAGCACTTCATCTCTCAATCCATTGACATTGGGTACAACGAGCTTTCCATTCTTTCTAAGCCATCCATCTTGATCAAGCCCATACTTGCTCATCTCCTCATCGATACCCATCTCTAACTTGGAGATGATTTCCAATAGGTTAGGATCGTCCCTCTGACTAGAGCCGATCCGCTCAATTAAAGTGGGTCTGATCGTCAAACTGGCTAACATTTCTGGGTCCAATTCGCACTTTGGTCTGAAATCAAACCCCGCGATATACTCCAGTTGCTTCCATTCAAGGAACATAGCCCCTAAACTGGCATGTCTTCGACTCAACGCATCGGCTACGGCATTGCCCTTTCCCGGTGTATATGCGATGTCGAAATCATATGAAGCTAAGAACTCTAACCACCTCTGCTGACGAAGATTCAAATCCTTTTGAGAGAAAAGATACTTCAGCGACTTATGATCAGTAAACAGCTCGAATCTTTCTCCCAAGAGATAATGTCTCCACATCTTCAATGCGAATACGATCGCTGCCAATTCCAAATCATGGATAGGATACCTCTTCTCATGCGGTTTCAGTTGCCTGCTTGCATAAGCTACAACCCTACCACCTTGCATCAACACAGCACCTAGTCCGGTACCACAAGCATCTGTATATACCGTCATCTCTTCACTCCCCTTGGGAATGACTAACACTGGTGCACTTGTCAACTTTTCTTTTAGACTCTTGAATGCATCCTCGCACCTTTCGTTCCAAACAAAAGCTTGATTCTTCTTTGTCAACTGAGTCAACGGTGCTGCTATCTTGGAGAAGCCTTGGATAAACTTACGATAATATCCCGCTAATCCCAAGAAACTTCTTACGTCTGTTGCATTCTTGGGCGTAGGCCAATCCTGTACCGTAGCCACCTTTGCCGGGTCTACGGCAATACCATTCTCTGATACAACGTGGCCCAAGAACCTCACTTCCCTCTTCCAGAAGTGACACTTAGAAAACTTTGCTTTCAATTGGTGTTTTCTCAACACCTCCATCACTATTCTTAAATGTCCCTTGTGTTCTTCCTCTGTCCTCGAGTAGACCAAAATATCATCAACGAACACAAGGACAAACTTATTCAACTGATCTCTGAATACCCTATTCATAAGATCCACAAAATATGCTGGGGCATTGGTCAGCCCGAATGGCATGACCAACCACTCATAAAACCCAGACGGCGTCCGAAATGCCGTTTTAGCTATACTCTCAGCTTCCACTCTAAGCTGATGAAAACCTGTCGCGAGATCCAACTGAGAAAATACTCTCGCATCACTCAACTGATCAAACAAATCATCTATCCGCGGTAGAGGATACTTGTTCTTCCTCGTCACTTTATTCAACTCGCGGTAGTCTACACACAAACGAAGGGAACCATCCGCCTTGGTAGCAAACACAACTGGTGCTCCCCATTCAGAAACACTCCTTCTGATAAATCCCTTCTTCAAAAGATCGCTGACTTGCACCTCGAGCTCTCGCTGCTCTCTTGGTGCCATACGACGAAGTGGCATCACTATAGGCCTGGCATCCTTTACCAAATCAATACGGAACTCAATCTCTCGGTGTGGTGGAAGTCCGGTCACTTCTTCGAAAACATCCGGATACTGGCCAACCACGGGCAAACCTGACAACTCACTATGCGGAATGTCGAGGGAGTTTAGAAAACTAGCCAATACCCCCACACTGGGTAGACCACCAAACACTATCCTCCGCCCATCATCCGCTCTAGCTGTCACCAAAAAGCCCTCACAGTCTACCACCACCCCGTATCTTCGGAGCCAATCTACTCCCAAAATAATGCCAAACCCAGTGAAGCCCAAAACAAAGCAATCACAAACAAACATGCATCCATGACTCGATAAGACCACATTACGACAAATCATGCTAAGGCTAGTAGAACCACCAATCGGGTTCGTCACTACTAAAGGTCTATCGACAATCTCGGGCTCCAATCCCAACCTATCTACCAGGTCACTAGATATGAAAGAACTGGAAGCTCCGGTATCAAACAAAACTCTAACAGGAACATCATAAACAGAAAGCATACCTTGAATGACGACATTCTTTCCCTTCTCCGCCGCTGTTGGGGCGTTCGACGAAGAAGGAATAGCATTAAGGGCGTATGCTTTCACCATTTGCTTTTCTTTAGGGGGTTGCGGACACTTGTCCTTGTGATGTCCCATTTGGCCACAGTTGAAGCACTTCCTATCCGCTGGCTTGGCCCGACAATTACTAGCATAATGGCCCTTCTTACCACAGCTGAAGCACTCAACATCTTGTTTATTCTTTTTCTTCTGGCCATCCTTAGTCTGACTCTGCTTTCTTTTATTCTGGGAACCACCCTTGCCTCCACCACTTGCTTGTGGCTTTGGCTCATCTGCGGATGCAACCTCAGTCTTCGGCTTAGGGTAGAGACTCTCTGATCTTAATGCTTTCCCCACAATCGACTCGAACGTCTCATCGATGTGGTTAATAAGCCTTTCCCCTAAGTACTGATCTAACCCAGTTATGAATTTCTCATTCTTCTTCTCGGCAGTATCAATAAGAGATAACCCATACTTTGACAAAGTGTCGAATTCAGCAATGTACTCCGAGACAGCTCTGCCATTCTGCTTGAGCTCCAAGAATTTCTTAAATAGCACTGACTTCTGAGCAGCTGGAATGAACTTCTCGCTAAAGCGAGCTTTAAACTGCTCCCAAGTAATCTGATCTTCGGGAGTAGCTGCCTTTATAGCATTCCACCAATTCATTGCCCGCCCTTGCAGCTGACGGGACGCTAGCTTTCTCTTCATCGCATCCTCGATACCCAAATCCTCGAAGATACGTTCGCAACTATCCAACCAATCCTGAACATCTGTGGCCGACTCCGTACCGTGGAATGGCTTCCCACCAAGGCTAGTATAATCCTTATTCAGCTTGGCGAAGTCAACTCTTGGCGCCTGCACTATTGGACCACCACCATTTCCACCATTGGGAGCTGCCCCCCGTACATCTCTAAGCATCTCTCTCATGAGGTCAGTAAACATCGTCCTCATGTCAGCAGCATTCCCATTATTGGCTCCCCTACCAGCACCTCTAGTATCTCGGCTCATCGTCAATCTGAAAAAGGAAACGATTAACGATTCCATAGTGGTGCTAGTGCAGTACGACTTCATTCTTATACTACTAATAGTATATATATAGCTTTTGAAAACCAAAATAACCACAAATACGCTCTCTCGTATACGTATATTATCTCTCCCTGATAACTTCCCTAGGTTAACTACGCAACCTAGAGCTCTGATACCAAGTGTGACGGCCCGCCCCGCACCAACCGACACTTCCTCCAAGTGTGCGCTGTACACATGTCCAACTGGCACGGAACGGTCGTCATAAGAAAAGAAAGAAGAGAATGAACTAATCAAGGAACCTGTAGAATGTCTCACAGCGCATGGAATAAAATATATTAATAACATACTTGACATAAAACAGGTGAGACAGTGCATAAGCTGATAACTAATAATAAATGTCAACATCAGAGCAGCGGAAATCCAAATACAGCTTATTACAACTTTTCAAAATCTACTGTCTCTAAACAAAAGAAAGCTAAAGTGGAAGATACACCACCAATGCCCAAGCAGTGATCTTCGACAACACAGGGAGAATACTATATATATATATTACGTGGAAGCCTCCTGCTCGTCTCCGGATCATCTACCCGTGCATCACCAGCTAACCTGTCTCTAGTCTGCTCGTGTGAGCACCCAGAGTAATAAGAAGAGACATAAAACTCTGGGTCAGACAAAAAGTCTGGTATGAGCGATAAGCAGCTAAACAGAACAATAACAGGTATACTAAACCATACCTGAACCTGGACCTGTAACCAAAGAGTTAGCACTACATACTGTACAATACTCTAAGGTGCCATCAACATATGGTGTAAAGAAATACGGGGGTGGGGGTGTGCATGTCATAGGGATAGCAAACAATTCAATCATGGCAACCAACCTCACATCTCTCACTCAGTGCATAAAGCATACGATGTATACCGCTTTCAACCACTAGACCCATCGAAGTAGTGACGGAGTTCGGCTTGTACAACTACTGCTACCACCAAGCTTACCCCATGGAGTCATGACTAAACCTTTACAAATGACCCCACTTCATTGGTCTATAGCTCTTTTAGTCGTACCTAGACCACTGTGGCCCTGAATCCGTTCACGTACCCCCTATACATAGTGATCCAAAGTTACAGACATCGACAGCCCCTTAGCACACGTCCCGCAGCAAAGCCCAATCATGAAGTTAACTCGTTGATTCCCATCTGAATCCTTGGTACAAACTTCCCATTTGGACTACCTTTGCATCTCGGGTTATGGTCTTCTTCGGTTCGGTTCGGGTCTCTTCCTCCTATTCGGTTCGGTTCGGGCATCCTCCTCCTATCCGGTTCGGTTCGGGTCTCCTCCTCTATTCGGTTCGGTTCGGATCTCCTCCTCCTATCCGGTTCGGTTCGGGTGTCTCCTCCTATCCGGTTCGGTTCGGATCTCCTCCTTCTATTCGGTTCGGATCGGATCTCCTCCTCCTATCCGGTTCGGTTCGGGTGTCTCCTCCTATCCGGTTCGGATCGGATCTCCTCCTCCTATCCGGTTCGGATCGGGTGTTCTTCCTAACCGGTTCTGAAAATCTGCAACTTTTTCCAGCAAGCTATTTTCGCCGAACGACGGCGTTTTCAACCTTTCTAAACTTCCTATGACATTACAAAACATTCCAAACAGCAGTAACAACATATAGAATCAATCACAAACATTAAAACATCATTTACACGAAATACTTTAGATCAAACATACCCAGAAACCCATGTTTTCCCCTTAATCCTTCTTAACCGTGATTATGCATACAATTAGCAAAACTTATCCAAATTAGCCCAAATTTTTATCAGAGCCATAAAACATCATTATAGAATTTTAGGAATTTTTCCAGAATTTATTAATGTATAAATTCGCTAATCTTCACTAATTACCCATAATTAACAGTAATTAGTGTAAAAGCAAGCTAATCACTCACCTTTGCCACCACTAAAACCCCAAAACTGAAATATTCTCTGATTTGGCGCTGTTCCCAATCTTACACAGCAGCTCTACCTCAGTTCTCGTGCTAATACTCCTTGATTTGATGTTTGCTAAGCCTAATCTTCAATTAGAAAGTGATTAAGATGTGTTTTGAAGAGATTTAGAGGGTGGAGGCCATGGCTAGGTTAAGAGGAATGAATAGTGACGGCTGAAAAATGAGAAAAAAGTATTCTCCAAACCCTAACAGCCCTTTTAAACTCCTAATCCCGAAATTCCCCTTTGGGCCTAGCTGTTAATCACCCTGTTAAGCCCAATTAAGCTGTTTTTCACCATCTGAAACTTGTTTCAGCCATATCTCCCAAACGGTAAGTCCGTTTGGCTAATGTGACCACTCTACGGAAAGAGAAACCATCATCCGG
Organism: Allium sativum; assembly: GCA_030737875.1. Lineage (NCBI taxonomy): Eukaryota > Viridiplantae > Streptophyta > Magnoliopsida > Asparagales > Amaryllidaceae > Allium > Allium sativum. The sequence continues at coordinate 11,842,250 of JASFAX010000035.1, forward strand.
AGCCAATGGAAGTGGTTTCAGGTCAAAATTCCTTTCCAGTCAAAAGTTACGGCCAAAACAGTGATAACTAGGGGTAAAATGGTCATTTAAAAATCGGGAAAAATCATGAACATGGGAAATGACCCCAATAGTCGTCCCCCAAAGTTACATGACCATACGACTTCGTATGTGACAGAAATAAATATTCTACGATTCTATGATGCGTAGAATGCGGGTCGTTACACTATGTCTACTGATTCGCCGGTGATTCAAATAGGTAATCACTAGGAAAGTTCAAAGCCCTTGTGCTACTTTAACCGATGCGATAAATGGTTCGTGAAACTAAGATCGATTGCTCATTCATGTGGGGGATTGTTGGAAAATGAATGAGCAAAGAAAGAGAAAAGTGGGAAGAAGAAGAAATAGGGGTAGCAACATTTAAAGTCCCACATCATAGAAATATTAGCACAATCTCTCCTTATATATTAGAAGCCAAAAAGGCTTATGTAAAATAAAAAAAAGAGAGGGATGATAAAAGGATGTGGACTTGGCCATATTAAATACATTAAAAAGTCAAAGATAAGGGCCTTGGGCCTTGGGGCTCTTGGGGTCTCCTGATTGGATATGGCCGACGTTGCTGATTGGGCTAGTGCACTGACATGAGAATATATTTTTTCTCAGAATTTTAAATGGTGTGTCTGTTCAGTTCAGAATTCGAAAGGAATGTCTGTTAACTGAACGAGTACAACCATTTGAATTCTCAGCATATGCATATTAATAACAGAGCGGTTAAAGGGTCGCAACCTTTCCTATTCTGACGGTTACTGATGCATGCGAACAGGCACTCCTCCTTGCCTATATATACACAGCCCAAAACAAAGACAGAACTCACTTTTTCTGCTGAATTATACCTTCTTCTTCAACGTAATTCTCTGATCTACTTTCTATAACCAACTTCAGTTCGTCGGAGCTCCGTTTGCTGGCACTAAGCTACGGAGTTTGTCCGTTTTATCCTGGGAAACAAATTGCAACTACGTCGATTGGTGTATACGACGGCAATATTGTTTCAAGGAAACAGAAAAGTTCTGGACTCGGACATTATTTAAACAGAATACTTTCTGTTTATCTTTGATTTTATGCACAAATCGGTTACGCTTTCTATGATTATTATAAACATAGTTTGACGTGACAATTGTGACATAATTGACTAACAGTGATTGTTGTTGCTGTCTGTTTGTAATACAGTTGTGTAATTACAAAAGTTCTAACATTCTCGAAACAATATTTTGTTGCAGATGACGAAAAACAGCAGCACTGATTCTGCACCGATTCAGACGGTGAAAACTGCTCAGCCAGCGCCTGTGCTTCCGACAATGGCTCTGTCTCATGGCGAAAGGCCAGAGAAGTTCAATGGAATCAATTTCAAGCGCTGGCAACAGAAAATGTTGTTTTATTTAACAACACTAAGCCTTGCAAGGTTTCTGACTGAAGAGGCTCCTGTGGTAGACGAACTCGAACCTGACGCTACTAAAGTAGAGGCACTTAATATCTGGACAAATTCAGATTTCATGTGCAAAAACTATATTCTGAATGGTCTGGATGATAGCCTCTACAATGTCTATTGTACTTTTGCAACGTCCAAACAACTCTGGTTGGCTCTGGAAAAGAAGTACAAAACTGAAGATGCAGGCATGAAGAAATTCATTGCTGGAAAATTTCTAGACTTCAAAATGGTTGACTCAAAGACGGTGATAAGTCAAGCTCAAGAACTGCAACTTATCATCCGTCAATTAGAAGATGAAAAGATGACTCTTAGCGAGACTTTTCAAGTTGCTGCAACCATTGAGAAATTGACTCCTTCTTGGAAGGACTTTAAAAATTACCTTAAGCACAAGCGTAAGGAAATGACAATGGAAGATCTCATAGTTCGGCTTCGCATTGAGGAAGATAACAGAAATTCTGAGAAAAAGATTTCTCAGAATATTGCTGCCAAAGCAAATGTTGTTGAGTCAGACAAAACTAACAAAAGGAAAAGGGAGAATGCTCCTAAGAAGTCAAAGAAATTTCTGGGTTCTTGCCACAACTGTGGAAAGAAGGGGCACAAAGCAGCCGAATGTCGTGCGCCTAAAAAGAAGAAGTTGGAAGCAAATACGGCTGATGTTTCGAAAGGCATTTCTGATCTTGATTTATGTGCAGTAATATCAGAATGCAACCTTATTGGCAACTCAAAGGAATGGTTTGTAGACACTGGAGCCACTCGACACATATGTGCTAACAAGTGGATGTTTACAACCTATAAAACTGCAACTGATGCTGAACAACTTTTTATGGGAAATTCTTCCACTTCCAAGGTCGAAGGCAAAGGAAAAGTTGTGCTGAAACTGACTTCTGGAAAGGAACTGACTTTAAATGATGTTCTCCATGTTCCAGAAATTCGCAAGAACCTGATTTCAGGATCGTTGCTGAGCAAGCATGGCTTCAAATTGATCTTTGAAGCTGACAAATTTGTTCTTTCCAAGAATGGGATGGTTTATTTAAAGCAAATGTAACCACTATTGTACCACGCACTGAAATGAATGAAAGTGAATCTTCTGCTTATATTGTTGAATCTTCTAACATATGGCATTCTAGATTAGGGCATGTAAACTTTGATACATTGCGAAAATTGATTAATCTAGAATTTATACCAAAATGCAATATAGATTCCAACTATAAATGTCAAGTTTGTGCAGAAGCAAAATTGACAAGAACCTCGTTTCATCATGTTGAACGAGTGACAGAACCTCTAGACTTAATACATACTGATGTATGCGATTTGAAAATGTGTCAAACTAGAGGTGGAAAAAGGTACTTTATTACATTCATTGATGATTGTACCAGATACTGTCATGTGTATCTCCTTAGAAGTAAGGACGAAGCATTCGAAATGTTTAAACAGTATAAGGCAGAAGTTGAGAATCAACTCAACAAGAAAATAAAATCTTTAAGAAGTGATAGAGGAGGAGAATACGAGTCTCCATTTGAGGAATTCTGTGCTGAACATGGAATTATACATCAAACTACAGCCCCGTATTCACCTCAATCCAACGGTATAGCCGAACGGAAAAATAGAACTCTTAAAGAAATGATGAATGCCTTACTAATTAGCTCTGGCTTGCCAGATAACTATTGGGGAGAAGCTATTCTTTCGGAAAATCATATTTTAAATAAAATACCCCGAAAGAAAATATCTAAATCTCCTCATGAACTTTGGAAAAACAGACCACCATCCTACAAATACCTAAAAGTGTGGGGGTGTCTTGCCAAAGTAGAGGTACCAAAACCAAAGAAGGTCAAAATTGGACCAAAAACAATTGATTGTGTATTCATTGGATATGCACAAAACAGTGCTGCATATCGATTTTTGGTACACAAATCTGAAATTGATGATATTCATGAAAATACCATCATTGAGTCGAGAAATGCTAGATTTTTCGAACATGTATTTCCCTTGAAACATGGTACTGAAAATCATGCACCTAAGAGACCAAGGGAAATTGAAGTTCCTTACTCCATTGAGGGCGCTGAACAAAATAACACTCAGCAAAGTAGTGTTGAGCAGCAAGTGGAGGAACCAAGAAAAAGTAAAAGGTCAAGGACTTTAAAAACCTTTGGACCGGACTTCTATACATTTATGTTAGAAGATGATCCATTGACATACAAACAAGCTATGTCTTCCAACGATGCCCCTTATTGGAAGGAGGCAATTAACAATGAAATTGAATCCATTATGTCGAATCATACATGGGAATTGGTTGATTTACCTCAAGGATGTAAGGCCTTAGGTAATAAATGGATATTTAAAAAGAAATTGAAACCTGATGGTTCAATAGACAAGTACAAAGCTCGTCTGGTAGTCCAAGGATTTAGACAAAAGGAAGACCTGGACTATTTCGATACATATTCACCTGTAACGAGGATAACGTCAATTAGAATGCTCATTGCAATTGCATCCGTACATGACTTGGAAATACATCAAATGGATGTTAAAACTGCATTCTTGAATGGTGAACTAGAGGAGGAAATCTATATGAAACAACCTGAAGGATTTCTAAGCTCAGAAAATGAGCATAAAGTTTGCAAACTGGTAAAATCACTTTATGGCCTTAAGCAAGCTCCAAAACAGTGGCATGAGAAGTTTGACAATACTATGTTATCAAATGGATTCACGATAAATGAATCAGATAAATGTGTGTACATAAAACATACACACATTGGATATGTCATTGTTTGTCTTTATGTTGATGACCTATTGATCCTAGGCAACAACAAGGCCATAATAACATCTACAAAGGATATGTTATCCTCTAGATTCGATATGAAAGACCTAGGACTGGCTGATGTAATATTGGGTGTAAAAATTCTGAGAACACCACAGGGATATGCATTATCCCAATCGCATTACATCACCAAAATACTTGAGAAATTCAAGCAATATAATGTAACTATTGCAAAATCACCAGTAGATATGAACCAAAATTGGGTAAAGAACACTGGTGACGGTATTTACCAATTGGAATACTCTCGTATACTAGGAAGTATCATGTATGTTATGAACTGTACTAGGCCTGATATCGCATATGCTGTAAGCAAACTAAGTAGATTTACCAGTAATCCTGGTAAACATCACTGGAAAGCGATAATCAGAGTTCTAGGATATCTAAAGTATACACAGAGTTATGGTCTATACTATACAAACTATCCTTCAATAGTGGAAGGATACAGTGATGCAAATTGGATCACTGGATCAAATGATACAAAGTCTACAAGTGGATACGTGTTCACATTAGGAAATGGAGCAATTTCATGGAAATCATCCAAACAGACTTGTATCGCTAGATCTACGATGGAATCAGAGTTTATTGCACTAGATAAGACTGCAGAAGAAGCAGAATGGATTCGAAGCTTCTTAGAAGACATTCCTAATTGGAGCAAACCTATGCCTCCAATATGTATACATTGTGATAGTCAATCAGCTATTGGAAGAGCTAATAGTACACTATACAATGGTAAATCTAGGCATATTCGTCGTAGACATAAAACGATAAGACAACTTCTCTCTAAAGGGGTTATCACAATAGATTACATTCGATCTAAAGATAACTTAGCGGATCCACTTACAAAAGGCTTGCCAAGAGAGAAAGTTCAAACCTTATCGAAGGGAATGGGGCTAAGGCCTATAGACTAAAGGTTTTTCTGAAATGGAAACCCCACCTAGTTGACTGGAGATCCCAAGATCTAGGTTCAAAGGGACAACGAAGTTTTAGAGAAACTTGATGGCACTGTTATACAAAAACCATTCCTATGATAAGTCAGTGCATTATATGTTGAATAAGGATAAGTATTAGTACTTTTAATGATGTCGGTATTTGAGGAATTAAAGAATACCCTTTACAGAATCACCTACGTAAGTGCGAAGGCGCCGCTTCAAAGAGAATTATGAGGCCAAATTCTCTAAGCACTTATGAGACCAGGCAGGTGTTCAAGGCAAAAACGAACACATACAGAGAACGAAGGGTTATAAGAAACATTTATCGTGTGTTATCTACTTTAGAATTACACAAAAGGCTTACAGTTCAAGGACAGTCTATGTCTACTGATTCGCCGGTGATTCAAATAGGTAATCACTAGGAAAGTTCAAAGCCCTTGTGCTACTTTAACCGATGCGATAAATGGTTCGTGAAACTAAGATCGATTGCTCATTCATGTGGGGGATTGTTGGAAAATGAATGAGCAAAGAAAGAGAAAAGTGGGAAGAAGAAGAAATAGGGGTAGCAACATTTAAAGTCCCACATCATAGAAATATTAGCACAATCTCTCCTTATATATTAGAAGCCAAAAAGGCTTATGTAAAATAAAAAAAAAAGAGGGATGATAAAAGGATGTGGACTTGGCCATATTAAATACATTAAAAAGTCAAAGATAAGGGCCTTGGGCCTTGGGGCTCTTGGGGTCTCCTGATTGGATATGGCCGACGTTGCTGATTGGGCTAGTGCACTGACATGAGAATATATTTTTTCTCAGAATTTTAAATGGTGTGTCTGTTCAGTTCAGAATTCGAAAGGAATGTCTGTTAACTGAACGAGTACAACCATTTGAATTCTCAGCATATGCATATTAATAACAGAGCGGTTAAAGGGTCGCAACCTTTCCTATTCTGACGGTTACTGATGCATGCGAACAGGCACTCCTCCTTGCCTATATATACACAGCCCAAAACAAAGACAGAACTCACTTTTTCTGCTGAATTATACCTTCTTCTTCAACGTAATTCTCTGATCTACTTTCTATAACCAACTTCAGTTCGTCGGAGCTCCGTTTGCTGGCACTAAGCTACGGAGTTTGTCCGTTTTATCCTGGGAAACAAATTGCAACTACGTCGATTGGTGTATACGACGGCAATATTGTTTCAAGGAAACAGAAAAGTTCTGGACTCAGACATTATTTAAACAGAATACTTTCTGTTTATCTTTGATTTTATGCACAAATCGGTTACGCTTTCTATGATTATTATAAACATAGTTTGACGTGACAATTGTGACATAATTGACTAACAGTGATTGTTGTTGCTGTCTGTTTGTAATACAGTTGTGTAATTACAAAAGTTCTAACATTCTTGAAACAATATTTTGTTGCAGATGACGAAAAACAGCAGCACTGATTCTGCACCGATTCAGACGGTGAAAACTGCTCAGCCAGCGCCTGTGCTTCCGACAATGGCTCTGTCTCATGGCGAAAGGCCAGAGAAGTTCAATGGAATCAATTTCAAGCGCTGGCAATAGAAAATGTTGTTTTATTTAACAACACTAAGCCTTGCAAAGTTTCTGACTGAAGAGGCTCCTGTGGTAGACGAACTCGAACCTGACGCTACTAAAGTAGAGGCACTTAATATCTGGACAAATTCAGATTTCATGTGCAAAAACTATATTCTGAATGGTCTGGATGATAGCCTCTACAATGTCTATTGTACTTTTGCAACGTCCAAACAACTCTGGTTGGCTCTGGAAAAGAAGTACAAAACTGAAGATCCAGGCATGAAGAAATTCATTGCTGGAAAATTTCTAGACTTCAAAATGGTTGACTCAAAGACGGTGATAAGTCAAGCTCAAGAACTGCAACTTATCATCCGTCAATTAGAAGATGAAAAGATGACTCTTAGCGAGACTTTTCAAGTTGCTGCAACCATTTAGAAATTGCCTCCTTCTTGGAAGGACTTTAAAAATTACCTTAAGCACAAGCGTAAGGAAATGACAATGGAAGATCTCATAGTTCGGCTTCACATTGAGGAAGATAACAGAAATTCTGAGAAAAAGATTTCTCAGAATATTGCTGCCAAAGCAAATGTTGTTGAGTCAGACAAAACTAACAAAAGGAAAAGGGAGAATGCTCCTAAGAAGTCAAAGAAATTTTTGGGTTCTTGCCACAACTGTGGAAAGAAGGGGCACAAAGCAGCCGAATGTCGTGCGCCTAAAAAGAAGAAGTTGGAAGCAAATACGGCTGATGTTTCGAAAGGCATTTCTGATCTTGATTTATGTGCAGTAATATCAGAATGCAACCTTATTGGCAACTCAAAGGAATGGTTTGTAGACACTGGAGCCACTCGACACATATGTGCTAACAAGTGGATGTTTACAACCTATAAAACTGCAACTGATGCTGAACAACTTTTTATGGGCAATTCTTCCACTTCCAAGGTCGAAGGCAAAGGAAAAGTTGTGCTGAAACTGACTTCTGGAAAGGAACTGACTTTAAATGATGTTCTCCATGTTCCAGAAATTCGCAAGAACCTGATTTCAGGATCGTTGCTGAGCAAGCATGGCTTCAAATTGATCTTTGAAGCTGACAAATTTGTTCTTTCCAAGAATGGGATGGTTTATTTAAAGCAAATGTAACCACTATTGTACCACGCACTGAAATGAATGAAAGTGAATCTTCTGCTTATATTGTTGAATCTTCTAACATATGGCATTCTAGATTAGGGCATGTAAACTTTGATACATTGCGAAAATTGATTAATCTAGAATTTATACCAAAATGCAATATAGATTCCAACTATAAATGTCAAGTTTGTGCAGAAGCAAAATTGACAAGAACCTCGTTTCATCATGTTGAACGAGTGACAGAACCTCTAGACTTAATACATACTGATGTATGCGATTTGAAAATGTGTCAAACTAGAGGTGGAAAAAGGTACTTTATTACATTCATTGATGATTGTACCAGATACTGTCATGTGTATCTCCTTAGAAGTAAGGACGAAGCATTCGAAATGTTTAAACAGTATAAGGCAGAAGTTGAGAATCAACTCAACAAGAAAATAAAATCTTTAAGAAGTGATAGAGGAGGAGAATACGAGTCTCCATTTGAGGAATTCTGTGTTGAACATGGAATTATACATCAAACTACAGCCCCGTATTCACCTCAATCCAACGGTATAGCCGAACGGAAAAATAGAACTCTTAAAGAAATGATGAATGCCTTACTAATTATCTCTGGCTTGCCAGATAACTATTGGGGAGAAGCTATTCTTTCGGCAAATCATATTTTAAATAAAATACCCCGAAAGAAAATATCTAAATCTCCTCATGAACTTTGGAAAAACAAACCACCATCCTACAAATACCTAAAAGTGTGAGGGTGTCTTGCCAAAGTAGAGGTACCAAAACCAAAGAAGGTCAAAATTGGACCAAAAACAATTGATTGTGTATTCATTGGATATGCACAAAACAGTGCTGCATATCGATTTTTGGTACACAAATCTGAAATTGATGATATTCATGAAAATACCATCATTGAGTCGAGAAATGCTAGATTTTTCGAACATGTATTTCCCTTGAAACATGGTACTGAAAATCATGCACCTAAGAGACCAAGGGAAATTGAAGTTCCTTACTCCATTGAGGGCGCTGAACAAAATAACACTCAGCAAAGTAGTGTTGAGCAGCAAGTGGAGGAACCAAGAAAAAGTAAAAGGTCAAGGACTTTAAAAACCTTTGGACCGGACTTCTATACATTTATGTTAGAAGATGATCCATTGACATACAAACAAGCTATGTCTTCCAACGATGCCCCTTATTGGAAGGAGGCAATTAACAATGAAATTGAATCCATTATGTCGAATCATACATGGGAATTGGTTGATTTACCTCAAGGATGTAAGGCCTTAGGTAATAAATGGATATTTAAAAAGAAATTGAAACCTGATGGTTCAATAGACAAGTACAAAGCTCGTCTGGTAGTCCAAGGATTTAGACAAAAGGAAGACCTGGACTATTTCGATACATATTCACCTGTAACGAGGATAACGTCAATTAGAATGCTCATTGCAATTGCATCCGTACATGACTTGGAAATACATCAAATGGATGTTAAAACTGCATTCTTGAATGGTGAACTAGAGGAGGAAATCTATATGAAACAACTTGAAGGATTTCTAAGCTCAGAAAATGAGCATAAAGTTTGCAAACTGGTAAAATCACTTTATGGCCTTAAGCAAGCTCCAAAACAGTGGCATGAGAAGTTTGACAATACTATGTTATCAAATGGATTCACGATAAATGAATCAGATAAATGTGTGTACATAAAACATACACACATTGGATATGTCATTGTTTGTCTTTATGTTGATGACCTATTGATCCTAGGCAACAACAAGGCCATAATAACATCTACAAAGGATATGTTATCCTCTAGATTCGATATGAAAGACCTAGGACTGGCTGATGTAATATTGGGTGTAAAAATTCTGAGAACACCACAGGGATATGCATTATCCCAATCGCATTACATCACCAAAATACTTGAGAAATTCAAGCAATATAATGTAACTATTACAAAATCACCAGTAGATATGAACCAAAATTGGGTAAAGAACACTGGTGACGGTATTTACCAATTGGAATACTCTCGTATACTAGGAAGTATCATGTATGTTATGAACTGTACTAGGCCTGATATCGCATATGCTGTAAGCAAACTAAGTAGATTTACCAGCAATCCTGGTAAACATCACTGGAAAGCGATAATCAGAGTTCTAGGATATCTAAAGTATACACAGAGTTATGGTCTATACTATACAAACTATCCTTCAATAGTGGAAGGATACAGTGATGCAAATTGGATCACTGGATCAAATGATACAAAGTCTACAAGTGGATACGTGTTCACATTAGGAAATGGAGCAATTTCATGGAAATCATCCAAACAGACTTGTATCGCTAGATCTACGATGGAATCAGAGTTTATTGCACTAGATAAGACTGCAGAAGAAGCAGAATGGATTCGAAGCTTCTTAGAAGACATTCCTAATTGGAGCAAACCTATGCCTCCAATATGTATACATTGTGATAGTCAATCAGCTATTGGAAGAGCTAATAGTACACTATACAATGGTAAATCTAGGCATATTCGTCGTAGACATAAAACGATAAGACAACTTCTCTCTAATGGGGTTATCACAATAGATTACATTCGATCTAAAGATAACTTAGCGGATCCACTTACAAAAGGCTTGCCAAGAGGGAAAGTTCAAACCTTATCGAAGGGAATGGGGCTAAGGCCTATAGACTAAAGGTTTTTCTGAAATGGAAACCCCACCTAGTTGACTGGAGATCCCAAGATCTAGGTTCAAAGGGACAACGAAGTTTTAGAGAAACTTGATGGCACTGTTATACAAAAACCATTCCTATGATAAATCAGTGCATTATATGTTGAATAAGGATAAGTATTAGTACTTTTAATGATGTCTGTATTTGAGGAATTAAAGAATACCCTTTACAGAATCACCTACGTAAGTGCGAAGGCGCCGCTTCAAAGAGAATTATGAGGCCAAATTCTCTAAGCATTTATGAGACCAGGCAGGTGTTCAAGGCAAAAACGAACACATACAGAGAACGAAGGGTTATAAGAAACATTTATCGTGTGTTATCTACTTTAGAATTACACAAAAGGCTTACAGTTCAAGGACAGTCTATGTCTACTGATTCGCCGGTGAATCAAATAGGTAATCACTAGGAAAGTTCAAAGCCCTTGTGCTACTTTAACCGATGCGATAAATGGTTCGTGAAACTAAGATCGATTGCTCATTCATGTGGGGGATTGTTGGAAAATGAATGAGCAAAGAAAGAGAAAAGTGGGAAGAAGAAGAAATAGGGGTAGCAACATTTAAAGTCCCACATCATAGAAATATTAGCACAATCTCTCCTTATATATTAGAAGCCAAAAAGGCTTATGTAAAATAAAAAAAAGAGAGGGATGATAAAAGGATGTGGACTTGGCCATATTAAATACATTAAAAAGTCAAAGATAAGGGCCTTGGGCCTTGGGGCTCTTGGGGTCTCCTGATTGGATATGGCCGACGTTGCTGATTGGGCTAGTGCACTGACATGAGAATATATTTTTTCTCAGAATTTTAAATGGTGTGTCTGTTCAGTTCAGAATTCGAAAGGAATGTCTGTTAACTGAACGAGTACAACCATTTGAATTCTCAGCATATGCATATTAATAACAGAGCGGTTAAAGGGTCGCAACCTTTCCTATTCTGACGGTTACTGATGCATGCGAACAGGCACTCCTCCTTGCCTATATATACACAGCCCAAAACAAAGACAGAACTCACTTTTTCTGCTTAATTATACCTTCTTCTTCAACGTAATTCTCTGATCTACTTTCTATAACCAACTTCAGTTCGTCGGAGCTCCGTTTGCTGACACTAAGCTAAGGAGTTGGTCCGTTTTATCCTGGGAAACAAATTGCAACTACGTCGATTGGTGTATACGACGGCAATATTGTTTCAAGGAAACAGAAAAGTTCTGGACTCGGACATTATTTAAACAGAATACTTTCTGTTTATCTTTGATTTTATGCACAAATCGGTTACGCTTTCTATGATTATTATAAACATAGTTTGACGTGACAATTGTGACATAATTGACTAACAGTGATTGTTGTTGCTGTCTGTTTGTAATACAGTTGTGTAATTACAAAAGTTCTAACATTCTTGAAACAATATTTTGTTGCAGATGACGAAAAACAGCAGCACTGATTCTGCACCGATTCAGACGGTGAAAACTGCTCAGCCAGCGCCTGTGCTTCCGACAATGTCTCTGTCTCATGGCGAAAGGCCAGAGAAGTTCAATGGAATCAATTTCAAGCGCTGGCAACAGAAAATGTTGTTTTATTTAACAACACTAAGCCTTGCAAAGTTTCTGACTGAAGAGGCTCCTGTGGTAGATGAACTCGAACCTGACGCTACTAAAGTAGAGGCACTTAATATCTGGACAAATTCAGATTTCATGTGCAAAAACTATATTCTGAATGGTCTGGATGATAGCCTCTACAATGTCTATTGTACTTTTGCAACGTCCAAACAACTCTGGTTGGCTCTGGAAAAGAAGTACAAAACTGAAGATGCAGGCATGAAGAAATTCATTGCTGGAAAATTTCTAGACTTCAAAATGGTTGACTCAAAGACGGTGATAAGTCAAGCTCAAGAACTGCAACTTATCATCCGTCAATTAGAAGATGAAAAGATGACTATTAGCGAGACTTTTCAAGTTGCTGCAACCATTGAGAAATTGCCTCCTTCTTGGAAGGACTTTAAAAATTACCTTAAGCACAAGCGTAAGGAAATGACAATGGAAGATCTCATAGTTCGGCTTCGCATTGAGGAAGATAACAGAAATTCTGAGAAAAAGATTTCTCAGAATATTGCTGCCAAAGCAAATGTTGTTGAGTCAGACAAAACTAACAAAAGGAAAAGGGAGAATGCTCCTAAGAAGTCAAAGAAATTTCTGGGTTCTTGCCACAACTGTGGAAAGAAGGGGCACAAAGCAGCCGAATGTCGTGCGCCTAAAAAGAAGAAGTTGGAAGCAAATACGGCTGATGTTTCGAAAGGCATTTCTGATCTTGATTTATGTGCAGTAATATCAGAATGCAACCTTATTGGCAACTCAAAGGAATGGTTTGTAGACACTGGAGCCACTCGACACATATGTGCTAACAAGTGGGTGTTTACAACCTATAAAACTGCAACTGATGCTGAACAACATATTATGGGCAATTCTTCCACTTCCAAGGTCGAAGGCAAAGGAATAGTTGTGCTGAAACTGACTTCTGGAAAGGAACTGACTTTAAATGATGTTCTCCATGTTCCAGAAATTCACAAGAACCTGATTTCAGGATCGTTGCTGAGCAAGCATGGCTTCAAATTGATCTTTGAAGCTGACAAATTTGTTCTTTCCAAGAATGGGATGGTTTATTTAAAGCAAATGTAACCACTATTGTACCACGCACTGAAATGAATGAAAGTGAATCTTCTGCTTATATTGTTGAATCTTCTAACATATGGCATTCTAGATTAGGGCATGTAAACTTTGAAACATTGCGAAAATTGATTAATCTAGAATTTATACCAAAATGCAATATAGATTCCAACTATAAATGTCAAGTTTGTGCAGAAGCAAAATTGACAAGAACCTCGTTTCATCATGTTGAACGAGTGACAGAACCTCTAGACTTAATACATACTGATGTATGCGATTTGAAAATGTGTCAAACTAGAGGTGGAAAAAGGTACTTTATTACATTCATTGATGATTGTACCAGATACTGTCATGTGTATCTCCTTAGAAGTAAGGACGAAGCATTCGAAATGTTTAAACAGTATAAGGCAGAAGTTGAGAATCAACTCAACAAGAAAATAAAATCTTTAAGAAGTGATAGAGGAGGAGAATACGAGTCTCCATTTGAGGAATTCTGTGCTGAACATGGAATTATACATCAAACTACAGCCCCGTATTCACCTCAATCCAACGGTATAGCCGAACGGAAAAATAGAACTCTTAAAGAAATGATGAATGCCTTACTAATTAGCTCTGGCTTGCCAGATAACTATTGGGGAGAAGCTATTCTTTCGGCAAATCATATTTTAAATAAAATACCCCGAAAGAAAATATCTAAATCTCCTTATGAACTTTGGAAAAACAGACCACCATCCTACAAATACCTAAAAGTGTGGGGGTGTCTTGCCAAAGTAGAGGTACCAAAACCAAAGAAGGTCAAAATTGGACCAAAAACAATTGATTGTGTATTCATTGGATATGCACAAAACAGTGCTGCATATCGATTTTTGGTACACAAATCTGAAATTGATGATATTCATGAAAATACCATCATTGAGTCGAGAAATGCTAGATTTTTCGAACATGTATTTCCCTTGAAACATGGTACTGAAAATCATGCACCTAAGAGACCAAGGGAAATTGAAGTTCCTTACTCCATTGAGGGCGCTGAACAAAATAACACTCAGCAAAGTAGTGTTGAGCAGCAAGTGGAGGAACCAAGAAAAAGTAAAAGGTCAAGGACTTTAAAAACCTTTGGACCGGACTTCTATACATTTATGTTAGAAGATGATCCATTGACATACAAACAAGCTATGTCTTCCAACGATGCCCCTTATTGGAAGGAGGCAATTAACAATGAAATTGAATCCATTATGTCGAATCATACATGGGAATTGGTTGATTTACCTCAAGGATGTAAGGCCTTAGGTAATAAATGGATATTTAAAAAGAAATTGTAACCTGATGGTTCAATAGACAAGTACAAAGCTCGTCTGGTAGTCCAAGGATTTAGATAAAAGGAAGACCTGGACTATTTCGATACATATTCACCTGTAACGAGGATAACGTCAATTAGAATGCTCATTGCAATTGCATCCGTACATGACTTGGAAATACATCAAATGGATGTTAAAACTGCATTCTTGAATGGTGAACTAGAGGAGGAAATCTATATGAAACAACCTGAAGGATTTCTAAGCTCAGAAAATGAGCATAAAGTTTGCAAACTGGTAAAATCACTTTATGGCCTTAAGCAAGCTCCAAAACAGTGGCATGAGAAGTTTGACAATACTATGTTATCAAATGGATTCACGATAAATGAATCAGATAAATGTGTGTACATAAAACATACACACATTGGATATGTCATTGTTTGTCTTTATGTTGATGACCTATTGATCCTAGGCAACAACAAGGCCATAATAACATCTACAAAGGATATGTTATCCTCTAGATTCGATATGAAAGACCTAGGACTGGCTGATGTAATATTGGGTGTAAAAATTCTGAGAACACCACAGGGATATGCATTATCCCAATCGCATTACATCACCAAAATACTTGAGAAATTCAAGCAATATAATGTAACTATTGCAAAATCACCAGTAGATATGAACCAAAATTGGGTAAAGAACACTGGTGACGGTATTTACCAATTGGAATACTCTCGTATACTAGGAAGTATCATGTATGTTATGAACTGTACTAGGCCTGATATCGCATATGCTGTAAGCAAACTAAGTAGATTTACCAGCAATCCTGGTAAACATCACTGGAAAGCGATAATCAGAGTTCTAGGATATCTAAAGTATACACAGAGTTATGGTCTATACTATACAAACTATCCTTCAATAGTGGAAGGATACAGTGATGCAAATTGGATCACTGGATCAAATGATACAAAGTCTACAAGTGGATACGTGTTCACATTAGGAAATGGAGCAATTTCATGGAAATCATCCAAACAGACTTGTATCGCTAGATCTACGATGGAATCAGAGTTTATTGCACTAGATAAGACTGCAGAAGAAGCAGAATGGATTCGAAGCTTCTTAGAAGACATTCCTAATTGGAGCAAACCTATGCCTCCAATATGTATACATTGTGATAGTCAATCAGCTATTGGAAGAGCTAATAGTACACTATACAATGGTAAATCTAGGCATATTCGTCGTAGACATAAAACGATAAGACAACTTCTCTCTAATGGGGTTATCACAATAGATTACATTCGATCTAAAGATAACTTAGCGGATCCACTTACAAAAGGCTTGCCAAGAGAGAAAGTTCAAACCTTATCGAAGGGAATGGGGTTAAGGCCTATAGACTAAAGGTTTTTCTGAAATGGAAACCCCACCTAGTTGACTGGAGATCCCAAGATCTAGGTTCAAAGGGACAACGAAGTTTTAGAGAAACTTGATGGCACTGTTATACAAAAACCATTCCTATGATAAGTCAGTGCATTCTATGTTGAATAAGGATAAGTATTAGTACTTTTAATGATGTCTGTATTTGAGGAATTAAAGAATACCCTTTACAGAATCACCTACGTAAGTGCGAAGGCGCCGCTTCAAAGAGAATTATGAGGCCAAATTCTCTAAGCACTTATGAGACCAGGCAGGTGTTCAAGGCAAAAACGAACACATACAGAGAACGAAGGGTTATAAGAAACATTTATCGTGTGTTATCTACTTTAGAATTACACAAAAGGCTTACAGTTCAAGGACAGTCTATGTCTACTGATTCGCCGGTGATTCAAATAGGTAATCACTAGGAAAGTTCAAAGCCCTTGTGCTACTTTAACCGATGCGATAAATGGTTCGTGAAACTAAGATCGATTGCTCATTCATGTGGGGGATTGTTGGAAAATGAATGAGCAAAGAAAGAGAAAAGTGGGAAGAAGAAGAAATAGGGGTAGCAACATTTAAAGTCCCACATCATAGAAATATTAGCACAATCTCTCCTTATATATTAGAAGCCAAAAAGGCTTATGTAAAATAAAAAAAAGAGAGGGATGATAAAAGGATGTGGACTTGGCCCTATTAAATACATTAAAAAGTCAAAGATAAGGGCCTTGGGCCTTGGGGCTCTTGGGGTCTCCTGATTGGATATGGCCGACGTTGCTGATTGGGCTAGTGCACTGACATGAGAATATATTTTTTCTCAGAATTTTAAATGGTGTGTCTGTTCAGTTCAGAATTCGAAAGGAATGTCTGTTAACTGAACGAGTACAACCATTTGAATTCTCAGCATATGCATATTAATAACAGAGCGGTTAAAGGGTCGCAACCTTTCCTATTCTGACGGTTACTGATGCATGCGAACAGGCACTCCTCCTTGCCTATATATACACAGCCCAAAACAAAGACAGAACTCACTTTTTCTGCTGAATTATACCTTCTTCTTCAACGTAATTCTCTGATCTACTTTCTATAACCAACTTCAGTTCGTCGGAGCTCCGTTTGCTGGCACTAAGCTACGGAGTTGGTCCGTTTTATCCTGGGAAACAAATTGCAACTACGTCGATTGGTGTATACGACGGCAATATTGTTTCAAGGAAACAGAAAAGTTCTGGACTCGGACATTATTTAAACAGAATACTTTCTGTTTATCTTTGATTTTATGCACAAATCGGTTACGCTTTCTATGATTATTATAAACATAGTTTGACGTGACAATTGTGACATAATTGACTAACAGTGATTGTTGTTGCTGTCTGTTTGTAATACAGTTGTGTAATTACAAAAGTTCTAACATTCTTGAAACAATATTTTGTTGCAGATGACGAAAAACAGCAGCACTGATTCTGCACCGATTCAGACGGTGAAAACTGCTCAGCCAGCGCCTGTGCTTCCGACAATGGCTCTGTCTCATGGCGAAAGGCCAGAGAAGTTCAATGGAATCAATTTCAAGCGCTGGCAACAGAAAATGTTGTTTTATTTAACAACACTAAGCCTTGCAAAGTTTCTGACTGAAGAGGCTCCTGTGGTAGACGAACTCGAACCTGACGCTACTAAAGTAGAGGCACTTAATATCTGGACAAATTCAGATTTCATGTGCAAAAACTATATTCTGAATGGTCTGGATGATAGCCTCTACAATGTCTATTGTACTTTTGCAACGTCCAAACAACTCTGGTTGGCTCTGGAAAAGAAGTACAAAACTGAAGATCCAGGCATGAAGAAATTCATTGCTGGAAAATTTCTAGACTTCAAAATGGTTGACTCAAAGACGGTGATAAGTCAAGCTCAAGAACTGCAACTTATCATCCGTCAATTAGAAGATGAAAAGATGACTCTTAGCGAGACTTTTCAAGTTGCTGCAACCATTGAGAAATTGCCTCCTTCTTGGAAGGACTTTAAAAATTACCTTAAGCACAAGCGTAAGGAAATGACAATGGAAGATCTCATAGTTCGGCTTCGCATTGAGGAAGATAACAGAAATTCTGAGAAAAAGATTTCTCAGAATATTGCTGCCAAAGCAAATGTTGTTGAGTCAGACAAAACTAACAAAAGGAAAAGGGAGAATGCTCCTAAGAAGTCAAAGAAATTTCTGGGTTCTTGCCACAATTGTGGAAAGAAGGGGCACAAAGCAGCCGAATGTCGTGCGCCTAAAAAGAAGAAGTTGGAAGCAAATACGGCTGATGTTTCGAAAGGCATTTCTGATCTTGATTTATGTGCAGTAATATCAGAATGCAACCTTATTGGCAACTCAAAGGAATGGTTTGTAGACACTGGAGCCACTCGACACATATGTGCTAACAAGTGGATGTTTACAACCTATAAAACTGCAACTGATGCTGAACAACTTTTTATGGGCAATTCTTCCACTTCCAAGGTCGAAGGCAAAGGAAAAGTTGTGCGGAAACTGACTTCTGGAAAGGAACTGACTTTAAATGATGTTCTCCATGTTCCAGAAATTCGCAAGAACCTGATTTCAGGATCGTTGCTGAGCAAGCATGGCTTCAAATTGATCTTTGAAGCTGACAAATTTGTTCTTTCCAAGAATGGGATGGTTTATTTAAAGCAAATGTAACCACTATTGTACCACGCACTGAAATGAATGAAAGTGAATCTTCTGCTTATATTGTTGAATCTTCTAACATATGGCATTCTAGATTAGGGCATGTAAACTTTGATACATTGCGAAAATTGATTAATCTAGAATTTATACCAAAATGCAATATAGATTCCAACTATAAATGTCAAGTTTGTGCAGAAGCAAAATTGACAAGAACCTCGTTTCATCATGTTGAACGAGTGACAGAACCTCTAGACTTAATACATACTGATGTATGCGATTTGAAAATGTGTCAAACTAGAGGTGGAAAAAGGTACTTTATTACATTCATTGATGATTGTACCAGATACTGTCATGTGTATCTCCTTAGAAGTAAGGACGAAGCATTCGAAATGTTTAAACAATATAAGGTAGAAGTTGAGAATCAACTCAACAAGAAAATAAAATCTTTAAGAAGTGATAGAGGACGAGAATACGAGTCTCCATTTGAGGAATTCTGTGCTGAACATGGAATTATACATCAAACTACAGCCCCGTATTCACCTCAATCCAACGGTATAGCCGAACGGAAAAATAGAACTCTTAAAGAAATGATGAATGCCTTACTAATTAGCTCTGGCTTGCCAGATAACTATTGGGGAGAAGCTATTCTTTCGGCAAATCATATTTTAAATAAAATACCCCGAAAGAAAATATCTAAATCTCCTCATGAACTTTGGAAAAACAGACCACCATCCTACAAATACCTAAAAGTGTGGGGGTGTCTTGCCAAAGTAGAGGTACCAAAACCAAAGAAGGTCAAAATTGGACCAAAAACAATTGATTGTGTATTCATTGGATATGCACAAAACAGTGCTGCATATCGATTTTTGGTACACAAATCTGAAATTGATGATATTCATGAAAATACCATCATTGAGTCGAGAAATGCTAGATTTTTCGAACATGTATTTCCCTTGAAACATGGTACTGAAAATCATGCACCTAAGAGACCAAGGGAAATTGAAGTTCCTTACTCCATTGAGGGCGCTGAACAAAATAACACTCAGCAAAGTAGTGTTGAGCAGCAAGTGGAGGATCCAAGAAAAAGTAAAAGGTCAAGGACTTTAAAAACCTTTGGACCGGACTTCTATACATTTATGTTAGAAGATGATCCATTGACATACAAACAAGCTATGTCTTCCAACGATTCCCCTTATTGGAAGGAGGCATTTAACAATGAAATTGAATCCATTATGTCGAATCATACATGGGAATTGGTTGATTTACCTCAAGGATGTAAGGCCTTAGGTAATAAATGGATATTTAAAAAGAAATTGAAACCTGATGGTTCAATAGACAAGTACAAAGCTCGTCTGGTAGTCCAAGGATTTAGACAAAAGGAAGACCTGGACTATTTCGATACATATTCACCTGTAACGAGGATAACGTCAATTAGAATGCTCATTGCAATTGCATCCGTACATGACTTGGAAATACATCAAATGGATGTTAAAACTGCATTCTTGAATGGTGAACTAGAGGAGGAAATCTATATGAAACAACCTGAAGGATTTCTAAGCTCAGAAAATGAGCATAAAGTTTGCAAACTGGTAAAATCACTTTATGGCCTTAAGCAAGCTCCAAAACAGTGGCATGAGAAGTTTGACAATACTATGTTATCAAATGGATTCACGATAAATGAATCAGATAAATGTGTGTACATAAAACATACACACATTGGATATGTCATTGTTTGTCTTTATGTTGATGACCTATTGATCCTAGGCAACAACAAGGCCATAATAACATCTACAAAGGGTATGTTATCCTCTAGATTCGATATGAAAGACCTAGGACTGGCTGATGTAATATTGGGTGTAAAAATTCTGAGAACACCACAGGGATATGCATTATCCCAATCGCATTACATCACCAAAATACTTGAGAAATTCAAGCAATATAATGTAACTATTGCAAAATCACCGGTAGATATGAACCAAAATTGGGTAAAGAACACTGGTGACGGTATTTACCAATTGGAATACTCTCGTATACTAGGAAGTATCATGTATGTTATGAACTGTACTAGGCCTGATATCGCATATGCTGTAAGCAAACTAAGTAGATTTACCAGCAATCCTGGTAAACATCACTGGAAAGCGATAATCAGAGTTCTAGGATATCTAAAGTATACACAGAGTTATGGTCTATACTATACAAACTATCCTTCAATAGTGGAAGGATACAGTGATGCAAATTGGATCACTGGATCAAATGATACAAAGTCTACAAGTGGATACGTGTTCACATTAGGAAATGGAGCAATTTCATGGAAATCATCCAAACAGACTTGTATCGCTAGATCTACGATGGAATCAGAGTTTATTGCACTAGATAAGACTGCAGAAGAAGCAGAATGGATTCGAAGCTTCTTAGAAGACATTCCTAATTGGAGCAAACCTATGCCTCCAATATGTATACATTGTGATAGTCAATCAGCTATTGGAAGAGCTAATAGTACACTATACAATGGTAAATCTAGGCATATTCGCCGTAGACATAAAACGATAAGACAACTTCTCTCTAATGGGGTTATCACAATAGATTACATTCGATCTAAAGATAACTTAGCGGATCCACTTACAAAAGGCTTGCCAAGAGAGAAAGTTCAAACCTTATCGAAGGGAATGGGGCTAAGGCCTATAGACTAAAGGTTTTTCTGAAATGGAAACCCCACCTAGTTGACTGGAGATCCCAAGATCTAGGTTCAAAGGGACAACGAAGTTTTAGAGAAACTTGATGGCACTGTTATACAAAAACCATTCCTATGATAAGTCAGTGCATTATATGTTGAATAAGGATAAGTATTAGTACTTTTAATGATGTCTGTATTTGAGGAATTAAAGAATACCCTTTACAGAATCACCTACGTAAGTGCGAAGGCGCCGCTTCAAAGAGAATTATGAGGCCAAATTCTCTAAGCACTTATGAGACCAGGCAGGTGTTCAAGGCAAAAACGAACACATACAGAGAACGAAGGGTTATAAGAAACATTTATCGTGTGTTATCTACTTTAGAATTACACAAAAGGCTTACAGTTCAAGGACAGTCTATGTCTACTGATTCGCCGGTGATTCAAATAGGTAATCACTAGGAAAGTTCAAAGCCCTTGTGCTACTTTAACCGATGCGATAAATGGTTCGTGAAACTAAGATTGATTGCTCATTCATGTGGGGGACTGTTGGAAAATGAATGAGCAAAGAAAGAGAAAAGTGGGAAGAAGAAGAAATAGGGGTAGCAACATTTAAAGTCCCACATCATAGAAATATTAGCACAATCTCTCCTTATATATTAGAAGCCAAAAAGGCTTATGTAAAATAAAAAAAAGAGAGGGATGATAAAAGGATGTGGACTTGGCCATATTAAATACATTAAAAAGTCAAAGATAAGGGCCTTGGGCCTTGGGGCTCTTGGGGTCTCCTGATTGGATAGGGCCGACGTTGCTGATTGGGCTAGTGCACTGACATGAGAATATATTTTTTCTCAGAATTTTAAATGGTGTGTCTGTTCAGTTCAGAATTCGAAAGGAATGTCTGTTAACTGAACGAGTACAACCGTTTGAATTCTCAGCATATGCATATTAATAACAGAGCGGTTAAAGGGTCACAACCTTTCCTATTCTGACGGTTACTGATGCATGCGAACAGGCACTCCTCCTTGCCTATATATACACAGCCCAAAACAAAGACAGAACTCACTTTTTCTGCTGAATTATACCTTCTTCTTCAACGTAATTCTCTGATCTACTTTCTATAACCAACTTCAGTTCGTCGGAGCTCCGTTTGCTGGCACTAAGCTACGGAGTTGGTCCGTTTTATCCTGGGAAACAAATTGCAACTACGTCGATTGGTGTATACGACGGCAATATTGTTTCAAGGAAACAGAAAAGTTCTGGACTCGGACATTATTTAAACAGAATACTTTCTGTTTATCTTTGATTTTATGCACAAATCGGTTACGCTTTCTATGATTATTATAAACATAGTTTGACGTGACAATTGTGACATAATTGACTAACAGTGATTGTTGTTGCTGTCTGTTTGTAATACAGTTGTGTAATTACAAAAGTTCTAACATTCTTGAAACAATATTTTGTTGCAGATGACGAAAAACAGCAGCACTGATTCTGCACCGATTCAGACGGTGAAAACTGCTCAGCCAGCGCCTGTGCTTCCGACAATGGCTCTGTCTCATGGCGAAAGGCCAGAGAAGTTCAATGGAATCAATTTCAAGCGCTGGCAACAGAAAATGTTGTTTTATTTAACAACACTAAGCCTTGCAAAGTTTCTGACTGAAGAGGCTCCTGTGGTAGACGAACTCGAACCTGACGCTACTAAAGTAGAGGCACTTAATATCTGGACAAATTCAGATTTCATGTGCAAAAATTATATTCTGAATGGTCTGGATGATAGCCTCTACAATGTCTATTGTACTTTTGCAACGTCCAAACAACTCTGGTTGGCTCTGGAAAAGAAGTACAAAACTGAAGATGCAGGCATGAAGAAATTCATTGCTGGAAAATTTCTAGACTTCAAAATGGTTGACTCAAAGACGGTGATAAGTCAAGCTCAAGAACTGCAACTTATCATCCGTCAATTAGAAGATGAAAAGATGACTCTTAGCGAGATTTTCAAGTTGCTGCAACCATTGAGAAATTGCCTCCTTCTTGGAAGGACTTTAAAAATTACCTTAAGCACAAGCGTAAGGAAATGACAATGGAAGATCTCATAGTTCGGCTTCGCATTGAGGAAGATAACAGAAATTCTGAGAAAAAGATTTCTCAGAATATTGCTGCCAAAGCAAATGTTGTTGAGTCAGACAAAACTAACAAAAGGAAAAGGGAGAATGCTCCTAAGAAGTCAAAGAAATTTCTGGGTTCTTACCACAACCGTGGAAAGAAGGGGCACAAAGCAGCCGAATGTCGTGCGCCTAAAAAGAAGAAGTTGGAAGCAAATACGGCTGATGTTTCGAAAGGCATTTCTGATCTTGATCTATGTGCAGTAATATCAGAATGCAACCTTATTGGCAACTCAAAGGAATGGTTTGTAGACACTGGAGCCACTCGACACATATGTGCTAACAAGTGGATGTTTACAACCTATAAAACTGCAACTGATGCTGAACAACTTTTTATGGGCAATTCTTCCACTTCCAAGGTCGAAGGCAAAGGAAAAGTTGTGCTGAAACTGACTTCTGGAAAGGAACTGACTTTAAATGATGTTCTCCATGTTCCAGAAATTCGCAAGAACCTGATTTCAGGATCGTTGCTGAGCAAGCATGGCTTCAAATTGATCTTTGAAGCTGACAAATTTGTTCTTTCCAAGAATGGGATGGTTTATTTAAAGCAAATGTAACCACTATTGTACCACGCACTGAAATGAATGAAAGTGAATCTTCTGCTTATATTGTTGAATCTTCTAACATATGGCATTCTAGATTAGGGCATGTAAACTTTGATACATTGCGAAAATTGATTAATCTAGAATTTATACCAAAATGCAATATAGATTCCAACTATAAATGTCAAGTTTGTGCAGAAGCAAAATTGACAAGAACCTCGTTTCATCATGTTGAACGAGTGACAGAACCTCTAGACTTAATACATACTGATGTATGCGATTTGAAAATGTGTCAAACTAGAGGTGGAAAAAGGTACTTTATTACATTCATTGATGATTGTACCAGATACTATCATGTGTATCTCCTTAGAAGTAAGGACGAAGCATTCGAAATGTTTAAACAGTATAAGGCAGAAGTTGAGAATCAACTCAACAAGAAAATAAAATCTTTAAGAAGTGATAGAGGAGGAGAATACGAGTCTCCATTTGAGGAATTCTGTGCTGAACATGGAATTATACATCAAACTACAGCCCCGTATTCACCTCAATCCAACGGTATAGCCGAACGGAAAAATAGAACTCTTAAAGAAATGATGAATGCCTTACTAATTAGCTCTGGCTTGCCAGATAACTATTGGGGAGAAGCTATTCTTTCGGCAAATCATATTTTAAATAAAATACCCCGAAAGAAAATATCTAAATCTCCTCATGAACTTTGGAAAAACAGACCACCATCCTACAAATACCTAAAAGTGTGGGGGTGTCTTGCCAAAGTAGAGGTACCAAAACCAAAGAAGGTCAAAATTGGACCAAAAACAATTGATTGTGTATTCATTGGATATGCACAAAACAGTGCTGCATATCGATTTTTGGTACGCAAATCTGAAATTGATGATATTCATGAAAATACCATCATTGAGTCGAGAAATGCTAGATTTTTCGAACATGTATTTCCCTTGAAACATGGTACTGAAAATCATGCACCTAAGAGACCAAGGGAAATTGAAGTTCCTTACTCCATTGAGGGCGCTGAACAAAATAACACTCAGCAAAGTAGTGTTGAGCAGCAAGTGGAGGAACCAAGAAAAAGTAAAAGGTCAAGGACTTTAAAAACCTTTGGACCGGACTTCTATACATTTATGTTAGAAGATGATCCATTGACATACAAACAAGCTATGTCTTCCAACGATGCCCCTTATTGGAAGGAGGCAATTAACAATGAAATTGAATCCATTATGTCGAATCATACATGGGAATTGGTTGATTTACCTCAAGGATGTAAGGCCTTAGGTAATAAATGGATATTTAAAAAGAAATTGAAACCTGATGGTTCAATAGACAAGTACAAAGCTCGTCTGGTAGTCCAAGGATTTAGACAAAAGGAAGACCTGGACTATTTCGATACATATTCACCTGTAACGAGGATAACGTCAATTAGAATGCTCATTGCAATTGCATCCGTACATGACTTGGAAATACATCAAATGGATGTTAAAACTGCATTCTTGAATGGTGAACTAGAGGAGGAAATCTATATGAAACAACCTGAAGGATTTCTAAGCTCAGAAAATGAGCATAAAGTTTGCAAACTGGTAAAATCACTTTATGGCC
This sequence comes from Allium sativum, assembly GCA_030737875.1. Classification (NCBI taxonomy): domain Eukaryota; kingdom Viridiplantae; phylum Streptophyta; class Magnoliopsida; order Asparagales; family Amaryllidaceae; genus Allium; species Allium sativum. The sequence goes on from JASFAX010000035.1 coordinate 11,867,901, forward strand.
TTAAGCAAGCTCCAAAACAGTGGCATGAGAAGTTTGACAATACTATGTTATCAAATGGATTCACGATAAATGAATCAGATAAATGTGTGTACATAAAACATACACACATTGGATATGTCATTGTTTGTCTTTATGTTGATGACCTATTGATCATAGGCAACAACAAGGCCATAATAACATCTACAAAGGATATGTTATCCTCTAGATTCGATATGAAAGACCTAGGACTGGCTGATGTAATATTAGGTGTAAAAATTCTGAGAACACCACAGGGATATGCATTATCCCAATCGCATTACATCACCAAAATACTTGAGAAATTCAAGCAATATAATGTAACTATTGCAAAATCACCAGTAGATATGAACCAAAATTGGGTAAAGAACACTGGTGACGGTATTTACCAATTGGAATACTCTCGTATACTAGGAAGTATCATGTATGTTATGAACTGTACTAGGCCTGATATCGCATATGCTGTAAGCAAACTAAGTAGATTTACCAGCAATCCTGGTAAACATCACTGGAAAGCGATAATCAGAGTTCTAGGATATCTAAAGTATACACAGAGTTATGGTCTATACTATACAAACTATCCTTCAATAGTGGAAGGATACAGTGATGCAAATTGGATCACTGGATCAAATGATACAAAGTCTACAAGTGGATACGTGTTCACATTAGGAAATGGAGCAATTTCATGGAAATCATCCAAACAGACTTGTATCGCTAGATCTACGATGGAATCAGAGTTTATTGTACTAGATAAGACTGCAGAAGAAGCAGAATGGATTCGAAGCTTCTTAGAAGACATTCCTAATTGGAGCAAACCTATGCCTCCAATATGTATACATTGTGATAGTCAATCAGCTATTGGAAGAGCTAATAGTACACTATACAATGGTAAATCTAGGCATATTCGTCGTAGACATAAAACGATAAGACAACTTCTCTCTAATGGGGTTATCACAATAGATTACATTCGATCTAAAGATAACTTAGCGGATCCACTTACAAAAGGCTTGCCAAGAGAGAAAGTTCAAACCTTATCGAAGGGAATGGGGCTAAGGCCTATAGACTAAAGGTTTTTCTGAAATGGAAACCCCACCTAGTTGACTGGAGATCCCAAGATCTAGGTTCAAAGGGACAACGAAGTTTTAGAGAAACTTGATGGCACTGTTATACAAAAACCATTCCTATGATAAGTCAGTGCATTATATGTTGAATAAGGATAAGTATTAGTACTTTTAATGATGTCTGTATTTGAGGAATTAAAGAATACCCTTTACAGAATCACCTACGTAAGTGCGAAGGTGCCGCTTCAAAGAGAATTATGAGGCCAAATTCTCTAAGCACTTATGAGACCAGGCAGGTGTTCAAGGCAAAAACGAACACATACAGAGAACGAAGGGTTATAAGAAACATTTATCGTGTGTTATCTACTTTAGAATTACACAAAAGGCTTACAGTTCAAGGACAGTCTATGTCTACTGATTCGCCGGTGATTCAAATAGGTAATCACTAGGAAAGTTCAAAGCCCTTGTGCTACTTTAACCGATGCGATAAATGGTTCGTGAAACTAAGATCGATTGCTCATTCATGTGGGGGATTGTTGGAAAATGAATGAGCAAAGAAAGAGAAAAGTGGGAAGAAGAAGAAATAGGGGTAGCAACATTTAAAGTCCCACATCATAGAAATATTAGCACAATCTCTCCTTATATATTAGAAGCCAAAAAGGCTTATGTAAAATAAAAAAAAGAGAGGGATGATAAAAGGATGTGGACTTGGCCATATTAAATACATTAAAAAGTCAAAGATAAGGGCCTTGGGCCTTGGGGCTCTTGGGGTCTCCTGATTGGATATGGCCGACGTTGCTGATTGGGCTAGTGCACTGACATGAGAATATATTTTTTCTCAGAATTTTAAATGGTGTGTCTGTTCAGTTCAGAATTCGAAAGGAATGTCTGTTAACTGAATGAGTACAACCATTTGAATTCTCAGCATATGCATATTAATAACAGAGCGGTTAAAGGGTCGCAACCTTTCCTATTCTGACGGTTACTGATGCATGCGAACAGGCACTCCTCCTTGCCTATATATACACAGCCCAAAACAAAGACAGAACTCACTTTTTCTGCTGAATTATACCTTCTTCTTCAACGTAATTCTCTGATCTACTTTCTATAACCAACTTCAGTTCGTCGGAGCTCCGTTTGCTGGCACTAAGCTACGGAGTTGGTCCGTTTTATCCTGGGAAACAAATTGCAACTACGTCGATTGGTGTATACGACGGCAATATTGTTTCAAGGAAATAGAAAAGTTCTGGACTCGGACATTATTTAAACAGAATACTTTCTGTTTATCTTTGATTTTATGCACAAATCGGTTACGCTTTCTATGATTATTATAAACATAGTTTGACGTGACAATTGTGACATAATTGACTAACAGTGATTGTTGTTGCTGTCTGTTTGTAATACAGTTGTGTAATTACAAAAGTTCTAACATTCTTGAAACAATATTTTGTTGCAGATGACGAAAAACAGCAGCACTGATTCTGCACCGATTCAGACGGTGAAAACTGCTCAGCCAGCGCCTGTGCTTCCGACAATGGCTCTGTCTCATGGCGAAAGGCCAGAGAAGTTCAATGGAATCAATTTCAAGCGCTGGCAACAGAAAATGTTGTTTTATTTAACAAAACTAAGCCTTGCAAAGTTTCTGACTGAAGAGGCTCCTGTGGTAGACGAACTCGAACCTGACGCTACTAAAGTAGAGGCACTTAATATCTGGACAAATTCAGATTTCATGTGCAAAAACTATATTCTGAATGGTCTGGATGATAGCCTCTACAATGTCTATTGTACTTTTGCAACGTCCAAACAACTCTGGTTGGCTCTGGAAAAGAAGTACAAAACTGAAGATGCAGGCATGAAGAAATTCATTGCTGGAAAATTTCTAGACTTCAAAATGGTTGACTCAAAGACGGTGATAAGTCAAGCTCAAGAACTGCAACTTATCATCCGTCAATTAGAAGATGAAAAGATGACTCTTAGCGAGACTTTTCAAGTTGCTGCAACCATTGAGAAATTGCCTCCTTCTTGGAAGGACTTTAAAAATTACCTTAAGCACAAGCGTAAGGAAATGACAATGGAAGATCTCATAGTTCGGCTTCGCATTGAGGAAGATAACAGAAATTCTGAGAAAAAGATTTCTCAGAATATTGCTGCCAAAGCAAATGTTGTTGAGTCAGACAAAACTAACAAAAGGAAAAGGGAGAATGCTCCTAAGAAGTCAAAGAAATTTCTGGGTTCTTGCCACAACTGTGGAAAGAAGGGGCACAAAGCAGCCGAATGTCGTGCGCCTAAAAAGAAGAAGTTGGAAGCAAATACGGCTGATGTTTCGAAAGGCATTTCTGATCTTGATTTATGTGCAGTAATATCAGAATGCAACCTTATTGGCAACTCAAAGGAATGGTTTGTAGACACTGGAGCCACTCGACACATATGTGCTAACAAGTGGATGTTTACAACCTATAAAACTGCAACTGATGCTGAACAACTTTTTATGGGCAATTCTTCCACTTCCAAGGTCGAAGGCAAAGGAAAAGTTGTGCTGAAACTGACTTCTGGAAAGGAACTAACTTTAAATGATGTTCTCCATGTTCCAGAAATTCGCAAGAACCTGATTTCAGGATCGTTGCTGAGCAAGCATGGCTTCAAATTGATCTTTGAAGCTGACAAATTTGTTCTTTCCAAGAATGGGATGGTTTATTTAAAGCAAATGTAACCACTATTGTACCACGCACTGAAATGAATGAAAGTGAATCTTCTGCTTATATTGTTGAATCTTCTAACATATGGCATTCTAGATTAGGGCATGTAAACTTTGATACATTGCGAAAATTGATTAATCTAGAATTTATACCAAAATGCAATATAGATTCCAACTATAAATGTCAAGTTTGTGCAGAAGCAAAATTGACAAGAACCTCGTTTCATCATGTTGAACGAGTGACAGAACCTCTAGACTTAATACATACTGATGTATGCGATTTGAAAATGTGTCAAACTAGAGGTGGAAAAAGGTACTTTTTTACATTCATTGATGATTGTACCAGATACTGTCATGTGTATCTCCTTAGAAGTAAGGACGAAGCATTCGAAATGTTTAAACAGTATAAGGCAGAAGTTGATAATCAACTCAACAAGAAAATAAAATCTTTAAGAAGTGATAGAGGAGGAGAATATGAGTCTCCATTTGAGGAATTCTGTGCTGAACATGGAATTATACATCAAACTACAGCCCCGTATTCACCTCAATCCAACGGTATAGCCGAACGGAAAAATAGAACTCTTAAAGAAATGATGAATGCCTTACTAATTAGCTCTGGCTTGCCAGATAACTATTGGGGAGAAGCTATTCTTTCGGCAAATCATATTTTAAATAAAATACCCCGAAAGAAAATATCTAAATCTCCTCATGAACTTTGGAAAAACAGACCACCATCCTACAAATACCTAAAAGTGTGGGGGTGTCTTGCCAAAGTAGAGGTACCAAAACCAAAGAAGGTCAAAATTGGACCAAAAACAATTGATTGTGTATTCATTGGATATGCACAAAACAGTGCTGCATATCGATTTTTGGTACACAAATCTGAAATTGATGATATTCATGAAAATATCATCATTGAGTCGAGAAATGCTAGATTTTTCGAACATGTATTTCCCTTGAAACATGGTACTGAAAATCATGCACCTAAGAGACCAAGGGAAATTGAAGTTCCTTACTCCATTGAGGGCGCTGAACAAAATAACACTCAGCAAAGTAGTGTTGAGCAGCAAGTGGAGGAACCAAGAAAAAGTAAAAGGTCAAGGACTTTAAAAACCTTTGGACCGGACTTCTATACATTTATGTTAGAAGATGATCCATTGACATACAAACAAGCTATGTCTTCCAACGATGCCCCTTATTGGAAGGAGGCAATTAACAATGAAATTGAATCCATTATGTCGAATCATACATGGGAATTGGTTGATTTACCTCAAGGATGTAAGGCCTTAGGTAATAAATGGATATTTAAAAAGAAATTGAAACCTGATGGTTCAATAGACAAGTACAAAGCTCGTCTGGTAGTCCAAGGATTTAGACAAAAGGAAGACCTGGACTATTTCGATACATATTCACCTGTAACGAGGATAACGTCAATTAGAATGCTCATTGCAATTGCATCCGTACATGACTTGGAAATACATCAAATGGATGTTAAAACTGCATTCTTGAATGGTGAACTAGAGGAGGAAATCTATATGAAACAACCTAAAGGATTTCTAAGCTCAGAAAATGAGCATAAAGTTTGCAAACTGGTAAAATCACTTTATGGCCTTAAGCAAGCTCCAAAACAGTGGCATGAGAAGTTTGACAATACTATGTTATCAAATGGATTCACGATAAATGAATCAGATAAATGTGTGTACATAAAACATACACACATTGGATATGTCATTGTTTGTCTTTATGTTGATGACCTATTGATCCTAGGCAACAACAAGGCCATAATAACATCTACAAAGGATATGTTATCCTCTAGATTCGATATGAAAGACCTAGGACTGGCTGATGTAATATTGGGTGTAAAAATTCTGAGAACACCACAGGGATATGCATTATCCCAATCGCATTACATCACCAAAATACTTGAGAAATTCAAGCAATATAATGTAACTATTGCAAAATCACCAGTAGATATGAACCAAAATTGGGTAAAGAACACTGGTGACGGTATTTACCAATTGGAATACTCTCGTATACTAGGAAGTATCATGTATGTTATGAACTGTACTAGGCCTGATATCGCATATGCTGTAAGCAAACTAAGTAGATTTACCAGCAATCCTGGTAAACATCACTGGAAAGCGATAATCAGAGTTCTAGGATATCTAAAGTATACACAGAGTTATGGTCTATACTATACAAACTATCCTTCAATAGTGGAAGGATACAGTGATGCAAATTGGATCATTGGATCAAATGATACAAAGTCTACAAGTGGATACGTGTTCACATTAGGAAATGGAGCAATTTCATGGAAATCATCCAAACAGACTTGTATCGCTAGATCTACGATGGAATCAGAGTTTATTGCACTAGATAAGACTGCAGAAGAAGCAGAATGGATTTGAAGCTTCTTAGAAGACATTCCTAATTGGAGCAAACCTATGCCTCCAATATGTATACATTGTGATAGTTAATCAGCTATTGGAAGAGCTAATAGTACACTATACAATGGTAAATCTAGGCATATTCGTCGTAGACATAAAACGATAAGACAACTTCTCTCTAATGGGGTTATCACAATAGATTACATTCGATCTAAAGATAACTTAGCGGATCCACTTACAAAAGGCTTGCCAAGAGAGAAAGTTCAAACCTTATCGAAGGGAATGGGGCTAAGGCCTATAGACTAAAGGTTTTTCTGAAATGGAAACCCCACCTAGTTGACTGGAGATCCCAAGATCTAGGTTCAAAGGGACAACGAAGTTTTAGAGAAACTTGATGGCACTGTTATACAAAAACCATTCCTATGATAAGTCAGTGCATTATATGTTGAATAAGGATAAGTATTAGTACTTTTAATGATGTCTGTATTTGAGGAATTAAAGAATACCCTTTACAGAATCACCTACGTAAGTGCGAAGGCGCCGCTTCAAAGAGAATTATGAGGCCAAATTCTCTAAGCACTTATGAGACCAGGCAGGTGTTCAAGGCAAAAACGAACACATACAGAGAACGAAGGGTTATAAGAAACATTTATCGTGTGTTATCTACTTTAGAATTACACAAAAGGCTTACAGTTCAAGGACAGTCTATGTCTACTGATTCGCCGGTGATTCAAATAGGTAATCACTAGGAAAGTTCAAAGCCCTTGTGCTACTTTAACCGATGCGATAAATGGTTCGTGAAACTAAGATCGATTGCTCATTCATGTGGGGGATTGTTGGAAAATGAATGAGCAAAGAAAGAGAAAAGTGGGAAGAAGAAGAAATAGGGGTAGCAACATTTAAAGTCCCACATCATAGAAATATTAGCACAATCTCTCCTTATATATTAGAAGCCAAAAAGGCTTATGTAAAATAAAAAAAAAGAGAGGGATGATAAAAGGATGTGGACTTGGCCATATTAAATACATTAAAAAGTCAAAGATAAGGGCCTTGGGCCTTGGGGCTCTTGGGGTCTCCTGGTTGGATATGGCCGACGTTGCTGATTGGGCTAGTGCACTGACATGAGAATACATTTTTTCTCAGAATTTTAAATGGTGTGTCTGTTCAGTTCAGAATTCGAAAGGAATGTCTGTTAACTGAACGAGTACAACCATTTGAATTCTCAGCATATGCATATTAATAACAGAGCGGTTAAAGGGTCGCAACCTTTCCTATTCTGACGGTTACTGATGCATGCGAACAGGCACTCCTCCTTGCCTATATATACACAGCCCAAAACAAAGACAGAACTCACTTTTTCTGCTGAATTATACCTTCTTCTTCAACGTAATTCTCTGATCTACTTTCTATAACCAACTTCAGTTCGTCGGAGCTCCGTTTGCTGGCACTAAGCTACGGAGTTGGTCCGTTTTATCCTGGGAAACAAATTGCAACTACGTCGATTGGTGTATACGACGACAATATTGTTTCAAGGAAACAGAAAAGTTCTGGACTCGGACATTATTTAAACAGAATACTTTCTGTTTATCTTTGATTTTATGCACAAATCGGTTACGCTTTCTATGATTATTATAAACATAGTTTGACGTGACAATTGTGACATAATTGACTAACAGTGATTGTTGTTGCTGTCTGTTTGTAATACAGTTGTGTAATTACAAAAGTTCTAACATTCTTGAAACAATATTTTGTTGCAGATGACGAAAAACAGCAGCACTGATTCTGCACCGATTCAGACGGTGAAAACTGCTCAGCCAGCGCCTGTGCTTCCGACAATGGCTCTGTCTCATGGCGAAAGGCCAGAGAAGTTCAATGGAATCAATTTCAAGCGCTGGCAACAGAAAATGTTGTTTTATTTAACAACACTAAGCCTTGCAAAGTTTCTGACTGAAGAGGCTCCTGTGGTAGACGAACTCGAACCTGACGCTACTAAAGTAGAGGCACTTAATATCTGGACAAATTCAGATTTCATGTGCAAAAACTATATTCTGAATGGTCTGGATGATAGCCTCTACAATGTCTATTGTACTTTTGCAACGTCCAAACAACTCTGGTTGGCTCTGGAAAAGAAGTACAAAACTGAAGATGCAGGCATGAAGAAATTCATTGCTGGAAAATTTCTAGACTTCAATATGGTTGACTCAAAGACGGTGATAAGTCAAGCTCAAGAACTGCAACTTATCATCCGTCAAGTAGAAGATGAAAAGATGACTCTTAGCGAGACTTTTCAAGTTGCTGCAACCATTGAGAAATTGCCTCCTTCTTGGAAGGACTTTAAAAATTACCTTAAGCACAAGCGTAAGGAAATGGCAATGGAAGATCTCATAGTTCGGCTTCGCATTGAGGAAGATAACAGAAATTCTGAGAAAAAGATTTCTCATAATATTGCTGCCAAAGCAAATGTTGTTGAGTCAGACAAAACTAACAAAAGGAAAAGGGAGAATGCTCCTAAGAAGTCAAAGAAATTTCTGGGTTCTTGCCACAACTGTGGAAAGAAGGGGCACAAAGCAGCCGAATGTCGTGCGCCTAAAAAGAAGAAGTTGGAAGCAAATACGGCTGATGTTTCGAAAGGCATTTCTGATCTTGATTTATGTGCAGTAATATCAGAATGCAACCTTATTGGCAACTCAAAGGAATGGTTTGTAGACACTGGAGCCACTCGACACATATGTGCTAACAAGTGGATGTTTACAACCTATAAAACTGCAACTGATGCTGAACAACTTTTTATGGGCAATTCTTCCACTTCCAAGGTCGAAGGCAAAGGAAAAGTTGTGCTGAAACTGACTTCTGGAAAGGAACTGACTTTAAATGATGTTCTCCATGTTCCAGAAATTCGCAAGAACCTGATTTCAGGATCGTTGCTGAGCAAGCATGGCTTCAAATTGATCTTTGAAGCTGACAAATTTGTTCTTTCCAAGAATGGGATGGTTTATTTAAAGCAAATGTAACCACTATTGTACCACGCACTGAAATGAATGAAAGTGAATCTTATGCTTATATTGTTGAGTCTTCTAACATATGGCATTCTAGATTAGGGCATGTAAACTTTGATACATTGCGAAAATTGATTAATCTAGAATTTATACCAAAATGCAATATAGATTCCAACTATAAATGTCAAGTTTGTGCAGAAGCAAAATTGACAAGAACCTCGTTTCATCATGTTGAACGAGTGACAGAACCTCTAGACTTAATACATACTGATGTATGCGATTTGAAAATGTGTCAAACTAGAGGTGGAAAAAGGTACTTTATTACATTCATTGATGATTGTACCAGATACTGTCATGTGTATCTCCTTAGAAGTAAGGACGAAGCATTCGAAATGTTTAAACAGTATAAGGAAGAAGTTGAGAATCAACTCAACAAGAAAATAAAATCTTTAAGAAGTGATAGAGGAGGAGAATACGAGTCTCCATTTGAGGAATTCTGTGCTGAACATGGAATTATACATCAAACTACAGCCCCGTATTCACCTCAATCCAACGGTATAGCCGAACGGAAAAATAGAACTCTTAAAGAAATGATGAATGCCTTACTAATTAGCTCTGGCTTGCCAGATAACTATTGGGGAGAAGCTATTCTTTCGGTAAATCATATTTTAAATAAAATACCCCAAAAGAAAATATCTAAATCTCCTCATGAACTTTGGAAAAACAGACCACCATCCTACAAATACCTAAAAGTGTGGGGGTGTCTTGCCAAAGTAGAGGTACCAAAACCAAAGAAGGTCAAAATTGGACCAAAAACAATTGATTGTGTATTCATTGGATATGCACAAAACAGTGCTGCATATCGATTTTTGGTACACAAATCTGAAATTGATGATATTCATGAAAATACCATCATTGAGTCGAGAAATGCTAGATTTTTCGAACATGTATTTCCCTTGAAACATGGTACTGAAAATCATGCACCTAAGAGACCAAGGGAAATTGAAGTTCCTTACTCCATTGAGGGCGCTGAACAAAATAACACTCAGCAAAGTAGTGTTGAGCAGCAAGTGGAGGAACCAAGAAAAAGTAAAAGGTCAAGGACTTTAAAAACCTTTGGACCGGACTTCTATACATTTATGTTAGAAGATGATCCATTGACATACAAACAAGCTATGTCTTCCAACGATGCCCCTTATTGGAAGGAGGCATTTAACAATGAAATTGAATCCATTATGTCGAATCATACATGGGAATTGGTTGATTTACCTCAAGGATGTAAGGCCTTAGGTAATAAATGGATATTTAAAAAGAAATTGAAACCTGATGGTTCAATAGACAAGTACAAAGCTCGTCTGGTAGTCCAAGGATTTAGACAAAAGGAAGACCTGGACTATTTCGATACATATTCACCTGTAACGAGGATAACGTCAATTAGAATGCTCATTGCAATTGCATCCGTACATGACTTGGAAATACATCAAATGGATGTTAAAACTGCATTCTTGAATGGTGAACTAGAGGAGGAAATCTATATGAAACAACCTGAAGGATTTCTAAGCTCAGAAAATGAGCATAAAGTTTGCAAACTGGTAAAATCACTTTATGGCCTTAAGCAAGCTCCAAAACAGTGGCATGAGAAGTTTGACAATACTATGTTATCAAATGGATTCACGATAAATGAATCAGATAAATGTGTGTACATAAAACATACACACATTGGATATGTCATTGTTTGTCTTTATGTTGATGACCTATTGATCCTAGGCAACAACAAGGCCATAATAACATCTACAAAGGGTATGTTATCCTCTAGACTCGATATGAAAGACCTAGGACTGGCTGATGTAATATTGGGTGTAAAAATTCTGAGAACACCACAGGGATATGCATTATCCCAATCGCATTACATCACCAAAATACTTGAGAAATTCAAGCAATATAATGTAACTATTGCAAAATCACCAGTAGATATGAACCAAAATTGGGTAAAGAACAGTGGTGACGGTATTTACCAATTGGAATACTCTCGTATACTAGGAAGTATCATGTATGTTATGAACTGTACTAGGCCTGATATCGCATATGCTGTAAGCAAACTAAGTAGATTTACCAGCAATCCTGGTAAACATCACTGGAAAGCGATAATCAGAGTTCTAGGATATCTAAAGTATACACAGAGTTATGGTCTATACTATACAAACTATCCTTCAATAGTGGAAGGATACAGTGATGCAAATTGGATCACTGGATCAAATGATACAAAGTCTACAAGTGGATACGTGTTCACATTAGGAAATGGAGCAATTTCATGGAAATCATCCAAACAGACTTGTATCGCTAGATCTACGATGGAATCAGAGTTTATTGCACTAGATAAGACTGCAGAAGAAGCAGAATGGATTCGAAGCTTCTTAGAAGACATTCCTAATTGGAGCAAACCTATGCCTCCAATATGTATACATTGTGATAGTCAATCAGCTATTGGAAGAGCTAATAGTACACTATACAATGGTAAATCTAGGCATATTCGTCGTAGACATAAAACGATAAGACAACTTCTCTCTAATGGGGTTATCACAATAGATTACATTCGATCTAAAGATAACTTAGCGGATCCACATACAAAAGGCTTGCCAAGAGAGAAAGTTCAAACCTTATCGAAGGGAATGGGGCTAAGGCCTATAGACTAAAGGTTTTTCTGAAATGGAAACCCCACCTAGTTGACTGGAGATCCCAAGATCTAGGTTCAAAGGGACAACGAAGTTTTAGAGAAACTTGATGGCACTGTTATACAAAAACCATTCCTATGATAAGTCAGTGCATTATATGTTGAATAAGGATAAGTATTAGTACTTTTAATGATGTCTGTATTTGAGGAATTAAAGAATACCCTTTACAGAATCACCTACGTAAGTGAGAAGGCGCCGCTTCAAAGAGAATTATGAGGCCAAATTCTCTAAGCACTTATGAGACCAGGCAGGTGTTCAAGGCAAAAACGAACACATACAGAGAACGAAGGGTTATAAGAAACATTTATCGTGTGTTATCTACTTTAGAATTACACAAAAGGCTTACAGTTCAAGGACAGTCTATGTCTACTGATTCGCCGGTGATTCAAATAGGTAATCACTAGGAAAGTTCAAAGCCCTTGTGCTACTTTAACCGATGCGATAAATGGTTCGTGAAACTAAGATCGATTTCTCATTCATGTGGGGGATTGTTGGAAAATGAATGAGCAAAGAAAGAGAAAAGTGGGAAGAAGAAGAAATAGGGGTAGCAACATTTAAAGTCCCACATCATAGAAATATTAGCACAATCTCTCCTTATATATTAGAAGCCAAAAAGGCTTATGTAAAAAAAAAAAAAAAGAGGGATGATAAAAGGATGTGGACTTGGCCATATTAAATACATTAAAAAGTCAAAGATAAGGGCCTTGGGCCTCTTGGGGTCTCCTGATTGGATATCGCCGACGTTGCTGATTGGGCTAGTGCACTGACATGAGAATATATTTTTTCTCAGAATTTTAAATGGTGTGTCTGTTCAGTTCAGAATTCGAAAGGAATGTCTGTTAACTGAACGAGTACAACCATTTGAATTCTCAGCATATGCATATTAATAACAGAGCGGTTAAAGGGTCGCAACCTTTCCTATTCTGACGGTTACTGATGCATGCGAACAGGCACTCCTCCTTGCCTATATATACACAGCCCAAAACAAAGACAGAACTCACTTTTTCTGCTGAATTATACCTTCTTCTTCAACGTAATTCTCTGATCTACTTTCTATAACCAACTTCAGTTCATCGGAGCTCCGTTTGCTGGCACTAAGCTACGGAGTTGGTCCGTTTTATCCTGGGAAACAAATTGCAACTACGTCGATTGGTGTATACGACGGCAATATTGTTTCAAGGAAACAGAAAAGTTCTGGACTCGGACATTATTTAAACAGAATACTTTCTGTTTATCTTTGATTTTATGCACAAATCGGTTACGCTTTCTATGATTATTATAAACATAGTTTGACGTGACAATTGTGACATAATTGACTAACAGTGATTGTTGTTGCTGTCTGTTTGTAATACAGTTGTGTAATTACAAAAGTTCTAACATTCTTGAAACAATATTTTGTTGCAGATGACGAAAAACAGCAGCACTGATTCTGCACCGATTCAGACGGTGAAAACTGCTCAGCCAGCGCCTGTGCTTCCGACAATGGCTCTGTCTCATGGCGAAAGGCCAGAGAAGTTCAATGGAATCAATTTCAAGCGCTGGCAACAGAAAATGTTGTTTTATTTAACAACACTAAGCCTTGCAAAGTTTCTGACTGAAGAGGCTCCTGTGGTAGACGAACTCGAACCTGACGCTACTAAAGTAGAGGCACTTAATATCTGGACAAATTCAGATTTCATGTGCAAAAACTATATTCTGAATGGTCTGGATGATAGCCTCTACAATGTCTATTGTACTTTTGCAACGTCCAAACAACTCTGGTTGGCTCTGGAAAAGAAGTACAAAACTGAAGATGCAGGCATGAAGAAATTCATTGCTGGAAAATTTCTAGACTTCAAAATGGTTGACTCAAAGACGGTGATAAGTCAAGCTCAAGAACTGCAACTTATCATCCGTCAATTAGAAGATGAAAAGATGACTCTTAGCGAGACTTTTCAAGTTGCTGCAACCATTGAGAAATTGCCTCCTTCCTGGAAGGACTTTAAAAATTACCTTAAGCACAAGCGTAAGGAAATGACAATGGAAGATCTCATAGTTCGGCTTCGCATTGAGGAAGATAACAGAAATTCTGAGAAAAAGATTTCTCAGAATATTGCTGCCAAAGAAAATGTTGTTGAGTCAGACAAAACTAAAAAAAGGAAAAGGGAGAATGCTCCTAAGAAGTCAAAGAAATTTCTGGGTTCTTGCCACAACTGTGGAAAGAAGGGGCACAAAGCAGCCGAATGTCGTGCGCCTAAAAAGAAGAAGTTGGAAGCAAATACGGCTGATGTTTCGAAAGGCATTTCTGATCTTGATTTATGTGCAGTAATATCAGAATGCAACCTTATTGGCAACTCAAAGTAATGGTTTGTAGACACTGGAGCCACTCGACACATATGTGCTAACAAGTGGATGTTTACAACCTATAAAACTGCAACTGATGCTGAACAACTTTTTATGGGCAATTCTTCCACTTCCAAGGTCGAAGGCAAAGGAAAAGTTGTGCTGAAACTGACTTCTGGAAAGGAACTGACTTTAAATGATGTTCTCCATGTTCCAGAAATTCGCAAGAACCTGATTTCAGGATCGTTGCTGAGAAAGCATGGCTTCAAATTGATCTTTGAAGCTGACAAATTTGTTCTTTCCAAGAATGGGATGGTTTATTTAAAGCAAATGTAACCACTATTGTGACAGCCCGCCCCGCACCAGCCTGCATTTCCTCCAAAAGTGCGCTGTACACATGCCCGACTAGCACAGGATGGACGTCAAGAGAAAGGAAAGAAGAGAATGAACAAATCAAGAAACCTGTAGAATGTCTCACAGCGCATGGAATAAAATATAATAATAACATACTTGACACAAAACAGGCGAGACAGTGCATAAGCTGATAACTAAAACCAACATCAATCTCAAAGCAGCGGAAATCCAAATACAGCTTATTACAACTTTCCAAATTTTCTGTCTCAAAACAAAAGAAAGCTAAAATAGAAGATACACCAACAATACCCAAGCAGTGATCTTCAACAACACAGGGAGAATACTATATATATTACGTGGAAGCCTCCTGCTCGTCTCCGGATTATCTACCCGTGCATCACCAGCTAACCTGTCTCTAGTCTGCTCGTGTGAGCACCCAGAGTAATAAGAGGAGACATAAAACTCTGGGTCAGACATAAAGCCTGGTATGAGCGATAAGCATCTAAACAGAGTAATAGCAGGTATACTAAACCATACCTGAACCTGGACCTGCAACCAAAGAGTTAGTACCACATACCGTACAATGCTCTAAGGTGCCATAATAAATAGTGTAAGAATACGGGGGTGGGGTGTGCATGTCACAATGATAGCAAGCAAAATCATCCATAGCAACCATCCTCACATCTCTCATTCAGTGCGTAAAGCATACGACATCTACCACTTTGGAACACTAGACAAAACTGAGGCAGCGACGAATCCCGACTTGTAGAAACCCTGCTATGACCAAGCCAAACACTTGGAGTCATGACCAAACATTTCAATGACCCACTTCATTGGTCGTAGCCCTTGGTTCTACCGATGCCATAATGGCCCTGAATCCGCCTTCGTACCTCCTACCATAGTGGTCCAAAGCTATAGACGTCGATAACTCCTTTGCACGCGTCCCGCAGCAAAGCCCAACCATGAAGCGAACTCGTTGATTCCCATCTGAATCCTGAGCTCTAACTTCTCATTTGGACTTCCTTTGCATCTCGGGTTTGGTCGAATTGGAGTGGATCTTCAGAAGAGTTGTCACGCAGTAACAGTCCTGGAATTCGGTTCGGTTCGGTAATCATTGCCCTCGTCTGTTCGGTTCGGGTTTCTTCACTCCGGGTCGGGTCGGTGTCCTCCTCCGGGTCAGGTCGGTGTCCTCCTCCGGGTCGGGTCGGGTTGCTATCCTCCTTCCAGCTCATGCTCCTTCTTTGATCAGCTCCCTCGTTTCCTTCTACTCCGATCCGATCACTTCGCTTTACTTCAGTCCGATCCGCTCCGCTCCCTAGCCTACTCCGATCCGATCCCCTTGTCCACTCCAACTCTAAGTAAGGCCTTCCTTTTTGCCAAGCCCTTCATGTGCCAAACTCCAGTTCGGGTCGGGTTTCTTGCCCAGTTCACATTTCCGATCCGAGCCCCATCCGATCCGATCCGAAGCCCTGCACAACTTTCTGCAACTTTTCCAGCAACTTGTTTACGCCGTTCGACGACGTTTTTGACAAATCTAACTATTCTAATCAATCACAATTCATGTCAAATAGTCATAACAACATAGCAAACTAACCACAAACACCAAAACAATGAATTCATATGTCAAAATGGATCAAATGTGCCCAAAACCTCACATTTTCCTATAATCCCTCTTAATCATGTTTAAGCATACGATTAGCAAAACACATCGGAATTAACCCAAATTTCTAACAGAGCCTTAAAACATTATTTTAGAATTTTAAGAATTTTTCCAGAATTTATTTACGTATAAATTCGCTAATCTTCACTAATTACCCTTAATCACCGTAATTAGTGCAAAAACTATGCAAATCACTCACCTTTGCCACAACTAGAACCCCAAAACTGAAATATGCTCTGATTTGGCGCTGTTCCCAATCTTATACAGCAGCTACAACCTTGCTTTGGTGCTTTTTCTTCTTAATTTAATGTTTGCTAAGCCTAATCTTCAATTAGAAGGTGATTTTTGGGTGTTTTAGAGAGATTTAGAGAGTGGAGGCCATGACTAGGTTAAGAGGAATGAAAGTGGCGGCTGGAAAATGTCTAAAGAAATGTTTTCTAACCCTAATCAGCACCTATATCTCCCTAAACCCGAAATTCCCCTGTGGGCCTAGCTGCTAATCACCCGGTTAAGCCCAATTAAGCTGTTTTTCACCGTCTGAAACTTGTTTCAGCCATATCTCCCAAACGGTAAGTCCGTTCGGCTAATGTGACCACTCTACGGAAAGAGAAACCATCATCCGAAGCCAATGGAAGTGGTTTCAGGTCAAAATTCCTTCCCAGTCAAAAGTTATGGCCAAAACAGTACCAACTAGGGGTAAAATGGTCATTTAAAAATCGGGAAAAATCATGAACATGGGAAATGACCCCAATAGTCGTCTCCCAAAGTTACATGACCATACGACTTCGTATGTGACAGAAATAAATATTCTACGATCCTATGACGCGTAGAATGCGGGTCGTTACACTCTCCCCCCCTTAAGAAATTTCGTCCCCGAAATTCCTTAACCCAAAACATACAAAGGATCCCGCATGCCTAACAACCACATACATCAACCAAACATGCAAAACAAACAAAACAAACCTATCCTGGCATGCGGAAAACTAAATCGAGGTCAAAATCTTACCAGGCAAAGAGTTCTGGGTGCGACTTCCTAATGTTCTCCTCTCCCAAGTACAATCATTCTCGTCCTCGCTCCACTGTACCTTGACTAGCTTCACCGCCTTCCTTCGAAGTTGCTTCATGTCGTGCTCGACAATACGGGCCGGCTTGCGGTTCCCAACCGCCTCGGGTTCTACTTCGAAGTCCTCTAACTGATCAGGTGAAATAGTCATATCTGAGTCGTGAACGAACTTCCTTAGTTGGGAAACATGAAATACGTTACGAACTCCCGCCATCTTCTCTGGTAAGTCAATTCTATATGCCAAATTCCCGACTAGTTCAAGAACAGGGAATGGGCCAACAAACCTTGGTGCCAACTTGCCTCTCCTGCCAAATCGTATTACGCTCTTCAACGGAGAAATCTTGACAAACACCAAGTCGCCAACGGAGAATTTTAAGTCTCTTCTCCTTTTATCGGCATAACTCTTCTGCCTATCTTGGGCAGCCTTCATTCGTTGCTGAATGGTCTTGATCTTATCTGAAGTTTCCCTCACCACATCTGGTCCAAGCATAAACTTCTCGCCAGTCTCTATCCAACATGATGGTGAGTTGCATGGTCTTCCGTACAAAGCTTCAAACGGAGCCATACCGATACTGGATTGGTAGCTATTATTATATGCAAACTCTACTAGATGCAAATGGTCATCCCATGATCCACCAAAATCCAATATACATGCTCTCAAGAGATCCTCCAAAATACGGTTCACCCTCTCCGTCTGACCGTCGGTCTGAGGATGATATGCGGTACTGAGATGTAACTCTGACCCTAGAGCCTCTTGTAAGCTCTTCCAAAACCCACTAGTGAACAACGGGTCTCGGTCGCTCACAATGCTTTTAGGTACTCCATGGAATCTCACTACCCACTTCATATATAATTCTGCTAACTTAGCTGTCGTTCTAGTCGATTTGACTGGTATAAACCTTGCACTTTTAGCCAGTCGATCTACAATTACCCAAATGCTGTCATATCCCGATCTAGTCCTTGGTAAACCATCGATGAAATCCATCGAGACTTGCTCCCATTTCCATTCGGGAATTTCTAATGGTTGCAACAACCCACTAGGCTTCTTTTGCTCGGCTTTAACTAGCTGGCAATTCATGCACTTGGATATAAACTTCCCGACGTCTCTTTTCATCCCTTCCCAGTAGTAAGTCTGCTTCATATCTCGATACATCTTATTACCACCGGGGTGTATAGTCAGCTTTGAGTGATGACATTCTCTAAGCACTTCATCCCTCAATCCATTGACACTGGGTACAACAAGCTTTCCATTCTTTCTAAGCCATCTATCTCGATCAAGCCCATACTTGTTCATCTCCTCATCGATACCCATCTCTAATTTGGAGATGATTTCCAATAGGTTAGGATCGTTCCTCTGACTAGAGCCGATCCGCTCAATCAAAGTGGGTCTGATCGTCAAACTTGCTAACATTCCTGAATCCAATTCGCACTTTGGTCTGAAATCAAACCCCGCGATAAACTCCAGTTGCTTCCATTCAAGGAACATAGCCCCTAAGCTGGCATGTCTTCTACTCAATGCATCAGCCACCGCATTTCCCTTTCCTGGTGTGTATACGATGTCAAAATCATAGGAAGCTAAGAACTCCAACCATCTCTGCTGACGGAGATTCAGATCTTTCTGAGAGAAGAGATACTTTAACGACTTATGATCTGTAAACAACTCAAATCTTTCTCCCAAGAGATAGTGTCTCCACATCTTTAACGCGAACACAATTGCTGCCAATTCTAAATCATGGGTAGGGTATCTTCTCTCGTGCGGTTTCAATTGCCGACTTGCGTAAGCTACAACCCTACCGCCTTGCATCAATACAGCACCCAGTCCGGTACCACAGGC
The DNA here is from genome assembly GCA_030737875.1 of Allium sativum. Classification (NCBI taxonomy): domain Eukaryota; kingdom Viridiplantae; phylum Streptophyta; class Magnoliopsida; order Asparagales; family Amaryllidaceae; genus Allium; species Allium sativum. The sequence goes on from JASFAX010000035.1 coordinate 11,887,020, forward strand.
ATCCGTGTATACCGTCATCTCTTCATCCCCCTTAGGAATGACTAACACTGGTGCGCTTGTCAACTTGTCCTTTAGACTTTTGAATGCATTCTCGCACCTTTCATCCCAGACAAAAGCTTGATTCTTCTTGGTCAACTGGGTCAATGGTGCTGCTATCTTGGAGAAACCTTGGATAAACTTACGATAATATCCCGCTAACCCCAAGAAACTTCTTACATCTGTTGCATTCTTGGGCGTAGGCCAATCCTGTACCGTAGCCACCTTTGCCGGGTCCACGGCAATACCATTCTCTGATACAACATGGCCCAAGAACCTCACTTCCCTCTTCCAGAAGTGACACTTAGAAAACTTGGCTTTCAATTGGTGTTTTCTCAACACCTCCATTGCTACTCTTAAATTCTCCTTGTGTTCTTCCTCCGTCCTTGAATAGACCAAAATATCATCAACGAACACAAGGACAAACTTATTCAACTGATCTATGAATACCCTATTCATAAGATCCACAAAATATGCCGGGGCATTAGTCAGCCCAAATGGCATAACCAACCATTCATAAAATCCAGACGACGTCCGAAATGCCGTTTTAGCTATACTCTCAGCTTCCACTCTAAGCTGATGAAAACCTGTCGCGAGATCCAATTGAGAAAATATTCTCGTGCCACTCAACTGATCGAACAAATCATCTATCCGCGGTAGAGGATACTTATTCTTCCTCGTCACTTTATTCAACTCGCGGTAGTCTACACACAAACGAAGGGAACCATCCGCCTTGGTAGCAAACACAACTGGTGCTCCCCATTCAGAAACACTCCTTCTGATAAATCCCTTCTTCAAAAGATCGCTGACTTGCACCTCGAGCTCTCGATGCTCCCTTGGTGCCATACGACGAAGTGGCATCACTATAGGCCTGGCATCTTTTACCAAATCAATACGGAACTCAATCTCTCGGTGTGGTGGAAGTCCGGTCACTTCTTCGAAAACATCCGGATACTGGCCAACCACGGGCAAACCTGACAACTCACTATGCGGAATGTCGAGGGAGTTTAGAAAACTAGCCAATACCCCCTTACTGGGTAGACCACCAAACACTATCCTCCGTCCATCATCCGCTCTAGCTGTCACCAACAAGCCCTCACAGTCTACCACCACCCCATATCTTTGGAGCCAATCTACTCCCAGAATAATGCCAAACCCAGTAAAGCCCAAAACAAAGCAATCACAAACAAACATGCATCCATGACTCGATAAGACCACATTACGACAAATCATGCTAAGGCTAGTAGAACCACCAATCGGGTTCGTCACTACTAAAGGTCTATCGACAATCTCGGGCTCCAATCCCAACCTATCTACCAGGTCACTAGATATGAAAGAACTGGAAGCTCCGGTATCAAACAAAACTCTAACAGGAACATCATAAACAGAAAGCATACCTTGAATGACGACATTCTTTCCCTTCTCCGCCGCAGTTGGGGCATTCGACGAAGAAGGAATAGCATTAAGAGCATATGCTTTCACCATTTGCTTTTCCTTAGGGGGTTGCGGACACTTGTCCTTATGGTGTCCCAATTGGCCACAATTGAAGCACTTCCTATCCGCTGGCTTGGCCCGACAATTACTAGCATAATGGCCCTTCTTACCACAGCTGAAGCACTCCACATCTTGCTTATTCTTTTTCTTCTGGCCATCCTTAGCCTGACTCTGCTTTCTCTTATTCTGAGAACCACCTTTGCCTCCACCACCAGCTTGTGGCTTTGGCTCCTCTGCGGATGCAACCTCAGTCTTCGACTTAGGGTAGAGACTTTCTGATCTTAACGCTTTCCCCACAATCGATTCAAATGTCTCATCGATGTGGTTAATAAGTTTTTCCCCCAAGTACTGATCCAAACCGGTTATGAATTTCTCATTCTTTTTCTCGGCAGTATCAATAAGAGATAACCCATATTTTGACAAAGTGTCAAATTCAGCAATATACTCCGAGACAGCTCTGCCATTCTGCTTGAGCTCCAAGAACTTCTTAAACAACATTGACTTTTGAGCAGCTGGAATGAACTTCTCACTAAAGCGAGCCTTAAACTGCTCCCATGTAATCTGGTCTTCGGGAGTAGCTGCCTTTATAGCATTCCACCAATTCATTGCCCGCCCTTGCAACTGACGGGACGCTAGCTTTCTCTTCATCGCATCCTCGATACCCAAATCCTCGAAGATACGTTCGCAACTATCCAACCAATCTTGAACATCCGTGGCCGACTCCGTTCCGTGGAACGGCTTCCCACCAAGGCTAGTATAGTCCTTATTCAGCTTGGCGAAGTCGACCCTCGGCGCCTGCACCATTGGACCACCACCATTTCCACCATTGGGAGCTGCCCTCTGAACGTCCCTAAGCATCTCTCTCATGAGGTCTGTAAACATCACCCTCATGTCAGCAGCATTCCCATTATTGGCTCCCCTACCAGCACCTCTAGTATCTCGGCTCATCGTCAATCTGAAAAAGGAAACGATTAACGATTCCATAGTGGTGCTAGTGCAGTACGACTTCATTCTTATACTACTAATAGTATATATATATATATAGCTTTTAAAAACCAAAGTAATCACAAATACGCTCTCTCGTATACGTATATTATCTCTCCCTGATAACTTCCCTCGGTTAACTACGCAACCTAGAGCTCTGATACCAAGTGTGACAGCCCGCCCCGCACCAGCCTGCATTTCCTCCAAAAGTGCGCTGTACACATGCCCGACTAGCACAGGATGGACGTCAAGAGAAAGGAAAGAAGAGAATGAACAAATCAAGAAACCTGTAGAATGTCTCACAGCGCATGGAATAAAATATAATAATAACATACTTGACACAAAACAGGCGAGACAGTGCATAAGCTGATAACTAAAACCAACATCAATCTCAAAGCAGCGGAAATCCAAATACAGCTTATTACAACTTTCCAAATTTTCTGTCTCAAAACAAAAGAAAGCTAAAATAGAAGATACACCAACAATACCCAAGCAGTGATCTTCAACAACACAGGGAGAATACTATATATATTACGTGGAAGCCTCCTGCTCGTCTCCGGATTATCTACCCGTGCATCACCAGCTAACCTGTCTCTAGTCTGCTCGTGTGAGCACCCAGAGTAATAAGAGGAGACATAAAACTCTGGGTCAGACATAAAGCCTGGTATGAGCGATAAGCATCTAAACAGAGTAATAGCAGGTATACTAAACCATACCTGAACCTGGACCTGCAACCAAAGAGTTAGTACCACATACCGTACAATGCTCTAAGGTGCCATAATAAATAGTGTAAGAATACGGGGGTGGGGTGTGCATGTCACAATGATAGCAAGCAAAATCATCCATAGCAACCATCCTCACATCTCTCATTCAGTGCGTAAAGCATACGACATCTACCACTTTGGAACACTAGACAAAACTGAGGCAGCGACGAATCCCGACTTGTAGAAACCCTGCTATGACCAAGCCAAACACTTGGAGTCATGACCAAACATTTCAATGACCCACTTCATTGGTCGTAGCCCTTGGTTCTACCGATGCCATAATGGCCCTGAATCCGCCTTCGTACCTCCTACCATAGTGGTCCAAAGCTATAGACGTCGATAACTCCTTTGCACGCGTCCCGCAGCAAAGCCCAACCATGAAGCGAACTCGTTGATTCCCATCTGAATCCTGAGCTCTAACTTCTCATTTGGACTTCCTTTGCATCTCGGGTTTGGTCGAATTGGAGTGGATCTTCAGAAGAGTTGTCACGCAGTAACAGTCCTGGAATTCGGTTCGGTTCGGTAATCATTGCCCTCGTCTGTTCGGTTCGGGTTTCTTCACTCCGGGTCGGGTCGGTGTCCTCCTCCGGGTCAGGTCGGTGTCCTCCTCCGGGTCGGGTCGGGTTGCTATCCTCCTTCCAGCTCATGCTCCTTCTTTGATCAGCTCCCTCGTTTCCTTCTACTCCGATCCGATCACTTCGCTTTACTTCAGTCCGATCCGCTCCGCTCCCTAGCCTACTCCGATCCGATCCCCTTGTCCACTCCAACTCTAAGTAAACGGCCTTCCTTTTTGCCAAGCCCTTCATGTGCCACACTCCAGTTCGGGTCGGGTTTCTTGCCCAGTTCACATTTCCGATCCGAGCCCCATCCGATCCGATCCGAAGCCCTGCACAACTTTCTGCAACTTTTCCAGCAACTTGTTTACGCCGTTCGACGACGTTTTTGACAAATCTAACTATTCTAATCAATCACAATTCATGTCAAATAGTCATAACAACATAGCAAACTAACCACAAACACCAAAACAATGAATTCATATGTCAAAATGGATCAAATGTGCCCAAAACCTCACATTTTCCTATAATCCCTCTTAATCATGTTTAAGCATACGATTAGCAAAACACATCGGAATTAACCCAAATTTCTAACAGAGCCTTAAAACATTATTTTAGAATTTTAAGAATTTTTCCAGAATTTATTTACGTATAAATTCGCTAATCTTCACTAATTACCCTTAATCACCGTAATTAGTGCAAAAACTATGCAAATCACTCACCTTTGCCACAACTAGAACCCCAAAACTGAAATATGCTCTGATTTGGCGCTGTTCCCAATCTTATACAGCAGCTCCAACCTTGCTTTGGTGCTTTTTCTTCTTAATTTAATGTTTGCTAAGCCTAATCTTCAATTAGAAGGTGATTTTTGGGTGTTTTAGAGAGATTTAGAGAGTGGAGGCCATGACTAGGTTAAGAGGAATGAAAGTGGCGGCTGGAAAATGTCTAAAGAAATGTTTTCTAACCCTAATCAGCACCTATATCTCCCTAAACCCGAAATTCCCCTGTGGGTCTAGCTGCTAATCACCCGGTTAAGCCCAATTAAGCTGTTTTTCACCGTCTGAAACTTGTTTCAGCCATATCTCCCAAACGGTAAGTCCGTTCGGCTAATGTGACCACTCTACGGAAAGAGAAACCATCATCCGAAGCCAATGGAAGTGGTTTCAGGTCAAAATTCCTTCCCAGTCAAAAGTTATGGCCAAAACAGTACCAACTAGGGGTAAAATGGTCATTTAAAAATCGGGAAAAATCATGAACATGGGAAATGACCCCAATAGTCGTCTCCCAAAGTTACATGACCATACGACTTCGTATGTGACAGAAATAAATATTCTACGATCCTATGACGCGTAGAATGCGGGTCGTTACAACTATTGTACCACGCACTGAAATGAATGAAAGTGAATCTTCTGCTTATATTGTTGAATCTTCTAACATATGGCATTCTAGATTAGGGCATGTAAACTTTGATACATTGCGAAAATTGATTAATCTAGAATTTATACCAAAATGCAATATAGATTCCAACTATAAATGTCAAGTTTGTGCAGAAGCAAAATTGACAAGAAACTCGTTTCATCATGTTGAACGAGTGACAGAACCTCTAGACTTAATACATACTGATGTATGCGATTTGAAAATGTGTCAAACTAGAGGTGGAAAAAGGTACTTTATTACATTCATTGATGATTGTACCAGATACTGTCATGTGTATCTCCTTAGAAGTAAGGACGAAGCATTCGAAATGTTTAAACAGTATAAGGCAGAAGTTGAGAATCAACTCAACAAGAAAATAAAATCTTTAAGAAGTGATAGAGGAGGAGAATACGAGTCTCCATTTGAGGAATTCTGTGCTGAACATGGAATTATACATCAAACTACAGCCCCGTATTCACCTCATTCCAACGGTATAGCTGAACGGAAAAATAGAACTCTTAAAGAAATGATGAATGCCTTACTAATTAGCTCTGGCTTGCCAGATAACTATTGGGGAGAAGCTATTCTTTCGGCAAATCATATTTTAAATAAAATACCCCGAAAGAAAATATCTAAATCTCCTCATGAACTTTGGAAAAACAGACCACCATCCTACAAATACCTAAAAGTGTGGGGGTGTCTTGCCAAAGTAGAGGTACCAAAACCAAAGAAGGTCAAAATTGGACCAAAAGCAATTGATTGTGTATTCATTGGATATGCACAAAACAGTGCTGCATATCGATTTTTGGTACACAAATCTGAAATTGATGATATTCATGAAAATACCATCATTGAGTCGAGAAATGCTAGATTTTTCGAACATGTATTTCCCTTGAAACATGGTACTGAAAATCATGCACCTAAGAGACCAAGGGAAATTGAAGTTCCTTACTCCATTGAGGGCGCTGAACAAAATAACACTCAGCAAAGTAGTGTTGAGCAGCAAGTGGAGGAACTAAGAAAAAGTAAAAGGTCAAGGACTTTAAAAACCTTTGGACCGGACTTCTATACATTTATGTTAGAAGATGATCCATTGACATACAAACAAGCTATGTCTTCCAACGATGCCCCTTATTGGAAGGAGGCAATTAACAATGAAATTGAATCCATTATGTCGAATCATACATGGGAATTGGTTGATTTACCTCAAGGATGTAAGGCCTTAGGTAATAAATTGATATTTAAAAAGAAATTGAAACCTGATGGTTCAATAGACAAGTACAAAGCTCGTCTGGTAGTCCAAGGATTTAGACAAAAGGAAGACCTGGACTATTTCGATACATATTCACCTGTAACGAGGATAACGTCAATTAGAATGCTCATTGCAATTGCATCCGTACATGACTTGGAAATACATCAAATGGATGTTAAAACTGCATTCTTGAATGGTGAACTAGAGGAGGAAATCTATATGAAACAACCTGAAGGATTTCTAAGCTCAGAAAATGAGCATAAAGTTTGCAAACTGGTAAAATCACTTTATGGCCTTAAGCAAGCTCCAAAACAGTGGCATGAGAAGTTTGACAATACTATGTTATCAAATGGATTCACGATAAATGAATCAGATAAATGTGTGTACATAAAACATACACACATTGGATATGTCATTGTTTGTCTTTATGTTGATGACCTATTGATCCTAGGCAACAACAAGGCCATAATAACATCTACAAAGGATATGTTATCCTCTAGATTCGATATGAAAGACCTAGGACTGGCCGATGTAATATTGGGTGTAAAAATTCTGAGAACACCACAGGGATATGCATTATCCCAATCGCATTACATCACCAAAATACTTGAGAAATTCAAGCAATATAATGTAACTATTGCAAAATCACCAGTAGATATGAACCAAAATTGGGTAAAGAACACTGGTGACGGTATTTACCAATTGGAATACTCTCGTATACTAGGAAGTATCATGTATGTTATGAACTGTACTAGGCCTGATATCGCATATGCTGTAAGAAAACTAAGTAGATTTACCAGCAATCCTGGTAAACATCACTGGAAAGCGATAATCAGAGTTCTAGGATATCTAAAGTATACACAGAGTTATGGTCTATACTATACAAACTATCCTTCAATAGTGGAAGGATACAGTGATGCAAATTGGATCACTGGATCAAATGATACAAAGTCTACAAGTGGATACGTGTTCACATTAGGAAATGGAGCAATTTCATGGAAATCATCCAAACAGACTTGTATCGCTAGATCTACGATGGAATCAGAGTTTATTGCACTAGATAAGACTGCAGAAGAAGCAGAATGGATTCGAAGCTTCTTAGAAGACATTCCTAATTGGAGCAAATCTATGCCTCCAATATGTATACATTGTGATAGTCAATCAGCTGTTGGAAGAGCTAATAGTACACTATACAATGGTAAATCTAGGCATATTCGTCGTAGACATAAAACGATAAGACAACTTCTCTCTAATGGGGTTATCACAATAGATTACATTCGATCTAAAGATAACTTAGCGGATCCACTTACAAAAGGCTTGCCAAGAGAGAAAGTTCAAACCTTATCGAAGGGAATGGGGCTAAGGCCTATAGACTAAAGGTTTTTCTGAAATGGAAACCCCACCTAGTTGACTGGAGATCCCAAGATCTAGGTTCAAAGGGACAACGAAGTTGTAGAGAAACTTGATGGCACTGTTATACAAAAACCATTCCTATGATAAGTCAGTGCATTATATGTTGAATAAGGATAAGTATTAGTACTTTTAATGATGTCTGTATTTGAGGAATTAAAGAATACCCTTTACAGAATCACCTACGTAAGTGCGAAGGCGCCGCTTCAAAGAGAATTATGAGGCCAAATTCTCTAAGCACTTATGAGACCAGGCAGGTGTTCAAGGCAAAAACGAACACATACAGAGAACGAAGGGTTATAAGAAACATTTATCGTGTGTTATCTACTTTAGAATTACACAAAAGGCTTACAGTTCAAGGACAGTCTATGTCTACTGATTCGCCGGTGATTCAAATAGGTAATCACTAGGAAAGTTCAAAGCCCTTGTGCTACTTTAACCGATGCGATAAATGGTTCGTGAAACTAAGATCGATTGCTCATTCATGTGGGGGGTTGTTGGAAAATGAATGAGCAAAGAAAGAGAAAAGTGGGAAGAAGAAGAAATAGGGGTAGCAACATTTAAAGTCCCACATCATAGAAATATTAGCACAATCTCTCCTTATATATTAGAAGCCAAAAAGGCTTATGTAAAATAAAAAAAAGAGAGGGATGATAAAAGGATGTGGACTTGGCCATATTAAATACATTAAAAAGTCAAAGATAAGGGCCTTGGGCCTTGGGGCTCTTGGGGTCTCCTGATTGGATATGGACGACGTTGCTGATTGGGCTAGTGCACTGACATGAGAATATATTTTTTTCTCAGAATTTTAAATGGTGTGTCTGTTCAGTTCAGAATTCGAAAGGAATGTCTGTTAACTGAACGAGTACAACCATTTGAATTCTCAGCATATGCATATTAGTAACAGAGCGGTTAAAGGGTCGCAACCTTTCCTATTCTGACGGTTACTGATGCATGCGAACAGGCACTCCTCCTTGCCTATATATACACAGCCCAAAACAAAGACAGAACTCACTTTTTCTGCTGAATTATACCTTCTTCTTCAACGTAATTCTCTGATCTACTTTCTATAACCAACTTCAGTTCGTCGGAGCTCCGTTTGCTGGCACTAAGCTACGGAGTTGGTCCGTTTTATCCTGGGAAACAAATTGCAACTACGTCGATTGGTGTATACGACGGCAATATTGTTTCAAGGAAACAGAAAAGTTCTGGACTCGGACATTATTTAAACAGAATACTTTCTGTTTATCTTTGATTTTATGCACAAACCGGTTACGCTTTCTATGATTATTATAAACATAGTTTGACGTGACAATTGTGACATAATTGACTAACAGTGATTGTTGTTGCTGTCTGTTTGTAATACAGTTGTGTAATTACAAAAGTTCTAACATTCTTGAAACAATATTTTGTTGCAGATGACGAAAAACAGCAGCATTGATTCTGCACCGATTCAGACGGTGAAAACTGCTCAGCCAGCGCCTGTGCTTCCGACAATGGCTCTGTCTCATGGCGAAAGGCCAGAGAAGTTCAATGGAATCAATTTCAAGCGCTGGCAACAGAAAATGTTGTTTTATTTAATAACACTAAGCCTTGCAAAGTTTCTGACTGAAGAGGCTCCTGTGGTAGACGAACTCGAACCTGACGCTACTAAAGTAGAGGCACTTAATATCTGGACAAATTCAGATTTCATGTGCAAAAACTATATTCTGAATGGTCTGCATGATAGCCTCTACAATGTCTATTGTACTTTTGCAACGTCCAAACAACTCTGGTTGGCTCTGGAAAAGAAGTACAAAACTGAAGATGCAGGCATGAAGAAATTCATTGCTGGAAAATTTCTAGACTTCAAAATGGTTGACTCAAAGACGGTGATAAGTCAAGCTCAAGAACTGCAACTTATCATCCGTCAATTAGAAGATGAAAAGATGACTCTTAGCGAGACTTTTCAAGTTGCTGCAACCATTGAGAAATTGCCTCCTTCTTGGAAGGACTTTAAAAATTACCTTAAGCACAAGCGTAAGGAAATGACAATGGAAGATCTCATAGTTCGGCTTCGCATTGAGGAAGATAACAGAAATTCTGAGAAAAAGATTTCTCAGAATATTGCTGCCAAAGCAAATGTTGTTGAGTCAGACAAAACTAACAAAAGGAAAAGGAAGAATGCTCCTAAGAAGTCAAAGAAATTTCTGGGTTCTTGCCACAACTGTGGAAAGAAGGGGCACAAAGCAGCCGAATGTCGTGCGCCTAAAAAGAAGAAGTTGGAAGCAAATACGGCTGATGTTTCGAAAGGCATTTCTGATCTTGATTTATGTGCAGTAATATCAGAATGCAACCTTATTGGCAACTCAAAGGAATGGTTTGTAGACACTGGAGCCACTCGACACATATGTGCTAACAAGTGGATGTTTACAACCTATAAAACTGCAACTGATGCTGAACAACTTTTTATGGGCAATTCTTCCACTTCCAAGGTCGAAGGCAAAGGAAAAGTTGTGCTGAAACTGACTTCTGGAAAGGAACTGACTTTAAATGATGTTCTCCATGTTCCAGAAATTCGCAAGAACCTGATTTCAGGATCGTTGCTGAGCAAGCATGGCTTCAAATTGATCTTTGAAGCTGACAAATTTGTTCTTTCCAAGAATGGGATGGTTTATTTAAAGCAAATGTAACCACTATTGTACCACGCACTGAAATGAATGAAAGTGAATCTTCTGCTTATATTGTTGAATCTTCTAACATATGGCATTCTAGATTAGGGCATGTAAACTTTGATACATTGCGAAAATTGATTAATCTAGAATTTATACCAAAATGCAATATAGATTCCAACTATAAATGTCAAGTTTGTGCAGAAGCAAAATTGACAAGAACCTCGTTTCATCATGTTGAACGAGTGACAGAACCTCTAGACTTAATACATACTGATGTATGCGATTTGAAAATGTGTCAAACTAGAGGTGGAAAAAGGTACTTTATTACATTCATTGATGATTGTACCAGATACTGTCATGTGTATCTCCTTAGAAGTAAGGACGAAGCATTCGAAATGTTTAAACAGTATAAGGCAGAAGTTGAGAATCAACTCAACAAGAAAATAAAATCTTTAAGAAGTGATAGAGGAGGAGAATACGAGTCTCCATTTGAGGAATTCTGTGCTGAACATGGAATTATACATCAAACTACAGCCCCGTATTCACCTCAATCCAACGGTATAGCCGAACGGAAAAATAGAACTCTTAAAGAAATGATGAATGCCTTACTAATTAGCTCTGGCTTGCCAGATAACTATTGGGGAGAAGCTATTCTTTCGGCAAATCATATTTTAAATAAAATACCCCGAAAGAAAATATCTAAATCTCCTCATGAACTTTGGAAAAACAGACCACCATCCTACAAATACCTAAAAGTGTGGGGGTGTCTTGCCAAAGTAGAGGTACCAAAACCAAAGAAGGTCAAAATTGGACCAAAAACAATTGATTGTGTATTCATTGGATATGCACAAAACAGTGCTGCATATCGATTTTTGGTACACAAATCTGAAATTGATGATATTCATGAAAATACCATCATTGAGTCGAGAAATGCTAGATTTTTCGAACATGTATTTCCCTTGAAACATGGTACTGAAAATCATGCACCTAAGAGACCAAGGGAAATTGAAGTTCCTTACTCCATTGTGGGCGCTGAACAAAATAACACTCAGCAAAGTAGTGTTGAGCAGCAAGTGGAGGAACCAAGAAAAAGTAAAAGGTCAAGGACTTTAAAAACCTTTGGACCAGACTTCTATACATTTATGTTAGAAGATGATCCATTGACATACAAACAAGCTATGTCTTCCAACGATGCCCCTTATTGGAAGGAGGCAATTAACAATGAAATTGAATCCATTATGTCGAATCATACATGGGAATTGGTTGATTTACCTCAAGGATGTAAGGCCTTAGGTAATAAATGGATATTTAAAAAGAAATTGAAACCTGATGGTTCAATAGACAAGTACAAAGCTCGTCTGGTAGTCCAAGGATTTAGACAAAAGGAAGACCTGGACTATTTCGATACATATTCACCTGTAACGAGGATAACGTCAATTAGAATGCTCATTGCAATTGCATCCGTACATGACTTGGAAATACATCAAATGGATGTTAAAACTGCAATCTTGAATGGTGAACTAGAGGAGGAAATCTATATGAAACAACCTGAAGGATTTCTAAGCTCAGAAAATGAGCATAAAGTTTGCAAACTGGTAAAATCACTTTATGGCCTTAAGCAAGCTCCAAAACAGTGGCATGAGAAGTTTGACAATACTATGTTATCAAATGGATTCACGATAAATGAATCAGATAAATGTGTGTACATAAAACATACACACATTGGATATGTCATTGTTTGTCTTTATGTTGATGACCTATTGATCCTAGGCAACAACAAGGCCATAATAACATCTACAAAGGATATGTTATCCTCTAGATTCGATATGAAAGACCTAGGACTGGCCGATGTAATATTGGGTGTAAAAATTCTGAGAACACCACAGGGATATGCATTATCCCAATCGCATTACATCACCAAAATACTTGAGAAATTCAAGCAATATAATGTAACTATTGCAAAATCACCAGTAGATATGAACCAAAATTGGGTAAAGAACACTGGTGACGGTATTTACCAATTGGAATACTCTCGTATACTAGGAAGTATCATGTATGTTATGAACTGTACTAGGCCTGATATCGCATATGCTGTAAGAAAACTAAGTAGATTTACCAGCAATCCTGGTAAACATCACTGGAAAGCGATAATCAGAGTTCTAGGATATCTAAAGTATACACAGAGTTATGGTCTATACTATACAAACTATCCTTCAATAGTGGAAGGATACAGTGATGCAAATTGGATCACTGGATCAAATGATACAAAGTCTACAAGTGGATACGTGTTCACATTAGGAAATGGAGCAATTTCATGGAAATCATCCAAACAGACTTGTATCGCTAGATCTACGATGGAATCAGAGTTTATTGCACTAGATAAGACTGCAGAAGAAGCAGAATGGATTCGAAGCTTCTTAGAAGACATTCCTAATTGGAGCAAACCTATGCCTCCAATATGTATACATTGTGATAGTCAATCAGCTATTGGAAGAGCTAATAGTACACTATACAATGGTAAATCTAGGCATATTCGTCGTAGACATAAAACGATAAGACAACTTCTCTCTAATGGGGTTATCACAATAGATTACATTCGATCTAAAGATAACTTAGCGGATCCACTTACAAAAGGCTTGCCAAGAGAGAAAGTTCAAACCTTATCGAAGGGAATGGGGCTAAGGCCTATAGACTAAAGGTTTTTCTGAAATGGAAACCCCACCTAGTTGACTGGAGATCCCAAGATCTAGGTTCAAAGGGACAACGAAGTTTTAGAGAAACTTGATGGCACTGTTATACAAAAACCATTCCTATGATAAGTCAGTGCATTATATGTTGAATAAGGATAAGTATTAGTACTTTTAATGATGTCTGTATTTGAGGAATTAAAGAATACCCTTTACAGAATCACCTACGTAAGTGCGAAGGCGCCGCTTCAAAGAGAATTATGAGGCCAAATTCTCTAAGCACTTATGAGACCAGGCAGGTGTTCAAGGCAAAAACGAACACATACAGAGAACGAAGGGTTATAAGAAACATTTATCGTGTGTTATCTACTTTAGAATTACACAAAAGGCTTACAGTTCAAGGACAGTCTATGTCTACTGATTCGCCGGTGATTCAAATAGGTAATCACTAGGAAAGTTCAAAGCCCTTGTGCTACTTTAACCGATGCGATAAATGGTTCGTGAAACTAAGATCGATTGCTCATTCATGTGGGGGATTGTTGGAAAATGAACGAGCAAAGAAAGAGAAAAGTGGGAAGAAGAAGAAATAGGGGTAGCAACATTTAAAGTCCCACATCATAGAAATATTAGCACAATCTCTCCTTATATATTAGAAGCCAAAAAGGCTTATGTAAAATAAAAAAAAGAGAGGGATGATAAAAGGATGTGGACTTGGCCATATTAAATACATTAAAAAGTCAAAGATAAGGGCCTTGGGCCTTGGGGCTCTTGGGGTCTCCTGATTGGATATGGCCGACGTTGCTGATTGGGCTAGTGCACTGACATGAGAATATATTTTTTCTCAGAATTTTAAATGGTGTGTCTGTTCAGTTCAGAATTCGAAAGGAATGTCTGTTAACTGAACGAGTACAACCATTTGAATTCTCAGCATAAACATATTAATAACAGAGCGGTTAAAGGGATGCAACCTTTCCTATTCTGACGGTTACTGATGCATGCGAACAGGCACTCCTCCTTGCCTATATATACACAGCCCAAAACAAAGACAGAACTCACTTTTTCTGCTGAATTATACCTTCTTCTTCAACATAATTCTCTGATCTACTTTCTATAACCAACTTCAGTTCGTCGGAGCTCCGTTTGCTGGCACTAAGCTACGGAGTTGGTCCGTTTAATGCTGGGAAACAAATTGCAACTACGTCGATTGGTGTATACGACGGCAATATTATTTCAAGGAAACAGAAAAGTTCTGGACTCGGACATGATTTAAACAGAATACTTTCTGTTTATCTTTGATTTTATGCACAAATCGGTTACGCTTTCTATGATTATTATAAACATAGTTTGACGTGACAATTGTGACATAATTGACTAACAGTGATTGTTGTTGCTGTCTGTTTGTAATACAGTTGTGTAATTACAAAAGTTCTAACATTCTTGAAACAATATTTTGTTGCAGATGACGAAAAACAGCAGCACTGATTCTGCACCGATTCAGACGGTGAAAACTGCTCAGCCAGCGCCTGTGCTTCCGACAATGGCTCTGTCTCATGGCGAAAGGCCAGAGAAGTTCAATGGAATCAATTTCAAGTGCTGGCAACAGAAAATGTTGTTTTATTTAACAACACTAAGCCTTGCAAAGTTTCTGACTGAAGAGGCTCCTGTGGTAGACGAACTCGAACTTGACGCTACTAAAGTAGAGGCACTTAATATCTGGACAAATTCAGATTTCATGTGCAAAAACTATATTCTGAATGGTCTGGATGATAGCCTCTACAATGTCTATTGTACTTTTGCAACGTCCAAACAACTCTGGTTGGCTCTGGAAAAGAAGTACAAAACTGAAGATCCAGGCATGAAGAAATTCATTGCTGGAAAATTTCTAGACTTCAAAATGGTTGACTCAAAGACGGTGATAAGTCAAGCTCAAGAACTGCAACTTATCATCCGTCAATTAGAAGATGAAAAGATGACTCTTAGCGAGACTTTTCAAGTTGCTGCAACCATTGAGAAATTGCCTCCTTCTTGGAAGGACTTTAAAAATTACCTTAAGCACAAGCGTAAGGAAACGACAATGGAAGATCTCATAGTTCGGCTTCGCATTGAGGAAGATAACAGAAATTCTGAGAAAAATATTTCTCATAATATTGCTGCCAAAGCAAATGTTGTTGAGTCAGACAAAACTAACAAAAGGAAAAGGGAGAATGCTCCTAAGAAGTCAAAGAAATTTCTGGGTTCTTGCCACAACTGTGGAAAGAAGGGGCACAAAGCAGCCGAATGTCGTGCGCCTAAAAAGAAGAAGTTGGAAGCAAATACGGCTGATGTTTCGAAAGGCATTTCTGATCTTGATTTATGTGCAGTAATATCAGAATGCAACCTTATTGGCAACTCAAAGGAATGGTTTGTAGACACTGGAGCCACTCGACACATATGTGCTAACAAGTGGATGTTTACAACCTATAAAACTGCAACTGATGCTGAACAACTTTTTATGGGCAATTCTTCCACTTCCAAGGTCGAAGGCAAAGGAAAAGTTGTGCTGAAACTGACTTCTGGAAAGGAACTGACTTTAAATGATGTTCTCCATGTTCCAGAAATTCGCAAGAACCTGATTTCAGGATCGTTGCTGAGCAAGCATGGCTTCAAATTGATCTTTGAAGCTGACAAATTTGTTCTTTCCAAGAATGGGATGGTTTATTTAAAGCAAATGTAACCACTATTGTACCACGCACTGAAATGAATGAAAGTGAATCTTCTGCTTATATTGTTGAATCTTCTAACATATGGCATTCTAGATTAGGGCATGTAAACTTTGATACATTGCGAAAATTGATTAATCTAGAATTTATACCAAAATGCAATATAGATTCCAACTATAAATGTCAAGTTTGTGCAGAAGCAAAATTGACAAGAACCTCGTTTCATCATGTTGAACGAGTGACAGAACCTCTAGACTTAATACATACTGATGTATGCGATTTGAAATTGTGTCAAACTAGAGGTGGAAAAAGGTACTTTATTACATTCATTGATGATTGTACCAGATACTGTCATGTGTATCTCCTTAGAAGTAAGGACGAAGCATTCGAAATGTTTAAACAGTATAAGGCAGAAGTTGAGAATCAACTCAACAAGAAAATAAAATCTTTAAGAAGTGATAGAGGAGGAGAATACGAGTCTCCATTTGAGGAATTCTGTGCTGAACATTGAATTATACATCAAACTACAGCCCCGTATTCACCTCAATCCAATGGTATAGCCGAACGGAAAATAGAACTCTTAAAGAAATGATGAATGCCTTACTAATTAGCTCTGGCTTGCCAGATAACTATTGGGGAGAAGCTATTCTTTCGGCAAATCATATTTTAAATAAAATACCCCGAAAGAAAATATCTAAATCTCCTCATGAACTTTGGAAAAACAGACCACCATCCTACAAATACCTAAAAGTGTGGGGGTGTCTTGCCAAAGTAGAGGTACCAAAACCAAAGAAGGTCAAAATTGGACCAAAAACAATTGATTGTGTATTCATTGGATATGCACAAAACAGTGCTGCATATCGATTTTTGGTACACAAATCTGAAATTGATGATATTCATGAAAATACCATCATTGAGTCGATAAATGCTAGATTTTTCGAACATGTATTTCCCTTGAAACATGGTACTGAAAATCATGCACCTAAGAGACCAAGGGAAATTGAAGTTCCTTACTCCATTGAGGGCGCTGAACAAAATAACACTCAGCAAAGTAGTGTTGAGCAGCAAGTGGAGGAACCAAGAAAAAGTAAAAGGTCAAGGACTTTAAAAACCTTTGGACCAGACTTCTATACATTTATGTTAGAAGATGATCCATTGACATACAAACAAGCTATGTCTTCCAACGATGCCCCTTATTGGAAGGAGGCAATTAACAATGAAATTGAATCCATTATGTCGAATCATACATGGGAATTGGTTGATTTACCTCAAGGATGTAAGGCCTTAGGTAATAAATGGATATTTAAAAAGAAATTGAAACCTGATGGTTCAATAGACAAGTACAAAGCTCGTCTGGTAGTCCAAGGATTTAGACAAAAGGAAGACCTGGACTATTTCGATACATATTCACCTGTAACGAGGATAACGTCAATTAGAATGCTCATTGCAATTGCATCCGTACATGACTTGGAAATACATCAAATGGATGTTAAAACTGCATTCTTGAATGGTGAACTAGAGGAGGAAATCTATATGAAACAACCTGAAGGATTTCTAAGCTCAGAAAATGAGCATAAAGTTTGCAAACTGGTAAAATCACTTTATGGCCTTAAGCAAACTCCAAAACAGTGGCATGAGAAGTTTGACAATACTATGTTATCAAATGGATTCACGATAAATGAATCAGATAAATGTGTGTACATAAAACATACACACATTGGATATGTCATTGTTTGTCTTTATGTTGATGACCTATTGATCCTAGGCAACAACAAGGCCATAATAACATCTACAAAGGATATGTTATCCTCTAGATTCGATATGAAAGACCTAGGACTGGCTGATGTAATATTGGGTGTAAAAATTCTAAGAAAACCACAGGGATATGCATTATCCCAATCGCATTACATCACCAAAATACTTGAGAAATTCAAGCAATATAATGTAACTATTGCAAAATCACCAGTAGATATGAACCAAAATTGGGTAAAGAACACTGGTGACGGTATTTACCAATTGGAATATTCTCGTATACTAGGAAGTATCATGTATGTTATGAACTGTACTAGGCCTGATATCACATATGCTGTAAGCAAACTAAGTAGATTTACCAGAAATCCTGGTAAACATCACTGGAAAGCGATAATCAGAGTTCTAGGATATCTAAAGTATACACAGAGTTATGGTCTATACTATACAAACTATCCTTCAATAGTGGAAGGATACAGTGATGCAAATTGGATCACTGGATCAAATGATACGAAGTCTACAAGTGGATACGTGTTCACATTAGGAAATGGAGCAATTTCATGGAAATCATCCAAACAGACTTGTATCGCTAGATCTACGATGGAATCAGAGTTTATTGCACTAGATAAGACTGCAGAAGAAGCAGAATGGATTTGAAGCTTCTTAGAAGACATTCCTAATTGGAGCAAACCTATGCCTCCAATATGTATACATTGTGATAGTCAATCAGCTATTGGAAGAGCTAATAGTACACTATACAATGGTAAATCTAGGCATATTCGTCGTAGACATAAAACGATAAGACAACTTCTCTCTAATGGGGTTATCACAATAGATTACATTCGATCTAAAGATAACTTAGCGGATCCACTTACAAAAGGCTTGCCAAGAGAGAAAGTTCAAACCTTATCGAAGGGAATGGGGCTAAGGCCTATAGACTAAAGGTTTTTCTGAAATGGAAACCCCACCTAGTTGACTGGAGATCCCAAGATCTAGGTTCAAAGGGACAACGAAGTTTTAGAGAAACTTGATGGCACTGTTATACAAAAACCATTCCTATGATAAGTCAGTGCATTATATGTTGAATAAGGATAAGTATTAGTACTTTTAATGATGTCTGTATTTGAGGAATTAAAGAATACCCTTTACAGAATCACCTACGTAAGTGCGAAGGCGCCGCTTCAAAGAGAATTATGAGGCCAAATTCTCTAAGCACTTATGAGACCAGGCAGGTGTTCAAGGCAAAAACGAACACATACAGAGAACGAAGGGTTATAAGAAACATTTATCGTGTGTTATCTACTTTAGAATTACACAAAAGGCTTACAGTTCAAGGACATTCTATGTCTACTGATTAGCCGGTGATTCAAATAGGTAATCACTAGGAAAGTTCAAAGCCCTTGTGCTACTTTAACCGATGCGATAAATGGTTCGTGAAACTAAGATCGATTGCTCATTCATGTGGGGGATTGTTGGAAAATGAATGAGCAAAGAAAGAGAAAAGTGGGAAGAAGAAGAAATAGGGGTAGCAACATTTAAAGTCCCACATCATAGAAATATTAGCACAATCTCTCCTTATATATTAGAAGCCAAAAAGGCTTATGTAAAATAAAAAAAAGAGAGGGATGATAAAAGGATGTGGACTTGGCCATATTAAATACATTAAAAAGTCAAAGATAAGGGCCTTGGGCCTTGGGGCTCTTGGGGTCTCCTGATTGGATATGGCCGACGTTGCTGATTGGGCTAGTGCACTGACATGAGAATATATTTTTTCTCAGAATTTTAAATGGTGTGTCTGTTCAGTTCAGAATTCGAAAGGAATGTCTGTTAACTGAACGAGTACAACCATTTGAATTCTCAGCATATGCATATTAATAACAGAGCGGTTAAAGGGTCGCAACCTTTCCTATTCTGACGGTTACTGATGCATGCGAACAGGCACTCCTCCTTGCCTATATATACACAGCCCAAAACAAAGACAGAACTCACTTTTTCTGCTAAATTATACCTTCTTCTTCAACGTAATTCTCTGATCTACTTTCTATAACCAACTTCAGTTCGTCGGAGCTCCGTTTACTGGCACTAAGCTACGGAGTTGGTCCGTTTTATCCTGGGAAACAAATTGCAACTACGTCGATTGGTGTATACGACGGCAATATTGTTTCAAGGAAACAGAAAAGTTCTGGACTCGGACATTATTTAAACAGAATACTTTCTGTTTATCTTTGATTTTATGCACAAATCGGTTACGCTTTCTATGATTATTATAAACATAGTTTGACGTGACAATTGTGACATAATTGACTAACAGTGATTGTTGTTGCTGCCTGTTTGTAATACAGTTGTGTAATTACAAAAGTTCTAACATTCTTGAAACAATATTTTGTTGCAGATGACGAAAAACAGCAGCACTGATTCTGCACCGATTCAGACGGTGAAAACTGCTCAGCCAGCGCCTGTGCTTCCGACAATGGCTCTGTCTCATGGCGAAAGGCCAGAGAAGTTCAATGGAATCAATTTCAAGCGCTGGCAACAGAAAATGTTGTTTTATTTAACAACACTAAGCCTTGCAAAGTTTCTGACTGAAGAGGCTCCTGTGGTAGACGAACTCGAACCTGACGCTACTAAAGTAGAGGCACTTAATATCTGGACAAATTCAGATTTCATGTGCAAAAACTATATTCTGAATGGTCTGGATGATAGCCTCTACAATGTCTATTGTACTTTTGCAACGTCCAAACAACTCTGGTTGGCTCTGGAAAAGAAGTACAAAACTGAAGATCCAGGCATGAAGAAATTCATTGCTGGAAAATTTCTAGACTTCAAAATGGTTGACTCAAAGACGGTGATAAGTCAAGCTCAAGAACTGCAACTTATCATCCGTCAATTAGAAGATGAAAAGATGACTCTTAGCGAGACTTTTCAAGTTGCTGCAACCATTGAGAAATTGCCTCCTTCTTGGAAGGACTTTAAAAATTACCTTAAGCACAAGCGTAAGGAAACGACAATGGAAGATCTCATAGTTCGGCTTCGCATTGAGGAAGATAACAGAAATTCTGAGAAAAAGATGTCTCAGAATATTGCTGCCAAAGCAAATGTTGTTGAGTCAGACAAAACTAACAAAAGGAAAAGGGAGAATGCTCCTAAGAAGTCAAAGAAATTTCTGGGTTCTTGCCACAACTGTGGAAAGAAGGGGCACAAAGCAGCCGAATGTCGTGCGCCTAAAAAGAAGAAGTTGGAAGCAAATACGGCTGATGTTTCAAAAGGCATTTCTGATCTTGATTTATGTGCAGTAATATCAGAATGCAACCTTATTGGCAACTCAAAGGAATGGTTTGTAGACACTGGAGCCACTCGACACATATGTGCTAACAAGTGGATGTTTACAACCTATAAAACTGCAACTGATGCTGAACAACTTTTTATGGGCAATTCTTCCACTTCCAAGGTCGAAGGCAAAGGAAAAGTTGTGCTGAAACTGACTTCTGGAAAGGAACTGACTTTAAATGATGTTCTCCATGTTCCAGAAATTCGCAAGAACCTGATTTCAGGATCGTTGCTGAGCAAGCATGGCTTCAAATTGATCTTTGAAGCTGACAAATTTGTTCTTTCCAAGAATGGGATGGTTTATTTAAAGCAAATGTAACCACTATTGTACCACGCACTGAAATGAATGAAAGTGGATCTTCTGCTTATATTGTTGAATCTTCTAACATATGGCATTCTAGATTAGGGCATGTAAACTTTGATACATTGCGAAAATTGATTAATCTAGAATTTATACCAAAATGCAATATAGATTCCAACTATAAATGTCAAGTTTGTGCAGAAGCAAAATTGACAAGAACCTCGTTTCATCATGTTGAACGAGTGACAGAACCTCTAGACTTAATACATACTGATGTATGCGATTTGAAAATGTGTCAAACTAGAGGTGGAAAAAGGTACTTTATTACATTCATTGATGATTGTACCAGATACTGTCATGTGTATCTCCTTAGAAGTAAGGACGAAGCATTCGAAATGTTTAAACAGTATAAGGCAGAAGTTGAGAATCAACTCAACAAGAAAATAAAATCTTTAAGAAGTGATAGAGGAGGAGAATACGAGTCTCCATTTGAGGAATTCTGTGCTAAACATGGAATTATACATCAAACTACAGCCCTGTATTCACCTCAATCCAACGGTATAGCCGAACGGAAAAATAGAACTCTTAAAGAAATGGTGAATGCCTTACTAATTAGCTCTGGTTTGCCAGATAACTATTGGGGAGAAGCTATTCTTTCGGCAAATCATATTTTAAATAAAATACCCCGAAAGAAAATATCTAAATCTCCTCATGAACTTTGGAAAAACAGACCACCATCCTACAAATACCTAAAAGTGTGGGGGTGTCTTGCCAAAGTAGAGGCACCAAAACCAAAGAAGGTCAAAATTGGACCAAAAACAATTGATTGTGTATTCATTGGATATGCACAAAACAGTGCTGCATATCGATTTTTGGTACACAAATCTGAAATTGATGATATTCATGAAAATACCATCATTGAGTCGATAAATGCTAGATTTTTCGAACATGTATTTCCATTGAAACATGGTACTGAAAATCATGCACCTAAGAGACCAAGGGAAATTGAAGTTCCTTACTCCATTGAGGGCGCTGAACAAAATAACACTCAGCAAAGTAGTGTTGAGCAGCAAGTGGAGGAACCAAGAAAAAGTAAAAGGTCAAGGACTTTAAAAACCTTTGGACCGGACTTCTATACATTTATGTTAGAAGATGATCCATTGACATACAAACAAGCTATGTCTTCCAACGATGCCCCTTATTGGAAGGAGGCAATTAACAATGAAATTGAATCCATTATGTCGAATCATACATGGGAATTGGTTGATTTACCTCAAGGATGTAAGGCCTTAGGTAATAAATGGATATTTAAAAAGAAATTGAAACCTGATGGTTCAATAGACAAGTACAAAGATCTTCTGGTAGTCCAAGGATTTAGATAAAAGGAAGACCTGGACTATTTCGATACATATTCACCTGTAACGAGGATAACGTCAATTAGAATGCTCATTGCAATTGCATCCGTACATGACTTGGAAATACATCAAATGGATGTTAAAACTGCATTCTTGAATGGTGAACTAGAGGAGGAAATCTATATGAAACAACCTGAAGGATTTCTAAGCTCAGAAAATGAGCATAAAGTTTGCAAACTGGTAAAATCACTTTATGGCCTTAAGCAAGCTCCAAAACAGTGGCATGAGAAGTTTGACAATACTATGTTATCAAATGGATTCACGATAAATGAATCAGATAAATGTGTGTACATAAAACATACACACATTGGATATGTCATTGTTTGTCTTTATGTTGATGACCTATTGATCCTAGGCAACAACAAGGCCATAATAACATCTACAAAGTATATGTTATCCTCTAGATTCTATATGAAAGACCTAGGACTGGCTGATGTAATATTGGGTGTAAAAATTCTGAGTACACCACAGGGATATGCATTATCCCAATCGCATTACATCACCAAAATACTTGAGAAATTCAAGCAATATAATGTAACTATTGCAAAATCACCAGTAGATATGAACCAAAATTGGGTAAAGAACACTGGTGACGGTATTTACCAATTGGAATACTCTCGTATACTAGGAAGTATCATGTATGTTATGAACTGTACTAGGCCTGATATCGCATATGCTGTAAGAAAACTAAGTAGATTTACCAGCAATCCTGGTAAACATCACTGGAAAGCGATAATCAGAGTTCTAGGATATCTAAAGTATACACAGAGTTATGGTCTATACTATACAAACTATCCTTCAATAGTGGAAGGATACAGTGATGCAAATTGGATCACTGGATCAAATGATACAAAGTCTACAAGTGGATACGTGTTCACATTAGGAAATGGAGCAATTTCATGGAAATCATCCAAACAGACTTGTATCGCTAGATCTACGATGGAATCAGAGTTTATTGCACTAGATAAGACTGCAGAAGAAGCAGAATGGATTCGAAGCTTCTTAGAAGACATTCCTAATTGGAGCAAACCTATGCCTCCAATATGTATACATTGTGATAGTCAATCAGCTATTGGAAGAGCTAATAGTACACTATACAATGGTAAATCTAGGCATATTCGTCGTAGACATAAAACGATAAGACAACTTCTCTCTAATGGGGTTATCACAATAGATTACATTCGATCTAAAGATAACTTAGCGGATCCACTTACAAAAGGCTTGCCAAGAGAGAAAGTTCAAACCTTATCGAAGGGAATGGGGCTAAGGCCTATAGACTAAAGGTTTTTCTGAAATGGAAACCCCACCTAGTTGACTGGAGATCCCAAGATCTAGGTTCAAAGGGACAACGAAGTTTTAGAGAAACTTGATGGCACTGTTATACAAAAACCATTCCTATGATAAGTCAGTGCATTATATGTTGAATAAGGATAAGTATTAGTACTTTTAATGATGTCTGTATTTGAGGAATTAAAGAATACCCTTTACAGAATCACCTACGTAAGTGCGAAGGCGCCGCTTCAAAGAGAATTATGAGGCCAAATTCTCTAAGCACTTATGAGACCAGGCAGGTGTTCAAGGCAAAAACGAACACATACAGAGAACGAAGGGTTATAAGAAACATTTATCGTGTGTTATCTACTTTAGAATTACACAAAAGGCTTACAGTTCAAGGACAGTCTATGTCTACTGATTCGCCGGTGATTCAAATAGGTAATCACTAGGAAAGTTCAAAGCCCTTGTGCTACTTTAACCGATGCGATAAATGGTTCGTGAAACTAAGATCGATTGCTCATTCATGTGGGGGATTGTTGGAAAATGAACGAGCAAAGAAAGAGAAAAGTGGGAAGAAGAAGAAATAGGGGTAGCAACATTTAAAGTCCCACATCATAGAAATATTAGCACAATCTCTCCTTATATATTAGAAGCCAAAAAGGCTTATGTAAAATAAAAAAAAGAGAGGGATGATAAAAGGATGTGGACTTGGCCATATTAAATACATTAAAAAGTCAAAGATAAGGGCCTTGGGCCTTGGGGCTCTTGGGGTCTCCTGATTGGATATGGCCGACGTTGCTGATTGGGCTAGTGCACTGACATGAGAATATATTTTTTCTCAGAATTTTAAATGGTGTGTCTGTTCAGTTCAGAATTCGAAAGGAATGTCTGTTAACTGAACGAGTACAACCATTTGAATTCTCAGCATATGCATATTAATAACAGAGCGGTTAAAGGGTCGCAACCTTTCCTATTCTGACGGTTACTGATGCATGCGAACAGGCACTCCTCCTTGCCTATATATACACAGCCCAAAACAAAGACAGAACTCACTTTTTCTGCTGAATTATACCTTCTTCTTCAACGTAATTCTCTGATCTACTTTCTATAACCAACTTCAGTTCGTCGGAGCTCCGTTTGCTGGCACTAAGCTACGGAGTTGGTCCGTTTTATCCTGGGAAACAAATTGCAACTACGTCGATTGGTGTATACGACGGCAATATTGTTTCAAGGAAACAGAAAAGTTCTGGACTCGGACATTATTTAAACAGAATACTTTCTGTTTATCTTTGATTTTATGCACAAATCGGTTACGCTTTCTATGATTATTATAAACATAGTTTGACGTGACAATTGTGACATAATTGACTAACAGTGATTGTTGTTGCTGTCTGTTTGTAATACAGTTGTGTAATTACAAAAGTTCTAACAGTAAATTGTAACACCCTATAAAATATACCCTCATTAGACATAGATAATCACTACAAGAGAAACAGTAGTTTCCAACGGCCAGGGGCCATTGGCGGCCGTTGGAAATGCCATTGGAGGTCGTTGGTCAACCCGTCGGTATATGGATCAATGGTTTCCAACGACTTCCAATGCAAACAACTCCCATTTTCCAATGGCTTCCAACTGGTAGATATGGCCACATATCTCATATTTCTAATCAAAGGGACGTTTGGAAAAGGATGGAAACCATTGCAAAATAGTCGTTTATCGCCGTTGAAAATCGTTGATATACAATGACCAGTAAGCCGTTGCTCGCCGTTGGAAATCTGGGTGTGTTTTTTTTTTTTTTACAGATTTCAGATTTGCCTCTTTAAGCCACACACTACACATACAACCATCGAAACTGCTACAATCCGAGCATATAACTCAAAATCTGAACCATATATGCACCCAATCAAAATAAAAAATAAAAATCAAACACAAAACACATTAACTAACCAATATTTACATAACATACGTCGCCAAAACATCATAACCCATGTCCAAACGTAGCCATAACAACACAAGTCCAACATCATAACCAATACACCATACCATCACCAAAGCATCATAACATGTCCAAACCATCAATATATACAACAAACATGTAGCAAGCCTCACCAACTCTCAAAACACAAACACAACCATGTCCAAACGCTAACCTGATCAAGTCTCTCCACCGGAAGATGAAGGTGGCATACCATACTGGGCAATGAACTCCGCTAGCTTCTGATTAAGCAACTACATCTGTTGGTCACACCGATCCTCACGCTCACGAAGCTCCGCAATTTCTGCCTTTAGCTGTTCGATTACTTCCTTGTCCTGAACCCTCTGATACGCCTCCTGAGATGATCTAACCCGTATCATTTACAAGTACATGTATAATTAGTCATATCATAATTTTTTTTATTAACAACATTGTCATATTTGTTTTACTTATACTAAATGATCTTATTTTTTCATTAATAAGATGTCATTCCAATGTATTTTTAAATGTATTCGAAAGTACTTTGTATAAAAGTAACTGATTATTTTAATTTGAATTTTACTAATAACCATATTAATTTTGTACGAATATATTAAGTAATGGGAAATATTTTTTAGTTATTCCAAAAATTAAAGAGCACAATGTTCATAGTTTTGCACTTTAGTCCCATCATATAATGATATTTGCATATAAATTTGTTTGAAGCAGTTGATATTTTACAAAGTCAATTAGTATTGGATAACATCGAAATTGAAAGAAGCAAAACTATGAACATTTTTAATCATCCTTTTAGAAATTGAAAGAAGCAAACCTTGGTCAACTCAGTCCTCCCAGTAGATTCCAGTAACTGCGCCTTATGTGCTTGAAATTTCTCCTGTTAAATATAAAACAAATGAAATTAGATAACACTATCTTAATTAAATTATACATATAACTTAATTATTCTATACTTACATATCGCTCACGCGCCTTATCATCATGGTCCCAACTGTATGAAACTGAGCATGTGTCGTCAGTCTGACTCGGTGCATGAGTATGCTCGATAACATCCCAGTACGACACAGGATCCATACGCGCTCTCTTCTGAAATAAGCATGCATATACATATATGTGTGTGTTTGTAAATTAAAACTTAAAGTTAAATCAACTATTAAATTTAAACGATGCAATTACTAAATATACCAGATCCTCTCGATGGTGCTGAAACGACTTCGACCCACCTCGATGCGTAACAGGATCCTTGCTCCTATTAGCTGCATTTCTCTTAGACGAGGCCTATACATTTAATTTGTTTTTAAAAATGTATTATTCCAAATCACATATTAAAT
The DNA here is from genome assembly GCA_030737875.1 of Allium sativum. Classification (NCBI taxonomy): domain Eukaryota; kingdom Viridiplantae; phylum Streptophyta; class Magnoliopsida; order Asparagales; family Amaryllidaceae; genus Allium; species Allium sativum. The sequence continues at coordinate 11,914,340 of JASFAX010000035.1, forward strand.
GAATAGAATAATTTAAATTAAATATGTAGTAAATTTACCAGAAAATACTCATTTTTGTTCCAATAAGCAAGCAACTCATCCCACACTGATTCGCCTATCCAATTCGGTTTTTTCCCACCTGATTTCAAACTGTTCATTGTCTCTTTGTAATTTTTTGCCACTTTAGAATTCCAGTGGTGCTTGACGACATCCAAATCTGTCTCCTGTAGATCCACTGAACCCTGCATTTTAAAAAAAAAATAGCATACATATATGAACTTATCAAATAAGAGCATGAGTACTTAACATAATAAATGTTATATCACACATACCATAAATCCTGCCATATAGTCTCCTTCACAATGTCGGGTACCGACGTCCATGTGGGCCAACATGAAGTCGTGCGAGCCTGATATGCACATCTATATATCTTCAAGACTATGTTGGACGGCTCCAACTCAAACCCCTTGTGATAAACGAAAAAAAAATGTCTATTCGAACAAAAATTTATATAATCTATGTACTTGAATTAAATTTATACTAAAACTTGGTATCTACCCTCTACTAGCTTTTGGCTTAAGTCAGACCACAAGACGAGATAAGTCCGACGGACCACCCTCATCACCACCTTGTGACATCACCTGTTATAGATAACAACATAACGTATATGGCATAAACATGAAAGAGCTATGTAAAAACAAGGTATGAGATAACATGAGTAGGAAATGTTATGATTTTATATGTTACTTGTTAATAGATATGTCTACTTAACATATGAGCTACTTGTACATAGATAACATAAGAAATACCTACAAAATTTGAATTTGATTCGTACTAAGTAAAAACAAACATAAAATTACCTTTTTAAAATGAGGATTATTGGTTAGCCGTCCTCATCACTTTTAGATTCTGACTCCATTTCCTCCTCTATATTTGGTTCATTTGTAGTCTCAAATACGTCAATTAATGTGTTTGATTCATCGTTTAGCGGTCCAAAATTTGTTTGATCATCGGATATTACTACTTCCGGATTTTTGTCGACATCGGCTTGATAAGCTTTGTCATCGACGATATTACGTCCGTCAAAAGTAAACCTTGCCTTTGTTTTGAAAATAGCCCACCAATCTATTTTGTCTCTTCTCGTAGATGGATAAGGAGCATAATAAACTTGAAGAGCTTGTTTGCCAAGTACAAAAGGATCGTAATTATAATAACGGGAAGTATGACTCACTTCAATAAGATTATATTTTGAGTGCACGTTTATTCCAGAACCAGAAACGTTACTGAACCAGTTGCACTTAAACAAAAATACTTCTTCTGCAGGTCATGTGAAATATGTCAATTACAAAATCTGGTTTAGCATGCCATAAAAATCATGTACATGGTCGTTTGGATCATCACTACCTTTCACAAATACACCGCTATTGTTAGTTAATTTTTAATCACCATATTCTTTAGTGTTAAATTTATATCCATTAACAAAGAATATTGGATATGTCCTGACATTTCTTTTTGGTCCTATTGCCAAATGTTCCAATCCTTCGTCCGCAACACAATTTGTTGGATCGAAAACATAATTAGTAAACCAACTAGTGGATTCTTTGCTGATATCGCCGTTTGGATACTGTGATTCATAAATGCTGCAATTATAGGACAAATATTACATTTATGATTAAACATTTAGTATATGTATACATAGATGTATAAGTTCATTACCTAACGAACGGTGCAACTTCAGTGCAATTGAGAAGAATATATGTGTGTGCTGCATTATAATCTTTATCATTCAGTCATTCTTCCACACGTCTACCAGAAGGCCGTCCACATTTTTTAAAAATTGATAAAGTCGCTGGACAGTCATCTTGATCAACGCCTTCGTCATTACGTGTAGTACTTGCAAATGATATGTTCACATGTTCACTAAAATAATGGGATAAAAAAAATGAAGCTTCTTCTTCGATGTATGATTTGCAGATAGAACCTTCAACTCGAGCTTTCTGCCTCACTTTTTTCTTTAGATGATTTAAATACCTATTTATAATTAATGCAAATTATTTTTGTTACACGTTTCATTAACCAAAATTTAAATTAACTAAAAATTAATATACCTTTCAAATGGATACATCCATCCATATTGCACAGGCCCTCGAAGGCGTGCTTCTAACGGAAGATGAATTGGTAAATGCTCCATAACATTGAAAAAAATCTGAAGGAAATATTTTTCCCAATTTGCAGAGTAATATAGGGATTTCTTCCTCTAGTTCATGTAGACGATCAAGTTTTAATGTAGTAGAACAAAGCTCTTTATAGAACAAACTAAGCTCCGTTACAGCAGTCCAAACTTTTACGGGCAATAGTTCTTTGAAAGCGATGGGCAATAAATTTTCCATCTTAACATGATAGTCGTGACTTTTCATCCCGCTAAGTTTGTTGTTTTTATAGTCGACGCATCTACGAAGATTGGAAGATATACCATCTGGGAATCTTAATCCTTCCATCCATTTAAAAAATATTTTAATTTGATTACTTTCCAATTCATAGCATGCTTTCGGTTTTTTGGTGTCATTTGGCTTTATATGAAGCTCCGGACGATTACATATTACTTCAATATCGCGTCTTGATTTCAAATCATCTTTGGTCTTCCCTTTGACATTCAAAATTGTATTGATTACATTATCAAAAATGTTTTTCTCACTATGCATCACGTCGATATTATGATGAATCAGAAGATCTTTCGAATAAGGCAACTCCTAAAATATGCATTATTTCCACAAATTATGAGTCATTGATTTACCTTGAATTCCTGTACTCCGGTTTCATGAATCTTGGGAAGATCTTTTACAAGTTCAAAAAAAAATTCATTTGTCCATACTTTATGTAGTCGCAAAGTTTCATGCATATTGACTGTAAAAAATTTCTTATCTCTCCTAAAAGGATGATTAATTTCAAGGAAACACCTGTGACAGTCAAGCCATGAAATTTTCTTTCCGATAGGTAAAGAAAATGCTCTTGTTTCTTACATGTAGTACGGACAAGCTAGACGACCAGCCGTACTCCAACTTGAAAGCATTGCATAACCAGGAAAATCGCTAATTTTCCACAACAGAGAAGCACGCATACAAAAATTTTTATGTGAAATATCATATGTTTCTACCCCTTCGTACCACAATTTTTTTAATTCTTCAATCAACGGTTGTAAATACACATCTATTCCTTGCGTCGGATCATCAAGACCAGGGACGACAATTGTGAGAAACATATAAGGCGTTTTCATACACATCAACGGAGGTAAATTACAAGGTGTTACAATTATAGGCCAGAATGAATATTTAGAACCAAATTGCGAAAATGGTGAAAACCTATCCATACATAAACCAAGTCTAACATTACGACTCTCAGATGCAAAATTGGGATATTTTTGGTCAAAACGCTTCCATGCTTCTCCATCAGACAGGTGTGTTAACGTACCTTCTTCACGTGTTCTCACACTATGCCATCTCATATGTTGCGCGGTTACAGAAGATGCATATAACCTTTGAAGTTTAGGAATAATAGGTAAATAATGCATACGTTTATACGGGACATTCTTTCCCTTTTTCTTTCTAGGTTTGTATCTTTCCTGATTACATATTCTATAATTCTTAAGGTTGATATCTTCCTTCCAAAATAGCATACAACCCTTTACACATGTATCTATTTTTTGATAAGGTAAACCAAAGGTCGACATCATTTTTTTAACTTCATAATGATTTTCACACATCAAATTATTAGGAGGCATATGCCGCTTCACAGCTTGTACAACAGCTGTAAATCCAGCTTCTGTGAGGTTGTATTTTGATTTCATCGCAATGTATTCAGCAGTTATTGATAATTGAGTTTCGCTTTCACAACCTTCCCAAATGGGTTTTTTCACTGCATCTAATAAATAATATATTTTTTTGGTTTGAATATTTGGTTCTTCTTCATCATTACCATCATCATCACTACCATCGTTATCATTAAATTATTAACCGGAAACATTGAACGTGCCTCATATTCAACCATTTTTTCTACGAGATTCGTCATAGCAATTTCATTATTCACTACCACCTCAACTTGTGTAGAAGTAGATGCTAATGGTTCTCCATGACGATCCCAAACTGAATAGTTCGGCACAAAACCATACTGACGCAAATGAACTCTAACCATTTGTGGTATCAAATGCTTCAATAACTTGCATCTAATACATGGACAATGGATTTCGACGTCGTTTTCGTTATTACTTAACGCAAAATCAATAAACACGCTGACACCGTTAATAAATTGTTTCTTTATTGTGCCATCGGTTTCTCTTCGTTGGTACATCCAGCTTCGATCATTAAAATAATCACGATTCATTTTTCCTAATTACATATAAAATTAGAAAGAATGTTAAAATTTACAATTTTTATTACTTTTATAACAATTTTTTTGTCCATCACTAAATTCTCAAAATTCCCTTATAATTGATATATGCATGTTATGTTGAAATATATTCACAATTTTATTACCGAATGCATGTTATGTTAATTGATCATTTACTGGTGTGTCATCCTACCTCCCATTACAAATACAATAACATAATTAAATCACGTAAATCTTTTCAATTTAAACGATTCAACAAAAAATTTAGCAGCACTTCCCTTTAGTTCCCTGAACAGTACACAATTGCGTGTACACAGGGAACATAAAGGAAGTACTTTCAAAATTTTGAGAACCGTTTAAAATGAAATATTTTACGAGATTTAATTTTGTTATTGTGTTCGTAACTTGTCCAATACAAAGGATAAATCCAACAAATATTTTATATGATGAATATAAATGTCTGTTTTGTTAATAAAACGAACATTCACATAACGATTATATACAATACTTATCAGACGGGGCCAAAAAAACTCTCTAAGGCTTTATGAATATAACATATTACGATTTGGTTTTTTTTCATGATTAAAGTGTTTTTTTGACAACTTTGACTTCCAAATTTCAACTTAAATTTTTTTTAAATCATAGTTGCAGGTTTACGATCAATTGCAAAACTCAAAAAAAGGCCAAAGCTCAAGCCGTACGCATTTGTGCGCCTTAGCGCCTTAATTAACTGCTCAAATTGTACGTATATAAATTTTATCACATATACGTATATTTTCAACAATAAATCGAACTGTATAGTCGTACGTTATATACAAAATTAAATGTTGTTTTCGCTAAATTTTTATAAAACATAAACTTAAATATTTCTATTTCCACCACATGTTTTCAACAACTTTTTCAATGCATACACCACTATACATATGCATATATACATATTCAACTTGAACTAATTAAATCCCAGATTAGCTACATAATCAAATAAATCTTCAAATACAAACTTACTTACAACAACTAATTAAACTAACTAAAACCCTAGATTAATTAACAAATAAGTAATTTATAAATAAAAACCCTAGATTAGCAACTTAAATGATTAAACCTTACATTAGCGACTAATTGAAAGCATCATACAGACAAACATACACAAACATACACTAATTAACACAATTAGGGCTAATACACACAAACATACCTTCAAATTGGAGAGAATCTGAGATTAGTGAGAAGAGAGTGCCTTGACCGACTTGGAGAGATTCTAGGTCGATGGGGGCACGGAATAGGGTGATTTCAAAAATAAAGGGGAAAAATTTGGGGTTTTTGGGTTTGATTTCATGGGGGAAGCAAATGGGGAAGAAGGAGAAAGGCTCAGGTTATTTTCCTTCTCGTCCGTGTAACGAGTACCAATGGCCTCCATTGGTTTTATAACCGACGGCCGCCAACGGTTTCCAACGGCATATTTGTGTACCGTAAGAAAATCCTAACTTTTGGCTTCCGTTGGAAGCCGTTGGTACACTCTGACGCTATGTTGTATAATCTTTGTAGTGAATTTAAATTATAACAATTAATTATTAAAAATAAGGATATTTTATACATGAAAATTTAGCCACAAAGATATTACCATTATGTCCACGGCGAGATTCTAATCCATTTTCGTATTTTATTTACCGAAAACGGAGTCTGTATAATGTAGATATGCTAATAACAAAGTTCAAGTATAAAATAAAAATAAAAATAAACATATAGATTTGTATCTGCATGGAATAAAATAATTACCATTGACATAAAAGAATATTTCGGATTCAAATTCAAAAAAAAAAAAAAAAGTTTCCATGTGTGTGTGTAATAAGGGGGCACCGTTTAAAAGAAAGAAAACGAATCAATCAATATCAATTAATAAGATCAATCAATATCAATTAATAATTAAAACAAGCACGTGAAATAAATTCACACTGCCCAGTGCAGAACGGGGTCGACCACTAGGTCGATTACCCTCTTAGGGGTCAGGTCGGCTACTTCGATCATGGGAGCGTGGGTGGTGGCTAAGTTTTGTTGATATGTTTTAGAGTTTGGTGTTAGCGGATGGCTTGGGTTTTATAAATCAAATCCAAAGGTTCCTGCACACTTCAACACCTATAAATTGAGCCTTAACCCCCTCTGTCAATCACATATTCCAAGGCTTCTACCTCAATTCTCTTCTTCTTCGTCTTTGTCAGTGTTATTATCCAATTTAGATGGAGTTTGATTCTTCTTATTTCCCCTCCTCCTATTTTATTATGTTCTATCTCAATTTACTCTGTTTAATTTATTTTAGAATTACTGGATCTAACATCTATAATTTTAAAGAGAGAATAATTGAGGAGCATTTGTGCGAAGGTACAATATAGACCTAAATTTAATTCACAATTTTCTCTCTCTTTTGTTCTATGAGTGAGATTCTTTAAGTTTACATAATTTCTATAGTTTGTTAGCATAAATCTAGAATGATTATGCCTATAGTGGTTTGCGATTTCCTGAAGACAAAATATACAAAATCACCGGAATTGTCAATCTAAGCTATTGTTTGGTTTTTTTTCTTTTTCTTTTTTTATGTCATGGCCGACGGGGTTAAAAGACGCCGACCTTTTTATTGAAACATTAAGAGAAAATACAAGGATGTTATAGTGAGAACACTATAAAGCAGAAAACGGAGGAAATAATGCCTCAAGCATGAAAAGTACAAAAAAGAAAAAACACAAAAAGAACAACATGAATCATGCATCAAAATTATTAACATTTCCAGGTTCAATCACAAAAGAAGCAAGTTTCTTGCATTATTTGATTTCCAGTACAATCCACTTCAAGAGAGCTGGCTGTGCCTTAGCTTTTTCAGGCTTGAAGATCTTCACATTCCTCTTCTTCTAGACACACCAAATAAGCTTCTTCAAAACCATATTCAGCAATCTTTTCTTCAGATTTTTGGTACCAGTTTCAGTGAAAATCTTTGCCCATTCTTGATTGTTACTCCCCGCACTTCTTATTCTTCATGTTCTGTCATTGATATTGTTCCATATCCTTCCAACCACATTGCACTCAAAATATAGATGGTTGATATATTCGGACTGAACACTGCAGTAAATACATAAACCATCTATACTCATGCCACGTTGAATTATCTTATCTTTCGTCATAAGCGCGCCATTGAGCATTTTCCAATAAAAGAGATTCTCCTTTGCAGGATTGTCAAGCTTCCAAACTCTCTTGTGCCATTTCCAGTCATTCATCTCGCCTTCCTTATTTAATTTGCCGTATACCGCTTTGATAGAGAATGATTTGTCATCAACAAACCAGTTGACTTCACACAAGCTATGGTTGTTCATCCAGTTGTTCTTGATCATCTGCCACACATCATTAATTCTCGTGTTAGAGGAATTCGGCAGACGAGGTCTAGATCTACCAGCAAGATTATTCAGCGCAACTTGTAGGGGAATGCCAGCTTGAGCGATGTCCTCATAAGATAGTCTTCGACTAAGAATGTCTCCATAGTTAAGCGATGGATCCTGCTAGAAGAGAACATTGTTATTCACATTCATATTTAATTTAACAAAAGACAATAATACTCCCCTTAATTTGAATAGACTAGCCACGTCCAGCTGCAGTTTTGGGGAATATCCATGCTCCATGGGTTTTTGTTCTTTAAAGCGTGCTTTGTCGACCATTCTACCCATAGATTGTTCCATCGATGCATAAAGTCAGCCAAGTGTTGATCATGAGTAGCTCTATTCCATTCCACCAAGTCAATTAGGCCTAGCCCACCTTTTCTTATAGGTTTCTCCATAGCAGATAAAGAGATAGGAGCAAGGTACTTTCTTATTGTATTGCCTTTCCAGAAGAACCGCATCATAGTAGTCTGAATCATTTTAATCAATTTATTGGGGAGAACAAATGTTCTTGCCTAGTATACATGCATAGAAAAGATGATAGATTTAATAATGGTAAATCTTTTAGCTTGACTTAAGAAACGATTAGCCATGAGTCAAGCTTGTTAATAATTCTTTCATAAAGTGGAAAACATTGTTCCATCATGATTCTAGATGTGGTAAGAGGCAGACCTAAATATGACATAGTTGTTTTATTACATTGTAGGCCAGAAGTGATCATAATGTGATTACTTTGTTCGGCATTTAGACCAGCAGAGGAAAATTCAGATTTTGCAAGATTAATCTTTAAACCGGTTATAATGTAGAAGTCATTAAGACATTTAAGAATGTTACTTATTGTGGTTGCATCAGATTTACAAAATATCACGAGATCAACAGCAAAAAGAAGCGAGACAACTTGGGGTTCCTTGCATTTGGGATGAAGGCTAATAAGTCTTTGTCGAACAAGTTTATTCAGCATTTGCATAAGCAGTTCCATCACCACAATGAAAAGGTACGCCAACATAGGATATCCTTGCTGAATGCCTTGATTACCTTTGAAAAAACCTATGCAAGACCCATTAAGAACAATGGAATAGTTCATAGTTGATATGCAAGCATATATCCAAGAGATAAACGGTATCGGAAAGCTCATGTAACCCAAAAATTCTAACTGTCATATCCCATTGAATCGAGTCAAAAGCTTTTTGGATGTCAAGCTTAAGAACAGCACGGGGAGAGATGTTAGCACTTTTGTAACCATACAAAAATTCATGAGAAAGCAAAATATTATCTAGAATATTTCTCTTTTCAAGGAAGGCCGATTGATTGTTTGATATTATGGAAGGCCAAACCTTTTTCATCCTATTAGCAATAATCTTGGATATGCCTTTGTATATAACATTCTAACAAGATATGGGCCGAAAATCATGTACCTTGACCTTAGGAATCAATGCTAAATTGGTGTTGTTGAAAGACATTTGCATTTTAGCTTTGACAGAAAATTGGTTAACCACTTTGTTAAAATCATTACCGATTAGTTGCCAAGCAGTTTTGTAAAATTGAGCATTGTAGCCATCTGGGCCACCGCAAGCATCTTTATTCATAGAAGTGAAAGCTATTTCAATTTCAACGTCCTTAAATTCAGCTATCAGCATAGAATTATCCTACGATCCAAGTCTAGGAAGAATCATTGGGTCTATATCATCAATACAAGGACTAAACCTATCAACATTACCAAGAAGATCAGCAAAGTATGTAATAAAAGATTTTTCAATAACAGGGGTGGTAGAGTAGAGAGCTCCCTATGTATCTTTTATTCCATAGATGTTTTGTTGAGTATGTCTTGATTTAAGAGAGGCATGGTAATAAGAGGTATTTCTATCACCCTCAACCGACCATTTAAGACCATCTTTCTGCTTAATCATTGAGTTCTCAGGAATAAGAGCATTATGATAGTCATTGGTAGCATCAGTTTCTAGAACAGCTAAGTTAGGATTATTCAAATCACTCTCCATTTTCTTCTGTATATCAGAGAGCCTTTCCTTATATATGAATGATTGCTTATTACCCTTACCAAATTTTCTGGAGGACCAAGCTTTCAGGACATCTTTTGTCGATTTAAGTTTCTTATGAAGAATAATATGAAGTTGCCGAGGATAGGATTTCTCCACTTGGCATCCACCACATTTAAAAAATCAGTTTCATCAACCCAGTGATTGAAATTTTTGAAGAAAGCTTTTCCTCTTTGAAAATTCTTTCCCAAGGATATTATTTGTGGGGTGTGATCAGAAAGTAAAGGAGACGGTTTGTGAGTATGTATTTTCGGCCAGGCAAGCAAGGAAACAAAGTTACAAAAGCTAAAATCAGTCTTCGAAAAAGTCCTTGTACCTTTTTTTTCTTGTTATTCCAAGTGTAGTATAACCCAGAGGTTTTTATTTCAAAAATATTCGCATTCTGGAGAAGCTGATTAAGGGAGTAATATCAGTAAGGGATAAAGCATTACCATCGCATCGATCACCAAGCTCAAGGCAACAATTGAAGTCACCACGAATGATTCATGGGTGTATTTCTTGCCTCCAGTAAGATAAGCTGTGGAATAAATGCTCTTTAGCACTAACAGCATTGTCAGCATAAATAAAGGAAATGTAAAAGGAAGTAGAAGTAGGAGAATGTCAGTCATGGTAATGAATTATCTGTCTATCACAGTCTAGCATCAATAACTAATGAATATTAGGGTCATGTATAATAAAAATTCTACCATAAGGGGCTTGGTCGATGTTATTTATCATATTCCAAGACGGGTTAATATAGTGAGCAGCTCTAACAGTTAATTCTTTATTAAGCTTAGTTTCAAGGATCGCAAGCATACTTAATTTATGATTAGAAATTAAAAACTTACATTGATCTAGTTTCGTGCCCAAGTGTGCCCCTTTTATGTTCCATACACCAATACATTGCATCGTGGATTGAACTCGGATGGTAAATCTGTCATTGCCTTGCTCCTAGTGTAAGGAGGAGATGTTCTAGCATTACCTTGCAGTGATGCAGATAGGGGTGATTAAATTGAACCGCCAATCGGTTAGCTTCGTTTCCTTTAGCAGATACTTGAGCCTGCTCTTCATTGTGGGGACTGGCACTGATGTCAAGAGGGGGAGCTTTGTATGCATTAGGTGGTTGGATATTAGTGTATGGTGATGTCTTTTCCTGTGCTTCACTAGCGAGCATAGAAGCATTATGTTTTTCCTGGTCTAAACTTTCAACTGCAGACAAAGGGTGAGAGAGGGATTTAGCAGCATTAATCTCATCACAAAACTCATGTGATGCTATTTTCATATTATCAGTTCCTAGCTCATCTAGATTGATTGAATTATCTTGGCACCTTATTTTATCTTCTCTAGCATTGCTATCACACTCAGATCCAGAAGCAACTGTACCAATGTTATGCATTTTCAGAACGGACGTAGTAGTAACGTTAGGTAATTCTTCTTCTTTTTCCTTTGATGTTCCCTTTCCAAAAGTTGCCTTTTCTTTATGTAGGAGAACAGAATTGTTTGGCTTCACAGCCTTGTTGGTTATATTGTCATAGCATTTTGGAGAGTAAAAGAGGCATTCCTAACATTATTATCTTTATCGTTTATTCCCTCATTATTTTTCCCTTGTGCTTCTCCAACAGCTTGTACCACATCATTAATTACTTGCTCTTCATGTTCATCATTATCTGTTGCATGCTCTTCATGTTCATCATCGTCCGATTGCACATATGATTCATTACTGTTTGTGTCTTCCATGTCAGAATCTGTAACCAAACCTTCATCATTTATTTGTCCCACCTCCATATCATCTTCATTCTCATCTACGTGCAAGCATTCAAAAGCTTTAGAATCAATGTTGACGCCAAAAAGTGGTCATCAATAGCCAAAAGTCGAATTTGAGCATGATATTTCCTCATATATCATGCTCATGTCTGACTTTTGGCCGTTGATGACCACTTTTTAGCGTCAACAGTTTGGTGCTTTCACTGAGAAATGAATCTTCAACGTCTTAAGGGTTTTGCTCAACTTTTGGATCACCAAGTCCAAGACAAAATCCTATTTTCAGTCATCTTCAGTAACCCTGGTTTCCAATACTTATGTAGATGCTTTGGAAAGTAGAAGCAGCAACACCTACATAAAAAAACTATTTTTTTTAGTTCTGGATTCGACCCTAGTCGGGTTGACCCTTCCTGGATCGACATCAACCCGACCAGAGAACCAGCCAGTAGGAATTGCAATTTGGAAAGCTCCCTGTATGTAGCTTGGCCCAGAACAGGTCATAGGTCGAGGTGAGATCATTTCAAACAGCCATCGTCGTAACGATGTTCAAGTCCAGGTCAACCGACTCGTCTGAAGCTTTCCAAGTCGACCGACTCCTCTGAAGATCTCCAGGTCGACCTGCTTCGAACCAACTTTTTCAGATATATCGGCCCGGATTACTAGTCATTTCTAAAGCCCTTCACATCGACCCGAGACATGGTCATTTTCAGAAAAAATGCATTTTTCTGATCGTTTCAGAAAAGACTCCATCTTTCAAAATCGAAAAAATCGTGCGGTGCCCGCATTTTCGACCCAACTGGCTAGGTCGATCGCCGCCGGAACTATGGGGCCCCAGACCCCCACCGGCGCTGCACCCGGACCCGCTTGGCGGCTCGCCTTCGGCTCGGCATATATTTTGGCCAACAATAATTATAAAGAATTAGCATCCAAGATTCAACGGATGGTCTGAGAATATCAACAGCAAGATGGCAACGACCGGGATTCTTCCAAGAGCCATCACCCTCATTTGTTGAGGTTATTCAATCCTGATCGACTGCTTCTGTCTTGCCCGAAGATCGACGAGTTAAAAGCTTGAAACACTCAAGCCATGAGGTTGGTTGATTATTTATACATCGGCTCTCATTCCCCGAAGAGGGATCAAAGACATAACTGCAGATGGACGAGGCATGTCTACATTTCTAGTCTCCGTATCCCACTTCCTGACATGTAAAGGGAAAATTTTTATAAGCATGGATCCATTGTTCTCTTGTCGATCACCGTCTTAGCATCAACAAGATGAGATGCCACCATTAGCGATTCTGATCTAACTTCCTGACCTTTATTCCTTGCCCTCGACGTGGGGACAGGAAGGTGATTCAAAGGAAACACACCCTCATCATTCACCCACAAAGGCCGCCTGATTGCCTTTATTATCCTAATACCCCGATCAAGGTCTGATCGTTCTTGGCATTTCCGCCCCATGAGGATTTGAAAAGACTTCCTTCATCAATTAAGGCTTCAACGGTCATCACCTGTCAGAGATGGGACAAGTCAAAATGGGCTGGCAAAGGATATGTGATACCATTCTCATTCTGAAAAATACTCATTCCCTTAACAGGATTATTTTTTACCCGTATCTTTTATCTTTACATGCTTTATGAGTTATTTATGTGACTAATAACTCTTATGAATTTATGTGTGAATGATATAGGCACCCAGAATCTGATACTGATCATACTTCCAATACCTGCATGCAGAACTACAAAGCATTGCCATAACAGGCCTGACTGAAGTGCTCGTTTGCAGAATCATGTCACCCGTCCGAGAAAAGTTACACAGCTCAAGATGGATTTGACATGACCATCCACTACTCGGCTCATGCATGGCATGACTTAAGATAATTGTGCATCGATCATTTCATTTGAAAGTTGAGATCCGACCACAGATGGACGCGGTTCGACCGTCCATACGACCAGATCCTACACTCGATGCCATCGAATTAGATAAATCCAAATAGAAGAGGTACCCGAGGTTTGGTACCGACCACTCCTTCCAAAGTTTGATCGGAGGAATGTAAAGCTTTGGCGAACGTGATTCAACCCTTCACCCGCTTACTATTGGCCTAACGACAACATTCTAAAGCAAATGAAGTTCAACCATTCATTCATCGACTTTTTTCCCTTGACGCGGGGGCAAGAGAGTAAATGCACACGAGTTCGACGTGTGTTATCCATATATGGACATACCAATGAGGCCTCCTCATCATCTATCCATTGATTCACCACGCAAGACATAGAAATATATTCGACTGTGACATAACCACTTGGTAGATCGACGACTCTATCCCTCAATCTGATGGGAAGAGTGCAACAGTGACGGGTACAATATCATGAACGACATAACTTTTACCTTCGAAGTGGGGGCAAAAGAGATATGTTAAGACGAGGATGAGTATGACTCGACCGCTCTCTAATGACGTATCTAACTCTTTCCCATGCTTCGAAAGGGAGGAGTATAAACTCAATAGGGGTGAGAACCGATCATCCCCAATGGCGACCTTTGCCCTTGACGTGGGAGCAAAGGGACAATGCCAAGGAAAATATGATCCGACTGTTTGCCCGGTTAACTCTAATCCTCAGAGCTTGGATATGAGTATAAACTTAGGACGAGTGTGACATGCGCGCCAAGATTTAAGACCACTCGATCTATAACTCTAACCCAAACTGACTTTGGGAGAGTATAAAGGACGAACCATGACGTCCATAACTCTAACTCTCACGACTTGAGATTGAGTATAAATCTGTTGGGTAAGTGTGAATGGTGCACCACGACTTAAGACCACTAAACACATAACTCTAACTCTCACGACTTGGGATAGAGTATAAAGGAAAATGCTGCGACGTGCATGCAATCTCCATCGCCCTCCGACTGAGGACAGGATTATAAAAGACTTATGGGCCGAACATCCGAACGACTCAACCCGGTTCCCACCCGATGTTGGGGGCACGGGCATAGATTTCTGAATTAACTTCAAACACACTTCGGACACGACCCATGTTTCAAAGTTAAATGGAGGCTACAGGCATTATACCTCCAAACTACGACACTTAGTACCTTGACACTTTGACATTTAATAATGCTATGCTAGATAGATTAGCACTCAACATGTTTTCATTTCGAGCTGCAATTGCTTATGACTTAATGATTGACTTAGTAGCTTGCAAGACTAAGCTAACTATTCTTTTTCGAATTGCAAGATTATGTACAGATACAAAGCAAAGACACGAGGGACACACTCGCATACAACAACAAAGAGGTCGTGTTCAAAGGAATGACGTCGACTTCTACTGCTAAGCTTCCTACATGACTCAATGCAATGACCGAAAGGAGACCTTGAGACTGGGATGTTCAATAACACATCACATGATTTAAGGCAACAACTGAAAGAGGGCTTCGAGAGTGATATCTAGAATCGACACACATACCAAGTGCAACGACAAGTTTTCACATTGCAAATACACTGAATAGAAGATGCATTAGCTCGAGCATTTGGAAGGCCACATGTGGACCATGAAAGGGTGTAGAGTGTCCATCCATTGACTGATCCCAACCTACTTCCCAATTGGAAGGGGAAGAAAGAGAGCATTCAAAGTGACTACTATCTGACCTCTCGCAGCCCAACTTCGATCCTCAGAGCTTGGATGGGAGAGCAGAAACCAATATAGGTTGAATACCAACAAATCATTTTGCATCAAACTCACGACATGATGAGGAAGTATGAATCCTGAGAAGACATGGATTTGATGTCCGCTACTCAATCAAGCCCCAATGGCTAGGGACGAAGAGCGCGAGCCATGAAAAGCATGAATCTACTACTCGACTACTCTATGCACATTTTCAACTTCTTAAAATTTTGCAGAATCTCAAACTACAGCCAAAAATGATGACCTCAATGGAACCGAGCATGAAGAACAAACTCAACAAGAGAATGATGACCATTTTGGATTATGTTAAAACATGAACAAAGGGGTTCGACTAACACCCTAGCAACGTTCATTCGCTTGCATTTTGATGAACTTACTGGATTTTGCGACTATTCATATAAGAGTAACCAAGTCCACTGACGCTCGATGAGGCGATCCTCACTTTCTGACTAAGGTAAAGGAACAATGCCTAGACATGTGTGATTCTACTGCTCGTATGTTCAACTATAACTCTTGCCGACTCAAGAGAGAAAGTATAAAATGATTTGAGTTGGCTAAGACTACCAAACCTGCAACTCTAACCAGAAACAATGATGGAGAATATAAAGGCTTAAGGGTTGGACGCCCGACTGGCTTAGCTCGACCCCCCACTGACACTGGGGGCTTGAGCACTGGCTTCGTTTATTCCCCACCGACGCTGTGGGCATGAGCATCGGTTTACAGACTGACTTTGAACACGTCCTTGAATTGACACGTGATTCAAATGATATATACTTTACCTTCGGACCATGACACGATTTGTCTTACTCACACGTTCAAGAGAGACTGCTTTTATGTTCGACATGACTGGACTCACTCATTCTAGCGAGACTGCTTATGAGTTCGACATTACTTGACCTTACACTTGACCTTACACTTGACCATGTCCTCGACTCGCATAAGAAGATGACACCATTTGGCGAAGACTCTTTACGAACAACCATGTACAGAAGCCAACGACCCATCTTGACTTATGATGATATCACTCGACCTCTTGACTCGACGAGGCGTAAATGATTACATGTTCATCTCAACTACTCCCACCTCGAACTTTGGCTCGATGGGTACCACAGATGGTGATGTGATACATGACACCTATTTGCACAGAGAAACGGAAAAAGAATTCAAGATTCAAGACTATTCTCAAAGACATGACAATTCAACATTGCTTTCTCAAAGATGAATGATATTTCAAAGAGATACAGTTCGACTTACTCAAAGTACATCTTGTCCGCCACACGATGTACTTTGGGGGGCAAAGTGTTGACCCCCCTTTTGGCAAGGTCGTCAACCTATGAACCTATCACAGGATCACTCAGGACTCGAGCAGGGCCTGGACAAGCCCATACATTTTTGGCTCGAGGCTCCTTGGCTCGAGAGATCTCGGATAGAAGCACTTCAGCCCTATAGACCTAGGCTAGGAGGTCATGAGAACAGCTTACACTACAGCAATGACTTGTTCATGAGATATATTTCATAGCCTATTTACTTGGTCCAACTACCTATTCTAAAGCCTATAAACTCGGATCTAACTACATTTATGATGCCACATATTGAAGGGAACTTCTCCACGTAATCAAGACTTAGCTCCATTATTTGCTATTCACATGGATCAACTAACACATGGAACCTCCAATTATTGAAGCCTACTGCCTATAAATACACCAAACAATACGACAAAGAGGAGATCTTCTTCGGCTCAGATTAGAGCTGAACTCTTTAGCCCATGCATGACTCAATCATGGCTGCCAACCACTTTCATCACGAAATACTTGCAATATTCCTCAAAAACGACTATGTAATAGAGATCCTGACGATCTCATTCATTGTATCTCCGAATTTACGATATTATTATGAGATTATAAAGTGGACGTAGGCTCGTTAACGCCGAACCACTATAAAAATGTTGTTGTCTTGCTTTTTCTCATTTTTTTCTGATATTTTTTCATATATCATGCTCATATCTGACTTTTGGCCGTTGATGACCACTTTTTGGCGTCAACAATCAACAATATGGGTATTTATCTTGAAGGGAGCAACAAATGTTGAGCTCTGTTTATTTGCATTGGTATTTTCATTGTTCTTTTCCAAGCTTATGCCTTCATCAGTTGTAACCTTGGACTTGCCTTTCAAATCAACATTTGTATTGTTGGGAATGTTCGGCATTCCTTCTATAGAGTTTTCCTTTGATTTCTCCACTTGTTTATCCTTGCTTGCTTTGCTCTGCATTATTTCCCTGTCCTCTAATTCATCCTCCCTTTCAGTAATATTAGTAAGACCATCCTTTTCCTTTTCCATAGCTATTTTATTTACCTTAACTCTGTAGTATTTTTCATTTTTCATATGAGCTTCTTCCCTTTGGTCCACTAGCTATAAGAAGTCTGTTAATATGAGATGTCTAGTACCATCGGCCATTTAGCGTGTGGTAGGCCTGCCTCGACAGGATGTTAAGTGGTTGATCCAACTTATGAGGTTATTGAGTAGTTGGACTTAGTCCCCGCCTAAGGGTCCATCCTTTGGTTTTGGAATAAAGTCATAGGGCTTGCCCTTATTATGTATTAAGAAATATGTAGATTCGTCTTTCTTTAATAATTATGATGTATTAAATGGTCTAAAATGAGTGAGGTAATTTTCTATAAGTTGTCTGCTTCTTATATAGAGGCTAAGCAAGGGAATATCTAGCAATTGGCTATTATGAGTTTTACTGAGCATGTAAGGAGAACCGCCTGTTTAAGGGAAGCATTAAGTTGCTGGAAGTTCACTTGTAAGGTCAGCTAGATAATAATGTCGGGTCCACTGAGAGGGTCATAAATAACTTTGAGTATCTACCTAAAACTCAGTATTAACTAGTTGGTTACCATTTGTAACATTACATTAAGAGCATGTGTGTGTATACATGAAATGACGTAGTCTACTAGAAAATAAGGTCATAAGTGACTGGGGCCACCATAAGGTATTAAGTGATCATGGGAATCCACCCACATTTTAATGGTCTTAAGTGACCAAGAAAGGTTCACATATTTCCACTAAATGTAGAAATTCGTATATATGTGTTTACATTTCCTAAGCATAAACCTGATAGGTTTTATACTGCAAGTATAGGGAATAAGGTTTCCTTTTTATGCTTAAATAATTTTATTCACTAGAACTGTTGTTCCGACCCCCTCCTCTTAACAACATAGGTTAAGAAGGAGGATGATGAAGCATGTAATACATTTATGTGGATAATGGATCTTGGAAATGGCGATTATTGTTTAGCTTACTATTATTATTGCATCTCGATTTTATTGTTATGTACCTTGAATTTTTATTTATGACTGTAGCACCCCACATCCATTAGTGTCACTCAAAAAAGGGAATGCACTAAGTTCTGTGGAGCATTATAGGTAAAAGATACAGATAAATTACAAGACAGACAAATTTAAAACAGCGGAAAATAAAACTTTACTCTATTGATAAATAGTTTGCACAACAATTGTTTTCCAATGCCAGAGTATCTGTCTTACATAAAATAAAGAAGCGTAAAATAATATTTATATTCCCCAATGTAGCATAAGCCATCCATAGCGGCGAAAAAGAGAGTCTGAAGCGATATATCCAAGAGTCTTAAAGCTTGGAAAGAGTAACAGTCCATACTAAGCAGAGCTATTCCCTCCCTGACTACCGGGGGGGACAGAAGAAAAGAAGACGAAAGAAAAACAGAGTCAGACATAAAGCCTAAGTAAGTCTAGTGGCTTTTAGCATATGAACAGGATAATGTTCATGATAGGAGTAAACTGGAAAATGGGACAGTACCAGAATAACAGACTAATATAAACCAAAGCAAGACAGTTTAAACCAAATAAACTATCACACCCCATTTTATATCTCTGCACCACCTAACTAGTATCCCAACTAGCAATCTGTATAAAGATGATAACGTGATCCCAATCCCTAAAATTGCAGTTGCCTTTAGGTGTACACTTATTATTTATTACCTAGATCTAATCTAGCATTTTCTTATCGAGCGCTTCCTAGATTCAACTAAGGTTTATGTGACTTATCTAATACTCCTCGGATTCAGGATTGATGCCACCTAGGTCCAACTAGGGATTATGCTACCTGTCGAGCGATGCCCCTAGTCTAGGATACACTACCTAGAGTGGTATATGTTCCTAGACTTTTCCCAAGTATGTGTCGCGAATCGTTTATCGCTGTCTAGATGCACATGTCCTCTATATGTGCGGCCTGAGTCCCATGGCAGAGCCAACCAAGAAACACAGAACTTGGTCGGGAGATTCAAGTTATCTGCCGATGCAGATGCTAAGGTCTGTTTTTCTACTAGTGGATATGGTCCCACGTGACCTCTCCCTCAACCAGTGAAAGGCAATCCAAGAAAATAAAGCACGAGAACTATACTCCTGCCACCTATGCCCCCACTTTCCTATTGGTCAGCCTCACCCGTAACTATATAGCAAGTATATGGTCTGTTGGGAGTTCTCTGCCTTTCCACATGCGTATCTCGACTGACTCAAGATGGTAGGTAGACGACGAGTTGCTATCACCGGGCTACTAGTCTCGCCGAATCACGCTGGTCCACCCTAGTCTTTAGGTTGCCTTAAATTGCAACCAAGGCTTACCCTTGGTTCTCCCAACGCAGATCTTAACCTCTGTGAGCCCAGGAGGATCATTTGCAGCCTTACAGAGGGATACCAAGAGTACCCTCACGTCCCCTCGAAGCCTTGGGCTTCGTAACCCAATTCGTTGGATCCTTCTTTAAGATCAGATGGATGTTCACTCCTCCTCGTGTTATACTAAGAATTACTACTTAGTTTTCCTAACTAAGGTTTACCACTTAGTTTCCTGAATCGACGTTTTCTTAACTAAGGTTTACTACTTAGCCCTTTTTTTCTCGTCAAGTTGGATTGGTTAAGTGTCCTTAGTCAATTCAAGTTAGCTTAACCCATTCCTTTGTCATATTAAACTGGCTAAGTGTTATCAGTAGTTCATGTTGACTTAACCCTATCACAAACCAAGTTATATTGGTTAAGTATTTCTTATTACTTAACCCTACCCATTCATCTTGTATTGGTTAAGTGTCCCTTTTAACCTAACCTTGCCCACCTGTTTTAACTAACATGTTATAACGGTTAAGTGTTCCCTTAGTTAACTTAACCCTAACATCTGTTTAATTAACATGTTCTAATTGATAAGTATTGTCCCTTCATGTTACAACTTAACCCTGTTCAATTTATCACACTATGATGGTTAAGTGTTCTAAGTTTACTTAACCCTACCCTCTAGTCCAGCTAATATATTAAATTGGCTAAGTGTATTTACTTAACCTTACCCACTTATCTAGCTAACGTGTTATAATGGTTAAGTATTCTAAATTTACTTAACCTCACCCACTTATCTAATTATCAAATTATAACGGTTAAGTGTCCTGAATTTACTTAACTTCACCCTCTAGTCTAGTTAATATGTTAAATTGGTTAAGTGTATTAACTTTACTTAACCTCGCCTTCTAGTCTAGTTAACAAGTCTAGGTGGTTAAGTGTTTTAGTTAACTTAACCCTACAAATCCTAACTTAGCTTTAATTGTCTTATTAAGCACCAACCACTCACATTAGACAGGTATTGTTGTGGCTGCCTGTATGCCGGTCGGTTCCGGGCAGTCTTACGCCACAACTCAGTCTAACATCGGGTCTTTATTGGGCTCAATGCCTTAACCTCTCACATTGGATAGGTATTATTGTGATTACTGGACAGCCGGGCGGGTCCGGGCAGGTTTACATCACAACTCAATCCAACCTCAGGTTAATCATATTCGTATTGTCTAAATTTACATTTTATTTATGTAATTTATCCAGAATTCATGCCATTGCCCAAATTTATTTCTAATCAAGTTCATTTATTTAGGTATATAATTTATACCGTTTCATGCCATGAATCACCTATGTGATTTTTAACCAATTTACGTCAAGTTTCCTATAATTACCAATTTTACCCAACGTTAACCCGTCTAAATATTAGTCTAACAATCTTAGCCTAATTTTCCGTCTGCATGATTTTGACATATAATGTTAGGCTAAAAACTTAGCCTAATTTAGCATACACAAAATTGGCATAAAAACAATTCATTAACATAAACATGTCATAGGTGTAAACTAGGCATTCTCGACATAGTCAATATGAACATCATAGGTGTGAACTTGAAAAATAATCAACATGAATATCGTAGGTGTGAACTTGCAAAATATCGACATGAATATCATAACATTGCATAACATGCCACAAACTTGCATATAAATATTGGGCCTAGTTAAATAGGTGTCACATGAATCATATAGTTTTAGCCTAACATAAAGGTATAACATAGTATAACTTAATAGGTGTCATATAAATCCACTAAAACATGGTATAACATGTTAATGCATAGGTCTAGGCATAACCTCAAACATAAAACTGGCGTAAGACAAAACTATATGTATAACTTTAACAACCACTTAAGGGTGTGAACTTGCAACACATATGTATAAACATAGATCTAACAAATAACTTTCATATGAATCCTAAACGGATCTTGACATGAATCTGATTATAAGTTGTTCTTACTTGCATAAAACATGTGAATATAGATCTATTCTAGTCATGTAGGCACAATTGGTTTAAACATATATACATAAAGCCTACATGAATGATATAAATATTTGAGTAAATCTAACTTGCAACCTATAACTTGCATAAGCATATATTTAGATCTAACTGTATACATACAATTCACATAAGGTGTTGATTGTTTGATTCACAATACATAAAAGATTTAATTACCACAATCATTCAAATTATCACAAATAACAAATATAAAACAACATCGTTAATACTGATATAATTCCATATTACAATTTACAACAAATCATGTCTTAATCGCATTCCCATCTAAAGAGCCACTATACCTACAACGCAAGACGGTCTTGTTTTTCTGAGATCTGAGGTTCTGAAATTGAGATGCGTTCCTTTGGGTAGACGTTGTTGTTTTGATTTTATTAGTAGCTTAAATCTCAAATTTGAATTAGCTTAAGTTGATTCATTGTTCGTTTTTTTTCAACCGGAGGCTCTCCTTAGTTTTCTTCTGACATCATGGTGGCTCAAGTTCTTATTTTTGTGTGAATTTTAGGTGGAGACCTAGGGTGTTTTTATAGGGTTGCAAGTTAATTAGAGCCGTCGATGAAGCCAGGGTTAATCAAAGCCATCCGTTCTAAAGAGAAGCCAATCAAAAGAAGACAACTCAGCCCTAGTGACAAGTAGAGGCCCAGAAATTCGAGCCAGAGCCAGACCCAGCCAGCCAGGTCGACCAGGTAGGTCGACTAGCAGGTCGACACCCAGGTCGACACTATGGTCGACCTGGGGGTGACCAGGTCGACACCATGGTCGACCCTGTGGTCGGCCTGGTCCCTGAGCGGGAGTTTTCCCGCCCAGCCCAGTTTGAGTTATTTTTCGAATTTTGAACTTCGTTTTGAACTGTTTTGAATTTTAAACTGAATTCTGAAACTTTGGAAGGACATAACTCCTTCATACGGAGTCCGATTTACGCAAACTCAGACTCTATCTCAAGCAGAATTTCGGGACGAATGCAATGGTGTAACCCGTTTCCCTTAATTCTCACATTTAGAATTAACTATACTTTAATTTGTGAAATTTAGTGTTACAGAATTATGGGGTGTAACATTCTCCCCTTCTTAAAAGGATTTCGTCCTCGAAATCTTCAAGTTAGGAAGAATGTGTCCTACCATCCAATAACCCATCTACTCAACCATTCAATCACAGGCATTCATTGTCCTTAAAAAGATTTCTAAATGCTTTCATATTCATATGCATAGTGTGTGTATGTCTTTATCTATTGCAAAATCAGGCGGCCTACTGATTCAGTTGACCTCCTTAATGCGAATTATGTCAGTGCCATGCGTCCAATCATGTATGCAAGCGTCCCTAGTTATGTAAATACTACATGTGTGCATAGCCATTCATTCATATGCAACATCCATATGATAACATATCAAGTTAAATCCGTTAAGCAAATACATATATGCGAATGCAATATGAAAGTGACTAAGTCGTTCTAGCGCATATGGTGTGTATATGCATCCACGAGCAACCACTTGCAACCATCAATCACAACATGTTTCAAATACATGTTTCAAATACATGTTTACATCCATTGGATTATACCTAAGCATCGATGATACGTCCTAGAGGATATACCTTAAAAGCTAGAAACAAGTAGGCATAAAACTCCTAGAGAAAGGATATACTCTTAAGAAAAAGGGTATGATGCACGTATCTAGTCTTCAGTCTTCTAAGTCGCATCTTCTTGAGCTTCTCTGTACCATACCTTATCTAGTTAATCTTCTCGATTGTGAAGCTTCTTGACCCCCATTTCCAAAACTACCATTGACCGGATAGTTGGTTTTTTACTGTCAACTGGATATATGTGGAAGTCTATCCCGCGTCTTACGGTTAAACTCCTAACCAAATCAAAACATTTGCATATTCATGGACTATTCTAACGGATTGCAAATCGTCAATAAATGTATTAAGCAATTCTAGATAGCTAAGCCTAACTGATCCTTTTAGGATCACGAAATCTCGAGGGTATTTCCAAGGCAAGTCAAAAGGTCTAACTTTCAGAATTACTAGCCAACCAACCCATGCCTAGGATCAACTCATAGCCCATGGAACCAAAACATTACGCTTAAATTCAACACTTAATGTGGCCGTTCTCAAATCCCTACAAACCAAAGGTGAACGGGCCGAACCACCAATTTGGATCTGAGACTAATTGGGGTCTTCTACTATACAAGTACCTAGGTGCAGAGACTCAACTATGGAAGCAGGTATAAACGAATGCGAAGCGTTAAGATCAAAAGAGTACTAACGGGTTGATCAAATGAAAAGCTAAACTTTTACAATGGAGACTTTTACTATCTCTCTCCCAGGTATTCTGGTGGTGAAAGCACGCACTCGTCCTCCTGAAAATCCTTTCCCTCGTCCTTGCACTTGTCCTTAATTATATGCCCTATTATACCACAGAAAAGCTACTTCCTCTTGTCTTAGGTTTTATAATTCCTTCCTCCTTCGTGAGCCAAGTTCATATCCATGAATTCCTCATCCTTGGGTTGTGCCCCTTAGCCAAACTCCTCATCCTCTTCCTTGTGTAATCATGTTGACAAATCTCACGAAAGCTGCCTCCATCGTACAGAAAACCCTACAAAACTTGAAAGAAAAATAGCCGCAGGTGAAACTATTACGGCTATGGATGGAAGTCGGGCACTACTTCTCCCTTCGATGAGGTTACCTCCCAGAAAGCCAGGAGCCCTAGAGACTCAAGAAAGAAGGAAACAAAGACTCAAACAGAGAATCAAAAGATAGTGCATATGGCTTTGGGGAATATGCCTTTAAAACAAAACTTTTCTTTTGAAAATGCTTCTTTTAAACCCATCTTGAAAATAATTTTTCAAATCTTTTATCTGATCCGGTAACCTTCATCTCTGATACCACGTGTAGCACCCCACATCCATTAGTGTCACTCAAAAAAGGGAATGCACTAAGTTCTGTGGAGCATTATAGGTAAAAGATGCAGATAAATTACAAGACAGACAAATTTAAAACAGCGGAAAATAAAAC
This sequence comes from Allium sativum, assembly GCA_030737875.1. NCBI lineage: Eukaryota > Viridiplantae > Streptophyta > Magnoliopsida > Asparagales > Amaryllidaceae > Allium > Allium sativum. The sequence goes on from JASFAX010000035.1 coordinate 11,939,303, forward strand.
TTTGCTTTATTGATAAAATAGTTTGTACAACAATTGTTTTCCAATGCCAGAGTATCTGTCTTACATAAAATAAAGAAGCATAAAATAACATTTATATTCCCCAATGTAGCATAAGCCAGCCATAGCAGCGACAAAGAGAGTCTGAAGCGATATATCCAAGAGTCTTCAAGCTTGGAAAGAGTAACAGTCCATACTAAGCTGAGATATTCCCTCCCTGACCACCTGGGGGGGAAACGGAAGAAAAGAAGACGAAAGAAAAACAGAGTCAGACATAAAGCCTGAGTAAGTCTAGTGGCTTTGATCATGCGAACAGGATAAAGTTCATGACAGGAATAGTCTGTAAAATGAGACAGTACCAGAATAATAGACTAATATAAACCAAAGCAAGACAGTTTAAACCGAATATACTATCACACCCCATTCTATATCTCTGCACCACCTAACTAGTATCCCAACTAGCAATCTGTATAAACATGATAACGTGATCCCAATCCCTGTAATTGCGGTTGCCTTTAGGTGTACATCTATTATTTATTACCTAAATCTAATCTAGGGTTTTCTTATCGAGCGCTTCCTCGATTCAACTAGGGTTTATGCGACTTATCTAATACTTCTCGGATTCAGGATTTATGCCACCTAGGTCCAACTAGGGATTATGCTACCTGTTGAGTGATGCCCCTAGTCTAGGACACACTACCTAGAGTGGTATATGTTCCTAGACTTTTCCCACGTATGTGTCGTGAATCGTTTATCGCTGTCTAGATGCGCATGTCCTCTATATGTGCAGCCCGAGTCCCGTGGCAGGGCTAATCTAGAAAAACGGAACTCGGTCGGGAGCTTTAAGTTATCTGCTGATGTAGATGCTAAGGTCTGTTTTTCTACCAGTGGATATGGTCCCACGTAACCCCTCCCTTAACTAATGAAAGGCAATCCAAGAAAATAAAGCACGAGAACTATACTCCTGCCACCTATGCCCCACTTTCCTATTGGCCAGCCTCATCCATAACTAGATAGTAAGTATATGGTTTGTTGGGAGTTCTCTGCCTTTCTGCATGCGTATCTCGACTGACTCAAGATGGTAGGTAGACGACGAGTTGCTATCACAGGGCTACTGGTCTGGCCGAATCACGCTGGTCCACCTAGTCTTTAGGTTGCCTTAAATTGCAACCAAGGCATACCCTTGGTTCTCCAAACGCAGACCTTAACCTCTGTGAGCCTAGGAGGATCATCTGCAGCCTCACATCGGGATACCAAGAGTACCCTCATGTCCCCTCGAAGCCTCGGGCTTCGTAACCCAATTCGTTGGAGACTTCTTTAAGATCAAATGGACGTTCGCTCCTCCTCGTGTAATACTAAGAATTACTACTTAGTTTTCCTAACTAAGGTTTACCACTTAGTTTCCTAAATAGTCGTTTTCTTAACTAAGGTTTACTACTTAGCCCTTTTTTTTCTCATCAAGTTGGATTGGTTAAGTGTCATTAGTCAATTCAAGTTAGCTTAACCCATTCCTTTGTCATATTAAACTGACTAAGTGTTATCAGTAGTTCATGTTGACTTAACCCAATCACAAACCAAGTTATATTGGTTAAGTATTTCTTATTACTTAACCCTACCCATTCATCTTGTATTGGTTAAGTGTCCCTTTTAACCTAACCTTGCCCCCTATTTTAACTAACATGTTATAGCGGTTAAGTGTTCCCTTAGTTAACTTAACCCTAACATCTGTTTAATTAACATGTTCTAATAGTTAAGTATTGTCCCTTCATGTTTTAACTTAACCCTGTTCAATTTATCACACTATGATTGTTAAGTGTTCTAAGTTTACTTAACCCTACCCTCTAGTCCAGCTAACATATTAAATTGGCTAAGTGTATTTGCTTAATCTTACCCACTTATCTAGCTAACGTGTTATAATGGTTAAGTATTCTAAATTTACTTAACCTCACCCACTTATCTAATTATCAGGTTATAACAGTTAAGTGTCCTGAATTTACTTAACCTCACCCTCTAGGCTAGTTAATATGTTAAATTGGTTAAGTGTATTAACTTTACTTAACCTCACCTTCTAGTCTAGTTAACATGTTGAGTTGGTTAAGTGTTTTAGTTAACTTAACCCTACAAATCCTAACTTAGCTTTAATTATCGTATTAAAGCACCAACCACTCACATTAGACAGGTATTGTTGTGGCTGCCTGTATGCCGATCGGTTTCGGGCAGTCTTACGCCACCACACAGTCTAACCTCGGGTCTTTATTTGGCTCAATGCCTTAACCTCTCACATTGGATAGGTATTATTGTGATTACTGGACAACCGGGCGGGTCCGGGCAGGTTTACATCACAACTCAATCCAACCTCGGGTTAAGCATATTCGTATTGTCTAATTTTACATTTTATTTATGTAAATTATCCAGAATTCATGCCATTGCCCAAATTTATTTCTAATTAAGTTCATTTATTTAGGTATATAATTTATACCGTTTCATACCATAAATCACCTATGTGATTTTTAACCAATTTACATCAAGTTTCCTATAATTACCAATTTTACCCAACGTTACCCCGTTTAAATATTAGGCTAACAATCTTAGCCTAATTTTCCGTCTGCATGATTTTGACATATAATGTTAGGCTAATAACTTTGCCTAATTTAGCATACACAAAATTGGCATAAAAACAATTCATTAACATAAACATGTCATAGGTGTAAACTAGGCATTCTCGACATAGTCAATATGAACATCATAGGTGTGAACTTACAAAATAATCAACATGAATATCATAGGTGTGAACTTGCAAAATAATCGACATAAATATCATAACATTGCATAACATGCCACAAACTTGCATATAAATATTGGGCCTAGTTAAATAGGTGTCACATGAATCATATAGTTTTAGCCTAACATAAAGGTATAACATAGTATAACTTAATAGGTGTCATATAAATCCACTAAAACATGGTATAACATGTTAATGCATAGGTCTAGGCATAACCTCAAACATAAAACTGGCGTAAGACAAAACTATATGTATAACTTTGACAACCACTTAAGGTTGCGAACTTGCAACACATATGTATAAACATAGATCTAACAATAAACTTTCATATGAATCCTAAACGGATCTTGACATAGATCCGATTATAAGTTCTTACTTGCATAAAACATGTGAATATAGATCTATTCTAGTCATGTAGGCACAATTGGTTTATACGTATATACATAGAGCCTACATGAATGATATAAATATTTGTGTAAATCTAACTTGCAACCTATAACTTGCATAAGCATATATTTAGATCTAACTTTATACATACAATTCGCAAAAGGTGTTGATTGTTTGATTCACAATACATAAAAGATTCAATTACCATAATCATTCAAATTATCACAAATATAAAACAACATCGTTAATACTGATATAATTCCATATTACAATTTACAACAAATCATGTCTTAATCGCATTCCCATCTAAAGAGCCACTATACTTACAACGTAAGACGGTCTTGTATTTTTTAGATCTGAGGTTCTGAAATTGAGATGCGTTCCTTTGGGTAGACGTTGTTGTTTTGATTTTATTAGTAGCTTAAATCTCAAATTTGAAGTAGCTTGAGTTGATTCATTGTTCGTCTTTTTTCAAGCGGAGGCTCTCCTTAGTTTTCTTCTGACATCATGATGGCTCAAGTTCTTATTTTTGTGTGAATTTTAGTTAGAGACCTAGGGTGTTTTTTGTAACGACCCAAAAAATCTGAACCAATTTAAAATTTTTAAATTGGCTAAAATAATGGATTTTAAATATTCAAAATAAATATTTTAAATAATGGCAATGGAAAGTGAGTTTAAATCGACCATTGAAAACAAATATAATTAATTATAATTATAAACAAGGCCTGAAATGGCGCTGCAGTTTCAAAAATTGAATTCAAACTTTGTCAGACTGTACCGGGTGCAAAACAAAACGGATTTTAGTGAAACCAAAAGTATTTAAATATGTTAGTGAATACCTTTCTAACGAATATGAAAAATCTAATTTCATAATGGAAAGCAAAAGTTATGGCTAAATGAATTTTCATAAAGGTCGCTATGGAATTTATATAGCCCGTGAAATTGGCCATTTTGCATACGACCTCGGAATTCGACGAAACCACTTTTGTTGGATCCGGGATGTGAAGTTATTGTTAGGTTTCAAATTTCATAATTTTCGAAGCTAATTTGTTAGCGTGGCAAAAGAAAACGTGTTTTGGCCAATTACAGTTGAATTGGATCGACCAAAAATGGGCCTTTTTGCAAACGGGCTCAGAATTCGACGAATTTAGTTTTGTTGGGACCGTATCGTCAAAACATAGCTAGATTTATTTTTCTGGAATTTTTCGAATCAGTTTGTGGCCTTGGCAAATTGAAATGTATGTTCGAATTAAATATTGAATGTTTTATATTTTAATTTGAAAGAAAACTGACTGAAACATTCGAATGGGCCTTCGAAACATATCCCATTGTGTTCAGAATGGGGGTAAAACGCTAGGGACGATAGTCGTTGGGTTTGGATTGGGGTTCGTGTGGGAAAGGGGTATTTTAGGGAATTTAAAAATTATAAAATAAAATAAAAAAATCTGATTGGCCTATTCCCATTCTCTCTCCCCGACATTCTCTCTCCCTCTCCACGATTAAAGGCGGATAACCATTCTAAACTTCCTCCTCCGATTCCGGTCGCCACGTTCACCAAAACCACCCCTCCTTTGGAACTTTTTGAAGAGCCCAACGCCAGCTTCAAATCCGTATAGGTTACGCCCCATGTTGTTGCGCCGTCGGTGAGAATCACGCCCAGGAACGAACGTCGTTTGTCGACCCGAAGCTCCGTCGATCTGAGCTCGAGTTGGACGCGAGAGGGGTCTTCTGAAAGCACGTGCGAAGCTCTACGACATGGAAGCACCCGATCGTCGTCTACTGCCTTGGTTCGCGCGCCAAATGGAACCCTAGTTTTGAACCAGGCAAAAGGGGTAACAGTTTATATAAATTATTTTATTTATTATAGCACTTTAAAGCGCTACCGCTTATGATTTCATTGTAAAAATCATATCTTTTTCATGTGTTGACGAAATTCAGTGAAACAAGAGACAGTGGACTCGTGTGGACGTCTTCTACATTCTAGAAGAGACCGCATATTTTTCTGAGCCTTCTGCTATTTTTGGTGGAGTGGAACCCAATGTGAGATTTCTAATTTATAAACGATATGGAAAGCGATGATGTACAAATTATATATTCGATGTATGAGTTATATAAGCGTTGTACACCTCATGTATAAGCGTTGTATAAGTTGTACATTCGATGTATAAGTTATATATGCGTTGTAAAAATTATATATATGTATTGAAATAGAAGTGAATTGCTATATATAAATATATATATATATATACGCCCCTCGTCCACAAACCATGGACGATATTTATTGGTTGTGATTGGTGTGAAAATTGATTGATAGCGGATGGTTGTTTGGGATTGTTTATGGTTGATATTGATTGATTGTGGTTGAAAAATACCCATTTGTGGTTGAGAAATATTTGGTTGAAACCACATAGGATTAGTTTGTGGAAATGAAATAAATATATACATGCCGCCTGCGTGCGAACTAGATGCATGATCCCCATTGTCAAAAACCGCGAGGTTTTAAGGTAGAGCGAGGAGCCGTACTAGGGACGGTCCCGGTTTTAACTACCCTGCCGTTATGCTGTCGAAATTTTGAATATTATCCATGTGTTTGAATTATTTTCATTTGCTGAAACTATATTTATTCGTTGTATAGAACACCTTCATGTGTTGAATCGATATTCATTCGTTGATTAGAGATTCATGTGTTGAATGGTATTCGTGTTTTAAATATAAAAATCACATTTTTATCTATATATTATATTTATTCGTTGTATAGAACACCTTCATGTGTTGAATCGATATTCATTCGTTGATTAGAGATTCATGTGTTGAATGGTATTCGTGTTTTAAATATGAAAATCACATTTTTATCTATATATAGAAACTATAGAAAACCTTCATGTGTTGAATCGATATTCATTCGTTGATTAGAAATTCATGTGTTGAATGGTATCCATATTTTGAAATAAATTGTTTCATAATAAAAATCACCTTTTATCAACTATATGGACTATGTAAAATAATCTCGTTTTTAAAAGAAATTGTTTTATAATAAAAATCCCATTTTTATCACCTATATAAACTATATAAAATAATAGTGTTTTGAAATGAATTGTTTTACAATAAAAATCACATTTTTATTATATTCACGAATTGTTGAAATGTGAAGTGTTAAAAATAGCCACTCGTTCAAATATATATATATATATATATATATATGAGTTGAAATATTCATTAATTAGCTAATGATATGATTTTTGCTTATACATGCAACATTAGAATGAATGGTGTTTTTAAACCAAATGGAATCAAATATGAAGTTGAATAGAAAATGATAAGTGATAAAAACTATATATATGTACATGCATACTTATTGAACCGGTTATAGCAAAGGGGCTAGAGAAGAGGAATAAAATTTTGTGCCCGACAAAGAGGTACACATTTACTATTTTATTTGGGTGATGATTTTATGAGCTGTTGGCTAGCCGCTTGGATTTTTCTTTTTCTTTTTGGCATGAGACGCCCGTGTGGCTATTTGGGAATTTTCCCAGCCCCTCCCATACAAAGGAGGTTATGGCGAAATTTTCCAAAATTTAAAGGCGTTAGTGAAATATTTGAAGTGAAAACGATATTGAAATTGTTGAATGAACTATATTTATATAAATATAAATAAAATTAAAACGAAACGTGGCCGTGCAGTTCGTGTTTTGAAATCGTGATTTCAAACAACTAGTGCGGGAAATCCGTCTATTGGATTTTCCAGAAACAGCAACCGTTGGGTTCGCCTTGGAAAAATCATTCCAACGGCACCAACTTTGTAAAAATCCAACGATTGGATTGTCTGGAATGTTTAATTCAAATCTGAAGAAAAACAGCGCCAGAATCGATTATATTTATATATTTATAAATATAATTATATTTAATCGAATAACGACGCCGCAGTTCGTATTTTGAAATCGAAACTTCAAACGATTGTACCGGGAGATCCGATCGTCGGATTTTCCCGAAACTGGAACCGTTGGATTCGTTTTGAAAAGACCTTTATAATGATGTAAATTTTGTGGTGATCCAACGGTTAGATTTTCAGATATGTGTAAATCAAATCTGAAGAAAAACAGCGCCACGGCCGCGTTATGGCCCAAAGCGTCGTTTTGAATAATTGGCTATTTTAAAATAAATAAAAATAGCGATAAATCGTTATAAAATATCATAAACGATATGGAATGGAAATAAACAGAATTTGCTCGATTTATGTGGTATTTGATGGTTGAATGTGTTTGGTGTGAAAATTACATTAAAGAACAAAATTGGTGTTGTCGAATGATTTAACCGTTGAAATAAATTAATTTGAAATTCTAAATATTCGTGAATTATTTGAAAAGGCCGAGTTAATTCTCATTTCGAATAATTGACCGACGATTGAAATTCGAAGATGAAGACATTGGTCGAAGACCGGAGATCTTCACCTCGTTTGGATGGTAACCGAGGTCCTGATTGGGAGGCATCCCGAAATATGGATAATGAGTGGTGATCGTCCAGACGTACGTGGTGATCAATGGGTTTGCGAGGTATTTAGTGCCTCCGGTTTCGTTCAGACCCAGAACGGACTTGTAAATGGACTGTGTGCCTGACATTGGATTTTATTCTGTGCTGATTGATCTCTATTAAATATACACATGTTTAGCGGCGGAGAATTTATTCTTTTGCTTAACGCCCTTCTCTGAGACGCACGAGCTCAGAGGTTGTATATCGATGGACATCAGTCGCATGGTATGAATTGCTAGTGTGGCATGCCTAAGTGGCAAATGATCAAGGCTTCTATTGAAAAGCAAAGTCTTGTGGTGATGATCAAAGCCCCGCCAGTGCGGCGTAACTTTGTGTATAATGTGAATTCGCGAGCCTCACACCCCGATATGAACCAGAAACGGGAGAAGGACCTCAGGGAGGGCATGCGTTTCTTTCTAGCTAGGGTGGTGTCAGTGACCTCCCAGCCCTGACATTTATATACTTTTCACCTGTGTGGTTGTTGCTGTTGCGAGGCGCCTCGGTTTGATCGGACGATCTGGGTCCGATGGAGTCATTCGTTGGCTCATTTACGCCCCAAAGGGCGGAGAAACGTATTGTTCAGGCACTATAATCCACTCCGTGTGGACCGGCCCTGTCGCTCCAAGGGGCAGTTGCGGCTGTTCCGGAGACATGGGCTAGATTGTCTCGAAGTCGGTAAGGACTATCTTTTGCCTTGGTTCAGGACGGAAATCCAATTTCCAAATACGACACCGTGTGGTTTTGATTGTATACCTATATATGGCGACACAGTGGTATGGGGCATTAATGCCGTCTATGATTGATAGTTATGATTTGAAATTGTTTTCAAAACATATAAACACTAGAAATAATATCAAATGCCTTTGTTTTATTCGTATCAACCATATTTTGACCATTATAAGGAAAAACTCTATCCTCCGGTTTGCGTTGCATTGTGTGATGGGAACTGAGTCTTATAATGGCTTCATTTTTATAAAAAGCATTGCGATGTTTTAAAAGAAAGATTTGTTTTAAAGCACTGGCAATCCAATGGAGTAAACCCGTTCCACGAAAGTGGCGTGGTCCTGCGATTAGCCATATATTAGATGTGTTGAATAGATTTCTCATACCAGTCCCATGACTGACTCGTAGTTTGTTTCACTTTCAAACTCGGGTGCCCCTTTTTTTACACGGGCAGCCTTGTATTCAGGTTTAGCTGGTTCTTTTGGGATATCTGGAGCTGAAGATGGATTCTATTATTTATCTCTTTTTATGCTGTTCAGCTCCTATTGTACATATTTTGTTTATTTCCGCTGTAGACATTTATGTATAGCTGAACTGTATTTGTACTAAGTAAGATCCTATATAGTGTGTAACTCTGATGATTACTTTTATCCAGTATATTCTATTTTTCATTATCTGGTGTATTTATTTAATTCTGTTCTACTTTTATCTGTTTCTGTGTTATATTCCAAAGATAACCCTTGTCTCCGTCAGAACGGGGTTTTGGGTCGTCTCAACGTGGTATCAGAGCTTTGGTTAACCTTAGTTCTGGAATATAACGTATTAACGAACTCGTCAGAAATAGAACTAGTAGTGTTCTAGGACGGGTAACTCATTACAGATAGGATCAGTAATATCCTAGTATGAGTAGCAGAATGAAACAACACCTAGATAGACACATTTACATTCAAGTATTTGTCTCTATATTTTGAAATATCTTTTCTGTTGACCTGACACTTGATCTGCTATTTGCAGAAGAACTAGAAAATGAGTGCCATAAACATAAGAAGTCATACGGACCCGGATATTAAAGCCCTATGTATGAAATATAGAAATCTGGGTGGAAAGCCATTCTCGGGCGAAGAATCTATTATGAAAACACAAACCTGGATTCGTTCGGCTGAGAAAATCTTTGAAGGATTAAAGCTGAGGGATGACCAGAAAAGATTACTGGCCTCCTGGGCACTCAAAGATGAAGCTTTGTTCTGGTGGGATTCTGTTATTAAGGATAATCCAGAAGGTGGTATCACCTGGGATAAATTCAAAGTGATTTTCTTAGAAAGATTTACTCCTCCAGAAGCGATTGAGCGACTATATGATGAATTTTCTTATTTGATACAAGGTGATATGACCATCCCAGAATATCATAAGAAATTCAATGAACTTTCTCACTTTGCCCCTCATCTAATTGAAAATCCGAAGAGGAAGAATATGGGATTATTAACGGGCTTCAAAGAAAATATCAGAACAGTGTAATGAGGAACGTGAAGCTCCCCTTTTCTGAAATGATATACATGGCTTATCAGTACGAAGATCTTGATAAAACAGTTATGCTACAGTACGAAGAAGAAGTCAGCTCTAGTAATAAAATTGAGTCTGAAACTGATCGTCCTGAGGCCAGTACAATGTCTGAAGTCGGTAAGGAGCCCAAAGTTAATCGAAAAAGGGCCAGATCCGAAAAAGGACCAGTAACGACCGCCGTATGCAATAACTGCCATAAGCAAGGGCATTTGCAAGGAAAATGCAGATCTTTAAAGAAACTAAAGAAGAGTGAACCGAAGTCAAAGAACAAGTTTCAAGAGACCAGAGAATGTAGCATTTGCCATCGGTTTGGCCATATAAAGCAGGATTGCCGGCTGTTAAGGGCAACCAAGGAGGCTCAGGTAAATGAAGTAGCAGAAACCTCGGCACCCTCAGATAGTCAGGGAAGGTCTGATGTTTTAGAAGGCACGCTCAATGTCAAAAACATTCCAGTTAAAGTACTATTTGACAGAGGCGCGTCACGAAGCTTTATTGCAAAGAGTGCAGTCAAGAAGTTGGATTTGAATTTGAAAAAGCTCAAAGAGCCAATGACTGTCCAAAATCCAGTTGGGGGTCCCATCAATCTCAGTTGGATTTGTGCAGTACCTATCTCTTTTTCTTGCTATAAATTCCCTATTATCTCTATCGTCATGAATTTTAATGAATTCGATCTTATTCTGGGATTGGATTGGCTAACCAAATATGAAGCGGAGGTTAGATGCGCCGAGAGAGTTGTTAAGGCAAAGGCACAATCGGGGAATTATATAACCATACCATGTGAAGGCCCGACTTCAAATAGAAAGGACTTCTGGACAGCTTTGGATGTTTCTCCAACCCAAATAGAAAATATCCCTGAAGTCACGGAGAACATTCCTGACCTCATCAAAGACATTCCTATCGTCAAGAACTATGCGGATGTGTTCGAAGAAGTTGTTCGCTTACCTCCGCAGAGAGAAATTAATTTCAAAATTGCTTTAATTCCCAATGCAAGGCCGGTAGTTCACGCTATTCGAAGAATGTCCTTGAAAGAGAAGGAGGAATTAGACAAACAAACACGACAGCTAGTATGGAAAGGTCTGATCAGGCCTAGTTTCTCTGATTGGGGTGCAGCAGTGGTATTTGTCCCAAAATCTGACGGTACTCTACGGCTATGCGTGGACTATCATGATCTGAACAAGCAGACAATAAAGAACAAGTATCCATTGCTGCGGATTGATGATTTGTTGGATCGACTAAATGGAGCACAAGTATTCTCAAGAATGGACCTAGCTACAGGCTTCCATCAACTTCGAATTGCCGAAGAGTGTGTTCCAATGACAGCTTTCAGAGGCCCCGACTTATTCTACGAGTGGTTAGTGATGCCATTCGGCTTATGTAACGCTCCAGCTTACTTTGTCGATCTGATGAACAGAGTATTCAGAGGAGTTTTGAATAAATTTGTTCTGATTTTCACTGACGATATTCTAATCTTCTCTAAATCAAAGGCCAAAAATGAAAAGCATTTGGAACAGGTTCTAGAGATTCTGAGACGGAATGTATTAAAAGCCAAATTTTCCAAATGTATCTTCTGGCAAGATGAAGTAAAATTTCTAGGTCACGTCGTATCAAAAGAAGGAATCGCTGTGGATCCAAGCAAAATCACAGCTATTCAGAATTGGAAACAGCCCAGTACTCCCACTGAAGTCCGCAGTTTTCTCGGATTGGCTAGCTATTACCGGAAGTTCGTTAAAAACTTTTCGAAGATATCTGGTCATTTAACGAAGCTTACGAAGAAGCACTCTAAATTTAAATGGACTCCAGAAAGTGAGGAGGCTTTCGAAGAGCTAAAGTTAAGACTAACAATAGCTCCAGTGTTAACCATCATCGATGGCAATCAGGATTTGAAAGTCTGGACTGACGCTTCTAGAGAAGGCCTTGGCACAGTGTTAATGCAGAGGGGCCCGGTGATTGCTTATGCTAGCCGTCAACTGAAGCCGCACGAGAAGAACTAAGTAACTCATGATCTTGAGTTATTGGCTATAGTGTTCGCTTTGAAAATCTGGAGACACTATCTTCTGGGTGAGAGATTTGAACTGTTTACAGATCACCAGTCATTAAAGTATCTGTTCACTCAGAAAGACCTGAATTTAAGGCAGCAACGTTGGCTAGAGTTCCTTGCAGCATACGATTTTGAAATTATATATACTCCCGGGAAAGCCAATGTCGTGGCCGATGCGCTGAGCCGAAAGAATGTAATGATCGCCAGCTTTATTATCACGACTTCCATGATTGACAAAATATCTATTCTTCAGAAGGAGGATAACTTTATTAAGGATATGATTAAAAGGATTCAGAAAGGCGAACCCTCGTGTTTTCAAATAGATAACGACGAGACCCTGAGATTGAAAGGAAGGATTTGTGTTCCCGACGTCCCAGAGTTAAAAAGGGAAGTGTTAGACGAGTGTCACAAATCCAAGCTGAGTATCCATCCTGGTGTGGCCAAAATGTACAACGATCTCAAACGAACATTCTGGTGGAAGGCTATGAAAAGAGATGTCTCAATATACGTTAGCCGATGCCCTACTTGCCAGCTAGTCAAGAGCGACAAACCGAAGTTGGCTGGATTGTTACAACCGCTAGAAGTTCCTGGCTGGAAGTGGGAACATATTTCTATGGATTTCATCGATGGTCTGCCCAGAACCGAAAAAGGAAATGACAGTATTTGGGTGATCGTAGATCGCTTCACGAAGACTGCCCATTTTATACCTGTCAGATCAAATAGAACTGCTCAGAGTCTGGCACAGAATTACTTCAAGGAAATAGTTAGACTACATGGGGTGCCGCTCAGTATAGTCAGTGATAGAGATACAATATTCACTAGCAAATTCTGGGAAGCATTTCAAGTCGAGCTGGGAACGAAGTTGAACTTGAGCACCGCTTATCATCCTCAAACAAACGGTCAGACTGATAGAAGATCTATTGCAGGCTTGTGTTATAGATTTCGGTGGATCATGGGAAGACCATCTGCGTTTGGCTGAATTCTCTTATAACAACAGCTACCAGGTGAGTCTGACAATGTCGCCATTCAAAGCATTGTATGGTAGACCGTGCCGATCCCCTGCTTGTTGGGTCGAGCCCGGAAATAGACTTGTGTTGGGTCCTGATATGATCTGAGAACCTGCCGACAAAGACGATTTTATTAAGAAGCGATTACTTGCCTCTCAAAGCCGACAAAAGAGCTATGCTGATAGAAGAAGAAGAGATATATCCTTTGCTGTTGGCGACTATGAATATCTAAAAGTATCGCCGATGAGAGGAGTAATCCGGTTCGGTAAAACTGAAAAGTTGGCGCCCAAATTCATTGGTCCGTTTCCTATTCTGGAACGGATCGGAACTCTCGCTTATAGGGTCAAATTGCCAGATTGGTTGCCTGGAGTTCATGATGTATTTCACATATCTCAACTCCGAAAGCACGTTCATGATCCAGACTTGATCGTGGAAGAAGCAGCTCAGCAGGATATTGAAATTACTCCAGAATTAGCTCTGAGAAGAGAGCCGCTAAAGATCATCGGCAAAGAAACCAAAGAGCTGAGGAACAAGAAGGTTCACTTAGTCAAAGTGCAATGGAGTGGAGATCCATGAGATTGTACTTGGGAAACTGAGGAGAGCATTCAGAAAGCCTATCCTAGATGCCGATTAGATATCTCTGATTGACCCCGGTGCAAGGTACATTTACCCTACTTTGCATTACCATTTGATTCTCTACTCTGTTGTTATTTTCTTTTCAAGGATGTGCACTTTTAAATTCTATAGTCTGAATGATTTTAAAAAGAGTATAGGAGTGGATCAGTGTATTTTTGAAAGGTTAAAACGATTTGATTGTTGGTTGTGTTATTGTAGATTTATCAAACCACTTTCGACTTTGTTCCTTTTCGGGGACGAAAAGTTTTAAGTGGGGGAGATTGTAACGACCCAGAAAATCTGAACCAATTTAAAAATTTTAAATTGGCTAAAATAATGGATTTTAAATATTTAAAATAAATATTTTAAATAATGGAAATGGAAAGTGAGTTTAAATCGACCATTGAAAACAAATATAATTAATTATAATTATAAACAAGGCCTGAAATGGCGCTGCAGTTTTAAAAATTGAATTCAAACTTTGTCGGACTGTACCGGGTGCAAAACAAAACGGATTTTAGTGAAACCAAAAGTATTTAAATCCGTTAGTGAATACCTTTCTAACGAATCTGAAAAATCGAATTTTCATAACGGAAAGCAAAAGTTACGGCCAAATGAATTTTCATAAAGGTCGCTATGGAATTTATATAGCCCGTGAAATTGGCCATTTTGCATACGACCTCGGAATTCGACGAAACCACTTTTGTTGGATCCGGGATATGAAGTTATTGTTAGGTTTCAAATTTCATAATTTTCGAAGCTAATTTGTGAGCGTGGCAAAAGAAAACGTGTTTTGGCCAATTACAGTTGAATTGGATCGACCAAAAATGGGCCTTTTTGCAAACGGGCTCAGAATTCGACGAAACTAGTTTTGTTGGGACCGTATGGTCAAAACATAGCTAGATTTATTTTTCCGGAATTTTTCGAATCAGTTTGTGGCCCTGGCAAATTGAAATGTACGTTCAAATTAAATATTGAATGTTTTATATTTTAATTTGAAGGAAAACTGACTGAAACATTCGAATGGGCCTTCGAAACATATCCCATTGTGTTCAGAATGGGGGTAAAACGCTAGGGACGACAGTCGTTGGGTTTGGATTGGGGTTCGTGTGGGAAAGGGGTATTTTAGAGAATTTAAAAATTATAAAATGAAATAAAAAAAATCTGATTGGCCCATTCTCATTCTCTCTCCCCGACATTCTCTATCCCTCTCCACGATTAAAGGCGGATAACCATTCGAAACTTCCTCCTCCGATTTCGGCCGCCACGTTCATCAAAACCACCCCCTCTTTTGGAACTTTTTGAAGAGCCCAATGCCAGCTTCAAATCCGTATAGGTTACGCCCCCTATTGTTGCGCCGTCGGTGAGAATCACGCCCAGGAACGAACGTCGTTCGTCGACCCGAAGCTCCATCGATCTGAGCTCGAGTTGGACGCGAGGGGGGTCTTCTGAAAGCACGTGCGAAGCTCTACGACATGGAAGCACCCGATCGTCGTCTACTGCCTTGGTTCGCGCGCCAAATGGAACCCTAGTTTTGAACCAAGCAAAAGGGGTAACGGTTTATATAAATTATTTTATATATTATAGCACTTTAAAGCGCTACCGCTTATGATTTCATTGTAAAAATCATATCTTTTTCATGTGCTGACGAAATTCAGTGAAACAAGAGACAGTGGACTCGTGTGGACGTCTTCTACATTCTAGAAGAGACCGCATATTTTTCTGAGCCTTCTGCTATTTTTGGTGGAGTGGAACCCAATGTGTGATTTCTAATTTATAAACGATATGGAAAGCGACGATGTATAAATTATATATTCGATGTATGAGTTATATAAGCGTTGTACACCTCATGTATAAGCATTGCATAAGTTGTACGTTCGATGTATAAGTTATATATGCGTTGCAAAAATTATATATATGTATTGAAATAGAAGTGAATTGCTATATATAAATATATATATATATATATATACATATACACGCCCCTCGTCCACAAACCATGGACGATATTTATTGGTTGTGATTGGTGTGAAAATTGATTGATGGCGAATGGTTGTTTGGGATTGTTTGTGGTTGATATTGATTGATTGTGGTTGAAAAATACCCATTTGTGGTTGAGAATATTTGGTTGAAACCACATAGGATTAGTTTGTGGAAATGAAATAAATATATACATGCCGCCTGCGTGCGAACTAGATGCATGATCCCCATTGTCAAAAACCGCGAGGTTTTAAGGTAGAGCGAGGAGCCGTACTAGGGACTGTCCCGGTTTTAACTACCCTGCCGTTATGCTGCCGAAATTTTGAATAATATCCCTGTGTTTGAATTATTTTCATTTGCTGAAACTATATTTATTCGTTGTATATAACACCTTCATGTGTTGAATCGATATTCATTCGTTGATTAGAGATTCATGTGTTGAATGGTATTCGTGTTTTAAATATAAAAATCACATTTTTATCTATATATTATATTTATTCGTTGTATAGAACACCTTCATGTGTTGAATCAATATTCATTCGTTGATTAGAGATTCATGTGTTGAATGGTATTCATATTTTAAATATGAAAATCACATTTTTATCTATATATAGAAACTATAGAAAACCTTCATGTGTTGAATCGATATTCATTCATTGATTAGAAATTCATGTGTTGAATGGTATCCATATTTTGAAATAAATTGTTTCATAATAAAAATCGCCTTTTATCAACTATATGGACTATGTAAAATAATCTCGTTTTTAAAAGAAATTGTTTTATAATAAAAATCCCATTTTTATCACCTATATAAACTATACAAAATAATAGTGTTTTGAAATGAATTGTTTTACAATAAAAATCACATTTTTATTATATTCACGAATTGTTGAAATGTGAAGTGTTAAAAATAGCCACTCGTTCAAATATATATATATATATATATATATATATATATGTGAGTTGAAATATTCATTAATTAGCTAATGATATGATTTTTGCCTATACATGAAACATTAGAATGAATGGTGTTTTTAAACCAAATGGAATCAAATATGAAGTTGAATAGAAAATGATAAGTGATAAGAACTATATATACTTATTGAACATGCATACTTATTGAATAGGTTATAGCAAAGGGGCTAGAGAAGAGGAATAAAATTTTGTGCCCGACAAATAGATACACATTTACTGTTTTGTTTGGGTGATGATTTTATGAGCCTGTTGGCTAGCCGCTTGGCTTTTTCTTTTTCTTTTTGACATGAGACGCCCGTGTGGCTATTTGGGAATTTTCCCAGCCCCTCCCGTACAAAGGAGGTTATGGCGAAATTTTCCAAAATTTAAAGGCGTTAGTGAAATATTTGAAGTGAAAACGATATTGAAATTGTTGAATGAACTATATTTATATAAATATATAAATATAAATAAAATTAAAATGAAACGTGGCCGTGTAGTTCGTGTTTTGAAATCGTGATTTCAAACAACTAGTGCGGGAAATCCGTCCATTGGATTTTCCCGAAACCGCAACCGTTGGGTTCGCCTTGGAAAAATCTTTCCAACGGCACCAACTTTGTAAAAATCCAACAATTGGATAATCTAGAATGTTTAATTCAAATCTGAAGAAAAACAGCGCCAGAATCGATTATATTTATATATATATATATATATATATATATATAATTATATAATTATATTTAATCGAATAACGACGCCGCAGTTCGTATTTTGAAATCGAAATTTCAAACGATTGTACCGGGAGATCCGACCGTCGGATTTTCCCGAAACTGGAACCGTTGGATTCGTTTTGAAAAGACCTTTCTAATGATGTAAATTTTGTGGAGATCCAATGGTTAGATTTTCAGATATGTGTAAATCAAATCTGAAGAAAAACAGCGTCACGGCCGCGTTATGGCCCGAAGCGTCGTTTTGAATAAATTGGCTATTTTAAAATAAATAAAAATAGCGATAAATCATTATAAAATATCATAAACGATATGGAATGGAAATAAATTGAATTTGCTCAATTTATGTGGTATTTGATGGTTGAATGTGTTTGGTGTGAAAATTACATTAAAGAACAAAATTGGTGTTGTCGAATGATTTAACCGTTGAAATAAATTAATTTGAAATTCTAAATATACGTGAATTATTTGAAAAGGCCGAGTTAATTCTCATTTCGAATAATTGACCGACGATTGAAATTCGAAGATGAAGACGGTGGTTGAAGACCGGAGATCTTCACCTCGTTTGGATGGTAACCGAGGTCCTGATTGGGAGGCATCCCGAAATATGGATAATGAGTGGTGATCGTCCAGACGTACGTGGTGATCAATGGGTTTACGAGGTATTTAGTGCCTCCGGTTTCGTTCAGACCCAGAACGGACTTGTAAATGGACTGTGTGCCTGACATTGGATTTTATTCTGTGTTGATTGATTTCTATTAATTATACACCTGTTTGGCGGCGAAGAATTTATTCTTTTGCTTAACGCCCTTCTCTGAGACGCACGAGCTCAGAGGTTGTATATCGATGGACATCAGTCGCATGGTATGAATTGCTAGTGTGGCATGCCTAAGTGGCAAATGATCAAGGCTTCTGTTGAAAAGCAAAGTCTTGTGGTGATGATCAAAGCCCTGCCAGTGCGGCGTAGCTTTGTGTATAATGTGAATTCGCGAGCCTCACACCCCGATATGAACCAGAAACGGGAGAAGGACCTCAGGGAGGGCATGCGTTTCTTTCTAGCTAGGGTGGTGTCAGTGACCTCCCAGCCCTGACATTTATATACTTTTCACCTGTGTGGTTGTTGCTGTTGCGAGGCGCCTCGGTTTGATCGGACGATCCGGGTCCGATGGAGTCATTCGTTGGCTCATTTACGCCCCAAAGGGCGGAGAAATGTATTGTTCAGGCACTATAATCCACTCCGTGTAGACCGGCCCTGTCGCTCCAAGGGGCAGTTGCGGCTGTTCCGGAGACATGGGCTAGATTGTCTCGAAGTCGGTAAGGACTATCTTTTGCCTTGGTTCAGGACGGAAATCCAATTTCCAAATACGACACCGTGCGGTTTTGATTGTATACCTATATATGGTGACATAGTGGTATGGGGCATTAATGCCGTCTATGATTGATAGTTATGATTTGAAATTGTTTTCAAAACATATAAACACTAGCAATAATACCAAATGCCTTTGTTTTATTCGTATCAACCATATTTTGGCCATTATAAGGTAAAACTCTATCCTCCGGTTTGCGTTGCATTATGTGATGGGAACTGAGTCTTATAATGGCTTCATTTTTATAAAAAGCATTGCGATGTTTTAAAAGAAAGATTTGTTTTAAAGCACTGGCAATCCAATAGAGTAAACCCGTTCCACGAAAGTGGCGTGGTCCTGCGATTAGCCATATATTAGATGTGTTGAATAGATTTCTCATACCAGTCCCATCACTGACTCGTAGTTTGTTTCACTTTCAAACTCGGGTGCCCTTTTTTTTACACGGGAAGCCTTGTATTCAGGTTTAGCAGGTTCTTTCGGGATAGCTGGAGCTGAAGATGGATTCTATTATTTATCTCTTTTTATGCTGTTCAGCTCCTATTATACATATTTTGTTTATTTCCGCTGTAGACATTTATGTATAGCTGAACTGTATTTGTACTAAGTAAGATCCTATATACTGTGTAACTCTGATGATTACTTTTATCCAGTATATTCTATTTTTCATTATCTGGTGTATTTATTTAATTCTGTTCTGCTTTTATCTGTTTATGTGTTATATTCCAAAGATAACCCTTGTCTCCGTCAGAACGGGGTTTTGGGTCGTCTCATTTTTATAGGGTTGCAAGTTAATTAGAGTCGTCGATGAAGCCAGGGTTATTCAAAGTCATCCGTTCTAAAGAGAACTAATCAAAAGAAGACAACTCAGCCCTAGTGACAAGACCGGGCCTAGAAATTTGAGCCAGAGCCAGACCCAGCCAGCCAGGTCGACCAGGTAGGTCGACTGGCAGGTCGACACTATGGTCGACCTGGGTGTGACCAGGTCGACACCATGGTCGACCCTTTGGTCGACCTGGTCCTTGGGTGGGAATTTTCCCGCCCAGCCCAGTTTGTGCTTATTTTTCGAATTTTGAACTTCGATTTGAACTGTTTTGAATTTTAAACTAAATTCTGAAACTTCAGAAGGCCATAACTCCTTCATACGAAGTCCGATTTACGCAAACTCAGAATCTATCTCAAGCAGAATTTCGAGGCAAATGCAATGGCGTAACTCGTTTCCCTTAATTCTCACATTTAGAATTAACTATACTTTAATCTGTGAAACTTAGTGTTATAGAATTATGGGGTGTTACAATGACACTTAGGATCTGATGTATTTAACATTATGATATTTTATGATATGGTACATCTATTTAGCTATTATATTTTATCCATTCACCTGTGAGATCTGATGTCTGGCTTTGTTATTTTTTCATATAAAACTAATGACATGTTCAGAATGTCTCTAAGTTCTGATGGTCCTTTTCTAGGTCTAAATTTATGTCCACTACGAGAGGGCTGTTACATTCGATATTTATTACCCGACCTTTCGGTCTGGCTACCAGAAGCAATAAAGGCCTAGACGACTGGGCCCATCTCATGGTTAAACATCCCAAAAGTGCTACCAAAGCATATGGGAATCAAGCCCAGATGTTGTCGTTCAAGTATAGTCGTTACGGCTCATCGAAAATGCTCGTAAACAACTAAGTACTTCGGGATCAGTATGCCTCTCCACCAAATTTCATATCCCAAAGTCACATGTAGAATTTCATATCCCAGATTCTTCAATTTCTCGTATCTCCACTTCCTTTGGTATTTCATACTTTGAAACTAACTCCACAATTCGTATCCCAAATGCACATTCCTGAGCCTTCACTTTCGTATCCCGCTTCGTCTAGTATATTTCGTATATTTATAGGGTCATTCCTTGGATTGGCATTTACCAACATCTCACAAGGCTTGAAGTAAACAATGCAATATACGATGTTGGCTTGGGAAGATATGATATGAAAGCAAAGGATTTTAAGATTCAGGGAGCGAGGCAGAAAAAAGGCTTAGTATCATGGGATACGTACCGGTCCCAGGATACGAAGATTGTGGGCATGTGCCCATGTATCCTACCTGCTCCTTCTTCCTATAAATACCCATCATTTTGATCCGAGAAAAGGTTTATATTTTTGATCATTTGACATTTTGGAAAGAAAATATTTCCTCTTTGATGTCAGGCTTGCTCCATCACTCTGAAAAGAAGAAAACTACCTCTTTTTGGACCCCTGGACCTTTTGGGTTGCACAGACATTTAGAGAAGAAGAACATGAGATCCAGTTAGGACCTTGTAGAACATACATTCCACCATTTCCATTGTAATCATTGATAGTTATTGTACCCACTATTATACTTTGACATAAAAAGTGAATGAAAAGAGCAAAACCTTCAAAGTGGATGTATGTTCCCATGGACCAAACCACTATGGAAATACTGTTGATTTATTTTCCAGCATAATTTCCGCTCTGGACGACTAGTTACATTGTCTTGGAACTCGTTGGGTGTTGTGCCAATTTTTGCGCAGTAAGATTCTAGTGCTTTCACTAAGAGACTAAGACTTCATTTTTCCTACCATTCATCTACCTAGTCTTGGAGTGCTACTTAGGTCTCCTTAGACTTTCCTACCAAGTCAACATAAAATGGATAAGAAAGGAGAATCTATTATTGCCGGACCTTCTACAGTTGACTTTCTTACCAAGTCATCATGTATGATATGCCCCAAATTATAGTCTTAGACCACGATATAGAATATGCCCCCAAATCCCAGTCATGTTTTACAATACAAGTTATGCCCCAATTTATCATTCCTAACCATTCCCAATTTCGTTTGTTCGTATATTTTAGTGATGGGCCTAGGCTCGAAGGTAGCCTAGCTATGAAAATAAAAAGGAAAGGAGAGGTAGAAGAGAACAGAAATAGGCATAATGATAGAATAGGCATATGATAACAGAAATGGGCATAATAACAGAATATGCATATGGGCATAATAACAGAATAGGCATATGACAACAAAAATGGGCATAATAATAGAATAGGCATATGATAACAGAAATGGGCATAATAGAGATAGGCAAGAAAGGACTGAATAGTAGAACAGGTGTACAAGTAATGGCAGATCTATTTAGTTATAATTCAGGTTATTAATAGGCATAGGTTTAGATCCAAATTTATAAACATGCCAAGTATACTTATTAAATGTTTATATCTAAAAGCAACATAAACTCACAGGGACTGGATCTAAAGAACTGAGAAAAGAGTGTTGAAGTTGTAACAGAGATTCTTGTATACGTATAAGTCGTTGTTGCAGAAGAATAAGCTAATTCAATATGAATTGGAGCAGCATCTCATTGTCTTCATTGTTTGGAGTGAATAAAACAATAGAAATGAGGTCCTATTTATAGCTGCAAGCCAACGAATCAGGTCAAGAAACAAGCCCAGGTGCAGGGAATGGATTTGCCCCAGATCTGGTGGGGTCTACCCTAGGGTCGAAACCCTTTTGTGTGGGTGGACCCCCAATGGGTCGATTTCCCTCGTCTTCTCGCTCTTCGATTTTGATTTTCTGGACTGGTTTTTTATATATATTTTGCTTATATGTATACAAAATTCAAATCTTAATATCTTCTTCATATGATGTCCATTTTACGCAAACTCGGAGTCTATCTCATGCAGAATTCTAAGATGAATGTAATGGCGCAGTCTGTTTTACTTAATTCCCAATATTCAATTAAGTATTCTTTAATTTATCATTATAATGTTATTATTAAAATTACGAGGTTTTACACAAGTGCTTCCTCATCTTTTTAGAAGGTGTTCCTTTGTTATGGTTCTCTCACTCCCGCCAAAAACCATCTCGACCTTCGATCATCTCGACAAAGACTTAATCAAACAATTCAGTTTGTATATCTACCAAGGCACTAGGTAAACTCTGAAGAGCTACTTCGAAATATTTAACAATGCATTAGCAGGAACTGTAGACCCTAAGCCCCATACTGTTCTAGCCCAACTTGCTAAGGGAGTACTTCCAAATTCTAAATTTAGAGCATGAATCGACCGAAATCAACCCGAGAATTTGGAAATCTTCTACGGGAAAGCCAACTATTTCCTATGCAAAGAAGAAACGCGCAAAAATCAAGCTTCTTGCTATGACCATCTACGTTGACATAAAGTCCAAAGCGTTAACAACTCCAATCCCAATGCTCTGAACAAACCCGCTCGAGGCGTAAACAATGGAGGTAGTCACAACAAGAAGAGGAAGCAACCAAGACTAACATCTCTTGAGAAATACACTCCGCTCAACAACTACCTTAAGAACATTTACCTCGAAACCTGCAATGTCATGCAGTACAAGAAACCAAATCTTAGAGAACCATTGGACAATGCGAAAGAATCTAGAAAATACTTCTTTTTTCATAGCATCCCTGGACACGAACGAATGCTTCCACTTAAAGGACGACATGGAAAAGCTTGTTTGCATGGGAAAGCTAGAGCAGTACAGACAGGATCCCCCAATTGAAATTATCAATCCACTCAATGTTCACCAAGAATTTCAACCAACCGGAACCTTGGCTAGCAACTATATCCTCAGGGATCACGTTATAGACCAAGCATGATTGTAGCAAAAGTAAGTGGCTTAGACATCAACTCCACACCATATGTTTCATCTTGCTCAAGTTACACCTTATGTAAACCTTGTTTTTTATTTTGAAAGAATTGTTCGATTGCAACCTTGTACTTCAACACACTGTTTGAAATTGTAAACATGGTCACCTAAAGCACAGACCTTGCTCAAGCTATGGGTAGTAAGTCAAGTCATGAAAATGATAGATATGCATGCATAAGTTCACCACCTAAAGTCCTTACCAAGACTCAAACCTTGTGAAGTGGTCTACCCTCCTAAAGTCAACTTGAGTCTTTAACTAATAACGATGTCATGTATAAACAAATCGCGTCGTCTATTAACTTAAGTGTCCAACTTTGTCCCTTAGTCTATGGACTTGTGGGTAATACAAATCTAAGTGAAATGATGACTTACCTTACACAACTACAACTACCGAAAAGTGTAAAGGTACTCAAGCACTTAATGCAAACATCTCCATTGATGCAGTGGTCACCGAGGTCATCGTTGGAGAAACCAGTTTGGAAATCTCTCCCAACAACGCCTCCCTCGTCGTAGATAGAGAGGGAGTGAAAAAAACCTCTCCTCCAACGGAAACCTTCTCTTCACTATCGTCTTGGCCTTCTGCCTCCATCTGATTTTCGATCATTTCCTAATCAGTTGGTGGCAGTCGAGAAGCACAATCGGGAGGGACATCACAGAGCAGACCGGGGGACACATGTCCTCCACTAGTCCCTGCGGTTACTCCCATTAATGTAGTGGTTTCCGAGGTTTTCGCTAAAGGTAATAATTTGCGACCCACTCCACAACTTGTCTCCTTCATCAATGATGGAAGTGGAGTAAAAGGTAAACCCACTTATCCAACGAAAACCACCTCTTTGTTTTCCTCATGGCCATCTGCGTCCATCTGAGCTCCGGCCACTTCTCAGTTAGCTTGAGGCACGTCGAGAAGCACAATCGAGGAACATCACAGGAAGCCGGCCCAGGGGTCCATTTCCTTCACCAATTTTCGCATCCTCATTATCATCTTCTACATGAATCACATAGTAATCATCTGCAAGTAAACCCACCATGTAGAGAAGATGGTTCAAAATCGAAGTCTCGACATCATGGTAGTCACTTATAGCGTCCCTCGAGGCCAAGACTCCATGTAAACAAACATCTTGGAACATGGTGATTATCTTTATTTCTATAAATAAATTGTTGTCATCGTCGATCACAGTCGTAGTACTTGGATCGAATCGCGATTACATCAAATTGGATTATGAATCAAATCCCGAAGTTGATGACCCAACCATATATCCACATCCTATGTGCATATATGAGTTATCAATTCAAACAATTTCATTTCTCAAGCATTACACTAGTCGGTTGTAATACGTTCGATTTCAATCCCAATCCAACCACGCTACTTCTTGAGGTGATTCAAGCCTAATAGTTCACACTTGGAATCGTAGAAAACAACTCTACTTCAAACTCCTGGAAAAATAGGAAAATTAGGTTAATTCCCTGCGATGTGAAATTAAAACTCTTATCCCACGTGCTTGCAAGAGATTTTCATTGTAACTCCCCACATTTTATGACAATTAAATATTTAAATAATGCATATGTGTATATATATGCATAGACATAAATATATATAAGAAGAAATTTGTTGCATGTAGTGTAATTATGTTGCATGCACTGACTTACAAATATTATGAATTAATAAGAAAAGAAAAATGTAAGAAAAAGATGCATGCAAATTGATAAGGTTACATGCAATGGTTTAAATGAAATATAGTAACAAACATGAAAAGGACAATAAAAAAAAATGACCACCATTGTTCTTAGTCTTGTTAACAAAAGCCTATGTGGCCCAGTTGGTTACAGCATGTGGCTTTCGTGCAAGAGGTACAGAGTTTGATCCTCGTCGGCGCCATATTTTTGTTTTAAGGGAACGACTAAAATAATGCATGCTCTACAGTGAAAATATGTATAAACGCACATATAAGGAAAATATACATATAAGGAAGTATAGGAAAAAAATGTATATGAAAATATATGCGTATATATGTGTAGAAATATATATATACACACACACAAGAGAAAAGTTCAAAATAAGGCTGCAGTTAAAGAAATATGATAATAATTAAATAAGGCATAACACCATTTGAATTTTGAAATCGAAATAAAATTTGTGCATATATATATATATATACGTATAAAATGGGCATTTAAATTTTTGTAAACTAATGAAAGTATAACGGGATACTAATCAATGTTTAAAAATCAAAAATGTCAAAACGGTAAACATCTGCCCAGAAAAGGCTAGCGGGACAGAGGGGGTCGACCCTTGGGTTGACACCAACATAGGCAAGTCGACCCTAGGGTCGAAACACACACACGAGTGTCGACCCCCCTCCTCGGATCCGGGCAGATTCGTTAATGGATATGGACAGTTTTCTTAACCATGTTCATTGTTAATTCAGCGCTGCATGTACGATAAGATCCTAAACACCTATAAATAGGCTAGTTAAGCTTAGCTTATATCTCGCATTTCATGAGAGGCTGCCAAGGCTCTTCCATTCTTCTTCCTCAAATCTCTTCAGAAAAATAGAATAATCAGTTTAGGAAAATTCTGATTCAAGATATGGAGGAAAAAGATGTACATTAATAAAGAAGGTGTTCAAAATTCTATTCAAAGTAAGGTAAATTCTAGGATATGGTCAATTTAATTTTCTCCTCTTTCTTCCCTTTTTCTTTTAGTTGAGAATTGTGGATCCATGGTTGTTTAGGTTCTAAATTCAGTTAGGAGAAACATGCAATGTTAGATCTGGACCAGATTCAGGATTTGGAAAGCAATTAGGTGAGTGGATTTAAAATATACCTTTTTGATAATGGTATATTTATCGTTTAACATTCCCGTTAATATGCAATGTAAATCTGCAATAATGATTGATATGTTTAAACATTAATTTGTTGAAATGTTAATTTGATATGTTTAAACATTATATGTTGAAATATAATAGGTTGAAATGTTAATGTGCTGAAATGCATAAACCTGTTAAAATATGTGGAAATGATTGTTGTTGTATACATACATGTTCTAATTACATGTTAATTTGTGGCATATTATGCACTTGAACACTTAACTGTAGAATTGGGATAATTACATGATTCGATGATTACATGTTATTTTAAATTTAATTACATGTTAGGAAGAACATACGACATAATAATCAGAAAATAAGACATAATATGGTACTAAGTATGACATATAAAAATAGATTACAATAAAATTTGGAAAGGATGAATTTGCCTAATTTTACAATTAACGGAAAATTAAAAACGCACTTAGAGACGAGGTTAAATTCAACTTGTGGTAGAAGTCTTCCCAGAACCGCCCGGCAGATCTAGCATCCACAAGTTAATAATTTAATGTGAGGGGTCTAGTGCGTAAATACACATGTAACAGTGCTAAGACACGAGGTTAAGTCCAACTTGTGATAGAAGTCTGCCCGGAACCGCCCGACGAATCCGACATCCACAAGTTATAGGCTTAATGCGAGTGGTCTAGTGCACAAACATATATATATATATATATGTATGTGTGTGTTTGTGTTTAAATAACATAATCGAAATAAATGGCACTAATTGTGATGAGTAGGAAATGAATGAAAGTTACAACAGTAAAAGAAGTAGAATGAACAGGGAATGATAATTACCTATATAATTAATTAATGAGAGTGTTGTATAATAGGTAGGCTTGTCCTAGGGACAAGTGAAAGATATAACATAAGTTATGATAAATGGGAAGGAAACTTATTAGTAAACCTTAGTTAAGAGAACTAAGTCAATAAGTAAACAACGACAAGTTGTAGTGACAGTGTAAGATGTAATTATGATTAAATGAGAAAGAACAAGGTGAATATATGGGATAAATTAAGTTATATTTAATTATAAATAAAAAGTGACATGTTAAACAAAAAACATGTGAATTGAGACAACTTATGTAATGAGATAAGTTGTGCTTAATTGTAAATTAAGTAATCTGTAAATTAGGAAATTCGAAACATGTTGTTTGTAATAAGTAGAGGAAAGGGGGAAAACTTATGAAATGTCATAAGTTGTGCTTAATTATAAATTAAGTGATCTACAAATATGAGAATCTGAATACTTCTAACATGAAGAACATGTTATCTGTAAACTTGAGAATATGAAATCTACTAATAAGAATAGCATGTTATGGGCTTATTAATAAACTTAAATGGATTAAGTTATAACTAAAATTAATAAGCAAGAGGAACTTGGAAACTTGAATAAGAAGTCAATGTGAATGGGAATAACCAAGTTGAATAGAAATCTAAAAGGGAAGAGCTAGCGCATAATTAAATGATTAGACATAGGGTTTAATGACATGTTACCTGAGGCACTTGAACCAGTCCGTACGTCTGAAGTTGAATAGCCCAATGGGGTAGATCATCGTGGTGTCATGGGACACGAGGGGAGTACAAGCCCATCTGATTATTTTGCTTGTTCTGCCTATTGTTCTGCTGATATTCTGCTGGATCCGAAGGACTGGAAGGGGAAGCACACAGCTTCCTGGGACGTGGAGGGTACTCCTGGTAGTCTTTTGTTATGTGACAGCATTCGACTGTGCTCGCAGAGGTAGTTCTGCGCATTTCTACCCGGTGCGTATATTTATGTGGTGTTACTGCGGAGACCATGCGAGTAGGGTATATGGGGTGTACCTTAATATTGGGGGTAACTACATATATATTGTATTAGGTTAATCCACAGAAAAGTAGATGGGTACGACATGTATGTAAGCCTTGAGTGTTGTTAACCCAAGTAGCCTAATAAATAAGAAAAATGTAACTGAACGATATATATAGGATTATCCAAAATGTGTAGTTTAAATCCAGTCACCAGAACTTGTGTTCTGACCCCCTCCTCATACATACACATAGTGTAGATTTGTGGTAGAGAAATGATAGCTTTGCATACTGGTTAGGTAGCATGATTACTATGGTAAGGCAATTTTTTTATTATATTATATTTTATCCATTCCGCTGTGAGATATTTCTGAGCTCTGATACATTTTATATCTCTGTCTTTTCTGTAGGATACCAGACAAACCAACAAGAGTTTCGATAGATTAGAATTTAAAAAAAAATTGGTATGTCGGAATTCGGGTTGTTACATCTATTATCAGAGCCTAGGTTTAGAATTCCTGTATGATAATGAGTGAGCGTTTTGTATTTTAAATAAAAATAAAAATATTATATATATATACCTTGATCCATAGAGAAATCCACTACATAGAGAAAGCATAATATGGTTAAAGGTGGGATATCTGTTTTGTACACTAAAAGAATGAACTTGGAAATTTGAGACCCTCAGGTATATTAGGTGGGAAGTGTACAGTATACTTTGTATGGAAGAAAGGTAAATCCCATATGATAGTATTTCAGGTTGGTAGGCTTGGCGGTCAAACCTTATAAATTGGAAAAGGTTAAAAGGAGAAAAATGGATTAGGAATATATATGGTTGAGAGAATTAACTTTGTGGGAGTATCTAAGAAAACCTATGTTAGTTGGAAACCCTCTTTGAGTCTAACCCCATTGTTAACTTTTAAGAACTTGAAATTGTAAAAGCTTTTGGGAAGATGGTTTATGGTATTTTCAAGTTTTAATCTTAAAAGTTACAGTTTTAATATATGTAAAGAACATATTTGAAAAATATATAGTGAGTTTTGATGCAAAATGGGGTATACTTTGGAAATAATGATTTCTTGTGAAAAAATTGTCTAAAACAAAATTCTCTTAGAAAAAAGGTGCACATTATATAACACATATAGCTCGCTAGTTTTCTTGTTATATTTTATGAAAGGATTAAAAAGCAAAACATAGAAAAAGTTATATTTTGATGAGGCATTTTGTTGAAAACTAGAATTTTCAGTAAAGGAAGTTTTGAAATCTCTATTCTTTTGCCAAGCATTTTTGATAAATTTAAAAGAGTTTTTTTTTTTTTGGGTGGACAGAATAATTTGTAGAAATTAAGAATAGAGTAGATATTTGCATCTTATAGTAAGAAACTGAACCGACCTTATTGGAAGGAATAAGTTGTAAACCTGATTGAGAAAATAATTATCCTTAACTACTCTAGTTTTTAAAATTTGAAAAAAAATGTTTACATTTTTTTAAGATGACATAATTTTTATGGTTCAGCAAAAGTAAGTTTTCATGAGGAAAATGAAATTTTAACACTTCTAATATTTGGAAGAAAATTTAAATGATAAAGGCCTAACCATGTTTTAAAAAGTATGGAGTAGGTAAGGATTAGTGCCTAGGAAAGACAGGAAAAAGTTTTGAGGCTATGAAGTTGAAACGACCCAAACTCGCCCATAAGGGAAAGCCCAGATTGAGTTAAGAACACGACAAATCAGAACACAAACAGAAGAACATTTCATTGCTTATTACAACAATTTACATCAGAGTACAAGAATATACAGAGAACGAACAAATAATATACATTTGATAAATGTTAGAGATTTACAAATTTCAATGCAGCGGAAAATAATACAAAACACAACTGAAAGAAATACACAAATACAGAGCGTTCTGAATATTGCTCCAGCTATAAACCAGGATCCTGTGAATATAATATCTGGAAAACCAAAAGTACTAGCTGCCCGTGTGGAAAATAGGGGCACCCAGAGTTTAGATTAAAACAATAAACTCCAGGTCAGTCATGTGACTGGTGTGGGAACTACTTTAAAAGAGAGTAAATCAAGGGACCACGCCGTATAATACGGAACGGGTTTCCTCCCAAGAATATTGTGCATAGAATAAATAGTGCAATGCTTTTTGGAAAAATGAAGCTATTATAGGTCCCATCACACAATGCAACGTAAACCGGAGGATAGGGTTTTCCCTTATAATAGCCAAACATGCTTGGTACATTTAAAACAAATCATTTGATACTATTATAAGTGCATAGTGTATAAAACAATTTCAAATATAAATGTATCAATCATAGGCGGCATGGGTACCATCTATCATATTGCCATACTAGGCTCTACAATTAAAACCAAAATGTCACGTATTGGAAATTGGATTTCCGTCATGAGTCTAGGCAAGGGATGTACTCCTTTCCTCTTCGAGACACTCTAGCAAATGCCTCGGGACTACACACTCTGGGCAACCCTTGGATCCTCCAAGGCTGATCCTCTCTTACGTTTGAGGATCGGCAATTCCTGAACACACGTTTCCCGGTCCTGTAGGACCTATCCATCGGCTCCGTAGTAACTTATATATCTGAGGCGCCTCGCAATCCAACAACGCTATACACAAAGCTATGCTATATTAAAGCCGTGCTTTGATCATCAACCACAAGACTTTGTTTTTCAACAGAAGCCTTGATTTTTTGCATCTCAGCATGCCACATAGGAAATTCCCGCCATGCGACTGATGTCTATCGATACATAACCTCTGAGCTCGTACGTCTCAGAGAAAGGCGTTAAGCAAGAGAATAAATTCTCCACTGCCAAACAGATATATATTTAATAGAGATCAATCAACATAGAAAAAAATCCAATGTCAGACACGCCTCCATTAACAAGTTTGTTCCGGGTCTGAATGAAACCGGAGGCACCTTATTCCTCGTCCCATATGTGCAATACAGGTGGGAGGTCCTCGCATATCCAGTTGATCTCCAAGTACGTCTGGACGATCACCACTTATTACCTTGTCTTGGGTGTACAACCCAATCAAGACATCAGTAATCATCCAAACGATGTGAAGACCTCCGGTCTTCAACCACCATCTTCATCGTCGACTTATCGTCGAATAAGTTATTCAGAATGCGTATAAACCCGACCTTTCCGAATAACTCTCGTATATAATAAACAAGTGCTATAAAAACACAACATACGCCTCATTCCAATTCTGAATATTCTTTTATTTAAATATTAATATTCTTTGGGAAAGGTTCCCATTAATTTTATCAAAGATAAATTCTTTAAATTTATTCTTTAATCTTTCTTTGATATTAATTCAAACCAAATTAAGGTTTATCAACTAGTCGGGATTAGCACACCTTACCGAAGTAATCATTTGTTTATTTTCCCAATCCCAACCTATTCATCCCACAGAGAAAAACTGGTAATACTCCATATCTAACACCACGGTGTTAGTGGTAAATATAATAACCATTTCCTATTCAAATCTAATTAAAGATTTAACTATCGCTTGGAGTAAAACTTGTGATACTCCATTCTCGCTCATTTCCCAAATTTGATAATTTAAATTATCACATTCACATTCCAATATAATTAAAGATTCATTAAAACTCCACTTAGTTTAAATCTTCCCTAAAATCAATATTAATGATTATTTAACTTTGGGAATTCAAACATGTCGCATCGACAATCTACACCGTACTATTGATTTCTGCCGATATATAACCTCTAACCTCGTACGTCTTAGAGAAGGGTGCTAAGCAAGAGAATAAATTCTCCGCTACCAAATAGATATATATTTAGCAAAGATCAACCATACAGTTTGAAATACAATGTTATACATGTAATCATTCTTTAACTAAGTTAAAGAACTAATGCCACTTAAAACACAGTTCACGGTAAACCCAAATTCACATTCCATTAACTATAAAATCCTCACGAAAAACAGATCGATATATATATAATCGATATCAATTTCCGTACCCGACTAATAATATAAATGGAATAACGACCAAGCCATTTAAATTCCATATATATTAACAGTATTCCTCCACAAAAGTTCACTTCGATTATTATCAAATCGAATTCCCTTCCATTCCAATTTATTTTATTAAATTGGAAAACATTACTTTGGAAAATTCCCATTAAATCTTAATAAAAAGATTTATAAATTCCAAATCACATTTCACTGTAAATCGGGTAAAGAACGAATGTTGTTAAAACACAGTTCACGATAAATCCAATTCACATTTCATTTTATTCCAATTAAATGTTAATTAACTGGAAACTTAAATAATATTAATTAAAAAACTCTAATAATCTTAATTACAAGATTTATTCTTTTCACACGGGGTTTAACAACTGTGTTATTTAAGACACCATTCACGACAAACCCAAAATCCAATTCTTTTATTCAATTCCAATTAAATATTGATTAATTGGAAAAAACTTCACTAAATCTTAATTAAAGATTTATTCTTTTCTCAACTAGGTTTAAGAACAGTGTTAATGAAGGCACCATTCATGACAAACCCAAAATCCAATTCAATATTAAATACAAGGTTTTAAATAGAAATTATATCGGCTTATATTCAATATCAAATTTCAAAACAAACAAATATTGTGTTGGGAATAACGATATGTCTATCTTCCAAATTCCTCCACAATATCCGTATAATCACGGAATCCAATATTGAAATGTTCCAAAGATATTTTCGATTCAAATCCATTCCAATTTCTATATTGGAAATTCTGGTTATTTTTAAAACCATTTCAAATCCAATTTAATTATTTAAAAATATTGGATTATAATTCTAGTTAATAACTAGTTCATTTCGATAAAAAAAATATTTTTATATTTTGAAATATGGAACTTTTCATCCTAATTCTTTCCAAATCATTTATTATGATTTTATACAAATTGTTAATATTTTTAATAATTTTATTAAGGCCCTTGATTTCCATAAACGGTCAACGAACTGCACTTACATCGACCATTTCCAAATTTGATTTGGACATAATTCGAAATCCAACCGTTAAATTTCAAATCTCTTATATTCGTTGGAAAGAACTTTTTATACGAACCTAATGGTTCGGGTTTTAGAAGAATCCGATGATCGGATCTCCCGTAATTTCAACTCGAAGTCAATGGTCGAAATTCGTGAACTGCCGTAGCACGGCGCGTTCTATTCAGGCCATTAAATAAATAAATATATATATATATTATATATTTCATCGATTTCAATTTAAAACATATTTTTTAAATTCATTTTAAAACGATTCTAACTTCATTTTCAATTTTAAATCAAAATTGAATTTTCCTTATCATTATAATATATAAATGATAATATTTTCAAAATATCAGATTTTGAAATCATTTTCTTTTCAATATTCATTATATAAATGAATAAAATCGATATAATATCGTTCACGTCAAAATGGCGTTAATCTAATCAATACGGCTTTATATATTTAACTATTTTCATGTCAATCCCAAATCGGACATCAGAATCATATTTTGATCCATTACTGAATTTTATTTTAAAATATTAGTAATTTTAAAATATTCATTATTCATTATTTTAAAATATTCGTTAATTCAAAATATTCGTTATTTTAAAATATTTGTTATTTTATAATATTCCTTATTTTTTGAATTGGAATCAGACACGGTCAATTACCATATAATATTATTTATATGGATTTCATACATCGTATGTACACAACAATAATCAAATACAGTCAACCATCATCCAGAGTGCATTACGCAACCGCATAAGCGTTAAATATGAATTATTAACACTTACAATAGTCTGTCAACCCATCGATTGATATACAACTAAATATTGGGATTAGTGTATGTCCAATATCATCCCAATACCCGTGTGGGGTTTTCAAACAACAAACACCGATTATTATTTGTATAGTTGGGCGATGTGTAAAATATATCGTTCCAATCCATATGAGTTAAATGTGTGTACATAAACAAATCGTCTGACTTGTAAATGAATATTTATTTTATTCATATACGCGTTAAAAATTATATTTTTAACTATAAAATATTTATTTTAACTCATGAATATTTTATACAGTTCATTTATACAATAAAAATGATATTTATATTGTTCTAATATTTTTAGAAAATTTTGGCAGCATAACGGTGCGATACTAGAGCCAGAATAAGGTCTAGCCTTATCCCTCGCCTAGTAATGGCTCGCGCCGTATACAAACCATATTCTAATCAATTCATTTCACTTCCCAAACCAAATTCAAACAAATAATCCAATCAACCAAAAACCAAACAAACATGGTTTCAAACAAAGGTGTCGGGTACTACTAAGCAACGTCTGCATCCTAGTATATATATTTGACTAGAAAATAAATCAGAGTGAGGAGTTCTCACCTTTGGGATCCACTCCTCCCGTTTTATTTCTGAATTTCTGAACAGTTTGGATTTGCCCGAAATTCCAACGCAATCCTTTCCCCGTTGTTCATAGTAAAAATCACATTTTTAATATGATGTTTATATATTTAAAAATCGCATTTTATATCACTATATATATATATATAAATCTTATTTTTATATATGCTGCATATATATATATCATATTTATATATGCCATTCAAATAAATTAAATTCCAATCTTTATATGTTATTTCTTACCATTTCATTTTTAAAAATCATACCTTTCTATTTTTCAAAATTATACTTTTCTATTTTTAAAAATCATACTTTTCTATTTTTAAAAATCATACTTTCTATTTTTCAAAATAAAAATCAAATCTTTTTCGTAAATAAAAATCAAATCTTTTTCCTAAATAAAAATCAAATCTTTTTCTTAAATAAAAATGAAATCTTTTTCCTAAATAAAATCAAATTTTTCATACAAAAAAAATCATATTTTAATCGAAGAAAGAAAAGGGAGAGAACTCACATTTTCTTGCTTGGCGGAGGGAGAAACTCCATGCATTTCATCGAAGGTGGCAGCGGGAGCACAGGGGTGGCGGATGCTTGCAGGGGGGGCGTTCGAATGGGGGTCTCAGTTTTTGGAGATGGCATCGGGGGGTTTGGGCTCGTGATACAGAGGGGGTCGAGGTCAGGCAGCGCCGTTGGAGGTGCGGCGCCAGCAAGGGGCGGTAGCGATCAGAAAAAGGTGGGACGGGGTCTTTAGAATAAAGGGCGGTTTTTTTTTAATTTTCGATTTAGGTTTAGATAGAAAAAAGAGGGGAGGTAATATAGTGTATATATATTATTTCATTATTATTTTTCTCTTCCAAAAAGTTACTTTTCACTTCGGACACTAAATCGAACCCAACAACTATCGCCCCCAGCTAAATACCCCCCATTTCGAACACAGTGGGATACGTCCGGTAAACCAATTCGACTGTTTCGATCAGTTTCCTTTAAGTTTAAAATATAAATCAATATATTTTAAATTCAAACGCACATTTAATTTACCAGAGCCACATATCGAGTCCAAAAATTCCCGAAAAATAAATCTAGCTATGCTTTGACGATACGGTACTACCAAAACTAATTTCATCGAATTTAGAGACCGTTTGAAAAAAGGTCATTTTCCAGTCGATTAAATTCAAACTGAAATTACCAAACATGTTTAAATTCACCACACTCACATATTGATTCCAAAAATTATGAAAATTGGAATATAGCAATAATTTGACATTCCGAATACAACAAAAGTGGTTTCATCGAAAACGGAGGTCGTTTGCAAAATCGCTATTTTTAAGGGCTATATATTATATAAATTCCATAGCGACTATTCTGAATTTTCAACTGGACATAAATTTAGAATCTGGATTTTTCGCATTTGTTGGAAAGATATTTTCAAACAGATTCAAATTTCTATTTTTACCAAAATCCGGTTTATTTTGAATTTTGTACATTCATTTGAAATCGAATTTTCAAACTACCGCGCCATTTCCAATTCCTTTTATAATTAAAATAAATATTTACATTCTAACTTCAATTTAAACAAATTTATATGTTCTAATTCTATTCAAAATAAATTTCTAGTCATTATTATTTGAAATAAATCATTTTAAATATTCAAATTTCATTAAAATTGCCGAAATAAAAATTTTAAATTGGTTTTGATTTTTCGGGTTGTTACAAAAGTAGATATTGGGAATTATTTTGTCTTGGAATAATGGTAAGTTCTCATAGAATGCGTAAGCATTGAAAAGCCTAGGGTGTTACTAGAAATGATTGTTGGTACATAGCTAGAACTAGTGGTGACTACTAGATAGAAAAGGCCAAGTAAGTGTTTAGATCCCGTTGCTAATTTTCATGTTAGGGGTAAAACTTGTTATTACATTTTTATTGGGATCGTTTTGTTATTTTTTTCCTGTTGGGTAGTTAGGATATCACCTAAACTTGTCATTGATCCTATGGTTTGAACTTTTATGTCTGAGGTGGGTAGTCGTGAGATTCTTAGCCCTTAGTAGTAGCTGTGTAAAGCATTTGTTTTCTTGTTTTAGTTGGAGGACTAGAAGTCTTATTTGAAACTAAACTTGGATCAGATGTTTAAATAAGCTAGGATAAGAGAAATGGTACAACTAAAAAGGAAACAACAAATTTAGTAAAGCAACAAACATGGCAATTAAAGAAAGGATGAAAAATCTAAGAAAATGTGTATAAAAATAAATTTTTCCATGATAAGTTGAAAAAGAAAATCTATAATAAGGAAAGTTTTCTTATGTGGGTTATGCTTGGATAGGAAAATAGAGCACTTATATAGTACTTATATAAAATCCGAGTAAGATAGAAAAGGTACACAAAAGAAAAACGGAAGATGTGAAGTTTTCTATTTTTCACCTTTTTGTAACATAATAAAACGAATTTAGAAAATTAGATTTTTCTGAAATTCGAAAAATAAAGTTGGTTGCTAGGATTTTGGATGCAACAATTGGATGAACTATGCTCTTGCTCTGCAAGAGTTTGGGAAAATTTGGATGAAAGGGTATTTTGCTTTTCAAAATATTGCATTCATATAGAACTGCCAGTATACTTAGGATGTGCGCATCATGTTTTTAGAAAGGATTTTTAAAAAAATTGCATACGTATAGGAGGTACCGTGAGACGACCCAGACTTCCCCAATCCTCGAAAATATGGTGCAGCCCGAATTGCTTTGAGAACAACACTCATCGGAACATACACAACAGAACATTTCATTGCTATTACAACAATTTATAACAGAGTACAAGAATAACAGAGTACGAATAAATATTACAGCGGGAAACACAACATCAGAGATTTTAAATACATACATAGCAGTGGAAATAAAAATGTATAAATACAATGCACAGCGGAAATACATCAACTACCATAACTGAAAGGAATACACGGGTGCAAAGCTTTCCAAATATAGCTCGAGTTATAAACCAGGATCCTGTTAAATAGAAACCTGTAAAACCAAAACTACTGACTGCCCGTGCGGAAAATATGGGCAAACAGAGTTTAGGCGAAAACAATAAACGCCAGGTCAGTCATGGGTCTGGTGTGAGAACTTAAAACGGTTATTTAAATTTTACTTTAAAATAGGGTAATTCACGAGACCACACCATATGTCATAGAACGGGTTTACCCCATGTGAATATGAAAACTTGAAATAAAATGATTTAATAAACAGCGCAATGCTTTTTGGAAAAATGAAGCTATTATAAGACTCAGGTCCCATCAAACAATGCAACACAAGCCGGAGGATAGGGTTTTACCTTATAATAGACAAACATGCTTGGTACGTTTTAAAACAAATCATTTTGTTACTATAAGTGCATAGTGTCAAAAAAAACTTCAAATATAAACGTATCAATCATAGATAGCATAGTACCCTATCCTACTATGGCGCCATATAGGTTTACAAATAAAACCAAAAAGTCGCGTATTAGAAATTAGATTCCATCTATGAGTCGAGGCAAGGGATGGCTCCTCTCTGATTCGAGACACTCTAGCAAATGCCTCAGGAGTCGGACGTTGGCGAGCCCTTAGATGAGGTAGGGCAGGTCCACACTTTCTTTAGTGGATTAACTATTCCTGAACAATACATTTCCCGGTCCAATCGGACTTCCAAATGGTCAGTACGTCAATCTATCATATCTGAGGCGCCTCGCAATCCATTATCCACATAAGTAAAAATGTTTAGGCTCCATACCATGACACCACTTCTAGCTAGAAAGAAACACAAGTTCTCCCTATGGTCACTATCCCGTTTTTTATGCATACCGAGTGTGAGGCTCGCGAATTAACCCTATACACAAAGTTATGCATCTTAAAGCTGTGGTTTGATCATCATCCATAAGAATTTTCTTTTCAATAAAGCCTCGATCATTTGCATCTTAGCATGCCACATTGACAATCCACGCCATACGACCAATGTCTATCAATATATAACCTCTAAGCTTGTATGTCACAGATAAGGGTGCTAAGTAAGAGAATAAATTCTCCGCCACCAAACAGATATATATTTAATAGAAATTAGTCAACACAGAATGAAGTCCAATGTTAGACACACATCCATTTACAAGTCCGTTCTGGGTCTGAACGAAACCAGAGGCACCTTATTCCTCGTCCTATATGTCCAATACAGGAGAGAGGTCCTCGCACATCCAACAATCAACAAGTACGTCTGGACAACTACCACTGTAGCCCTTTCAAGGCAGCAACTCCATTCAAAGGCATCACTAGAAATCCATTCGATGTAAAGATTGTCGGTCTTGCACCATCTTCAATATCTTCGACTTTTAATCGTCGTAACAGTTATTCAGAATGGGTTAAACCCGGTCTTTCCGAATAACTTGCGCATCTTATAATCAAGTGATATATAAATACATCATATGCCTCATTCCAATCTAGAATATTCTTTTATTAAAATATTCATATCCTTTGGGAAAGGTTCTCATTAATTTTATCAAAGGTTAATTATTTTAAACTTATCGTTTAATCTTCCTTTAAAAACCATTTCAAAAGATTCTATATTTATGTAACTTTCCTTTTGGGCTGGTTTTCTACCGGCCACTAGCTGAACTGTGCATGTGCAGTTCACATGTTCTTCAATGTTTGAATAAAAAGTGGTACGACCACTATAATCCGGCTTGTCTTGAAAAAAAAAGATTTTATATTATCCTTTAACAATTCTAAACTAGATTAAGATTTATAAAACTGGTCGGGAATATCGAGCCTTAGTGAAGTAATCATTTATTATTTTATCACTTCCAATCTTAACCTATTCATCTCATGAAGCAAAACTGGTAGTGCTTCATATCTAACACCCACGGTGTTATCGGTAAATTTTATTACCATTTCACATTACAATCTAGTTAAAGATTTAACTATTGCTTAGAGTAAAACTAGTGGTACTCCATTTCGAAACATTTTTCGAATTTGATAAATTGAATTATCTCATTCCCATCTCAATCTAATTAAAGAATTTTTAAAACTTTATTTATTTTTAATCTTCCAAAAATCATTATTTAATGATTATTCCATCTTTGGAAATTAATCTTGCTTTTAAATGGGTTAAAGAACCAATGTCATTTAAAACACAGCTCACGATAAACCCAAATCATCTTCCATTAACTATGGAATCTTCGCGGAAAATAGATCAATATATAATTGATATAAATTTCCGTATCAGGCTAATACTATAAATGGAATATTGGCAAAGCCTTTTAAATTCCATATATAGTAACGGTCTTTCTTCACAGAAGCATATCTCGATTATTACCAAATCGAATTCAACTCAATTCCAATTTAATATATTAAATTGGAAAACTTTGCTTTGGAAAATTCCATTAAATCTTAGAATAAAGATTTATAAATTCCAAATCTTAACATCACTGTTAGTCGGGTTAAAGAACAAATGTCATTTAAAACATTGTTCACGATAAACCCAAAATCAACTTCCATTTCAATTCCAATTTAATTAATTGTTAAAATTCTCTAAATCTTAAATTAAAGATTTATTCTATTCTCAACTGGTTTTAAGAACAGTGTTAATAAAGATATCATTCACGACAAACCCAAAATCCAATTTAATATCAAATATAAGGCTCCGAATAGAAAATAATATCGTCTTATATTCAATATCAAATTCTGAAACCAACGGATATCGTATTGAGAATAACGATATCTGTATCTTCCAAATTCCTTACAATATCCGTATAATCATAGAATCCAATATCAAAATATTATGAAGATTATTTCCATTCCAAATCCATTCCAATTCATATGTTGGAAAATTCTAGTTATATCAAAACCATTTAAATCCAACTTATTATTTCTAAAAATCATTGGATTATTATACTAGTTATCAACTAGTTCATTTAGACAAAATTGTGTTTTATCTTTTCAAGTGCGGAATTTTTCATCCAGA
Source organism: Allium sativum (assembly GCA_030737875.1). Lineage (NCBI taxonomy): Eukaryota > Viridiplantae > Streptophyta > Magnoliopsida > Asparagales > Amaryllidaceae > Allium > Allium sativum. Next base: position 11,979,723 of record JASFAX010000035.1, read on the forward strand.
ATTTTTCCAAATCATTTATTAGGATTTTAGACAATTTTTCGACATTTTTAATAATTTTAATATCGCCATTTCAGTCGGTTTCCAATAATGGCCACCGAACTACATCCATAGCGACCTTTTTTGAAATTGATTTGGACATAATTTGAAATCTAACTGTTCAAATTTAAATATCTTGCATTCATTGGAAAGATCTTTTCGATACGAACCTAATGGTTCTGGTTTTAGGAGAATCTGATGGTCGGATCTCTCGTTACATCAATTTGAAGTTAATGGTTGAAATTCGTGAACAGTCGATGCGCGACACGTCCTATTCAAGCCATTAAATATAATATATATATATATAGTCAATTTCCATTTAAAACATATTTTATAAATTGTTTGTAAATTCATTTTAGAATGATTTCAGCTTAATTTTTGATTTTAAATCAAAATTGAATATTTTATATCATTACAACATTAAAATAGTAATATTTTCAAAATACCTGATTTTGAAATCCATTTCCTTTTCGTGTTCATTATAAAATGAACAAAATTGATTAATAAACCCATTCGAGTTAAAATGGTGTTTTACTACTTAACTCGGCTTTATAATCCTTTCCATTACGAATATTTGAATATTTTTGTATCCATCCAAAATCGGACATCAAAATCATATTTCAATTCTTTACTGAATTTTATTTTAAAATATCCATTTAGATTATGAATCAGAATGCGAATCAATCAATTACCATATAATTTCAGTTATATGGATTTCATACATCGCATGTATTCAACAATAATGATAAATAATCATTACATATTCAAACAGTGCGTTCTACAACTGTATAAGCGTTAAATAATTGAATAACGCTCACCACAATCTGTCAACCCATCGATTGACATAACACTAAATATTGGGATTAGTGTATGTCAAATATCATCCCAATACCTGTGTGGGGCTTTCAAACAACAGTCTATTTAAATAATTCATTGGTTAATAAATTTAACCAAATTTAATTCAATTCGAATTATTTTTCTAATTAATCAATTTTCACTGTTTAAACTATAAATGAATATTTATAATTAAATTTCTGCACCCACGAAGTGTATCCACATTGTTTGAAATACGAGTGTCATATATTCAAACAACGCTTCTTGTGTAGATGAGTCGTGAATAATTCATGTGTTGAACTCAAACAATGTCACATACAACAAATAAAGATAAACACTGGCAATTTCTATATATTTACAATCATAAAATAAATTGAATAACTGTACGAATATTTTAGTGAGTGAATCCTCACATTGGGTTCCACGCCTCCATTCTTTAACTCTGAATTGTTTTAATAAAATTAAACCAACCGTTTAACTTTATCAAAAAATGCAACTGCTTCCGTTTCCGTTCTGGTCAGTTCCGTTGTGAAGTACTTGTCAAGAGGATTCCAACGGATCCACGTTTGCTGAATTCTGACATCGTATTAAAAAGTTATGATATTTTAAACTTTGATTACACAAATGATTAATTAAATATGTAAGTAATTCTTAATTACATTTCCAATCTCCCTTCCGTATATCCTTTTGACCATCGCTCTAAAAGAACCCTTGCCACCGTTCCTTGATTGCGCATGACACCCTGAACCACCATTGGTCGATCAACACCCACCAACGAGAAGCTGCCAGCGTAGCCTACCCTTTCCGAGACTCCGGGCCAACTCGATCGAGCCATCCTCCCTGAAAATATCCACGACCGACGCCCCTTTCAGCTCAAAAATCGAGAAATCCAAACCATTATAATTGGTCTTAGCTGTTCACTAGATAGTTCTCGCCTCATTCTTTAGTTTTCTTGTTGAAATCATCAATCAATTCGAAGTTTTTTGTGAGATTTTAAAGGTTGAATTTTCAAACAACTTGGTTCGTTCGTTTAAGTGGAGGTGCAGCTAAAAAATTTGACGATGGGATTTTATTTTGACCCTTTGACCTATTTTTATATGAAGGAGAAATTAAAATAATATTATTTTAATTAGAAAATAACTCGTTTAATCTTCAAACTCCAAATTAAACCCAGCGACTGTTGACCCTAGCTAAATACCCCCATTCCGAACACGATGGAATATGTCTTGTAAGCCGATTCAATCATTTTGATCATTTTTTATCAAAATATAAATTAATATAATGGTCAATATTGAATTTGAACGTACATTTTAATTTACTAGGGACACATACTGACTTCAAAAATTAAGAAGAATAAATCTAGCTATGTTTTGACGATACGGTCCTAACAAAACTAATTTCGTCGAACTTGGAAACTGTTTGAAAAATGGCCTTTTCCAGTCGATTAAATTCAAACTGAATTTACCAAATACGTTTAAATTTACTATGCTTACGTATTGATTTCAAAAATTATCAAATTTGAAATCTAACAATAATTTACATCCCAAATCCAAAAAAAGTGGTTTCATCGAAAATGGAGGTCATTTGCAAAATGACTATTTTAAGGGCTATATATAATATTAAAATATATATAAATTCCATAGCGACTATTCTGAATTTTTTAACTGGACATAACTTATGTGAAAACCCGTAACTTCCCCGTAAAGGAAAGCGTCAGATAGTTCGAGAACAAGCCACAACAGAACTCATACAGAAGAACATTTCATTGTATATTACTACAATGCATCAGATTACAAGAATATACAGAGTATAAATGAATATTACACAGGAATATCATAGATTTAAATTACATTTAAATACATAGCAGCGGAAAATAATACAATACACAACTAGAAGTAGATATGCGGATACAAAGCTTTCCGGATATCATTCCAGCTGTAAACCAGGATTCTGTGAATATAAATCTGCAAAACCAAAACTACTAGCTGCCCGTGTCAAAATAAGGGCACCCAGAGTTTAGGTTAAAACAATAAACTCCAGGTCAGTCATGTGACTGGTGTGAGAACTAAAACAGTTATTAATCTTTATTTTAAAGTTAGGTGAATCAAGGGACCACGCCGTATAACACGGAACGGGTTTCCTCCCAAGAATATCAGTGCATAAAACAACAGCGCAATGCTAAATAAAGAAAAATGAAGCCGTTATAAGACCCAGGTCCTATCACACAATGCAACGCAAGCCGGGGGATAGGGTTTTCCCTTATAACAGCCAAAGAATGCTTGATACGTTTAAAACAAATCGTTTGATACTATTATAAGTGCATAGTGTATAAAACAACTTCAAATCATAAGTATCAATCATAGGCGGCATGGGTACCATATATCATGTCGCCATATATAGGTTTACAAATAAAACCGCAAAGTCACGTATTTGGAAATTGGATTTCCATCTATGAACCGAGGCAAAAGATAGTCCTCAACCGATTCGAGACAATCTAGCCTACCATGTCTCAGGATCAGAGCTCGAGTGACCCTAGGAGCGACAGGGCCGGTCCACCGATGTGGATTAAAATGCCTAAACACTACGTTTCCCCGCCCTTTGGGGTGCAAATGAGCCATCAAATGACTCCATCGGTTCGAGAACGACCGATCAATCCGAGGCGCCTCGCAACAGCAACAACCACATAAGTCAAACTCGTCAGGGCGTGTAAAACCACTGACGCCACTTTTAGCTAGAAAGAAACGCAAGTCCTCCCTGAGGCCATCTCCCGTTTTTGGTTCATACCGGGTGTGAAACTCGCGAAGTAAATGTTACACAAAGCTACGCCACAAAGGCCGTGCTTTGATCATCAACCACAAGACTCTGCTTTTCAACAGAAGCCTCGAACAATTGCCACTTAGGCATGCCACACAGGCAATTCACTCCATGCGATTGATATCCATTAATATATAACCCCTAAGCTCGTACGTCTCAGAGAAGGGCGTTAAGCAAGAGAATAAATTCTCCGCCGCCAAACGGATATATATTTAATAGAGATCAATCACACGGACTAAAATCCAATGTCAGACACACAGTCCATTTACAAGTCTGTTCTGGGTCTGAACGAAACCGGAGGCACCTAGTACCCCACATATCCATCGATCTCCAAGTACGTCTGGACGATCACTAACTGTTTCCATCTTCTTGGGTGTACAGCCCAATCAAGATCATCAGTAATTACCCAAACGACGTGAAGACTTCTGGTCTTCGACCACCGTCTTCATCTTCGACTTATCGTCGTATCAGTTATTCAGAATGGGATAAACCCGGTCTTTCCGAATAACTCGCGTATATTTTAAATAAGTGTTACACAAACACAACATACGCCTCATTCCAATTCATCAATCACTAACCGTAAATTAATCAAGAGAATAATTTCCCAAATATTAACCCCGAAGGCCGAAACCAACATCAGATCAATATCCAGAAAACCATTCTGCTTGGCTAACCGACAGTTAGTTTCTAAATTTCACATTTATAGGGGAAAGGTTCCCATTAATTTTATCCAAGATAAATTCCTTGAATTTATTCTTTATTCTATTTTTGAATCTCAATTCAAACTAGTCGGGATTAGCGAACCTTACCGAAGTAATCATTTATTTTAATTCCCCAATCCCAACCTATTCATCCCATGAAGTAAAATTGGTAATACTTCATATCTAACACCACAGTGTTATCGGTAAATTCAATTACCATTTCACGTTCAAATCTAATTAAAGATTTAACTATCGCCTGGAGCAAAACTGGTGATACTCCATTTTCGATCATTTAAATCTAATTAAAGATTCATTAAAACTCCACTTAGTTTTAATCTTCGACTGGGTTAAAGAATCAGTGTCATTTAAAACACGGTTCACGATAAACCAAAAATCACATTCCATTAATTATCGGGTTAAAGAACAAGTGTTATTTAAAACACTTTTCACGATAAACCCAAAAATCATTTCATTAATTATCGGGTTAAAGAACAAGTGTTATTTAAAACACTGTTCACGATAAACCCAAAAATCAATACCAATTCAATTCCATTTAAATATCATTTAATTGGTACACTTCATTAAATCTAAATAAAAAGATTTAATCTTTTCTCAACTGGGTTCAAGAACAGTGTTAGTGAAGACACCATTCACGACAAATCCAAATCACATTTGATATTCAATATATGGCTCTGAATAGAAAATATATCGGCTTATATTCAATATCAAATTCTACGATTAACAAATGTCGTATTGGAAATAACGATATAAATATATATCTTTCAAATTTCCATAACAACATCCGTATAATCACGAATTCCAACATCGAAATATTCCGAAGACAATTTCGATTCAAATCCACTCCAATGAAATCATTGGAAATTCTAGTTATTTTTAAAACCCTTTTCAAATTCAATTTATTTATTTAAAAATAAATAGAATTATATTTCTAGTTCAAAACTAGTTCATTTCGATAAAAATCTATTTTTATCTTTTCAAATATGGAGTTTTTCATCCCAAATCTTCACAAATCATTTCTTATGATTTTACACAAATTATTACTATTTTTAATAATTTTATCGAGGCCTGTACAGTCGATTTCCATCAACGGTCATCGAACTGCACTTACAGCGACCTTTTTCAAATTTGATTTGGACATAATTCCAAAACCAACCGTTAGATTTCAAATTTCTAATATTCATTAGAAAGCTCTTTTCGATACGAACCCAACGGTTCCGGTTTTAGGAGAATCCGACGGTCGGATCTCCCGTAATGTCCATTTGAAATAAATGGTCGAAATTTACGAACTGCCGCGGCGCGGCGCGTTCTATTCAGGCCATTATATTATATATATAATATACATAATATATATTTCGTCGATTTCTATTTAAAACGAATTATATAAATAGTTTTTAAATTCGTTTCAAAAACAATTTCAACTTCCATTTCAATTCAAATCAAAATTAAATTTTGATTTATAAATTCGTTTTAAAATTTATTTCTATTCAATTCAAATTTCAATTCAATTTGAATTCATTTCAATTCAATTTGAATTCATTTCAATTCGCTTTCAATTCAATTCATTTCGAAATCGTTTTCAATTCAATTCATTTCGAAATCGTTTTCAATTCAATTCATTTCGAAATCGTTTTCAATTCAATTCATTTCGAAATCGTTTTCAATTCAATTCATTTCGAAATCGTTTTCAATTCAATTCATTTCAAAATGAATAAAATCGATATAAATATCGTTCACGTCAAAATGGCGTCAATCTAATCAACACGGCTTCATAAATTTCTATTTTCAAATATTCTGTTTCAAATATTTCTTTTTCAAAATAGTTGTTATTATCAAAATATTTCGTTCAACACATGACCAATCTCAATGGATGAGTACTGTCAACACATGAACCTTTATTTTATATTAATAAAGATGTAAATTTTATTACTAAAATATTTCGTTCAACACATGACCAATCTCAATGGATGAGTACTGTCAACACATGAACCTTTATTTTATATTGATAAAGATGTAAATTTTATTACTAAAATATTTCGTTCAACACATGACCAATCTCAATGGATGAGTATTGTCAACACATGAACCTTTATTTTATATTATTCTTTATTTTTCAAATTGGAATGAGGCCCAATCAATTACCATATAAAGTTAATCATATGGATTTTCATACATTACACACATATAATAGCATTGAAAAATAATCAACCATCAACCAAAGTGCACTACACTTTAGAAGCATCAAATATAGATATCTAACGCTTATAACAGCCTGTCAATCAATCGATCGACATATTTGATCAATCAGGATGAGTGAACTTCAAATTTCATCCCAACACCCGTGTGGGGTTTCAAACAATCAAACACCGATTTTATTTGTGCAGTTGGGCGATGTGTAAAATTTATCGTCCCAATCAATGTCCTTCAAATAGGTGTACATAAACAAACCGTCCGGTTTGTAAATGAATATTTATTTATTCACATTCACGTTAAAAATTATATTTTTAACGATAAAACATTTTATTCAACCTATGAATATTCTATTCGGTTCATTTATTCAATAAAATGATATTTTTATTTTTCTAACATATTTTAGAAAATTTCGGCGGCATAACGGCACGATACTAGAAACGGGACAACGCCTAGCCTTATCCCCGGTCTAGTGAAGGCCCACGCCATTCACACATCAATCAAAATCACCAAACAACCAAATTCAAATCACATCATATAACTAATCTATGCAACCAAACAAATAAGTCCATGGTCTGTGGACGATTGTGTCGGGTGCTACTAAGCACCGTCTACATCCTAGTATATATATATATAAGTAGAAATGAAATTGAAAGGTGAGAAATTCTCACATATTTGCTAAACCAGACGCCTCGGCCCTTCTTTGCAGAAATCTTCATCGCTATCGCATCTTTTGTTACTTTCGTCGCCCGTAGCCACTACATATGTAAAAATCAAATTTTGACTTCGTTATTCAATATATAAAAATCGAATTTTGACTTCGCTATTCAATATATAAAAATCGAATTTTGACTTCGCTATTCAATATATAAAAATCGAATTTTGACTTCGCTATTCAATATATAAAAATCGAATTTTGACTTCGCTATTCAATATATAAAAATCGAATTTTGACTTCGCTATTCAATATATAAAAATCGAATTTTGACTTCGCTATTCAATATATAAAAATCGAATTTTGACTTCGCTATTCAATATATAAAAATCAAATTTTGACTTCGCTATTCAATATATAAAAATCGAATTTTGAGTGTTCGAACTTCATAGTAAAAATCCAATTTTTTTTATAACTCTTCTTACATAATATAAATCTAATTTTTATTACTTTAAAACTGAGAATAACTCCTACGCTTTATACTAATAAGAATAAAATCTTTATTTTTAAACTAATTAACTTGAATAAATAAAAATAAACAAACAAGAATAAGGACTTACAGTTTTCTTTTCAGCGAAGGAGGGGGGGTTAGGAGGCGGTTTTGAGAAGAAGAAAAAGGGAAAAGGGAGAGGAAGGCAGTGGAGGAGGTCAGAGGAGGCTGTCGCCTGGGGGGGGTCGGCGCGGTGCTGCGTGGGTGGGAGGGCGATGGCGCGGTTCGATTTCTGGTGGGTTTGGGGATTTTGGCGAACAGAGGAGCGTTGGGGGGGGGGGGGGGGACGCGGTGGAGGAGAGAGGAGGTCGGAGAGGAGCGACGGCTGGTGGGTGCGACGAGGTCAACGGCGGAAGGGGGTGGAGCGGATTTTTTTTTTCTGTTGAATCGAGAATGAGGAGGGGGGGCAGAAGATAATAAAGAGGAGGATATATATATATATTTTTATTATTTAATTTGGCAAAAAGTTGACTTCCACATACGACCTCGAAACGAGGCCCACCGCCTGTCGTCCATAGCGTTTCACCCCCATTCCGAACACAATGGGATATGTTTCGTAGGCTGGTTCGACTGTTTGAATCAGTTTCCATTAAATTTACATTTAAATTACTATATTGAATTTCAAACGTACATTTCAAATTACTCGGGGCCACATACTCACTCTAAAAATTCCCAGAAAAATATTTCTAGCTTCGTATTGACGATACGGTCCTAACAAAACTAATTTCGTCGAATTCTGGGACTGTTAGAAAAATGGCCAATTTCCAGTCGATTAAAATCAACTGAAACTGGTCAAACGCGTTTTCCTTTGCCACCCTCATATATTGATTCGAAAAATTATGAAATTTGGAATCTAGCAATAACTTAACATCACGGACCCAACAAAACTGGTTTCGTCGAAATCCGAGGTCGTTTGCAAAATGTTCATTTTTAAGGGCCTGAATTCCATAGCGACTATTCAGAATTTTCAACTGGACATATCTTTTGATTCCCGCTATGAAATTTAGATTTTTCGGATTCGTTGGAAAGATATCATCAATTAGATCCTAATGTTTTTGGTTTCACTAAAATCCGGATTGTTTTGCACCCGGTACATTCAAATGAAGTTTGAAATCGAATTATCGAACTACCGCGCCATTTTCAATTCTATTTATAATTATAAATAAATATTTATATTCTAACGACGACGTATATAATATATACGTCGAATTATATTCAAAATAAATTTTCTCGTCGATTTTATTTAAAATAATTCATTTTAAATAATCACAATTCGCTAAAATTGCCAAAATAAAAATTTTAAACTGGCCCAGATTTTCGGGTTGTTACAATCTCCCCCACTTAAAACTTTTCGTCCCCGAAAAGGAACAAAGTCGAAAGTGGTTTGATTAATCAATTCTACGTTCGATCTGGCTTTCATTCTCCAACCTTTTAGTTTCTGAGAATTTTCAAATTCTTCAAAAATTTAGCTAACACCCTAAATTTTCGAAAAATTTCGCCATAACCTCCCCTGCACCGGGAGCATCGGGGAATTTCAAATAGTTTCCCCGGTCCTTCAGATCTCAAAAAGAAAAAGAAAAAAACAAGCGGCTAGCCAATAGGCTCATAAAATCATCATCACCCAAACAAAACAGTAAATTATGTAGTAAACATGTACCTATTTGTCGGGCAAACAAATTTTATTCTCTGGCTCTAGCCTCCTTGCTATGACCTGTTCAATTATATATATGTATATGCAAGCAAATGCAACCAATTTTCAATACAACCCAATATTTGGTTCAATTAGGCATAAATGGTTCAAAATTATCAAACAAATAAACAAACAACACAAACATCAATCAATTAGTTGATTAGCCTTTGAAATGGATAACTTTGATACATAGTCAAAAATCAGATTTTTGATGTCAAATCACAACAATAGGCCCTATCTAATTTTGGTTCTCACACCAGTCAATAGGAAATATATAGATATCACACCTTCGAAACACGAATACCAATTCTGATGATGTTCGAACTATCATCAGAATCATCTTCGGGCGACTAGAGTGTGATTCTATATCTATCCAGTATATTAAAACTCCAAATACACGTTTGCAAGGCGTATATGCAAAATCTTTATATACTGGACTGTCCTACTCAATATAAATAAATAATCAAATACGAATAAGTGATTTAGATTTTCAAAACAAAAATTGTTTTCATTTGAAAAATATACCCTTCACACTCGTTCTAGGATGCTACTGATCCCATCTCTAACGAGTCATTCCCGTTGGATATTACTAATCCAATATCTGATGAATTCTTTCGTATGGTTCTAATGTGTCTTGTTCTCTAAGCTTTGTAAACCAAAGCTCTGATACCAACTGTGAAAACCCGTAACTTCCCCGTAAAGGAAAGCGTCGGATAGTTCGAGAACAAGCCACAACAGAACTCATACAGAAGAACATTTCATTGTATATTACTACAATGCATCAGATTACAAGAATATACAGAGTATAAATGAATATTACACAGGAATATCATAGATTTAAATTACATTTAAAACATAGCAGCGGAAAATAATACAATACACAACTAGAAGTAGATATGCGGATACAAAGCTTTCCGGATATCATTCCAGCTGTAAACCAGGATCCTGTGAATATAAATCTGCAAAACCAAAAACTACTAGCTGCCCATGTCAAAATAAGGGCACCCAGAGTTTAGGTTAAAACAATAAACTCCAGGTCAGTCATGTGACTGGTGTGAGAACTAAAACAGTTATTAAACTTTATTTTAAAGTTAGGTGAATCAAGGGACCATGCCATATAACACGGAACGGGTTTCCTCCCAAGAATATCAGTGCATAAAACAACAGCGCAATGCTAAATAAAGAAAAATGAAGCCGTTATAAGACCCAGGTCCTATCACACAATGCAACGCAAGCCGGGGGATAGGGTTTTCCCTTGTAACAGCCAAAGAATGCTTGATACGTTTAAAACAAATCGTTTGATACTATTATAAGTGCATAGTGTATAAAACAACTTCAAATCATAAGTATCAATCATAGGCGGCATGGGTACCATATATCATGTCGCCATATATAGGTTTACAAATAAAACCGCAAAGACACGTATTTGGAAATTGGATTTCCATCTATGAACCGAGGCAAAAGATAGTCCTCAACCGATTCGAGACAATCTAGCCTACCATGTCTCAGGATCAGAGCTCGAGTGACCCTAGGAGCGACAGGGCCGGTCCACCGATGTGGATTAAAATGCCTGAACACTACGTTTCCCCGCCCTTTGGGGCGCAAATGAGCCATCAAATGACTCCATCGGTTCGAGAACGACCGATCAATCTGAGGCGCCTCGCAACAGCAACAACCACATAAGTCAAACTCGCCAGGGCGTGTAAAACCACTGACGCCACTTTTAGCTAGAAAGAAACGCAAGTCCTCCCTGAGGTCCATCTCCCGTTTTTGGTTCATACCGGGTGTGAAACTCGCGAAGTAAACGTTACACAAAGCTACGCCACAAAGGCCGTGCTTTGATCATCAACCACAAGACTCTGCTTTTCAACAGAAGCCTCGATCAATTGCCACTTAGGCATGCCACACAGGCAATTCACTCCATGCGATTGATATCCATCAATATATAACCCCTGAGCTCGTACGTCTCAGAGAAGGGCGTTAAGCAAGAGAATAAATTCTCCGCCGCCAAACGGATATATATTTAATAGAGATCAATCACACGGACTAAAATCCATTGTCAGACACACAGTCCATTTACAAGTCCGTTCTGGGTCTGAACGAAACCGGAGGCACCTAGTACCCCGCATATCCATCGATCTCCAAGTACGTCTGGACGATCACTAACTGTTTCCATCTTCTTGGGTGTACAGCCCAATCAAGATCATCAGTAATTACCCAAACGACGTGAAGACTTCTGGTCTTCGACCACCGTCTTCATCTTCGACTTATCGTCGTATCAGTTATTCAGAATGGGATAAACCCGGTCTTTCCGAATAACTCGCGTATATTTTAAATAAGTGTTACACAAACACAACATACGCCTCATTCCAATTCATCAGTCACTAACCGTAAATTAATCAAGAGAATAATTTCCCAAATATTAACCCCGAAGGCCGAAACCAACATCAGATCAATATCCATAAAACCATTCTGCTTGGCTAACCGACAGTTAGTTTCTAAATTTCACATTTATAGGGGAAAGGTTCCCATTAATTTTATCCAAGATAAATTCCTTGAATTTATTCTTTGTTCTATTTTTGAATCTCAATTCAAACTAGTCGGGATTAGCGAACCTTACCCAAGTAATCATTTATTTTAATTCCCCAATCCCAACCAATTCATCCCATGAAGTAAAACTGGTAATACTTTATATCTAACACCACAGTGTTATCGGTAAATTCAATTACCATTTCACGTTCAAATCTAAATAAGGTTTAACTATCGCTTGGAGCAAAACTGGTGATACTCCATTTTCGATCATTTCAATCTAATTAAAGATTCATTAAAACTCCACTTAGTTTTAATCTTCGACTGGGTTAAAGAATCAGTGTCATTTAAAACACGGTTCACGATAAACCCAAAATCACATTCCATTAATTATCGGGTTAAAGAACAAGTGTTATTTAAAACACTGTTCACGATACACCCAAAAATCATTCCATTAATTATCGGGTTAAAGAACAAGTGTTATTTAAAACACTGTTCATGATAAACCCAAAAATCAATACCAATTCAATTCCATTTAAATATCATTTAATTGGTACACTTCATTAAATCTAAATAAAAAGATTTAATCTTTTCTCAACTGTGTTCAAGAACAGTGTTAGTGAAGACACCATTCACGACAAATCCAAATCACATTTGATATTCAATATAAGGCTCTGAATAGAAAATATATCGGCTTATATTCAATATCAAATTCTATGATTAACAAATGTCGTATTGGAAATAACGATATAAATATATATCTTTCAAATTTCCATAACAACATCCGTATAATCACGAATTCCAACATCGAAATATTCCGAAGACAATTTCGATTCAAATCCACTCCAATGAAATCATTGGAAATTCTGGTTATTTTTAAAACCCTTTTCAAATTCAATTTATTTATTTAAAAATAAATAGAATTATATTTCTAGTTCAAAACTAGTTCATTTCGATAAAAATCTATTTTTATCTTTTCAAATATGGAGTTTTTCATCCCAAATCTTCACAAATCATTTCTTATGATTTTACACAAATTATTACTATTTTTAAAAATTTTATCGAGGCCTGTACAGTCGATTTCCATCAACGGTCATCGAACTGCACTTACAGCGACCTTTTTCAAATTTGATTTGGACATAATTCCAAATCCAACCGTTAGATTTCAAATTTCTAATATTCGTTAGAAAGCTCTTTCCGATACGAACCCAACGGTTCCAGTTTTAGGAGAATCCGACGGTCGGATCTCCCGTAATGTCCGTTTGAAATAAATGGTCGAAATTTACGAACTGCCGCGGCGCGGCGCGTTCTATTCAGGCCATTATATTATATATATAATATACATAATATATATTTCGTCGATTTCTATTTAAAACGAATTATATAAATAGTTTTTAAATTCGTTTCAAAAACAATTTCAACTTCCATTTCAATTCAAATCAAAATTAAATTTTGATTTATAAATTCGTTTTAAAATTTATTTCTATTCAATTCAAATTTCAATTCAATTTGAATTCATTTCAATTCGCTTTCAATTCAATTCATTTCGAAATCGTTTTCAATTCAATTCATTTCGAAATCGTTTTCAATTCAATTCATTTCGAAATCGTTTTCAATTCATTTCGAAATCGTTTTCAATTCAATTCATTTCGAAATCGTTTTCAATTCAATTCATTTCGAAATCGTTTTCAATTCAATTCATTTCAAAATGAATAAAATCGATATAAATATCGTTCACGTCAAAATGGCGTCAATCTAATCAACACGGCTTCATAAATTTCTATTTTCAAATATTCTGTTTCAAATATTTCTTTTTCAAAATAGTTGTTATTATCAAAATATTTCGTTCAACACATGACCAATCTCAATGGATGAGTACTGTCAACACATGAACCTTTATTTTATATTAATAAAGATGTAAATTTTATTACTAAAATATTTAGTTCAACACATGACCAATCTCAATGGATGAGTACTGTCAACACATGAACCTTTATTTTATATTGATAAAGATGTAAATTTTATTACTAAAATATTTCGTTTAACACATGACCAATCTCAATGGATGAGTACTGTCAACACATGAACCTTTATTTTATATTATTCTTTATTTTTCAAATTGGAATGAGGCCCAATCAATTACCATATAAAGTTAATCATATGGATTTTCATACATTACACACATATAATAGCATTGAAAAATAATCAACCATCAACCAAAGTGCACTACACTGTATAAGCATCAAATATAGATATCTAACGCTTATAACAGCCTGTCAATCAATCGATCGACATATTTGATCAATCAGGATGAGTGAACTTCAAATTTCATCCCAACACCCGTGTGGGGTTTCAAACAATCAAACACCGATTTTATTTGTGCAGTTGGGCGATGTGTAAAATTTATCGTCCCAATCAATGTCCTTCAAATAGGTGTACATAAACAAACCGTCCGGTTTGTAAATGAATATTTATTTATTCACATTCACGTTAAAAATTATATTTTTAACGATAAAACATTTTATTCAACCTATGAATATTCTATTCGGTTCATTTATTCAATAAAATGATATTTTTATTTTTCTAACATATTTTAGAAAATTTCGGCGGCATAACGGCACGATACTAGAAACGGGACAAGGCCTAGCCTTATCCCCGGTCTAGTGAAGGCCCACACCATTCACACATCAATCAAAATCACCAAACAACCAAATTCAAATCACATCATATAACTAATCTATGCAACCAAACAAACAAGTCCATGGTATGTGGACGATTGTGTCGGGTGCTACTAAGCACCGTCTGCATCCTAGTATATATATAAGTAGAAATGAAATTGAAAGGTGAGAAATTCTCACATATTTGCTAAACCAGACGCCTCGGCCCTTCTTTGCAGAAATCTTCATCGCTATCGCATATTTTGTTACTTTCGTCGCCCGTAGCCACTACATATGTAAAAATCGAATTTTGACTTCGCTATTCAATATATAAAAATCGAATTTTGACTTCGCTATTCAATATATAAAAATCGAATTTTGACTTCGCTATTCAATATATAAAAATCGAATTTTGACTTCGCTATTCAATATATAAAAATCGAATTTTGACTTCGCTCTTCAATATATAAAAATCGAATTTTGACTTCGCTGTTCAATATATAAAAATCGAATTTTGACTTCGCTGTTCAATATATAAAAATCGAATTTTGACTTCGCTATTCAATATATAAAAATCGAATTTTGACTTCGCTATTCAATATATAAAAATCGAATTTTGACTTCGCTATTCAATATATAAAAATCGAATTTTGACTTTGCTATTCAATATATAAAAATCGAATTTTGACTTCGCTATTCAATATATAAAAATCGAATTTTGACTTCGCTATTCAATATATAAAAATCAAATTTTGACTTCGCTATTCAATATATAAAAATCGAATTTTGAGTGTTCGAACTTCATAGTAAAAATCCAATTTTTTTTTATAACTCTTCTTACATAATAAAAATCTAATTTTTATTACTTTAAAACTGAGAATAACTCCTATGCTTTATACTAATAAGAATAAAATCTTTATTTTTAAACTAATTAACTTGAATAAATAAAAATAAACAAACAAGAATAAGGACTTACAGTTTTCTTTTCAGCGAAGGAGGGGGGGTTAGGAGGCGGTTTTGAGAAGAAGAAAAAGGGAAAAGGGAGAGGAAGGCAGTGGAGGAGGTCAGAGGAGGCTGTCGCCTGGGCGCGGTGCTGCGTGGGTGGGAGGGCGATGGCGCGGTTCGATTTCTGGTGGGTTTGGGGATTTTGGCGAACAGAGGAGCGTTGGGGGGGGACGCGGTGGAGGAGAGAGGAGGTCGGAGAGGAGCGACGGCTGGTGGGTGCGACGAGGTCAACGGCGGAAGGGGGTGGAGCGGATTTTTCTTTTTCTTCTGTTGAATCGAGAATGAGGAGGGGGGGCCAGAAGATAATAAAGAGGAGGATATATATATATATATATATATATTATTATTTAATTTGGCAAAAAGTTGACTTCCACATACGACCTCGAAACGAGGCCCACCGCCTGTTGTCCATAGCGTTTCACCCCCATTCCGAACACAATGGGATATGTTTCGTAGGCTGGTTCGACTGTTTGAATCAGTTTCCATTAAATTTACATTTAAATCACTATATTGAATTTCAAACGTACATTTCAAATTACTCGGGGCCACATACTCACTCTAAAAATTCCCAGAAAAATATTTCTAGCTTCGTATTGACGATACGGTCCTAACAAAACTAATTTCGTCGAATTCTGGGACTGTTAGAAAAATGGCCAATTTCCAGTCGATTAAAATCAACTGAAACTGGTCAAACGCGTTTTCCTTTGCCACCCTCATATATTGATTCGAAAAATTATGAAATTTGGAATCTAGCAATAACTTAACAACACGGACCCAACAAAACTGGTTTCGTCGAAATCCGAGGTCGTTTGCAAAATGTCCATTTTTAAGGGCCTGAATTCCATAGCGACTATTCAGAATTTTCAACTGGACATATCTTTTGATTCCCGCTATGAAATTTAGATTTTTCGGATTCGTTGGAAAGATATCATCAATTAGATCCTAATGTTTTTGGTTTCACTAAAATCCGGATTGTTTTGCACCCGGTACATTCAAATGAAGTTTGAAATCGAATTATCGAACTACCGCGCCATTTTCAATTCTATTTATAATTATATATAAATATTTATATTCTAACGACGACGTATATAATATATACGTCGAATTATATTTAAAATAAATTTTCTCGTCGATTTTATTTAAAATAATTCATTTTAAATAATCACAATTCGCTAAAATTGCCAAAATAAAATTTTTAAACTGGCCCAGATTTTCGGGTTGTTACAACTTACCATTTATAAAGTGAAATCTCAGTTTATTACATTCGTTAGAAAGATATAGTTAAATAGATTCTAACATTTCTTGTTTCATCCAATTCTGATTCATATTGAACTCTGTATATTCGTTCGAAATTTAAAATCGAATTTTAAAACTACCACGTCATTTCAGGCTCGTTTTATAATTAAAATAAACTTATACGTTCTAACATCGATTTAAATAAATTTTTAGTCGTTAATATTTAAAGTAAATCATTTTAAATATTTAAACCCATTAAAATAGCTAAAATAAAATTTTTAAATTGGTACAGAAATCCCGGGTTGTTACACTCTCCCCCGCTTAAAATCTTTTCGTCCTCGAAAAGGAATGGAGCTGAAACTTGTTTAACTAACCAACTCAACTTTCATTCTTCAACTTTTCAGTTTCTAAGAACTTTCTAATTTCTCAAAAATTTGGCAAACACCCTAATTTTTCAAAAAAAAATCGCCATAACCTCCTTTGTATGGGAGAGTTTGAAAATTTTATTGGGTCGTATTAAGCACCCAATAAATAAATAAAAAGCATATACATGTTTTGTGGCTTATCCATGCCTAAGGGAGAACGTGTAAAATGTCAAAATCTCAGATCTTGGTCCGGTATTGGAAATAAAATAGTCCGTGTGCCGTATCTAGAAACAAGAGAGACGTGAATTTTTGTCACTTCCAGACCAGTGTATGGTTTTTATTAAATCCTACCTCGAGCACCATTACATGTATTCCTTAATTAAGTCCATAATCAGTCTTCTATTCAACCTGTAATTCAATCATCGCCATACAAGCATCTCGCCCGTATGGAAATACAAACCTCGTTATATAAGCGCCAAATGCTTATATGGGATATAATATGATATACTGTCTTCATGTAGTATGTCATGCGGTGTAGTTCATAATTTATTTGTTGCTATCCTATAGCATGGGTTTATAATCTCACACAGAACAACCTTCACAATGCTCCAAAAACACTCACAGGAGTTAATATAGTAATAAAATTGTGCAGCCAACTCATTAAGGTGCACCTGTTTGTCGGGCACACAATATATTTCTTTACTCAATGCTAAGGCATTAACCTACTCAACATATATATATGTATGTATGTATATCCAATTCTAATTAAACTTGTAATTCTGTTTAACTTAACTCAATTAAATTAAATAATAAGGGTTTTCATATATTCAATGTCCAAAATTGCCAAAAATAACATCTAATTTATCTAAATCTGACGTCATAAGTAAGAAAACAAGAAAAATCAAACAATTGCACAAAAAAATTTAATTGGTTATTAATCTTTCTAAAAATATAACTTTCTAAAAATACAACTTCTAAAAATATTACTTTTAAAAATATAACTTTTATATATTCAAAATATAATTCCCAAAATCGGATTATATATAATAATCACTAGTATGTTACATACAAATATATCACTCTCAACTCATTCTAGGGCATTACTAACCCCATCTCTAATGAGTTTCTCATTCTAGAATACTGCTGATCCTATCTCTAATGGATATTCTTAAGTAGAATGTTAATAATTCTAACTCTGTTGAATTCTCTCATTCAGTTCTAATGTGTCCTGTTCTCGTGCTTTGCAAACCAAAGCTCTGATACCACGATGAGACGACCCAGACTTCCCCGATCCCCGAAGAGACGGTGCAACCCGAATTGCTTTGAGAACAACACTCATCGGAACACAAACTGTAACACCCCGTAATTTGAACAAAAAATTCACAAATTAAAGTATACTTAATTAAGTGAAATGGGTTGTGCAGAGAAATATATATATATTGATATATATATATATAATTGAAAATTTAATAAATAAATATGCAAAAATGTTCAAAACAGCGAATTGGGAGAGGGGAATAACCGAACTGGCCGATTTTTGAGGTCGACCCGAGCTCGCTGGGTCGACTAGGGGTTAATTCAGGGTGTTTGGCTGTCAACACGTGGGCCGATTCGCTCGAATGCAGATTTTGCATTTGAATGGTTCTCATGGTTCAGCTTTAATCTAAAGGCCCTAAATGGTTCCTACATGTGACTTCTTCCCCAAGACATGCTTTAAAGGCTAGGATTGGTTCTAGGGTTTATCCTATGGCTAAAACTATCCTAGTCTTCTATAAAAAGACCCCTAACCCTCTCCTAAAACCCTCATAAATTGATCCTACAACTAAACTATGCCAAAATGATTCCTCATCATGGCCTCCACTTCAACCCGTGGCCTCCATCTTCTTCTTCATGATAGCTTAAGTGTTCTAAGCTAGTTTCAAAGTAAAGGAGCCTCTTTTCTTCATTCATGAGAGATTCTATGATCATTTGAGTGATTTCATGTTTGTATGAGAGTTCATAAGTTGCATTCTAGCCAAAGTTGCAACCTTTTCTTGACCAAAAAGCAAGGATCTTGCATGAGAGCTCATAAGCTTCATTGAAAGCCAAAGTTGAAACCTTTCTTCTTCAAAGCAAGGATTTTTATTGATATTTGCTCAAGGGTTTCATTTGGAGCTTGTTCTTTTGGGGTTTTTGGGTGATAGCATGAATGGCTTCGTCTCAACCTTTGTTTTATATATTGATTTGTGCCTTCATAGCATTGTAAGCCCTCTTCCTACTCTTAGATATTAACTTTAAACTTAATGTGACATGTTGTAAGTTGGGTTTGAACATTAAGTATGTTGCATGCTATCATGTTATGTATCCTATCATGACTAAAAAGTCATTATCTTGATCTTGTGGGCTTAAAGATATAAACTTTATGTTGAATGTTGCATTTTGGTAACTTGAGAACTATCATGTCCCTTATGATAGCTTACATGTAATGCCATATGCGAACTTCTAGCCATCTTTCTATGTCATTTATCACCATGATTCACCTATGTGCTAAGTTTGAGGTTGTGCATGTTTTTGAGGCCTAATAATGTAATATGCAAGTTAATGAACATGTTTATAC
Organism: Allium sativum; assembly: GCA_030737875.1. Lineage (NCBI taxonomy): Eukaryota > Viridiplantae > Streptophyta > Magnoliopsida > Asparagales > Amaryllidaceae > Allium > Allium sativum. Next base: position 11,999,599 of record JASFAX010000035.1, read on the forward strand.
CTCATTTGCCACCATGTTTGACTTGTGGCCTTATACCTCTTTTGTCATGTCTTTGCCAAGTACCTTCTTTTAATCCATTATGCGTGGTTGCGAATGTATATGCGAGTTTAAAAGCTTTGGGTTACGTTATGGGTAAAACTTTAATGACATGAAACATGATTTGGGTAAATATGACAACATGTAACTTTGGCTATGAGCATGGGACTTGAAAACTTGACACGTATGGGTTGTAAGTGTAATAAGACACTAGACCAAACATGAAAGTGGCCAACTCGAGGTTGGGTTGAGTTTGTAGCATAAATCTACCCGGACCCGCCCGGCTTAACTAGTGGCTACAAACAATAGGATCCAATGTGAGAAGTTGGTCATGTCGCGCTTAAGACCCGAGGTTAGACTAGGTTGTGGTGTAAATCTACACGGACCCGCCCGGCTTAACTAGTAACCACAACAAAGTCTAATGTGAGAGGTTGAGAGTGCACTAATTAAATTGATGCCACATGATAAGGTTAAGTAAATTTGACTAATGACACTTAACCGATATGACACAAATGGGTAGGTTAAGTGGGACCGGGCTTGATTTCTTAATGACACTTAACCATACAAGACAGTTAGGGGATGGGGTTAAGTAATTTACGCATAACTAATCTAAACACGGTAATTAGATGGGGTTAAGTAACTAAGACTTAACTAATCTAAACACGGTAATTAGATGGGGTTAAGTAACTAAGACTTAACTAATCTAAACACGGTAATTAAATAGGGTTAAGTAATCTATACTTAACTAATCTAAACACGGGAATTCGATGGGGTTAAGTTAAACACTTAACCAATCTAAACTTGGTTATTCAATGGGGTTAAGTAACCAATACTTAACCAATTTAACATGATAATTTAATGGGGTTAAGTAACTTATACCTAACCAATTATACGTGATGATTTGATGAGGTTAAGTAACCTATACTTAACCAATCTAAATAGGTGGACCTGATAAGGGTTAAGTCACAAGACCTTTTAAGATTAGGCTTAACCATTGTAATACGATTAGTGGATGGGGTTAAGCTAACCCATACTTAACCAATCTGACTCGATAATCTGATGGGATTAAGATAATCCATGCTTAATCAATCTAACATGAAAATCTGATAGGGTTAAGGCAAATAAATACTTAACCAATTTGACTTGATAGGGTTAAGTCATGAGCTTCTTGGTACACTTAACCAACTTGTATGGCTAAGCCTTGAACTTGAGTACTTAGCCAATCTTGACATGATTTGTAGGCGGGTCAAGTCACGAACTTGGATAACAACACTTAACTCATTTGACAAAACCCTAGCTCAAAGGACTAGGTTGGAAATCGTAGTTAACAAGGATAGCGGAAAGAGGGGCTAAGTGGTAAACCTTAGTTAAGGGTAACTAAGTAATAATTCTTAGCTAAGGACATGGGACTAGTTCATAAAGAGATGAGAAACCTGGTACGGTAGGTCATCGCTTAGTATACGAGGAGGAGCAAGTTATCTGACTAGGATAAAAGCTCCAGCGAACTGGGTGACGAAGTGAAAGCTTTGGGGAACGTGAGGGTACTCTTGGTATCCCTCTGTGAGGTGGCGAGTGGACCATGAAACCCGGCCTCACAGGGGTTAATGTCTGCGGTAGAAGAGCCAAGAGTATGCCTTGGTTGCTATGCGAGCGACCTAAAGACTGGGATGGATTAGCGTGGAGTCGACGATACTTGATTTTGCCCCGGGATAGCATGTCGCCAGCTTCCTACCATCTTTAGTCAATCGTGAACGTACGGAAAGGCAGGGAACTCCCAAAAGACCATATACTAGCTATCAAGTTATTGGTGAGGTTGGCTATCTGGAAGTGGGCATCGATGGGCCTTAGTGTAGTTCTCATACATGATTTTTCTTGGATTGCCTTTCATTAGTTGAGGGAGGGGTCACGTGGGACCATAGCCACGGGTACAAAAACAGACCGTGATATCTGCATCAGCAGACGACTTAAAGCTCCCGACCGAGTCCCGTATTTCTTGATTTTCCCTGGCACGGAACTCGGATGGCACATTGAGGAACATGTGCATCTAGACATGGAAAACGATTCACGATACATATATGGGATAAAGGGCGCGGTTGACGGGTGGCATAATCCCTAATGGCCCTAGGTGGCTGAACCCAAACCGAGACACGGAAACGTTCATTAGGTAGCATAATCCCTAGTGGTCCTAGGTGGCATAAATCCTAAGTGGACACGCGATAGTTCATGGTAAGAAAACATAACTAGATCAAGGATAGCAGTCCAGAATAACTTCAAGGATAAAACGTTTACATGGGAAAGCCCGTATTGCCTACGGCAAAGGACTGAACTTATACATGGAAAGAAACATACGAGTTGGGAAAACCTACATATTCTATATATTAGGTTGACATGGACCATTACATGACATTGGGCAAGGGACATTCATAGTTAACACATGACGCGTGTTGGGATACTAGTACGAGAGGTGCAGAGCAAATATACATGTTAGAACTAGGGGAAATATACATGATAGATACCGCGGGATGTTATACAGGATAGATACCTTGGGATAGTATACTTGATAAAAACCTGACAATGTGATACCTTGATTTATCTTGACAACGTAGTTTATCATGACACACTCGTGTATCTTGGTACAGTAGTGCATCCTGTTATTTTGGTTTAGCTTATCTATCTTGTCATCATACTTATGTTCATCTTAGTTCCTCATGCCAGTTAACTTTACTAGTTTATATACTGATAGTAGATAGGGCTTACCAGTCTTTATGACTGACCCCGTTTTGATTCGCCTCTTGTCTTCCGCTCCCCCCAGGTCACAGGGAGGAAATGCTATTGTTAGTTTGGACTTCTTCTGTTTGAAGGTCATCACGCATGGCTTGGACTTTTCTTGGCTATGGCTACTTTACGGGTTTACTTAGGGAATAATTCATGAAATGGTTTTATGCTTCTTTATTATTGCAAGACAGGTTTTGATGTATTCTGATGTAAAAGGCTTTAGACCTTATTTTATAAGGTAATAAAATTTGTTTTACTTCCGCTGTTTTATATATATATATATGTTCTGTCTTGTAATATTTCCGTGCATGTTTATCTCGATAATGCTTCACCAAATCTAGTGCATTCCCTTTGTGAGTGACCCTAGCGGAGGTGGGGTGTTACATTTGGTATCAGAGTAGAAGGTTACCAGACTGGGCAAAAGTTTTTAAAACCTTTTGAAAACTGTTTGAAAATCCGTTTTACAAAGAAGCATTTTTCATGAAAAGTTTTGTTTTTAAAGGCTATTCCCCAAAAGCCATTAGCACTATCCTTTGATTCCTTGATTGAATCTCTTTTCCTTTCTTTCCTCCATCTGTAGTCACAGTAGTTCTAACTGTGACTAATCTTTGTCTAGCCACGTAGGTGTTTTCCGTACGATGGAGGTGGTTCTCGAGAGACCTGTTGTCGTGGTACAAGGAAGGATAATAAGAGTAAGGATAAAGGACGCGAGCTTAAGGATAAGCAACTTGTTGGTATGACTTAGTCCATCAAGGAGGACAAGGACAAGATCACCGGAGAGGGAAATTGTATGCTCACACTTTTAGTGTACCTAAGAGAAATGGTATCGTTTCTGGTAAAGGTTTAGTCGTTCTTTTCTATCACCCCGTCCAGACTTTGTCTTGACCATCATATCATTTAAGTCTGCTTGGATAGTTGAGTCTCTGCACCTTAGTACTAGCATGGTAGAGGATCCCAGTTTTTGTCCCAAAATCTGGTTGGAGAGTCGGTCCATTTATTCATGACTTGTTGGATTTGAGAACGTCTATGCCAAGTGTTGAGATTAGAAGCAATACTTCTATTGTTGAGCTATGGATGGATTCTAGGGGTAAAGTGGTTATCCAGTAAGGGATACCATTCTCGGTTTTGAAAAGAGGGCAGTCAGATTCTTGGCTTGCTTTGGTAATACCTTCGAAGTGTCGTGTAACCTTTTAGGTCCTGTCATGGTTAGTTACCTAGAATCTCTTGATGCATTTATCAGAAATCTCTGATCCAATCGAGTAACGTCCGCCAATAAGACGGATGGTTCATTCCGCTTAAGCATGGGTTATAGGAATCACCCTAGTAAGTGCACGTGATAACATAAATTGGCACTGGTAAACGAGATCCAGAATTCACTAGTGAATTTTGGAGAGCTTGAATGAGTACGTAGATATGGTTGAGCCAAGTATACTAGGGAAAGAATAAATGAAAGTGGAACGAGAGGCGACAGTGAAAAGAGTTCCGACTCATACCTTGGAAATAGGAACCAAGGAGCTACGAAACCATGAAGTCAAAGGCGGTCAAGGCACAATGGAATTAAGTTCGTGGAAATGCGGCTCAGACGCGCGCATCATGTCTCTTTTTAAGAGTGTATCTTTGATCCTTGGTTCACCTGTAGAGCTTACTTGCATGCTATCGCTTGGTGGATATCCTCTCGGTCCTATTTCTGTTACAAACCCCGTAAGGAGTTTGTCTTGTTTATCTCCTCGATCTTATCTTGGGAACCTTAGATAGAACTCTATGGATGTAAACATGTATTTGAAACATGTTATGATTGATATGGTTGCAAATGGTTGCAAGTGGTTGCTCGTGGATGCGCGAATACACATTAGATACTAGATTGACGCGGTCACGTTTCATGTTGCATATGCACAAGTATTTATACTTGTTTATGGATGAAATTGAATGTGTTATCATGCGGATGTTGCATATGAATGAATGTTTGTGCACGCATATAGTACTTATACGACTAGGACTATTCGCATACATGTTGGACTCATGGCACTAAACATATTTTGCATTAGAAAGATCATTCAGGCCTGATCATTAGCATTAGCAAAGGAGCATATACACACACGTTCTGCATATGTTCATATGGCATTAGAAATCGTCTAAGGACAATGATGCCAGTGTTTGATGGTTTGAGTAGATGGTTGTTTGGTTGGTAGGATACGTTCTTCTTGACTTAGAGATTTCGGGGACGAAATCCTTTAAGGAGGGGAGAATGTAACACCCCGTAATTTAAACATAAAAATTCACAAATTAAAGTATACTTAATTAAGTGAAATGGGTTGCTCAGAGAAATATATATATATATATATTGATATATATATATATAATTGAAAATTTAATAAATAAATATGCAAAAATGTTCAAAACAGCGAATTGGGAGAGGGGAATAACCGAACAGGCCGATTTTTGAGGTCGACCCGAGCTTGCTGGGTCGACTAGGGGTTAATCCAGGGTGTTTGGCTGTCAACCCGTGGGCCGATTCGCTCGAATGCAGATTTTGCATTTGAATGGTTCTCATGGTTCACTAAAGGCCCTAAATGGTTCCTACATGTGACTTCTTCCCCAAGACATGCTTTAAAGGCTAGGATTGGTTCTAGGGTTTATCCTATGGCTAAAACTATCCTAGTCTTCTATAAAAAGACCCCTAACCCTCTCCTAAAACCCTCATAAATTGATCCTACAGCTAAACTATGCCAAAATGATTCCTCATCATGGCCTCCACTTCAACCCGTGGCCTCCATCTTCTTCTTCATGATAGCTTAAGTGTTCTAAGCTAGTTTCAAAGTAATGGAGCCTCTTTTCTTCATTCATGAGAGATTCTATGATCATTTTAGTGATTTCATGTTTGTATGAGAGTTCATAAGTTGCATTCTAGCCAAAGTTGCAACCTTTTCTTGACCAAAAAGCAAGGATCTTGCATGAGAGCTCATAAGTTTCATTCAAAGCCAAAGTTGAAACCTTTCTTCTTCAAAGCAAGGATTTTTATTGATATTTGCTCAAGGGTTTCATTTGGAGCTTGTTCTTTTGGGGTTTTTGGGTGATAGCATGAATGGCTTCGTCTCAATCTTTGTTTTATATATTGATTTGTGCCTTCATAGCATTGTAAGCCCTCTTCCTACTCTTAGATATTAACTTTAAACTTAATGTGACATGTTGTAAGTTGGGTTTGAACATTAAGTATGTTGCATGCTATCATGTTATGTATCCTATCATGACTAAAAAGTCATTATCTTGATCTTGTGGGCTTAAAGATATAAACTTTATGTTGAATGTTGCATTTTGGCAACATGAGAACTATCATGTCCCTTATGATAGCTTACATGTAATGCCATATGCGAACTTCTAGCCATCTTTCTATGTCATTTATCACCATGATTCACCTATGTGCTAAGTTTGAGGTTGTGCATGTTTTTGAGGCCTAATAATGTAATATGCAAGTTAATGAACACATTTATACCTCATTTGCCACCATGTTTAACTTGTGGCCTTATACCTCTTTTGTCATGTCTTTGCCAAGTACCTTCTTTTAATCCTTTATGCGTGGTTGCGAATGTATATGCGAGTTTAAAAGCTTTGGGTTACGTTATGGGTAAAACTTTAATGACATGAAACATGATTTGGGTAAATATGACAACATGTAACTTTGGCTATGAGCATGGGACTTGAAAACTTGACACGTATGGGTTGTAAGTGTAATAAGACACTAGACCAAACATGAAAGTGGCCAACTCGAGGTTGGGTTGAGTTTGTAGCATAAATCTACCCGGACCCGCCCGGCTTAACTAGTGGCTACAAACAATAGGATCCAATGTGAGAAGTTGGTCATGTCGCGCTTAAGACCCGAGGTTAGACTAGGTTGTGGTGTAAATCTACACGGACCCGTCCGGCTTAACTAGTAACCACAACAAAGTCTAATGTGAGAGGTTGAGAGTGCACTAATTAAATTGATGCCACATGATAAGGTTAAGTAAATTTGACTAATGACACTTAACCGATATGACACAAATGGGTAGGTTAAGTGGGACCGGGCTTGATTTCTTAATGACACTTAACCATACAAGACAGTTAGGGGATGGGGTTAAGTAATTTACGCTTAACTAATCTAAACACGGTAATTAGATGGGGTTAAGTAACTAAGACTTAACTAATCTAAACACGGTAATTAGATGGGGTTAAGTAACTAAGACTTAACTAATCTAAACACGGTAATTAAACAGGGTTAAGTAATCTATACTTAACTAATCTAAACACGGGAATTCGATGGGGTTAAGTTAAACACTTAACCAATCTAAACTTGGTTATTCAATGGGGTTAAGTAACCAATACTTAACCAATTTAACATGATAATTTAATGGGGTTAAGTAACTTATACCTAACCAATTATACGTGATGATTTGATGAGGTTAAGTAACCTATACTTAACCAATCTAATAGGTGGACCTGATAAGGGTTAAGTCACAAGACCTTTTAAGATTAGGCTTAACCATTGTAATACGATTAGTGGATGGGGTTAAGCTAACCCATACTTAACCAATCCGACTCGATAATCTGATGGGATTAAGATAATCCATGCTTAATCAATCTAACATGAAAATCTGATAGGGTTAAGGCAAATAAATACTTAACCAATTTGACTTGATAGGGTTAAGTCATGAGCTTCTTGGTACACTTAACCAACTTGTATGGCTAAGCCTTGAACTTGAGTACTTAGCCAATCTTGACGTGATTTGTAGGCGTGTCAAGTCATGAACTTGGATAACAACACTTAACTCATTTGACAAAACCCTCGCTCAAAGGACTAGGTTGGAAATCGTAGTTAACAAGGATAGCGGAAAGAGGGGCTAAGTGGTAAACCTTAGTTAAGGGTAACTAAGTAATAATTCTTAGCTAAGGACATGGGACTAGTTCATAAAGAGATGAGTAACCTGGTACGGTAGGTCATCGCTTAGTATACGAGGAGGAGCAACTTATCTGACTAGGATAAAAGCTCCAGCGAACTGGGTGACGAAGTGAAAGCTTCGGGGAACGTGAGGGTACTCTTGGTATCCCTCTGTGAGGTGGCGAGTGGTCCATGAAACCCGACCTCACAGGGGTTAAGGTCTGCGGTAGAAGAGCCAAGAGTATGACTTGGTTGCTATGCGAGCGACCTAAAGACTGGGATGGATTAGCGTGGAGTCGACGATACTTGATTTTGCCCCGGGATAGCATGTCGCCAGCTACCTACCATCTTTAGTCAATCGTGAACGTACGGAAAGGCAGGGAACTCCCAAAAGACCATATACTAGCTATCAAGTTATGGGTGAGGTTGGCTATCTGGAAGTGGGCATCGATGGGCCTTAGTGTAGTTCTCATACATGATTTTTCTTGGATTGCCTTTCAGTAGTTGAGGGAGGGGTCACGTGGGACCATAGCCACGGGTACAAAAACAGACCTTGATATCTGCATCAGCAGACAACTTAAAGCTCCCGACCGAGTCCCGTATTTCTTGATTTGCCCTGGCACGGAACTCGGATGGCACATTGAGGAACATGTGCATCTAGACATGGAAAACGATTCACGATACATACGTGGGATAAAGGGCGCGGTTGACGGGCGGCATTATCCCTAGTGGCCCTAGGTGGTTGAACCCAAACCGAGACACGGAAACGTTCAATAGGTAGCATAATCCCTAGTAGTCCTAGGTGGCATAAATCCTAAGTGGACATGCGATAGTTCATGGTAAGAAAACATAACTAGATCAAGGATAGCAGTCCAGAATAACTTCAAGGATAAAACGTTTACATGGGAAAGCCCGTATTGCCTACGGCAAAGGACTGAACTTATACATGGAAAGAAACATACGAGTTGGGAAAACCTACATATTCTATATATTAGGTTGACATGGACCATTACATGACATTGGGCAAGGGACATTCATAGTTAACACATGACGCGGGTTGGGATACTAGTACGAGAGGTGCAGAGAAAATATACATGTTAGAACTAGGGGAAATATACATGATAGATACCGTGGGATGATATACAGGATAGATACCTTGGGATAGTATACTTGATAGAAACCTGACAATGTGATACCTTGATTTATCTTGACACCGTAGTTTATCATGACACACTCGTGTATCTTGGTACAGTAGTGCATCATGTTATTTTGGTTTAGCTTATCTATCTTGTCATCATACTTATATTCATCTTAGTTCCTCATGCCAGTTAACTTTACTAGTTTATATACTGATAGTAGATAGGGCTTACCAGTCTTTATGACTGACCCCGTTTTGTTTCGCCTCTTGTCTTCCGCTTCCCCCCCAGGTTACAGGGAGGAAATGCTATTGTTAGTTTGGACTTCTTCTGTTTGAAGGTCATCACGCATGGCTTGGACTTTTCTTGGCTATGGCTACTTTACGGGTTTACTTGTGGAATAATTTATGAAATGGTTTTATGCTTCTTTATTATTGCAAGACAGGTTTTGATGTATTCTGATGTAAAAGGCTTTAGACCTTATTTTATAAGGTAATAAAATTTGTTTTACTTCCGCTGTTTTATATATATATATGTTCTGTCTTGTAATATTTCTGTGCATGTTTACCTCGATAATGCTTCACCAAACCTAGTGCATTCCCTTTGTGAGTGACCCTAGCGGAGGTGGGGTGTTACACAAACAATAGAACATTTCATTGCTATTACAATAATTTATATCAGAGTGCAAGAATATCAGAGTACGAATAAATATTACATAGCGGAAAACACAACATCAGAGATTTTAAATACATACATAACAGCGGAAATAAAAATGTATAAATACAATGCACAGCGGAAATACATCAACTACCACAACTGAAAGGAAAACATGGATGCAAAGCTTTTCAAATATAGCTCCAGCTGTAAACCAAGATCCTGTTAAATAGAAACCTACAAAACCAAAACTATTGACTGCCCATGTGGAAAATATGGGCACCCAGAGTTTAGGCAAAAACAATAAACTCCAGGTCAGTCAAGGGATTGGTGTGAGAACTTAAAACAGTTATTAAAATTTTACTTTAAAATTGGGTAATTCACGGGACCACTAAGTATGTCACGGAAGGGTTTACTCTATGTGAATACCAAAATTTGAAATAAAATGATTTAATAAACAACGCAATGCTTTTTGGAAAAATGAATCTACTATGGGACTCAGGTCCCATCACACAATGCAACACAAGCTGGAGGATAAAGTTTTACCTTATAATAGCCAAACATGCTTGGTACATTTTAAAACAAATCATTTTGATACTATAAGTGCATGGTGTCAAAAACAACTTCAAATATAAATGTATCAACTACAGACGGCATAGTACCTCATCCTACTATGTCGCCATATAGGTTTACAACTAAAACTGAAAAGTCGCGTTTTGAAAATTAGATTCCATCTATGAGTCGAGGCAAGGGATGGCTCCTTTTCGATTCGAGACATTCTAGCAAATGCCTCAAGACTCGAACGCTGGCGAGCCCTTGGATGCGGTATCGGAACTCTAAATGGTCAGTACATTGACTTATCATATCCGAGGCACCTCGCAATCCATCATCCACATAAGTAAAAATGTCTGGGCTCCATACCATGACACCACTTCTAGTTAGAAAGAAACGCAAATTCTCCCTACGATCACTATCCTGTTTTTGACTCATACCGGGTGTGAGGCTCGCAAATTAATGCTATTCACAAAGCCATGCTACCTAAAACCATGCTTTGATCATCATCCACAAGACTCTGGTTTTCAACAAAGCCTTGACCATTTGCATCTTAGCATGCCATATTGACAATCCACGCCATACGACTGATGTCTATCAATATATAACCTCTAAACTCGTACATCTCAGAGAAGAGTGTTAAGCAAGAGAATAAATTCTCCACCACAAGACAGATATATATTTAAAAGAAATCAATCAACACAGAATGAAGTCCAACGTCAGACACACATCCATTTTTCAAGTCCGTTCTGGGTCGGAACGAAACCGGAAGCATCTTATTCCTCGTCCCATATGTCCAATTCAAAAGAGAGGTCCTCACACATCCGAATAATCAACAAGTACGTCCGGACAACTACCACTGTAGCCTTTTCAAGGCAGCAACTCCAATCAAAGGCATCAGTAGAAATCCATTCGATGTGAAGATTGTCGGTCTTGCACCATCTTCAATATCTTCGACTTTTAATCATTGTAGCAGTTATTCAGAATGGGTTAAACCTGGTCTTTCCGAATAAGTTGAGCATCTTATAATCAAGTGATATATAAATACATTATACGCCTCATTCCAATCCAGAATATTCTTTTATTAAAATATTCATATCCTTTGGAAAAGGTTCTCATTAATTTTATCAAAGATTAATTATTTTAAACTTATCTTTTAATCTTCCTTTAAAAACCATTTCAAAAGATTTTGTATTATCCTTTAACAATTCTAAACCAAATTAAGGTTTATAAATCTGGTCGGGATTATCGAGCCTTACCGAAGTAATCATTTGTTATTTTGTCATTTCCAATCCCAACCTATTCATCCCAGGAGCAAAATTGGTAGTACTCCATATCTAACACCCACGATGTTATCCGTAAATTTAATTACCATTTCACATTCAAATCTAATTAAAATTTAGCTATCGCTTGGAGTAGAACTGGTGGTACTCCATTTCGAAACATTTTTGGAATTTGATAAATTAAATTATCTCATTCCCATCTCAATCTAATTAAAGATTTATTAAAAGTTTATTTAGTTTCAATCTTCCAAAAGTCATTATTTAATGATTATTCCATCTTTGGAAATTAATCTTGCCTTTAAATGGGTTAAAGAACCAATGTCATTTAAAAAACAGCTCACGATAAACCCAACTCATCTTCCATTAACTATGGAATCTTCACGGAAAACAGATCAATATATAATCTATATGAATTTCCATATCATGCTAATACTATAAATGGAATAACGGCAAAGGCTTTTAAATTCCATATATAGTAATGATCTTTCTTCACAGAAGCTTATCTCGATTATTACCAAATCGAATTCCACTCAATCCCAATTTAATATATTAAATTGGAAAACTTTACTTCAGAAAATTCCATTAAATCTTACAATAAAGATTTATAAATTCCTCTTTGTTAATCAGGTTAAAGAACAAATGTCAGTTAAAACATTGTTCATGATAAACACAAAATCAACTTCCATTTCAATTCCAATTTAATTAATTAGCAAAATTCTCTAAATCTTAATTAAAAGTTTTATTCTATTATCAATTGGGTTTAAGAACAGTGTTAATAAAGACACCATTCATGACAAACCCAAAATCCAATTTGGTGTTAAATATAAGGCTTTGAATAGAAGTTAATATCGGCTTATATTCAATATCAAATCCTGAAACCAACGGATATCGTATTAGGAATAACGATATTTGTATCTTCCATATTCCTCACAGTATCCGTATAATCATGGAATCCAATATCGAAAAATTCCGAAGATTATTTCCATTCCAAATCCATACGTTGGAAAATTCTGGTTATACAATCCAATTTATTGTTTCTATAAATCATTGGATTATTATTCAAGTTGTCAACTAGTTCATTTAGATAAAAAATATATTTTATCTTTTCAAATGCAGAATTTTTCATCCAAAATCTTTTCAAATCATTTATTATGATTTTTCACAATTTTTCCACATTTATAATAATTTTAATATCGACCATTTCAGTCGGTTTCCAATAACGGTCACCGAACTACATCCATAGCGACCTTTTCTGAAATTGATTTGGACATAATTTGACATCCAAACATTCAAATTTAAATCTCTTATATTCATTGGAAAGATCTTTTCGATATGAACCCAATGGTTCCGGTTTTAGGAGAATTTGACGGTCGGATCTCCCGTTACATCAATTTGAAGGTAATGGTTGAAATTCGCGAACGGTCGCTGCGCGGCACGTTCTATTTAAGCCATTAAATATAAATATTATATATCGTCGATTTCCATTTAAAACATATTTTATAAAAATTTTATAAATTCATTTTAAAATGATTTCAACTTTATTTTCGATTTTAAATCAAAATTGAATATTCTGTATCATCATAATATTAAAATGATAATATTTTCAAAATATCTGACTTTGGAATCCATTTCCTTTTCATATTCATTATTAAATGAGTAAAATCGATTAATAAACTAGTTCGAGTTAAAATGACGTTTAACTACTTAACTCAGCTTCGTATTCCTTTCCGTTATGAATATTTCAATATTTTCATGCCCATCCAAAATCGGATATCAAAATCATATTTTAATTCTTTAATGAATTTTATTTTAAAATTTTCATTCAGATTCTGAATCGGAATGCGACTCAATCAATTACCATATAATTTCAGTTATATGGATTTCATACATCGCATGTACTCAACAATAATGATAAATAATCATTACATATTCAAAAATCATCCAGAGTGTGTTCTACAAGTGTATAAGCGTTAAATAATTAGATAACGCTCACCACGGTCTGTCAACCCATCGATTGACATACAACTAAATATTGGGATTAGTGCATGTCAAATATCATCCAAATACCCGTGTGGTATTTTCAACAACAACAGTCTATTTAAATAATTCGTTGGTTAATAAATTTAAATAATTTGAATTCAATTCGAATTATTTTTCTAATTAATCTATTTTCACTGTTTAAATTATAAATGAATATTTATAATTAAATTTCAACAACCACAAAGTGTATCTACATTGTTTGAAATACGAGTATCGTATAGTCAAACAACGTTTCTTTTGTAGATGAGTCGTGAATAGTTCATGTGTAGAACTCAAACAATGTCACATACAACAGATAAAAATCAACACTAGCAATTTCTATATATTTACAGTTATAAAATAAATTAAATAATTGTATAAATATTTTAGTGAGGGAATTCTCACATTAGGTTCCACTCCGCCATTCTTTAATTCTGAATTGTTTTAATAAAATTAAACCGACCGTTTAATTTGATCAAAAAATGCAATTGCTTCCATTTTCATTCTGGTCAGTTTCATTGTGAAGTACTTGTCAAGCTGATTCCAACGGACCCTAGTTTGCTGAATTCTGACATCGTATTAAAAAGTTATGTATTTTAAACTTTGATTACACAAACGATTAATTAAATATATAATTAATTCTTAATTACATTTACAATCTCCTTCCCGTATATCCTTCTGACCATTGCTCTAAAAAAACGTTCGCCACGGTACCTTGATTGCGCACGACACCATGAGCCAGCATCGGCCGATCAACACCCATCAACGAGAAGCTGCCAGCGTCGCCTACCCTTTCCGAGACCCCAGGCCAACTCGATCGAGCCATCCTCCCTCAAAATCTCCATGATCGACGCCCCTTTCAGCTTAAAAATCAGGAAATCCATACCACTATAATCGATCTCAGTCGTTCACCAGATAGTTCTCGCCTCGTTCTTCAATTTTCTTGTTGAAATTATCAATTAATTCGAAGTTTATTGTGAGATTTTGAAGGTTGAATTTTCGAACAACTTGGTTTGTTCGTTTAAGTGTAGGTGTAGCTAAAAAAATTTGACCACAGGATTTTATTTTTTTAGGGTTTGACCCTTTGACCTATTTTTATATGAAGGAGAAATTAAAATAATATTATTTTAATTCGAGAATAACTCGTTTAATCTTCGAACTCCAAATTAAACCCAACGACTATCGCCCTTAGTTAAATACCCCCATTCCGCACATGATAGAATATGTTTCTTAAGCCAATTCTATCATTTTGATCATTTTTTATCAAAATATAAATATAAATTAATATAACGGTCAATATTGAATTTGAACGTACATATTAATTTATCGGGGCCATATACTAACTCCAAAAATTACAGAAAAACAAATCTAGCTATGTTTTGACAATACAGTTCTAACAAAATTGATTTTGTCGAAATTGGAGATCGTTTGAAAATATGGCTTTTTTCCAGTCGATTATATTTAAATTGAATTTACCAAATACGTTTAAATTTACTATGCTCACATATTGATTCCAAAAATTATGAAATTTGAAATCTAACAATAATTTGACGGTTTGGAACCAACAAAAGTGGTTTCGTTGAAAACAAAGGTCGTTTGCAAAATGGCTATTTTAAGGGTTATAAATAATATTAAAATATATATAAATTCCATAGCGACTATTTAGAATTTTAAACTAGACATAACTTACCATTTATAAACTGAAGTCTCGGTTTCTTACACTTGTTAGAAAGATATAGTTACATAGATTCTAACGTTTTTTGTTTCGTCCAATTCTGATTCATATTGAATTCTGTATATTCATTTGAAATTTAAAATCGAATTTTTAGACTACCGCGCCATTTTATGCTCGTTTTAGAATTAAAATAAATTTTCACATTCTAACTTTGATTTAAATAAATTTTTAGTTGTTAATATTTAAAATAAATCATTTTAAAAATTCAAAACCCATTAAAATAGCTAAAATAAAAACTTTAAATTGTTACATACCGCTTAGACATACATGTATTATTATGTTGTATTACACTTTGCACAAGTACACAATGTTTGCAAAAATTGGATGCACACATGATGGGTGTATATTATGCGAGGGATTATCTATTTATACCCTTATCAAATTTCGGGGACGAAATTTCCTAAGGGAGGGAGAATGTAAAACCCCGCATTTTATGACAATTAAATATTTAAATAATGCATATGCGTGTAAATATATATATATATATATATACATAGATATAAATATATATAAGAAGAAATCGGTTGCATACAGTGTAATCATGTTGCATGCACTGATTTACAAATATTATGCATTAATAAGAAAAGAAAATTGTAAGAAAAAGACGCATGCAAATTGATAAGGTTACATGCAATGGTTTAAATGAAATATTGTAAAAAACATGAAAATGAGGACTAAGAAAAGAATAATGACCACCATTGTTCTAAGGGTTAACAAAAGCCTAAGTAGTCCACTTGGTTAGATCATGTAGCTTTCATGTAAGAGGTACAAAGTTCCATCCCCGCCGACGCCATATTTTTGTTTTAAGGGGACAGCTAAAATAATGCATGCTCTAAAGTGAAAATATGTATAAACACACATATAAAGAAAATTATACATATAAGGAAGTATAGAAAAAAGTATATGTATATATGTATTTGAAAATATATGCGTATATATGTGTAGAAATATATACACACACACACAAGAGAAAAGCTCAAAATAAGGCTACAATCAAAGAAATATGATAAGAATTAAATGATGGCATAACACCATTTGAGTTTTGAAATCGAAATAAAAGTTGTGCGTATATATATACGTATAAAATGGGCATTTGAAATTTTGTATACATATAAGAAGACTATATGTAAATATAATATTTAAATAAATCAAAGAAAGTATATGGGGATACTAATCAAACGTTTAAAAATCAAAAACGTCAAAACGGTAAACATCTGCCCAGAAAAGGCTCGTGGGACCCAAGGGGTCGACCCTGGGGTTGGCACCAACATTGGGGGGTCAACCCTGGGATCGACACATACACATGTGGGTCAACCTAACCCAGATCCGGGCAGATTCGCTAATGAATTCAGACTATTTTCTTAACCATGTTCATTGCCGACTCAGCGCTGCATGTACGATAAGATCCTGAACACCTATAAATAGGCTAGCAGAGCCTAGCCAAATTCTCACATTTCCTCAGAGGCTGTCTAAGCTCTGCCATTTTTATTCCTCCTCAAATCTCTTTAGAAAAATAGAATAATTAGTTTAGGAAAATTCTGATTCAAAATCTGAAGGAAAAGGATGTATACTAATAAAGAAGGTGTTCAAAATTCTATTTGAAGTAAGGTAAATTCTCGGATCTAGTCAATTTAATTTTCTTCTCTTTCTTCCCTTTTTCTTTTAGTTGAGAATTATGGATCCATGGTTGTTTAGGTTCTAAATTCAGTTAGGAGAACCATGGAATGTTAAATCTGGACCAGATTCAGGATTTGGAAAGCAATTAGGTGAGTGGATTTAAAATATACCTTTTTGATGATGGTATATTTATCATTTAATATTCCCCGTTAATATCCAATGTAAATCTGCTTGAATGACTGATATGTTTAAACATTAATATATTGAAATGTTAATTTAATATGTTTAAACATTAGTATGTTGAAATATTAATAAGTTGAAATGTTAATTGCTAAAATGTATAAACCTATTAAAATATGTGGAAACGATTACTGTTGTATACATACATGTTCAAATTACATGTTAATCTATGGCATATTACGTACTTGAACCCTTAACTGTAGAATTGGGATAATTACATGATTCGATGGTTACATGTTATTTTAAAGTTAATTACATGTTAGGAAGAACATGCGACATAATAATCAGAAAATAGGACTTAATATGATATTACGTATGACATGTAAAAATAAATTACAGTAAAATTTGGAAAGGATGAATATGCCTAATTTTATAGTTAATGGAAAATTAAAAACGCACTTAGACACGAGGTTAAATTCAACTTGTAGTAGAAGTCTGCCCAGAATAGCCCGACAAATCCAGCATCCACAAGTTGTTAATTTAATGTGACGGGTCTAGTGCATAAATATACATGTAACGGTGCTAAGACACAAGCTTAAGTCCAACTTGTGGTAGAAGTCTGCCCGGACCGCCCAACAAATCCAGCATCCACAAGTGGTAGGCTTAATGTGAGAGGTCTAGTGCATAAACATATATATAAATATATGTAAATAACATAATAGAAATAAATAGCACTAATTGTGATGAATAGGAAATGAATGAAAGTTACAACAATAAAAGAAATGGAATGAACGGTGAATGATATAACCTATTATAATTAATTAATGAGAATGTAATAGGTAGGCTGGTCCTAGGGACAAGTGAAAGATATAACATAAGTTGTGATAAATGGAAAGGAAACTTATTAGTAAACCTTAGTTAACAGAACTAAGTCAATAAGTAAACAATGACAAGTTGTAGTGACAGTGTAAGATGGAATTATGATTAAATGAGAAAGAACAAGGTGAATACATGGGATAAAGTAAGTTATATTTAATCATAAATAAATAAAATGACATGTTAAACAGAAAACATGTGAATTGAGATAACTTATCTAATGAGATAAGTTGTACTTAATTGTAAATCAAGTAATCTATAAATTGGGAAATCTAAAACCTGTTGTTTGTAATAAGTAGAGAAAAGGGGGAAACTTATGAAATGCCATAAGTTGTGCTTAACTAGAAATTAAGTGATTTACAAATCTGAGAATCTGAATCCTGGTAACAAGAAGAACATATTATATGTAAACTTGAGAATTTGAAATCTACTGATAAGAATAACATGTTATGGGCTTGTTAATAAACTTAAATGGATTAAATTATAACTGAAATTAATAATCAAGAGGAACTTGGTAACTTGAATAAGAAGTCAATGTGAATGGGAATAACCAAGTTGAATGGAAATCTGAAAGGGAAGAGCAAGCGCGTAATTAAATGATTAGACATAGGGTATACTAATATGTAACCTGAGGCGCTTGAACCAGTCCGTACATCTGAAGGTGAATAACCCAACGGAGTAGATCATCGTGGTATCATGGGACACGAGGGGAGCCCACGTCCATCTGATTATTCTGCCTTTTCTGCCTATTGTTCTGTTGATATTCTGCTGGCTCCAAAGGATTGGAAGGGGAAGCATGCAGCTTCTGGGGCATGGAGGGTACTCCGGGTAGTCCTCTGTGCTGTGATAACAATCGACTGTGCTCGCAGAGGTTAGGTATGCGCGTTCCTACCCGGCGAGTATGCCTTGATTGCCACGATAGTAGGCAATCAAAAGATTGTAGTGTAGCATAGATGATTCGACAATCCAAGTTGCCTTGTGACTAAGCTGGGTTACGACCACTTTTCGAGTACTGACAGGTCTAACCATTTGTTGATAGCAAGATGTCGGGTACCTACCATCGATAGTCAGCATGATACGTTATGCGCAATGCGGAAAGACGGAGAGCTAAATCAAAAGACCATATACCTTTTGCTATCAAGGCTATGGGTGAGGGACAAGACAATTAGGATTTGTTGTTTATTGTTTGTTCTTGGGCCAGGTCACTAGTTCTCAACCTTGTTCGTCTTTCACTAGTTGAGGGAGGGGTTAGGTGGGACCATAGCCACTGAAAATGTAGACCTTACAGTCTGTGATATAGATATCTGAAAAGCTCCCGATCGAGTTCCGAGTTTCTTGTACAGCCCTGCCACGGGACTCAATGCACAGTAGAGGATCTGTGCGGTTAAGGCATCGAGTATGATTGACGATACGTACGTGGGAAAGTCTAGATGCATGCATGTCTTCTCTGGGTGGTGTATCGTCGACTCTAAGGAGTTACCATGTGATGGAATCTGATTCAATCGAATGGTTCGAAGATAGCAGTCTGTATGCTCACGTAGCATGGCGATGGCAGATCTATATGGAACGTAGCGTTGTTATATAGAGATTCGTACATCGCCCAGGCATAGGATGAGGGACTACGTATATTTCTGTGGTGTTATGACAGAGACTGTGCGAGTGGGGTACTATGGGGTGTATCTTAATATTAGGGGTAACTACATATATATTGTATTAGGTTAATCCACTAGAAAGTAGATGGGTACGACATATATGTAAGCCCTGAGGGCTGTTAAGCCAAGTAACCTAATAAATAAGAAAATGTAACTGTACGGTATATGTAGGATTATCCAAATGTGTAGTTTAAATCCAGTCACCGTAACTTGTGTTCTGACCCCCTCCTCATACATACCCGCAGGTTAGATTTGTGGTAGAGATATGATAGCTTTGGATACTGGTTAGGCATTATTATTACTATGGTAAGGTTATATTTTGATCATATTATATTTTATCTATTTCGCTGCGAGATATTTTCTGAGCTCTAATACATTTTACATCTCTGTCTTTTCTGAAGGATACCAGACAAAACAACACAAGTTTTGATAGATTAGAATTTTGAAAAAAATTCGGTTTGTCAAAATTCGAGTTTTCCCTGATTCAACTTCAAATTCTCTAAGTCTCGTAACTCCTCCATCCAACTTAAATTTAAGTGCAATTTGCACGAGTACAACACTGGAAAATGTAAAGAATACTTGAATACTTAAAATAACGTGAGATGAAAGCAAAGTAAACTAACTTTCATTCACTAGTCAAAATGTTTCTTTCTAATGACACGATGTGCATTAAAACCGCATCATGCCTCCAAAAGCGAGGGCCATACTCGCATACCCTATCTGCCTACAAACCAGAAACTATCTATAACCATCACACACGAGGGCCACCTTTATGTTTCTTCTCTGATCCAGACTCAGGTGGCTCCTCCTCGCTCTTTATTCTCTTCTTATTGGAGCTACTCCCACCGCTTCCCTTCTGCCCCTTCGGCAGAGTAGGCTGGGGGCGAGGCCTTATCTCGAACTTCGGTACTCCTTCAAGTAGCGGTTCTTCCCCGTAGTCACTCGGAATCTCTGTGACTTTGGGTTCCACGTCGCGCTAGGAAAAACTTTAAGGTTATAATGTTAATGACTATGACATATCAAGTTTTATAACCAACGCTCAGTGTTTGTTATTGTGTATATACTTTTATGCACGTGTGTGTGTGTCTTTCTAAATATACACATACTCTGTCTGTGTCATCTTAAATAATGAATTAAATTAAATGTGTCTTCATATAAATATACATATGTTTATGCTCTATAAAGCATAAAACGTAGTTCACATCTATAAAGATCTGATTATTTCCAAGTTCTGGTCCAATTCCAAGATGTACGAAATCAAATCTTTGCAAACATAGTTCCAATTACTCGCGTCCACTATAATCGATCCGTGGAGATAATGCAACAGCGCAACATCTGTAAATCAGGGAATCACTAATAAAATATCAACTAACCATAGGCCAAAGATTATTATATCAACATTAAAATTCTATGCATTATTTATTTTTGGGCATTTTTCTTCTTCCTTTCTGAAATGTCTACCAATGTTTGTGACTTGAATTAGAGTAACAACTTAACAAATTTGAGAACTACAGGTCCGACAGCCTTTTAAAAACTAGCACAAGGATTACATTAATGGTACAGTGTTGTACAAAATCTCTATTGTGTAATGTTTATGGAAGTTGCTGAGTGTTCAAGCTAGTGAGTTATAATGTGGAAGGGTATATAATATGACAATTATATATAAAAATAGCCAACTGAATAAAATAGCCAAATACTGTGAAGAAACTTTAAACCTTTGGAGCATGTACTACTTCTAGTCTTAAAGCTTCATATCTGGATTAGCATCACCTTCATCAGAAATTACCCAATACGATACTCTTAGCAAAGTGTGAACCACCAACCTTGTATTTAAAATATACCACATTTGTCAGCATGGGCTAACTATGGCATTTCGGCATAGGAAAGTCTCCTTGCTCTATGAATATAAAAAAGCAGGTGATAGAAATCCAGTTAGATTAGCCACTTAACCAATATTTTCCATTAATTCGGCAACATAAAAGATTTAAAGACGGTGTTACTGTTACGGATTTAAATTTCAAACAACTATATTTCTACATTTATTGAAAAACATCTATTTGCATACTTGTCTGTCTTAACAATATAAAATATTAGGCAATATATTTGTTTTACACTATCAATACTATTGATTTAAATTAGATTATAGTCAACACTAAAATTTGTAATAAGATTTATTTAAAATTTACATAGCTCTACAATTTGTATAACACGACAACACATGAAAAACGTATTTACTTTATTTATTGTAAAAGTAATTACACCAAGACTTGGACACTTTAACTTGACAACAATACACAACAAACACTCAATTTTTTTTACTACTTGACACATTTTACAATACACTTGTAAATGACTCACACTTTGGGACACTTTATTTATACTTGACTTGAAACACATTTGTTGAGAACTCTTACTCAACTCTACATGTTTATCTAAGAGATCAAAAATTCTTATTTATAGTACCCATAGTTGACTAATAGAAACTTCTAGCTTATGTTGGTTACTTAAATTAGCTAGAATTTCTAGCTTATGTTGCTTAAGCCCAATAAGTAGAAGGATCTTCATATTTTTATATTAATTTAATCATCAATTCAAGCCTAGAAAATTCTAAGAGTTGATGGTGACTTCAACACTCCACTTCAACACCAACTCCTTATATTGAATTGTTTGCTTAGCTTCCCAAATCTTAATTTTAAGTTGACTTGAGTTAATCATGATACTTTGAGGAGATAAATCCTCTACTAAATAGCATATTCCTTCTCATACTTCCACTCAACTCAACTATAACCACTCGATCGATGTTGTACTATGTTTGAATATAATCAAAACGAAGTTTTAATATTGAAGGTTGATGGTATTCTCAATTCGGGAGAATAACATAAATTAGTCACATCGGTATTTTATGTTTGACCTTAGTTATAGTAACCAAAAGAAAACTATCGGGTGAGTACTTACTTATTTATCCAATAAGTATTAGTATGTAAGCTCTAAATGCCCCTAAGAGTAATGAGTAATGTAGTGCCTAAAATTTGGAGAGAGTTACGTTCTCTGGTATTAACGGATATATCGATATCAAATTTCAATGTATCTTTGCTAGGAGCACTTAAAACAATGTTATTTATAATATATTGTGGTATAATACCCACTATTATAATAATTTTGGAACCGCCGTCACATGTCATACCGTTTATAAATTTTCTATTAAATATATTTTAATTAAGTATTAATTAGTTATAATACATTATAACGTTAATATAATAGAAAGGAAAATTAGCTTTTAGTATAGATGAAAACTGGTTACAAAGTTAACAAATATAAAGTAAATAAGCAGAGTTCTTCCTAGGATATACCTTCAATTTTATCAATAGTAAAGGGTAGAAGATGATCGAAAGGAATGGTTTTTGATATCATTCACAAAAGTTGGAAAGCATGAAGAATTTCATCTTAATTTTACATGTTAAATCCTTCATTAAATTGGTCAATTCTCATCTTCGTAGAACACACCGTGAATGAAAAGAAAAGAAATTTTGCAAAACGAAAAATACTGTTTTTCTCAAAATTCAATATAGTATTTTTAGTTCAAATTTCAATAATGTTTAAAATTTCAATGGTTTGTTTAATGTTTAATTAATTAGCGCAAACCGAACAAATTTGTGTATTTTATTATGAAATTTATTCATTCGCTATGTCTAATTAAACGTATGTCGCATATCAAATTTCGTAATTTATTCCAACTTTTAAAATTTAACGTCAAATACAATACATCGCTTGTTGCTACCACAAATCGATCGTGTAAAACAATTTAACGGATTGAGAATTTAGACGTTTTCGTTATATAATTATTTAGATCAGTTCTAAGTAATATATTCAAATTTTTAAGAATTAACATTTTATAAATTATTGATTTCACATTTTGTTTCAATAAATAAGTTATAAACTAACTTATCGTTCAATATCTGTGTTTCAAACAATATACCTGTTAAGGTTTATAATTGGAAATCAACTCACACTTGTTCATAAAGTAAGATTTTAAATTCTAACTCAAATTTTCATCCAAGACGTTAAACCTTAACTAATTTAGTATTCTAAAATGTCAAAATTATCTGTTCGGTACATTATTTGTCTAGTTTTTGATATATTTATTGCCAATATTATGTATATTAACTACTCAAAATTGTTTATTATTGTTATATTTTTCAATATCGAGCAAAATATTTTTTTGATATATATTTGTATCCACAGATATAAATATTTGGTATCCGAGAATGATTTTAGATACTGATGTGGATGTGCAAGGCCGACCCTTGGGCAGGGCTGTCAGGGCAACCCCCTAGGGTCCAACTCGTAGAAAAGACCCATTGCAAGTTGTCTTCTAAAATTAAAGAACGATAACAATAAAATAAAATAAAAGTTAAGCTGTTGTAAGTGTTAAGTTCCTTGGCTGGTATGCGAAAGGTGTAATGTTCAATCTCTTGCACCTATAACTTTTACACACTAAAAACTTTTAGGCTTTAGCTCCAGCTGTCTTTTTTGCTTAGGACCCCATCTCAACTTCGGTCGGATCTGTGTATATGTAGGAGTATATTTGGTACAAATGTGCAATGTTCAGCTTGGTCTAAATAAAGGCTTTGATCCATGTTCATCGGATTCTCAATTATAACATGAATCAGGGTACATAAATATAGAAAAATATGTTTGTCCAAATGTTTTTCTACTGTGTGAACTTGGTACGTTCATTGTCCTATTCCTGATAATAATGTCCAAACTTGAACATTACCTGGTTAGTCAAATCCGATCCGTGCTCGTTCAAACCTCTCATATGACAAGGCTCAATGCACTAGCGCCCGGGCCGACCTTTCTAATCCAAATCACACTATACGCAGGGAGGGGATTGTTAAAAAGGACTCCACATTTGATTAAGGAGAGGATAATTTTAAGGGTACTCCAACTTATTTATTTTGTTAAAGGGGTTCTTGTTTATTTTTTAAAAAGAAAAAGAGACCTAACTATCTCTGACTTGTCACTTATGTTAAACTCTAACATAGTAAATTCAATGCAAGTAACAAACGTGAGAATTACTAAAAATCTCAATTACACTAATTCGATATAGCGTATTAGATTAAAATTTTCGTTTTTGCATTTATTTTAAATTAACCATACCGATGCCAGTATGAAATTATAATTAATTACCTAATCCGATGTCTTCTGATGACTCACAAAACTTTCCTATGTCTCTGTTACATTAAGTGTATCCATTTTTTATTTTTATGTGCATCCTTAAATTGTAAGCATTAATTAAGGTTTAGGTTTCTTGGTTTATTTTAATGAGGATTATAGGGGTCAATATCGGAATTTTAATTTATATGTTTAAAGGAAGACTAATTTATTTTGTTCCCATATCAATTATACACTAAATAAAAAGGCCTCGGCTATTTGCACCCCATAAATTTCTTTTCCCACCCCGTCATTTTGGAAATAAAATTCTCACCCTACAATTTACTTTTCCCACCCCGTTTATTCCAGTTTTACCGTTATCACTTTAGATAGGAATATCTAGCATTTTTTTTTTCTTTTTCATTTCACTTTTATTTGATTGTCTTCTTCTTTTTCTAGAACTTTTATAAATCTTAATTCTCAAAATTTGACAGCAGCAAACAAAGATAAAACGTAAAGAAGACCCGGAAGAAAGAAGATCAAAATAGCATCATGATTTTCAAATTAAGATTATCTATTTTTCTTTCATTTTCTCATATCTATTTTTTGTCTAATGGTTGTAACTCCTCAACCTCGGATTATACTCATCCATTCAATTTTCTTTCATGATTTCACTCAATAAAAAATAGAGACATTAAAAAAAGAAAAAACGATTAAGGATGAAATTGATATTAATAGTTTTATATTAGAAATTGGGGATGAAAACCAAATGAAGGGGTTAGAATAGACGGACGGAGCAAATAAAAATTGGTTCTCCTCTTGACCGGTTAAGAGGCCAGGGACCTAATTTTACCTGTTTTGGGTCCTGCCGCAAAACCGTACAGGAATCGGAACCCAATTACCTGGGAATCGCCAACCCATCTAATCCAAATCCACTTCCGACCAAAAGTAACGAGTTCTCAGTCAAATTTCAGCTCGACGATGGGGAAATTCTACATAGTAGAAGCGTTTCTGCCACTAGGGATCATCGCAGGGTTTCTTTGCATCATGGGCAACACTCAGTACTTCATCCACAAAGCAGCTCATGGCAGAGTAAGTACTTCTCTGTATATTTTCCCTTTTTCTGCTGATATTCTAAAGTTGTATTTATTTATTTATATATTATGTTTGTATTTTGGGCTGATCGCAGCCAAAGCACATTGGAAATGATGTTTGGGATGTGGCGATGGAAAGGAGAGACAAGAAGATTGTTGATAATTTATCTACTGCAAATTAGGTTTGTTTCTTTGTGATGGGCTGTCTTACTTTTCTTGGTTTCTGCGTAATGATTTGGTTTGAATTCCATGATTTCGTATCAGCTGCAAATTAGAAGTTATAAACATGTCACATTGAAGATTACTTTGTTACAGTTTGCTTATTATTTTTTGTGTGTCAAAAATTGGGCAATTTTGAAATTTAAGAGTTAGCGATGACAAGGAAAAATAGCTGTCTAGGTAAATGTCAAATCTGCAGGTAAAACCCTTGAAAGGGAAGCTGTCTTGGACAAACCTAACTCTAACAGAAGATTTATTCTCCTTGTGTATTTTCATCTCTATAATTGAATAAATAAAAAAAATTAAAATAAAAAATTAACCCAAAATGTATTTTGTGAAAGGAGTTTGGAAGTAGATAGGAATTTCGCCTGTTGTTACATTTTACATGCATCAAGTATCATATAAAGAACAGACATATTATGATAGTTCATCATATATGTTTTGATTCATTAATCAAATTTATTTTTATTATTAACATTCATTATGTATGCAGAAGTATTAGAAGGATTCTAATGTGGCTTTTTGGGTACATTTTATCACTTGCATGATGCTCTGCATATATTATAAAGTTTGAGTTATCCATTTGCACATCTATTTATGCATGGATGAATTCTAAGGTAATGCATGAAAGAGGTAGACCTAATTGAAATTCAAACATTGTTTTTTTTGGGGGGGGGGGGGGGGTGCGTGGTGGGGTGGGTGGGATAGATACTTCTAGTTTACGAGATGGATGGTATAGCTCCATATTTAAATTATGATATTACAACCTGCTATAAAAATACCGATAATATATAAGATAGATAGACCTGCTGTTTAAATGAAATTATGTGGAAAAGTGCATCTTTTGCTATATGTTTTTGCTTAAAACTATGGTATCAATTAAATAATGATATTTCCAATGGTTTGTGGATATATTTGTATTAGAGGCTAATTAATGGTTGATTCAGTTTGAAAGGATAAAAATATAAATAGACATAACTACTCAACAAACAAACATCGAACAATACCAAATCGCTGTTTTTCAAGAGATGATGACCCATCGAAAGTAATTGAGGTGGTTTGGTTAATCTAGTTGGTTTATCTTTAAATGGATGGTTAAATGGATAGGATTTTATAGTTGCTACCATAATATAAGATTGAAACAATTGATTGAGTTTATATTTATCTAAAGAAGCGATGATGAGATGATTTTCAAAAGAACTTCTATTCTTTAGAAATATTAACATGAATTGAAAATAAAAATTTGTTAAGATAATAATATAAATAGTAAGTGAAGTTCACCGTGTCAAATTTGGTGGATGCAAGTGAAAATTGATTTGGTCCAATTTGTAATAGGATATTAATTTTTCAATCCATATCTGATCTGCATTGCCTACAAGTCAGATGCAATCCAAAAATTATTGGATTGAATAATTGTTGTTATTCATAGCAAATGCTTTCAAGTTGGCATACTTATACACCGTTGTGTGGGATAGAATATCAACTGTTAGATCCTATTGTACAATTAGGGACACTGATTATTATCGTAAAAATACATATGTTTTCATATCAATTAGTCATATCATACTTTTCCTGTTCAAATAACACATAATTTTAGGGATATCTTTCCAAAAAATGTATGTCCTAAAAATTTCATTTGTTATTAGAAAATATTTGCTAAATGGAGAGAAATTTTCATCTTTTCATCACCAATTGAAGACAACTAAACTTAGGCATAGAATGTAGTTACTGCTTGCATCTGTTGTTTTAAGCCTTTGATTGGACTATAATCAATTAAAAAAACGCGAAGGTTTTATTTATCAACATCTATTTACTAAAAGTGGAGCATACCATTTACTCAGGTAAAAACAACTAACTCCTTAGTGGGCAGTTTAAAGGTGATAGATATATTTAAAATTTAATGTACTGAGTGCATTTTTTTAGAGAAGATAAGACAATTACATTATCCATTTAAATTTTATACATATTAATTCATCCATCACAAACTACGAAATTGCAAACATTATCATGAACTAAAGTTCAAATTGAAACATTTTAAAATAGTACAAATCTAAGCTATGTGAGAAATGAGAAATCCGAATTAGATAATGTTTACATCACAATCAACCAATATGTTTTTACTAAATCAAGTTATTAAGTTCACAAAATAATATTATTTAAAATTAGTTGGATCAGTTATCCAATTAATATAAGAACCCACTAATCAGTCCGTTATATCTGGATGTTAAATTTTGAATCCCAACCAAATTCAAGGTGGATTGTTTTCGATCCAATCAGTTTTGGATTGGTTGAAATGGATCGAGCAGATAACAAATCCGTTTGCCCGCTTAACAATATTATTGACATTGGTAGTTTCTTTTAAAATAATATTACTTTCAAATGAGATTTAATTTATCACTGAAAACTGAAACTGACCAAACATATGAAAGTAGAATCCAAACTTAATTGATTAACTAACAACATTGAATTGAGTAGATCAAACTTATTTGGTTCAGCTGGTATATATACTATTTAAACCAGCAAATGCTTAACACATAGTATTAATCGTTTACATCGGTTTATTTTGATATCTTCTTGTTGTGCATGAATAGTACTTCGAATGTATTTCTTTATTTAATCGTCTTCTTGTTGTGCATGGGTAATATTTTGAATGTCAAATGATTTTTGTTATTAGACATCATATCGAGTCGATAATCAATAAAATAAGTCAGATTCCAACAAAACCAGTAACATAATTGTTTAATAGACACATGAAGCCTTTTTAGCATTGTAAAATAGATAATAAAATAAAATAAAGTAGTAAGACACATCATACTTTTATGTTGATTAACGCATTACCCATTATGAATTTAAAGTTCTTTTGTGCACCTGATTGATTTTTTATGATTGAATATATTCGGGATACAATTGATGGTCCTCGAAGATAGAGAACTACCGTAAAAAACCTTTATTAATAGTTGGCTTGAAACACAAACTTTTAGTTATATATCACTTAATAATAGATTTTAACAATTAAATGTATTTACAAATTCTACAAATATCAATAGATCTTAATATTGATTAACAAATAGAATCTAACAAACGAACATTTTTTAAAGTATAGATTTTTTTTTTTATAATTTAAGAACACAAATAAAAATAAAAATTAATAAAAAAAATAGATAATGCAACTTAGAAATAAAATTCAAACTAATTGCATGTAATTTCAATGAAAATAATAATATTAAAACCGTTATTTTGAATATTTGGAATTAATTAAATATTTCAAATCAAAACGATAAAATTTTGGGTTGTTACAAATGTGGGTACAAAATATATAAAATGAATTGATGTTATTGGGGTTCGAACTGGGGCGCTGCTTAAGAATAGAGAGTGGAGCACTTTAATTCTAAAATTAGGAGTAAATAGAGAAAATAATCAGAGGTTGTTTTACTGAAGCTGGATGATTGTTTTAAATTGCGGATACCGGAGATGGGACATGCGATATTTTAAGTCCACATGTGATCTCCAGCCTGTGTATGTCTGTAAAGCAATTCTGAGTACATTTAAACTTATGCTTACCAGAAGTTGTTAATTACGTTCTGCCAAAATTTCAGGCTCATTTATATGTGCATGCGTTTTTGGTCAATCATCACAGCCGGCCCTGGCCCAGTGCAAACGGGGCACAGGCACGGGGCAGCATCGCAACTAGGGCATCAAAATTTCCATCCCATACAGCAAAACGAACAAGAAAAAAATCGAACCATGGCATGAACGCGAAATTAAATTGCGCGTTGGAGAAGAAGGCGGAGCACGGAAACTGAGAGGAGAACAATGGCCGCATATGAAGCCTGAAGTGAAGAGTGAAGACACAGCAGCAGGGCAATCGATTAATCAACATCTCAGATCTGATTTTAGGTAGCCTAATTTCTAAATTATCCTAATCAGTTTAATTTTTAGGTTGGTGACTTCAATTGTGATTTTTTTAAAATATTTAAAAATTAAACTAATACATTACGGTGTGGGATATTCACACGCTATCTTCATCCACTCAATACATTACAGTTTATAATTATGCTGATAAAGCTGGTGGCTTATCCATGACTTTCTAATGGTGACTTTAATAATGCTACATCACCACCAGACAAGAAAAGGGGACTGCCTATACCATTCCAGCATTTAAGGGCATTTAAAAACTATTTGCTACAGATAGGACTAGTGGAAATGAAGCCTCTTGGATTTAATTATAATGACGAAGAAGAGGCATTGTAACAAACATTGATAAAGTATTAGTTAATACCTATAGTTTATCAAAGTTTTTAAACAAGGATAACAATTTCTTCTCTATGAAATCTCCTTCGAAGAAGTTAGACATGCTATTTTATCAGTACGTGATGATTAAAGACCACGGCCTGATTGTTTTATTGCTAAATTTATGAAAATGCATTGGGAGGAGATACAGTGTGATTTACTGCTTGCAACCAGGGATATGTTCAAAACTGCCAAATTGCCAAAAGGATCCAGTTATGCATTCGGCATGCTCATTCCCAAGAAAGTTAACCTACTACAGTAATCCATTTTAGGCCTATTTGATGCTACAATATGCTCTACAATTTTTTTATGATGTTTTATGCAATAGATTTAAAAACTTTCTACCTCATCTCATATCTAAGAATACCAATGTGCATTTTTCAAAGATGATTGTGAATTTTCTAATATTAACGCCTTACAATATGAAAATTATTTTGTATTGTTGTGATTTTTTTAAATTTTTTGGGGGCATCATTTAGTATATTGCACCGGGCATCATTTGTCTCAGGACCGGCTCTGTCAATCATAAACATTATCTTGGCCTTGGGTTTGCTAGCATATCTTATACTGTAGTCCCAACTTCTTTATCCTTGTCCTGCATGTTTTTTTTTTTTTTTTTTTTTTTTTTTTTTTTTTGTGAGCGTGTAGTGATTTTTTTGATCAACGTGTATGATCTAAGTTGAATGAAGCAGTCACACACACCGTCTGCAGGGGCGTAGCTATTGGTTGACCAATGGAGGCCATGCCCCCCCCCCCCCTTTCCTCCCCCAAAGATTTTTAACAAAAAATCAAATACAATTCTGGGCCAACAAACCCAAGTTATTGTTTTACACCGCCAATTTTAGACCTCTAACCATGAAATTATTCTATTACTGTTAGCTTATTTATTATTGCAGTCATAAATTTAAACTTCCGCTAAAATGGCTGTATAATAGAATAACCCCTTTTTTAGTGCCAGGAGCTTATGGTTTCGGTTGGGGATTTTCAATTATTTCACTGACAACAATTGGAGAATCAATGAAAGCTATTCCTTTTCAAAAGAAGGAAACCGTATAAAAGAGAGTTAGAAATCCGTGTCTTTTTTTATCCTCAATGCTCAGTAAAATCAATCTTGGTTTTATATTTAATCGACAAATTGATACGTCTCATTTTAACGCTTCCAGTGTCTACAACAACAACAGATTGAGCATTTTCAGCAATGCAAATTGTCAAAACAAGACTATATAACAGGATGGATGATGATTTTCTTGATGATTGCTTGTCAATTTACATAGAAAGGTAAATTGCTATGTCTATAACAACGTATCTATTATCGACGACTTTTATGCTAAAAATGATCGTTAAGCACAACTTTAAATGTTTAAAAGTTGTTATTTTTGATGTATAAATGTAATGAATGCTTATTTTTATGTTTGATATACAAAGTTTTTTATTTTGTTAAGAAAATATTCATTTATTTGTTTAATTTTTTTTGGCACTCCTGCCATATAATTTCTGGCTATGCCCCTGACTGTATGATATCTGTAATGGTTTTATCAAGTGAGATATGAGTGGTGAGGATCTATGTAGGAAAGAAGTTGACTCCTCTGATATTTTTTTTTTAAAACAACCTCTGACATCACGCTGTATAAGTTCCTACTTCTTAAATTCAAAAAAAAAAAAAAAAAAAAAAAATCTGTATGCTGAAATTATCGTGGTTTTCTTTCTTTCTCTCTCTCTCTCTCTATATATATATATATATATATATATATATACACACACACAACAACAACAACAACAACAACAACAAAGCCATATATTCCAAACAAGTTGGGGTTGACTAGATATGGAACTCGAAATTAAAATAAATAATAATGATAATATATATATATAAGGGTTTAAATAACCAAATAGATAAAAAGTTGTCTGATAAATGTTTTCTTAAAAAATTAAAAAAGTTTCAATAAAAGTGTAATAAAGTCTAAAATAGTAATAAAAAGTATCATAATCATAGTATCCACTATCTCTCTTAAGTTTCCTCGTTCGCCTTCTGACCTATCCATTTAGTCTCTTGAACGCACAAGATGTTAACCCGTCTCCTAATCATAGTATCCACTATCTCTCTTAATTTCCCTATTAAGGACCCTACATTCCAACTACTTAACCGAACCCTACTTTCGTCGACTAGCTTCCTTACCGATCGCATTTGCCGAGAAAAATGCGAGGACCGTCGCTCACTTATCACTACACCGGGTGAGAGAGAGAGAGAATAATTATACAATTAGGGTGTGAGAGAGAGTGTGTGTATATATATGTATTTGTGTGTGAGAGAGAGAGAGCAAGTGTTGTGCTTGTGTCTGTGTGCATAGGGTGTGTAGCGGGATGCTCAATGCTCAAACACAACCATTATACAATTAGGGCGCGTTTGGAGGTCCAAAATGAACCGTTATCGGTTCCGGCGCATCAAACGCGTATGACATATGATGATGATCCAGATCTCATTCCAGAGAAGTACTTAGAAGAATATGCCAACTTGAGAATTACATGAATCAACGAACTTGCATCGGCTCAACGAAATCAAAACATTGAGATGACAATATTTCGAGATAGAATAATGGACGAACTTGTTGCCAGCAGGGTTGCACTAATTGATTTGTATTGTGTTGTATTTCTGCATTAAACCATTTTTTGCATTATTATTTAGTGGACAATTATGTTTGGTTTACTTTGTTATTCTGCTTTAATGATATTGTTCGGTTTCAAACATTAATTGATTAAATTAAAAAACAAAAATAAAATGGTATGTTTAAACCCGCAAACGCATTCCCCGCTTAACTAAATGGTCCGCTAAAATTCTTTACTAAAATACCTTGCTTCCGCTTACTGCAAACACACCCTAAGTAATGTGTTACTTTCCACACTTCCTGCCTTTGTTTCATATTTCTTTTATATACCCGGGGCTAACCAGTCTGATCAGTAAATTTCTAAAGAGAATTAAGTTGTGTACGTCCACTTCAATTCATTACACTCATAATTCCCGGGTACTTTTTCTTATGAGAAATGTGTGTAATGCAGAACTTGAATCTGGATGGATTAGTTGACCTAGGTATTTCTTTTCATTGTGCCACACATGGTTCTTCTCACACTTTCTTATTTGTGTGATTTGCTTTAAAATTTTGGTTAAATTAAAAGTGGTGGCTGCGTGTAAAGTCATAACTGATGTTACAACGACGTGGTGAAGACCAACTTTCTGGCATCATAACTCTCAAAAAAGTTGGCTGCAGGTAAATGCTAAAATATTTAACAATAATACACTAATATCACTAAAATAGTTTAAAATGGTGAAATGATTTTTTCCCAACTTTAATATAGAATGATACTGCTCCTTCAAAATTTAGGGGTTCGTTTGGTTTTTAGTTTTAATTTTTTGTTTGATAAAATGTATTGGATTTTTGAAAACAGTCAATTCGAAAAATGTTTTTAACATATTAATTTGAAAACCTTTTTCCCTTTTATCCATCGCCTTTGTTCTTTTTTCTCTCTCCCCATATCCTTCACTCTTTCCCACATCATCACCACTATTTCAGATCTCACAAATATCGCCCGAGATCTCCTCCGAGATCTCGTTTTGGGCTCCTTCCGAAACAAAACAGCAAATATCACTGTAAATCTCCTTTAGAATATATCGCCCAAGATATTCCGATATCAAACGATATATCGATCGAGACGAGATTCTGGATTATCGTCCGAGATCTTGGTTTTTCTGGTTAAAATTTAAATCCGTGCCTGAATCAAAACAATAACTAAAAACTCAAATCTGGCTATGATAATCTCCTATTATTTTACATTTTGCATGTTAAATGACCATGTTGTATGTTCATATATGTTCTACAATGTTTATGACTTTCATATTTATCTTTTTTTTACATATATGTTACCTATGAAATTATGTATTTTATATTCTATTTATGATGAACCTTTTAATGTTTTGGATCTTTTTATGTTTTATGTCTAACAATAATTCATGTTCATGGATCATATGTTGTAAGCACTAATCTATTTGCATTGTGTTATATTTCTATTTTAAGCATATTACGATTTAGTTTATGATGATCTTTCATGAATTAAGAATAATAAACTTCTTTTGCAATTCAAGTTTAAGTTACTATGTTTTTAATAATATTCATAAAAATCATTTTGTAAGAATACTAGTTTTTAACGTATCATATACACCGAGATTGTTCCGATATGAACTTTCAGACCCGATATGGAAATGCTAGAAGTACTCTCGAGTTAAACTCATCTTATCCGAGATTTTCCCCGATATGCGATCCAGTCTCTGAATCCCCGAGACGAAACGCGACCGATATCCGAGATTTAAAACCTTGATCATCACTCATATTCCACACATTTTCGAATACGAATTAAAAACGCAAACTCAAAATTCCATTTTTCAGACCAAAGGAGGTGCATTTGGTTTACATTTTTTTTTAATTTTGAGTTTTCGCACATACAAAAGTACGGAGGACGCACACATATCGTGAAAAAGATCGTTTTACAAAGCGAAGTTAACACACAAAACTAAAAACAACTTTTTATTATTTCCCATATTTTAAGAAACAACGGAAGGATGATAACAAATTCATCTATCCATCATCCCGCGGTCTCCTTCGTCACTTCCTCCGCCTTTGATCCGTCATCTCCGCCGTACTTCAAATCTTCTCAACTTTCATAATTAACGCCGAAAACTGAAAACTCAAAACACAAAATATACCAAACATTAACTAAATCTTCGGAAATTTGCTATGTGGGTGATCTTTTTCTTGCGGGTGCATCTGTTTTTGACAATCAAAAGCAAAAGTTATGTCTCTCTTTCTTTTCAAAACGTATATTTGAGATAAATAAAACAAAAGATGTGCAAGTGCAACATTTTCTCTAGTTTAGTTATAAACGAAAGGATTTTTAGGTACAAGGACAAAGTCAACAAAAAATTTAGTTATAAGGACAAAAAACTAAAATTTTAGCCACAATTTTTAGTGTAAAGGGAGGAATTCAAGGCCCGCTATAATTTTATATTTTGCGCTAAACTTTGTCCTTATAGCCAAATTTTTTGCCTCTTGCCTTTTTAACTAATTTTTTTTATTCATTTTGTCCTTCACACTAATTTTCTGATAAACAAAATCGTTTGAATTTTCATATCAAAATGTACTTTTGTTTATAAGAAACAAAAGACAGAAATGACTTTTGCTTGTAAATACCAAAAAGCTACTTATTCATAGGCCATAGCTATCCAAAGGGGGTGCAGACTATCATTTGTAACACAGCCTAGGATTCAAATTTAGACAAGGTATCAATAACCACACTTATTTTAGCGTCATTTTATAACCCTAATATCAGCCACAAGGTTTGATTCAAGTATTATTTGTTTAGCTAGTATCAGTACCGGTCTTTTATTTAGCATCATTTTGTAGTCTTTAATATGGATCGTAAGTTTCTATTGATTCTAGTAGCGTATACAAAATTTGGCAATATTGCTGGTTGTGTATCTTAATAGTTTAGCCTGTATCAAATTAGCTACTTTATGATGCGTTCGTGATCAACATTATTGTTCTTTCCTATAGCAATGTTCATTTACTTCACATTCTTAATGTTCTTAAAATGTATTTCAAAAATGGCTAATTGACTCTTTCAAATTCATGTTTGCAGGATGTAAGCCCATTTGTTTCCTGGAAAATAAAATGCCCAGTCGGATAAATTGTGAATTTATTGCTTGCTCTACTTGTAAAATGTTTTCGTAGGTTGTCTTTGTGCATTCTGTAAAACATTTTTCGTACGTCAAACCCATGGTGTTTTTGGACGCCCTCTTAATGCTATTGTTTTGTCTAAGGTAGTCTCGGATGACCTTTAGATCCAAGGTTGACATCTCAGTTTAGACTTTTTTAAAATTTTGGGAATTTCGATCTAATTTAGAAATTCAAATCAAGTATCCGTTTCGGATTTCTTTTCATGTTTCATATAATTGCGAGAGCGCACTTGCGTGTGATGTGTGTGTTTGTTTTATATATATATATATATATATATATATATATATATATATATATATATATATATATATATATATATATGAGGGAGATTCGAGAACATCCTTAACAGTGCAGCACCTCAAATGTCTCTCAATCTCCACCAAGTATTTCCCCTTCTCTCTTCTTCCACTCACTCTCTCACTTCTCCCTCACATTCTTTAATATAAACGGGTGGTGAAAATCAAGGGGCATTTGAGGTGCTCTATTTTTGGGGTGCAACCGAACGCATATATATATATATATATACACACACACACACACACATTCACACACACACCCCTAATCTCCACCATCCATTTCCCCACTCATTCTCTTTCTTCCTACTAAGAAATAATATTGAATTGGGAAGAGAGAGAATGAGTGGGGAAATGAGTGGTGGAGATTAAGGGGGAGAGTTCACGTGGCAATATAAGAGGTGTACTGGAACACACACACACACATATATATATATATATATATATATATATATATATATATATATATATATATATATATATATATATATGCGAGCGTTCAATGACGCCTCAAAAATGGAGCACCTCTTGAGTCTTCCTATTTTCCACCTCTCATTTATATTAATTAAAGTTAGTGGAAGGTGAGATAGAGGAAATGTGTGGTGGAAAAATGGTAGGTTGAAGGCGTGCTCCATTTTTGGGGTGTCATTGAACATGCCTCATATATGTGTGTGTACGCGCGCATGTGCGTGCGTGTTCGTGAGCTGCGACGATCCAAATCCAATGAGAATTTGTAGATGTTCAATCGACACATATATCAGCATCTATCCAAAATTTGAGCTTGTTCCGACAATTGTAACGTTTTCAGAATTATAACTCAATTATTCACCATTTAGACATTTATTCAAACCGTCAAAATTTAAACATCAAATATATTATTATACGAATATCGGAACGAGCTCAAATTTTGGATGGATGCTAATATATATGTGGATTGAATATCTACAAATTCTCGTTGGATTTGGATCACTGTAGCTCACGGTAGAGTTGGGGGTGCTGCAAAAAGGGGTGTCCCCCGATCGCTTCTCTCTCTCTCTCTCTCTCTCTCTCTCTCTCTCTCTCTATATATATATATATATATATATATATATATATATATATATATATATATATATATATGCGAGAATTCAATAACACCCGAAATAGTACAACATCCCAAAATGTCCTTGATTTTCACCACATATCATGTTTCTCTCTCTCTCCACTCATTCTTTCACCTCCCACTAACGTAAACTAATAAAAAGGGTGCGTTTTTTATAGGTCCCTATTAACTTTCAAAATAGAAAAAAAAAACCGTTGATAAAAAGAATGTGAAATACATCCCTATTTTTGAATGTCCGCTAAAAAATTTACAGAAGTACCCATACGAACGCACTAAATCTCCAAAAAATATATTATTCAAAAAAGTAGTCAAATCGCTCCTTTAATCTTTCCCAAATCAGTAGATCGATCTGTTTTGCAAGATGGCTCCTTTAATCTTTCCCAAAGTAGTCAAATCGCTCCTTTAATCCCGACGTTCATCAGTTTTTGCAAGATCGACCTGTTTTGCACCAAACGATTCGTGGAAACCCTAAAGCAGTAGATCGAATATCATAATCAGAAGCCTTCGTTCATCAGTTTTTGCAAAAACATCCTTTTTTTGCTCCTAATGTGTTGTCGTGGACATCAAGCTATAGGAAATGGCGAAAAAAAGGTATGAATCCGAATGTTTTTTTTCACATTCGACTGAAGATGATATCTTCTTCTATGATACTGTAATTAAAATAAAACAAACATAGCAATTGAGTGTATGATGTTCGTAATAATTGTTGAATTATTTAGTAGATGTTTTTTAGAAATATTACATTTTTTATAATAGTTGCGCACTTTTAAGCATTTTTTTATAATAGTTGCAAACTTGTCGGTATTTGTTCAGAAATACTTTCACAGTAATGTACATGTATTCAGAATATTTGCACAATTATGTGCAAGTATTAATAATATTTGCTCACTAGTGTGCAAGAATTCAGAAAAACTTTCAAATTAGTGTGCATCTATTCATAATACTTTCACACTTGTGTGCATCTATTCAAAATAATTACACATGTATATGCATTTATTTGGAAATTTAAGAATATTTACTAGAATTCTTGTATGCAGAATTCCTAAATATTAGCATACTTATATGTAGATATTCGAAAAAGTTGTATATGTTATATTGTATGCAGATTTTGAGGATAAAGAAATCGATAAAGGTGATGAAATATACAATGGTGATGCTGTTAAAGCTCAACGACCGGTGCGTGCACACAAAATTCTCAGTTGCAGACGTTATAGTTGGAATATTGATGGTCAACGTACACAGAAGTACCTGCTATTATATGCAAACGTCCTAGTGATTAAAATTATGAAAAAATGTTGTCTTTATTTCTTGTAAAAATGTAGACTGATATTCTATTTTCGAAGTATGCAAAGATATTTATGTAGTTTGTAGATTGAATTTCTGGGGAATTTTATGTACTGAAATAATTTCTGATGATTTTAAGTGGTATTACGAAATTTTGCATGCTTGTGTACAGTTATTCGTAATAATTGCATACTTATTTGCAAATATTGTCAAATGTTCCGCAATTTTATTTTTTTTGCAACCCAAAATGTTCCGCATATTTGAATTGCCAAAATATTCAGGATACTTTCATACATATATGAAAGTATTATTATTACTTGCATACATGTATGCAAATGATGTAAATGTTTGATGTGTGATTTTTTTGAACACTTACATACATTTATGCAACATTTACTATTAATGGTGTACATAACAGCAAATATTTGCAGTATTAATCAAATAGCTAATGTTGTTTTTGATGTTTAAAATACTTGCTGTGCGAAAAGAACTGCAAAAGTTTTACAGAATATGTAACAAAAATAACTACAAACATATGTGAACATATAAGCTAGTAATGTAAACATCATATAAATTACTGCAAACATATCGATGTAAACATCACAGAAAATAACAATTTGAACAATCCACATTAGAAAAAAAACTGCAAACATATAGATGTAGAATTCAGCAACATAACAATAATATCTGCATATTTATATGCAAGTTTTCTAAATATATGCATACAAATACACATATATTCTATATTCTGTTTTTCTGCATGTTTGATAAAAAGTTGCATACAGATATGCATATATTAAGAATAAATGCATATTTCTATGCACCTTTTTAACATAAATGCTAAAAACAATATATCTGCAAACATATATACACGAGTTATAACAATAGTTGCATACATATATGCTCATATTAACACTATATGCATATTCTTCTACACGTATTAAGAACAAAAGATCAAATAAACTGAAAAAATAATATATACGACTATATGATAAAAAAAAACATAAATTTTATACAAAGATTGCGTTAATTCCACATTATACAAAGATTTTATACAGAGATTGCGTTAATGTAAACATCATATAAATTACTGCAAACATATCGATGTAAATATCACAGAAAATAACAATTTGAAGAATCCACATTAGAAAAAAAACTGCAAACATATAGATGTAGAATTCAGCAACATAACAATAATATCTGC
The DNA here is from genome assembly GCA_030737875.1 of Allium sativum. Taxonomy (NCBI): domain Eukaryota; kingdom Viridiplantae; phylum Streptophyta; class Magnoliopsida; order Asparagales; family Amaryllidaceae; genus Allium; species Allium sativum. Next base: position 12,039,449 of record JASFAX010000035.1, read on the forward strand.
ATATTTATACGCAAGTTTTCTAAATATATGCATACAAATACACATATATTCTATATTCTGTTTTTCTGCATGTTTGATAAAAAGTTGCATACGGATATGCATATATTAAGAATAAATGCATATTTCTATGCACCTTTTTAACATAAATGCTAAAAACAAATATTTAAAATATATAGATATTTGTATGCATATATCTAGAATATATGCACAAATATAGACACCTTTCCTAGATATATCTGCAAACATATATACACGAGTTATAACAATAGTTGCATACATATATGCTCATATTAACACTATATGCATATTCTTCTACACGTATTAAGAACAAAAGATCAAATAAACTGAAAAAATAATATATACGACTGTATGATAAAAAAAACCATAAATTTTATACAAAGATTGCGTTAATTCCTCCCTCCGATCTCGCTCCTCCGCTTCTCTCTTGCCTCTCCCGTTCGAATCCAAGCCACCCACGCCTGAATCAACCCAAGCCCCATCGGAAAACCCACCGCCTCCAGCACCCTAGGCCTCACCGCCTTCTTCCTCTCCGCTTTCTCCTTGGCCAGCAAGCCCGGTCTTCTATGTAAAAGTTGATCGATCAAAATTCAAAAAAAAAAAAAAGAAGCAGCCGCCATTAGGAAGAAAAAAACGCACCCTAAAAACTAATTCAGTATGTGAAAAATGAAAACGAAAGGATCGAAAGAAAAAAAATACCTATGAAGCCGCCCCCGCCATGGATCGTAAAAATTATTTTTCTGGAATAAATGGGACCTGTAATACGTAAATCCTAATACGTGTTACGTATTAGATTAATAAGGCGTTAATTAAGAAAGAAGGGCAGTTCTGGAAATAAGAGAGGCGCAATTCAAAAATAGGGATGAAATTTATACGTTTCAAAAAGGAGGAGGTGAGCCTAATTAAGTTTAGTTTTAAGGATGTGACCCTAATTTTCACTGATATAAATGCTTGGTTTCTATAGGGGGCTTTTGGGGTGCTCACTATTTGGGGTGCCATTGAACGCTCCTCGCATATATGTATGTATGTGTATATATATATATATATATATATATATATATATATATATCGAGAGGCTATGCTATGTTTGAGAACAACTAGCAAACAATTAATGAACAAAATGATTGTTAACGGGAATCATATCTCATTGTGGTTTGAGCCATGACTTAATTGTAAGTGCTTGGTTGACCTCCTAGGTATTAACAGGTTCCATATGATACGCAGCTCGAATGACACAGTTAGTTTGCTACTTCGAGACAATACTTTGGATCCACTACTTCATCCTGCATCTAGATGGTGCGATGGAGGGAAATTCTCCTTCAACACTACATTGGACAAAGTCAGAGATAAGGGCATTTTTAAACCTATTTATAGTATTATCTCGCATCCAAAAAATAGTAAATGTTCGTTTCCTTTTTAGCAACACTGCGCAGTCTTTAGTACTAAAACTAGATTACATCGACTTGGTATTCTATCAAATACGTTGTGCTCTCTTTGTAACCAACATCCTGAATCATCACAACATCTTTTCTTTTCTTGTGATTATTCGGCCTATATTTGGGTATCATTGAAGATGAAACTTAATATACATCCTTCTGTTCTTCCTTCGCTTTAGGATGAGGCTAGTTTGCTACTATCTTATTTTCCAGAAAGGAATCAAATCCAAGACATTTCTTTTGGTGCATTTACAACTGCAATTTATTGTATTTGGTAGGTAAGAAATTATCGAATTGTAATTTATTATATTTGGTAGGTAAGAAATTCTCGAATGTTCTTTAATCGACAGATTCATTGGTCTACTAAGCTTAATCAGATTGAAAAGGAGATTGTTTGCCTCGTCCGTGGCAATGACAGTAAGACTTCCAGTACTGTAGTGACCCGTGACTTCCCCCATAAGGAAAGCGCGGATTGATTTGTGAACAACACACATCGGAACACAAACAGAAGAACATTTCATTGTTTATTACAACAATTCCATCAGAATACAAGAATATACAGAGTATGAATAAATGTTACACAACAGAAAAATATCAGAGATTACAATAAATTACATAGCAGCGGAAAAACAATACAAAACACAACTGAAAGTAACACACAGATGCAGAGCTTTCCGAGCATCGTTCCAGTTGTAAATCAGGATCCTGTGAATATAAATCTGCAAAACCAAAACTACTAGCTGCCCGTGTCGAAAATAGGGGCACCCAGAGTTTAGGTTAAAACAATAAACTCCAGGTCAGTCATGTGACTGGTGTGAGAACTAAAACAGTTATTAATCTTATTTTTAAAGTTAGGTAAATCAAGGGACTACGCCGTATAACACGGAATGGGTTTCCTCCCAAGAATACCAGTGCATAAAATAAACAGCGCAATGCTAAATAAAGAAAATGAAGCTATTATAAGACTCAGGTCCCATCACACAATACAACGCAAGCCGGAGGATAGGTTTTTACCTTATAATAGCCAAAGAATGCTTGATACGTTTAAAAACAAATTGTTTTGATATTACTATAAGCGTATAGTTTCAAAACAATTTCAATCATAAGTATCAATCATAGACGGCATAAGTGACCCATACCACTATGTCGCCATACTAGGCTCTACAAATAAAACCGAAAGTCACGTATTGGAAATTGGATTCCATCATGAGTCGAGGCAAGGGGCAAGCTCCTCTCCGTCGAGACACTCTAGCAAATGTCTCAGGACCACACACAGCGATCCTTGGAATCGGTTGGGCTGGTCCTCTCTTACTTTTGAGGATTAGTTATTCCTGAACACACGTTTCCCGGTCCTATAAGACCTATATAGTGGTTTGTACGTCGGCTCACATAGTGCCAGTTATCGACTATATATTCGAGGCGCCTCGCATTCCAACAACCACATGGGTAAAAAGTATATAAATGTCAGGGTTGGTAGGTCACTAACATCACCCATAGCTAGAAAGAAACGTCGTGTTCTCCCAACGGTCCTTATCTCGTTTTTGACTCATACCGAGGTGTGAGGCTCGCGAATTAACGCTATACACAATGCTATGCCACAAAGGCGTGCTTTGATCATCAACCACAAGACTTTGCTTTTCAACAGAAGCCTTGATCATCTGCCACTAAGGCATGCCACACAGACAATTCACTCCATGCGACTGATGTCCATCGATATACAACCTCTGAGCTCGTACGTCTCAGAGAAGGGCGTTATGCAAGAGAATAAATTCTCCGCCGCCAAACAGATGAATATTTAATAGAGATCAATCAACACAGAATAAAATCCAATGTCAGACACACAGTCCATTTACAAGTTTGTTCTGGGTCTGAACGAAACCGGAGGCACTTTCCTCGCATATCCATCGATCTCCAAGTACGTCTGGACGATCACCAACTGATTCGCTCGTCTTGGGTGTACAGCCCAATCAAGATCATCATTAATCACCAAAACGATGTGAAGACTTCCGGTCTTCAACCACCGTCTTCATCTTCGACATATCGTCGAATTGGTTATCCAGAATGGGTATAAACCCGGCCTTTCCGAATAACCCGCGTATATAATAAACAAGTGCTACACAACCACAACATACGCCTCATTCCAATTCAGAATATTCTTTTATTCCAAAAGTCACATTCTTAGGGAAAGGTTCCTATTAATTTTATCAATGATATATTTTTCTAAATTTCTTCCTTTGGATATCTTTTCAAACCATGTTAAGGTTTTCCAAACTAGTCGGGATTAGCGAACCACACCGAAGTAATTATTTATTTTATTTCTTATTCCCAACCTATTCATCCCATGGAGCAAAACTGGTAATACTCCATATCTAACACCACAGTGTTATCGGTAAATATTAATTACCATTTCACGTTCAAATCTAATTAGAGATTTAACTATCGCTTTGGAGCAAAACTGGTGATACTCCATCCTCGATCACTTTAATCTATTTAAAGATTCATTAAAACTCCACTTAGTTTTAATCTCCCCGAAAATCAATATCCAGTCTTTAACTGGGTTAAAGAACCAATGTCATCTAAAACACGGTTCATGATAAACCAAAAATCACTTCACATTGTTAATCGGGTTAAGGAATGAGTGTTATTCAAAACACCGTTCATGATATACCCAAATCACGTTTGGTATTAAATACAAGGCTCTGAATAGAAAATATATCGGCTTATATTCAATATCAAATTCTACGACCAACAAATATCGTATTGGAAATAACGATATAAATGTATCATTCAAATTTCCACAACCATCTTTGTATAATCACGAAATCCGACATCGAAATATTCCGAAGACAATTTCGATTCAAATCCATTTCCACTTTATATATTGGAAATTCTGGTTATTTTCAAAACCATTTCAAATCCACTTTATTTATTTTAAAAATAAATGGGATTATAATTCTAGTTCAAAACTAGATCATTTCGATAAAAATCTATTTTTATCTTTTCAAATTTGGAATTTTTCATCCCAATTCTTCACAAATCATTTCTTATGATTTTACACAAATTTTTGATATTTTTAATAATTTTATCAAGGCCCGTACAGTCGATTTCCATCAACGGCCATCGAACTGCACTTACAACGACCTTTTCCAAATTTGATTTGGACATAATTCCAAATCCAACCGTTAGATTTCAAATCTCTAATATTCATTAGAAATCTCTTTTCGATACGAACCCAACGGTTCCAGTTTTAGGAGAATCCGATGGTCGGATCTCCCGTAATGTCCATTCGAAGTCAATGGTCGAAATTTATGAGCTTCCGCAGCGCGGCGCGTTCTATTCAGGCCATTATATATATATATATATATATATATATATATATATATATATATATATTATACATATTTCGTCGATTTCCTTTTAAAACGTATTTTATAAATCGTTTTAAATTCGTTTTCGAAACGATTTCAACTTCATATTCAATTTCGAATCGAAATTGAATATTCCACATCATCGATATACAAATGATAATATTTTCAAAACGTTATATTTTGAAATCACTTCCTTTTCTATATTCATTATAAAAACAAATATAATCGATATAAATATCATTCACGTCAAAATGGCGCATCTCTAATCAACACGGCTTTATATATTTCAATAACTTCGTTATTCTATTCAATAAATGAATATTTATTCTATTCAACACATGAATCTATATTTCTTTCAACACATGAATATTCTCAACACATGATTATCGCCAACACATGACTATTTTTTTTATTTAATATATTTTATAAAATTATGATAAAGATGTAAATTTTATTGTTTAAAATATTTTACTCAACACATGAATATTTTCAACGCATGAATATATATTTTATTCAACACATGAATATATATATTTTATTCAACACATGAATATTCTTTATTCTCCCAATTGGAATGAGGTCCAATCAATTACCATATAATGTTAATTATATGGATTCCATACAACACATATACGTAATAGCAAAGATAAATAATCAACCATCATCCAAAGTGCACCACACAACTGCATAAGCATTAAATATAACTAATTAACGCTCATACAGTCTGTCAATCAAACGATCGACATACCACTAAACAATTGGGATTAGTGTATGTCAAATATCATCCCAACACCCGTGTGGGGTTTCAATCCACAAACATTGAATATTATTTGTATAGTTGGGTGATGTGTAAAATTTATCGTTCCAATCAATATCCTTCAATTAGGTGTACATAAACAAACCGTCCGGCTTGTAAATGAATATTTATTTATTTACATTCATGTTAAAAATTATTTTTAACGATAATTAATTTATTTCAACACATGAATGCTTTATTATCCATTTCACATCAACATCACAAACAAACTTCACAACACATCAAACAAGCATACAAGTCGTCCATGGTCTGTAGACGACGGGTGTCGGGTGCTGCTAAGCACCGTCTGCATCCTAGTATATATTTTAACTAGAAAACAAGAATTAAAGTGTGAAGTTCTCACCGACTAGCTAATCTAATACCACGACTCTTCATATGTAAGAAACCTTCGTCGTGCTTCCAACGAGATCTGTTTCACGCGGTATATGTTAAAAATCATTTTTTTAACATTGCTACTTATACAATTAAAAATCACATTTTTAATATGCTTTCATATATATAAAAATCGAATTTTTTACAACGCTTCTTCCTATATAAAAATTATATTTTTATTTCATTAAAAATCATATCTTTAAATTGTTAGAAATCTTAAACTTCATATGAATAAGATCTAAACTTTATATTGATAAAAATCTAATCTTTAACCCGATGTTTATACTATAAAGATAATATTTTTATTTCGATGCTCAAACAATAAAAATCTAGTTTTTATGCTTGCTTTACAAATATAAAAATTTAATTTTTATGATGTTCCACATACAAGAAAAACCCAATCTTCTCTATGTTAAAAATCTATTTTTTTCCTATGTAAACAAATAAAAATCGAATTTTTTTATCCTAGAAAACAAATAAAAATCAAATTAAAACATACCGACTGTTTTGGGGGTGGAGATGGCGGTCTGAGGTGGGTGCAGGGCTTGCAGTCGCGACGGAGGGTGGCTGGCGGTCGTCGGGTGCGGTGGTGGCTCGATTTGGGTCACGAAGCATTAGGGGGTTCGGTCTGGAGGGGGGGGGGTTGGGCGCTGGCTGTTTGAATTGGGGGAAGGGGAGTAGGGCTGCGGTGGAGAGGGGGGTCGCGCAAGGTGGGGGATTGGCTGAGGGGCAGCGTTAACGGGAAGGGGCAGAGAGGAGAAGGGAGGAGGAAGGAGGTGCAGGGGGGAGGGGGAATCTTCCTGGGTGGCGGCACCGGAGGTGCGCCGCCCCTGGTGGCCGGCCGCGGCGGCATTCTTCCTCCCCCGCCGCTCGCCCCTTTTTTTTTTTTTTTGAATCGTGAAAAGGAAAAAGGGGAGGGGGTGCCATTGACTAAGGGAGAGGATTGGGGGATATTTTATTTAATTAACTTATTATTTTATTTTATATATAAAGCACTCTTTTATTTCGAATTCAAAATCGAACCCACCGACTGTCGTCCCTAGCTAATTACCCCAATTTCGACCACAATGAGATATGTCACGTAGGCCAATTCGATTGTTACGATCAGTTTTCGTTTAAATTAAAATATAAATCTATATGTATTCAATTCAAACGCACATTTCAATTCACCGGGGCCACATACAACTCTAAAAATTCCAGAAAAATATTTTCTAGCTTCGTATTGACGATACGGTCCTAACAAAACTAATCTCGTCAAATTCTGAGACCGTTTGAAAAATGGTCGTTTTCCAGTCGATTAAAATCAACTAAAACTGGTCAAATGCGTTTTCCTTTGCCATGCTCACATATTAATTTGAAAAATTATGAATTTTGGAATCTAGCTATAATTTGACATCCCGGATCCAACAAAAGTTGTTTCGTCGAAAACCGAGGTCGTCTGCAAAATCTCCATTTTTAAGGGCCAGAATTCCATAGCGGGTTTTCTGAATTTTCAACTGGACATAACTTTTTATCCCCGCTATGAAATTTTGATTTTTCGGATTCGTTGGAAAGATGTTCTCAATTAGATTCTAATATTTTTGGTTTCGCTAAAATCCGGTTTCTTTTGAATCCTGTACATTCATTTGAAATTAGAAATTAGAAATCGAATTTTCAAACTACCGCGCCATTTTCAATTCCTTTTATAATTTTAAATAAATATTTATATTCTAACGACGATCTATATAAATATATACTTCTATTTCTATTCAAAATAAATTTATAGCCGCTATTATTTAAAATAATTCATTTTAAATAATCAAAATTCATTAAAATTTCCAAAATAAAAATTTTAAATTGGCTCGAATTTTCCGGGTTATTACAATCTCCCCCACTTAAAACTTTTCGTCCCCGAAAAGGAACGAAGCTGAAAGTTGTTTTACAAACCAACTCAACTTCCATTATTCTCATTACGGCTTAAGTTCTTCAACTTTTCAGTTTCTAAGAACTTTTCAAATTCTTCAAAAATTTGGTTAACACCCTAAATTTTCGAAAAATTTCGCCATAACCTCCCCTGCACCGGGGACTTCGGGATATTTCAAATAGCCTCCCATGGCCCTCATTAATCCAAAAAGAAAAAGAAACAGCCAAGCGGCTCATAAAATCATCAAATCCCAAAGAAATACAGTAAACATGTACTTATTTGTCAGGCAAACAATTTTATTCTCTGCTCTAGCCTCCTTGCTATGACATGTTCAATGTAAATACATGTATATGCATGCAATTCCAAACAATTTTCAATACAGTTCAATATTCGGTTCAATTAGGCTTAATGGTTTAAAATTATCAAACCAATAATCAAACAACACAACCATCAATCAATTAGTGAATTAATGTATCAAATTCATAATTTTGATATATATACATATAGAAAATCATGTTTTTGATGCCAAATCACAACAATAAACCTATATAGTTTTGGTTCTCACACCAGTCTAATGGAAATATATAGACATCTCACCTTCGAAACACAAAAATAATTACTGATGATGACGCGTCAATCATCAGAATCAGGTCCGAGCGACTAGAGTGTGATCCTATATCTATCCAGTATATTAAAACTTCGAATATACGTTTAGGACGCGTATATGCAAAATCTTTATATACTCGATTGTCCAAATTCAATACAAATAAAATATTCAAATACGTATAAACTGGTTTAAATTTTCAAGACAATATTGTTTTCATTTGAAAAATATACTCTTCACACTCGTTCTAGGATACTACTGATCCTATCATTCTTATTGGATATTTCTAATCCAATCTCTGATGAATTCTTTCGTTCGATTCTAATGTGTCTTATTCTCGTGCTCTGTAAACCAAAGCTCTTATACCAAATGTAGTGACCCGTGACTTCCTTGGTAAGAAAAGCCCGGATTGCTTTGAGAACAACACACATCGGAATACAAACAGAAGAACATTTCATTGTTTATTACAACAATTCCATCAGAATACAAGAATATACAAAGTATGAATAAATGTTACACAACATAAAAATATCAGAGATTACAATAAATTACATAGCAGCGGAAAAACAATACAAAACACAACTGAAAGTAACACACAGATACAGAGCTTTCCGAGCATCGTTCCAGTTGTAAATCACGATCCTATGAATATAAATATGCAAAACCAAAACTACTAGCTGCCCGTGTCGAAAATAGGGGCACCCAGAGTTTAGGTTAAAACAATAAACTCTAGGTCAGTCATGTGAGTGGTGTGAGAACTAAAACAGTTATTAATCTTTATCTTTATAGTTAGGTAAATCAAGGGACCGCGCCGTATAACACGGAACGGGTTTCCTCCCAAGAATACCAGTGCATAAAACAAACAGCGCAATGCTAAATAAAGAAAATGAAGCTATTATAAGACCCAGGTCCCATCACACAATGCAACGCAAGCCGGAGGATAGGGTTTTACCTTATAATAACCAAAGAATGCTTGATACATTTAAAAGCAGATTATTTTGATATTACTATAAGTCTATAGTTTCAAAACAATTTCAATCATAAGTATCAATCACATACGGTATAAGTGACCCATACCACTATGTCGCCATACTAGTCTCTACAAATAAAACCGAAAGTCACGTATTGGAAATTGGGTTCCATCATAAGTCGAGGCAAGGGGCAAGCTCCTCTCCGTTCGAGACACTCTAGCAAATGTCTCAGGACCACACACAACAATCCTTGGAATCGGTTGGGCCGGTACTCTCTTACTTTTGAGGATTAGTTATTCCTGAACACATGTTTCCTGGTCCTATAGGACCTATATAGTGGTCTCTACGTCGGCTCACATAGAGCCAGTTATCGACCATATATTCGAGGCGCCTCGTATTCCAACAACAACACACGTAAAAAGTATATAAATGTCAGGGCTGGTAGGTCACTGACATCACCCATAGCTAGAAAGAAACCCAATGGTCCTTATCCCATTTTTGACTCATACCAAGGTGTGAGGCTCGCGAATTAACGCTATACACAAAGCTGTGCCACACAGGCTGTTCTTTGATCATCAACCACAAAACTTTGCTTTTCAACAGAAGCCTTGATCATTTGCCACTTAGGCATGCCACATAGGCAATTCACTCCATGCGACTGATGTCCATCGATATACAACCTCTGAGCTCATACGTCTCAGAGAAGGGCGTTAAGCAAGAGAATAAATTCTCCGTCGCCAAACAGATGTATATTTAATAGAGATCAATCAACATAGAATAAAATCCAATGTCAGACACACAGTCCATTTACAAGTTCGTTCTGGGTCTAAACGAAGCCGGAGGCACTTTCCTCACATATCCATCAATCTCCAAGTACCTCTGGACGATCACCAACTGATTCCCTCATATTGGGTGTACAGCCCAATCAAGATCATCGGTAATCACCCAAACGATGTGAAGACTTCCGGTCTTCAACCAGCGTCTTCATCTTTGACATATCGTCGAATCGGTTATTCAGAATGGGTATAAACCCGGCCTTTCCGAATAACTCGCGTATATAATAAACAAGTGCTACACAACCACAACAGACGCCTCATTCCAATTCAGAATATTCTTTTATTCAAAAAATCACATTCTTAGGGAAAGGTTCCCATTAATTTTATTAAAGAAAAATTCTTCTAAATTTATTCTTTAATCTTCCTTTGGATATCTTTTCAAACCATGTTAAGGTTTTTCAAACTGGTCGGGATTAGCGAACCACACCGAAGTAATTATTTATTTTATATCCCAATTCCAACCTATTCATCCCATGGAGCAAAACTGGTAATACTCCATATCTAACACCACGGTGTTATCGGTAAATATTAATTACCATTTCACGTTCAAATCTAATTAGAGATTTAACTATCGTTTTGGAGCAAAACTGGTGATACTCCATCCTCGATCACTTTAATCTAATCAAAGATTCATTAAAACTCCACTTAGTTTTAATCTTCCCAAAAATCAATATTTGGTTTTTAACTGGGTTAAAGAACCGATGTCATCTAAAACACGGTTCACGATAAACCAAAAATCACTTCCCATTGTTAATCGAGTTAAAGAACATGTGTTATTCAAAACACCTCTCACGATAAACCCAAATCACGTTTGATATTAAATACAAGGCTCTGAATAGAAAATATATCGGCTTATATTCAATATCAAATTCTACGACCGATAAATATCGTATTGGAAATAACGATATAAATGTATCTTTCAAATTTCCATAACCATCTTTGTATAATCACGAAATCCGACATCGAAATATTCCGAAGATAATTTCGATTCAAATCCATTTACCCTTTATATATTGGAAATTCTGGTTATTTTCAAAACCATTTCAAATCCACTTTATTTATTTTAAAAATAAATGGGATTATTATTCTAGTTCAAAACTAGATCATTTCGATAAAAAAACTATTTTTATCTTTTCAAATTTGGATTTTTTCATCCCAATTCTTCACAAATCATTTCTTATGATTTTACATAAATTATTGATATTTTTAATAATTTTATCAAGGCCCGTACAGTCGATTTCCATCAACGGCCATCAAACTACACTTACATCGACCTTTTCCAAATTTTATTTGGACATAATTCCAAATCCAACTGTTAGATTTCAAATCTCTAATATTCGTTAGAAAACTCTTTTCGATACAAACCCAACGGTTTCGGTTTTAGGAGAATCCAACAGTCGGATCTCCCGTAAAGTCTATTCGAAGTCAATGGTCAAAATTTACGAACTACCGCAGCGCGGCGCGTTCTATTCAGGCCATTATATATATAATATATACATATTATATTTATTTCATCGATTTCCTTTTAAAACGTATTTTATAAATTGTTTTAAATTTGTTTTCGAAACGATTTCGACTTCATATTCAATTTCGAGTCAAAATTGAATATTCCACATCATCGATATACAAATGATAATATTTTCAAAACGTTATATTTTGAAATCATTTCCTTTTCTTTATTCATTATAAAAACGAATATAATCGATATAAATATCATTTGCGTCAAAATGCGCATCTCTAATCAACACGGCTTTATATATTTCAATAACTTCGTTATTCTATTCAACAAATGAATATTTATTCTATTCAACACATGAATCTTTATTTCTTTCAACACATGAATATTCTCAACACATGCGTATCGTCAACACATGACTATTTTTGTTATTTAATATATTTTATAAAATTATGATAAATATGTAAATTTTATTGTTTAAAATATTTTACTCAACACATGAATATTTTCAACACATGAATATTTATTTTATTCAACACATGAATATATACTTTATTCAACACATGAATATTCTTTATTCTCCCAATTGGAATGAGGCCCAATCAATTACCATATAATGTTAGATATATGGATTCCATACAACACATGTGTTTAATATCAACGATAAATAATCAACCATCATCCAAAGTGCGCTACACAACCGCATAAGCATTAAATATAACTAATTAACGCTCATACAGTCTGTCAATCAAACGATCGACATACCACTAAACAATTGGGAATAGTGTACGTCAAATATCATCCCAACACCCGTGTGGGGTTTCAATCCACAAACACTGAATATTATTTGTGTAGTTGGACGATGTGTAAAATTTATTGTCCCAATCAATATCCTTCAAATAGGTGTACATAAACAAACCGTCCAGTTTGTAAATGAATATTTATTTATTTACATTCACGTTAAAAATTATTTTTAACGATAATTAATTTATTTCAACACATGAATGTTTTATTATCCATTTCACATCAACATCACAAACAAACTTCACAACACATCAAACAAGCATACAAGTCGTCCATGGTCTGTGGACGACGGGTGTCGGGTGCTGCTAAGCACCGTTTGCATCCTAGTATATATTTTAACTAGAAAACAAGAATTAAAGTGAGAAATTCTCACCGGCTAGCTAATCCAATACCACGACTCTTCATATGTAGGAAACCTTCGTTGTGCTTCCAACGAGATCTGTTTCACGCGGTATATGTTAAAAATCATATTTTTAACATCGCTATTTATACAATTAAAAATCACATTTTTAATATGCTTTCATATAAATAAAAATCGAATTTTTATCTAGCTTTCATATATATAAAAATCGAATTTTTTACAACGCTACTTCCTATATAAAAATTATATTTTTATTTCGTTAAAAATCATATCTTTAAAGTGTTAGAAATCTTAAACTTCATATGAATAAGATCTAAACTTTATATTGATAAAAATATAATTTTTAACCCGATGTTTATATTATAAAGATAATATTTTTATTTCGATGCTCATACAATAAAAATCTAGTTTTTATGCTTGCTTTACAAATATAAAAATCTAATTTTTATGATGTTCCATATACAAGAAAAACCCAATCTTCTCTATGCTAAAAATCCATTTTTTTTCCTGTGTAAACAAATAAAAATCGAATTTTCTTAACCTTGAAAACAAATAAAAATCAAATTAAAACATACCGACTGTTTTGGGGGTGGAGATGGCGGTCTGAGGTGGGTGCAGGGCTTGCAGTCGCGGCGGAGGGTGGCTGGCGGTCCTCGGGTGCGTTGGTGGCTCTATTTGGGGCACAAAGCATTAGGGGGTTCGGTCTGGGGGGAGAAGGGAGGGGTTGGGCGCTGGCGGTTTGAATTAGGGGAAGGGGAGTTGGGCTGCGGTGGAGAGGGAGGTCGCGCGAGGTGGGGGAATGGCTGAGGAGCGGCGTTAACGGGATGGGGCGGAGAGGAGAAGGGAGGATGAAGGAGAGGGGGTGGGAATCTTCCTGTGTGGTGGCGCTGGAGGTGCGCCGCCCCTGGTGGCCGCGGCGGCGGTCTTCGTCCCCCCCGTTCGCCCCTTTCTCTTTTTTTGTTTGAATCGTGAAAAGGAAAAAAGGGGGGTGCCGTTGACTAAGGGAGAGGATGGGAGGGGGATATTTTATTTAATTAATTTATTATTTTATTTTCTATATAAAGCACCCTTTTATTTCGAATTCAAAATCGAACCCACTGACTGTTGTCCCTAGCTAATTACCCCCATTCCGAACACAACGGGGTATGTCACGTAGGCTAATTCGATTGTTACGATCAGTTTTCGTTTAAATTAAAATATAAATCTATATGTATTCAATTCAAATGCACATTTTAATTTACCGGGGCCGCATACAACTGTAAAAATTCCAGAAAAATATTTTCTAGCTTCGTATTGACGATACGGTCCTAACAAAACTAATCTCGTCAAATTCTGAGACCGTTTGAAAAATGTCCATTTTCCAGTCGATTAAATCAACTAAAACTGGTCAAACGCGTTTTCCTTTGCCACGCTCACATATTGATTTGAAAAATTATGAATTTTGGAATCTAGCAATAATTTGACATCCCGGATCCAACAAAAGTTGTTTCGTTGAAAACCGAGGTCGTCTGCAAAATCTCCGTTTTTAAGGGCCAGAATTCCATAGCGACTATTCTGAATTTTCAACTGGACATAACTTTTTATCCCCGTTATGAAATTTTGATTTTTCGGATTCGTTGGAAAGATGTTCTCAATTAGATTCTAATATTTTTGGTTTCGCTAAAATCCGATTTCTTTTGGATCCTGTACATTCATTTGAAATTAGAAATCAAATTTTCAAACTACCGCGCCATTTTCAATTCCCTTTATAATTTTAAATAAATATTTATATTCTAACGACGATCTATATAAATGTATACTTCTATATCTATTCAAAATAAATTTCTCGTTGCTATTATTTAAAATAATTCATTTTAAATAATCAAAATTCATTAAAATTGCCAAAATAAAAATTTTAAATTGGCTCAGATTTTTCGGGTTATTACAAGTACACCTTCAAAACGCTTGTTGCTGTAGTGTTGGGGGGTAGATTTATTGGATTCCGGCTAAGCGGGATTTTAAGGAGACGATGTTTTTTGAATTGATTTGGTTAGTTGGGCTTCGGGATGATGGGCTTCTTTCTTATACTTTCTTATTGTAATTATGTGTATAAACTCTATAGCTTATGTTCATATAATATGTGGAACTTATATTTACTCTTTTTCGTTGTAAAGCGTACCATTTTAAAAAAAGAAATATGGAGAGGCTATTGAGACACAAAGTCTGGAACGTTGGATTTGTTTATCTTTATGTGTAAGGTGGAATTCAGTGGGAGATATAGTGGTTCAAATTTATTGTATGTAATTTTGTGTTTAAGTAGAGTTTTCCATACACATACATTGAGTAGCGTTCCAGAGCACTCCTTTTTTTCAGCGCTCCTACCGTATCGTGAGCTGCACTAGTCCAAATCCAACAAAATTTTGTAGATTTTTCAATTCACACACACATATATTACCATCTATCCAAAATTTGAGTTCGTTCCGACATTCGTAGAATAACATATTTGATGTTTAGATTTAACGTTTCAATTAAATGTCTGAACGGTGAATAATTGAGCTAAGATTTTGAAACTGCTATGAGTGTCGCAATGAACTCAAATTTTAGATATGTGATAATATATATGTGGATTGAACATCTACAATTTTTTGTTGAATTTAGATTGGTGTAGCTCACGATATGGTGGGGGTGCTAAATGGTTGCTGCAAAATAAGGATGCTCCGGAGCGTTCCTCGTATAATTTGTTTAATTGATTGAACATGAAATGGTGTATTGATTGGTTAAAAGTACATAGAACACTAGCAAATATTTAAGCTAATATGTATTTAACTTTTTTTTTACTTACAAATCTTGTTTAGTTAGAATATTTATATAATTTTTTGACTTGGCATGTTTTCAAAGTAAAATTGTCAGGATGCATTGGATTTATCTTTTTCCATTTTGGGTTTCCATTCATACATAATTTTCAGGATGTGTGTTTACTATGAAAAACAACTGTTTTGAAAAATGAAGTTAACGCACAAAACAGAAATGGGATGATTGGGGTTTTGATGTTTTAGGATAACTCAGAATTTGCTTTATATGTTTTAGGCTTTAGATATGTTCCGTTCTCCTTAACATATATGGTATACTGATGTTTTTGGGTTCAACGTCAAAAAAATCTAGAAGTAATAAACTTTAAATCAACGTCCTTTAGTTCCAAGCGAGAAATGCAGTAGATTTTGGTATGAGATTAACCGTGATTCCATCTATTATGTCAATTGAAATATTGTGACAATTACAATTAATAGAGATTGTAAAGGGAATCTAGATCTCATTAACGGCCAAAAAGCATCGTGTATAACTACCAAACAAGAAGTGTTTTACATGTAAATAGATAAAGCATGATTGACCCTCTCTATGTGTGTGTCTATACATACATACATACACACATACACACACATACACACACACAAATATATATATATATATATATATATATATACATATATAGGAGCATTCCGGGGCAACCCTGTTTTGTAGCACCCATACCCTACCATGAGCTTCACTAACCCAAATCCAATGAGAATTGGTAGATGTTCAATCCACATACATACACATTATTATCTATCTGAAATTTGAGCTTGTTCCAACGTTCGTAGAACAATATATTGGTGTTCAAATTTAATGGTTCGAATAAATGTCTGAACGGTGAATAACTAAGCTAAGATTTTGAAAATGTTACGAATGCCGGAACGAGCTCAAATTTTGGATATATGAGAATATATGTGTGGATTTAGGGATGTCAATTTCCTACACGATTCGAAACCTGATATAAAACCCGCATGGAAATTAGCAGGTTAACCCGACCCATTTAGTTGGCGGGTCATTTTCGGGTCAACTCGAATTTGACCCAGTTTATAAACAGGTGGGTTTAGGGTTGACGCGCTAACCCGATTTTGACCCGCCAAACCTTCCATACTTTTAGTCTATTGTGTACATTATTAGTGTTAGACCTTTATGTATGCCGTAATCAATATGCTCATATATTCTTGTGTAAGCTGTTCTATTTTACTAATTTATTCTTGTATGCTGTTGGTTATATTTTAATTATAACAACTGTATCTCCTCCATATTGTTGGTAGTCTATGTATGCAGTAAGCTTGTATATTCTTATGTATGGAGAATGATCTTTGGGTATGGCGATTTCATGCTTTATATATGTGTTGCCCGTTGATGAAATTGTAATTTGTTGCATGTTGGTGATTTTGTAACTTGCTGCCTATTGGTGTTATGGTTCTTTTGTTGTTTATATTAATGGACAATATTTTCCAATAGGTCAAAGGGGTTAACCCGACATGACCCATTTAGTTAAACGGGTTACACGGGTGGGGTTAACCTGTTTATAAACGGGTCGGGTTAGGGTTAAGTAAAATGACCTGTTTAATAAACGGGTTGAACCGACCTGTTTATATCAACCCGAACCCGACTTGACCCAACCCGAACCGGACCCGACACGACCCATTGACAGGCCTATGTGGATTGACCATCTATAAAATCTTGTTGGGTTTGGATTAATGTTTCTCATAGTAGAGTAGGGATGCCAAAGGGGTGCTACTAAACAGGGATACCTCGGAATGATCCTCATATATATATATATCACTTTTATTATAAAAAAAGTGTAAAAGACAGGTTAGCATATAACCGTTACAAACAAAAATAAAAGCGTAAAAAATAGAAGATGCAAACCAATATAAAACAAATTAACATAAATCCGACCCATGATGAGGCCACCATCCCATTGTATTGTGCAACTCGCTGCACCAAAAACTCCACTCGTGCATGATTATCTTGGAAGAAAAAGCCATTTCCCTTTTCTATCTCAAAGCCCTTAACAAATTGCTTGGAACCAAAATGCATTAAACTCTATGAGTTTACCCACTTGAATCCTAAACAGTGGTGAGTTCATATGAGAACCAAACCAACCATTTATTGCCATTCCTACATTTTAGTAGAAACCCGAAAAACTTCGCCCTTCGAAATCTACCATAAACCGCACAGGTCCGATCCAAAAGTCAGAAATCCTCAAACCGTTATTGGAATATAACACATTAGTACATAACACAAAATAACATTTCATTGTTATAACAACAATTTACATCAGAGTACAAGAATATATCAGAGTACAACGTAAATAATTACAAGGTAAGATAAATTACAGAGAATAAATTACAATGCAGTGGAAATAAAATTACATAAATACAATGATACAACTGTTGGAGAATGGAGTTTTGATGACAACTACCGTATTTTAATTATCATTGATTATAAAATATATACTAACACTTTTTGTATAGAATATATATATGTATGTATATATATATATATATATATATATATATATATATATATATATGCAGGAATTATATATAGGAAATATTACTGAAGACTGTACAGTTTTAAAGAAGACAAAGATTCAAAGATCAGAGAAATTTCAAGACTCATGAGTATTCAAGATTTCAAAAGTTCAAGATTAATATAATTATAGAGTCTAGATTATGTAAGACTTTAAATAGCACTCCAGGTTCAAATTCAAGTTCTAATTTTCAAATTCTGATTTTCAATTCTATCCTGAATCCTCTCTATTTTATTTTCTATCTTTTTTTTTCCTTCCTTATTCTTCTTTGATTTTCAAACTTAAATTTAGTATATTTATATTCTTATACTTTATATAGTTTTAAACCTTATAATTTTATAAATATGTTTATATAGTTTAATTTTATGTTTTCATATGATTTTATACTTTATAATATGAATTTACAATATTATATTTTGATTCAAGAGTTTCCATAATTATTTTTATATCAAAGCACTTGAAAAATGTTTTAAAATCCAAAAACACACTAGGGTGTGTCGACATACCAAAAACACCATGTCGACATATAACTGTCACTTTTTCAATTTTGAAAGGAAGTGTCTTTTCGCTATTTGAAATGTTTCAACCTTTCATATACTATAAAAAGGGATTAAAAGCGAATTTTTAAATATATGTTCTTCTCCACTTTCATCCTCTTTTATTATATAACCATTCTTAATCATTTTTATGATTTCTACACTTATACTTTGCCGAATTCAATTCTGATTTGATCAAATTTCTCTCTACACTCTCTTCTCATCTCTCTCTGAATCAAGTGCTATTGAAGAGTAATAGGGCTATTTGTAAAAGTGTGGGTTGTGTTAAAGAATCAGTGGTATCCCTTGTAGCCGTGAAATCAAGGACGGGTAATCGGCGGTATCCCTTGTAGCCATGAAATCAAGGAGGTTGGAATCGGTGGTATCCCTTGTAGCTGTGGAATCAAGGAGGTTGTAATTGGATTTTGATATAGTAATAAAATTCTGTGCAATCCAGCGTTACGTGGGACTGGACGTAGGAGCAATCTGAACCAGTATAAAATCCGGTATGTTCTTTCCGTTTCTGCATCTTTATTTCTGTTTATTTTGTATCCGGGTTTGAATCTGTGTATGTGATTATGTTTGTGGTGTTTGATTCATCTCGTAGTTCAAATAAGTTTTAGATTTTGTTTAAATTCTCACAAACACTGTTCAACCCCCTCTAATGTTTGTTTTACCTTAATGATCCATTTCGCATTCCCTTACAACAATGCACAGCGGAAAACCATCAACTAGCACATCCAAGGTCATAAATATATCCAGAATACAATTCCATCCATAATGCAAAATCCTGTGAATAGAAAATCTACAAAACCAAAACTAGTAGCTGCCCGTATGGAAAATATGGGCACCCATAGTTTAGGTGAAAACAATAAACTCCAGGTCAATCATGAGGCTGATATGAGAACTTAAAATAGTTATTAATCTTTATTTTAAAGTTAGGTAAATCATGCGGCCACGCCGTATGACACCGGACGGGTTTACCCCACATGAATACCATAAAAACAATGAAGCTATTATAAGACTCAGATCCCATCACGCAATGCAAGCACAAGCCAGAGGATAGAGTTTTACCTTATAATAGCCAATCACGCTTGATACATGGAAATCAATCTTTTATTACTATAAGTGCATAGTGTAAAAATCAATTTCGAAAGTAAATGTATCAATCTGAGACGACATAGTACCCCATCCTACTATGTCGCCAAAGGTATACAACTAAAACTGTAAAGTCGCGCATTGGAAATTGGATTTCTATCCAGATGGCTCCTGATTCAAAAGATCGATCACGAAGTGTATTTTCACGGTTAAGTCCAGAGCTTTGGAAAGCACCGCAATACACATTCGCACTATATCCAGTATATCACCGCGGCTTAAGTCCAAGGCTTTGGAAAACACCGTTTACTCTATCCTTATGGGAATCAGGTGTATATACCCTATCACTCTAGGTGTAAAGTGACCAAACCGAGCTCTCCTCTGTCAACTGAATCCGTGACAACCCTAAAAGTTGTTTAATCTCAACCTGTAGGTCGCTCATCCTCATCTCGAAAGTATACTTATCTAACCATTAGTTCACCATCATACCGGTGTGTGAGGCTCTCAGATTAACTCCACAAACAAAGCTAAGCTATATAAACTATGCTCTGATCATCATCCACAAAGCTCTTCTTTTCAATAAGAAGCTTTGATCACTACATCTCAGCATGACATATTGTCAATACTGACCGTACCATTGATGTCTACCAATATATAATCTCTAAGCTCGTACGTTTCAGTGAATGGTATTAAGCTAAGAGAATAAATTCTCCGCCACCAAACATATATATATATATATATATATATATATATATATATATACACCAGAGATCAACGAATATAACAAAAAATACAATGTCAGACATACAATCCATTTGCAAGTCTGTTCTGGGTCTAAACGAAATTGGAGGCACCTTTAAGTTAAATTTATTTCATATGTTTTTGTTATTCTAGTTTTATTTAACTTTGCTTAAGTTAAATTTTAATTCATTTGATTTATTTTTACCTTTTCAATATATTTAACTAATATTAGTTAAATTTAAAGTTCAAATCATTTCCAAATACTTACTTAAATTAGTTTAAGTTTATTTTGACGTTTCAATTGGAATTATATAGTTATCCCACTTTCAAAACTCAAAAATAAACACTAGTGATGTGGCCATAATTACCAGAATCATCCTCAAGCGACTAGAATGCGAATCTATGTCAATCAAGTACATTTGAGACTACGTATATATGTTTGCAGAGCATATATGCAAAATCTTCATATGCTCGATAGTCCAACCTTAGCATCAAAACAAACATTCAAAATCATATTATAAAATAATCAGGCGGTTACTCATTTATTTTCAAAACATTTTTTTATGTTCGAAATATAATCTTTCAAAATCAAGTTCAATTTTCATGAATATGAAAATTCATTTTCTTCTATATGTAATGCTCTTCCAACTCATTTTAGGGTATTATTAAACCTATCTCTAGTGAGCCACTCATCCTAGGATACTATTGATCCCATCTCTAATGAGTTATTCTTATAGGATATTACTAATCTTATCTTTGACGAATTCATTTATATTGTTCTAATGAGTCGTATCCCCGAGCTTTGTAAACCAAAGCTCCGATACCACCTGTAGCAACGCAAAATCCCCCCCTTCGAATCGACCATAAACCACATAGGTACAATCCAAAAGTCAGAAATTCTCAAACTGTTATGGGAATACAACACATCATAACAGAACAAAGAACATTTCATTGTTATTACAACAATTACATCAAAATACAAGAATATATCAGAGTACAACGTAAATAATTATAGAGAATAAATTACAATGCAGCGGAAATAAAATTACAAAAATATAATTATACAACGCACAGTGTAAAACCATCAACTTACACATCCAAGGATTAAAAATATATCCAGAATATAGCTCCAACCATAATCCAGAATCCTGTGAATAGAAAATCTGCAAAACAAAAACTATTAACTGCCCGTGTGGAAAATATAGGCACCCAGAGTTTAGATGAAAACAATAAACTCTGGGTCCGTTATGGGACTGGTATGAGAACTTAAAGTAGTTATTAAAATTTATTTTAAAGTTAGGTAAATCACGAACATGGAACGGATTTACCCTACATGAATACCATAAAAAAACTCATAATGCTAAATAAAGAACAATGAAGCTATTATAAGACTCAGGTCCCATCACACAATGCAAACGCAAACCGAAGGATAGAGTTTTACCTTTTAATAGCCGAACATTCTTGATATGTGGAAATTTATCTTTTATTACTACAAGTGCATAGTGTAGAATTCAATTCTGAAATTAAATATATTAATCTTAGATGACATATTACCCATCCTACTATGTTGCCATAGGTATGCAACTAAAACCGTAAAGTCGCGTATTAGAAATTGGATTTCCATCCCTGATGGCGCCTAATCTGAGAGATTGATCACGAAGTGTATTTTCATGGTTAAGTCCAGAGCTTTGGAAAGCACTGTAATACATGTTCACACTATATCCAGAATTCCAAGTATCACCGCCTCTTAAGTCCAGGGCTTTGGAAAACACTGCTTACTCTATCCTTCTGAGAATCAGGTGCATATACCATATTCCTCTGTGTGTAAAGCAACCAAGCCGAGCTCTCCTCGGTTGACTGAATCCGTGACAACCCTAAAAGTTGTCTAATCTCAACCTGCAGGTTGCTCATCCTCATCTTGAAAGTATAACGATCTAACCATCAATTCACCATCATACCGATGTGTGAGTCCCGCAAATTAACTCCATACATAAAGCAAAGCTATATAAACTATGCTCTAATCATCATCCACAAAGATCTGCTTTCCAACAAGAAGCTTTGATCACCGCATCTCAGCATGCCACATTGTCAATCCATACTGTACATTTGATGTCTACCAATATATAACCTCTAAGCTCGTATGTCACAGAGAAGGGTGTTAAGCTAAGAGAATAAATTCTCCGCCACTAAACAAATATATTTCGTAGAGATCAAAAAATAAAATATGAAATACAATGTCAGACATACAATCCATTTGCATGTCCGTTCAGGGTCTGAACGAAACTAGAGGCACCTTATTCCTCATCCCATATGTCCAATACAGGAGAAAGGCCCTCGCATATCCGGTTGATCTCCAAGTACGTCTGGACGACCACCACTTATAACCTCGTCTTGGATTGTACACCCCAAATCGAGACATCAACAACAATAAAAGCGATGTGAAGATCTCTAGTCTTCAACCACCATCTTCATATCTTTGACTTTTAATCGTCGTAACAGTTATTCAGAACTGGTTAACCCGTTCTTTTCGAACAACTCGCGCATCTTTAAAATCAATTGATAATTAAATATATCATGCATCTCATTTCAATCCATAATATTCTTTTATTCAAATACTCATTACATGGGAATTAACTTAATAAATCTTATCAAGATTTACTTCAATTAAACTTGTCGTTTAAATCCTTATTGGGAAATCATTCCAAAAGATTCTATAAAATATCTTCTTACAGACTTAAACCAGATTATGTTTTTGAAGCCTTATCAAGATTAATGAACCTAACACAAAAGAAAATATTTCATATCGTTAAGCCAATCCCAACCTATTCATCCCATGGAGCGAAACTGGTTGTACTCCATATTTAACACCCATCGTATCATTGGTAAATTTAATTACCACTTTCTGTTTCTAATCTAATTAAAGATTTAACTATCTCATGGTGTAAAACTGGTGGTATCTAACGCCCCTCGCGTTACGATAAGTTTAATTACCACTTTACATTTTAAATCTAAATAAAGATTTATTAAAAATCCACTTAGTTTTAATCTCCAGAAATCATTATTTCATAATTATTCAACTTTAGGAAATTAATCCTGTCTTTAACCGGGTTAAAGAACAAATGTCATTTAAAACATCATTCACAATAAACCAAAAATCAACATCCATTAAAAATGGAATCCAAAAGGAAATCGTATCATTTTATAATCAATATAAATTTCCATCTCAAACTAATACTATAAGAAGAATAACGACAAAGCCTTTTAAATTCCTTAAATAGTAAAGGTCTTCCTCCACGAAGGTTCATCTCAATTATCACTAAATCGATTTCCATTCAATTCCAATGTAATTTATTAAAGTGGAAAATTTCACTTTGGAAAATTCCAACAAATATTAATTAGAAGATTAATTCCAAATCATATTTTCACCTATGACTGGGTTAAAGAATAAAAGTAATTTAAAACATCATTTACGATAAACCCAAATCAAATTTCCATTCACTTCCAATTGTATTTATTAAGTGGAAAACCTTACTTTGGAAGACTAAATTAAATCTTAATCAAAAGATTTATTTCACTAATTTCATTTTCAACTGGGTTCAAGAACAGTGTTATTGAAGATACATTAACGACAAACCCAAAATCCAATTTGACATCAAATGTGAGGTTTTGAATAAAAATCGTATTGGCTTATATTCAATATAAAATTCCGAAACCAATAGATACTGTATAGGAAATAACGATATCTATATCTTCCAAATTCTTTGACAATATCCGTATTATCACGGAATCCAATACTGAAATATCCGAAGATAATTTCCATTCAAATTCAATTTATTTATTGGAAATCCCTGGTTATATTAAAACCATTGTAATTCTTCTCGGTTTTTTATTTTAGTTGTTTGACAACTTATCCAGATTAAAACATCTTCTATCTTTCCAAAACTTGAAATGTTTCATCGAAAAATCCTTCCAAATCATAAATTATGATTTAAGACAATTTATTCATATTTTTAATAATTTTATGAAGGTCCTTACATTCGGTTTCCAATTTCGGCTACCGAACTACATCCATAACAACCTTTTCCAAAATAGATTTGGACATATTTTAAAATCAAACCGTTGGTGTAACGATCCAGAATTTTTAACCAACTTAAAATTGGATTTTTTATTACTTAATTTGAATATAGATTTGAATTTCACATAAATATATATGTTAAGAATATTTAATGAATTTATAAGTTAGATTATAGATTTTATTTAAATTTTAAATGAGAATGATTATTGCTAAGTTTGGATTTATTGATACTATTTGTCGTTCGATCGGATTTGTCAAACCATAACATGAATAAGTAGCATTAGAATTAAGTGCTTCCCTTAGTTTTCATAGCATTTAAGGGAAAATGCTACCAAAAGTTCACCTTCTCTCCTTAAGACAAGTGTCCTTACACTTGTATTTTTGCATGCCCTCTTCCATGCATGCCTTCCACTTGCCCCCTAATTTGTCATCACCTCTTTAACCCTCCATTCCTATATAAGAAGACCTTTTCTCCATTTTCTTACATTCCATTCCATTTCCTCCTTTCCAACTTATTTTTAAAGCTTATGGCCATGGTTTCCATGACATAAGTCTTCCTCTTTTGCACCACCACCTTGCCAAAGTTCGTCGTCATTCTCCTCCTCCTTCCCATATAAAGAGAGGGATTAATATATTGTATATATATTGGTGAAAAGACGTTGCGCCAAAATATTGTCTGACGGTTCACACAGCTAGGCTCGCCTACCGTGAAGATTGGAAAGCTGTTTGGTGAGAACTCTTTCACCACAGTTTGTGTCTAACTAGTAGTTAGACTAATTTAAATATAGTGATGGATTATTATTGGTTAATGATTGTTGTGATGGATGATGGATGCGTAGTTTAAAACATACATTATTAAGCGTTAGTGTTATAATGCTTGTGCACAATTATGATTTATTTAATCATGTTAATGATGATTGCTATGAATGTTAATAATGGTTGTTAATGTTGTTTCGCACACACTATGACACAACAATTATGGTATCATATTGGTGACTGACAAATCTTCTTCGTAATTAGAAGCAATATCATTATTGAAATTGAAGGTTAATAATTGGGAAAAACCATATGCATGAATTCATATATATTGATAAAGGTCTTTAAATGAATAAATAAATACCGGAACATTCTAGGGTGACAGAGAGGATAGTGTCTAGGCTAGGGTTTGGAAATAAACTTTCTTGCTCTCTCCGGCTATCCCTAACTGATCCGACGGATGGGATGGTTAATTTGAAGTTATTTGAATTTAGAAATGAATTGGAATTTGACTTATTAAGTAAAAAATAAAAGTTGAATTTTGAACCCAAAATAATTTGGAAAGTCAATGTAAATTACTTTAAATGGTTTCAAATGGTTTACATGAGCATATAATGGTTTTCTAAGGTATTCTGAAGTACAGAAGAATAATTTTTATTGCGGTCAAAATCGAGCTTATCGCACAATGGCAATTTGCGTATTTTAGTTACAACCTTTAAATGCTTATAACTTTTGCAATCTAAATATAATTTCCAAGAAGCGAAAAAAATTTGATTTATATTAAAATGAGCTTTCAAATGAGTGAAAGGAATTTTAATTTCGGGTTATAGTTTTCAAGTTATGTTTAAAACCATTTTGGAAAAGTTCGCTGTAAGAGCAGTTGTCCACCATAACTGTAAACAACTATTTTAAATGCTTTAAAAATACGGAAAAAATTGTAAAATCATTATAAATTTTGTAAAAGTGTTTTGAATTGTAAAGTTTATGTTTTGGCTATGATAAACGATATTTTGATCAAAGTAGTTAAGATAACTGTTTTGTAATGCTTTTGAAACACTATCGTAAATCTTTCTTTGAAAGCAAACTATTTTGAAGTGGTAAACCGCGATTTGTTTCCCAAACTATAAGCAATCATTTGTAAATGATTTGTGGAATGTTTTCAAAGATTTAACAGTATTGAAAATGTTTTATATGGAAATTAAATTGATTTATTTGATACTAAAACGGGTTTTCAATTTTAAATAATTGGATACGGTTGTAGATAAATCTTCGGATGTTTGATATTAATCCGGTAGATGATGACCCTTACCAGTTGAGGAATTTTAAAGGTAGTTCGCCATTATTTCGCTTATAGTGTGAGTTAGATACAAAGATTAATATTGAGGATAAGTTGATGGAATTTCTATCCAGATCTAATGTCAAAGAGTTGGATAAATCATTTAATTAACATACGAGTTTCCCAGTTGATTTGGATAAGTTGGATAGAAATAATCTTCAGATATTTGATATGGAATTCTGTGGTGTAAACTTATATTTTTTAGGAATTAGGAAGATATTATTATATCGTCATTCCACTTATAGTATTCGTTGTTTATGAGAATTGATATCGAATATAAGCAGATACAATTTCTGTGTAACTTATGTTCAATATCGATTGATTTGGGTTTTGTTTTGAATCGTATCTTTAATAATATCTTTCTTGAAACTCAATGAGGTTGAGTTATGGAAATTCATATCGTAATTTGAGGATTTAATTAGATATTTGATTTGAGGAAATTAAAAGTGAGGAATTGAAAAGAAAGTATAATCTTTTAGTTAAGATTAAAGAATGGAATAATGAAAAATAAATTTAATTGGAAACTATGGTTGAGATGTGGATTAAAGATTTTCAAAGGAAATTGGATTTCGATAACGAGTTGTTAAACGGAAAATTAATTAAAGGATGTGTTTTAAAAGAGAAGGTTAAATATGGATTTTGTAATAATTTGAGAATGGGTTTAAAGAAGTTTAATTTTGACAAAATCCAAGATGGAAGGAGATTGGTAGAAAGCCTGGGTGTTACGTAATTGTGTTTTTAATCGCGCTTATTATTTGGAAAGACCAGGATCGGACGTATGTCCGAAAATCATTCCAAGTAATAATATGACTTTGTGGAGCAGTTGAAGATATTGAAGATGATATTGAAGACCGGGACGTATGTGAAGGTATGTGAAGGAATTCCGGGTTGTTTCGTTCAGACCCAGAATGGACATGTATGGATTTTGTGTCTGACATTGTAATTGACTGTGTAGCACTGATCTTTATTAATATATATTTGTTTAGCGGTAGAGAATTTATTCACTTGCTTAACACGCTTCTCTAAGACGTATGAGCTTAGAGGTTATATATTGATGGAAATCAGTGATGCATAGTGAATGCACAATGTGGCATATTTAAGTTATGTGATGAGCTATGGATGATCAAAGCATGGCTTATTTAAGCGTAGCTTTGTGTATATCGTGACCTCGACGAACCTCACACCTCAGATTGATGGTAAACTGGTGGTCAGATTTTTATGCTTGTTTCGTATGTTCGGTGCACTTGAATGTGATTAGGAAAGGGTACTACGAAGTCACCCATCTGGGATGCTATTTGTTAGGTACTCTAATTCATGTATCATGGGTTTGTATAACGGAGTCCAAGTCTATACCCGCGAGTACTGGGATGATGTGCACAAGAAAGTTTGTGAGCCCACGAGTGGTCTTTCGTACCAGGAACCATCATATTGGAAACCCAATCTCCACTACGAGCCCATACGGTTTTGATTATATAGCCTGCTGGTTACCGACGGGATTGTCAATATAATGGGAGGGGGCATTATGCTGGCTAGGATTAATACATTTATTTTTGAGAAGGTTTTTCACACATATATAGTAGTAAAAGATGATTTTCATGTATGAAGGCATTTTTGGTTATCATAAGGCAAAACTCGCAATCTGGTGTGCGCTTACATTATGTGATGTAGAACGAGCTTATGATACCTTCATTTTTCAAAAAAGTCATTGCGGATTTCTATGCATTGGTATTCACATGGAGTAAGCCCGTTCTGCACTAGCGGCGTGGTCCGGTGAATTACCTAACTTTAAAATAAGCCCTAAAAAACTGTTTTGAGTTCTCACACCAGTCCCATGACTGACCTGGAGTTTATTGTTCCCACACCTAAACACTGGGTGACCATAATTTTTATAAGGGCAGCCTAGTAGTTTGGTTCGCAGATTTAGTTTTGGAGTTGGTTGGAGCAGGATTCTGGTTTTAACTGGAGCTATTATGTCTTGGAGCATTCACATTCTTCCGCTGAGTCTAGTATCTTTTTCATTGTGTGATCGATGTACTCTGTTTTACCTCTTGTAACCCTGATGTAATATTATTTCAATGATAATGGAAAAGTTATTTTTATTTTGTGCAAATGTGTAAGTGCCCCTAACAATCCGTCTTTATGAACGGTTTAAGTTGGTTTAATTACCGGCTAAAACCGGGCAAAAAGCCGGGTCGTTACATTTGGTATCAGAGGTTTGGTTTATACAAAGCAATGGGATGCGACACATTTGAAAAAAAGGAAAGACTGATCAGAGTTATATATATATATATCTCATTAGAGATAGGGTTAGTAATGTGCTAGAATGAAATTTTGGAGTATCATATTTGAGAAAGCATATTTGAAAATATGAAATGAATTTTGAAAAGCTATATTTTAAGAAAGAAACATATTTTGGAAATATATGGTTAATTATAATCTAGATGGCTGCTAATCATACAATTAAGGTTAAGTTTACATTTTGCGATTATAATTACACATAAAATACTTCTTATGGAATATGGTAATTAAGCCATTTCCACTGATCAGGAAAATGATCGGAGTACAAATGTCTTTTGGATTTAATTTCACTTTTGGGTAATATTTCAAAATATCGTTAAACATGGGTCAAATTTATTAAGGTAACTAATCAGTATGGTCAGAAATCAAAAACTAGAATTAGAGTATTATATTTGATGTTGAGGTTTGACTATCGAGTATAAGAAGATTTTGAATATACGCCTAGCTAACGTATATACGAAGTCTTAAGTATACTAGATAGATATGGAATCACACTCAAGTCCCGTGAAGATGATTTTGTTGATGACTACAGCATCATCAGTATGTATTTTCGAGTTTCAAAAGTGGGATGACTATATGATTCCGATTAAAACATCAATATATACTTAAATCCATTTTGATGAGTGTTTGAAATTGTTTGGTTGATTGATGTGAACTTAAATAGAAAAGTGAAAATTTGATTGGGTTGTAAGAATTATATTAGGTAAACTTGTTAGTAAGGGATATGCCAGTAAATTAAGTGGAGAGTAACCTGGATTTTTCAAAAAAAATTCCTTATAGGAACAAAGATGGAGTTTAGTCTATCAGGTACTGAATGGTGGATGACCCTAAAAAAAGCAAGAAAAGCTCATAACCGAAAAGAAAAGGAAGAAAGCCTTAGATTGGGGAAATTCAAAGGTATATATTGTAGTCAAGAAGGACATTTTGCAGTTTTATGCTCAGAAAGAATACAAAATAAAATCATTCGAGAAGACATAATTTGTTTCAAATGCAAGAAGAAAGGACATTTTATATGTAAGTGTCCTAAGACAAAGAAGATACCCATGAACCCAACAAAAGGAAATGTTTAAGTGAGCAAGAATACCTTGCGAATTAAGTTTCACAATTTGATTAAATGATATTTGGCTAGCAGGAATAATAAGAAGAAATTACCTAAACTGAAACATTTAGACAAGCTGAGTTCGGAGATGATCAAGTTTTTCGTGTAACGAATAATGATAAAATTTGGAAACTGAAAAGGAATAAGTCTCATAACCGTTGTATTTGCAAGATAAGATCTAAGAGAATAAATTTATTACTCGGAATTTTTTTGAAAGCAGTAAATGGTTGAGTATAAGTTATTGGCCCAGTAAACGATGAATCAAATATAATGGGTAACCGGAGGTTATCGTTGGAGGACATGTAGATATGGTTGTCCATAAATATGTTTGTTATAATATTCTACCAGGCATATCCTTTATGAGAACAGGGAGCTTTGGTATAAAGAATTTTAATCTTGAATTTGTAAATCTACAAGATGTCAAATGAGTAGTTACAATTCCCTTTCACTTTCGAGGACGAAAAATTCTAAGGGGGAGGGGTGAATGTAACGATCCAGAATTTTTAACCAATTTAAAATTGGAATATTTATTACTTAATTTGAATTTAAATTTGAATTTAACATAAACATATATGTTAAGAATATTAAATAATTTTGATAAGTTAGATGATAGATTTCATTTGAATTTTAAATGAGAATGATTATTAATAAGTTTGGATTTATTGATACCATTTGTCGTTTGATCGGATTTGTCAAACCATAACATGAATTAGTAGCATTTGAATTAAGTGTTGCCCTTAGTTTTCATAGTATTTAAGGGAAAATGCTACCAAAAATTCACCTTCTCCCCTTAAGACAAGTGTCCTTACACTTGTATTTTTGCATGCCTCCTTCCAGGCATGCCTTCCACTTGCCCCCTGATGTGTCATCACCTCCTCAACCCTCCATTCCTATATAAGGAGACCTTTTCCCCGTTTTCTTACCATTCCATTCCATTTCCTCCTTTCCACCTTATTCTTAAAGCTTATGGCCATGGTTTCCATGACATAAGTCTTCCTCTTTTCCACCACCACCTTGATAAAGTTCGTCGTCATCCTCCTCCTCCTTCCCATATAAAGAGAGAGATTAATATATAGTATATATATTAGTGAAGAAGACGTTGCGCCGAAATACTGTCTGACGCTTCACCCATCTAGGCTCGCCTACCGTGAAGATTGAAAAGCTATTTGGTGAGAACTCTTTCACCACAATTTATGTGTTTAACTAGTAGTTAGACTAATTTAAATATATTGATGGATTATTAGTGGTTAGTGATGGTTGATGTTTGTTGTGATGGATGATGGATGCGTAGTTTAAAACACACATTATTAAGCGTTAGTGTTATAACGCTTGTGCACAATTACGATTTATTTGATCATGTTAATGATGTTGCTATGAATGTTTATAATGGTTGTTGATGTTGGTTCGTACACACTATGACACAACAATCATGGTATAACATTGGTGATCGCCAAATCTTCTTCGTAATTAGAAGCAATATAATTATTGAAAGTAAAGGTTAATAATCAGGAAAGACCATATGTATGAATTCATATATATTGATAAAGTTCTTTAAATGAATAAATAAATACCGGAACATTCTAGGATGACAGAGAGAATAGTGTCTAGGCTTGGGTTTGGAAATAAAGTTTCCTGCTCTCCCTAACTGATCCGACGGATGGGATGGTTAATTTGAAGTTATTTGAATTTAGAAATGAATTGGAATTTTGATTTATTAAGTAAAAAATAAAAGTTGAATTTTGAACCCAAAATAATTTGGAAAGTCAAAGTAAATTACTTTAAATGGTTTGCATGAGTATATAATGGTTTTTTAAGGTATTTTGAAGTATGGAAGATTAGTTTTTATTGCTGTCAAAATAGAGCTTGCCGCACAATGGCAATTTGCGTGTTTTAGTCACAAACTTTAAACGCTTATAACTTTTGCAATCTAAACCAAATTTGGAAGAAATGAAAAATGTTTGATTTATATTAAAAGAGCTTTCAAATGTTTAACAACCCAGAAAATCAGAACCAATTTTAAAAATTTATTTTGGCAATTTCAATGAATTTTGAATATTTAAAATGAATTATTTTAAATAATAGTGACGAGAAATTTATTTCAATCGAAGTTAGAATATAAATATTTATTTTAATTATAAAAGGAATTGAAAGTGGCGCGGTAGTTTGAAAATTCGATTTCAAATTTCAAATGAATGTATATGATTCAAAATAAACTGTTTTTTAGTGGAACCAAAAAATATTAGAATCTATTAGAGAATATCTTTCCAACTAATTTGAAAAATCAAAATTTCATTGCGGGAATAAAAAGTTATGCCCAATTGAAAATTCAGAATAGTCACTATAGAAATATAGCCCTTAAAAATAGCCATTTTGCAAATGATCTCCATTTTCGACGAAACCACTTTTGTTGGATCCAGAATGTCAAATTAGTGCTAGATTACAATTTTCATAATTTTTGGAATCAATATGTGAGCGTGGCAGATTTAAACATGTTTGGACATTTCAGTTTGAATTTAATCGACTGAAAAATAACCGTTTTTTGAAAAGTCTCCAAATTCGACGAAGTTAGTTTTGTTAGGACCGTATCGTCAAAACATAGCCAGATTTATTTTTCTGGAATTTTTAGGGTCCGTATGTGACCCCGGTAAATTGAAATGTGCGTTCAAATTCAATATATAGATTTTGACGGAAACTGATCGAAACAGTCGAATTGGCTTACCGGACATATCTAATTGTGTATGTAATGGGGGTATTACTCTAGGGACAACAGTCGTTGGGTTCGATTTGGGGTTCGGATGAAAAGTCAACTTTTTGGAGAATTAAAATAAATAAATTTTTAATTATATAACCCCCTTATCTCTCTCTCTTCCTCATAGCTCAGAACGAAATAAAAAAAAGGGGACAACCTGCTGATACCCGTTGCCCCCACCTACGCTGCCGTTGCCGCCTCCTAACCACCCACCGCCACTCCCTCTGGCCAACGACCGCCCCTCATCTCCTCCCCTTCTCTCTCCGCCCCTCCTTCTCTGACTTGAAGCACCACCATGAAATCCTAAGTCCAAATCAGCAAATTCTATCACCATGGCCATTGCACCGCCATCCACCGTCGCAGACCAGCACCACGGGCGAGCTATCCAACAATCGAAACCATAAAATTTTGTGAGTTTTTCTAATTTTATTTTCATACGATGAAAGCTATAATTTTTAGTTTAGAATTTAACATATTTATGCAAATAAAAATAGGATCTTTATGCTAATAAAAATAATATTTTTATGATAAGAAAGTTATGATTTTTAAACATGTAAAGGTATGATTTTTAATTCATAAAGTTATGATTTTTATGAACATAAAGCTACGATTTCTAGTTAAAGAAAAACTTGATTTTTTCCATGTATAGCTTGTAAAGAAAAACCTAATTTTTTTTTCATGTATAGTTTATAAAGAAAATTTTCATTTTTTCATGTATAGTTTATAAATAAAAATATAATCTTTTATGTACATGTAGCGTAATAAAAATATAATCTTTTATGTACATGTAGCAAAATTAAATTTAATCTTTTATGTACATGTAGCGTAGTAAAAAATATAATCTTTTATGTACATATAGCAAAATAAAAATATAATCTTTTATGTACATGTAGCAAAAAAAAAAAATAGTCTTTTATATACATGTAGCGTTATAAAAATATGATCATTATATATATAGTAGTGAAATAGAAATATGATTTTTAAAATATATATAGCATAGTTAAAAATATGATTTTTAATATAAATTTCGTGAAACAGATTGCGTTGGAATCAGAACAGCGAATCTAAGCGATAACAAAGCACGGTGGAGTGGACCCGAAGGTGAGAACTCCTCACTATAATTTTCATATAAATTTATTTATTTTATAACTACATATATGAACTGTTCCCAATGGTCCACAGACCATGGACGACTTGTTTGATTGTTTGGTTTGGTTGATTATATTATTTGGTTTAATTTGGTTGCTTGGATGAAATGAATTGTTTAAAATTGTTATGCGTGTATGGTGCGAGCCAATATCAGGAGAGGGGTAATGCTAGACATTACTCGATTTTGATATCGCGCCGTTATGCTGCCAAAATTTTCTAAAATATGTTAGAACAATAAAAATATCATTTTTATTGTATAAATGAATTGAATAAAATATTCATGTGTTGAAATAAATTTTTAATAGTTAAAAATATAATTTTTCACGTGTATATGAATAAAATAAATATTTATAAACAAATCAGACGATTTGTTTCTGTACACACATTTGACTGATATTGATTGGGACGATAAATTCTACACATCACCCAACTGCACAAATAAAATTCATTACTTGTTGATTGAAACCTCGCACGAGTATTGGGATGATATTGGACATACACTAATCCCAATATTTAGTTGTATGTCAATTGATTGGTTGACAGACTGTTATAAGCGTTAAATATTTATATTTGACCTAATGTAGTGTACAATGCACTTTGGATGATGGTTGATTGTGTATCATTGTTGTTGTATACATGTGTTGTATGAAATCCATATAAACAAAATTATACGGTAATTGGTTGTGTTTGATTCCAATTCAGAAAGAATGAATATTTTCAAATAACGAATATTTTAAAATAATGAATATTTTAAAATAATATTCAATAAAAGATCAAAATCTGATTTTGATGTCCGATTTGGGATAGACACGAATATACATAAATATATAAAGCCGTGTTGATTAGATAAACGCCATTTTGACGTGAATGATATTTATATCGACTTTATTTATTTTTATAATGAATATCGAAAAGGAATTGATTTCAAAATCTAATGTTTTGAAAATATTATCATTTATATATTAATGATATGGAATATTCAATTTTGATTTGAAATTGAATATGAAGTTGAAATCATTTTGAAAACGAATTTAAAAAGATTTATAAAATACGTTTTAAATGGAAATCGACGAAATATATATTATATATATAATATAATGGCCTGAGTAGAACGTGCCACACTGCGGCGGTTCGCGAATTTCGACCATTGACTTCGAATGGATATTACGGGGGATCCGACTGTCGATTCTCCTAAAACCGGAACCGTTGGGTTCGTATCGAAAAGAGATTTCTAAAGAATATTATAGATTTGAAATCTAATAGTTGGATTTGAAATTATGTCCAAATCAAATTTGGAGAAGGCCGTTGTAAGTGCAGTTCAATGGCCGTTTATGGAAATCGACTGTACATGCCTTGATAAAATTATTAAAAATATCAGTGTAAAGTAATAAGAAATGATTAGGAAAGAATTGGGATGAAAAATTCCATATTTGAAAAGATAAAAATAGATTTTTATCGAAATGAACTAGTAATTAACTAGAATTATAATCCAATATTATTAAATAAATAAACTGGATTTGAAATGGTTTTAAAAATAACCAGAATTTCCAATATATAAATTGGAATTATTTGAATTGAAATTGTCTTCGGAATATTTCGATGTTGGATTTCATGATTATACAGATATTGTTATGGAAATTTGAAAGATATATTTATATCGTTATTTCCAATAAGATATTTGTTGGTTGTAGTATTTGATATTGAATAAAAGCCGATATATTTTCTATTCAAAGCCTTGTATTTAATATCAAATGGGATTTTGGATTTATCGTGAATGGTGTCTTCAGTAGCACTTTTCTTGAACCCCATGTGAAAAGAATAAATCTTTTAATTGAGATTTTTAGAGTTTCCAATTATATTTAATAATTGGAATAAAATGGAATATGAATTGGGTTTATCGTGAACGGTGTTTTTAATGACATTCGTTCTTTAACCCGATTTATAGTGAAATGTGATTTGGAATTTATAAATCTTTTGTTAAGATTTAAAGGAAATTTCCAAAGTGAAGTTTTTCAATTTAATAAAATAAATTGGAATGGAACGGAATTCGATTTGCTAATAATCGAAGTGGACTTCTGTGGAGGAAGACTGTTACTATATATGGAATTTAAGAGGCTCTGCCGTTATTCCATTTATAGTATCGACTGGATATGGAAGTTCATATCGATTATATATATTTATCTGTTTTCCGTGAAGTTTCCATTGTTAATGGAATTTGATTTTGGGTTTATCGTGAGCTGTGTTTTAAATGACATTAGTTCTTTAACCCAGTTGAAGATAAGATTAATTTCTTAACATTGATTAATTATTAAGTAATGATTGTTGGTAATTAAAACTGAATTAGAGTTTTAACGAATAATTAAATAGATTGAAAGTAGAATTTGATAATTAAAATTATCAAATTCAAGAAATGATCGAGAATGGAGTATCTCCAGTTTTACTCCAAGTGATAGTTAAATCTTTAATCAAATTTGAACGTGAAGTGGTAATTGAATTTATTGATAACACTGTGGTGTTAGATATGAAGTATTATCAGTTTTGCTTCATCGGATGAATCGGTTGGGATTGGGAAATTAAACAAATGATTATTTCGGTAAGGTACGCTAATCCCGTCTAGTTTGAATAAACAAAAATTTGGTTTGAATTGATATCCAAAGGCAGATTAAAGAATAAATTTTAAAAAAAAATTATCTTTGATACAATCAAGGGGAAGCTTTCCCAAAGTATAAGAATATTTGAATAAAGTAATATTCTAGATTGGAATGAGGCGTATGTTGTGTTGTTATAGCACTCGTTTATCATATACGCGGGTTATTCAGAAAAATTGGGTTTATCCCATTTTGAATAACTAAATTGGCGATGAGTCAACGATGAAGGTGGTGGTTGAAGACCGGAGGTCTTCCCATCGTTTGGACGATTACTGATGTCTTGATTGGGCTGTACACCCAATACGAGGTAATAAGTGGTGATCGTTCCAGACGTTCTTGGAGATCGATCGGATATGCGAGGACCTCTCGCATGTATTGGACATATGGGACAAGGAATAAGGTGCCTTCGGTTTCGTTCAGACCCAGAACGAACTTATAAATGGATGTGTGTCTGACACCAGATTTCATTCTGTGTGATTGATAGACATCGGTTGCATTACGTGAATTGCCTTTGTGGCATGCTGAGATGCAAATGATCAAGGCTTCTGTTGAAAAGCAGGGTCTTTTGGTTGATGATCAAAGCATGGTTTTAACATAGCATAGCTTTGTGTAGTGTTAATTCGCGATCTTCGCACCCCGATGTGAACCAGAAATGGGAGAGGACTTCGGGGAAGGCATGCGTTTCCTTCTAGACGAGAGTGGTGTCAGCGTTTTGCAAGCCTTGACGTTTCACTTATGTGGATGATGGATAGCGAGGTGCCTTGGTTATTTCGGTCTCTGCGGAGCCGATGGATGGTCTTTGTACATACCAGATTCCCCATAGGGCGGGGAAATGCAGTGTTCAGGCATTTTAGTCCACTCCGTATGGACCGGCCCTGACGATCCAAGGTGCAGTTGCGGCTGTTTCTGAGACATGGGATAGATTATGTCGAAGCGGTAAGGACGATCCCTTGCCTTGGTTCACAGATGGAAATCCAACTTCCAATACGTGATTTTGCGGTTTTAATTGTAGAGCCTAGTATGACGACATAGTGGGATGGGGCACTATGCCATCTATGATTGATACATTTATATTTGAAGTTTATTTCTTCACTTATATTAATAATAAAAGATGAAATTTCACGTACGAAGCATATTTGGCTATTTTAAGGTAAAACTCAATCCTTCGGCTTGCGTTGCATTGTGTGATGGGACCTGAGTCTTGTAATAGCTTCATTGTTCTTTATTTACCATTGTGTTGTTTGTTTTATGCACTAGTATTCTTGGGAGTAAACCCGTTCCGTGCTATATGGCGTGGTCCCTTGATTTACCTAATTTTAAAAATAAAATATTAACGGTTTTAGTTCTCACACCAGTCACATGACTGACCTGGAGTTTATTGTTTTAACCTAAACTCTGGGTGCCCTTATTTTCCACACGGGCAGCTGGTAGTTTTGGTTTTGCAGATTTATATTCATAGGATCCTGGATTACAGCTGGAATGATATTCGGAAAGCTCTGTATCTGTTTATCTCTTTTAGTTGTGTTTTGTATTATTTTCCGTTGCATTTAAATTGTAACTCTATGATATTTTGGTTATGTAAATTATTCATGTACACTCTGGAATATTCTTGTATTCTGATGAAATTTTTGTAATAAGCAATGAAATGTTTTTCTGTTTGTGTTCTGATTTGTTGTGTTCTCAAAGCAATCCAGGCTTTCCTTTACGGGGGAAGTTCGGTTCGTTACATTTGGTATCAGAGCTTTGGTTTACAGAGCTCGAGAACAAGACATATCAGAACTGAACGAAAGAATTCATCAGAGATTGGATTAGTAATATCTAATGAGAATTACTTGTTAGAGATAGGATCAGTAGTATCCTCGAACGAGTGTGAAGAGTAGTGTTTTTAAAATAAAAATGAAAATGATTTTTGTTTTAAAAAAACTAAACCCTTTATATGTAATTGAATATTTATTTGTATTGAATTTGGACAATCCAATATATAAAGATTTTGCATATATGCCTTGCAAACATGTATTCGAAGTTTTAATATACTGGATAGATATAGGATCACACTCTAGTCGCCCGGAGATGATTCCACTGATGGCGTACGACATCAGTAGTTTATTTTCGAGTTTCAAAAGAGGGATATCTATATATTTCCAATTGACTGGTGTGAGAACCAAAATTAGATAGGGTCTATTGTTGTGATTTAGCACCAAAAATGTGATTTTTGATTATGTATCCAAATTATGTGTTTGAAACGATAATCAACTAATTGATTGCGGATTGTGTTGTTTGATTATTAGTTTAACTACTAGAATTGTTGATACCATTATGAGAATGAACGGTAAATATAACCAAATTGTGTCAAATATTAAACTAACTTGAAAATTGTTTGAAATTGCATGCATGTACATATATATGTGTGAACAGGTCATAGCAAGGAGGCTAAAGAAGAGCAATAAAATTGCATGCCCGACAAATAGGTACATGTTTACTAATTTCTTGGGTGATGATGATTTTATGAGCCGCTTGGCTTTTTCCTTTTCTTTTTGAGATGAGAGGGCCTGTGTGGCGACTTGGGGATTTTTCCGGTGCTCCCCGTACAAAGGAGGTTATAGCAAAAAAATTCAAAAATTTAGGGTGTTAGCCAAATTTTTGAAAAATTTAAAAATTCTTAGAAACTAAAAAATTGAAGAATGGACGCCAAAAATGAAAGTTGAGTTGATCAGTAAAACAACTTTCAGCTCCATTCCTTTTCGAGGACATAAAGATTTTAAGTGGGGGAGATTGTAACAATCCGGAAAATCAGAACCAATTTAAAATTTGTATTTTGGCAATTTTAATGAATTTTCAATATTTAAAATTATTTTAAATAATAATGATGAAAAATTTATTTCAATCGAAGTTAGAATATAAATATTTATTTTAATTATAAAAGGAATTGAAAATGGCGCGGTAGTTTGAAAATTTGATTTCAAAGTTCAAATGAATGTACAGGATTCAAAATAAACCGGATTTTAGTGAAACCAAAAATATTAGAATCCATTTGAGAATGTCTTTCCAACGAATCCGAAAAATCAAAATTTCACAGCGGGAATAAAAGGTTATGCCCAATTGAAAATTCATAATAGTCGCTATGGAAATATAGCCCTTAAAAATATCCATTTTGCAAACGACCTCCGTTTTCGATGAAACCACTTTTGTTGGATCCGGAATGTCAATTTATTGCTAGATTCCAATTTTCATAATTTTTGGAATCAATATGTGAGTGTGGTGGATTTAAACGTGTTTGAATTTAATCGACTGAAAAATGACCGTTTTTCAAACAGTCTCCAAATTCAACGAAATTAGTATTGTTATGACCGTATCGTGAAAACATAGCCAAATTTATTTTTTTGGAATTTTTGGGGTCTGTATGTGGCCCCAGTAAATTGAAATGTGCGTTCAAATTCAATATATAGATTTATATTTTGATTTTGACGGAAACTGATCGAAATAGTCGAATTGGCTTACCAGACATATCCCGTTGTGTTCGGAATGGAAGTATTACGCCAGGGACGATAGTCGTTGGGTTCGATTTGGGGTTCGGATGAAAAGTCAACTTTTTGGAGATTTAAATTAATTAAATAATTAATTATATAACCCCCTTATCTCTCTCTCTCTCTTCCTCATCGCTCAGAACGAAATAAAAAAGGGTAGAACCCCCTGAAACCCATCGCCCCCACCTACGCCGCCGTAGCCGCCTCCCAACCACCCATCGCCTCTCCCTCTGGCCAGCGACCTCCCCTCCATCGCCTCCCTTTCTCTCTTCGCCCCCTCCATCTCTGATTTGAAGCTCCGCCGTGAAACCTTAAGCCCAAATCAGCGAATTCTGCCGCCATGGCCATTACACCACCCTCCACCGCTACAGACCAGCACCACCGGCGAGCTCTCCAGCGATCGAAACCATAAATTTTTGTGAGTTTTTCTAATTTCATTTTCATACGATGAAAGCTATAATTTTTAGTTTAGAAATTAATATATTTATGCAAATAAAAATAGGATATTTATGCTAATAAAAATATGATTTTTACGATAAGAAATTATGATTTTAAAACATGTAAAGGTATGAATTTTAATTCATAAAGTTATGATTTTTATGAACATAAAGCTATGATTTCTCGTTAAAGAAAAACTTGATTTTTTTCAGGTATAGCTTGTAAAGAAAAACTTGATTTTTTTCATGTATAGCTTGTAAAGAAAAACTTGATTTTTTTTCATGTATAGTTTATAAAGAAAATTTTGATTTTTTCATGTATAGTTTATAAATAAAAATATGATCTTTTATGTACATGTAGCGTAATAAAAATATAATGTTTTATGTACATGTAGCAAAATAAAAATATAATCTTTTATGTACACGTAGCGTAGTAAAAATATAATCTTTTATGTACATGTAGCAAAATAAAAATATAATCTTTTATGTACATGTAGCAAAATAAAAATATAATCTTTTATATACATGTAGCGTTATAAAAATATGATCATTATATATAGTAGTGAAATAAAAATATGATTTTTAAAACATATATAGCGTAGTTAAAAATATGATTTTTAACATAAATTTCATGAAACAGATTGCGTTGGAATCAAAACAGCGAATCTAAGCGATAACAAAGCACAGTGGAGTGGAACCCAAAGGTGAGAACTCCTCACTATAATTTTCTTATATAGTTATTTATTTTATAATTACATATATAAACTGTTCCCCGTCGTCCACAGACCATGGACGACTTGTTTGTTTGTATGGTTTGATTGAATTTGGTTGTTCGGGTGAAATGAACTGATTAGAATTGTTATGTGTGTATGGCGCGAGACAATATCAGGAGAGGGGTAATGATAGACATTACCCGATTTTGATATCGCGCCGTTATGCCATCAAAATTTTCTTAGAACAATAAAAATATCATTTTTATTGCATAAATGAACTGAATAAAATATTCATGTGTTGAAATAAATATTTTATTGTTAAAAATATAATTTTTAACATGTATATGAATAAAATAAATATTTATAAACATATCGGACAATTTATTTATGCACACACATTTGACTAATATTGATTGGGATGATAAGTTTTACACATCGCCCAACTGCGCAAATAAAATTCATTATTTGTTGATTGAAACCCCACACGGGTATTGGGATGATATTGGACATACACTAATCCCAATATTTAGTTATGTCAATATATTGGTTGACAGACTGTTAAAAGGGTTAAATATTTATATTCGATGCTTATGCAGTGTAGAATGCACTTTGGATGATGGTTGATTGTGTATCATTGTTGTTATGTACATGTGTTATATGAAATCCATATAAATAAAATTATATGATAGTTGGCTGTGTCTGATTCCAACTCAGAAAGAATGAATACTTTAAAATAATGAATATTTTAAAATAATGAATATTTTAAAATAATGAGTATTTTAAAATAATATTCAGTAATAGATCAAAATGTGATTTTGATCTCCGATTTGGGATGGACACGGATATATATAAATATATAAAGCCGTGTTGATTAGATTAACGTCATTTTGACGTGAACGATATTTATATCAATTTTATTCATTTTTATAATGAATATCAAAAAGGAATTGATTTCAAAATCTAATGTTTCGAAAATATTATCATTTATATATTAATGATATGGAATATTCAATTTTGATTTGAAATTGAATATGAAGTTGAAATCGTTTTGAAAATGAATTTAAAATGATTTATAAAATACGTTTTAAATGGAAATCGACGAAATATAAATCATATATATAATATAATGGCCTGAATAGAATGCGCCGCGCTGTGGCCATTCGCGAATTTCGACCATTGACTTCGATTGGACATTACGGGAGATCCGATTGTCAGATTCTCCTAAAACTGGAACCATTGTGTTCGTATAGAAAAGAGCTTTCTAACGAATATTAGAGGTTTTAAATCTAACGGTTGGATTTGGAATCATGTCCAAATTAAATTTGGAAAAGGTCATTGTAAGTGCAGTTCAATGGCCGTTTATGGAAATTGATTGTACGGGCCTTGATAAAATTATTAAAAATATCAATAATTAGTGTAAAATCATAAGAAATGATTTGAAAAGAATTGGGATGAAAAATTCCATATTTGAAAAGAAAAAAATTGATTTTATCAAAATGAACTAGTTATTAACTAAAATTATAATCCAATATTTTTAAATAAATAAATTGGATTTGAAAAGGTATTAAATATAACCAGAATTTCCAATATATAAATTGGAATGGATTTGAATTAAAATTGTCTTCGGAATATTTCGATGTTGGATTTCATGATTATACAGATATTGTTATGGAATTTTGAAAGATATATTTATATCGTTATTTCCAATACAATATTTGTTGGTTGTAGTATTTGATATTGAATATAAGCCGATATATTTATTATTCAGAGCCTTGTATTTAATATCAAATGGGATTTTGGGTTTTTCGTGAATGGTGTCTTCAGTAACACTATTCTTGAACCCCATATGAAAAGAATAAATCTTTTAATTAAGATGTTTAGAGTTTCCAATTATATTTAATAATTGGAATAAAATGGAACGTGAATTTGGTTTACCGTGAACGGTGTTTCTAATGACATTCGTTCTTTAACCCGATTTACTGTGAAATGTGATTTGGAATTTATAAATCTTTTGTTAAGATTTAAAGGAAATTTTCCAAAGTGAAGTTTTCCAATTTAATAAAATAAATTGGAATGGAATCGAATTCGATTTGGCAATAATCGAAGTGGACTTCTGTGGAGGAAGACTGTTGCTATATATGGAATTTAAGAGGCTCTTCCATTATTCCATTTATAGTATCGGTTGGATATGGAAGTTCATATCGATTATATATATTGATCTATTTTCCATGAAGTTTCCATTGTTAATGGAATTTGATTTTGGGTTAATCGTGAGCTGTGTTTTAAATGACATTAGTTCTTTAACCTAGTTAAAGATAAGATTAATTTCTTAACATTTAAAAATTATTAAGTAATTATTGTTGGAAATTAAAACTGAATTAGAGTTTTGATGAATCCTTAAATAGATTGAAAGGAGAATTTGATAACTAAAATTATCAAATTCAAGAAATGATCGAGAATGGAGTATCACCAGTTTTACTCCAGGCGATAGTTAAATCTTTAATTAGATTTGAACGTGAAACGGTAATTGAATTTACCTACAACACCATGGTGTTAGATATGAAGTATTACCAGTTTTGCTTCAAGGGATGAATATGTTGGGATTGGGAAATTAAACAAATGATTACTTCGGTATGGTGCGCTAATCCCGACTTGTTTGGATAAACCATAATTTGGTTTGAATTGATATCCAAAGGTAGATTAAAGAATAAATTTTAAAAAAAATTATCTTTGATAAAATTAAGGTGAACCTTTCCCAAAGTATAAGAATATTTGAATAAAGGAATATTCTGGATTGAAATAAGGCGTATGTTGTTGTAACACCCCTCCTCCGTTATGGACACTCACAAAGGGAATGCCTTAACTTTGGTGGAGCATTTTAGTAAACAGAACAGAAAATTTCAAGATAGATAAACAATACTTGAGAAATTATAACTTTATTATAGTGGAAAACAGAAATCAGTTTGGTTACATCTTTACCAAAAACTCAAGTACATAAATATCAGTCTTGTTCAGAAAATCATCAGAGTACAAAACTTTAAAATCATAATCCCCACAGAAGCTTCCATAAAGAGCCAAGCCATACTTTAAGCATTCTAAGTACTTCAAGTAGAAGAAATCCGGATCAAGCTAAAGTGTTCCCTCCTTGGAAAACCTGGGGGGAAATGGAAGAAAAAGGGGTGAAAACAAGCAAGGTCAGACATAAAGTCTAGCAAGTCCAGTGACTTTCATCATATGAATAGATAATAATAATTATGACTTGAAAATAAGCTGGATAAGAGATAACAGTAACAGGAGCAGCAGATGTACTTAGGATAAACAGAAGAAACAGAATAATACTACTTTTAATTTCTCTGCACTAATACTAGTATAAAAGGATTAGGTGTCACCCCAGTGTCT
Organism: Allium sativum; assembly: GCA_030737875.1. Lineage (NCBI taxonomy): Eukaryota > Viridiplantae > Streptophyta > Magnoliopsida > Asparagales > Amaryllidaceae > Allium > Allium sativum. Next base: position 12,084,321 of record JASFAX010000035.1, read on the forward strand.
AAAATGAAACAGAAACGGGAACAGAATAATTTCCATAGAAGAAAATGCTAGTAATGGGCCTTTACCACCCCAATAGAAACAGACAGAAACAAAATGCTAATAATGGGCCTTTACCACCCCAACAGAAGGTACAGAAACAGAAACAAATTAATCCCTATGGAAACAGAATGTAGAATTAGGTATACACTAGTAAATGGGCCTTTACCACCCGAACAGACGGTACCACGCAGAAACAGACATGTGTTACCACCTAACAGAAACGGACGGTACCAACAGAAACAGACAGAACTAAGTGTACCCTAAAACCCTACCTCAAGCGATCGGCTCCCTAATACATAAATACCCTGTGTCGGCCCCACAGTAGGGTGTATCACTCCCTAAAGTGACAACTAACTGGCACAGACCTATTTACAGATGTCACGGCGTCTTACATCCTCAGAGGCAGACCGAGATCCATGCACGCACATGACCCGGTTGGAACATACCATCAACACCCCTCGCCATTATCAGAATAAACCGCTTATAATTAGTTCAGTAAGCGTGCCCGGACCCTACCTACTGTTGGGTCATAGATTTGATACCAGAAAGGGTTACTGACTAATATGGGTCCCAAACAACAGATGACACAAGTAATTTCCCTCTTAACCTTGTGTCCCCAGACTAACAGATTTTAGATTAACTTTTTTACAAGTTCAGACATACAGAGTTCAGATCAACTAGTTCACAGATCAGACAAGTTTTCAGACTAACGGATCAGATATACGGATTTAACAGATTTACCGATTTGTCTAACTTTGTAATTGGGCCTACAGATTCATGAAACGGGTTTGTTAAACTCATTAGTCCAATTGGTTTAACCCTATCCACCCAACACGTTTTAGACATCGTATTTATCTTAGATTTGTGTCAATTGAAAATTAACGCGCAGACCTCTCACTTAAACTGACAGTTTGCGGCCACTAGTTATGCCGGTTGGTTCCGGGCAGGTTTATACTGCAAACTGAGTCTAACCTCAGGTTTCAAGCACGTTATGACTAACTTCTCACATTAGAACCTATTGTTTGCGGCCACTGGATGTGCCGTGCGGTTCCGGGCAGGATTACGCCGCAAACTCATTCTAACCTCGAGTTAGCCATGTTTCATGTTTTAGCCAATGCATTCATTCACAGACTATGCTAATATCAGACTAATCATGCTGATTTAACAAATTAACTTCTGTACAAGTTACAGCAGATTATTCGAGGTTCTATTAACAAGTTTTGCTCAATTTTAAATCGAGCCTACAGATTTACATACTTCAAATTTCAGCATTTCAGTTCCAACAGATTACGCTATTCAATAGATTAAATAGATAACAGATCTTGCAGATTAGGCGATTTAGCAGATCTAGCAGATAAGGCAATTTAACATAATTAGCAGATTAGGAAATTCAATCTAATTAGCAGTTTAGGCAATATAACAGAACTAGCAGATTAGGCAATATAACAGATTTAATCATTCCTTAAAGTTTCCTTGACATATCTTGCCTAATTATAAATTTGGCCTAAGTTTGTATGCCTAAATAATTGTCATGATTCACAATCTGATCATCTGCCCCCCCGTTTGCATTGAATTTACATGGCACAGATTATGGTCATAATTTACCATATAACTCATGTCCCAATTTTTGTTAAACTTGCCTAGTACAAAAGATTCACACATGAATTATACCAAATATAGCCATCGATTTTAATGCACGTCATATATTTAAAAATGTCCCACTTAGGTGTTATTCACATTTAACAGTTATCAAATCTTAATATAGATCTTCACGGCTAAGTCATATTCTCTTTTTATCTCAAGTCATGAATCGTTATATAAAAATATACCCAACAATCTAGAACTTTAAATTATAACAGATCTTAATTCAAAATATGCGTTATGTCCAAAGTCTCAAGTCACATGTTAACATACAATGGTTCCTCTTCTTCCAATTCACAGAATATGCATTGATCTAAATCTCGTTTACAACATCAATCACAGATTAGCCGTGTCCAATTATGCCATCATTCATTATTTGTCCCAAAGTTTTGCGTTAATCTCTTATGAGATGTGGCGCAGGCTCGTGGTAGCCAGGCTATAGAACAGAAAGAAGAAAGAGATACATAATAAAATATATCAGAACAGAACGTACACATCCTCAAATTCAGATTTATAATCATGTCACAATTATAATTGAAGTTTATATCGGAAAATAACTGTACTTGCCTTTCGTGGTTTTAAGAAAGGGTAATAAACGGTTGTTGATGCAGAAATGCTAAATTACTCCTCTTTGATTGTTGTTGTAGCTCTAAACTTTGATTTGAGATTTGATTTAGCTTTTAATTCTATTCAGGTTGGAAGAAGATGCATCAGTCCAAGTTTTGTTTCCAACAGAGTAACGACGCCATTATTTTATTTAATAAGAACGGAGGCAGAATGAAATTATGCATCATAGGGTTAGAGAAGAATGGTGTAAAGAGAATGGGGCTAGGGGCTATTTATATAGGGTTTCAAACTAATTAGAGATGTCGATGAAGCTTGAGTTAATCAAGGCCATCCATCTCAAGAGAAGCCAATCAGAAAGTGACAAGTTAGCCCTTGTGACACAGCAGAGCTCAAAAATTCGACTAGAACCCGACCAGGCCAGCCAGGGTCAAACCAAAAAGCTGTACAGGTTTTCTCTCGGCCTGGGCGCACTTGGGAAGTGCGCCAATGTAAATTTGTACTAGCGCACTTCCCAAGTGCGCAAGTGCAATGTTTTTTTTATTTAGCCACCAAACTTCGTTCGTCCATATCTTCTTCATACGGTATCCGTTTTACGCAAACTCGGACTTTATTTCAAGCAGAATTCCGAGATGAACGCAATGGCGTAACCCGTTTCCCTTGATTCTTAGATTTATAGTTAATTATTCTCTGATTTGTTACTTATACGTTCACAGAAAATACGGGATGTTACATTCTCCCCTCCTTAAAGGATTTCGTCCCCGAAATCTTCAAGTTAAGAAGAATGAGTCCTACCATCCAGTCATCCATCTACTCAACCATCATCACAAGAATCCACTGTCCTTAGAAAACTTCTAATGTTGTATGAACTTATGCAAAAGTGTGTGTATATGTTCCTTATCTAATGCAAAGATCAGGTGGTGCACTGATTCGGTTGACCTCCTTAATGCGAACTATGTCAGTGTCATGAGTCCGACATGTATGCAATTTTCCTATTTGATACATATCATTCTTATACGAGTGACAACCATTCATTCATATGCAACATCCATTTGATGAGTCAATCATTTTGCATCCACAAAAATTGAAAATGCTCACACATCCATATGCAGTATGAGTGTTTTCGAGCCGATCTAGTGCCTAGTGTGTGTATATGCATCCACGAGCAACCACTAGCAACCAGTTGCATCCACTTGCAACCATCAAACATAACATGTCTCAAACACATGTTTACATCCATAGGATTCCTATCTATAGGTCGAAGACTCGATCGATAGGATAAAGTCGAGTGATGGGAGCGAGTGTAGATAAACAAAAACTTGGTTTCCAATAGACCTTGGTTGATAGACAAATTCCCCTAAGTATCAACCCCGAAGACCGAAATCAACATCAGATTGACACCCAGAGGATTACCCTCCTTAGACAATGTCAAAACTGGAAATCTCAACCTTATCAGAAATATTCAGATATTTACATATTACCGGTACAAATCAGATTACTAAATGATTCTTAGGAAACTAAGCATGATAAAAACCCAGAATGTGTGCGTCATAGTCAACTTAACGCTCAACACAGATACCCAACTTATCACAATTGGATGAGTCATAACCCTTATGGGTCTGAGTCTACAGCGGAATCAGAAACAGTACTAGTATTCAAGTGCAGAGTATCGATTACAGAATCGAAATGCCAGAATCAGAAAAGAGTTTTAACTCAAAAATCAGATAAAGAAATTAAACCTCCTACAGAAAGTTTTCCAATTTCTATCCTATCCACTAGCCTCGAGAGTGTTCGCCTGCCCTCCAGAAGTTGGTCCTGCCCTCTTCCCTTTCCCTCGTTTCTTCGGGCAGTCCCTAGTGAAGTGTCCCATCTCACCACAGTTGAAGCAAGTGCCCCTTTCATTTTTTGCAATCCTTGTTTAGATGAGTAGAGCTTCCACAAGTAAAGCACTTTTTCTCCTTCTTATCTTCAGACTTTTCATCCTTCTTTTGTTTTTCCTTTTTGGGCCATGCTTTCTTGTTCTGTGGTTCTTCCTTGTTTGCCTCCTTCTTGCCCTTGTCTTCCTCGTGTAGTAGTGCCATGTCCACCAATCTCTCGTAAGTCGCTCCTATGGGTACATAGGTCATGGCTAGGCTGTGCAGTGGCTCGTTCAATCCTTTAACAAAGCGGAGAGCTTTTTATGCTGGGTGTTGACTAAATCTAGCCCGAACCTGGCCAGTTGGTTGAACTGGTTGATGTATTCCTTGACCGTCATACTTCCTTGCTTAAGAGATAAGAACTTTTCCAGTTATAGACTTCGTTCAGCTTGTGAGAGGAATTTCGTCTCAAACCTTTTTCTGAAATCCATCCATGTTTCAACCGGTCTCTCAGCGTTAGTGACTTCCCACCAATAGGAAGCTTCGTCCTTGAGCAACCATACCGCTAATTGTACCTTCTGCCTATCGTCCACCTCGAAGATAACGAACAGATCCTCAGTTTCTTTGAGCCAGTTCCTTGCTTCTACGAATGATTCAGTTCCCTTGAATTCCTTTCCACCCATGGCCCTAAAATCTTTACAGATTTTTGAAAAAGCAATTGCACGAGGAGGGGGAGGAGGAATCGCTGCAGCTGAGGAGGAATATCTGCTGGGCCTGCATCGTTGGCCCTAGCCTCTAGGTACCTCCAGAACCAGCCAGGTATTGGCACGCTCTCTGGAAAGTTAAGATTCCCAGACATGCTGGAATGAAAGAAAAAGATTAAAATGGAGAACTGAAAAGATAGATATATGGCTTTTTGGGGATTATGTTTTTCCAAAATAAACTTTATTTTTGAAAATACTTCCTTTTAAAACCTTTTTGAAAATAGTTTTCAAAAACTTTACCCAATCTGGTAACCTTCAGCTCTGATACCAAGTGTAACGCCCCTCCTCCATTAAGGACACTCACAAAGGGAATGCCTTAACTTTGGTGGAGCATTTTAGTAAACAGAACAAAAATTTTCAAGATAGATAAACAATACTTGAGAAATTATAACTTTATTACAGCGGAAAACAGAAATCAATTTGGTTACATCTTTACCAAAAACTCAAGTACATAAATATTAGTCTTGTTCAGAAAATCATCAGAGTACAAAACTTTAAAATCATAATCCCCACAGAAGCTGCCATAAGGAGTCAAGCCATACTTTAAGCATTGTAAGTACTTCAAGCAGAAGAAATCCAGATCAAGCTAAAGTGTTCCCTCCTTGGAAAACCTGGGGGGAAACGGAAGAAAAAGGGTGAAAACAAGCAAGGTCAGACATAAAGTCTGGCAAGTCCAGTGACTTTCAGCATATGAACAGATAATAATAATTATGACTTGAAAATAAGCTGGTTAAGAGATAATAGTAATAGGAGCAGCAAATGTACTTAGGTTAAACAGAAGAAACAGAATAATATTACTTTTCATTTCTCTGCACTAATACTAGTATAACAGGATTAGGTGTCACCCCAATGTCTAAACTGAAACAGAAACAGGAACAGAATAATTTCCACAGAAGAGAATGCTAGTAATGGGCCTTCACCAGCCCAACAGAAACAGACAGAAACAGAATGCTAATAATGGGCCTTTACCACCCGAACAGAAGGTACAGAAATAGTTTAATCCCTACGGAAACAGAATGTAGAATTAGGTGTACACTAGTAAATGGGCCTTTACAACCCGAACAGACGGTACCACGCAGAAACAGATAGGTGTTTCCACCCAACGGAAACAGACGGTACAAATAGAAACAGACAGAACTAAGTGTACCCAAAAACCCTACCCCAAGCGATCGGCTCCCTAATACATAAATACCCTATGTCAGTCCCACAGTAGGGTGTATCACTCCCTAAAGTGACAACCAATTGATACAGACCTATTTACAAATGTCACGGCGTCTTACATCCTCAGAGGCAGACCGGGATCCATGCACGCACATGACCCGGTTGGAACGCACCATCAACACCCCTCGCCAATATCAGAATGAGCCGCTTATAATTAGTTCAATAAGCGTGCCCGGACCCTACCTACTGTTGGGTCATAGTTTTGATACTAGAAAGGTTTACTGACTAATATGGGTCCCAAACAACAAATGACGCAAGTAACTTCCCTCCAAACCTTGTGTCCCCATACTAACAGATTTCAGATTAACTTGTTTACAAGTTCGGACATACAGAGTTCAGATTTACTAGTTCACAGATCAGACAAGTTTTCAGACTAACGGATCAGATATACGGATTTAACAGATTTACTGATTTGTCTAACTTTGTAATTGGGCCTACAGATTCATGAAATGGGTTTGTTAAATTCATTAGTCCAATTGGTTTAACCTTATCCACCCAACATGTTTTAGACATCATATTTATCTTAGATTTGTATCAATTAAAAATTAACGCGTAGACCTCTCACATTAGACTGACAGTTTGCGGCCACTGTGTAGGCCGGTTGGTTTCGGGCAGGTTTCTGCCACAAACTGAGTCTAAGCTCAGGTTTCAAGCACGTTTTGACTAACTTATCACATTAGAACCTATTATTTGCGGCCACTGGATGTGCCGGGCGGTTCCGGGCAGGATTACGCCGCAAACTCATTCTAACCTCGAGTTAGCCTTGTTTCATGTTTAGCCAATGCATTCATTCACAGACTATGCTAACATCAGACTAATCATGCTAATTTAACAAATTAACTTCTGTACAAGTTACAGCAGATTATTCGAGGTTCTATTAACAAGTTTTGCTCAATTTTAAATCGAGCCTACAGATTTACATACTTCAAATTTCAGCATTTCAGTTCCAACAGATTACCCCATTCAACAGATTAAACAGATAACAGATCTTGCAGATTAGGCGATTTAGCAGATCTAGCAGAAAAGGAAATTTAACATAATTAGCAGATTAGGCAATTCAATCTAATTAGCAGTTTAGGCAATATAACAGAACTAGCAGATTAGGCAATATAATAGATTTAATCATTCCTTAAAGTTTCCTTGACATATCTTGCCTAATTATAAATTTGGCCTAAGTTTGCATGCCTAAATAATTGTCACGATTCACAATATGATCATATACCCCCAGTTTGCATTGAATTTACATGGCACAGATTATGGTCATAATTTACCATATAACTCATGCCCCAATTTTAGTTAAACTTGCCTAGTACAAAAGATTCACACATGAATTATACCAAATATAGCCGTCGATTTCAATGTATGTCATATATTCAAAAATCTCCCACTTAGGTGTTATTCACATTTAACAGTTATCAAATCTTAATATAGATCTTCACACCTAAGTCATATTCTCTTTTTATCTCAAGTCATGAATCGTTATAAAAAAATATACCCAATAATCTAGAACTTTAAATTATAACAGATCTTAATTCAAAATATGCGTTATGTCCAAATTCTCAAGTCACATGTTAACATACAATGGTTCCTCTTCTTCCAATTCATAGAATATGCATAGATCTAAATCTAGTTTACAACATCAGTCACAGATTAGCCATGTCCAATTATTCCATCATTCATTATTTGCCCTAAATTTTGCGTTTGTGCGTTAATCTCTTATGAGATGTGGTGCAGGCTCGTGGTAGCCTGGCTATAGAACAGAAAGAAGAAAGAGATACAGAATAAAATATATCAGAACAGAATGTACACAACCTCAAATTCTGATTTATAATCATGTCACAATTATAATTAAAGTTTATATCGGAAAATAACCGTACTTTCCTTTCGTGGTTTAAGAAAGGGTAATAAACTGTTGTTGATGCAGAAATGCTGAATTACTCCTCTTTAATTGTTGTTGTAGCTCTAAACTTTGATTTGAGATTTGATTTAGCTTTTAATACTATTCAGGTTGGAAGAAGATGCATCCGTCCAAGTTTTGATTCCAGCAAAGTAACGACGCCATTATTTTATTTAATAAGAAAGGAGGCAGAATGAAATTATGCAGCATAAGGTTAGAGAAGAATGGTGTAAAGAGAATGGGGCTAGGGGGCTGTTTATATGGGGTTTCAAACTAATTAGAGCCGTCGATGAAGCTAGAGTTAATCAAGGCCACCCATCTCAGGAGAAGCCAATCAGAAAGTGACAAGTTAGCCCTAGTGACACAGCAGAGCTCATAAATTTGACCAGAACCCGACCAAGCCAGCCAGGGTCAAACCAGAAAGGTGTGCAGGTTTTCTCTCGGCCTGGGCGCACTTGGGAAGTGCGCCAATGAAAATTTGTACTGGCGCACTTCCCAAGTGCGCCAGTGCAATCTTTTTTTTTATTTAGCCACCAAACTTCGTTCTTCCATATCTTCTTCATACAATATCCGTTTTATGCAAACTCGGACTCTATTTCAAGCAGAATTCCGAGACGAATGCAATGGCGTAACCCGTTTCCCTTGATTCTTATTTTTGTAATTAATTATTCTCTGATTTGTTACTTATACGTTCATAGAAAATACGGGGTGTTACAGTTGTGTTGTTATAGCACTTGTTTATCATATACGTGAGTTATTCAGAAAGACCGTGTTTATCCCATTCTGAATAACTGAATCGGCGATGAGTCGACGATGAAGGTGGTGGTTGAAGACCAGAGGTCTTCACATCGTTTGGATGATCACTAATGTCTTGATTGGGCTGTACACCCAAGACGAGGTAATAAATGGTGATCGTTCCAGAGGTACTTGGAGATCGACCAGATATGCGAGGACCTCTCTCCTGTATTGGACATGTGAGACGAGGAATAAGGTGCCTCCGGTTTTGTTCAGACCCAGAACGAACCTGTAAATGGATGTGTGCCTGACATCGGATTTCATTCTATGTGATTGATAGACATCGGTTGCATATCGTAAATTGCCTGTGTGGCGTGCTGAGATGCAAATGATCAAGGCTTCTGTTGAAAAGCAGAGTCTTGTGGTTGATGATCAAAGCACGGCTTTAATATCATATCTTTGTGTAGCGTTAACTCGCGAGCCTTGCACCCCGGTGTGAACCAAAAACGGGAGAGGACGTCAGAGAGGGCATGCGTTTCCTTCTAGCTAAAAGTGGTGTCAGCGTTTTGTAAGCCCTGACGTTTTACTTATGTGGATGATGGATAGAGAGGCGCCTTGGTTATTTAGGCCTCTGCGGAGCCGATGGATGGTCTTTATACAGACCAGATTTACGCCCCATAGGGCGGGGAAACACAGTGCTCAGGCATTTTAATCCACTCCGCATGGACCGACCCTGACGATCCAAGGTGCAGTTGCCACTATTCCTAAGACATAGGCTAGATTGTCTCGAAGCGGTAAGGACAATCCCTTGCCTTGGTTCACATATGGAAATCTAACTTCCAATACGTGATTTTGCGGTTTTAATTGTAAAGCTTAGTATGGTGACAAAGTGGGATGGGGCACTATGCCGTCTATGATTGATACATTTATATTTGAAGTTGATTTCTTCACTTATAGTAATAATAAAAGATGAAATTTCACGTACCAAGCATATTTGGCTATTATAAGGTAAAACTCTATCCTCTGGCTTGTGTTGCATTGTGTGATGGGAGCCGAGTCTTATAATAGCTTCAATGTTCTTTATTTAGCATTGCGCTGTTTATTTTATACACTAGTATTCTTGGGGGTAAACCCGTTCCAGTGCTATACGGCATGGTCCCTTGATTTACCTAACTTTAAAATCAAAATAATAACTGTTTTAGTTCTCACACCAGTTACATGACTAACCTGGAGTTTATTGTTTTAACCTAAACTCTGGGTGCCCCTATTTTCCACACGGGCAGCTAGTAGTTTTGATTTTGCAGATTTATATTCACAGGATCTTGGTTTACAGCAGGAATGATATTCGGAAACTCTGTATCCGTTTTTCTCTTTATGTTGTGTTTTGTATTATTTTCCGCTGCATTGTAAATTGTAAATCTCTGATATTTTTGTTCTGTATATTATTCATGTACACTCTGGAATATTCTTGTATTCTGAAGAAATTGTTGTAATAAGCAATGAAATGTTCTTCTGTTTGTGTTCTGATTTGTCATGTTCTCAAAGCAATCTGGGCTTTCCTTTACGGGGAAGCTCGGGTCCTTACAAAATGAGTGAAAGCAGAATTTAATTTCGGGTTATAATTTTCAAGTTATGTTTAAAACTGTTTTGGAAAAGGTCGTTATAAGAGTAGTTGTCGATCATAACTATAAACAACTATTTTAAATGCCTGAAAATATGGAAAAAAATTTGTAAAATCATTATATATTATGTAAAAGTGTTTTGAATCATAAAGTTTAAGTTTTGTCTAAGATAAACGATATTTTGTCAAAGTAGTTAAGAAAACTGTTTTGTAATGCTTTTGTAACGCTTTTGAAACACTATGGTAACTCTTTCTTTGAAAACAATCTATTTTGAAGTGGTAAACCGCGAGCTATTTCCCGAACTATAAGCAATCATTTGTAAATTATTTGTGGAATGTTTCAAAGATTTAAAAGTATTGAAAATGTTTTATGGAAATTAAATTGATTTAATACTAAAACGGGGTTTTCAATTTTAAATAATTGGATATAGTTGGAGATAATTCTTCGAATGTTTGATATTAATCTGGTAGATGATGACTCTTATCATTTGAGGAATTTAAAAGGTAGTTCACCATTATTCCGTTTATAATGTGTGTGATGACCCCTAACTTCCGCAGTATGAAAGCAAGGATAATCATTGGAATATAACACATAACAGTAATAGCAGAACATAAATAGAGAATTACAGTAGATAATGCTCATCAAATTACACTGGAAATAATACATCATCAGAGTTACACAACATAATAGGATTATACTTAGCATAGAATACAGTTTCAGCTTAATATAAAATATCTACAGCGGAATAAAAACATAATATACTAAGTGAAGTCTGAACAGCAAAATAGGAATGATAATATCCATCTTCAGCTCCATCGATATCCAAAACGAATCTGCTAAACCTGTATACAAGGCTGCCCATGTGGAAAAGAGGGCACCCGAGTTTGCAAAGTGAAACAAACTACGAGTCAGTCATGGGACTGGTATGAGAAATCTTACTTAACCTATTTAATAATAAGGCTAATCATAGGACCACGCCGCTAATGCAGAACGGGTTTACTCCATTGGATTGCCAGCGCATTAATAAAGTAAATCACTAAACAACGAATGCTTTTATAAAAATGAAAACATTATAAGACTCAAGTCCCATCACACAATGCAACGCAAACCGGAGGATAGAGTTTTACCTTATAATGGTAAAAAAATGCTTGATACGATAAAACGAATTTGATATTATTAGTAGTGTATATATGTTTCAAAAACATTTCAATTATAATATCAATCATAGACGGTATAGCTATCACATACTATGTCGCCGTACTAGTTATACAATCAAAATCGCATAGGTTGTATTGGAAGTTGGATTTCCATCATGAACCAAGGAAAAAGATAGTCCTTACCGAATTTGAGACACTCTAGCCTGTGCCTCAGGATCAGTCGCAACTGCACCTTGGATCTTCAGGGCTAGTCCACAAATATGTTAGTGAATTAATAATGCCTGAACAATAAGTTTCCCTCCCCATGGGGCGTAAATAGACCCACTAGGGACTCAAATAACTGAGGCGTCTCATTCCATCATCCACATAAGTAAAAATGCCAGGGCTTGTAAACGCTGACACTACTTCTAGCTAGAAAAAAACGTATGTCCTCCCTAAAGTCCTCTCCCATTTCTGGTTCATACCGGGGTGTGAGGCTCGCGAAGTAACGCCATACACAAAGCTATGCTCTTTAAAGTTGTGCTTTGATCATCAACCACAAGGCTCTGCTTTTCAACAATAAGCCTTGATCATCTGCATCTTGACATGCCACACTGACAATTCACGCAATGCGACTGATGTCTATTAATATATAACCTCTAAGGGTGTTAAGAAAGAGAATATATTCTCCTCCTCCAACGGATAGATATTAATAGAGATTCAACACGGAACGAATCCAATGTCAGACACACATCCATTTACAAGTCCGTTCCGGGTCTGAATGAAACTGGACCGAGCATATCCAAACAATCAACAAGTATGTCCGAACAACTACCAATGTAACGCCTCCTGGGAGCTAACCGATCCAGGGCATCAGTAGCCATCCATTTGATGCGAAGATCGCCGGTCTTCAATCACCATCTTCAAATCTTTGACTTCCAATCGTCGTATAATTATTTGAAATGAGATTTAACTCGGACTTTTCAAACAATTCTCGAATATATATAAAATTTAAATCAATCGACTCATCCCATATCATTAATATTAATTTATAATGATTTATCGCTATTTTTATTTATTTAAAAATAGCCATTTTCAATTAAATGACGCTTCGGGTCATTACATGGCACAGGCCTGTTTTGTTCAAAATTTGATTTACACATTTCTAACAATCTAACCATTGGATCTTAACAAATTTTATATCTTTGGAAAGATCTTACCAAAACGAACCTAACAATTCCAGCTTTGAGAAAATCCGATGATCGGATCTCTCTGTATAATCGTTTGAAGTTAAGATTACAAAACGCAAACTACAGCAGCGTAATTCATTTTATTTTAATTTATATTTATATATAAATATAAATCGTTCAACGATTTCAAACCATTTTCAAATTAACACTGATTTCTTTTATATATGAAATCCAATATTGCATTAAAATGAAATTTTTAATGTTAGTACCATTCTCTTTCTACATTGAATCTTTTATATAATTCATATATATATTACATGGAAATGAAATCTGTTTTATCATTCATCTATAGAATTAAAATTGTTCAATAAAATATTAGACTAAAAAAATGTAATCTCTTATTTCAATATATTTAACAACCCGAAAAATCAGAACCATTTTAAATTTTTTATTTTGGCAATTTTAATGAATTTTGAATATTTAAAATGATTTATTTTAAATAATAACGACGAGAAATTTATTTTGAATATAATTAGAACTTATATATTTATTTGAATCGAAGTTAGAATATAAATAATTATTTTAAATTATAAAAGGAATTGGAAATGGCGCGGTAGTTTGAAAATTCGATTTCATATTTCAAATGAATGTACATGACTCAAAAAAAACCAGATTTTAGTGAAACCAAAAATATTAGTATCTAATTAATACCTTTCTGACAAATCCGAAAAATTGAAATTTCATAATGGGAATAAAAAATTATGCCCATTTGAAAATTCAGAATAATCACTATGGAAAATACAGCCTTAAAAATGGAAATTCTACAAACGACCGTCGTTTTCGACGAAACCGCTTTTGTTGGATCCAGGATGTCAAGTTATTGCTAGATCCAAAATTCTTAATTTTTGGGATTAATATGTGAGCTTGGCAAAAGAAAACGTGTTTTGTTGGTTTCAGTCAATCAAGATCGACCAGAAAATGGCCATTTTTCAAACGTTCTCCAAATTCGACGAAATTAGTTTTGTTAGGACCATACCATCCAAACATAGCCAGATTAATTTTTCTAGAATTTTTAGAATCAGTATATGGCCCCAGTAAATTAAAATGTGCGTTCAAATTGAATATATACTGATATAAATTTTAAATTTGATGAAAACTGATCTTAACAGTCGAATGGGCTATGGAACATATCCCATTGTGTTCGAAATAGGGGCAATTAGCTAGGGGCAACAGTCGTTGGGTCTCGATTGGAGTCCGAACAAAAAGTCAACCCTTTTTGAAATTAAATTAAAATAATATATATATATATATATATATAACTCCTTCACCCCTCCTTCCTCTTTCTCTCTCCCCATTCTAAAATCAAATAAAAAAAACCCTCCACGTCGATCGCAGCCCCCTCCCCGTCGCGGCCTCCCCCATCGCGCCGCACCTGCTCAGGCGGAGCCACCACATCCCCGACCCCCTCTCTCCCTCCTCCGCCCCTCTTTTCCTCTCCACCGTGACACTATAAACCCTAGCCCCAAATTAAAGCCACCTCCACCACTGTTTGCCCGACCCTCACCAGCCGCACCTCCGTAGACCACCGCCGAGCCCCTGCGCCACCATCCATCACCTCAGCTCCTCCTCCTCTCTCTTCGTACAGAAAAAAGTGAGTTTTCCATCCTTTTTTTTTATACTATATAATGTAGATAACATTGTTTAATATAAAAACTGAAATTTATATATATGTATTGGTTTAAATATTATCGTTTTAAACATAGAAAGATTAGAATTTTCATTATAAAGATTCGATTTTTAAAATTATAAAGATTCGATTTTTAGTTAGAGAAAGAATTCATTTTTAATTAGAGAAAGATGAGTTTCTTACTTAGAGAAAGATGAGATTCTTAATTAGAGGAAGATGAGATTTTTATAAGGAGAAAGTTATGATTTTGAAAATAAAAAGATTTGATTTTTGAAAATAAAAAGATACGATTTTGAATAAAAAGGAAAACGCTATAACTTTTATTAATGGAAAAAAAATTTGGTTTTTACATGGAAAATAGCAATGTAAAAATATAATTTTCACATAGAAAGTAGCGTTGTAAAAAACATAATTTTTACATATATAGTAGCAGAAGAAAGATGGGATTTTTTTCCATGTAGCGTTGAAATAAAAATGTGTTTTTTATCATGAATAGTGTGAAATGGTTGAGTTGGAATGTCTTGCGAATCCAAACCGTTCAGAAATGAAATAATGGAGTGGAACCCCAAGGTGAGAACTCCTCACTATAATTTTCTTTATATAGTTATTTATTTTATAACTACATATATGAACTGTTCCCCAGTCGTCCACAGACTATGGACGACTTGTTTGTTTGGTTGATTGGATTATTTGTTTGAATTTGGTTGTATTTGTGAAATGAATTGATTAGAATTGATATGGATATGGCGCAAGCCAATATCAGGAGAGGGGTAGTGCTAGACATTACCCGATTTCAATATTGCGTCGTTACAATGCCGAAATTTTCTGAAATAAAAGTGTTAGTTAAAAATAACATTTTTTTATTGAATGTATAAACTGTTGAAAATAGCAAAGTGTTGAAATGAATATTTTAACGTTAAAAATATAATTTTTAACGTATAAATGAACGACATGAAATTCTCCTGAAAAGAATTGAATATTCATTTACAAATCGGATGATTTGTTTATGTACACACATTTACCGGACGGTTATTGGGACGATAAAATTTTACCCATCGCCCAACTGCACAAATAAAATTTGTGCTTGATTGATTAAAACCCCACACGGGTATTGGGATGACATTTGACATATACTTATCCCAATATTTAGTTATATGTCAATCGGTTGGCTGACAAGCTGTGTAAGTGTTGAATATTGTATTTAATGCTTATGGAGTGTAGAATGCACTCTGGATGATGGTTAATTCTGTTTGATTGTTGTTGTGTACATATGTTGTATGAAATCCATATAATCACATTATATGGTAATTGACAGTGTCTGATTCCAATTCAGAAAGAATGAATATTTTCAAATAATGAAAATTTTAAAATAATGAATATTTTAAAATAATGAATATTTTAAAATAATATTCAGTAAAAGATCAAAATCTGATTTTGATGTCTGATTTGGGATGGACACGAATATATTTAAATATATGAACCCGTGTTCATTAGATTAACGCCACTTTGACGTGAATGATATTTATATCGATTTTATTTATTTCTATAATGAATATCGAAAAGGAAGTGATTTCAAAATCTAATATTTTGAAAAATTATCATTTATATATCGATGATATGGAATATTCAATTTTGATTTGAAATTGAATATGAAGTTGAAATCGTTTTGAAAACGAATTTAAAACGATTTATAAATAAGTTTTAAAAGGAAATCGATGAAATATAATATATATATATATTATATATATATTTAATGGCCTGAATAGAACACGCCGCAGTAGTTCGTGAATTCGACCATTGAATTGAACAGACATTACGGGAGATCCGACCGTCGGATTCTCCTAAAAACGGAACCGTTGGGTTCGTATCGAAAAGAGATTTCCAAAGAATATTAGAGATTTGAAATATAACAGTTGGATTTGGAATTATGTCCAAATCAAATTTGGAAAAATTCACTGTAAGTGCAGTTCGACGACCGTTTATGGAAATCGATTGTACGGGCCTTGATAAAATTATTTAAAATATCAATAATTTGTGTAAAATCATAATAAATGATTTGGAAAGAATTGGGATGAAAAATTCCATATATGAAAGGATAAAAATATATTTTTATCGAAATGGACTAGAATAATAAATCCAATATTTTTTAAAATAAATAAATTGAATTTGAAATGGTTTTAAAAATAACCAGAATTTATAATATATGAATTAGAATGGATTTGAATCGAAATTATCTTCGGAATATTTCTATATTGGATTCCATGATTATACAGAAATTGTGAAGGAATTTGGAAGATATATATATATATCGTTATTCCAGTACGATATTTGTTGATTTCAGAATTTGATATTGAATATAAGCCGATATATTCTCTACTCAGATTCTTGTATTTAATATCAAATGAGATTTTGGGTTTGTTGTGAACGGTATCTTCACTAACACTGTTCTTAAACCCAGTTGAGAAAAGATTAAATCTTTTTATTTAGATTTAAGGAAGTATACCAATTAATTAATATCTAATTGGAATTGAAATGGAACGTGAATTGGGTTTATTGTGAACTGTGTTTTTAACGACATCTGTTCTTTAACCCGATTTACAGTGAAATGCGATTTGGAATTTATAAATCTTTGTATTTAGATTTAACGAGAATTTTCCAAAGTAAAGTTTAATATATATTAAATTGGAATTGAATGGAATTCAATTAGATAATAATCGAAATGAGCTTCTATGGAGGAAGACTGTTAATACATATGGAAATTAAAAAAAGGCGTTGTCGTTATTCCATTTATATTATTGGTTGGGTATGGAAATTGATATCGATTATATATTGATTTGTTTTTCCGTGAAAATTCCATAATTAATGGAATGTTATTTGGGTTTATCTTGAACCGTGGTTTAAATGACATTAGTTCTTTAACCCAGTTAAAGGCAGGATTACATGTGTGTCATTGTATTTCAAACTATATGGTTGATCTCTGCTAAATATATATCTGTTTGGTGGTGGAGAATTTATTCTCTTGCTTAACACCCTTCTCTGAGACGTATGAGATCAGAGGTTATATATAGGCAGAAATCAATAGTAAGGTGTAGATTGTCGATGCGACATGTTTGTGTTTCCAAAGTTAAATAATCATTAATATTGATTTTTGGGAAGATTAAAACTAAGTGGAGTTCTAATGCATCTTTAATTAGATTGAAATGGGAATGGATAATTAAAATTATCGAATTTAGGAAATGATCGAGAGTGGAGTATCACCAGTTTTGCTCCATGCAATAGTTAAATCTTTAATTAGATTTGAACGGGAATTCGTAATTAATTTTATCGATAAGACCGTAGTGTTAGTTATGAAGTATCACCAGTTTTGTTCCATAAGATGAATAGGTTGGGATTGGGAAACTAAACAAATGATTACTTCGGCAAGGTGCGCTAATCCCGAATAGTTTGGAAAACCTTAACATGATTTGAAATGATATCCAAAGGAAGATTAAAGAATAAATTTAAAGAATTTATCTTTGATAAAATTAAAGGGAACCTTTCCCAAAGTATATGAATATTTGAATAAAAGGATATTCTAAATTAGAAAGAGGCGTATGTTGTGTTTTTATAGCACTTATTTATTCTATACGCGAGTAATTCGGAAAGGCCGGGTTTATACCCATTCTGAATAACCATTTCGACGATAAGTCAATGATGAAGACGGTGGTTGAAGACCGGAGGTCTTCACATTGTTTGGATGATTATTGATGTCTTGATTAGGCTGTACACCCAATACGAGGTAATAAGTGGTGATCGTTCAGATGTACTTGGAGATCGATGGATACGCGAGGGCCTCTCTTCTGTATTGGTCATATGGGACGAGGAATAAGCTGCTTCCGGTTTCGTTCAGACCAAGGACGAACTTGTAAATGGATGTGTGTCTGATATTGGATTTTATTATGTGTTGACTGATTTCTATTAAATATATATCTGTTTGGTGGCGGAAAATTTATTCACTTGCTTAACGCCCTTCTAGAGGTTATATATCGACAGATATCAGTCGCATGGCATGAATTGCCTGTGTGGCTTATTGAGATGCAGTGATCAAGGCTTTTGTTGAAAAGAAGAGTCTTGTGGTTGATGATCAAAGCACGGCTTTAATACAGCATAGCTTTTTGTATGGCATTAATTCGCGAGCCTCACACCTCGGTATGAGTCAAAAACGGGATCGTGACTACAAGGAGTGCATGACGTTTCTTTCTAGCTATGGGTGGTGTCAGTATTTTACTAGCCCTGACATTATTGTTATTTTACCTATGCGGTTGTTGGATTGCGAGGCGCCTTAGATATATCGGTCTCTTCGGAGCCAATGGATATAGGTCCGATAGGAGTGGGAAACATGTGTTCAGGAATAATCAATCCTCAAACGTATGGGAGGACTGACCCTGAAGATCCAAGAGTTACCCAGAGTGTGTAGTCCTGAGACATTTGCTAGAGTGTCTCGAAGCGGTGAGGAGCCATCCCTGGCCTTGACTCATGACTGAAATCTAATTTCCTATGCGTGACATTTCAGTTTTATTTGTTGAGCCTAGTATTGGCGACATGATATATGGTACCCATGCCATCTAGGATTGATACATTTATATTTGAAGTTGTTTTCATACACTTTACACTATAATAGTATCAGAATGATTTGTTTTAAACATATCAAGCGTTATTTGGCTATTATATGGGAAAACCTTATCCTCCGGCTTGCGTTGCATTGTGTGATGGGACCTGGGTCTTATAATAGCTTCATTTTTCCAAAAAGAATTACGTTGTTTATCCTATGTACTAGTATTCTTGGGAGGAAACCCCTTCCGTGTTATACGGTGTTGTCCGTTGATTTACTATATTTTAAAGTAAAGTTTTAAATAACTATTTTAGTTCTCATACCAGTCACATGACTGACCAGGAGTATATTGTTTTAACCTAAACTTTGGGTGCCCCTATTTTCCACACGGGCAGCTAGTAGTTTTGGTTTTGCAGATTTATATTCACAGGATCCTGGTTCATAGCTGGAACGATATTTGGAAAGCTCTGTAGCCGTTTATCCCTTTCAGTTGTGTATTGTATTATTTTTCCGTTGCTATGTAATGTATTGTAATCTCTGATATTTATCGAATGTATTTTATTTATTCATAATCTGGAATATTCTTTATTCTGATGGAATTGTTGTAATAAGCATTGAAATGTTCTTCTGTTTGTGTTCTGATTCGTCGTGTTCAATTCGTTCTTTCTCTTCTCTTCGGAGATCGGGGAAGTTCGGGTCGTTATATTTAGTATCAGAGCTTTGGTTTACAGAGCTCGAGAACAAGAAACATTAGAACCATATTTAAGAATTCATCAAAGATTGGAATAGTAATATCCACTGAGAATTACTCGTTAGAGACAGGATCAGTAGTATCCTAGAACGAGTCGAAAGAAAGAATATTTTTAAAATGAAAACAAAGTTTGTTTCGAAAATTTAAATCATATTATACGTGTTTGAATATTTATTTTATACTGAATTTGGACAATCCAATATATATAGATTTTTCATATACGCCTTGCATACGTGTATTCTAAGATTTAATATATTGGATAGATATAGAATCACACACTAGTCGCCCGGAGATGATTCTGATGATTGTAGCTACATCATCAGAATTTGTGTTTGAGTTTTGAAAGTGGGATATCTATATATTTTCAATTGGCTGGTGTGAGAACTAAAACTAGATAGGGCTTATTGTGGTGATTTGGCACGAAAAATGTGATTTTTGACTATATATCAAAGTTATGACTTTGAAAAACTAATCAACTAATTGATTGCTGGTTGTGTTGTATGATTATTGGTTGATTAATTAAAAAATTTGAACCATTAGGCCAAATTGAATCAAAATTTGAATTGAAATGAAAAGTGATTGAAATTGCATGTTGTACATATGTGTGAATAGGTCATAGCAAGGAGGCTAGAGCAGAGGAATAAAATTGTATGCCCGACAAATAGGTACATGTTTACTAATTTATTGGTTTGGATGCTTTTACGAGCCGATTGGCTAGCCGTTTGGCTTTTTCTTTTTCTTTTTCAGATGAGAGGGCCTATGTGGATTCTCCCGGTGCTCCCCGTACAAAGGAGGTTATGGCAAAAAAATTCAAAAATTTAGGGTGTTAGCCAAATTTTTGAAGAATTGGAAAATTATTAGAAACTGAAAAGTTGAAGAATGAAAGCCAAATTGAAAGTTGAGCTGATTACTTAAACAACTTTTAACTCCATTCCTTTTAGAGGGTGAAAAGATTTTATGTGGGGGAGACTGCAACAATCCGGAAAATCAGAACCAATTAAAATTTTTTATTTTGGCAATTTTAATGAATTTTGAATATTTAAAATGATTTATTTTAAATAATAACGACGAGAAATTTATTTGAATCAAAGCTAGAATATAAATAACTATTTTAAATTATAAAAGGAATTGGAAATGGCGCGGTAGTTTAAAAAATCGATTTCAAATTTCAAATGAATGTACGGGATTCCAAATAAACCAGATTTTAGCGAAACTAAAAATATTTGAATCGAATTGAAAATATATTTCCAACAAATCCGAAATATTGAAAATTTCATAGCGGGAATAAAAAGTTATGCCCAGTTGAAAATTCAGAATAGTCGCTATGGAAAATATAGCCCTTAAAAATGAAAATTTTGCAAATGACCTCCATTTTCGATGAAACCACCTTTGTTGGATCTGGGATGTCAAGTTATTGCTAGATTCCAAAATTCATGATTTTTGGGATTAATATGTGAGGGTGGCAAAAGAAAACGTGTTTTGTCGGTTTTAGTCAATTTGGATCGACCAGAAAATGGCCATTTGTCAAACGATCTTCAAATTTGACGAACTTAATTTTATTAGGACTGTATCGTCTAAACATAGCCAGATTAATTTTTCTGGAATTTTTAGAATTAGTATGTGGCCCCAGTAAATTAAAATGTGCGTTCAAATTGAATATATACTGATTTATATTTTAAATTTGATGAAAACTGAATGTAACAGCCGAACGGGGTTACGAAATATATCCCATTGTGTTCAGAATCAGGGCAATTAGCTAGGGTCGATAGTCGTTGGGTCTCGATTGGAGTCCGAACAAAAAGTCAACCCTTTTGGAAATTAAATTAAAATAATATATATAAAAAAACTCCTTCACCCCCTTCCTCTTTCTCTCTTCCCGTTCTGAAATTGAATAAAAGAAAAAAAACCTCCACGTCGATCGCAGCCTCCCCCATCGCGCCGCACCTCCTCAGGCGGAGCCACCACATCCCCGACCCCCCTCTCTCCCTCCTCCGCCCCTCTTTTCCTCTCCTCCGTGACACCGTATAACACCCCGTAATTTCAAAATGGGCATAAGAGATAATTAAAGAATAATTAATTATTAAAAGAAGAATTAGATAAAATGGGTTACGCCATTGTGTTCATCTCAGAATTCTGCTTGAGATAGAGTCCGAGTTTACGTAAAACGGATACCGTATGAAGAAGATATGGATGAACGAAGTTAGGCAAAAAAACTGGAAGTCGATCAGAATGCACTGGCGCACTTCACAAGTGTGCCAGTACAAAAATGCACTGGCGCACCTGCCAAGTGTGCCCATACCGATCCAGCACACAATTCTGGAGTGTTCTGTGATGATGTGTCTTCTTCTGAGTGGCCGGATGATGTGTATTTGAGCTGGGTGGTTCTGATGGACTCCTAGTTCATCTAAGCGCTCTAAATAATCATAGACATCTATATATACATAGCTAAACCTAAACCCTAACATCATAACCCTAAAACTAAGGTGACGTCATGATGTTCGTCTACAAGCTAGCCTAGCCTCCTTCATCCTCTCCAAACTAGAAAATCAAATCCAAACTAGTAATCGATTAACAAGAACATCAAATCAAATGTCTACATCAAAGGATAGCTTTTCAAATTCAGAAATCAGATCCTAGAAATCAAGATCCATCCTTTTTCTATAAGTTCAGTTATTGTTCCGATTTAAACACCTAATAAGAAATCATGACTGTAATAATTGGATCTAGAACTATGCCTACTTCTATTCGTGCCTATCCTTTTGTGAATTCTGAATTTATTATGCCTATCGGACTGTTGTGACTGACATGGAAAAGCCTATCACGCCTATTGGACTGTTGTGACTAGCATAGAAAAACCTATCCTACCTAATGGACTGTTGAGACTATCATAGAAAAATCTACCATACCTATTGGACTGTTGAGACCAACATAGAAAAACCTGTCATGCCTATTGGACTGTTGTGACTGACGTAGAAAACCTATCATGCCTATTGGATTGTTGTGACTTATATGATGAAACCTATCATGTTATACATCCTATGCCTTTGAGACAATTGGGACTGATACATTTGAACCTATCATTTTATATTAAATTTGTGGTTCTTTTATGTACATTGAATTACATGCTAAGTTATGTTCATACATGTTAGATCCAAGCTAGTACCCATGTTTAATATCTATATAACTTCATGCTTATACAATTTGAGCTTGCTAGTTTGCATGTTAATTGAATCTAATTTAAATGCAAGATTACAATCATGTGCTTGATTAAATTTATGTCGTTCTATCCCAAATTTATACTACGCATGTTTATCTATATTGTTTATGCCTGTTGAAATATTACATGTCCCTTTCTTTTCTCTTTTGTTTATAATTTATCCTAATTTGCGAGCCTAACGTTCTATGTGAATTATGCGAACGAATAACGGGGGAGATGTTGGTGAAAAATATTTAACTACATGCTATTGGCATAGATTAGCTCATAATCATGTAAATGATTAGTAGCATGAAATGGTAGAATTTGTATACCTAAAATTATGGACATAATTTAGAGGGTAAATGGGGCATGACTTGATTTGACAACACTGGTGGATAATTTATATATAAACAGTAGATATGTAAATTAATTAAAAGATGAATATGCCTAACCCGAGGTTAGATTGATTTACGGTGTAAGACTGCCCGAAACCGCCTGGCACATCCAGCAACCATAACAATATAGATCTAACGTGAGAGGTTAGCGCATTAAGCCCAAAAACCCGAGGTTAGATTGAGTTGCGATGTAAGACTACCCGGAACCTCCCGACCCATCTAGCGACCGCAACAATATAGATTTAATGTGAGAGGTTGGTGCTTTAATGAATAAATTAAAGCTAAGAAACAGACAGGCTAAGAGTGGTAGGGCTAAGTTAATAAAAGCAACACTTAACCAATATAACATTATGTGTGATAGGGTTAAGTAACACAAGAGGGCAACACTTAACCGATGTAACATGACAAGTGGTAGGGTTAAGTAACACAAGAGGGTAACACTTAACCAATGTTACTTGACAAGTGGTAGGGTTAAATAACATAAGAAGGCAACACTTAACCAATGTAACATGACAAGTGGGTAGGTTAAGTTAACTCGACTAGATTGACGATACTTAACCAATATAATATGATGAACGAGTGGGGTTAAGTTAATGGGTAACACTTAACCAATATAATATGATGAATGAACAGGGTTAAGTTAATAGAAAACACTTAACCAATTACAACATGATTAATGAGAAGGGTTAAGTTAATAAGAAACACTTAAACAATATGACACGGCGTGTGGATGGGTGAAGTTAACTTGAATGGATGGATAACACTTAGCCAATTTGGGGGGCATACGAATAGACCCTGGAAAACCCTAGTAACGGGTACCCATTTCAGCAGTAACCCACATGGATGTATCACGGTACCCTGAACTAGGCAGGGTGGGGCACGATTACTGGGCTGATTATAAGCAGTCAAAATAGCTGCAGGGAGTGCAATAGTGTAGTTCCGACGGAGTATGCGCGTGCACGTGCTCCGAAGTGGAAAAGAAGGCACTGGGCATCAGTAGTATACACTATGCATCTAGAATTTGTGTCGAGTTGCTATCATAGGGATTGATACACCTTATGTTGGGACCAGCATAGGGTATCTACACGCAAGAGAGGGCCGATTGGCATAGGCACAAGGAAAATTAATACAAGTAGGGAGCCGATCAATAGGGTAGTAAGGGTACATCTAACATCTTCATGGCAAGTAGGTTGATTGAGGTAAGATCCTCATACTAAATGTACACCTGAAGGCTACCACAATTGCGGGGTTAGGATTACCTTATTTTATAACACAGGATACTATTTGGGACACTAGTAGGGGATACAGATCCTTTTTCACAGGATACTGGTTGGGACACTAGTAGGGGTTACGAATCGTTCTATAAAAGACACTAGTTAGGATGCTAGTTGGGTGGTGCAGAGAAAATGGGAAATCAGAGAAAGAACCGAAGCGCATTCAGTGTATCTTACCTTGTCATATCTAACGATCATCATTTGTTGTCTTGCTATGCTTATTATCATGGTTATGTCTGGTACTCAGTTTATTCATGTCATGATCTTTTTACCTGTTTACATGCAGAATAATCACTGGACTTACCAGACTTATGTCTGACCCGTTTTCTTTCGCCTTCTTTTCTTCCGTTTCCCCTCCCCCAGGTTCACAGGGAGGGAATACAACCACTTAGCTCAGTTTTCTTCCCAAGCTCGAAGATAGACGATGTATTGATTTGGACTCTCTTTTCCACTGCTATGGCAGGCTCATGCTTTATTGGGGAATATCATTGTCATTTTATGCTTCTTTATTTTGTTAAACAAGACAGATGCTTTGTTGTAATGGGTATTGGAAGACAATCTTTGTACAAGCCGTTTTATCAAGCTGCTGTTCATCAATAAAGTAAAGTTTTATTTATTTTCCGCTATTTAAATTTTGTCTGTTTTGTAATTTATCTGTTCTATACATTTATGAAACTCCACCGAAGTTAATGCATTCCCTTTGTGAGTGACATTAATGGAGGTGGGTTGTTACACAACGTAAACCCTAGCCCCAAATTAAAGCTGCCTCCACCACTGTTAACCTGACCCCTGCCAGCCGCACCTCCGTAGACCATCCCCGAGACCCTGCACCACCATCCATCACCTCAGCCCCTCCTCCTCCCTCTTCGTATAGAAAAAGTGAGTTTTCCATCCTTTTTTTTATTTTTTTATAATATATAATGTAGATAACATTATTTAAAATAAAATGTTAAAATAAATCTGAAATATATATATATATATGTATTGTTTTAAATATTATCTTTTTAAACATAGAAAGATTATAATTTTCATTATAAAGATTCGACTTTTAAAATTATAAACATTCGATTTTTAATTAGAGAAAGATTTCATTTTTAATTAGAGAAAGTTGAGATTTTTACCTAGAGAAAGATGAGATTCTTAATTAGAGGAAGATGAGATTTTTATAAGGAGAAAGTTATGATTTTTGAAAATAAAAAGATTTGATTTTTGAAAATAAAAAGATACGATTTTGAATAAAAAGGAAAAAGCTATGATTTTTATTAATGGAAAAAAAATTCGATTTTTACATGGAAAATAACAATGTAACAACATAATTTTTACACAGAAAGTAGCATTGTAAAAATATAATTTTTACATATATAGTAGCAGAAGAAAGATGTGATTTTTTTTCCATATAGGGTTGAAATAAAAATGTGACTTTTATCATGAACAGCGTGAAATGGTTGAGTTGAAATGTCGGGCGAAGCCAAACCGTTCAGAAATGAAACGGCGGAGTGGAACCCCAAGGTGAGAACTCCTCACTATAATTTTCTTTATACAATTATTTATTTTATAACTGCATATACGAACTGTTCCCCGTCGTCCACAGACCATGGACGACTTGTTTGTTTGGTTGTGTGTTTGATTGGGTTATTTGTTTGAATTTGGTTACTTGGGTGAAATGAATTGATTAGAATTGATATGTATATGGCGCGAGCCATAGGAGAGGAGTAATGCTAGACATTATTCGATTTCTATATCGCGCCGTTATAATGCCGAAATTTTCTAAAATAAAATGTGTTAGTTAAAAATAACATTTTTTTTATTGAATGTATGAACTGTTAAAAATAGCAAAGTGTTGAAATAAATATTTTAACGTTAAAAATATAATTTTTAACGTATAAATGAACGACATGAAATTCTCCTGAAAAGAATTGAATATTTGTTTACAAATCGGACGATTTGTTTATGTACACACATTTACCTGACATTGATTGGGACGATAAAAATTTACACATCGCCTAACTGCACAAATAAAATTTGTGCTTGATTGATTGAAACCCCACACGGGTATTGGGATGATATTTGCATACACTAATCCCAATATTTAGTTGTATGCCAATCGATTGGTTGACAAGCTGTGTAAGCGTTTAATATTTGTATTTAATTCTTATGCAGTATAGAATGCACTTTGGATGATGGTTGACTGTGTTTGATTGTTGTTGTGTACATATGTTGTATGAAATCTATATAATCACATTATATAGCAATTGAATGTGCCTGATTTCAGTTCAGAAAGAATGAATATTTTAAAATAACGAATATTTTAAAATAATGAATATTTTAAAATAATATACATTAAAAGATCAAAATCTGATTTTGATGTCCGATTTGAGATGGACACGAATATATTTAAATATATGAAGCCGTGTTGATTAGAATAACGCCATTTTGACGTGAACAATATTTACATTGATTTTATTCATTTTTATAATAAATATCGAAAAAAATGTGATTTCAAAATCTGATGTTTTGAAAATATTATCATTTATATGTCGATGATACGGAATATTCAATTTCGATTTGAAATTGAATATGAAGTTGAAATCATTTTGAAAACAAATTTAAAAACGATTTATAAAATACATTTTAAAAAGAAATCAACGAAATATATATAATATTATATATATATAATGGCCTGAATAGAAGGCGCTACGCCGCGACAATTCGTGAATTTCGACCATTGACTTCGATCGGACATTATGAGAGATCCGACCGTCAGATTCTCCTAAATCCGGAGCCGTTGGGTTCATATCGAAAAGAGCTTTCCAAAGAATATTAGAGATTTGAAATCTAACGGTTGGATTTGGAATTATGTCTGAATAAAATTTGGAAAAGGTCGCTATAAGTGCAGTTCGATGACCATTTTTGGAAATCGACTGTACGAGCCTTGATAAAATTATTAAAAATATCAATAATTTATGTAAAATCATAATATATAACTCGGAAAGAATTAAATTGAAAAATTCCATATTTTAATAGATAAAAATATATTTTTACCGAAATGGACTAGTTATGAACTAGAATAATAAATCCTATATTTTTTTCAAATAAATAAATTGGATTTGAAATGGTTTTAAAAATAACCAAAATTTCCTATACATGAATTGGAATGGATTTGAATCAAAATTATCTTTGGAATATTACGATATTGGATTCCGTGATTATACGGACATTGTGGAGGAATTTGGAAGATATATATATATATATATATATCGTTATTCCAATACGATATTTGTTGATTTCAGAATTTTATATTGAATATAAGACGATATATTCTTTACTCAGAGTCTTGTATTTAATATCAAATGGGATTTTAGGTTTGTTGTGAATGGTGCCTTCACTAATACTGTTCTTAAAACCAGTTGAGAAAAGATTAAATCTTTTTATTTATATTTAATGAAGTATACCAATTAATTAATATCTAATTGGAATTGAAATGGAACGTAAATTGGGTTTATTGTGAACTGTGTTTTTAACGACATCCGTTCTTTAACCCGATTTACGGTGAAATATGATTTGGGATTTATAAATCTTTGTATTTAGATTTAATGGGAATTTTCCAAAGTAAAGTTTTCAATTTAACATATAATATATTAGAATTGAATGGAATTCGATTAGATAATAATCGAAATGAGCTTCTGTGGAGGAAGACTGTTAATACATATGGAATTTAAAAAAAGGCGTTGCCGTTATTCCATTTATATTATTGGTCGGATATGGAAATTGGTATCGATTACACATTGATTTGTTCTTCCGTGAAGATTCCATAATTAATGGAATGTGATTTGGGTTTATCGTGAACCATGTTATAAATGACATTAGTTCTTTAACCCAGTTAAAGGCAGGATTACATGTCTGTCATTGTATTTCGGACTGTATGGTTGATCTCCACTAAATATATCGCTGTTTGGTGGCGGAGAATTTATTCTCTTGCTTAACACCCTTCTCTGAGACGCACGATCTCAGAGGTTATATATATAGGTAGAAATCAATAGTACGGTGTAGAATTTCGATGCGACATGTTTGTTTTTCCAAATTTAAATAATCATTAGTATTGATTTTTGGGAAGATTAAAACTAAATGGAGTTTTAATGAATCTTTAATTAGATTGAAATGGGAATGGATAATTAAATTTATCAAATTTGGTAAATGATCGAGAGTGGAGTATCACCAGTTTTGCTCCATGCGATAGTTAAATCTTTAACTAGATTTGGACGGGAAATGGTAATTAATTTTACTGATAAGACCATGGTATTAGTTATGAGTATCACCAGTTTTGATCCATGTTATTAATAGGTTGGGATTGGGAAATTAAATAAATGATTACTTCGATAAGGTGCGCTAATTCCGACTAGTTTGGAAAACCTTAACATGGTTTGAAATGATATCCAAAGGTAGATTAAAGAATAAATTTAAAGAATTTATCTTTGATAAAATTAATGGGAACATTTCCCGAAGTATATGAATATTTGAATAAAAGGATATTCTAAATTGGAAAGAGGCGTATGTTGTGATTTTATTGCATTTGTTTATTATATACGCAAGTTATTCAGAAAGGCCAGATTTATACCTATTCTGAATAACCGTTTCGACGATAAGTCGACGATGAAGATGGTGGTTGAAGACCGGAGGTATTCACATCGTTTGGATGATTACTGATGTTTTGATTGGGTTGTACACTCAAGAGGAGGTAAAAAGTGGTGATCGTCCAGACTTACTTGGAGATCGACGGATATGCAATGGCCTCTCTTCTGTATTGGACATATGGGACGAGGAATAAGGTGCCTCCGGTTTCGTTCAGACCCAGGATGGACTTGTAAATGCATGTGTGTCTGACATTAGATTTTATTCTATGTTGATTGATTTCTATCAAATATATATCCGTTTGGCGATGGATAATTTATTCTCTTGCTTAACGCCCTTCTCTGAGACGTACGAGCTCAGAGGTTATATATCGATAGTTATCAATCAGATGGCATGAATTGCCTGTGTGGCATGCTGAGATGCAGTGATCAAGGATTTTGTTGAAAAGCGGAGTCTTGTGGTTGATGGTCAGAGCACGACTTTAACACAACGTAGCTTTGTGTATGGTGTTAATTCGCGAGCCTCGCACCTCGGTATGAGTCAAAAACGGGATCGTGAATGCAGGGAGTGCACGACGTTTCTTTCTAGCTATAGTGGTGTCAGCGTTTTACTAGCCCTGACATTGTTGTTATTTTATCTAGTGGTTGTTGGATTGCGAGGCGCCTCAGATATATTTGTCTCTTCGGAGCCGATGGATATAGGTCCGATAGGACCAGGAAACGTGTGTTCAGGAATAACCAATCCTCAAACGTAAGGGAGGACCGGCCCTAAAGATCCAAGGGTTACCCAGAGTGTGTAGTCCTTAGACATTTGCTAGAGTGTCTCGAAGCCATGAGGAGCCATCCTTGACCACGACTCGTGACGGAAATCCAATTTCCAATACGTGACATTTCAGTTTTATTTGTAAAGCCTAGTATTGGCGACATGATATATGGTACTCATGCCGTCTAGGATTGATACATTTATATTTGAAGTTGTTGTCATGCACTTTCCACTATAATAGTATCAAAATGATTTGTTTTAAACGTATCAAGCATTATTTGGCTGTTATAAGGGAAAACCCTATCCTTCGGCTTGCGTTGCATTGTGTGATGGTACCTGGGTCTTATAATAGCTTCATTTTTTCAAAAAGCATTGCGTTGTTTATCCTATGCACTAGTATTCTTGGGAGAAAACCTGTTCCATGTTATACGGCGTGGTCCCTTGATTTTACTGTATTTTAAGGTAAAGTTTTAAATAACTGTTTTAGTTCTCACACAAGTCACATGACTGACCCAGAGTTTATTGTTTTAACCTAAACTCTGGGTGCCCCTATTTTCCACACGAGCAGTTAGTAGTTTTGGTTTGGTAGATTTATATTCACAGAATCCTGGTTTACAGCTGGAACGATATTCGGAAAGCTCTGTACCCGTTTATCCCTTTCAGTTGTGTATTGTGTTATTTTTCCGCCGCTATGAAATGTATTGTAATCTCTGATATTTATCAAATGTATTTTATTTATTCATACTCTGGAATATTCTTGTATTCTGATGGAATTGTTGTAATAAGCAATGAAATGTTCTTCTGTTTGTGTTCTGATTCGTCGTGTTCTCAACTCAATCCGTTCTTTCTCTTCACTTCGGAGACCGGGGAAGTTCGGGTCGTTATATTTGGTATCAGAGCTTTGGTTTATAGAGCTCGAGAACAAGAACATTAGAACCATATGAAAGAATTCATCAGAGATTGGATTAGTAATATCCAATGAGATATACTCGTTAGAGATAGGATCAGTAGTATCCTAGAACGAGTCGAAAGAGAGTATATTTTTAATATGAAAACAAAGTTTGTTTTGGAAATTTAAATCGTATTATACGTATTTGAATATTTATTTTATACTGAATTTGGACAGTCCAATATATAAGATTTTGCATACACGCCTTACAACCGTGTATTCGAAGTTTTGATATACTGGATAGATATAGAATAACACTCTAGTTGCCCGGAGATGATTCTGATGATTGCAGCTACATCATCAGAATTTGTGTTCGAGTTTCAAAAGTGAGATATCTATATATTTCCAATTGATTGGTGTGAGAACCAAAACTAGATAGGGCTTATTGTTGTGATTTGGCACCAAAAATGTGATTTTTAACTATATATTAAAGTTATGAATTTGAAAATCTAATCAACTAATTGATTGCTGGTTGTGTTGTATGATTATTGGTTGATTAATTAAAATTTTTGAACCATTAGGCCAAATTGAATCAAAATTTGAACTGAATTGAAAATTGATTGAAATTGCATGCCTGTACATATATATGTGCGAACTGGTCATAGCAAGGAGGCTAGAGTAGAGGAATAAAATTGTATGCCCGACAAATAGGTACATGTTTACTAATTTATTGAGATTGGATGATTTTATGAGCCGATTGGCTAGCCGCTTGCCTTTTTCTTTTTCTTTTTCAGATGAGAGGGCATGTGTGGCGGTTTGGGGATTTTCCCGGTACTCCCCATACAAAGGAGGTTATAGCGAAATTTTTCAAAAATTTAGGGTGTTAGCCAAATTTTTGAAGAAGTGGAAAATTCTTAGAAACTGAAAAATCGAAGAATGAAAGCCAAACTGAAAGTTGAGCTGATTAGTTAAATAACTTTCAGCTCCATTCCTTTTCGAGTACGAAAAGATTTTTAGTGGAGGAGATTGTAACAACCCGAAAAATCAGAACTAATTTAAAATTTTTATTTTGGCAATTTAAAATGATTTATTTTAAATAATAACGGGGAGAAATTTATTTTGAATAGAATTAGAATGTATATATTTCTTTGAATCGAAGTTAGAATATAAATAATTATTTTAAATTATAAAAGTAAATGGAAATGGCGCGGTAGTTTGAAAATTCGATTTCAAATTTCAAATTTCAAATGAATGTACAGGATTCAAAATAAACCAGATTTTAGCGAAACCTGAAATATTAGAGTCTAACTGAAAATATCTTTCCAACGAATCCAAAAAATTGAAATTTCATAGCGGGAATAAAAAGTTATGCCCAGTTGAAAATTCAGAATAGTCGCTATGAAAAATATAGCCTTTAAAAATGGAAATTTTGCAAACAACCTCCATTTTCGACGAAACCACTTGTGTTGGATCTGGGATATCAAGTTATTTCTAGATTCCAAAATTCATAATTTTCGGAATTAATATGTGAGTGTGGCAAAAGAAAACGTGTTTTTGTCAGTTTTAGTCAATCTGGATCGACAGAAAATGGCCATTTTTCAAATGGTCTCAAATTCAGTCAAATTAGTTTTTTAGGACCGTATCATCTAAACATAGCCAGATTAATTTTTCTGTAATTTTTAGAATTAGTATGAGGCCCCAGTAAATTAAAATGTGCGATCAAATTGAATATATACTAATTTATATTTTAAATTTGATAGAAACTGATCGTAACAGCCGAATAGGGTTACGAAACATATCCCATTGTGTTCGGAATGGGGGCAATTAGCTAGGGGCGATAGTTGTTGGGTCTCGATTGGAATCTGAACAAAAAGTCCAACCATTTTGAAATTAAATTAAAATAATATATATATTTTTATATAACTCCTTCACCCCTTCCTCTTTCTCTCTCCCCGTTCTGAAATCGAATAAAAGAAAAAAAACATCCACGTCGATCGCAACTCCCTCCCCGTCGCGGCCTCCCCCATTGCACCACACCTCCTCAGGTGGAGCCACCACATCCCCGACCCCCCTCTCTCCCTCCTCCGCCCCTCTTTTCCTCTCCACCGTGACACCGTAAACCCTAGCCCCAAATTAAAGCCACCTCCATCACTGTTAGCCCAACCCCCACCAGCCGCACCTACGTGGACCACCCTCGAGCCCTTGCGCCACCATCCATCACCTCAGCCCCTCCTCCTCCCTCTTCGTAAAGAAAAAAGTGAGTTTTCCATCATTTTTGGTTTTATTTTATTTTATTTTATACTATATAATGTAGATAACATTGTTTAAAATAAAAACTAAAAAATATATATATGTATTATTTTAAAGATTATCTTTTTTATCATTGAAAGGTTAGAATTTTCATTACAAAGATTCGATTTTTAAAATTATAAAGATTCGATTTTTAATTAGAGAAAGATTTCATTTTTAATTGGAGAAAGATGAGATTTTTACTTAGAGAAAGATGAGATTCTTAATTAGAGGAAGACGAGATTTTTATAGGGAGAAAGTTGTGATTTTTGAAAATAAAAAGATTTGATTTTTGAAAATAAAAAGCTATGATTTTGAATAAAAAGAAAAAGCTATGATTTTTATTAATGGAAAAAAAATCGATTTTACATGGAAAATAGCAATGTAAAAATATAATTTTTACATAGAAAGTAGCGTTGTAAAAATATAATCTTTACATGTATTGCAGCGGAAGAAAGATGTGATTTTTTTCCATATAGCATTGAAATAAAAATGTGATTTTTATCATGAACAGCGTGAAATGGTTGAGTTGGAATGTCGGGCGAATCCAAACCGTTCAGAAATGAAATGGCGGAGTGGAACCTCAAGTTGAGAACTCCTCACCATAATTTTCTTTATACAGTTATTTATTTTATAACTGCATATATGAACTGTTCCCCGTCGTCCACAGACAATGGACAACTTGTCTTTTTGGTTGTGTGTGGTTGATTGGATTATTTGTTTGAATTTGGTTGATTGGGTGAAATGAATTGATTAGAATTGATATGTATAAGGCGCGAGCCAATATCAGGAGAGGGGTAATGCTAGACATTAACCGATTTCAATATCACGCCGTTATAATGCTGAAATTTCTAAAATAAAATGTGTTAGTTAAAATTATCATTTTTATTGAATGTATGAACTGTTAAAAATAGCAAAGTGTTGAAATAAATATTTTAACGTTAAAAATATAATTTTTAACGTATAAATGAATGGCATGAAATTCTCCTGAAAAGAATTGAATATTCATTTACAAATCGGACGATTTTTTTATGTACACACATTTACCTGACATTGATTGGGATGATAAAATTTTACACATCGCCCAACTGCACAAATAAAATCTATGCTTGATTGATTGAAACCCCATATGGTTATTGGGATGATATTTGGCATACACTAATCCCAATATTTAGTTGTATGTCAATCGATTGGTTGACAAACTGTGTAAGCATTGAATATTGATATTTAATGCTTGTGCAGTATAGAATGCACTCTGGATAATGGTTGACTGTGTTTGATTATTGTTGTGTACATATGTTGTATGAAATCCATATAATCACATTATATGGTAATTGGTTGTGTTTGATTTCAGTTCAAAAATAATGAATATTTAAAAATAACAGATATTTTATAATAATGAATATTTTAAAATAATATTCAATAAAAGATCAAAATCTGATTTTGATGTCCGATTTGGGATGGACACGAATATATTTAAATATATAAAGCCGTGTTGATTAGATTAACGCCATTTTGACGTGAACGATATTTATATCGATTTTATTCATTTCTATAATGAATATCAAAAAGGAAGTGATTTCAAAATCTGATGTTTGGAAAATATTATCATTAATATATCGACGATATGGAATATTCAATTTTGATTTGAAATTGAATATGAAGTTGAAATCGTTTTGAAAACGAATTTAAAACGATTTATAAAATACGTTTTAAAAGGAAATTGACAATATATATATATATATAATGGCCTGAATAGAACGCGCCGTGGCAGTTCGCGAATTTCGACCATTGACTTTGAAAGGACATTACGGGAGATCCGACCATCGGATTCTCCTAAAACCGAAACCATTGGGTTCGTATCGAAAAGAGATTTCCAACGAATATTATAGATTTGGAATCTAATGGTTCGATTTGGAATTATGTCCAAATCAAATTTGGAAAAGGTCGTTGTAAGTGCAGTTCGATGACCGTTTATGGAAATCGACTGCACGGGTCTTGATAAAATTATTAAGAATATCAATAATTAGTGTAAAATCATAGTAAATGATTTGGAAAGAATTAGGATGAAAAATTACATATTTGAAAAGATAAAAATATATTTGTATCGAAATGGACTAGTTATAAACTAGAATAATAAATCCAATATTTTTAAAAATAAATAAATAGGATTTGAAATTGTTTTAAAAATAACCATAATTTCCAATATATGAATTGGAATGGATTTGAATCGAAATTATCTTTGTAATATTTCGATATTGGATTCCGCGATTATATGGATGTTGTGGAGGAATTTGGAAGATATATATATATATATATATATATATATATATATATATATATATATATATATATATATATATATATATCGTTATCCCAATACGATATTTGTTGATTTTAGAATTTGATATTGAATATAAGCCGATATATTCTTTACTCAGAGTCTTTTATTTAATATCAAATTGGATTTTGTGTTTGTTGTGAACGATGTCTTCACTAACACTGTTCTTAAACCCAGTTGAGAAAAGATTTCTTTTTATTTAGATTTAATGAAGTATACCAATTAATTAATATCTAGTTGTTATTAAAATGGAATGTGAATTGGGTTTATTGTGAACTATGTTTTTAACAACATCCGTTCTTTAACACGATTTACTGTGAAATGTGATTTGCAATTTATAAATCTTTGTATTTAGATTTAACAGGAATTTTCCAAAGTAAAGTTTTCCAATTTAACATATATTAAATTGGAATTGAATGGAATTCGATTAGATAATAATCGAAATGAGCTTTTATGGAGGAATACTTTTAATATATATGGAATTTAAAAAAAGGCGTTGCCGTTATTCCATTTATATTAATGGTCGGATATGGAAATTGATATTGAATATATATATATATATATATATATATATTGGTTTGTTTTTCCGTGAAGACTCCATAAGTAATGGAGTGTGATTTGGGTTTATCGTGAACTGTGTTTTAAATGGCATTAGTTCTTTAACCCAGTTAAAGGCAGGATTACATGTCTGTCATTGTATTTCGAACTGTATGGTTGATCTCCACTAAATATATATCTATTTGGTGGCGGAGAATTTATTCTCTTGTTTAACACCCTTCTCTGAGATGTACGAGCTCAGATGTTATATATAGACAGAAATCAATAGTACGGTATAGATTGTCGATGAGACATGTTTGTGTTTCCAAAGTTAAATAATCATTAATATTGATTTATGGGAAGATTAAAACTAAGTGAAGTTTTAATGAATCTTTAATTAGATTAAAATGGGAATGGATAATTAAAATTATCAAATTTGGGAAATAATCGAGAGTGGAGTAACACCAGTTTTGCTACAAGCGATAGTTAAATCTTTAATTAGATTTGAACGGGAAATGGTAATTAATTTTACCGATAAGGCCGTGGTGTCAGTTATGGAGTATCACCAGTTTTGCTCCATGGGATGAATAGGTTGGGATTGGGAAATTAAACAAATGATTACTTCGATAAGGTGCGCTAATTCCGACTAGTTTGGAAAACCTTAACATGGTTTGAAATGATATCCAAAGGTAGATTAAAGAATAAATTTAAAGAATTTATCTTTGATAAAATTAATGGGAACATTTCCTAAAGTATATGAATTGCCTGTGTGGCATGCTGAGGTGCAGTGATCAAGGCTTTTGTTGAAAAGCAGAGTCTTATGGTTGATGATCAAAGCAAGGCTTTGATACAGCGTAGCTTTGTGTATGGTGTTAATTCGCGAACCTCGCACCTCGGTATGAGTCAAAAACGAGATCGTGACTGCAGAGAGTGCACGACGTTTCTTTCTAGCTATTGGTGGTGTCAGCGTTTTACTAGCCCTGACATTGTTGTTGTTTTACCTATGTGGTTGTTGGATTGCGAGGCGCCTCAGATATATTGATCTCTCCGGAGCTGATGGATATAGGTCCGATAGGACCGGGAAACATATGTTCAGGAATAACTAATCCTCAAATGTAAGGGAGGACCGGCCCTGAAGATCCAAGGGTTATCCAGAGTGTGTAGTCCTGAGACATTTTCTAGAGTGTCTCAAAGCTGTGAGGAGCCATCCCTGACCTCAACTCGTGACGGAAATCCAATTTCCAATACGTGACATTTCAGTTTTATTTGTAAAGTCTAGTATTGGCGACATGATATATGGTACCCGTACCGTCTAGGATTGATACATTTATATTTGAAGTTGTTTTCATACACTTTACACCATAATAGTATCAAAATGATTTGTTTTAAATGTATCAAGAATTATTTGGCCATTATAAGGGAAAACCCTATCCTCCGGCTTGCGTTGCATTGTGTGATGAGACCTGACTCTTATAATAGCTTCATTTTTTCAAAAAGCATTGCGCTGTTTATCCTATGCACTAGTATTCTTGGGAGGAAACCCGTTACGTGTTATAAGGCGTAGTCCCTTGATTTACTATATTTTAAAGTAAAGTTTTAAATAACTGTTTTAGTTCTCACACCAGTCACATGACTGACGTAGAGTTTATTGTTTTAACTTAAACACTGGGTGCCCCTATTTACCACACAGGCAGCTAGTTGTTTTGGTTTTGCAGATTTATATTCACAGGATCCTGTTTTACAGCTGGAACGATATTCGGAAATCTCTGTACCCGTTTATCCCTTTCAGTTGCGTATTGTAGTATTTTTCCGCTACTATGTAATGTATTGTATTCTCTGATGTTTATCGAATGTATTTTATTTATTCATACTCTGGAATATTCTTGTATTTTGATGGAATAGTGTAATAAGCAATGAAATGTTCTTCTGTTTGTGTTCTGATTCGTCATTTTCTCAACTCAATCCGTTCTTTCTCTTCTCTTCGGAGACCGTGGAAGTTCAGGTTGTTATAATATATGTTTACATTGAAAATGTATCTTTCTATTTCAATATTTATTTACATTGAAAATGTAAACCTTCTATTTCAATATTTATTTACATTGAAATTATAAACTTTTTTCATATTCTATTTACATTGAAATGTAAATTTTCTAATCATTCTTTTATTTATATTGAAAAATGTAAATATCAGTGTATTCTCTATTTACATTGAAAAATGTAAATTTCTATTCTTTGCTTTGATTACATATAAAAATGTAAACTCCAATTTCATTCTTTCTTTACATATAAAAATGTAACTTTTGATTTCATAATAAGACCACATTGAAAAATGTAATTTTTCATTTCATTATATTATTACATTGAAAAATGTAATTTTTCATTTCACTATATGATTACATTGAAAAATGTATTTTTTTCATTTCAATATCAATGTATAATTCAGTGTTAATACATTTCTATATGACAATTGACTATTTTTAATGTTGCATCACATTAAAAATGTATATTTGAATATAAATACGTTTCTATTTAACCAATGACTATTTTTTAATGTTGGGTTACATTAAAATATATATTTTACATGTAAAGACATTTTAATATAACAATGGTCATCTAATGTTTACATTAAAAATGTAAATTTCTACGAGAATACTTTTTGTTAGTTCAATGACCATTTTAAAAGGTTCATTTACATAAGAGTGCAGAACTTTGATGTAAAACATTTTTATCATAACAATGTTCATTTTAGTCTAAAACATTTAAAATGCAAAATCTAATGTAAATACATTTTAGATAGTAATGTGGTGTTTTAATGTTTTCATATACATTAAATGCAAAATTCCAATGTATATACATTTCCTATAGTAATGGACATTTTTTTAATTTCTATCTTTGCATTCAAAATAAGATTTTTAATGCTTACTTGTGTTTATTTTTAAAACATGATTATTTTTCTAATTTTATACACGACATTAGAAATGAGATTTTCCATGTAAACATGTTTTTTTTTTAAAACATGACCCATTTCCATATATTCTACATTTACATTAAAAATGGAATTTCTAATGTTAACATGTTTTATTTCAAAAACATGAACAAATTTTCTATCTCCTATCTTTACATTAAAAATGGGATTTTTAATGTTAGCATGTTTATTTTAAAAATATGAACAATTTTTCTATATTCTTTTATTACATTCAAAATGCAATTCTTAATGTAAACATGTTTTATCTTGAAACAATGAACAATTTTCATATACAATAAAAATGTGATTTTTTATTGTTTAACTTATTTTCATTTCAAAACAATAAATGTTTTCCATATTTCTATATTCAATAAAAAAATGTGCGTTTTGGATGTTCAAACAAATTTTATTTCATATATGAATATTTCAGAAAATTGCGACAACATAACGGCAAGGTAATTAAAACTGGCACCGTTCCGATGTACGGCTCCTCGTGCTACCTTAAAGCCTCGTAGCTTTTGACAAGGGGGATTTCAATAATCTATTTCGTATGTAGATAAATTTTTCCACAAACTAATTCTATTTGGTTTCAACCAAAATCAACAATCAATCATTCGTAATATTCACCAAATTTCAAATCACAACTCAAACAAGTCGTCCATGGTTTGTGGACAAAGGGTCTTGGGAGTTACTAAACTCCGTCTGCATCCTAATATAATTTTATTTAATTAATTCGGATTCAAAAATATCACCACGCTTTTTATTTCTTCAAAAATTGTAGAAGTCTCAAAAAATTCTGCGGTCTCCTCTGAAATGTAGAGCTCGTTGTTGTGATTCCAACGCTTCCTGTTTTATCAAATTCCGTTAACGTACGAGAGAGTTATAATTTGTATACGATAATGACCATCTATATAAAATTACTAAAAGAATTAATTAAAATATATGAACACCTTCATCCTCCTGTATAAACTGCCGACGCTTTCAAGTATATATTTGAACCTATGGTTCCATTTTTCACGCTTGTCAAGGCCTGAGGTGTCAAGCAGCGAATGCCACGAGGAAGGGGGAGGATGGCGCACCCAACCATGGGTGTGGGGCCAAACTCGATGCTGAGTTGGCGGCACGGTGGCGGTCGGTTCGGCATGGCTTTGGGAGTGCGGTCCTCGAAGTACACGCCACCAGGGGAGGATTTGACCGTATAGATTTGAAGAGGGTGTGGTCCTCTTCGAAATTGCTTTAAGGAGTGGAAGGTTTCAATGTGTGGATCGATCATTTTTAATGGAGGAAGATTGGTGCTTTTCCGACCATGAATCGTTGAACAAGGCAGCTATAGTATACGATGTATTAGGGTTACGGTATACCGTATTTCATACAGTATTTATATTTTATTTATTTAATTATCCTAAAATCCAAAAATACCCTTTTGCTCACACGAACTCCAGTTCAAACCCAAAGAGTATCGACCCTAGCTAAATACCTTCATGCCGGACACGATGGGATATGTTTCGTAACCCAAGTCGGCTGTTATGATATGTTTTTCTTTGAATTAAATAATAAAACATTTTATTATTTAATTTGATCATACATTTAAATTTACCGGGGCCACATACTACTTCTAAAAATTTCAGAAAAATTATATCTAGCTTTGTTTTGACGAAATGGTGTCTAAAAAACTAATTTCGTCGAATTTGGAGACCGTTTTATAAATGTCCATTTTCTGGTCGATCGAAATTGACAAAACACAATTTCTTTTGCCACACTCACATATTAATCCTGAAAATTATGAAAATTGGAATCTAGCAATAATTTGACATTCCAATTCCAACAAAAGTGGTTTCGTCGAAAATAGAGGTCATTTGCAAAATGCTTATTTATACGGGCTATGTGTGTGTGTGTATATATATATTCTATAGCGACTTTTCTGAACATTCAACTAGCCATAACTTTTGATTCCCGCTATGAAATTTCAATTTTTCGGATTTATTGGAAAGATATTCTTAAACAAATTTAAATATTTTTAGTTTCACTAAAATTCGATTTATTTTGCAACCTATACAATCAGTCAAAGTTTGAATTCAAAATTTCAAACTGCCGCGCTATTTCTAAATCCTTTTAAAATTAGAATAAATATATTCTTTCTAACTTTGATTTAAATAAATTTTTAATCGTTATTATTTAAAATAAACTATTTTAACTATTCAAGATTCAATAAAATGGCCAAAATAAAAATTTTAAGTTGGCTCTGATTTTCCAGGTTGTTACAATCTCCCCCATTTAAAAGCTTTTCGTCCCCTAAAAGGAAACAATAGTAAAGTAGGAAACAAAATGGAAAATGTAAAATATTGTAAATGTACCTTGCACTAGAGCTAGTTAGAGATATCCACTCTGCAATGGGGATAAGCCTGTTTGGTGCCATCCTCGGCCTCCCATGTACAGTCTCTAGGTTCTCCGCTCCACTGTTCTTTGACTAGATGAATTCTTTTGTTCCTCAGAACTTGGATTTCTTTGCCAATGATCTTCACCGGCTCCTTTCTTATTGCTAAGTTCGGGGTAATATCCAAATCTTGTTGTGCAGCTTCCTCCACAATCAAGTCTGGATCATGTACATTCTTCCGAAGTTGAGACACATGGAATACATCATGTACTCCTGGAAAGCAGTCAGGCAGCTGAACCCAGTAAGCGAGAGTTTCAATTCTTTCTAAAATAATTAATGGACCAATGAACCTTGGCGCCAACTTCCTACTTTTCTCGAACCGAACTACTCCTCTTAATGAGAAACTCTCAAGTACACATAATCGCTAACAATAAATTCTAAATCCCTTCTTCTTGCATCTGCATAGCTTTTTTGTCGGCTCTGAGCTATTAGTAATCGCTTCTTAATAAAATCAACTTTGTCCGAAGCTTCTCGAATCATGTCGGGACCCAATACCAGTCTATTGCCTGGTTCCACCCAACACGCGGGAGATCTACAAGGCCTGCCATACAATGCTTCGAATGGAGATATTTTCAAGCTTGCTTGGTAACTGTTATTATAAGAGAACTCGACCAAATGCAAGTGATCTTCCCATGATCCGCCAAAGTCAAGAATACAAGTCAGCAACAAGTCTTCCAGTATACTGTTCATCCTCTCAGTCTGGCCATCTGTTTGAGGATGATAAGCGGTGCTCAGATTTAATGTTGTTCCCATCTCCTCTTAGAATGCTTCCTAGAATTTACTAGCGAATATAGGGTCGTGATCACTAACAATGCTACTGGAACTCCATGCAGTCTGACAATCTCTTTGAAATAAAGCTGTGCCAGGTTTTAAGATGTTCTATTAGATCGGACAGGGATAAAATGGGCGGTTTTTGTGAGATGATCAACAATCACCCATATATTGTCATTGCCTTTTCTGGTTCGGGGCAAGCCATCAATAAAATCCATGGAAATTTGATCCCATTTCCAACTTGGAACTTTTAGTGATTGTAACAAGCCGGTAGGTTTTACTGATCACTTTTGACTTGCTAACAAGTAGAACACCTACTGACATAAATCGAAATGTCTCTTTTCAAAGATTTCCACTAGAATGTGCGCTTGAGCTCATGATACATCTTGCCCACTCCTAGATGAATACAAATATTGGATTTGTGACAATCATCCATTACTTCTCTTCTGAGCTCAGAAATATCCAGGACACAAATTCGGCCTTTCAACCTCAGAACTCCCTTGTTATCAATTTGAAAACAGGAGGGTTCGCCTTCCCGGAC
The DNA here is from genome assembly GCA_030737875.1 of Allium sativum. Classification (NCBI taxonomy): domain Eukaryota; kingdom Viridiplantae; phylum Streptophyta; class Magnoliopsida; order Asparagales; family Amaryllidaceae; genus Allium; species Allium sativum. The sequence continues at coordinate 12,127,038 of JASFAX010000035.1, forward strand.
TCTTTTACTAATTATTTGAATAAATTCATCATCTTTCGGAAGAGCAGCTATCTTGTCAATCAATGTAGGTGTAATGATAAGATTGGCGACGCCCGCATTCTTTCGACTAAGTGCATCGACTACCACATTGGCTTTTCCTGGAGTATACAAGTTGTCCAGATCATAGGCCACAAGAAATTCTACCCAACATTGTTGCCTTAAATTTATGTCCTTTTGGGTGAACAGATACTTCAGGGATTTATGATCTGTATATAATTAGAACTTCTCACCTAAAAGATAGTGCCTCCATATTTTCAAAGCGAACACGATGGCCATCAACTCAAAATCATAAGTAGGGTATTTCTTCTCACGTGGTTTCAATTGACGGCTAGCATAAGCAACTACTTTGTCTCTTTGCATTAACACTGCACCAGTGCCTTCTCCAGAAGCATTTTTCCTAACTTTCAAATCTTGATTGCCATCAATAATAGTCAACATTGGAGCAGTTGTTAACCTTAGTTTCAGCTCTTGGAAAGCTGCCTCATGTTCAAGTGTCCAAATAAACTTTGTATGCTTCTTTGTAAGCTTCTTCAATGGACAAGCTAGCCTCAAAAAATCTTTGATGAATTTCCGATAATAGCCAGCCAATCCTAGAAAACTTCTGACTTTAGTAGGAGTGCTAGGCTGCTTCCAATCTTGAATGGCTGTGATTTGCTAGGATCCACTGAAATTCCTTCCTTCGATACTACACGACCGAGGAACTTCACTTCTTCTTTCCAGAATACGCATTTAAAAATTTTGGCTTTTAATACATTCTTTTTTAGAATTTACAAAACTTGTTCTAAATGTTTCTCATGCTCGGCAGTTGACTTAGAAAAGAGTAAGATGTCTTCAATGAAAACCAGCACAAATTTGTTCAAAACATCCCGGAATACTCGATTCATCAAATCGACAAAATAGGCTGGAGCATTGCCTAAGCCAAAGGGCATTACTAACCATTCATAAAATATGTCTGGACCTCCGAAAGCTGTCAAAGGAACACACTCTTCACTAATGCACAATTGATGGAAACCTATAGCTAGGTCCATCTTTGAAAACACTTTCGTTGCATTAAAACGATCCAACAAATCATCTATACGAGGCAACGGATATTTATTCTTGAGTGTCTGCTTGTTGAGGTCTTGATAATCCACACATAGTCTGAGAGTACCGTCCGACTTTGGGACAAACACTACTCCTGCATCCCACTCCGAAAAATTAGGCTTAATCAGACCTTTCCATAAAAGCTGTTTAGTTTGGTTACTCAATTCTTCTTTCTCTTTCCATGTCATTCTTCGAATACAATGCACAACTGGCCTTTTATTTGGAACCAAATCAATCCTGAAGTCGATTTCTCTTTGCGGAGGTAAGCTATCAACTTCTTCGAACACAACCGCATAATTTTTGACGACAGGAATATTTTCAAGAGTAGTGGGTGTGACCTTAAGAGCAGCCCAAAATTCTTTTCTGTCGGAATCTGAGCCTATGCAGGGTAAAACAATATCTCAAAGCTTCATTTTAACTTTAACAAACCTTTCATCACATTTAACCTCGGCTTCATATCTCGTTAACCATTCCAGCCCAAGAATAACATCGAACTCAGAAAAATCCATGACGATCAAATAACTAGGGAACTTGTAACAAGAAAATGAGAACGGCACTCGGCAATATGCACCAAGAACAAGGGAACCACCGACTGGATTATGGACACTAATCGATTCTTTAAGATCCCTTGTTTTTAGATTGAGCTTCTTGACTGTATTACTCGAAATGAAACTTCGTGTTGCACCTATACCAAATAATACTGTGACAGGAATATTTTTAATAGAAAAAGTGCCTTTCTAAACATCTGGCCTTGGCTGATAGCTGAGGGCATTGCAGTATCTATCGTGTTATTGACTTGAGCTACCTTGGTCACTTTCAAAAGTCGGTAATCTCTACTTATATGATCCGACTTATGGCAAATATTGCATTCCCTGGTCTCTTGAGACTTCTTATTGCATTTAGATCCATCCTTTCTCTGTTTCTTTAGAGATCTGCAATTTATCGCCAAATGTTCTTGTCTATTGCAGTTAGAGCATGTGGCAGTCGTTAATGGTTCTTTCCTTGATCTAGCCCTTTTCTTATCGGCTTTAGGCTTCTTGCTAGCCTCAGTCTTTGTACTTTCCTCTGGGCTATCAGTTTCAAACTTCCTTTTGCTGCTAGAACTTCCTTCTTCTTCATCTTCCAAAACACCTTGCTTATCAACATCCTCATAGCGACATGCCATAGCTATCATTTTAGAAAAAGGGAGATTAATTTGCGCAGTTACCCAATTTAGGTATTCGCTTTGAATTCCTTTAATAAATCTTCGATTCTTCCTCAAAGGATCTTCGAATAGTTCTGGGGGAAAGCGGGAAAGTTCATCGAATTTCTTTTGATACTCCCGAATGGTCATATCACCTTGTTTCAAATTTTAGAACTCATCATATAACCAATCAATTTCTCCTAGAGGAATAAATTTTTCTGTGAAAATTTGTTTGAATTTATCCTAAGTAATATTACCTTCTGGATTTTCCTTAATGATCGAATCCCATTAGAATAAAGCTTCGACTTTGAGTCCCCAAGAAGCTATTAGTCTTTTCCGATCATCTTCCAGCCTTAAGCCTTCAAAAATTCTCTTAGAAGAACGCATCCATGCTTGTGTTTCAATAATAGATTCTTTGCTCGAGAAAGTTTCTCCACCCAGATTTCGATACCTCTTTACTAGAGCTTCTAGATCTGGTATTGGTTGTGGGAGCATGACTGGCTCATTAGATTGCTGAACCAAAGAATTACATTTTCTGTTCCTACCACTCATTTTCTACTATGTCTGCAAATAGCAGACAAAGAGTCAGGCCAACAATATAGATATTGTAAACATAGAGACATATATTTAAATATAAATGAATCTATGGGGGTGTATTTTTACTCATTCTAGGACATTACTAGTCCTATCTATGATGAGTTAATCGTTTTGGAATTCTGCTGATTTTATCTCTGATGAGTTTGTTAATATGTTATATTCCGAGCTAAGTTTAACCAAAGCTCTGATACTAACTGTGACGACCCCTAACTTCCACAGTACGAAAGAAAGGATAATCATTGGAATATAACAAATAACAGTAACAACAAAACAGAAATAGAGAATTACAGCAGATAATGCTCATCAAATTACACTGGAAATAATACGTCATAAGAGTTACACAGCATAATAGGATCATACTTAGCATAGAATACAGCTTCAACTTAATATAAAATGTCTGTAGCGGAATAAAAACATAATATACTAAGTGAAGTCGGAACAGTAAAATAGGAATGATAATATCCATCTTCAGCTCCATCGCTAACAAGAATGAATCTACTAAACCTATATACAAGGCTACCCATGTGGAAAAGAGGGCACCCGAGTTTGCAAAGTGAAACAAACTACGAGTCAGTCATGGGACTGGTATGAGAAATCTTATTTAACCAATTTAATAATAAGGCTAATCATAGGACCATGCCGCTAACGCGAAACGGGTTTACTCCATTGGATTGCCAATGCATTAATAAAGTAAATCATTAAACAACGCAATGCTTTTATAAAAATGAAATCATTATAAGACTTAAGTCCCATCACACAATGCAACGCAAACCGGAGGATAGAGTTTTACCTTATAATGGTCAAAAATGCTTGATACGATAAAACAAATTTGATATTATTATTATTAGCGTATATATGTTTCAAAAACATTTCAATCATAATATCAGACATAGACAGCACAACTACCATATACTATGTCGCCGTACTAGTTATACAATCAAAACTACATGGATCGTATTGGAAGTTGGATTTCCATCATGAACCAAGGCAAAAGATAGTCTGTACCGAATTCGAGACACTCTAGCCCATGCCTCAGGATCAGTCGCAACTACACCTTGGAACTCCATGGTCGGTCCACAAATATGTTAGTGGATAAATAATGCCTGAACAATACGTTTTCCCGCCCCATGAGGCATAAATAGAGCCACTAGGGACTCAAATAACCGAGGCGCCTCATTCCATCATCCACATAAGTAAAAATGCAAGGGCTTGTAAACGCTAACACCACTTCTAGCTAGAAAGAAACGTATGTCCTTCCTGCAGTCCTCTCCCGTTTCTGGTTCATACCGGGGTGTGAGGCCCGCGTAGTAACGCCATACACAAAGATATGCTCTTTAAAGCTGTTCTTTGATCATCAACCATAAGGCTCTGCTTTTCAACAATAAGCCTTGATCATCTGCATCTTGGCATGCCATACTGACAATTCACGCCATGCGACTGATGTTTATTAATATATAACCTCTAAGGGAGTTAAGCACGAGAATAAATTCTCCACCACCAATGGATAAATATTAATAGAGATCAATCAACACGGAACGAAATCCAATGTCAGACACACATCCATTTACAAGTCTGTTTTGGGTCTGAACAAAACTGGAGACACCGAGCATATCCGTACAATCAACAAGTACATCCGGACAACTACCACAGTAATTCCACCTAAGAAATAACCGATCCAGGGCATCAATAGCCATTCATTCAATGTGAAGATCGCCGGTCTTCAATCACTGTCTTCAAAACTTCGACTTCCAATCGTCGTATAATTATTTGAAATGAGATTTAATTCAGACTTTTCAAATAAATCTCGGATATATATAATTTAAATCAATTATTTCATCCCATATCGTTAATATTAATTTATAACGATTTATCGCTATTTTTATTTATCTAAAAATAGCCATTTTCAGTTGAACGACTCTTTGGGTCATTACATGGCCCTGCCGCTGTTTTCATCAAAATTTGATTTACACATTTCTAACAATCTAACCGTTAGATCTTAACAAATTTTATATCGTTGGAAAGATCTTTCCAAAACGAACCCAACGGTTCCAGTTTTGGGAAAATCCAACGGTTGGATCTCTCAGTATAATCTTTTGAAGTTACGATTTCAAAACGCAAACTGCAGCAATGCGATTATATAAATATAAATCGTTCAATGATTTCAAACCATTTTCAAATTAACGTTGATTTCTTTTATATATGAAATCCTACATTGCATTAAAAATGAAATTTTCAATGTTAGTACCATTCTCTTTCTACGTTGAATCTTTTATTTGATTCATATTTATATTACATGGAAATGAAATCTGTTTTATCATTCATCTATAGAATTAAAATTGTAATCTTTTATTTCAATAAAATATTACATTGAAAATTGTAATCTCTTAATTCAATATATATTTACATGGAAAATGTAACTTTCTATTTCAATATTTATTTACGTTGAAAATGTAAACCTTCTATTTCAATATTTATTTACATTGAAATTATAAACTTTTATATCATATTCTATTTACGCTGGAATGTAAATTTTCTAATCATTCTTTTATTTATATTGAAACATGTAAATTTCTATGTAATCTCTATTTACATTGAAAAATGTAACTTTCTATTCTTTGCTTTGATTACATATAAAAAAGTAAAGTCCAGTTTCATTCTTTCTTTACATATAAAAATGTAACTTTTGATTTCATAGTATGATCACATTGAAAAATGTAATTTTCCATTTCAATATATGATTACATTGAAAAATGTAATTTTGAATTTCAATATATGATTAGATTGAAAAATGTAATTTTTCATTTCAATATAAATGTGTAATTCAGTGTTAATACATTTTTATATGACAAATGACTATTTTTAATGTTGCATCACATTAAAAATGTATATTTGAATAGAAATGCATTTCTATTTAACCAATGACTATTTTTATTGTTGGATTTCATTAAAATACATATTTTATAGGTAAAGACATTTTAATATAACAATGGTCATTTAATGTTTACATTAAAAATGTAAATTTCTATGAGAACACTTTTTGTTAGTGCAATGACCATTTTAAAAGGTTCATTTACATAAGAGTGCAGAACTTTAATGTAAAACATTTTTATCATAACAATGTTCATTTTAACATAAAACATTTAAAATGCAAAATCTAAAGTAAATACATTTTAGATAGTAATGTGGTGTTTTAATGTTTTTATATACATTAAAATGCAAAATTCCAGTGTAAATACATTTCCTATAGTAATGGACATTTTTATAATTTCTTTCTTTGCATTGAAAATGAGATTTTTAATGCAAACTTGTTTTATTTTTCAAACATGATTATTTTTCTAGTTTCATACATGACATTAGAAATGAGATTTTCTATGTAAATGTGTTTTTTTTAACATGACCCATTTCCATATATTCTACATTTACAATAAAAAAGGAATTTTTAATGTTAACATGTTTTATTCCAAAAACATGAACAATTTTTCTATCTTCTATCTTCACATTAAAAATGGGATTTTTAATGTTAACATGTTTATTTTAAAAACATGAACAATTTTTCTATATTCTTTTATTACAATAAAAATTCAATTCTTAATGTAAACATGTTATATCTTAAAACAATGAACAATTTTCATATACAATAAAAATGTGAATTTTTATTGTTTAACTTATTTTCATTTCAAAACAATGAATATTTTCCATATTTCTATATTCAATAAAAAATGTGCATTTTGGATGTTCAAGCAAATTTAATTTCATATATGAATATTTCAGAAAATTTCGACAGCATAACAGCACGGTAATTAAAACCGGCACCATCCCGATGTACGGCTCCTCACGCTACCTTAAAGTCTCGTAGCTTTTAACAAGGAGGATTTCAATAATCAATTTCGTACACAGACGAATTTTTCCATAAACTAATTCTATTTGGTTTCAACCAAAATCAACAATCAATCATTCGTAATATTCACCAAATTTCAAATCACTACTCAAACAAGTCGTCCATGGTTTGTGGACGACGTGTGTCGGGAGTTTCTAAACTCTGTCTGCATCCTAATAAAATTTTATTTATTTAATTCGGATTCAAAAATCTCACCTTGCTTTTTATTTGTTCTAAAATTGTAGAAGGCTCAAAAAATTCTGCGGTCTCCTCTGAAATGTAGATCTCGTTGTTGTGATTCCAACGCTTCCTGTTTTATCGAATTCCGTTAATGTACGAGAGTTACGATTTTTATACGATAATGACAATTTATATAAAATTGATAAAAGAATTAATTAAAATATATGAACACCTTCTTCCTCCTGTATAAACTGCCGACGCTTTCAAGTATATATTCGAACTAGAGTTCGATTTTTCACGCTTGTCGAGTCCCGAGGTGTCGATCAACGAATGCCATGAGGAAGGGGGGAGGATGGCGCACCCAACTGAGGGTGTGGGGCTCAACTTGATGCTGAGTTGCCGACGCGATGGCGGTCGGTTCGGCGTGGCTTTGGGGGTGCGGTCCTCGAAGTATACGCCACAAGGGGAGGATCTGACCGTACTGATTTGAAGATGGTGTGGTCCTCTTTGAAATTTCCTTAAGGAGTGGAAGGTTTTAATGTGTGGATCGATCATTTTTAATGGAGGAAGATTGGTGCTTTTCCGACCATGAATCGTTGAAGAAGGCGGCTACAGTATACGATGTATTAGGGTTACGGTATACCATATTTCATATGGTATTTATATTTGTAATTTATTTATTTAATAATCCTAAAATCCAAAAATACCCTTTTGCTCACACAAACTCCAACTCAAACCCAATGAGTATCTCCCTTAACTAAATACCCCTATGCCGGACACGATGGAATATGTTTCATTACCAAATTCGACTGTTACGATATGTTTTTCTTTAAACTAAATAATAAAACATTTTATATTTAATTCGATCGTACATTTTAATTTACCGGGGCCACATGTTATTCTAGAAATTTCAAAAAATTATATCTAGCTTTGTTTTGATGATACAGTCTCAACAAAATTAATTTCGTCGAATTTGGAGACTGTTTGAAAAATGGCCATTTTCTGGTTGATCGAAATGGACTGAAATTGACAAAACACATTTTCTTTTGCCACGCTCACTTATCAATCCCGAAAATTATAAAAATTGGAATCTAGCAATAATTTGACGATTCGGTTCCAAAAAAAGTGGTTTCGTCGAAAACAGTGGTCATTTGCAAAATGGCTATTTATACGGGCTATATATAATATATATATATATATATATATTTATAAATATGGACTTTTCTGAATATTCAACTGGCGATAACTTTTGATTCCCGCTATGAAATTTCAATTTTTGAATTCGTTGGAAAGATATTCTTAATAGGATTTAAATATTTTTGGTTTCACTAAAATCCGATTTATTTTGCAACATGTGCAATTAGTTAAAGTTTGAATTCAAATTTTCAAAATACCGCGCTATTTCTAAATCCTTTTAAAATTAGAATAAATATATTCTTTCTAACTTCGATTTAAATATATTTTTAATCGTTATTATTTGAAATAAATTATTTTAACTATTCAAGATTCAATAAAATGGCCAAAATAAAATTTTTAAATTGGCTCTGGTTTTCCGGGTTGTTACAGTGTGAGTTGGATACAGAGATTAATATTGAGGATAAGTTGATGGAATTTCTATCCAAATATAATGTCAAAGAGTTGGAAAAATCTTTTAATTAAGATATGAGTTTCCTAAGTTGATTGGGATAAGTTGGATAGAAATAATCTTCCGATATTTGATATGAAATTCTGTGGTGTGAACGTATACCTTGAGGAATTTGGAAGATATTATTATATTGTTATTCCACTTATAGTATTCTTTGATTATGAGAATTGATATCGAATATAAGTAGACACAGTTTCTGCGTAACTTATGTTCAGTATCGATTGATTTGGGTTTTGTTGTGAATCGTATCTTTAATAATATCATTCTTGAAACCCAATGAGATTGAGTTATGAAAATTCATATCGTAATTTGAGGATTTAATCAGATCTTTGATTTGAGAAAATTAAAAGTGAGGAATTGAAAAGAAAGTATAATATTTTAGTTAAGATTAAAGAATGAAATATTGGAAAATCAATTTAATTGGAAACTTTGGTTGAGATGTGGATTAAGGATTTTCAAAGGAAATTGGATTTCAATAACAAGTTATTAAACGGAAAATTAATTAAAGGACGTGTTTTAAAAGAGGAACGTTAAATATAGATTTTATAATAATTTGAGAATGGTTTTAAAGAAGTTTAATTTTGACAAAATCCAAGATGGAAGGAGATTGGTAGAAAGCCTGGGTGTTCCGTAATTGTGTTTTTAATTGCGCTTATTATTTGGAAAGACCAGGATCGTATGTATGTCCGAAAACCATTCCAAGTAATAATACGATGTTGTGGAGAAGTTGAAGTTATTGAAGACAACATTGAAGACGACAATGAAGACCGGGACCCTTCATGTCGTAAGGGTGACTTGCTGAATGTCTCGAATGATTGGCTCCCATTCGCAGATGAATTTTATATATTAGTTAAGTGGCAAGAAGCCCGAAAGTGTGTGAAGGAATTTCGGATTGTTTTTTCGTTCAGACCCAGAATGGACATGTATGGATTATGTGTCCGACATTGTAATTGATTGTGTAGCACTGATCTTTATTAATATATATCTATTTGGTGGCCCAGAATTTATTTACTTGCTGAACTCCCTTCTCTAAGACGTATGATCTTAGAGGTTATATATTGATGGAAATCAGTGATGCGTAGTGAATGGATAATGTGGCATATTTAAGTTATGTGATGTTCTATGGGTGATCAAAGCATGGCTTATTTAAGCGTAGCTTTGTGTATATCGTGACCTCGATGAACCTCGCACCACAGATTGATGGTAAACTGGTGGTCAGATTTTTATGTTCGTTTCGTATGTTCGGTGCACCGGGATGTGTTGATGAAAAGGTACTACGAAGTTCCCGGTCTGGGATGCTATTTGTTGGGTACTCTAATTCATGTAAGGTAGGTTAGTGTAACATAGTTCGAGTCTGGACGTTATCCACGAGTACTGGGATGATGCATGCAAGAAGTTTGTGATCCCACGAATGGTCTTTCGTACCAGGAACCATCATATTTGCAACCCAATCTCCACTACGAGCCCATACTGTTTTGATTGTATAGCCTGCTGGTTACCGATAGGATTGCCAGCATAATGGGATGGGGCATTATGCTGGCTAGGATTAATACATTTATTTGCAAAAAGGTTTTTCACACTATATATTGCAGTAAAAGAGGATTTTCACGTATGAAGGCATTTTTGGTTATTATAAACGATATTTTGATCAAAGTAGTTAGGATAAATGTTTTGTAACGCTTTTGAAACACAATGGTAACTCTTTCTTTTAAAACAATCTATTTTGAAGTGGTAAACCGCAAGCTGTACCCCGAACTATAAGCAATCATTTGTAAATGATTGGTGGAATGTTTTCAAAGATTTAAAAGTATTGAAAATGTTTAAAATGGAAATTAAATTGATTTATTTGACGCTAAAACGGGGTTTTCAATTTTAAATAATTGAATAAGGTTGGAGATAAATCTTCAGATGTTTGATTTTAATCCAGTAGATGATGACTCTTACCACTTAAGGAATTTAAAAGGTAGTTCACCATTATTCCGCTTATAGTGTGAGTTGCATACATAGATTAATATTGAGGATAAGTTGATGGAATTTGTATCCAGATCTAATGTCAAAGAGTTGGATAAATCTTTTAATTAAGATACGAGTTTCCTAAGTTGATTGGGATAAGTTGGATAGAAATAATCTTTGGATATTTGGTATGAAATTCTGTGATGTAAACATATACTTTTGAGGAATTAGGAAGATATTATTATATTGTTATCGCACTTATAGTATTCGTTGATTATGAGAATTGATATCGATTATAAGTAGATTCAATTTCTGTGTCACTTATGTTCAATATCAATTGATTTGGGTTTTATTATGAATCTATCTTTAATAATATCTTTCTTGAAACTCAGTGAGGTCAAGTTACGGAAATTCACATCATAATTTGAGGATTTAATTAGATCTTTGATTTGAAGAAATTAAAAGAGAGGAATTGAAAAGAAAGTATAATCTTTTAGTTATGATTAAAGAATGGAAAATTGGAAAATCAATTTAATTGTAAATTATGGTTGATTTGTGGATTAGAGATTTTCGAAGGAAATTGGATTTCGATAACGAGTTATGAAATGGAAAATTAATTAAATGTGTTTTAAAATAGGAAGGTTAAATATACATTTTGTAATAATTTGAGAATGGGTTTAAAGAAGTTTAATTTTGACAAAATCCAAGATGGAGGGAGATTGGTAGAAAGCCTGGGTGTTCCGTAATTGTGTTTTTAATTGCACTTATTATTTGGAAAGAATGGGATCGGATATATGTCTTAAAACCATTCCAAGTAATAATACGATGTTGTGGAGCAGTTGAAGATATTGAAGACGACATTGAAGACCGAGACCCTTCATGTCGTAAGGGTAACTTGCTGAATGTCTCGAATGGTTGGCTCCCATTCGCTGGTGAATTTTATATATCAGTTAAGTGGTAAGAAGCCCGAACGTATGTGAAGGAATTCCGGCTTGTTGTTTCGTTCAGACCCAGAATGGTCATGTATGGATTGTGTGTCTGACATTGTAATTGACTGTGTAGCATTGATCTTTATTAACATATATCTATTTGGTGGCGGATAATTTATTCACTTGTTTAACACCCTTCTCTAAGACGTATGAGCTTAGAGGTTATATATTGATGGATATCAGTGATGCATAATGAATGGACAATGTGTCATATTTAAGTTATGTGATGAACTATGGATGATCAAAGCGTCGCTTATTTAAGCCTAGCTTTATATATATCTTGACCTCAATGAACATCTGTAACAACCCGAAAATCTGGGCCAGTTTAAAAATTTTATTTTGGCAATTTTAGCGAATTTGGATTATTTAAAATGAATTATTTTAAATAATATCGACGAAAATTTATTTTGAATATAATTCAACGTATATATTATATACGCCGTCGTTAGAATATAAATATTTATATATAATTATAAATAGAATTGAAATTGGCGCGGTAGTTCGATAATTCGATTTCAAACTTCAATTGAATGTACCGGGTGCAAACCAATCCGGATTTTAGGGAAACCAAAAATAATGGGATCTAATTGATAATATCTTTCCAACGAATCCGACAAATCAAGATTTCATAGCGGGAACCAAAAGATATGTCCAGTTGAAAATTCTGAATAGTCGCTATGGAATTCAGGCCCTTAAAAATGGGAATTTTGCAAACGACCTCGGATTTCGACGAAACCAGTTTTGTTGGGTCCGCAGTGTCAAGTTATTGCTAGGTTTCAAATTTCATAATTTTTCGAATCAATATGTGAGCGTGGCAAAGGAAAACGCGTTTGACCAGTTTCAGTTGATTTTAATCGACTGGAAATTGGCCATTTTTCAAACGGTCTCGGAATTCGACGAAACTAGTTTTATTAGGACCGTATCGTCAATACGAAGCTAGAAAATATTTTTTTGGAATTTTTAGAGACAGTATGTGACCCCGGTAATTTGAAATGTACGTTTAAAATTCAATATAGTGATTTAAATGTAAATTCAACGGAAACTGATTCAAACGATCGAATCAACCTACGAAACATATCCCATTGTGTTCGGAATGGGGGTAATACGCTATGGACGACAGGCGGTGGGCCTCGTTTCGAGGTCGTATGAAAAAGTCAACTTTAGGTTGAATTAAATAATTTAATAATAATAATAATAAATAAATAAATAAAACCCTCCTCCCTTTATCTTTCTGCCCCCCCCCCCCCCCCCGGTTTCATTTTAGAAATACAAAAAAAAAAAGAGACGAAGCTCTGGATCGAACACCAGATCGCGCCCCTCTCCACCGCCAGAGATGGCGCCGCCGCTCCTCCCCAAGGCGTCGCGCGATGGCCAGAGACCCCCCTTCCTTCGTACAAACTGCGAGTCCCTGTATCCCCGAGCCTCCAAATCAAATCGGAACCGCAGATCCCATCGAACGCCTAGCGAGCGCCGCCTCTGGTGAGCTACCACCACAGCCTCGACGCCTCAGCTTCCACGCCTCCGACTTCCTCCGGCCGTGGGCCCCTCCTGGCTGCAAACAAAAAAAAAGGGAGAAAGAAAGGTGAGTTTTTGTTAACCAATTCGAATTTGAACCATAGTTTAAACTCAGTTATATATATATATATATATATAGTTTAAATAAAAATGTGGTTTTTAATTTATAATGCGGTTTAGAAAAGATATAATTTATAATGCGGTTTAGAAAAGATATAATTTATAATGCGGTTTAGAAAAGATATGATTTTTAAAATAGAAAAGATTTGGTTTTTATTTATTTTTATAGCGTTGAAATTAAAATGATATTTACTATGGAGTAGAAAAAAAATGTGATCTTTATCTGTTGAACTTCGAAATAAAAATGTGATCTTTATCTGTTGAACTTCGAAATAAAAATGTGATCTTTATCTGTTGAACTTCGAAATAAAAATGTGATCTTTATCTATTGAACTTCGGAAAAAAAAATGTGATCTTTATCTGTTGAACAGCGAAGTAAAAATATGTTTTTTATATATTGAATAGCGAAGTAAAAATTCGTTTTTTTTATATATTGAACAGCGAAGTAAAAATTCGTTTTTTTATATATTGAATAGCGAAGTAAAAATTCGTTTTTTTATATATTGAATAGCGAAGTAAAAATTCGTTTTTTTTATATATTGAATAGCGAAGTAAAAATTCGTTTTTTTATATATTGAATAGCGAAGTAAAAATTCGTTTTTTTATATATTGAATAGCGAAGTAAAAATTCGATTTTTATATATTGAATAGCGAAGTAAAAATTCATTTTTTTATATATTGAATAGCGAAGTAAAAATTCGTTTTTTTATATATTGAATAGCGAAGTAAAAATTCGATTTTTATATATTGAATAGCGAAGTAAAAATTCGTTTTTTATATATTGAATAGCGAAGTAAAAATTCGATTTTTATATATTGAATAGCGAAGTAAAAATATGATTTTTATATATTGAATAGCGAAGTAAAAATTCGATTTTTATATATGTAGTGGCTACGGGCGACGAAGCTGACGAAGAGGCGATAACGATGAAGATTTCTATCAAAGAAGAGTCAAGATGATTGGATAGCTATCTGTGAGAACTTCTCACCTTTCAATTTAAATTTTCTAGTTATATATATATACTAGGATGCAGACGGTGTTTAGTAGCACCCGACACCCGTCATCCACAGACCATGGATGGCTTGTTTGTTAAATTGTTTGGTTGAGTAGTTGGTTAGATTATTTGATTGATTTTGACTGTTGGGTGAATTGAAATTGATTTGATTGATGTGTGAATGGCGTGGGCCTTCACTAGATCGGGGATAAGGCTAGGCCTCGTCCCGTTTCTAGTATCGTGCCGTTATGCCGCCGAAATTTTCTAAAATAAGTTAGAAAAATAAAAATATCATTTTATCGAAGAAATGAATAATAGAAATTCATATGTTGGAATAAAATGTTTTATCGTTAAAAATATAAATTTTAACGTGAATATGATTATAGTGAATAAAATATTCATTTACAAACCGGACGGTTTGTTTATGTACACCTATTTGAAGGACATTGATTGGGTCGATAAATTTTACACATCGCCCAACTGCACAAATAAAATATTTGTTTGATTGTTTGAAAACCCCATACGGGTGTTAGGATGAAATATGCAGTTCACTCATCCTGATTGATTAAACATGTCGATCGATTGATTGACAGGCTGTTATAAGCGTTAGATATCTATATTTGATGCTTATACAATGTAGTGCACTTTGGTTGATGGTTGATTATTTTTCAATGCTATTATATACATGTGTTGTATGAAAATCCATATAATTAATTTTATATGGTGATTGATTGGGCCTCATTCCAATTTAGAAAATAAAGAATATTATAAAATAAAAGTTCATGTGTTGACAGTACTCATTCATTGAGATTGGTCATGTGTTGAACGAAAGATTTTAGTAATAAAATTTGCACCTTTATCGATATAAAATAAAAGTTCATGTGTTGACAGTACTCATCCATTGAGATTGGTCATGTGTTGAACGAAATATTTTGATAATAACAACTATTTTGAAAAAGAAATATTTGAAATAGAATATTTGAAAATAGAAATTTATGAAGCCGTGTTGATTAGATTGACGCCATTTTGACGTGAACGATATTTATATCGATTTGAAAACGATTTCGAAATGAATTGAATATAAAACGATTTCGAAATGAATTGATTTGAAAACGAATTCAAATTGAATTGAAAGTGAATTGAAATGAATTCAAATTGAATAGAAATTTGAATTAAATAGAAATGAATTTTAAAACGAATTTATAAAGAAGAATTCAATTTTGATTTGAATTGAAAAGGAAGTTGAAATCGCTTTTGAAACGATTTTAAAACTATTTATATAATTCGTTTTAAATAGCAATCGACGAAGTATAGATTATATATATTATATATATAATATAATGGCCTGAATAGAACGCGCCGCGCCGCGGCAGTTCGTAAATTTCGACCATTTATTTCAAACGGACATTACGGGAGATCCGACCGTCGGATTCTCCTAAAACCGGAACCGTTGGGTTCGTATCGAAAAGAGCTTTCTAACGAATATTAGAAATTTGAAATCTAACGATTGGATTTGGAGTTACGTCCAAATCAAATTCGAAAAAGGTCGCTGTAAGTGCAGTTCGATGGCCATTGATGGAAATCGACTGTACGGGCCTTGATAAAATTATTAAAAATAGTAATAATTTGTGTAAAATCATAAGAAATGATTTAGAAAGATTTGGGATGAAAACTCCATATTTGAAAAGATAAAAATAGATTTTTATCGAAATGAACTAGTTTTGAACTAGAAATATAATTCTATTTATTTTTAAATAAATAAATTGAATTTGAAAAGGGTTTTAAAAATAACCAGAATTTCCAATGATTGCATTGGAATGGATTTGAATCGAAATTGTCTTCGGAATATTTCGATGTTGGATTTCGTGATCATACAAATGTTGTTAGGGAAATTTGAAAGATATAGATATATATATCGTTATTTCCAATACGATATCTGTTAGTCGTAGAATTTGATATTGAATATAAGCCGGTATATTTTCTATTCAGAGCCTTGTGTTTAATATCAAATGTGATTTGGGTTTGTCGTGAATGGTGTCTTCACTAACACTGTTCTTGAACCCAGTTGAGAAAAGATTAAATCTTTTTAATTAGATTTAATGAAGTGTACCAATTAAATAATATTTAATTGGAATTGAATCGATATTGATTTTTGGGTTTATCGTGAACAGTGTTTTAAATAACACTCGTTCTTTAACCCGACAATTAATGGAATGTGATTTTGGGTTTATCGTGAACCGTGTTTTAAATGACACTGATTCTTTAACCCAGTCGAAGATTAAAACTAAGTGGAGTTTTAATGAATCTTTAATTAGATTGAAATGATCGAAAATGGAGTATCACCAGTTTTGCTCCAGGCGATAGTTAAATCTTTAATTAGATTTGAACGTGAAATGGTAATTGAATTTACCGATAACACCATGGTGTTAGATATGAAGTAGGACCAGTTTTACTTCATGGGATTAATAGGTTGGGGTTGGGAAATTAAAACAAATGATTACTTCGGTAAGGTTCGTTAATCCCGACTAGTTGAATCAAAATTCAAAAGAAGATTTGAGAATAAATTTTAATGATTTATCTTGGATAAAATTAATGGGAACCTTTCCCTATGAATGTGAAATTTAGAAACTAACTGTCGGTTAGCCAAGCAGAATGGTTTTCTGGATATTGATCTGATGTTGGTTTCGGCCTTCGGGGTTAATATTTGGGGAATTATTCTCTTGATTAATTTACGGTTAGTGACTAATGGGTTGGAATGAGGCGTATGATGTGTTTGTGTAACACTTATTTTAAATATACGCGAGTTATTCGGAAAGACCGGGTTTATCCCATTCTGAATAACTGATACGACGATAAGTCGAAGATGAAGACGGTGGTCGAAGACCGGAAGTCTTCACGTCGTTTGGGTGATAACTGATGATCTTGATTGGGCTGTACACCCAAGAAGATGGAAACAGTTGGTGATCGTCCAGACGTACTTGGAGATCGATGGATATGCGAGGTACTAGGTGCCTCCGGTTTCGTTCAGACCCAGAACGGACTTGTAAATGGACTGTGTGTCTGACATTGGATTTTAGTCCGTGTGATTGATTTCTATTAAATATATATCTGTTTGGCGGCGGAGAATTTATTCTCTTGCTTAACGCCCTTCTCTGAGACGTACGAGCTCAGGGGTTATATATTGATGGATATCAAACGCATGGAGTGAATTGCCTGTGTGGCATGCCTAAGTGGCAATTGATCGAGGCTTCTGTTGAAAAGCAAAGTCTTGTGGTGATGATCAAAGCAAGGCCTTTGTGGCATAGCTTTGTGTAACGTTTACCTCGCGTGTTTCACACCCGGTATGAACCAAAAACGGGAGACGGACCTCAGGGAGGACTTGCGTTTCTTTCTAGCTAAAAGTGGCGTCAGTGGTTTTACACGTCCTGACGAGTTTGACTTATGTGGTTGTTGCTGTTGCGAGGCGCCTCGGATTGATCGGTCGTTCTCGAACCGATGGAGTCATTTGATGGCTCGTTTGCGCCCCAAAGGGCGGGGAAACGTAGTGTTCAGGCATTTTAATCCACATCGGTGGACCGGCCCTGACGATCCAAGGGTCACTCGAGCTCTGATCCTGAGACATGGTAGGCTAGATTGTCTCGAATCGGTTGAGGACTATCTTTTGCCTCGGTTCATAGACGGAAATCCAATTTCCAAATACGTGACATTTGCGGTTTTATTTGTAAACCTATATATGGCGACATGATATATGGTACCCATGCCGCCTATGATTGATACTTATGATTTGAAGTTGTTTTATACACTATGCACTTATAATAGTATCAAACAATTTGTTTTAAACGTATCAAGCATTCTTTGGCTGTTATAAGGGAAAACCCTATCCCCCGGCTTGCGTTGCATTGTGTGATAGGACCCGGGTCTTATAACAGCTTCATTTTTCTTTATTTAGCATTGCGCTGTTTGTTTTATGCACTGGTACTCTTGGGAGGAAACCCGTTCCGTGTTATACGGCGTGGTCCCTTGATTTACCGAACATTAAAAATAAAGATTAACTGTTTTAGTTCTCACACCAGTCCCATGACTGACCTGGAGTTTATTGTTTTAACCTAAACTCTGGGTGCCCTTATTTTGACACGGGAAGCTAGTAGTTTTGGTTTTGCAGATTTATATTCACAGGATCCTGGTTTACAGCTGGAACGATATCCGGAAAGCTTTGTATCCGTATATCTCCTTCTAGTTGTGTATTGTATTATTTTCCGCTGCTATGTATTTAATGTAATTTAAATCTCTGATATTTGATATTTCTGTGTGATATTCTTTCATACTCTGTATATTCTTGTAATCTGATGCATTGTTGTAATATACAATGAAATGTTCTTTTATATGCGTTCTGTTGTGGTTTGTTCTCGAACTATCCGACACTTTCCTTTACGGGGAAGTTACGGGTTTTCACAGTTGGTATCAGAGCTTTGGTTTACAAAGCTCAGAGAACAAGGCACATTAGAACCATACGAAAGAATTCATCAGATATTGGATTAGTAATATCCAATGGGGATGACTCGTTAGAGATGGGATCAGTAGTATCCTAGAACGAGTGTGAAGAGTATATTTTTCAAATGAAAACAAATTTTTGTTTTGAAAATTTAAATCAATTATTCGTATTTGATTATCTCTTTATATTGAGTTGGATAGTCCAGTATATAAAGATTTTGCGTATACGTCTGATCCACGTGTATTTGAAATTTTAATATACTGGATAGATATAGAGTCACATTCTAGACACTCGGGGATAATTCTGATGATGTGGCCACATCATCAGTTTTTATATTTGTGTTTCGAAGGTGTGATATCTATATATTTCCATTAGACTGGTGTGAGAACCAAATCTTATATAGCTAGAACACTTTGTTGTGAATTGGCATCAAAAACAAGATTTTTTGTATATGTATCAAAATTATGAATTTGAAACGTTAAATTCACTAATTGATTGATGTTTGTGTTGGTTGCCTATTTGTTTGCTAATTTTGAACCATTAT
This sequence comes from Allium sativum, assembly GCA_030737875.1. Classification (NCBI taxonomy): domain Eukaryota; kingdom Viridiplantae; phylum Streptophyta; class Magnoliopsida; order Asparagales; family Amaryllidaceae; genus Allium; species Allium sativum. The sequence continues at coordinate 12,146,249 of JASFAX010000035.1, forward strand.
GCCTAATTAAACCAAATATTGAACTGTATTGAAATTTGGTCGCATTTGCTTGCATATACATATTCTTGCATTGAACAGGTCATAGCAAGGAGGTTAGAGCAGAGAATAAAATTTGTTTGCCCGACAAATAGGTACATGTTTACTACATAATTTCCTGTTTTGTTTGGGTGATGATGATTTTATGAGCCTATTGGGTAGCCGCTTGGCTTTTTCTTTTTCTTTTTGAGATCTGAAGGACCGGGGAAGCTATTTGAAATTCCCCGATGCTCCCGGTGCAGGGGAGGTTATGGCGAAATTTTTCAAAAATTTAGGGTGTTAGCCAAATTTTTGAAATTTGGAAATTCTCATAAACTGAAAGGTTGGAGAATGGAAGCCGGATCGAACGTAGTGTTGATTAATCAAACCACTTTCGACTTTGTTCCTTTTCGGGGACGAAAAGTTTTAAGTGGGGGAGATTGTAACAACCCGAAAATCTGGGCCAGTTTAAAATTTTTATTTTTGGCAATTTTAGCGAATTTGGATTATTTAAAATGAATTATTTTAAATAATATCGACGAAAAATTATTTTGAATATAATTCAACGTATATGTTATATACGCCGTCGTTAGAATATAAATATTTATATATAATTATAAATAGAATTGAAATTGGCGCGGTAGTTCGATAATTCGATTTCAAACTTCAATTGAATGTACCGGGTGCAAACCAATCCGGATTTTAGGGAAACCAAAAATAATGGGATCTAATTGATAATATCTTTCCAACGAATCTGACAAATCAAAATTTCATAGCGGGAACCAAAAGATTTGTCCAGTTGAAAATTCTGAATAGTCGCTATGGAATTCAGGCCCTTAAAAATGGGAATTTTGCAAACGACCTCGGATTTCGACGAAACCAGTTTTGTTGGGTCCGCAGTGTCAAGTTATTGCTAGGTTTCAAATTTCATAATTTTTCGAATCAATATGTGAGCGTGGCAAAGGAAAACGCGTTTGACCAGTTTCAGTTGATTTTAATCGACTGGACATTGGCCATTTTTCAAACGGTCTCGGAATTCGACGAAACTAGTTTTATTAGGACTGTATCGTCAATACAAAGCTAGAAAATATTTTTCTGGAATTTTTAGAGACAGTATTTGACCCCGGTAATTTGAAATGTACGTTTAAAATTCAATATAGTGATTTAAATGTAAATTCAACGGAAACTGATTCAAACGATCGAATCAACCTACGAAACATATCCCATTGAGTTCGGAATGGGGGTAATACGCTATGGACGACAGGCGGTGGGCCTCGTTTCGAGGTCGTATGAAAAAGTCAACTTTAGGTTGAATTAAATAATTAAATAATAATAATAATAATAAATAAATAAAAAAAACCCTCCTCCCTTTATCTTTCTGCCCCCCCCCCCCCCCCGGTTTCATTTTAGAAATACAAAAAAAAAAAAAAAAGAGACGAAGCTCTGGATCGAACACCAGATCGCGCCCCTCTCCACCGCCAGAGATGGCGCCGCCGCTCCTCCCCAAGGCGTCGCGCGATGGCCAGAGACCCCCCCTTCCTTCGTACAAACCGCGAGTCCCTGTATCCCCGAGCCTCCAAATCAAATCGGAACCGCAGATCCCATCGAACGCCTAGCGAGCGCCGCCTCTGGTGAGCTACCACCACAACCTCGACGCCTCAGCTTCCACGCCTCCGACTTCCTCCGACCGTGGGCCCCTCCTGGCTGCAAACAAAAAAAAAAAGGGAGAAAGAAAGGTGAGTTTTTGTTAACCAATTCGAAATTGAACCATAGTTTAAACTCAGTTATATATATATATATATAGTTTAAATAAAAATGTGGTTTTTAATTTATAATGCGGTTTAGAAAAGATATAATTTATAATGCGGTTTAGAAAAGATATAATTTATAATGCGGTTTAGAAAAGATATGATTTTTAAAATAGAAAAGATTTGGTTTTTATTTATTTTTATAGCGTTGAAATTAAAATGATATTTACTATGGAGTAGAAAAAAAATGTGATCTTTATCTGTTGAACTTCGAAATAAAAATGTGATCTTTATCTGTTGAACTTCTAAATAAAAATGTGATCTTTATCTGTTGAACTTCGAAATAAAAATGTGATCTTTATCTATTGAACTTCGGAAAAAAAAATGTGATCTTTATCTGTTGAACAGCGAAGTAAAAATATGTTTTTTATATATTGAATAGCGAAGTAAAAATTCGTTTTTTTTATATATTGAATAGCGAAGTAAAAATTCGTTTTTTTATATATTGAATAGCGAAGAGAAAATTCGTTTTTTTATATATTGAATAGCGAAGTAAAAATTCGTTTTTTTTATATACTGAATAGCGAAGTAAAAATTCGTTTTTTTATATATTGAATAGCGAAGTAAAAATTCGTTTTTTTATATATTGAATAGCGAAGTAAAAATTCGATTTTTATATATTGAATAGCGAAGTAAAAATTCGTTTTTTTATATATTGAATAGCGAAGTAAAAATTCGTTTTTTATATATTGAATAGCGAAGTAAAAATTCGATTTTTATATATTGAATAGCGAAGTAAAAATTCGATTTTTATATATTGAATAGCGAAGTAAAAATATGATTTTTATATATTGAATAGCGAAGTAAAAATTCGATTTTTATATATGTAGTGGCTACGGGCGACGAAGCTGACGAAGAGGCGATAACGATGAAGATTTCTATCAAAGAAGAGTCAAGATAATTGGATAGCTATCTGTGAGAACTTCTCACCTTTCAATTTAAATTTTCTAGTTATATATATATACTAGGATGCAGACGGTGTTTAGTAGCACCCGACACCCGTCATCCACAGACCATGGATGGCTTGTTTGTTAAATTGTTTGGTTGAGTAGTTGGTTAGATTATTTGATTGATTTTGACTGTTGGGTGAATTGAAATTGATTTGATTGATGTGTGAATGGCGTGGGCCTTCACTAGACCGGGGATAAGGCTAGGCCTCGTCCCGTTTCTAGTATCGTGCCGTTATGCCGCCGAAATTTTCTAAAATAAGTTAGAAAAATAAAAATATCATTTTATCGAAGAAATGAATAATAGAAATTCATATGTTGGAATAAAATGTTTTATCGTTAAAAATATAATTTTTAACGTGAATATGATTATAGTGAATAAAATATTCATTTACAAACCGGACGGTTTGTTTATGTACACCTATTTGAAGGACATTGATTGGGTCGATAAATTTTACACATCGCCCAACTGCACAAATAAAATATTTGTTTGATTGTTTGAAAACCCCACACGGGTGTTAGGATGAAATATGCAGTTCACTCATCCTGATTGATTAAACATGTCGATCGATTGATTGACAGGCTGTTATAAGCGTTAGATATCTATATTTGATGCTTATACAGTGTAGTGCACTTTGGTTGATGGTTGATTATTTTTCAATGCTATTATATACATGTGTTGTATGAAAATCCATATAATTAATTTTATATGGTGATTGATTGGGCCTCATTCCAATTTAGAAAATAAAGAATATTATAAAATAAAAGTTCATGTGTTGACAGTACTCATTCATTGAGATTGGTCATGTGTTGAACGAAAGATTTTAGTAATAAAATTTGCACCTTTATCGATATAAAATAAAAGTTCATGTGTTGACAGTACTCATCCATTAAGATTGGTCATGTGTTGAACGAAATATTTTGATAATAACAACTATTTTGAAAAAGAAATATTTGAAATAGAATATTTGAAAATAGAAATTTATGAAGCCGTGTTGATTAGATTGACGCCATTTTGACGTGAACGATATTTATATCGATTTGAAAACGATTTCGAAATGAATTGAATATAAAACGATTTCGAAATGAATTGATTTGAAAACGAATTCAAATTGAATTGATAGTGAATTGAAATGAATTCAAATTGAATAGAAATGAATTTTAAAACGAATTTATAAAGAAGAATTCAATTTTGATTTGAATTGAAAAGGAAGTTGAAATCGCTTTTGAAACGATTTTAAAACTATTTATATAATTCGTTTTAAATAGAAATCGACGAAGTATAGATTATATATATTATATATATAATATAATGGCCTGAATAGAACGCGCCGCGCCGCGGCAGTTCGTAAATTTCGACCATTTATTTCAAACGGACATTACGGGAGATCCGACCGTCGGATTCTCCTAAAACCGGAACCGTTGGGTTCGTATCGAAAAGAGCTTTCTAACGAATATTAGAAATTTGAAATCTAACGGTTGGATTTGGAGTTACGTCCAAATCAAATTCGAAAAAGGTCGCTGTAAGTGCAGTTCGATGGCCATTGATGGAAATCGACTGTACGGGCCTTGATAAAATTATTAAAAATAGTAATAATTTGTGTAAAATCATAAGAAATGATTTAGAAAGATTTGGGATGAAAAACTCAATATTTGAAAAGATAAAAATAGATTTTTATCGAAATGAACTAGTTTTGAACTAGAAATATAATTCTATTTATTTTTAAATAAATAAATTGAATTTGAAAAGGGTTTTAAAAATAACCAGAATTTCCAATGATTGCATTGGAATGGATTTTAATCGAAATTGTCTTCGGAATATTTCGATGTTGGATTTCGTGATCATACAAATGTTGTTAGGGAAATTTGAAAGATATAGATATATATATCGTTATTTCCAATACGATATCTGTTAGTCGTAGAATTTGATATTGAATATAAGCCGGTATATTTTCTATTCAGAGCCTTGTGTTTAATATCAAATGTGATTTGGGTTTGTCGTGAATGGTGTCTTCACTAACACTGTTCTTGAACCCAGTTGAGAAAAGATTAAATCTTTTTAATTAGATTTAATGAAGTGTACCAATTAAATAATATTTAATTGGAATTGAATCGATATTGATTTTTGGGTTTATCGTGAACAGTGTTTTAAATAACACTCGTTCTTTAACCCGACAATTAATGGAATGTGATTTTGGGTTTATCGTGAACCGTGTTTTAAATGACACTGATTCTTTAACCCAGTCGAAGATTAAAACTAAGTGGAGTTTTAATGAATCTTTAATTAGATTGAAATGATCGAAAATGGAGTATCACCAGTTTTGCTCCAGGCGATAGTTAAATCTTTAATTAGATTTGAACGTGAAATGGTAATTGAATTTACCGATAACACCGTGGTGTTAGATATGAAGTAGGACCAGTTTTACTTCATGGGATTAATAGGTTGGGGTTGGGAAATTAAAACAAATGATTACTTCGGTAAGGTTCGTTAATCCCGACTAGTTGAATCAAAATTCAAAAGAAGATTTGAGAATAAATTTTAATGATTTATCTTGGATAAAATTAATGGGAACCTTTCCCTATGAATGTGAAATTTAGAAACTAACTGTCGGTTAGCCAAGCAGAATGGTTTTCTGGATATTGATCTGATGTTGGTTTCGGCCTTCGGGGTTAATATTTGGGGAATTATTCTCTTGATTAATTTACGGTTAGTGACTAATGGGTTGGAATGAGGCGTATGATGTGTTTGTGTAACACTTATTTTAAATATACGCGAGTTATTCGGAAAGACCGGGTTTATCCCATTCTGAATAACTGATACGACGATAAGTCGAAGATGAAGACGGTGGTCGAAGACCGGAAGTCTTCACGTCGTTTGGGTGATAACTGATGATCTTGATTGGGCTGTACACCCAAGAAGATGGAAACAGTTGGTGATCGTCCAGACGTACTTGGAGATCGATGGATATGCGAGGTACTAGGTGCCTCCGGTTTCGTTCAGACCCAGAACGGACTTGTAAATGGACTGTGTGTCTGACATTGGATTTTAGTCCGTGTGATTGATTTCTATTAAATATATATCTGTTTGGCGGCGGAGAATTTATTCTCTTGCTTAACGCCCTTCTCTGAGACGTACGAGCTCAGGGGTTATATATTGATGGATATCAAACGCATGGAGTGAATTGCCTGTGTGGCATGCCTAAGTGGCAATTGATCGACGCTTCTGTTGAAAAGCAAAGTCTTGTGGTGATGATCAAAGCAAGGCCTTTGTGGCGTAGCTTTGTGTAACGTTTACCTCGCGTGTTTCACACCCGGTATGAACCAAAAACGGGAGACGGACCTCAGGGAGGACTTGCGTTTCTTTCTAGCTAAAAGTGGCGTCAGTGGTTTTACACGTCCTGACGAGTTTGACTTATGTGGTTGTTGCTGTTGCGAGGCGCCTCGGATTGATCGGTCGTTCTCGAACCGATGGAGTCATTTGATGGCTCGTTTGCGCCCCAAAGGGCGGGGAAACGTAGTGTTCAGGCATTTTAATCCACATCGGTAGACCGGCCCTGACGATCCAAGGGTCACTCGAGCTCTGATCCTGAGACATGGTAGGCTAGATTGTCTCGAATCGGTTGAGGACTATCTTTTGCCTCGGTTCATAGACGGAAATCCAATTTCCAAATACGTGACATTTGCGGTTTTATTTGTAAACCTATATATGGCGACATGATATATGGTACCCATGCCGCCTATGATTGATACTTATGATTTGAAGTTGTTTTATACACTATGCACTTATAATAGTATCAAACAATTTGTTTTAAACGTATCAAGCATTCTTTGGCTGTTATAAGGGAAAACCCTATCCCCCGGCTTGCGTTGCATTGTGTGATAGGACCTGGGTCTTATAACAGCTTCATTTTTCTTTATTTAGCATTGCGCTGTTTGTTTTATGCACTGGTACTCTTGGGAGGAAACCCGTTCCGTGTTATACGGCGTGGTCCCTTGATTTACCGAACATTAAAAATAAAGATTAACTGTTTTAGTTCTCACACCAGTCCCATGACTGACCTGGAGTTTATTGTTTTAACCTAAACTCTGGGTGCCCTTATTTTGACACGGGCAGCTAGTAGTTTTGGTTTTGCAGATTTATATTCACAGGATCCTGGTTTACAGCTGGAACGATATCCGGAAAGCTTTGTATCCGTATATCTCCTTCTAGTTGTGTATTGTATTATTTTCCGCTGCTATGTATTTAATGTAATTTAAATCTCTGATATTTGATATTTCTGTGTGATATTCTTTCATACTCTGTATATTCTTGTAATCTGATGCATTGTTGTAATATACAATGAAATGTTCTTTTATATGCGTTCTGTTGTGGTTTGTTCTCGAACTATCCGACACTTTCCTTTACGGGGAAGTTACGGGTTTTCACAACATCACACCCCAAATCGATGGTAAACTGGTAGTTAGATTTTTATGTTCAGTGCACCGGGATGTGGTTATGAAAGGGTACTACGAAGTCCCCAGTCTGGGACGCTATTTGTTGGGTACTCTGATTCATGTATGGTGGGTTAGTATGGCGGAGTCTGAGTCTAGACGTTATCCACGAGTACTGGGATGATGCGCGCAAGAAAGTTGATGAGCCCATAAATGGTCTTTTGTACCAGGAACCATCATATTGGAAACCCAATCTTCACTACAAGCCCATACAGTTTTGACTGTATGGCCTACTGGTTACCGGAAGGATTGTCAGTAATGGGATGGGGCATTATGCTACCTAGGATTAATACATTTATTTGCGAAAAAGGTTTTTCACACTATATATAGTAAAAGAGGATTTTCACGTATGAAGGCATTTTTGGTTATCATAAGGCAAAAATCGCCCATCTGGTGTGCGCTTACACTGTGTGATGCGGCAAGAGCTTATGATAGCTTCATTTTTCAAAAAAGCCATTGCGGATTTCTATGCACTGGTATTCACATGGAGTAAACTTGTTTCACATTAGCAGCGTGGTCCGTTGTTAGACCGAAATCTGGGCCTAAAACCCAAATGCTATGTGAAAACCTCACAAACATAGATTAATGCAGAAAAAGCAGTAAAATAAGAGGAGACACACGAGATTTTTATAGTGGTTCGGCTCAAACCAAGCCTACGTCCACTTTATAGTTTCTTAAATCCTAAGAAGCTATTACAATACTGTTTGTTTGCGGTTTATACACAATGGCCTTGTGCTACAATGAAGAAGAGGAGATTAGAGAATGAATTTATACACGAATTCCTCGTGTTTAAGTGATGAGCAATGTCCTTGCTTAGTTCTAAAGGAGGCCAAGTGTTGGAGTAGCCAAAAAGTCCCTTAAAATGGCCATATGAGGGTGTATTTATTGGCGTAGAGGAGCCTTGCAAGGTTCTGAGGCGGTCCGGTTCGGAGGTGCCACGTGGCGGGCACTGAGGTGATCTCGAAAGTAGTGGAGTAGTGGTCTTCAGATCGTGCTAGGACAGGTGGAGTTCATTCCATGAGAGTAGGAGTTAGTGGCTCCTTAAGAATAGGTCAGATCTGAAGTGTAGCAGCAGGTCAATAGGGGTCGGATCGGTTCGGGTCCGATCCGAATCGAGGTGGAACCTCCAAACCAAAGGCGTGACGAGTGCTTCTGTCAGTGTACAAGGCGGGTCAGGCCTGGATGGTCCGATCCGAACCGAAGCGAGCTAAAGACCAAGTATGAGAAACTTCGAAGCGCGGGTCGGAGCGGGTCCGATCCGATCCGGGGCTTTTCTCATTCCACAATCCAAGTTTCCAGTTCTGCATGCGTTAACGGAAACGGGCGTAACTTTCAAACCGTAAGTCCGTTTTAGCCAAACGAAAGCTCAAACTGAAGCTAATTCAGAGGGCTACAAGAGTTACAAAGGTCACTTCCGTAGTTGCTGTTTTTGGCCCAAAAAAGATCGTCTGATAGGAGTTTCGGGTCTTTGTTTGTTTGTGATGCGATTTCGACCAAATCATTGCCTGTCTTCTGACGATGCTTCCAATACTCGAGCGTATTGTTGATCATAGATTCCATGTGTGACTGCTTTGACTAAAAAGCAGGCCAACACTGATGAATTACCTAACTTTAAAATAAACCCTAATAACAATTGTTTTGAGTTCTCACACCAGTCCCATGGCTGACTTGGAGTTTATTGTTCCCACACCTAAACTGTCTTATTGTAACAGTAGCATTTTGGGTTATCATAAGGAAAAATAAGATCTTCACCACCCATTTATTATTCAATGCTACAACCTCAACAGATATCCATGTATTAAATGACATGATACTTCATCCTATCTCTTAGTTTAAATAACTTGATAATCTCAACACAACCAATCCATGGCAAAATTATTGTTGCGTGAACAACATGACAATTAATTATTATTGCATAAATTATTAGATGGATAACAGAACAATTAATCAAAATAATCATTCATGATAAAATTATTTTTGGATAAACAACAGAATAATTCATTATTGTTGCCGCATAAATTATGATATTTTAAAATATATATAAGTATTTAATATTAATTACAATACTTTATTTTTCTTTTATTTTTAATATTTAATCATTACAATATATTTTTTAATAACATAAATTTTAATGCCTAGCAAAGCGAGCAAAAATAGTTGTTATGATGAACCGCATAAAAAATATGGTCGAAGATGCAACATGATTAATGTGCCATATGGCTGAAGTTGACGACGATGAAAATATTGAAGAATCAAATATTGAAGCAATTTTTTATGATTTACTAGATGCTACTAAGAAATATATTTGGGTTGGTTGTAAAAGTGACACCCAACTGTCAGCAATCGGATAATAGATTGCGATGAAGTCAAATATAACATTACCAAAGCTGGATTTACAGCCGTTGTAAAAACTATAAAAGACATACATCGTCCAGTAATTTAATGTGAAAATCACTATGAAGTAAAAAAGACATATGTCGGTTTTTGGTTACATTATCAGAAAATAGATACAAATTTAAATTGTTGCATGTTGTTTTGAAAAAAAAAGCATAAATCTTAGGAACCGTAAAATAAATTATCAATAAAGTTACAAAACAAGAAGAAAAAGGGAAAGGAAGTTCCGTTCAAGTGCGTGCATTAATTACTCATTACATATAGGCTTTAAATATTATATGCATCTTCTGTAACTACATCTTATGTTGCTGCATCTCATATGAGATGATATAATGTGAGAATGAAGGAAGAGTGTATGTAGACACATCTAACTAATGGAGAAGCATGAAAGCATTTCGAAAAAACTTATCCCAATTTTGCAGCGGAGAGTTGTAATGTTAGACTTGGATTATGTACATATGGTTTTTCATCATTTTTTTTTCAATTTGGAGCAAAATATTCGTTCTGCTTATCATCACATCTCATAATTTACCTCCGTGGATGTGTTAGAAAACACAATATATGTTTCTTATTGTTGTCGTTCCTGGCACTGACAACCTACACAAGGAGTTGATGTATATTTACATCCGCTGATTGAGAAGTTAAAAACATTATGGAATGACGGAGTAGAAATATACGATGTTTCAAAGAAGTATTTTTTCCATATGTTTTCTTCTTTTTTGTGGACTATAATTGATTTTCCTACCTATACAATACGATCAGGATGGAGTACAACTAGTCGTCCAGCATATCCATATTGCACAGAAGAAACATGGGCTTTTCTTTATCGAATGGTAAGAAAATTTCATGATTTGACTGTTATCGATATTTTCCCATGTCAACCATCCCTTCAAAGGAGGTAAGAAAAAAATTCTAATAAATTAGAAACTAGACAACTACCAACGATATGGTCATGCAATGACACGCATGAATTTGTTAGTGACTGTTCAAAGATATATGAAACTGGAGTGCAAACAAAATTTGAAGGTAAATCGACTATTCATAATCGGTGCAAACAGTGTATTTTCTGGGAAATGTCATACTGGAAACAACTTCTACTTCATCATAATATTGATGTGATGCACAATGAGAAAAATATATTTGATAATGTTTTTAACACAATTTTGAATGTCAAGGGGAAGACTAAATATGATTTGAAATCAATACGCGATATATAAGAGTTATGCAAATGTCTTGTGCTTCGTATAAAACCAAATGACTATAAAAAACCCAAAGCATATTACGAGTTAAATAATAATCAAGTTAAGGTTGTGTTAAAATGAGTGGAAGAGTTGAGATTTCCTGATGGGATTTCATCAAATTTTCGTAGATGTGTTAACTTTAAATACGGTAGAATATGCAGAATGAAAAGGCATAACTTTCACATAATGATGAAAAAAGTATTATCCATTCTATCCAAAGAATTGCTACCACTAAAAGTTTGAAAAGTTGTAACAAAACTTAGGCTTCTATACAAAGAGCTTTGTTCAAGTACATTAAAACTGCAACATTTACTTAAACTTGACGTAAATATTCTTATATTGCTTTGTAAATTAAAGAAAATATTTCCATCAGGTTTTTTTTAATGTAGTGGAGTATTTATCTATTCATCTCTCATCTGAAGCACGACTTCGAGGTCCTATGCAATGTGAATGGATTTATCCATTTGGGGGGTATGTAACGATTAGCTAATAATTTAGTTGCATTCGAAGTTTAACGTTAATGTTAATTAATTTTGCATAGATACTTGAATCATATGGAAAAATAGAGGCAAAAAACACGAGTTGCAGGTTTGATATGTAAATCTTATGTCGAAGAAGAAGCTTCATTCTTTTTCTCTCAAAACTTCGGTGACCATATGAACATATCATTTGAAAGTGTTCATTGTAATGATGAAGGTGATGAAGAAGAGTCGTCCTTTCGAACAATGTTTTCTATTTTTATACAACATAGTCGATCTTTGTGGAATGTGTAGAAATATGGATAGACAATAGAGATATTCATATAACACACACATATATTCTTCTAATTGTGTTGAGGTTGCAATATTTGTTAGGTAATCTAAAATAACAATTTATGATTTATTCATTTTCATAATGCATGCACATGAAGAATTTAATGCAATATTTTATTCATATATATAGTATAAATGAAAGTGAACATTCGAAGATCTTAGTAAATAATTTTCCGACTAATTTTCAATGTACATTTGTGAACCGATAAATTGTATGGTTAATGGAGGTTTGAATCATCTTGCGTTAGGACCAAAAAGAAATGTAAAGATATATCCAACAGATATAAATTTAATACCAACGAATATGGTGCAGAAAAATTAACTAATAATACAGGTGTATTTGTTAAAGGTAGCGATGATCCAGAAAATCACATAAATGATTTCTATGGCATTTATACATAAATTTTGCAACACACATATTTTTCACAATCTACGGATGAGGTGTTTCTATTTACATGCAATTAGTTTAGCAATATTCTAGGTTCTAGAATTAACTTGCAGAAGAATTATAATCTTATCAAACTAAAACACACATCATGTTATAATAATTATGATCCTTTTGTATTAGCCAAACAAGTGTTGCAAGTTTATCACGCTCTTTATTCTTATCTAAAAAGAGATAAAGAAGGTTAATTGACAGTTTTTAAAACAAAAGCCTGATTTACGTTCAAAGGGATGAATATTCCAAATGAACAAGCTTACTAGGCAAATCTTGAGTAAAACAATGAAATAATTATTATTGACAATCGTGTGGATTTTGGGCCTTTAAATGACGAATGAAACGTTTTGATAGAAGTGCCCGAGAGTACATAGGAAAATAACGTCGAATACGACACCGAATCTGAATCAAAAGACGATGATGATTGACGTGTTGATGAGCTTTATTTTGGTAGTCATGGAGTTATGCAATTGATGTAATTATGTTGGATTCTTGGGGTATTACGAAATTGATGTAACTATGAAGCCAAATCTATTTATCGTTATTTACATCTTTTATGGCATTTCCATTTCCTTTATATATTTAGCAATTTATATTAAAACTGCAATGTACTCTGCTTATGCTCGGAATATGAGACCCAATTTGAATCAGGTATCACTACAAGAAAGTTGATTTTGTGTTGCGCCCAAAACTGGTACCGAGCACTTTTGCTAGCGTTTTGATAATCGTTACGAGAAAGCATGCAACTAAAAATCCTTGAGTATTAGTTGCACTTTTTTAAACGTCACTAAATATTTATTTTTAATAGTGGTTTTAAACGATATGAATGTTGTTTTTGGCAGTGTCTATATAACGCCACCGAAAAGGATTTCTTCACTACGTCACTGGTTTTAATGACGTTCACTTATTTTTTTGTAATGTTTAGTAAACGCCACTGCAAAGGTTCTTGATTACTTTAATCACTGGTTTGTAGCGGTTTTTAAATGCTACAAAACAAATATTCCATTGCATTATTTTCCACCACCGTTTGTTCCTAATTTGTATCATAATATTGCAGACCTATTCATAGTTTTACCTCCAATTATATAACAACGTAATACACCAGCACATACACTTTTGGACATAACATATTAAACAACCACAAAATACATACACATTCAAAGATCCACAAGATACATCCATGTTCAAACATCCACAACATACATAAGTGTCAAGATAAAAAGTTAGCCGTACATTTGCACAACCAAACTACCATTAACAATATCATAACCAAACTGCATGCAGCTAAAGTGCATTAAAAACTGAAATAAACATATGAAATAACTAATGTACCGAGCAAATATCATTAAGTAGTGCTACTATTACTGATGTCTTCAAAAAGGTTGATCTACCTGTAAACAAAGTACCGAACAGAAAAACTGAGAAAATAATGATAAGTAATTACTAAAATAAATAACAAAACATAACTTAAGGGAAAGAAAGAACAGGTCAAAACCTGAACGTAACATTACATAATGTAACACTACATAACGTAACTTAAAGATAAATACAGACTTTTTGTACTTATTGTTATGGTTTTAACTGTAGAATAAGTCAGGGCTTTGAAGAGTCGTAACTTCCAAAATACAATTTATAGTCAATAAAAATATCATATTTGGTTAACTTTAGAATAATAAAAGCACAACATATGGAAGAATCAAAATAAATCACAAACTAATATAAAAATAAAGTTGATATATTCTCAGAACATTGTCCAGACAAATAGAAAATTTCCAACTGACAAAATATTTAACAAACACCACAAAGTTTATCATTCACACTCTAAGAAGCTAGGAGCTATGTCAAGCCAAAGTATTGCACAATAAAGCAATGATAGTTAAAACAACTAAATAAAATAAATGACACTGATAGTATCCTAACAACAATTTTCTCACATATTATTTCAAGCATGAACTAAAAATAGTAAAGTTGATTTTTTAGGAGACTAAAACTCACGGTTCAAGTATTTCACTATATCCTCACATGCATTTTCAATAAAAAATCTTGTTGTGAAGCTTGGTGAGTATCTACACTGCAATCTTTTCGAGTTATTCCCTTCAGGATCAACACCCAAATGAAATATCTCATTCTAATACAATCCAAATCCTTCATTAAAGTCTCAACAACCCATCTTTTTCCACAACTCAATGAACTGCTACATCCATCGCCTTCTTTAGTTTCATGCTCAGTTCACAAACATATACAATCACTAAACACTTATCCAGTTCGGAACAGTGAGCAAAAATGCAATCACCTCAAACTACTCCATTATTGCACTCACAAACTTCCTCTCTGAACTTCAATTCTCCTAGTGGTTTTTATAGTATTTGATTATTACATCTTTCCATATCCTTGCCAATAATTAATTAAGTTGAGTTATAAATAAAGGGACATATCAATGCTTGATAACTGAAGAATATTTCAATATTGTGATGAATTAATATTTATAAGTATATTTCAGTATTTCAATACTTCTCATGAATTTCATGAAGATGGTAATCACCACAAAAACCTTTGCATCGCCCTAATCATGAATTTTTTTTATTAACTACGACAGAATTACAAAAATAAACAACCACAATACATACTGACTACGAAACCAAAAAGAAATTACAAAACAACGACATAAAGATGGACACAATACAAACTGAATTTCAACAGAAGACAATTCCAGTTAACTGCACTACCATACAACACCATTGACAAACCCTGGAAAGCTTCATTACCACAAAAGCAGATTATCTTCGATCATCAAGATTTCCTTAAAATCTTCAGTAACAAAGCAAAGCTGATAAACCATCAAATTGAAATAAATCTCAGCATTATCCTCACCAAAATGGTAATATCTATTCTGCCACATGACTATAACTCAAAGGCCATATAACAATGCTGCATCTTAGTTCTAAATTCAGCAGTAATCTACATCATCCTTGAAAAACCAATTAACATTGTAGCGAAACTGCAAATTATAATTTCGGAACCAAAAAGGCAACCCATATTGTTGCTTCCTATCACATGTTAATTACCAACATCATGTAATTCCTATATGTTCCAGCGACCAATGCAAAAAGTCTGGAGCATTATACTTCATCAGAGTAATTTGTAAACATTTACAATCAAACCATTTTCAGCTTTAATAATTCAGCAAGTTGACCATACCAACCATTAATGTTGGAATTTCACCACATGATAACTTTCATATCTAATTCAATTTTTCACTAAGGCAGGTTTTAATAACATTAGCCTCAAATCTAAAACTACATTGACTAAGACAAAAACTTGAGTCATAGATTAATGTCATCGCATGAAGAAAAGGCCCACCAAACACTAACGTGTTGAATATTTTGTTCAAAACAAACATAACAGTATCACAAATATAATTTGTGATATTACCTAAATATGAATTGTATTGAGTTTCCTCCTGAAAGCATTAGCTTTCACAGTAGATTCCTTGTAGATTTTGTAGAATCAATCAGCCGAAAAATACTCATGAAAGCATCAGATATTCCAAAATTAACAGAAGAAAACCATAATCCAGTATCATCCAACATCGAATCATAACCGAATCACCATTGTGACAACTAGTAGATGTGTCAACATGCAGATATAGCAATCTATATTAAAAAAATTGAGCAGAACAAAAATCCATTGCGAGCTTCATCGAAAGTGCCTCAAACAAGAATAATTCCATTAAAAATCTTCAGTGCATTAGAAAAACTGCCTCATCCAACTGGAGCACCATAATCAAATTAATGCATGCTTGTCATCTAACTCACAGAAAAATCACATAATCTTCAATAACCGCTAGAGTTTCACAATCGCACTCCCCAATTCATCAAAACACTAGCGAGTTGTAGTCATCAACCTCATACAACATGGAAAATCATACCTCCGTCCAAAGACAAACACCACAAACACTAAAAGCCCAAATTAAACCTAACTCACATCCAATACGCCAAACAAGCTAATAAAACTCACCAAGAAAGAGCCAATGAACGTATATCTTGGTAAACAGCTTATGACAAACCAGGAAAGAGTCTGGCAAAGATCGGACAATACTGTTGAGATATTGATTGCATCTAGAAGTACACTCCATGAAGAAGTTGAGAGCTGCATCCAATGCTGAACGAACCTAAACACCTTGTTGTTGAATCCTACAGACTTCCAAAAACAGTAGCAAACAGCAGATCCTTCTATCCAAGATCAATCTAGAAATAGGCCAAACAATTCAAGAAACCGCCAGGCAACATAGATCAAAATCGCCTGGATTTGAATGGCTTATTACAGAGATCTGGGAGAAGCATCTAATTGCTACAACTACATGGTTGGCCAATGTGGCTACCAGAAGAAATTAAGGCTTGCGCTAAGGAAACATATCCGAATACTGAACAAAAACACCTTGTTGTTGAATCCCATAGCCTTCCAAGGACAGGTGCAGCAGCAGATCCATCAATCCAAGATCGACCTAGAAACAGGCCAAACAGTTCAAGAAAGCACCAGGCAACGAAGATCGAAATCTCCTGGATTCGAATGATAAATTCAGGGATCTGAGAGAAGCATTCGTTGCCACTGCAGCATGACAGAACAATGTGCATCGATCTAATCACCACCACAAAAATCATATCACTTTATTTATGGATTTGAAAGATAAAACTAGTTCAACTAGCTGACAAATACCCAACCTAAACCTTATGTTTATTTCATTAGAGCAATACAAAAACTATTTTGCACTAAGCATCAAAATATTTTGAAACATACTGAAAAAAATTTAAAGTAGACAACAAAAGGAAGAGCTCATTCCCATATTCCAACATTAATTTTCATTATATTTAATCAGTTTGATAAGGTTAACTCGAATTCATATCATAAAACATG
The DNA here is from genome assembly GCA_030737875.1 of Allium sativum. Lineage (NCBI taxonomy): Eukaryota > Viridiplantae > Streptophyta > Magnoliopsida > Asparagales > Amaryllidaceae > Allium > Allium sativum. Next base: position 12,163,310 of record JASFAX010000035.1, read on the forward strand.
AAAAAAAGTACCAAACTTGCAGCGTTCTCAATATTAGAAACATTAATCCGAGCAATAATAAGGACAAACATTGATCTTAGAAAGCTAACCATAATCGGCAATGTTAAAAGGTTTTTAGCTCTTCCCGGTTCCCATTCTCAGATCCAACCATCTAATTTTTCACAAAACATCCATGCCCTCTACAAGTTACATAATTGCAGAAATCCCCTAAATCACAAGTTGCATAAATAACCAAATTTTAAAAAAGAAAAACGAAGTATCTAACCATAAAACATATGCTTTGCCATCAAAGCAAGCCGTCATAATTTCCCACATCAACTCATGTTTCTCTGGCCTCATTAATATCAATATCAACATTGCAAATATGGTTTAGGTTCAACTTGATTATTGATGGCCTAACACAAATTATGCAATCTCGATCATTGGTATTGATGAGGCAAGAGCCTAAAAATTTTGTCTTCGTCCCCTTTGGGTGATTAGTTAAGAAGAAACTGAGTCTCCCAACATAACATAATGCTTCTCCTAAGGCTGCAGGGAAATTTTTATGATATTTATCAGTTATATAACAATATAGCCATAAACATAACATACGTTATACAATCTTTGTATTGTAACCAATCTAACGCTTGTACGAACTATTTTACGATAAGTACGACATTTTTATGTTATGTAACATTCAGCACAATAGGAAAAAGGCACATCCAAGATAAACTTTTGAAGATTCTGACAATGTTAAGTAGTACCACCAGAAGTTTATTCCAGAACCACGTCGACGAGGTGTTCAATGTCTTTAAGATACTGCGAACAAATTCCATGAAGATGGAATATTCACGTTTTGTTAAGTATTAAATCACGAGTTATATGCGTATACCTGGAGATAAGAGAGGTACTTAACAAGCTTTCCGTGGGATGGTTGAGGAAACACTTAGAAATGATAAAGTTGATTATATGGATGAATATTTTCAGCTTGAGGAAACACTTCGCATCATGACTTGAGAGTTACTAAAGTTGATCATATGGAGGAATATTTTTACCCCTTACTATTTAATAATTTGGTTTAGTTAATAAACTAACCTCGATTTATCTTGGGAGTTGCTAAATTTATCTGTTGAAACTTCTTGATCTTCGGAACTTGAATTACTAAATTTCGAAGCTCTTTAATCTGAAAACTTTATTTTTATAGTTTTCATCATTTCGAAGTGTTTCTTCAACCAGACCACAAAAAACCAAGTCAATATCTCTCTTACCTCTACGTATACGCGTATAACTCATGATTTGTTTCTGAATAACATGTGAATGTTTCATTTTCATGGAAATAAGTCAAAGTATCCTAAAAATAGTAAACACTTGCCTACATGGATCTGAAATATACCTCCTGACGGCACTACTATACACTAACAATGAACTTTGATAGGAGGTCCTACCATGTTAGTATTACGTTTCAAATTAATTGTCAGTCCATTGAATGTAGTCACTTAATTTCATAATTCCCAAGATAAATCGATCTCGAAGTGTTAAACCTCTTGGCCATAAAATTAACTTGCTTTAGTAACTCCCAAGTCAAATTAATTATCAACTCATATACATTAGACCTCTTGGCCACAAAATTAACTTGCTCATTTTTATGAGAAATCTTGAAATGTTCACACATACTTAATATATGCATCTAGGAATAAATGCATAGTTGATAAATACACCCCTCATAAACATATGCACTCATGCTTCACAGTATCATCTGCACTTTGTATGTATGCATGAAATAATAGATACACAATTCATATATCCACAAGTAGGAAAGAGCTTCCTATATATGTAGCCTTAACACATAGAGAAAAACAAAAATAGAAAAAAATAATTAGGATAAAATCAAGAGAAACAACAACTAGAAAACATATGAAAGTTAGACACCCATAAAAATAGCAGCTTATACACATGTAAAGGAACGTCACAAGCGTAAGTAAAATACACTTGCACTAAAAATGAAAGAGTGTGCATCTAGTACACAAATTTATGTGTATAGGCGTGCAGGTCATTATACATATATTTTTCTGCCTGTTTGTCAGAACATGGCATACGATATTCTTGAAAGTTGCATGCTCAACAAAACGATGACATATTAATCATTTCTTTAAAGGTTCACAACTTAGAAGAAATACCTTTTTCATTTAAGTAGAATATTTCTGTACTCATGGTAGAACTAATCAGCTATTTAATGAGTTGAAAAATGCGAGCTGAACTAAACAATAAAGCAAATTAGCTATATGTGGATATCACTTTCCTACTTTCATCTCACATACATGATATCGTAAGAAACTATTCAAAAGGAATTCGCATAAAAAGTAAATTATCTAATTCCTAATTAAAAGGTAACAAATATAAAATTTATATTGTAATGGCCTAGAATTTTAATAGTTTATTTAATATTTAATAATGGTTTTAAAGATTGTTTCGTAATTTAAGATGTTTGAAATTCAATGGTTTTGGAAAAAATAAATAATATATTAATTCCGAAATAGCCGGAATTTGCTGAATTTGCAATGTTATATAAATTGGCAAAATCTCGATTAAATCTTTTGACCTTTTTTTCATAATCTTCTTGAAGCCTAAAATTAAATCTCGATACATTATACAAATATGTATATAGTAGTGTTTTGTTCACTGTAAAATCTTTGAAAATCCGAGTAAGGAATTGCAAATCCTATCAAACTCTCAAGGCTAGATTTTTCTATAAAGAAAAGATATTTTTAACTGATTCTTTGGAAGTAACGTTTTGTTTCGTCCTCTGTAGTAAAATAAAAAACATGAGCTTACTCTTTCGAAATGCAATCAAAAGTCAAAACATTGGATACCGATAATAAAACAATTATATATACACAATATACATACCTATACTTTCACACAGAGTAAAAATCCAATCCAGTTAAAGCACTATTCTAGCCATGCATGACTGTACAAAAATATCCAAATCTACCTACCTAAAGTTAGACGCATGGGACAGCATTGTTTATCCTTTCATTTCACTGAACTATTATGTACAGCTACTTGCGCCATCTTGTATTTACCTTGCTCCATACTCTATGCCACACTGCTGCGTTGAAAAACAATACCCTACATTGTACCCGATAGCTCACCTTGTTCTTATCTTCCTACTTTCTCCTCTATTTAAACGAGTGCAATTTTGTTGACACCCAAAAAGGGATGTCAACAAAACTTCCACCCCTGATTGGTGGAAATCAGGGGGGCCCATATGGGCCCCCCTGATTTCCACCAATCAGGGGTGGAAGTTTTGTTCACACCCCTTTTTTGGGTGTGAACAAAATCGTATTCTATTTAAACAATGTCTCTCCATCAAAATAAATACAGCTGTCAAGATAAGATACTGCACATGCAAACAGTAAATAATATAAAAATAAATAAAATAAACATATAGCCCATGCCTATGTCATAGCCAAGCTATGTGTTTTCATTTCAAATTTACACATAGCTAGTTTGCAATTGCAGGAAACCATCACCCTACATTGTACCACCGAAAAGCATCCACTAATTCATTTTCTAGGAATACACATAAAAATCTAACCTATGACTGTGCTTAGCCCAAGCTACATTGTTTCACCTCACCGACCTACTATTTGCGCAGATATAATATGAAAAGAAATATAACAAGGATGTATGTCCGTTTGCAAACAAGGCTGAAAACGACTTTGTAATAATTCTCAAACTCTTTCCCTTTATAAAACCCACTGTCTCACCCTCACTTCCTCACCACTCAGAAAACATTCTCGTAATAAAATAAAAAGAATATGATGAGTCCTAAATCGCGAGCCATTTATCTTGTGATGATCTCTGTTGTGAGGCGGAGGCCATCGGATGAAAGGTAGAGAAGGCGACTAAGAGGGGTGGTGTAGATGCGTGGAATGATATTCACAGTGGGGAGTTGGAGCTCGGTTCTAGATGCGAAGGGCGGACCGAGGTCGTCACCATAAGGGATGGTGGAGAATTTTCGTGCATTGTACATATATTTCTTTTGAGAAATTGTTGGGTTTTCAATTGAAGAGGAAGCATCAGTGTGATGCGGTGTGAACATAGCGTTGGAGTGATGACATGGGCGGCAATGTTGGTTGCGCCCTGTAGTGGGTATTGGGTGAGATGTGGCGACTGTATTACTGTAGGAAGAATGGGGTAATCAGTTTGGGTCAATAGCCATAACTTGTTGTACAATGATACTATGAGGCAGATCGTGCATTTTGGAGAGTGATGGAAGGAGAAAACGGTAGTTGGACGCGGTACTGGTTCGTTGCTCAGTCATCCTGGTACGTAGGAAGGATGAAAACAATAGTGGAGGAGGAGATGTTGAGTTTACAGGATGGCATTGAGTTCACCGCATGTGATTGGTGAAGTTGAGTTGTAGTATTTTCCGGGTGGACGTAGTATTGGAGAGGAGCTCAATAGAGTGATGCGTGTTGTAGGGGAAGAATTAGTGCTGCGGAGATGGAGTTTGTTATGAGAAGTCCTGTAGCATGTATATGTTACTGATGGAAGGTAGTTCGAAATGGCAGAAGGTGAAGTTTGAACTGAAAATTGTAAATCACAGTAGCATTATTGTGGGCCAGTGAGGGAGTTGGGCTTGCGGATCACCAGAAGTTTGGCATTGAGAAGTAGATAAGGGTAGTCCGGTGGTCAGGTTGATCTTTCAGAAGATGGAAGTAGTGGCCATGGAAAGATAAAAGTTCGGGAATGGTAATTACTGTAGAAAGGTTAGTAAGAATGGCTGCATGACATATTTCCTTCAGCATGAGTATATTCGCGTTTTTGAAGTGGGATAATGAAAGTGGTGGACAGTTTTTGTGGAGGGGTTCCAGTCTTCGTGTAATAATGGGAAGAAGAAGCATTTTTTTGCATGGGCTTTGAAGTCATGGAATGGGATTTGGGCCCTTATAGTTTAAATAAATAAATAAATAAATAACAAGAAGGTAGACAATGGATGGGCTTGGGCCGCTAGGGAAAGGAACTGACAAATATGATTTTGCCTGGAGAACAACTAAAGAGGACGTGAGCGTTGGCATTTCCACCTAATGCAACGAGAAGAAATATGAGTGGAAGAGATTAAGGGCTGGGAAATTAACATAATAAAGGAGATTAGAATCTAAAAATATAATTTTATAATTTATTTAGTGTTAATAATCATTTAAAATTGTAATAAGCTATAGTTATTCCATATGACAATAGAATTGTGCGAAACTAGATCCAACGTTATCCAGAGTGTGTAGTCCTGAGACATTTTCTAGGGTGTCTCGAAGCTGTGAGGAGCCATCCCTGACCTCAACTCATGACGGAAATCCAATTTCCAATACGTGACATTTCAGTTTTATTTGTAAAGTCTAGTACTGGCGACATGATATACGGTACCCGTGCCGTCTAGGATTGATACATTTATATTTGAAGTTGTTTTCATACACTTTACACCATAATAGTATCAAAATGATTTGTTTTAAACGTATCAAGAATTATTTGGCTATTATAAGGGAAAACCCTATCCTCCGGCTTGCATTGCATTGTGTGATGGGACCTGGCTCTTATAATAACTTCATTTTTCCAAAAAGCATTGCGCTGTTCATCCCATGCACTAGTATTCTTGGGAGGAAACCCGTTACGTGTTATATGGCGTGGTCCCTTGATTTACTATATTTTAAAGTAAAGTTTTAAATAATTGTTTCCGATCTCACACCAGTCACATGACTGACGTGGAGCTTATTGATTTAACCTAAACTCTGGGTGCCCCTATTTACCACACGGGCAGCTAGTTGTTTTGGTTTTGTAGATTTATATTCACAGGATCCTGTTTTATAGCTGGAACAATATTCGGAAAGCTCTGTACCCGTTTATCCCTTTCAGATGCATATTGTAGTATTTTTCCACTGCTATTTAATGTATTGTAATCTCTGATATTTATCGAATGTATTTTATTTATTCATACTCTGGAATATTCTCGTATTTTGATGGAATATTGTAGTAAGCAATGAAATGTTCTTCTGTTTGTGTTCTGATTCGTCATGTTCTCAACTCAATCCGTTCTTTCTCTTCTCTTCGAAGACTGGGGAAGTTCGGGTCGTTATAATATATGTTTACATTGAAAATGTAACTTTCTATTTCAATATTTATTTACATTGAAAATGTAAACCTTCTATTTCAATATTTATTTACATTGAAATTATAAACTTTTTTTCATATTCTATTTACATTGAAATGTAAATTTTCTAATCATTCTTTTATTTATATTGAAAAATGTAAATATCTATGTATTCTCTATTTACATTTAAAAATGTAAATTTCTATTCTTTGCTTTGATTACATATAAAATGTAAACTCCAATTTCATTCTTTCTTTACATATAAAAATGTAACTTTTGATTTCATAATAAGACCACATTGAAAAATGTAATTTTTCATTTCATTATATTATTACATTGAAAATTGTAATTTTTCATTTCACTATATGATTACATTGAAAAATGTAATTTTTCATTTCAATATAAATGTATAATTCAATGTTAATACATTTCTATATGACAATGGACTATTTTTAATGTTGTATCACATTAAAAATGTATATTTGAATATAAATACGTTTATATTTAACCAATGACTATTTTTAATGTTGGGTTACATTAAAATATATATATTTCACATGTAAAGACATTTTAATATAACAGTGGTCATCTAATGTTTACATTAAAAATGTAAATTTCTATAAGAATACTTTTTGTTAGTTCAATGGCCATTTTAAAAGGTTCATTTACATAAGCGTGCAGAACTTTGATGTAAAACATTTTGTATCATAACAATGTTCATTTTAATCTAAAACATTTAAAATGCAAAATCTAATGTAAATACATTTTAGATAGTAATGTGGTGTTTTAATGTTTTCATATACATTAAAATGCAAACTTCCAATGTAAATACATTTCCTATAGTAATGGACATTTTTATAATTTCTTTCTTTGCATTAAAAATAAGATTTTTAATGCTAACTTGTGTTTATTTTTAAAACATGATTATTTTTCTAATTTTATACACGACATTAGAAATGAGATTTTCCATGTAAACATGTTTTTTTTTTAAACATGACCCATTTTCATATATTCTACATTTACATTAAAAATGGAATTTCTAATGTTAACATGTTTTATTTCAAAAACATGAACAAATTTTCTATCTCCTATCTTTACATTAAAAATGGGATTTTTTATGTTAGCATGTTTATTTTAAAAATATGAACAATTTTTCTATATTCTTTTATTACATTCAAAATGCAATTCTTAATGTAAACATGTTTTATCTTAAAATAATGAACAATTTTCATATACAATAAAAATGTGATTTTTTTTATTGTTTAACTTATTTTCATTTCAAAAAAATAAATGTTTTCCATATTTCTATATTCAATTAAAAATGTGCATTTTGGATGTTCAAACAAATTTTATTTTCGATATGAATATTTCAGAAAATTGCGGCAACATAACGGCAAGGTAATTAAGACTGGCACCATTCCGACGTACGGCTCCTCGCGCTACCTTAATGCCTCGCAGCTTTTGACAAGGGGGATTTCAATAATCTATCTCGTACGCAGAATTTTTTTTCCACAAACTAATTCTATTTGGTTTCAACCAAAATCAACAATCAATCATTCGTAATATTCACCAAATTTCAAATCACAACTCAAACAAGTCGTCCATGGTTTGTGGACAAAGGGTGTTGGGAGTTTCTAAACTCCGTCTGCATCCTAATATAATTTTTTTTAATTAATTCGGATTCAGAAATCTCACTTCGCTTTTTATTTCTTCAAAAATTGTAGAAGGCTCAAAAAATTCTGCGGTCTCCTCTGAAATGTAGAGCTCGTCGTTGTGATTCCAACGCTTCCTGTTTTATCAAATTCCGTTAATGTACGAGAGAGTTACAATTTTTTTACGATAATGACAATTTATATAAAATTACTAAAAGAATTAATTAAAATATATGAACACCTTCTTCCTCCTGTATAAACTGCCGACGCTTTCAAGTATATATTCGAACCTAGGGTTCGATTTTTCATGCTTGTCAAGGCCTGAGGTGTCAAGCAACGAATGCCACGAGGAAGGGGGAGGATGGCGCACCCAATCGTGGGTGTGGGGCCAAACTCGATGCTGAGTTGGCGGCACGGTGGCGGTCGGTTCGGCATGGCTTTGGGAGTGCGGTCCTCGAAGTACACGCCACCAGGGGAGGATTTGACCGTACAGATTTGAAGAGGGTGTGGTCCTCTTTGAAATTGCCTTAAGGAGTGGAAGGTTTCAATGTGTGGTTCGATCGTTTTTAATGGAGGAAGATTGGTGCTTTTTCGGCCATGAATCGTTGAAGAAGGCGGCTATAGTATACGATGTATTAGGGTTACGGTATACCGTATTTCATACAGTATTTATATTTTATTTATTTAATTATCCTAAAATCCAAAAATACCCTTTTGCTCACATGAACTCCAATTTAAACCCAAAGAGTATCGCCCCTAGCTAAATACCCTCATGCCGGACACGATGGGATATGTTTCGTAACCTAAGTTGGCTGTTATGATATGTTTTTCTTTGAATTAAATAATAAAACATTTTATTATTTAATTTGATCATACATTTTAATTTACCGGGGCAACATACTACTTCTAAAAATTTCAGAAAAATTATATCTAGCTTTGTTTTGACGATATGGTGTCAAAAAAACTGATTTCGTCGAATTTGGAGACCGTTTGAAAAATGTCCATTTTCTGGTTGATCGAAATTGACAAAACACATTTTCTTTTGCCACGCTCACATATTAATCCCGAAAATTATGAAAATTGGAATCTAGCAATAATTTGACATTCCAATTCCAACAAAAGTGGTTTCATCGAAACTAGAGGTCATTTGCAAAATGCTTATTTATACAGGCTATATATATATATATTCTATAGCGACTTTTCTGAACATTCAACTGGCCATAACTTTTGATTCCCACTATGAAATTTCAATTTTTCAGATTTATTGGAAAGATATTCTTAAACAGATTTAAATATTTTTGGTTTCTCTAAAATTCGATTTATTTTGCAACCTACACAGTCAGTCAAAGTTTGAATTCAAAATTTCAAACTGCCGCGCTATTTCTAAATCCTTTTAAAATTAGAATAAATATATTCTTTCTAACTTCGATTTAAATAAATTTTTAATCGTTATTATTTAAAATAAATTATTTTAACTATTCAAGATTCAATAAAATGGCCAAAATAAAAATTTTAAATTGGCTCTGATTTTCCAGGTTGTTATAATCTCCCCCATTTAAAAGCTTTTCGTCCCCGAAAAGGAAACAACGGTAAAGTAGGAAACAAAACGGAAAATGTAAAATATTGTAAATGTACCTTGCACTAGAGCTTGTCAGAGATATCCACTCTGCAATGGGGATAAGCCTATTCGGTGTTATCCTCGGTTTCCCATGTACAGTCTCTAGGATCTCTGCTCCACTGTTCTTTGACTAGATGAATTCTTTTGTTCCTCAGAACTCGGGTTTCTTTGCCAATGATCTTCACCGGCTCCCTTCTTATTACTAAGTTCGGGGTAATATCCAAATCTTGTTGTGCAGCTTCCTCCATAATCAAGTCCGGATCATGTACATGCTTCCGAAGTAGAGACACATGGAATACATCATGTACTCCTGGCAACCAGTCAGGCAGCTGAACCCAGTAAGCGAGAGTTCCAATTCTTTCTAAAATAGTTAATGGACCAATGAACCTTGGCCCCAACTTCCTTGTTTTCCCGAACCGAATTACTCCTCTTAATGAGAAACTCTTAAGTACACATAATCGCTAACAAAAAATTCTAAATCCCTTCTTCTTGCATCTGCATAGCTTTTTTGTTGGCTCTGAGCTATTAGTAATCGCTTCTTAATAAAATCAACTTTGTCCGAAGCTTCTCGAATCATGTCGGGACCCAATACCAGTCTATTGCCTGGTTCCACCCAACACGCGGGAGATCTACAAGGCCTGCCATACAATGCTTCAAATGGCGATATTTTCAAGCTTGCTTGGTAACTGTTATTATAAGAAAACTCGACCAAATGCAAGTGATCTTCCCATGATCCGCCAAAGTCAAGAATACAAGTCCGCAACAAGTCTTCCAGTATACTATTCATCCTCTCAGTCTGGCCATCTGTTTGAGGATGATAAGCGGTGCTCAGATTTAATGTTGTTCCCATCTCCTCTTGGAATGCTTCCCAGAATTTACTAGCGAATATAGGGTCGTGATCACTAACAATGCTACTGGAACTCCATGCAGTCTGACAATCTCTTTGAAATAAAGCTGTGCCAGGCTTTAAGCTGTTCTATTAGATCGGACATGGATAAAATGGGCGGTTTTTGTGAGATGATCAACAATCACCCATATATTGTCATTGCCTTTTCTGGTTCGGGGCAAGCCATCAATAAAATCCATGGAAATTTGATCTCATTTCCAACTTGGAACTTATAGTGGTTGTAACAAGCCAGTGGGTTTTGCTGATCACTTTTGACTTGCTGACAAGTAGAACACCTGCTGACATAAATCGAAATGTCTCTTTTCATAGATTTCCACCCGAACGTGCGCCTGAGCTCATGATACATCTTTCCCACTCCCAGATGAATACAAATCTTGGATTTGTGACAATCATCCATTACTTCTCTTCTGAGCTCAGAAATATTCAAGGCATAAATTCGGCCTTTCAACCTCAGAATTCCCTTGTTATCAATTTGAAAACAGGGGGGTTCGCCTTCCCGGACTCTTTTACTAATTCTTTGAATAAATTCATCATCTTTCGGAAGAGCAGCTATCTTCTCAGTCAATGTAGGTGTAATGATAAGATTGGCGACGCCCGCATTCTTTCTACTAAGTGCATCGACTACCACATTGGCTTTTCCTGGAGTATACATGATATCCATATCATAGGCCACAAGAAATTCTACCCAACATTGCTGCCTTAAATTTAAGTCCTTTTGGGTGAACAGATACTTCAGGGATTTATGACCTGTATATAATTTGAACTTCTCACCTAAAAGATAATGCCTTCATATTTTCAAAGTGAACACGATGGCCATCAACTCAAGATCATAAGTGGGGTATTTCTTCTCACGTGGTTTCAATTGATGGCTATCATAAGCAACTACTTTGTCTCTTTGCATTAACACTGCACCGGTGCCTTCTCAGAAGCATTTGTCCTAACTTTCAAATCTTGATTGCCATCAATAATTGTCAACATTGGAGCAGTAGTCAACCTTAGTTTCATCTCTTGAAAAGCTGCATCATGTTCAAGTGTCCAAATAAACTTTGTATGCTTCTTTGTAAGCTTCTTCAATGGACAAGCTAGCCTCAAAAAATCTTTGATGAATTTCCGATAATAGCCAGCCAATCCTAGAAAACTTCTAATTTCAGTAGGAGTGCTAGGCTGCTTCCAATCTTGAATGGTTGTGATTTGCTAGGATCCACTGAAATTCCTTCCTTCGATACTACACGACCGAGGAACTTCACTTCTTCTTGCCAGAATACGCATTTAGAAAATTTGGCTTTTAATACATTCTTTTTCAAAATTTACAAAACATGTTCTAAATGTTTCTCATGCTCGGCAGTTGACTTAGAAAAGAGTAAGATGTCATCAACGAAAAACAGCACAAATTTGTTCAAAACATCCTGGAATACTCGATTCATCAAATCGAAAAAATAGGCTGGAGCATTGCCTAAGCCAAAGGGCATTACTAACCATTCATAAAATATGTCTGGACCTCCGAAAGCTGTCAAAGGAACACACTCTTCACTAATGCACAATTGATGGAAACCTATAGCTAGGTCCATCTTTGAAAACACTTTCGCTCCATTAAAACGATCCAACAAATCATCTATACGGGGCAATGGATATTTATTCTTGAGTGTCTGCTTGTTGAGGTCTCGGTAATCCACACATAGTCTGAGAGTACCGTCCGACTTTGGGACAAACACTACTGCTGCATCCAACTCCGAAAAATTAGGCCTAACCAGACCTTTCCATAAAAGTTGTTTAGTTTGGTTACTCAATTCTTCTTTCTCTTTCCGTGTCATTCTTCGAATAGAATGCACAACTGGCCTTTTATTTGGAACCAAATCAATCCTGAAGTCGATTTCTCTTTGCGGAGGTAAGCTATCAACTTCTTCGAACACAACCGCATAATTTTTGATGACAGGAATATTTTCAAGAGCAGTGGGGGTGACCTCAAGAGCAGCCCAAAATTCTTTTCTGTCGGAATCTGAGCCTATGTAGGGTATAACAATATCTCAAAGCTTCATTTTAACTTTAACAAACCTCTCATCACATTTAACCTCGGCTTCATATCTCGTTAACCATTCCAGCCCAAGAATAACATCGAACTCAGAAAAATCCATGACGATCAAATTAATAGGGAACTGGTAACAAGAAAATGAGATCGGCACTCGGCAATATGCACCAAGAACAAGGGAACTACCGACTGGATTATGGACACTAATCGATTCTTTAAGATCCCTCGTTTTTAGATTGAGCTTCTTGACTGTATTACTCGAAATGAAACTTCGTGATGCACCTGTATCAAATAATACTGTGATAGGAATATTTTTAATAGAAAGAGTGCCTTTCAAAACATCTGGCCTTGGCTGATAGCTGAGGGCATTGCAGTATCTATCGTGTTATTGACTTGAGCTACCTTGGTCACTTTCAAAAGTCGGCAATCTCAACTTATATGACCTGACTTATGGCAAATATTGCATTCCCTGGTCTCTTGAGACTTCTTATTGTATTTAGATCCATCCTTTCTCTGTTTCTTTAAAGATCTGCAATTTATTGCCAAATGTCCTTGTCTATTGCAGTTAGAGCATGTGGCAGTCGTTAATGGTTCTTTCCTTGATCTAGCCCTTTTCTTATCGGCTTTAGGCTTCTTGCTGGCCACAGTTTTTGTACTTGCCTCTGGGCTATCAGTTTCAAACTTCCTTTTGCTGCTAGAACTGCCTTCATCTTCATCTTCCAAAACACCTTGCTTATCAAGATCCTTATTGCGACATGCCATAGCTATCATTTTAGAAAAAGGGAGATTAATTTGCACAGTTACCCAATTTAGGTATTTGCTTTGAAGTCCTTTAATAAATCTTCGATTTTTCCTCAAAGGATCTTCGATTAGTTCTGCGGCGAAGCGGGAAAGTTCATCGAATTTCTTTTGATACTCCCGAATGGTCATATCACCTTGTTTCAAATTGTAGAACTCATCATATAACAGATCAATTTCTCCTGGAGGAATAAATTTTTCTGTGAAAATTTGTTTGAATTTATCCCAAGTAATATTACTTTCTGGATTTTCCTTAATGATCGAATCCCATTAGAATAAAGCTTCGCCTTTGAGTACCCAAGATGCTATTAGTCTTTTCCGATCATCTTCCACCCTTAAGCCTTCAAAAATTCTCTCAGAAGAACGCATCCATGCTTGTGTTTCAATAATAGATTATTTGCCCGAGAATGGTTCTCCACCCAGATTTCGATACCTCTTTACTAGAGCTTCTAGATCTGGTATTGGATGTGGGAGCATGACTGGCTCATTAGATTGCTGAACCAAAGATTTACTTTTTCTGTTCCTGCCACTCATTTTCTACTATGTCTGCAAATTGCAGACAAAGAGTCAGGCCAACAATATAGATATTGTAAACATAGAGACATATATATAAATATAAATGAATCTATGGGGGTGTATTTTTACTCATTCTAGGACATTACTAGTCCTATCGATGATGAGTTATTCATTTTGGAATTCTGCTGATTTTATCTCTGATGAGTTTGTTAATATGTTATATTCCGAGCTAAGTTTAACCAAAGCTCTGATACTAACTGTGACGACCCCTAACTTCCGCAGTACGAAAGAAAGGATAATCATTGGAATATTACACATAACAGTAACAGCAAAACAGAAATAGAGAATTACAGCAGATAATGCTCATCAAATTACACTAGAAATAATACGTCATCTGAGTTACACAGCATAATAGGATCATACTTAGCATAGAATACAACTTCAGCTTAATATAAAATGTCTATAGCGGAATAAAAACATAATATACTAAGTGAAGTCGGAACAGTAAAATAGGAATGATAATATCCATCTTCAGCTCCATCGCTAACAAGAATGAATCTACTAAACCTGTATACAAGGCTACCCATGTGAAAAAGAGGGCACCCGAGTTTGCAAAGTGAAACAAACTACGAGTCAGTCATGGGACTGGTATGAGAAATCTTATTTAACCAATTTAATAATAAGGCTAATGATAGGACCACGCCGCTAATACGAAACGGGTTTACTCCATTGGATTGCCAATGCATTAATAAAGTAAATTGTTAAACAACGCAAATGAAATCATTATAAGACTTAAGTCCCATCACACAATGCAACGCAAACCGGAGGATAGAGTTTTACCTTATAATGGTCAAAAATGCTTGATACGATAAATTTGTTTTGATATTATTAATATTAGCGTATATATGTTTCAAAAACATTTCAATCATAATATCAGACATAGACAGCACAACTACCATATACTATGTCGCCATACTAGTTATACAATCAAAACTGCATGGGTCGTATTGGAAGTTGGATTTCCATCATGAACCAAGGCAAAAGATAGTCTGTACCGAATTCGAGACACTCTAGCCCGTGCCTCAGGATCAGTCGCAACTGTACCTTGGATCTTCTGGGTCGGTCCACAAATATGTTAGTGGATAAATAATGCCTGAACAATACGTTTACCCACCCCATGGGGCGTAAATAGAGCCACTAGGGACTCAAATAACCGAGGCGCCTCATTCCATCACCCACATAAGTAAAAATGCCAAGGCTTGTAAACGCTGAAACCACTTCTAGCTAAAAAGAAACGTATGTCCTTCCTGCAGTCCTCTCCCATTTCTGGTTCATACCGGGGTGTGAGGCCCGCGTAGTAACGACATTCACAAAGATATGCTCTTTAAAGCTGTTCTTTGATCATCAACCATAAGGCTCTGCTTTTCAACAATAAGCCTTGATCATCTGCATCTTGGCATGCCATACTGACAATTCACGCCATGCGACTGATGTTTATTAATATATAACCTCTAAGGGTGTTAAGCAAGAGAATAAATTCTCCACCACCAACGGATAGATATTAATAGAGATCAATCAACACGGAACGAAATCCAATGTAAGACACACATCCATTTACAAGTCTGTTTTGGGTCTGAACAAAACTGGAGACACCGAGCATATCCGTACAATCAACAAGTACATCCGGACAACTACCACAGTAACTCCACCTGGGAGATAACCGATCCAAGGCATCAGTAACCATACATTCAATGTGAAGATCGCCGGTCTTCAATCAATGTCTTCAATCAATGTCTTCAAATCTTCGACTTCCAATCGTCGTATAATTATTTGAAATGAGATTTAATTCGGACTTTTCAAATAATTCTCGAATATATATATAATTTAAATCAATTATTTCATCCCACATCGTTAATATTAATTTATAACGATTTATCGCTATTTTTATTTATCTAAAAATAGCCGTTTTCAATTGAACGACGCTTTGGGTCATTACATGGCCCTGCCGCTGTTTTCATCAAAATTTGATTTACACATTTCTAACAATCTAACCGTTGGATCTTAACAAATTTTATATCGTTGGAAAGATCTTTCCAAAACGAACCCGACGGTTCCAGTTTTGGGAAAATCCAACAGTTGGATCTCTCAGTATAATCGTTTGAAGTTACGATTTTAAAACGAAAACTGTAGCAACGCGATTCGTTTTATTTTAATTTATATAAGTATAAATCGTTCAATGATTTCAAACCATTTTCAATTTAACGTTGATTTCTTTTATATGTGAAATCCTATATTGCATTAAAAATGAAATTTTCAATGTTAGTACCATTATCTTTCTACGTTGAATCTTTTATTTGATTCATATATATATTACATGGAAATGAAATATGTTTTATCATTCATCTGTAGAATTAAAATTGTATTCTTTTATTTCAATAAAATATTACATTGAAAAATGTAATCTCTTATTTCAATATATATTTACATTGAAAATGTAACTTTCTATTTCAATATTTATTTTCATTGAAAATGTAAACCTTCTATTTCAATATTTATTTACATTGAAATCATAAACTTTTATATCGTATTCTATTTACGCTGAAATGTAAATATTCTAATCATTCTTTTATTTATATTGAAACGTGTAAATTTCTATGTAATCTCTATTTACACTGAAAAATGTAAATTTCTTTTCTTTGCTTTGATTACATATAAAAAAGTAAAATCCAGTTTCATTCTTTCTTTACATATAAAAATGTAACTTTTGATTTCATAATATGATCACATTGAAAAATGTAATTTTCCATTTCAATATATGATTACATTGAAAAATGTAATTTTGAATTTCAATATATGATTAGATTGAAAAATGTAATTTTTCATTTCAATATAAATGTATAATTCAGTGTTAATACACTTTTATATGACAAATGACTATTTTTAATGTTGCATCACATTAAAAATGTATATTTGAATAGAAATGCATTTCTATTTAACCAATGACTATTTTTATTGTTGGGTTACATTAAAATACATATTTTATAGGTAAAGACATTTTAATATAACAATGGTCATTTAATGTTTGCATTAAAAATGTAAATTTCTATGAGAACACTTTTTGTTGGTGCAATGACCATTTTAAAAGGTTCATTTAAATAAGAGTACAGAACTTTAATGTAAAACATTTTTATCATAACAATGTTCATTTTAACATAAAACATTTAAAATGCAAAATCTAATGTAAATACATTTTAGATAGTAATGTGGTGTTTTTATGTTTTTATATACATTATAAATGCAAAATTCCAGTGCAAATACATTTCCTATAGTAATGGACATTTTTATAATTTCTTTCTTTGCATTAAAAATGAGATTTTTAATGCAAACTTGTTTTATGTTTCAAACATGATTATTTTTCTAGTTTCATACATGACATTAGAAATGAGATTTTCTATGTAAACGTGTTTTTTATTTTATTTTTAACATGACCCATTTCCATATATTCTACATTTACAATAAAAAAGGAATTTTTAATGTTAACATGTTTTATTCCAAAAACATGAACAATTTTTCTATCTACTATCTTTACATTAAAAATGGGATTTTTAATGTTTACATGTTTATTTTAAAAACATGAACAATTTTTCTGTATTCTTTTATTACAATAAAAATTCAATTCTTAATGTAAACATGTTTTATCTTAAAACAATGAACAATTTTCATATACAATAAAAATGTGAATTTTTATTGTTTAACTTATTTTCAATTCAAAAAAATGAATATTTTCCTTATTTCTATTTTCAATAAAAAATGTGCATTTTGGATGTTCAAACAAATTTAATTTCATATATGAATATTTCAGAAAATTTCACAGCATAACGGCACGGTAATTAAAACCGGCACCGTCCCGATGTACGGCTCCTCACGCTACCTTAAAGCCTCGTAGCTTTTGACAAGGAGGATTTTAATAATCAATTTCGTACACAGACGAATTTTTCCATAAATTAATTCTATTTGGTTTCAACCAAAATCAACAATCAATCATTCATAATATTCACCAAATTTCAAATCACAACTCAAATAAGTCGTCCATAGTTTGTGGACGACGTGTGTCGGGAGTTTCTAAACTCCGTCTGCATCCTAATAAATTTTATTTATTTAATTCGGATTCAAAAATCTTACCTCGCTTTTTATTTGTTCTAAAATTGTAGAAGGCTCAAAAAATTCTGCGGTCTCCTCTGAAATGTAGATCTCGTTGTTGTGATTCCAACGCTTCCTGTTTTATCAAATTCCGTTAATGTATGAGAGTTACGATTTTTATACGATAATGACAATTTATATAAAATTAATAAAAGAATTAATTAAAATATATGAACACCTTCTTTCTCCTTTATAAACTGTCGAAGCTTTCAAGTATATATTCGAACTAGAGTTCGATTTTCACGCTTGTCGAGTCCCGAGGTGTCGATCCACGAATGCCATGAGGAAGAGGGAGGATGGCGCACCAAACTGAGGGTGTGGGGCCCAACTTGATGCTGAGTTGCCGACGCAATGGCGGTCGGTTCGGCGTGGCTTTGGAGGTGCGGTCCTAAAAGTATACGCCACAAGGGGAGGATCTGACCGTACTGATCTGACCGTACTGATTTCATATGGTATTTATATTTGTA
The DNA here is from genome assembly GCA_030737875.1 of Allium sativum. NCBI lineage: Eukaryota > Viridiplantae > Streptophyta > Magnoliopsida > Asparagales > Amaryllidaceae > Allium > Allium sativum. The sequence continues at coordinate 12,181,621 of JASFAX010000035.1, forward strand.
TTTTATTTATTTAATTATCCTAAAATCCAAAAATACCCTTTTGCTCACACGAACTCCAACTCAAACCCAATGAGTATCTGCCCTAGCTAAATACCCCTATGACGGACACGATGGAATATGTTTCATTACCAAATTCGACTCTTACGATATGTTTTTCTTTAAATTAAATAATAAAACATTTTATTATTTAATTCGATCGTACATTTTAATTTACCGGGGCCACATGCTATTCTAGAAATTTCAAAAAATTATATCTAGCTTTGTTTTGATGATACAGTCTCAACAAAATTGATTTCGTCGAATTTGGAGACTTTTTGAAAAATGGCCATTTTCTGGTCGATCGAAATTGAATGAAATTGATAAAACACATTTTCTTTTGCCATGCTTACATATTAATCCCGAAAATTATGAAAATTGGAATCTAGCAAAAATTTGACGTTTCGGTTCCAACAAAAGCGGTTTCGTCGAAAACAGTGGTCATTTGCAAAATGGCTATTTATTTGGGCTATATATATATATATTAAATATATATATATATATATATATAAATATTCGATAACGACTTTTCTGAATATTCAACTGGCGATAACTTTTGATTCCCGCTATGAAATTTCAATTTTTTGGATTCGTTGGAAAGATATTCTTAATAAGATTTAAATATTTTTGGTTTCACTAAAATCCGATTTATTTTGCAACATGTACAATTAGTTAAAGTTTGAATTCAAATTTTCAAACTACCGCGCTATTTCTAACTCCTTTTAAAATTAGAATAAATATATTCTTTCTAACTTCGATTTAAATATATTTTTAATTGTTATTATTTAAAATAAATTATTTTAACTATTCAATATTCAATAAAATGGCCAAAATAAAAATTTTAAATTGCCTCTGATTTTTCGGGTTGTTACAGTGTGAGTTGGATACAGAGATTAATATTGAGGATAAGTTAATGAAATTTCTGTCCAAATACAATGTCAAAGAGTTGGAAAAATCTTTTAATTAAGATATGAGTTTCCTAAGTTGATTGGGATAAGTTGGATAGAAATAATCTTCTGATATTTGATATGAAATTATGTGGTGTGAACGTATACCTTGAGGAATTTGGAAGATATTATTATATTGTTATTCCACTTATATTATTCTTTAATTATGAGAATTGATATCGAATATAAGTAGACACAGTTTCTGTGTAACTTATGTTCAGTATCGATTGATTTGGGTTTTGTTGTGAATCGTATCTTTAGTAATATCATTCTTGAAACCTAATGAGAATGAGTTATGGAAATTCATATCATAATTTGAGGATTTAATCAGATCTTTGATTTGAGAAAATTAAATGTGAGGAATTGAAAAGAAAGTATAATCTTTTAGTTAAGATTAAAGAATGAAATATTGGAAAATCAATTTAATTGGAAACTTTGGTTGAGATGTGGATTAAGGATTTTCAAAGGAAATTGGATTTCGATAACAAGTTATTAAACGGAAAATTAATTAAAAGGATGTGTTTTAAAAGAGGAAGGTTAAATATAGATTTTATAATAATTTGAGAATGGGTTTAAAGAAGTTTAATTTTGACAAAATCCAAGGCAGAAGGAGATTGGTAGAAAGCCTGGTTGTTCCGTAGTTGTGTTTTTAATTGCGCTTATTATTTGGAAAGACCGGAATCGTATGTATGTCTGAAAACCATTCCAAGTAATAATACGATGCTGTGGAGCAGTTGAAGTTATTGAAGATGACATTGAAGATGACAATGAAGACCGGGACCCTTCATGTCGTAAGGGTGACTTGCTGAATGTCTCGAATGATTGGCTCCCATTCGCAGATGAATTTTATATATTAGTTAAGTGGCAAGAAGCCCGAATGTGTGTGAAGGAATTTCAAATTATTGTTTCGTTCAGACCCGGAATGGACATGTATGGATTATGTGTCTGACATTGTAATTGACTGTGCAGCACTGATCTTTATTAATATATATCTATTTGGTGGCGCAGAATTTATTCACTTGCTTAACTCCCTTCTCTAAGACGTATGATCTTAGAGGTTATATATTGATGGAAATCAGTGATGCGTAGTGAATGGATAATGTGGCATATTTAAGTTATGTGATGTTCTATGGGTGATCAAAGCATGGCTTATTTAAGCGTAGCTTTGTGTATATCGTGACCTCGATGAACCTCGCACCACAGATTGATGGTAAACTTGTGGTCAGATTTTTATGTTCGTTTCGTATGTTCGGTGCACCGGGATGTGTTGATGAAAAGGTACTACGAAGTTCCCGGTCTGGGATGTTATTTGTTGGGTACTCTAATTCATGTAAGGTAGGTTAGTGTAACATAGTTCGAGTCTGGATGTTATCCGCGAGTACTGGGATGATGCGTGCAAGAAGTTTGTGATCCCACGAATGGTCTTTCGTACCAGGAACCATCATATTTGCAACCCAATCTCCACTACGAGCCCATACAGTTTTGATTGTATAGCCTGCTAGTTACCAATAGGATTGCCAGCATAATGGGATGGGGCATTATGCTGGCTAGGATTAATACATTTATTTGCGAAAAGGTTTTTCGCACTATATATTGCAGTAAAAGAGGATTTTCACGTATGAAGGCATTTTTGGTTATCATAAACGATATTTTGATCAAAGTAGTTAGGATAACTGTTTTGTAATGCTTTTGAAACACAATGTTAACTCTTTCTTTGAAAACAATCTATTTTGAAGTGGTAAACCGCAAGCTGTTTCCCGAACTATAAGCAATCATTTGTAAATGATTGGTGAATGTTTTCAAAGATTTAAAAGTATTGAAAATGTTTAATATGGAAATTAAATTGATTTATTTGATACTAAAACGGGGTTTTCAATTTTAAATAATTGGATAAGGTTGGAGATAAATCTTCAGATGTTTGATTTTAATCCAGTAGATGATAACTCTTACCATTTAAGGAATTTAAAAGGTAGTTCACCATTATTCCACTTATAGTGTGAGTTGCATACAGAGATTAATATTGAGGATAAGTTGATGGAATTTCTATCCAGATCTAATGTCAAAGAGTTGGATAAATCTTTTAATTAAGATACGAGTTTCCTAAGTTGATTGGGATAAGTTGGATAGAAATAATCTTTGGATATTTGGTATGAAATTCTGTGGTGTAAACGTATACTTTTGAGAAATTAAGAAGATATTATTATATCGTTATCGCACTTATATTATTCGTTGATTATGAGAATTGATATCGATTATAAGTAGATTCAATTTCTGTGTAACTTATGTTCAATATCAATTGATTTGGGTTTTATTGTAAATCTATCTTTAATAATATCTTTCTTGAAACTCAATGAGGTCGAGTTATGGAAATTCACATCATAATTTAAGGATTTAATTAGATCTTTGATTTGAGGAAATTAAAAGTGAGGAATTGAAACGGAAGTATAATCTTTTAGTTATGATTAAAGAATGGAAAATTGGAAAATCAATTTAATTGTAAACTATGGTTGATATGTGGATTAGAGATTTTCGAAGGAAATTGGATTTCGATAACGAGTTATGAAATGGAAAATTAATTAAATGTGTTTTAAAAGAGGAAGGTTAAATATAGATTTTGTAATAATTTGAGAATGGGTTTAAAGAAGTTTAATTTTGACAAAATCCAAGATGGAAGGAGATTGGTAGAAAGCCTGGGTGTTCCGTAATTGTGTTTTTAATTGCATTTATTATTTGGAAAGAACGGGATCAGATGTATGTCTAAAAACCATTCCAGGTAATAATACGATGTTGTGGAGCAGTTGAAGATATTGAAGACGATATTGAAGACCGAGACCCTTCATGTCGTAAGGGTGACTTGCTGAATGACTCGAATGGTTGGCTCCCATTCGCTAATGAATTTTATATATCAGTTAAGTGGTTCTGGCTTGTTGTTTCGTTCAGATCCAGAATGGTCATGTATGGATTGTGTGTCTGACATTGTAATTGACTGTGTAGCATTGATCTTTATTAACATATATCTATTTGGTGGCGGATAATTTATTCACTTGCTTAACACCCTTCTCTAAGACGTATGAGCTTAGAGGTTATATATTGATGGATATCAGTGATGCATAATGAATGGACAATGTGTCATATTTAAGTTATGTGATGAACTATGGATGATCAAAGTGTGGCTTACTTAAGCCTAGCTTTATATATATCTTGACCTCGATGAACATCACACCCCAGATTGATGGTAAACTGGTGGTTAGATTTTTATGTTCGGTGCACCGGGATGTGGTGATGAAAGGGTACTACGAAGTCCCCAGTCTGGGACGCTATTTGTTGGGCACTCTGATTCATGTATGGTCGGTTAGTATAGCGGAGTCCATGTCTAGACGTTATCCGCGAGTACTGGGATGATGCGCGCAAGAAAGTTGATGAGCCCATAAATGGTCTTTTGTACCAGGAACCATCATATTGGAAACCCAATCTTCACTACAAGCCCATACAGTTTTGACTGTATGGCCTGCTGGTTACCGGCAGGATTGTCAGTAATGGGATGGGGCATTATGCTACCTAGGATTAATACATTTATTTGCGAAAAAGGTTTTTCAAAGTATATATAGTAAAAGAGGATTTTCACGTATGAAGGCATTTTTGGTTATCATAAGGCAAAAATCGCCCATGTGGTGTGCGCTTACATTATGTGATGCGGGACGAGCTTATGATAGCTTCATTTTTCAAAAAAGCCATTGCGGATTTCTATGCACTGGTATTCACATGGAGTAAACTTGTTTCACATTAGCGGCGTGGTCCGATTGTTAGACCGAAATCTGGGCCTAACACCCAAATGCTATGTGAAAACCTCACAAACACAGATTAATGCAGAAAAAGCAGTAAAATAAGAGAAGACACACGAGATTTTTATAGTGGTTCGGCTCAAACCAAGCCTACGTCCACTTTATAGTTTCTTAAATCCTAAGAAGCTATTACAATACTGTTTGTTTGCGGTTTATACACAATGGCCTTGTGCTACAATGAAGAAGGGGAGATTAGAGAATGAATTTATACACGAATTCCTCATGTTAAAGTGATGAGCAATGTCCTTGCTTAGTTCTAAAGGAGGACAAGTGTTGGAGTAGCCAAAAAGTCCCTTAAAATGGCCATATGAGGGTGTATTTATTGGCGTAGAGGAGCCTTGCAAGGTTATGAAGCGGTCCGGTTCGGAGGTGCCACATGGCGGGCACTGAGGTGATCTCGGAAGTAGTGGAGTTGTGGTCTTCATATCGTGCTAGGACAGGTGGAGTTCATTCCATGAGAGTAGGAGGTAGTGGCTCCTTACGAATAGGTCAGATCCGAAGTGTAGCAGCATGTCAATAGGGGTCAGATCGGTTCGAGTCCAATCCGAATCGAGGTGGAACCTCCAAACCGAAGGCGTTACGAGCGCTTCTGTGCAGTGTACAAGGCGGGTCGGGTCTGGATGGTCCGATCCGAACCGAAGCGAGCTAAAGTCCAAGTATGAGAAACTTCGAAGCGTGGGTCAGAGCAGGTCCGATCCGATCCAGGGCTTTTCTCATGCCACAATCCAAGTTTCCAGTTCTGCATGCGTTAACGGAAACAAGCGTAACTTTCAAACCGTAAGTCCGTTTTAGCCAAACGAAAGCTCAATCTGAAGCTAATTCAGAGGGCTACAAGAGTTACAAAGCTCACTTCCGTAGTTGCTGTTTTTGGGCCCAAAAAAGATTGTCTGCTAGGAGCTTCGGGTCTTTGTTTGTTTGTTATGCGATTTCGACCAAATCGTTGCCTGTCTTCTGATGATGCTTCCAATACTCTAGCGTATTGTTGATCAGAGATTCCATGTGTGACTGCTTTGACTAAAAAGCGGGCCAACACCGATGAATTACCTAACTTTAAAATAAACCCTAATAACAATCGTTTTGAGTTCTCACACCAGTCCCATGGCTGACTTGGAGTTTATTGTTCCCACACCTAAACTGTCTTATTGTAACAGTAGCATTTTGGGTTATCATAAGGAAAAATAAGATCTTCACCACCCATTTATTATTCAATGCTACAACCTCAACAGATATCCATGTATTAAATGACATGATACTTCATCCTATCTCTTAGTTTAAATAACTTGATAATCTCAATACACCCAATCCATGGCAAAATTATTGTTGCGTGAACAACATGACAATTAATTATTATTGCATAAATTATTAAATGGATAACAGAACAATTAATCAAAATAATCATTCATGATAAAATTATTTTTGGATAAAAAACAGAATAATTCATTATTGTTGCAGCATAAATTATGATATTTTAAAATATATATACATATAAGTATTTAATATTAATTACAATACTTTATTTTTCTTTTATTTTTAATATTTAATCATTACAATATATTTTTTAATAACATAAATTTTAATGCCTAGCAAAGCGGGCAAAAATAGTTGTTACGATGAACTGCATAAAAAATATGGTCGAAGATGCAACATGATTAATGTTCCATATGGCTGAAGTTGACGACGATGAAAATATTAAAGAATCAAATATTGAAGCACTTTTTTTATGATTTACTAGATGCTACTAAGAAATATATTTATGTTGGTTGTAAAAGTGACACCCAACTGTCAACAACCGGATAATAGATTGCGATGAAGTCAAATATAACATTACCAAAGCTGGATTTACTGTCGTTGTAAAAACTACAAAAGACATACATCGTCCAATAATTTAATGTGAAAATCACTATGAAGTAAAAAAAGACATATGTCGGTTTTTGGTTACATTATCAGAAAATATATACAAGTTTAAATTGTTGCATGTTGTTTTGAAAAAAAAAACATAAATCTTAGGAACCGTAAAATAAATTATCAATAAAGATACAAAACAAGAAGAAAAAGGGAAAGGAAGTTCCGTTCAAGTGTGTGCATTAATTACTCATTGCTTATAGGCTTTAAATATTATATGCATCTTCTGTAACTACATCTTATGTTGATGCATCTCATATGAGATGATATAATGCGAAAATGAAGGAAGAGTGTATGTAGAGACATCTAACTAATGGAGAAGCATGAAAGTATTTCGACAAAACTTATCCCAATTTTGCAGCGGAGAGTTGTAATGTTAGACTTAGATTATGTACATATGGTTTTTCATCATTTTTGTCAATTTGGAGCTAAATATTCGTTCTGCTTATCATCACATCTCATAATTTGCCTCCGTGGAAGTGTTAGAAAACACAATATATGTTTCTTATTGTTGTCGTTCCTGGCACTGACAACCTACACAAGTAGTTGATGCATATTTACATCCGCTGATTGAGAAGTTAAAAACATTATGGAATGAAGGAATAAAAATATACGATGTTTCAAAGAAGTTTTTTTTCCATATGTTTTCTTCTTTTTTGTGGACTATAAGTGGTTTTCCTACCTATACAATACTGTCAGGATGGAGTACAACTAGTCATCCAGCATATCCATATTGCACAGAAGAAACATGGGCTTTTCTTTATCGAATGGTAAGAAAATTTCATGATTTGACTGTCATCGATATTTTTCCCATGTCAACCGTCCCTTCAAAGGAGGTAAGAAAAAAATTCTAATAAATTAGAAACTAGACAACTACCAATGATATGGTCATGCAAAGACATGTATGAATTTGTTAGTGACTGTTCAAAGATATATGAAACTGGAGTGCAAACAAAATTTGAAGGTAAATCGACTATTCATAATTGGTGCAAACAGTGTATTTTTTGGGAAATGTCATACTGGAAACAACATCTACTTCATCATAATATTGATGTGATGCACAATGAGAAAAATATATTTGATAATGTTTTTAACACAATTTTGAATGTCAAGGGGAAGACTAAGTATGATTTGAAATCAATACGCGATATATAAGAGTTATGCAAATGTCTTGTGCTTCATATAAAACCAAATGACTATAAAAAAACCCAAAGCATGTTACGAGTTAAATAATAATCAAGTTAAAGTTGTGTTAAAATGAGTGGAAGAGTTGAGATTTCCTGATGGGATTTCATCCAATTTTCGTAGATGTGTTAACTTTAAATACGGTAGAATATGCAGAATGAAAAGGCATAACTTTCACATAATGATGAAAAAAGTATTATCCATTCTATTCAAAGAATTGCTACCACTAAAAGCTTGAAAAGTTGTAACAAAACTTAGGCTTCTATACAAAGAGCTTTGTTCAAGTACATTAAAACTGCAACATTTACTTAAACTTGACGTAAATATTCTTATATTGCTTTGTAAATTAAAGAAAATATTTCCATCAGGTTTTTTTAATGTAGTGGAGTATTTATCTATTCATCTCTCATCTGAAGCACGACTTCGAGGTCCTATGCAATGTGAATGGATTTATCCATTTGAGAGGTATGTAACGATTAGCTAATAATTTAGTTGCATTCGAAGTTTAATGCTAATGTAAATTAATTTTGCATAGATACTTGAATCATGTGAAAAAATAGAGGCAAAAAACACGAGTTGCAGGTTTGATATGTAAATCTTATGTCGAAGAAGAAGCTTCATTCTTTTTCTCTCAAAACTTCGGTGACCATATGAACATATCATTTGAAAGTGTTCATTGTAATGATGAAGGTGATGAAGAAGAGTCGTCCTTTTAAACAATGTTATCTATTTTTATACAACATAGTCGATCTTTGTGGAATGTGTAGAAATATGGATAGACAATAGAGATATTCATATAACACACACTTGTATTCTTCTAATTGTGTTGACGTTGCAATATTTGTTAGGTAATCTAAAATAAAACTTTATGATTTATTCATTTTCATAATGCATGCACATGAAGAATTTAATGCAATATTTTATTCATATATATAGTATAAATGAAAGTGAACATTCGAAGATCTTAGTAAATAATTTTCCGACTAATTTTCAATGTACATTTATGAACCGATAAATTGTATGGTTAATGGAGGTTTGAATCATCTTGCGCTGGGACCAAAAAGAAATGTAAAGATATATCCAACAGATATAAATTTAATACCAACGAATATGGTGCAGAAAAATTAACTAATAATACAGGTGTAATTGTTAAAGGTAGCGATGATCCAGAAAATCACATAAATGATTTTATGGCATTTGAACATAAATTTTGCAACACACATATTTTTCACCATCTACAGATGAGGTGTTTCTATTTTGATGCAATTAGTTTAGCAATATTCTAGGTTCTAGAATTAACTTGCAGAAGAATTAAAATCTTATCGAAATAAAACACACATCATGTTATAATAATTATGATCCTTTTTTATTAGCCAAACAAATGTTGCAAGTTTATCACGCTCATTATTCTTATCTGAAAAGAGATAAAGCAGATTAATTGACAGTTTTTAAAACAAAAGCCAGATTTACGTTCGAAGGGATGAATATTCCAAATGAACAAGCTTACTAGGCAGATCTTGAGTTAAATAATGAAATAATTATTATTGACAATCGTGTGGATTTTGGGCCTTTAAATGACGAATGAAACGTTTTGATAGAACTGTTCGAGAGTACGTAGGAAAATAACGTAGAATACAACACCAAATCTGAATCAATGATTGATGTGTTGATGAGCTTTATTTTGGTAGTCATGGAATTATGCAATTGATGTAACTATGTTGGATTCTTGGGGTATTACGAAATTGATGTAACTATGAAGCCGAATCTGTTTATCGTTATTTACATCTTTTATGGCATTTCCATTTCCTTTATATATTTAGCAATTTATATTAAAAATGCAATATACTCTGCTTATGCTCGGAATATGAGACCCAATTTGAATTAGGTATCACTACAAGAAAGTTGATTTTTTATCGCGCCCAAAAACTGGTACCGAGCACTTTTGCTAGCATTTTGATAATCGTTACGAGAAAACATGCAACTAAAAATTCTTGAGTATTAGTTGCACGTTTTTAAACGTCACTAAATATTTATTTTTAATAGTGGTTTTAAACGATATGAATGTTGTTTTTGGCAGTGTATATATAACTCCACCGAAAAGGATTTCTTCACTACGTTACTGGTTTTAATGACGTTCACTAATTTTTATTAATGTTTAGTAAACGCCACTGCAAAGGTTCTTGATTACTTTAATCACTGGTTTGTAGCAGTTTTTAAATGCTACAAAAAAATATTTCGTTGCATTATTTTCCACCACCGTTTGTTCCCCATTTGTATCATAATATTGCAGACCTATTCATAATTTTACCTCCAATTATATAACAACGTAATACACAAGCACATACACTTTTGGACATAACATATTAAACAACCACAAAATACATACACATTCAAAGATCCACAAGATACATCCATGTTCAAACATCCACAACATACATAAGTGTCAAGATAAAAGTTAGCCATACATTTGCACAACCAAACTACCATTAAAAATATCATAACCAAACTGCATGCAGCTAAAGTGCATTAAAAACTGAAATAACTAATGTACCGAGCAAATATCATTAAGTAATGCTTCTATTACTGATGTCTTCAAAAAGGTTGATCTACCTGTAAACAAAGTACCGAACAAAACAACTGAGAAAATAATGATAAGTAATTACTAAAATAAATAACAAAACATAACTTAAGGGAAAGAAAGAGCAGGTCAAAACCTGAACGTAACATTAGATAATGTAACACTACATAACGTAACTTAAAGATAAATACAGACTTTTTATACTTATTGTTATGGTTTTAGCTGTAGAAAAAGTCAGGGCTTTGAAGAGTCGTAACTTCCAAAATACAATTTATAGTCAATAAAAATATCATATTTGGTTAACTTTAGAATAATAAAAGCACAACATATGGAAGAATCAAAATAAATCACAAACTAATATAAAAATAAAGTTGATATATTCTCAGAACATTGTCCAGTCAAATAGACAATTTCCAACTGGCAAAATGTTTAACAAACACCACAAAGTTTATCATTCACACTCTAAGAAGTTAGGAGCTATGTCAAGCCAAAGTATTGCACAATAAAGCAATGATAGTTAAAACAACTAAATAAAATAAACGACACTGATAGTATCATAACATCAATTTTCTCACATATTATTTAAAGCAAGAACTAAAAATAGTAAAGTTGATTTTTTAGGAGACTGAAACTCACGGTTCAAGAATTTCACTATATCCTCACATGCATTTTAAATAAAAATCTTCTTGTGAAGCTTGGTGAGTATCTACACTACAATCTTTTCGAGTTATTCCCTTCGGGATCAACACCCAAATGAAATATCTCATTCTAATACAATCCAAATCCTTCGTTAAAGTCTCAACAACCCATCTTTTTCCACAACTCAATGAACTGCTACAGCCATCGCCTTCTTTAGTTTCATGCTCAGTTCAAAAATATATACAATCACTAAACACTTATCCAGTTCGGAACAGTGAGCAAAACTGCAATCACCTCAAACTACTCCATGATTGCATTCACAAACTTCCTCTCTGAACTACAATTCTCCTAGTGGTTTTTGTAGTATTTGATTGTTACATCTTTCCATATCCTTGCCAATAATTAATTAAGTTAAGTTATAAATAAAGGGACATATCAATGCTTGATAACTGAAGAATATTTCAATATTGTGATGAATTAATACCTGTAAGTATATTTCAATATTTCAATACTTCTCATGAATTTCATGAAGATGGTGATCACCACAAAACCCTTTGCATCGCCCTAATCATGAATTTTTTTATTAACTATGACAGAATTACAAACATAAACAACCACAGTACATACTGACTACGAAACCAAAAAGAAATTACAAAACAACGACATAAAGATGGACACAATACAAACTGAATTTCAACAGAAGACAATTCCTGTTAACTGCACTACCATACAACACCATTGACAAACCCTGGAAAGCTTCATTACCACTAAAGCAGATTATCTTCGATCATCAAGATTTCCTTAAAATCTTCAGTAACAAAGCAAAGCTGATAAACCATCAAATTGAAATAAATCTCAGCATTATCCTCACCAAAATGGTAATATCTATTCTGCCACATGACTATAACTCAAAGGCCATATAACAATGCTGCATCTTAGTTCTAAATTCAGCAGTAATCTACATCATCCTTGAAAAACCAAATAACATTGTAGCGAAACTGCAAATTATAATTTCGGAACCAAAAAGGCAACCCATATTGTTGCTTCCTATCACATGTTAATTACCAACATCATGTAATTCCTGGATGTTCCAGCGACCAATGCAAAAAGTCTGGAGCATTATACTTCATCAGAGTAATTTGTAAACATTTACAATCAAACCATTTTCAGCTTTAATAATTCAGCAAGTTGACCATACCAACCATTAATGTTGGAATTTCACCACATGATAACTTTCATATCTAATTCAATTCTTCACTAAGGCAGGTTTTAATAACATTAGCCTCAAATCTAAAACTACATTAACTAAGGCAGAAACTTGAGTCACAGATTAATGTCACCGCATGAAGAAAAGGCCCACCAAACACTAACGTGTTGAATATTTTGTTTAAAACAAACATAACAGTATTACACATATAATTTGTGATATTACCTAAATATGAATTGTATTGAGTTTCCTCCTGAAAGCATTAGATTTCACAGCAGATTCCTTGTAGATTTAGTAGAATCAATCAGCCGAAAAATACTTATGAAAGCATCAGATATTCCAAAATTAACAGAAGAAAACCATAATCCCGTATCATCCAGCATCGAATCATAACTGAATCACGGTTGTGACAACTAGAAGATGTGTCAACATGCAGATATAGCAATTTATATTAAGAAAATTGAGCAGAACAAAAATCCATTGCGAGCTTCATCGAAAGTGCCTCAAACAAGAATAATTCCATTAAAAATCTTCAGTGCATTAGAAAAACTACCTCATCCAACAGGAGCACCATAATCAAATTACTGCATGCTTGTCATCTAACTCATAGAAAAATCACATAATCTTCAATAAACGCTAGAGTTTCACAATCGCACTCCCCAATTCATCAAAACACTAGCGAGTTGCAGTCATCAATCTCAAACAACATGAAAAATTATACCTTCGTCCAAAGACAAACACCACAAACACTAAAAGCCCAAATTAAACCTAACTCACATCCAATGCGCCAAACAAGCTAGGAAAACTCACCAAGCAAGAGCCAATGAACGTATATCTTGGTAAATAGCTTATGACAAACCAGGAAAGAGTCTGGCAAAGATCGGACAATACTGCTGAGATATTGACTGCATCTAGAAGTACACTCCATAAAGATGTTGAGAGCTGCATCCAATGCTAAACGAACCTAAACCCCTTGTTGTTGAATCCCACAGCCTTCCAAAAACAGTAGCAAACAGCAGATCCTTCTATCCAAGATCAATCTAGAAATAGGCCAAACAATTCAAGAAACCGCCAGGCAATATAGATCAAAATCGCCTGGATTCGAATGGCTTATTACAGAGATCTGGGAGAAGCATCTCATTGCTACAACTACATGGTTGGCCAATGTGACTACCAAAAGAAATTAAGGCTTGCGCTAAGGAAACATATCCGAATACTGAACAAAAACGCCTTGTTGTTGAATCCCATAGCCTTCCAAGGACAGGAGCAGCAGATCCATCAATCCAAGATCGACCTAGAAACAGGCCAAACAGTTCAAGAAAGCGCCAGGCAACGAAGATCGAAATCTCTTGGATTCGAACGATAAATTCAAGGATCTGAGAGAAGCATTTGTTGCCACTGCTACATGACAGAACAATGTGCATCGACCTAATCACCACCACAAAAATCATATCACTCTATTTATGGATTTGACAGATAAAACTAGTTCAACTAGCTGACAAATACCCAACCTAAACCTTATGTTTATTTCATTAGTGCAATACAAAAACTATTTTGCATTAAGCATCAAAATATTTTGAAACATACTGCAAAAGTTTTAAACTAGACAACAAAAGGAAGAGCTCATTCCCATATTCCAACATTAATTTTCATTATATTTAATCAGTTTGATAAGGTTAACTCGAATTCATATCATAAAACATGAAAAAAAGTACCAAACTTGCAGCGTTCTTAATACTAGAAACATTAATCCGAGTAATAATCAGGACAAACATTGATCTTAGAAAGCTAACCATAATTGGCAATGTTAAAAGGTTTTTAGGTCTTCCCGGTTCCCATTCTCAGATCCAACCATCTAATTTTTCACAAAACATCCATGCCCTCTACAAGTTACACAATTTCAGAAATCCCCTAAATCACAAGTCGCATAAATAACCAAATTTTAAAAAGAAAAACGAAGTATCTAACCATAAAACATATGCTTTGCCATCAAAGCAAGCCGTCATAATTTCCCACATCAACTCAGGTTTCTCTAGCCTCATTAATATCAATATCAAAATTGCAAATATGGTTTAGGTTCAACTTGATTATTGATGGCCTAACACAAATTATGCAATCTCGATTATTGGTATTGATGAGGCAAGAGCCTAAAAAATTTGTCTTCGTCCCCTTTGGGTGATTAGTTCAGAAGAAACTGAGTCGCCCTACATAACATAATGCTTCTCCTAAGGCTACAGGGAAATTTTTATGATATTTATCAGTTATATAACAATATAGTCATAAATATAACATACGTCATACAATCTTTGTATTGTAATTAATCTAACGCTTGTATGGACTATTTTACGATAAATACGACATTTTTATGTTATGTAACAGTCAGCACAGTAGGAAAAAGGCACATCCAAGATAAACTTTTGAAGATTCTGACAATGTTAAGTAGTACTACTAGAAGTTTATTCCAGAACCACATCGGCGAGGTGTTCAATGTCTTTAAGATACTGCGAACAAATTCCATGAAGATGGAATATTCACGTTTTGTTAAGTATTAAATCATGAGTTATATGCGTATACCTGGAGATAAGAGAGGTACTTAACAAGCTTTCTGTGGGATGGTTGAGGAAACACTTAGAAATGATAAAGTTGATTATATGGATGAATATTTTCAGCTTGAGGAAACACTTCGCATCATGACTTGAGAGTTACTAAAGTTGATCATATGGAGGAATATTTTTACCCCTTACTATTTAATAATTTGGTTTAGTTAATAAACTAACCTCGATTTATCTTGGGAGTTACTAAATTTATCTGTTGAAACTTCTTGATCTTCGGAACTTGAATTACTAAATTTCGAAGCTCTTTAATCTGAAAACTTTATTTTTATAGTTTTCATCATTTCGAAGTGTTTCTTCAACCAGACCACAAAAAACCAAGTCAATATCTCTCTTATCTCTACGTATACACGTATAACTCATGATTTGTTTCTGAATAACATGTGAATGTTTCATTTTCATGGAAATAAGTCAAAGTATCCTAAAAATAGTAAACACTTTCCGACATGGATCTGAAATATACCTCCTGACAGCACTACTATACACTAACAATGAACTTTGATAGGAGGTCCTACCATGTTTGTGTTACGTTTCAAATTAACTGTCTGTCCATTGAATGTAGTCACTTAATTTCATAACTCCCAAGATAAATCGATCTCGAAGTGTTAAACCTCTTGGCCATAAAATTAACTTGCTTTAGTAACTCCCAAGTCAAATTAATTATCAACTCATATTGGTTAGACCTCTTGGCCACAAAATTAACTTGCTCATATTTCTGATAAATCTTGAAATGTTCACACATACTTAATATATGCATCTAGGAATAAATGCATAGTTGATAAATACATCCCTCATAAACATATGCCCTCATGCTTCACAGTATCATCTGCACTTTGTATGTATGCATGAAATAATAGATACACCATTCATATATCCCCTAGTAGGAAAGAGCTTCCTATATATCTAGCATTAACACATAGAGAAAAACAAAAATAGAAAAAAATAATTAGGATAAAATCAAGAGAAACAACAACTAGAAAGCATATGAAAGTTAGACACCCATAAAAATAGCAGCTTATACACATGTTGTAACACCCTGTGAATTTTATAACGCTAAGCTTCACAAATTAAAGTATAATTAATTCTAACTGAAAGAATTAAGGGAAACGGTTACGCCAATGCGTTCGTCTCGGAATTCTGCTCGAGATAGAGTCCGAGTTTGCGAGAATCGGACTCCGTATAAAGAAGTTATGGCCTTCGGAAGTTTCAGAATCAAATTTAAATTCAAACAGATCAGTTTTAAATTCAAAATTTCGAATTTCAGGTTCAAACTGGGCTGGGCGGGAAAATTCCCTCCCAGAGACCAGGTCGACCATAGGGTCGACCATGGAGTCGACCTGGTTACCCCAGGTCCACCATGGTGTCGACCTGGTCCCCCCAGGTCGACCATAGTGTCGACCTGGGTGTCAACCTGGCTGGCCAAGTCTGGCTCTGGCTCGAATTTCTGAGGCCCTGTGTGTCACTAGGGCTGACGTGTCACCTCTTAATTGGCTCTCTGAATTTTGAATGGCCTAGATTCCACCTATCTTCATCTGACGGCTCAAAACAACTTAAAAATCTATAAATACACCCTAACTCTCAACTGAAAATTCACACAAAAATATGAGAAAGGAGTCGTCATGCTGCTAGGGAGGAATTGAACATAGCCGTCAAGAGAAAAGCCTAGAGACGATTCAAACTAAGAAGAAGATTTAAAGTTTAAATCAAAATTTTTCAATGCAACGTTAGTCAACCCAAAGGAGCGCATTCCAATTTTAGAATTCAGAATCCAGAATTCATGATTCTGCATTCGTTGTAAGTATTGTAGCCTTTCAGAATATGATTAAGAATTGCGATGTGATTCGATATGGATGAAAATAGAATTGTGTTATTGTATTGTATAAAATTCTATGTATTGTGATGGTTCTATCATGACTTATGTATTGATGTTTGTGGCATAAAATTTATTTATGCAAGCCTATGGAACAATTGTATATGAAAACAATGGCACTTGCAAGTTGTGGCAAAAATTAGAAATTGATCCTTTATGTATATGTCGATGGCATGGAACAAAAATATCAATGATATATAATTCCAATATGTATGGTCTATGAATTACCTCATATAAATAAAAGGCAATGTAATAAAGCATTAATTTTATAATGTTTTAATATTTATTGTTTAATATTATGTATATTCCCTTAGTCTAAATTAGAATTTATGTAAACATGATTTAGACTTGAAACCTTTTATGTCTACATGACCCAAAGCCTATGTTATCGCTTTCATGTTTATTTGCAAGTATCATTAGATCTATGTTAAGCATCGTTTGGGTTTCATAAATCATGCGAGTTCATGTTTATTTGCAAGTGAAATTGGATCTATGTTAAGTATCGTTTGTGTTTCATAAACTATGCAAGTTCATGTTGAAATAGGCTATGTGAATTAAATGTTATAATTGGGCCTTTTGTTGAATATACATCATGCTAGTTTTGTGTTTGACACTATGCCAAGTTAAACACGTTTAAACACAAGTTTGTATTAGCCTAAACTATGTCATGCCACCTACTTAGTTATACTTTGATTTGAATGCAAGTTCACATGACCCATCATTTATGTTAGTATCGCTAAATTGCAAGTTCATGCGCCACACACCCTTATAAGTTGTCAAATATTACATGTTCTTAATTTCCCCTTTTCTTACGCTTATAAAGTTGGGCTGAATTGTGTCAAGCCCAACATTTGTTATAACGTTGCGAACGTATAAACGGGGGTAATAACGTTGGGTGTAAAACATGAAAATATATGTTGGCATGTTTGGCACATGCCAATGACATTTAAAGCGGTATGAATTGTTATACCCAAAAATAATAGATATGACATTTACATATATACATTTGAGAAATAATAAAATATGTAAATTTAGAAAACATGACGTTCTTAACCCGAGGTTGGATTGAGTTGTGATGTAAACCTACCCGGAACTGCCCGGCTGTCCAGTAGTCACAACAATACCTATCCAATGTGGGTGGTTAAGCATTGAGCCCAATAAAGACCCGAGGTCAGACTGAGCTACGGTGTAAACCTGCTCAGAACCGACTGGCATATCCAGTAGCCGTAGCAATACCTGTCTAATGTGAGTGGTTTGTGCTCCTAAGAGGCTAAGGACAGGTGGTAGGGTTAAGTCAACTATAACACTTAACCAAATTCAACATGTTAACAAGAATTGATGGGTGGGGGTTAGGTAAATACAGACACTTAACCACTTAACATGTTTGACTAGAAAATCCTGGTAACGAGGGACCCGTCTCAGCAGTAACCCAATTTAGGTATCAATGGTACCCTGAAACTAGGCAGGGTGGGGCACGATTACTGGGCTGATTGTAAGCGGTCAAACGACGGCAGTGGGTGCACAGTGCAGGTCTAACGGAGTGCGGGCGTGCACACACTTCGGAGCAGACAACCAAGGCACTGGGGACACCAGTAGTATAACCTATGCCTTCTAGAATTTGTGTCGGGGCCGCCACCATGGGTCTTGATACACCCCATGGTGGGACCAGCATAGGTATCTACAATTCTTGGGGCCGTATGACACATGTTAACGCGAGTAGGAGCCGATCTTTAAATAAAGTTGGGGTTCACTTCACCCTCACCATGGGGTGCCTGTTAGAGTAAACTCGAATAGATGCAGAGATATAGTATGGGTGCGATAGTACATTCGACACTCCCTTAGCTTGTGACACTATCCTATTTTCAGTATATATCTATCATGCCCTTTTTTTATTCACATACTGAAGAGTTACTAGACTTACTCAGGCTTTATGTCTGACCCTATTTTCTTTTCTTCTTCTTTTCTTTCGCCCCCCCTCCGCCAGGTCCACAGGGAGGAAACAGCTCAGCTCAGCCAGGTTCTGTTCAAGCTCCAAGAACGTAGATGTATGATTTGGGTCTCTTTTGCTCAGACTATGGCTTTGGATATCACTATGGGGATTTTTGTCACTTTATTTATGTTTTATGCTTCTTTAATAATCAAGACAGTTATGATGTAGTAATTATGGAAGTATTTTGAGACAACTATGAAATGTTTTGTTTTGGAACACGTATTGATGAATAAAAGTCTGTTGGTTTCCGTAGTTTAAAATATGTGTATTTATGTCTGTCTTGAGTTTATCTGTGGCTTTTACTTATAAACCTCCACCAAAATTAAGGCATTCCCTTTGTGAGTGACCTTAACAGAGGTGGGGTGTTTCACATGTAAAGGAACGTTACAAGCGTAAGGCAAATACACTTGCACTAAAAACGAAAGTGTGTGCATCTAGTACACTAATTTATGTGTATAGGCGTGCAGGCCATTATACATATATTTTTCTGCATGTTTGACAGAGCATGGCATATGATATTCTTGAAAGTTGCATGCTCAACAAAACTATGACATATTAATCATTTCTTTAAAGGTTTACAACTTAGAAGAAATACCTTTTTCATTTAAGTAAAATATTTCTGTGCTCATGCTAGAACTAATCAGCTATTTTATGAGTTGAAAAATGCGAGCTGAACTAAACAATAAAGCAAATTAGCTATATGTGGATATCACTTTCCTACTTTCATCTCACATACACGATAACGTAAGAAACTATTCAAAAGGAATTCGCATAAAAAGTAAATTATCTAATTCCTAATTAAAAGGTAACAAATATAAAATTTATATTGTAATGGCCTAGAATTTTAATAGTTTATTTAATATTTAATAATGGTTTTAAAGATTGTTTCGTAATTTAAGATGTTTGAAATTCAATGGTTTTGGAAAAAATAAATAATATATTAATTCCGAAATAGCCGGAATTTGCTGAATTTGCAATGTTATATAAATTGGCAAAATCTCGATTAAATCTTTTGACCTTTTTTTCATAATCTTCTTGAAGCCTAAAATTAAATCTCGATACATTATACAAATATGTATATAGTAGTGTTTTGTTCACTGTAAAATCTTTGAAAATCCGAGTAAGGAATTGCAAATCCTATCAAACTCTCAAGGCTAGATTTTTCTATAAAGAAAAGATATTTTTAACTGATTCTTTGGAAGTAACGTTTTGTTTCGTCCTCTGTAGTAAAATAAAAAACATGAGCTTACTCTTTCGAAATGCAATCAAAAGTCAAAACATTGGATACCGATAATAAAACAATTATATATACACAATATACATACCTATACTTTCACACAGAGTAAAAATCCAATCCAGTTAAAGCACTATTCTAGCCATGCATGACTGTACAAAAATATCTAAATCTACCTACCTAAAGTTAGACTCATGGGACAAAATTGTTTATCCTTTCATTTCACTGAACTATTATGTACAACTACTTGCACCATCTTGTATTTACCTTGCTCCATACTCTATGCCACACTGCTGCGTTGAAAAACAATACCCTACATTGTACCCGATAGCTCACCTTGTTCTTATCTTCCTACTTTCTCCTCTATTTAAACCATGTCTCTCCATTAAAATAAATGCAGCTGTCAAGATAAGATACTGCACATGCAAACAGTAAGTAATATAAAAATAAATAAAATAAACATATAGCCCATGCCTATGTCATAACCAAGCTATGTGTTTTCATTTCAAATTTACACATAGCTAGTTTGCAATTGTAGGAAACCATCACCCTACGTTGTACCACCGAAAAGCATCCATTAATTCATTTTCTAGGAATACACATAAAAATCTAACCTATGACTGCGCTAAGCCCAAGCTATATTGTTTCACCTCACCGACCTACTATTTGCGTAGATATAATATGAAAAGAAATATAACAAGGATGTATGTCCTTTTGCAAACAAGGCTGAAAACGACTTTGTAATAATCCTCAAACTTTTTCCCTTTATAAAACCCATTGTCTCACCCTCACTTCCTCACCACTCAGAAAATCATTCTCGTAATAAAATAAAAAGAATACGATGAGTCCTAAATCGCGAGCCATTTATCTTGTGATGATCTCTTGTAATAACCCGAAAATCTGAGCCAGTTTAAATTTTTTTGTTTTGGCGATTTTAGCAAATTTTGAATATTTAAAATGGATTATTTTAAATAATATCGACGAGAAATTTATTTTGAATATAAATCGAACATATAGATTATATACGTCGTCGTTAGAATATAAATATTTATATATAATTATAAATAGAATTGAAAATGGCGCGGTAGTTCGATAATTCGATTTCAAACTTCAATTGAACATACCGGGTGCAAAACAATCCAGATTTTAGCGAAACCAAAAATGGTAGGATCTAATTGATGGTACCTTTCCAACGAATCCGAAAAATCAAAATTTCATAGCGGGAATCAAAAGATATGTCCAGCTGAAAATTCTGAATAGTCGCTATGGAATTCAGGCCCTTAAAAATAGAAATTTTGCAAATGACCTCGGATTTCTACGAAACCACATTTGTTGGATCCGCAGTGTCAAATTATTGCTAGATTCCAAATTTCATAATTTTTCGAATCAATATGTGAGCGTGGCAAAGGAAAATGCGTTTGACCAGTTTCAGTTGATTTTAATCGACTTGAAATTGGCCATTTTTTCAACGGTCTCGGAATTCGACGAAACTAGTTTTGTTAGGACCGTATCGTTAATACGAAGCTAGAAAATATTTTTCTGGAATTTTTAAAGTTAGTATGTGACCCCGGTAATTTGAAATGTACATTTAAAATTCAATATAGTGATTTAAATGTAAATTTAACGGAAACTGATTGTAACGATCAAATCAGCTTGCGATACATATCCCATTGTGTTCGGAATGGGGGTAATTAGCTATGGACGACAGGCGGTGGGCTTCGTTTCGAGGTCGATAGAAAAAGTTACTTTATGTGAATAAAATATTAAAATTAAATAATAAAAAAGAAAAGAAAAGGTCAACCCTTCTCCCCCTTAAATCACTCTGGCCCCCCTTTATTTCAAAACCGAAATCGATTCAGAATTAAAAATATATACATATATATATGGCGGGGGGGAAATCGCGATCGCCCCCCCCCCCCCATTTACTCGTCGCCGGCGCCTCCATCCATCACCACCCCCACCCCGCATCCCCTCCGCCTGCTCGAGAGCCCCCCCCCCCCCCCCCCCCCGCTTCCAATGAAACCAACGCCCTAACCCAACCCCCAAACGAATCGAAGCCGCCATCACCAGGACCCGCCAGACCCTCCACCACCAAGCCGCAGCCCATGCCGCCGCTACAGGTCGAGTCGCCCCCTATGGCACCAACTCCGGTGATGAAGCCCCCCCCCCCCTTGAGCAAAAACCAACGTGAAACTCCTCTTCCCTCCTGGATCCGAAAATTGTAAGCTTTTACTTTTATTTACATTGTTTTTGCGAATTCTTTTATGAAATAGGTATAAGCAAAAATGAATGATTTTTATAAAGCAAAAGGAATGATTTTTGTATAAGTAACGAGTCAAAAATATGATTTTTGTTTATGTAGAAAAGTAAAAATATAATTTTTACATGATAGGAATTTTAAAAATAGCATCTTTATATGTGTAGCAAAATAAAGATTGATTTTTAAGAAAAGACGATACTTTTAAATATGAAAAGACGATATTTTCAGATATGAAAAGACGATATTTTGAGATGGGTAGTGAAGTAAAAATATGATTTTTACTTCGAGAAAAATATAATTTTTATATTATAGAAAGTCAAATTTATATTTTTGAAAAGGCGAAATCTTTTCATATAGCAGCGATGTAAAAATTCGATTTTTATATATTGAATAGCATAGTAAAAATTCGATTTTTATATATTGAATAGCGAAGTAAAAATTCAATTTTACATATGTAGTGAAAGCGAACAACGAAGGTGACAAAAAGGCAAGAACAATGAAGATTTCTATAAAAGAAGAGTCGTGGTATTAGATAGCTATCGGTGAGAATTTCTCACCTTTCAATTTCATTTTCTAGTTATATATATATACTAGGATGCAGACGGTGCTTAGTAGCACCCGACACAATCGTCCACAGACCATGGACTTGTTTGTTTGGTTACATAAATTAGTTAGATGATTTGATTTGAATTTGGTTGTTTGGTAAATTTGATTGATATGTGAATGGCGTGGGCCTTCACTAGACCGGGGATAAGGCTAGGCCTCGTCCCGTTTCTAGCATCGTGCCGTTATGCCGCCGAAATTTCCTAAAATATGTTAGAAAAATAAAAATATCATTTTATTGAAAGAGTGAACTGAATAGAAATTCATATGTTGGAATAAAATGTTTTATCGTTAAAAATATAATTTTTAACGTGAATGTGAAGAAATAAATATTCATTTACAAACCAGACGGTTTGTTTATGTACACCTATTTGAAGGACATTGATTGGGTCGATAAATTTTACACATCGCCCAACTGCACAATTAAAATCTGTGTTTGTTGATTTGAAACCCCACACGGGTGTTGGGATGAAATTTGAAGTTCACTCATCCTGATTGATTAAATATGTCGATCGATTGATTGACATGCTGTTATAAGCGTTAGATATCTATATTTGATGCTTATACAGTGTAGTGCACTTTGGTTGATGATTGATTATTTTTCAATGCTATTATATACGTGTGATGTATGAAAATCCATATAATTAATATTATATGGTGATTGATTGGGCCTCATTCCAATTTAGAAAATAAAGAATATTATAAAATAAAGGTTCATGTGTTGACTGTACTCATCCGTTGAGATTAGTCATGTGTTGAACGAAATATTTTAATAATAAAATTTACATCTTTATCAATATAAAATAAGGGTTCATGTGTTGACTGTACTCATCCGTTGAGATTAGTCATGTGTTGAACGAAATATTTTAATAATAAAATTTACATCTTTATCAATATAAAATAAAGGTTCATGTGTTGACTGTACTCATCCGTTGAGATTAGTCATGTGTTGAACGAAATATTTTAATAATAAAATTTACATCTTTATCAATATAAAATAAAGGTTCATGTGTTGACTGTACTCACGCGTTGAGATTAGTCATGTGTTGAACGAAATATTTTGAAATAGAAATATTTGAATAGGAAATATTTGAAAAAGAAATATTTGAAATAGAATATTTGAAAATAGAATTATATGAAGCCGTATTGATTAGAGATGCGCTATTTTGACGTGAACGATGTTTATATCAATTTTATTCATTTTAAAATGAATATTGAAAAGTGATTTCGAAATCGCATATTTTGAAATGAAATTTGAATTAAATTGAATAGAAAATGAATTCGAATTGAATATAAAACGATTTCAAAATGAATTGAATATATAATGAATTCGAATTGAATGGAAAACGAATTTGATTTCAATTGAATAGAAAACGAAACGAATTTGAATTGAATTGAATAGATAACGAATTTGAATTGAATTGAATATAAAACCAATTCGAATTGAATCGAAAACGAAAACGAATTGAATTGGAAACAAATTGAAATGGAATTCGTTTTGATTTGAATAGGAAACCGAAATGAATTGAATATAAAACGATTTCGAAATGAATTGAATATATAACGATTTTGAAATGAATTGAATATATAACGATTTCGAAATGAATTGAATATATAATGATTTTGAAATGAATTGAATATAAAACGATTTCGAAATGAATTGAATATAAAACGATTTCGAAATGAATTGAATATAAAACGATTTCGAAATGAATAGAATATATAATGAATTCGAATTGAATGGAAAACGAATTTGATTTCAATTGAATAGCAAACGAAACGAATTCGAATTGAATTGAATAGATAACGAATTTGAATTGAATTGAATATAAATCCAATTCGAATTGAATCGAAAACGAATTCGAATTGAATTGGAAACAAATTGAAATGAATTCAAATTTAATTGAATAGAAATGAATTTTAAAACGAAACTATAAGGAAGAATTCAATTTTGATTTGAATTGAAATGGAAGTTGAAATTGTTTTTGAAACGAATTTAAAACTATTTATATAATTCGTTTTAAATAGAAATTGTAACACCCCGCCTCCGCCAGGGTGACTCTTGCAAGCACTCTGACTTTGGAGGGGCGTTTGAATCAGGTAAATATGCACAATGATATATCAAGGCAGAACAAGAACATATGTATGTAATCAGAGTAAATAACATAGATAAAACAGCGGAAGATTTTCAAACCATTTCAATCAAGTCTTAGTACAACATCATGTCAATTTTCCAAATAAAATAAGTCTAGTACATAAACAACATCATCTGAAAACTGAAAAGAAAAACATAAGTAGCTATCCCCAAAGCAGAAAAACCATAGCGAGCTCAAGTCCAAAGCATACATGAGCTATCCAAGAAAGCAGGTAGGATCCAAGCTAAGCTCCTGTATTCCCTCCCTGAGAACCTGGGGGGGGGGGAACGGAAGAAAGGAGGCGAAAGAAAACAGGTCAGTCAAAAAGACTGAGTAAGCCCTACTATAATCAATGTAAACTGATAAAGTTAACTGTCATGAGCAGCAAGTATGAACATAAGGATAACGACATGATGATTAACTATCAAGGTAGATAAAGGTGTCATCGCATAATCAAGATTAAGGTTTTGCACCACGGGTGTACTAGCAAACTAACATGACTTGGATATACAAGTATTGATCCCATGGCCCAAGCTTTGGCCCAATAACATGAAGTGACCCTCATTCTAGGTCCAATAACATGAAGTGACCCTACCACGAGGTCCAACCCAACGGTCTAATCGATCGGCTCCCTAAGCCTAACTCGTCACGTGTTGGTGTCAATACGGCCCAAACATGAATGTAGTCGAACTGTGCCGGGTCCACCCGTCGGGTGTATCAAGCCCTAGGGTGTCAACCCCTGGACACCATAAACATGAGTGCACAGTCTCGATCTACCGGTACCCGTGCTTGATTCCTCCGGCTACGGACTATGTGCACAACCAGAGTCCGCCCAGAACTACACCGGCGTACCACTCGGCCGTCGCTTTTGGTCGCTTATCTCCAGCCCAGTAATCGTGCCCCCTCCCTAGCCTAGTCCCTAGGGCCTTGATGATACAAACTTGGAATTACTGCGGAGTGGACCCCCCATTACTAGGATTTCTCTAGTGGGTTAAGTATGGTTTAACCCCTTCACTAATCATGGATTAACTTGGTTAAGTGTAACGGTGAGTTCACGACTTAACCCCGATAAACCAACCGAGCCCAAATTGTTTAAGTATTAAATGGTCCATGACTTAACCCTAATCATGAGGCATTAATTAATTAATGCACCTTAACCTCTCACATTATACTTTGTTGTGGTTACTAGTTAAGCCGGGCGGGTCCGGGTAGCTTTACACCACAACTTGGTCTAACCTCGGGTCCAAGGTACAACATGACCAACTTCTCACATTGGGCCCTATTGTTTGTAGCAACTAGTTAAGCCGGTCGGTTCCGGGTAGGTTTACGCTACAAACTCAACCCAACCTCGAGTTGGCCAAACTTATCTTTTCTAAGTGTCATGTCCATCTCATTACAAGTTTTCAAGCAATTGGGTAGACCTAACTTAATAGGTAAATTCCCAATGGGTAGACCTAACTTAATAGGTAAATTCCCAAGCTCATGTTTTTATGTCTTTTAAGTTTACCCAACCCCAAACGCAATCCCATCGCTTACATATCGCAATAGCGCATAAAGGATAGAAAGAGGGAACTTGGCATAATCATGACATAAAAGTGTTAGAGCCACAAGTTCAACATGGTGGCATATGAAAGGTTCATGTGTTCATACACTTGCATATTACATTTTTAGGCCCAAAAGCATGCATAACATGTTAACATGAACCACATGACCATCCCAAACTTGCATAAGCATACTTGCATATCATATGACAACTTTGCATATCAAACTTGCATAATAAAACTTGCATAACATATGTCAACTTGCATATCATACTTACATAAACAAACTTGCATAAACAAATTTGCACAACATATGACACTTGCATATCATACTTGCATAAACAAACTTGCATAACTTATGGCAACTTGCATATCATACTTGCATAACAAACTTGCATAAACAAACTTGCACAACATATGACAACTTGCATATCATACTTGCATAAACAAACTTGCATAAACAAACTTGCACAACATATGACAACTTGCATATCATACTTGCATAAACAAACTTGCATAACTTATGGCAACTTGCATATCATACTTGCATAAATAAACTTGCATAACTTATGACAACTTGCATATCATGCTTTTAACTTCAAAGTTCAAGTATGAGAGGAATAGGGCTTACAATGCTTTTGCGGACTCAAATGAGTATAGCAAATGTAAGAAACCCCTTATGCAACAAATTAAAACCCCAAAAATGCAAGAAAACTTGATCAAGACTCCTCCTTTATGATGACAATAGAGAAACAAGACTTTGATACAAGCTAAAGAGGATCATACAAGCCTAAATACACTTGTATGCATGGAAATCTCTTAGGAATTTGTTTAGGAATTGTATGAAGAGAGTGGAGACCATGAGAGGATGGATTTTGCCATAGTTTGGTTGTAGGATAGATTAATGATGATTTAGGGTAGGTTAGGGTCTTATTTATAGATTAGGCTAGTGATTTAGACCATAGGATTAAACCCTAGTTGAATTAGGTCCATCAGATTTGGAATTCTCCAGAACCAAGCAACACAAGCAAGCCTAGATC
Organism: Allium sativum; assembly: GCA_030737875.1. NCBI lineage: Eukaryota > Viridiplantae > Streptophyta > Magnoliopsida > Asparagales > Amaryllidaceae > Allium > Allium sativum. Next base: position 12,209,242 of record JASFAX010000035.1, read on the forward strand.
AGAAATGGTGCGCCAGGCAAAACTGCCCGGCCACCCCGTGTCGACAGGGCTGTTGACAGGGCAGTCGACACCCTTAGACCCCTGTCGACATGCCTGTCGACTTGGGGGTCTTGGCGGGAGTTTTCCCGCCTGACGCCAGTTGTGCCCTAACCCTTGTTTTTAACTTATTTTAAATCTGTTTTTACTTAGGAATTTTCTGAAAACTTCGTCGGGCCTTAATCCGGTCATACGGACTCCGATTTTCGAAAACTCGGACTCTATTTCGCGTATTTTTCCGAGACGAACGCAATGGCATAGCCCGTTTCCCTTGATTCAGATTTTAGAATTAAATTCTGCCTCGATTTATGTTATAACAGGTTATTGAAAATACGGGTTGTTACATTCTCCCCTCCTTAAAGGATTTCGTCCCCGAAATCTTCAAGTTAGGAAGAACGTATCCTACCATCCAATCATCCATCTACTCAAAGCATCATCCACGAGCAATCATTGTCCTTACAAGATTCTAAATGCTGGATGAACATATGCAGAGGTGTGTGTATATGTACTTATCTAATGCAAATATCATCAATGCGAATTATGTTAGTGAAATGAATCCATATGTATGCAATTCCTAACATAATGTATATCATCTATATGTGTGCACATAACATACACCCATATGCAACATCCATGTGATAACACACAATTTTCATCCATGAATTAGCATAAACACTCATGCATATGCAATATGAGGAGTGTGCGAGCCGATCTAGTGCCTAATCGTGTATAATGCATCCACGAGCAACCACTTGCAAACACTTGCAACCACTTGCAACCACCAAGCATAACATGTTCCAAACACATGTTTCATCCAAAGGGTTCCTACCTAAGGTTCTCATGACAAGATTAACACGATAAACTAGATAAATATGGATAGCAAAGAGAAAGATATGCTAACAAAGAAAAGAGATTGAGAGTGTACCCTCAAAAAGGAATGGATAAAGCCTACGCATCTTCTCCTCGGTTTCCCAAGTTGCGTCTTCTTCGGCTTCACCCCATTGAACCTTCACCAATTTGACCTCTCGATTCCTTAGCTTCTTGGCCTCCGTCCCCAAGATACGAATCGGAGCTCTCCTCAAGGTAGCCTCTTTCTCCACTTCCACATCTTCCAAAACACTTGGCTCCACAATCTCTGCTGATTCATGCAAACACTTCCGGAGATGCGAGACATGAAAAACATCGTGTACTCCGGCAAGCTTCTCGGGCAACTTCACTCTATAAGCCATCTGCCCGATCCTCTCAACTATGGGGAATGGTCCAACAAATCTCGGGGCTAACTTCCCAACGGCTCCAAATCGGACCACATTCCGTAAAGGAGAAACCTTTACAAAAACCATATCCCCAATATCGGACTCCAAATCGGATCTTCGCTTATCAGCATAGGATTTCTGTCGGTCTTGGGCCGCTTTCATTCGTCCCCGAATCAACTCGATCTTCTCGGATGTATCTCTGATCATATCAGGCCCAAGTATGAGCTTATCTGTTGTCTCCCACCAACATGTAGGCGACTTGCACGGCCTCCCATATAAAGCTTCAAATGGTGCCATCCCTATGCTTGCCTGATAACTGTTATTATATAAAAACCCAACAAGAGGAAGATGGTCTTCCCAAGTACCACCAAAGTCCAGAATACAAAGCCTCAATAGATCCTCGAGTACCCTATTCACCCTTTCGGTTTGGCCGTCCGTCTGTGGGTGATAAGCAGTACTCAGATTCAACCTCGTGCCCATAGCCTCTTGCAAGCTATTCCAGAACTGACTTGTAAAGATTGGGTCACGGTCACTGACAATACTAGAAGGGACTCCATGAAGTCTCACAATCTCACGAAGATATACGGACGCTAGCCAAGATGCGGTCCTCTTGCTTTTCACCGGAATGAAATGAGCACTCTTCGTAAGTCTATCTACAATAACCCAAATGCTCGTATTCCCTTTCCTTGACCTTGGAAGCCCATCAATAAAGTCCATGGAGATGCTCTCCCACTTCCAAAGTGGAACGTCTAGAGGATGCAATAGCTCACCGGGCTTCTTTGACTCAGCTTTAACTTGCTGGCAAATGATACATCTAGAGACAAACTCCGCCACATCCTTCTTCATCCCAGGCCAAAAGAAAATACGCTTCATATCTTTGTACATCTTATCTCCGCCTGGATGTATAGTCAACTTAGAGCGATGCGCTTCCTCCAGAACTTTTCTTACTAAGTCTTCCACCATGGGAACACATAACCTTCCATCTCTCCTCAGCCAACCCTTGTCATCAATAGAATATCGAGCGAGATGACTTGACGTCTCTCCTCGAATCAGCTTGTCCATAATCTCAACTATTTGAGGGTCTTCTCTCTGCGAAGCCCCAACTTGATCAAGAAGGGTAGGCCTGAGTTCCAGAGATGCTAAAGAACCGGTCATCGACTCAACCGCCAAAGAGAAATCAAAGGTTGCCACATACTCTAAATTCTTCATCTCAACGAATAGAGGACTTAGGGTCAACCTTCTTCTACTCAATGCATCAGCTACCACATTCCCCTTGCCAGGGGTATAAGCTATCTCAAAATCATAGGATGCCAAGAATTCCATCCATCTATGCTGCCTCAAATTCAGATCCTTCTGAGAAAAGAGATACTTCAATGACTTATGATCGGTATAAAGCTCAAATCTTTCTCCCAGAAGATAATGGCGCCACGCCTTGAGTGCATACACTATTGCTGCCAACTCTAAGTCATGAGTGGGATAATTCTTCTCATGCACTTTGAGTTGTCTACCGCCAAAGCATATCACCCTTCCTTCTTGCATCAGAACAGCTCCCAACCCCGTGCCACACGCATCGATGTATACTGTAAATAATTTCCCTCCATCGGGCAAAGCTAGAACGGGTGCTGATGTGAGAGCTTTCTTGAGCTTCTGAAAAGCAAGCTCGCACTCTAAGCTCCAAGCAAAAACTGAATTCTTCTTTGTCAATTTAGTGAGAGGAGCAGAAATCTTCGCGAAGTCCTTGATGTACTTCCGGTAAAAACCCGCAAGACCTAGAAAACTTCTGACTTCGGTTGCATTCCTTGGAGTCTTCCAATCCTGAACCGCAACCACCTTAGCGGGATCCACCGCTAAGCCCTGCTTAGACACTATATGCCCAAGGAATCTTACTTCCCTTCTCCAAAAGTGACACTTGGAGAACTTGGCCTTCAATTGATGCGCTCTAAGCGTATCCATCACCTCCCCGAGGTGCCTTGCATGTTCTTCCTCATCCTTAGAGAAGACCAAAATATCATCTACGAAGACCACGACAAACTTGTTCAAGAACTCCCTGAACACCCTACTCATCAAGTCCACGAAATATGCCGGTGCATTCGTCAAGCCGAATGGCATGACAAGCCACTCAAAGAATCCATCCGGAGTTCTGAACGCAGTCTTGTCTATACTATCCTCAGCTACCCTGAGCTGATGGAATCCAGTAGCAAGATCAAGCTGAGAGAAAACAGAAGCACCGACAAGCTGGTCAAAGAGATCATCGATCCTCGGTAACGGGTGTCTGTTCTTCTTAGTCAGCTTATTCAACTCTCGATAGTCAACACATAGTCGGAGAGAACCATCCGCCTTGGTAGCAAATACCACAGGCGCTCCCCACTCAGATATACTTCGTCTAATGAAGTTCTTTTCAAGCAACTCTTTCACTTCCTTGCTCAGCTCCCGCCTTTCACGCGGAGCCATGTGCCGAACGGGCAAAGAAACAGGCTTTGCATTATCCACCAGATAAATGCGGAAATCAATCTCTCGCTTAGGGGGCAATCCCCTAACTTCATCAAAAACATCCGGATACTCTCGAACCACTCTCACAGACTGAAGAGTCTCCACTGACGAGTCGAGTGATTCAAGATAGCACAACATGACGGGACCTCTCGGATCACATGAAATCTCTAGGGTGTTTCCGAGGCGAGTCACGAGCCTCACAACCCTATGCTCACAATCAAGAATGGCTCCATATCTGGACAGCCAATCCATGCCCAATATCAATCCGTATCCCCTGAAACCAAGAACATAAGCACTGCACAAGAACTCTACACTCAGTATAGAGATCCTCAAATCCCCACATATCATAGACAAATGGGCGGAACCCCCAATAGGATTTGAGACACAAACGGGATCCTCTACCAAGCTAGTACTAAGGTGCAAACTATCAACAAGATCAAATGAGATAAAACTATGCGATGCACCAGAATCAAACAAGGTACGAACTGGAAAATCAGAAATATATACAAGGCTCTCAACAGAAATACTACCTCGATCGGGAACTGGAGCGGTAGCGAGAGCATGAACTTGCCCTCCTGCGGGTCCAGCACGCTGAGTCTGACCCTGGCCTTGCCCCTGTTTCTTTGGGCAATCCTTGCTGAAATGTCCAGTCTTCCCACATAAAAAGCATTCACCATTATTCCTTTTCCTCTTCTTACAATCCTTGACAAGATGCCCAACTGAACCGCAATAATGGCATTTCCCCTTGCTGTTCTTGCCCTTGTTGTTGTTCCCCTTGTTGCCTTGACCCTTGTTCTTGCTTTGATTGCCTTGACTGCTTTGACCACTAGTACTACCCTGATTTCCCTTTCCCTGGGAATCGGTCTTCTTGACTTGAGTATCATTCTTCTTGACATCTCCCTGAAGTAACGCCATATCAACCAAGCTCTCAAACGTGGCCCCATGAGGAATATGTGACATGGCCAATCCCTGCAACGGCTCATTTAATCCCCTAGCAAAACGAAGGGCCTTCTTCTGGGGAGTATTCACCATATCCAAGCCAAAACGAGCCAACTGATTAAACTTGTTCACATATTCTTTGACAGACATATCTCCTTGCTTCAAAGTTATGAATCTCTCCATCTGCAAATTCTCCTCAGCGGAAGATAGAAACTTAAGCATGAATCTTGCCCTGAGATCGGCCCAAGTCTCAACAGGCCTAGTACCATTGGTGACCTCCCACCAATAAGCGGCTTCATCCTTCATAAGCCAAACCGCCAACAAGATCTTCCTCTGATCATCTATCCCAAAGATAGCAAACAAATCCTCGGTCTCTTTCAACCAATTTCTGGCTTCTACAAAAGTCTCTGTGCCTTGAAAGTTCTTGCCACCCATTGCTTTGAAATCCTTGCAAATCTTGGCAAAGTCAGCCTGAGGATGCTGAGGGGGAGGAGGAAGAGGAACCTCAGCAACAGGTGGAGGAGGAACATTAGAAACGGGAGGAGGAATATTAACTACTGGAGGAGGAGGAGGAGGGACATCTGCGGGGCCGGCTTCGGTCGCCCTAGCCTCCAAGAGTCTCCTATACCAAACAGGCACGTGCACTCCCTCCGGAATAACCAAGTTATCAGCCATACTGAAAAAGAAAAAGACAGATTCAGAATGGAGAAAACGAAGGGATTTTGCTAATGGATTTTTGGGGAATAGCCTTTTAAAATAAACTAGACTTTTCTTTGGAAAATACTTTATACTTGGTTTTGAAAATAGTTTTCAAAAAGTTTTCTAAAAACCTTTTTGTTCCTTCTCGTAAACCATATGCTCTGATACCAAATTGTAACACCCCGCCTCCGCCAGGGTGACTCTTGCAAGCACTCTGACTTTGGAGGGGCGTTTGAATCAGGTAAACATGCATAATGATATATCAAGGCAGAACAAGAACATATGTATGTAATCAGAGTAAATAACATAGATAAAACAGCGGAAGATTTTCAAACCATTTCAATCAAGTCTTAGTACAACATCATGTCAATTTTCCAAATAAAATAAGTCTAGTACATAAACAACATCATCTGAAAACTGAAAAGAAAAACATAAGTAGCTATCCCCAAAGCAGAAAAACCATAGCGAGCTCAAGTCCAAAGCATACATGAGCTATCCAAGAAAGCAGGTAGGATCCAAGCTAAGCTCCTGTATTCCCTCCCTGAGAACCTGGGGGGGGGGGGGACGGAAGAAAGGAGGCAAAAGAAAACAGGTCAGTCAAAAAGACTGAGTAAGCCCTACTACAATCAATGTAAACTGATAAAGTTAACTGTCATGAGCAGCAAGTATGAACATAAGGATAACGACATGATGATTAACTATCAAGGTAGATAAAGGTGTCATCGCATAATCAAGATTAAGGTTTTGCACCACGGGTGTACTAGCAAACTAACATGACTTGGATATACAAGTATTGATCCCACGGCCCCAGCTTTGGCCCAATAACATGAAGTGACCCTCATACTAGGTCCAATAACATGAAGTGACCCTACCACGAGGTCCAACCCAACGGTCTAATCGATCGGCTCCCTAAGCCTAACTCGTCACGTGTTGGTGTTAATACGGCCCAAACATGAATGTAGTCGAACTGTGCCGGGTCAACCCGTCGGATGTATCAAGCCCTAGGGTGTCAACCCCTGGACACCATAAACATGAGTGCACAGTCTCGATCTACTGGTACCCGTGCTTGATTCCTCCGGCTACGGACTATGTGCACGACCAGAGTCCGCCCAGAACTACACCGGCGTACCACTCGGTCGTCGCTTTTGGTCGCTTATCTCCAGCCCAGTAATCGTGCCCCCTCCCTAGCCTAGTCCCTAGGGCCTTGATGATACAAACTTGGGATTACTGCGGAGTGGACCCCCCATTACTAGGATTTCTCTAGTGGGTTAAGTATGGTTTAACCCCTTCACTAATCATGGATTAACTTGGTTAAGTGTAACGGTGAGTTCACGACTTAACCCCGATAAACCAACCGAGCCCAAATTGGTTAAGTATTAAATGGTCCATGACTTAACCCTAATCATGAGGCATTAATTAATTAATGCGCCTTAACCTCTCACATTAGACTTTGTTGTGGTTACTAGTTAAGCCGGGCGGGTCCGAGTAGCTTTACACCACAACTTGGTCTAACCTCGGGTCCAAGGTACAACATGACCAACTTCTCACATTGGGTCCTATTGTTTGTAGCAACTAGTTAAGCCGGTCGGTTCCGGGTAGGTTTACGCTACAAACTCAACCCAACCTCGAGTTGGCCACACTTATCTTTTCTAAGTGTCATGTCCATCTCATTACAAGTTTTCAAGCAATTGGGTAGACCTAACTTAATAGGTAAATTCCCAATGGGTAGACCTAACTTAATAGGTAAATTCCCAAGCTCATGTTTTTATGTCTTTTAAGTTTACCCAACCCCAAACGCAATCCCATCGCTTACATATCGCAATAGCGCATAAAGGATAGAAAGAGGGAACTTGGCATAATCATGACATAAAAGTGTTAGAGCCACAAGTTCAACATGGTGGCATATGAAAGGTTCATGTGTTCATACACTTGCATATTACATTTTTAGGCCCAAAAGCATGCATAACATGTTAACATGAACCACATGACCATCCCAAACTTGCATAAGCATACTTGCATATCATATGACAACTTTGCATATCAAACTTGCATAATAAAACTTGCATAACATATGTCAACTTGCATATCATACTTACATAAACAAACTTGCATAAACAAACTTGCACAACATATGACACTTGCATATCATACTTGCATAAACAAACTTGCATAACTTATGGCAACTTGCATATCATACTTGCATAACAAACTTGCATAAACAAACTTGCACAACATATGACAACTTGCATATCATACTTGCATAGACAAACTTGCATAAACAAACTTGCACAACATATGACAACTTGCATATCATACTTGCATAAACAAACTTGCATAACTTATGGCAACTTGCATATCATACTTGCATAAATAAACTTGCATAACTTATGACAACTTGCATATCATGCTTTTAACTTCAAAGTTCAAGTATGAGAGGAATAGGGCTTACAATACTTTTGCGGACTCAAATGAGTATAGCAAATGTAAGAAACCCCTTATGCAACAAATTAAAACCTCAAAAATGCAAGAAAACTTGATCAAGACTCCTCCTTTATGATGACAATAGAGAAACAAGACTTTAATGCAAGCTAAAGAGGATCATACAAACCTAAATACACTTGTATGCATGGAAATCTCTTAGGAATTTGTTTAGGAATTGTATGAAGAGAGTGGAGGCGACGAGAGGATGGATTTTGCCATAGTTTAGTTGTAGGATAGATTAATGATGATTTAGGGTAGGTTAGGGTCTTATTTATAGATTAGGCTAGTGATTTAGACCATAGGATTAAACCCTAGTTGAATTAGGTCCATCAGATTTCGGAATTCTCCAGAACCAAGCCACACAACCAAGCCCAGATCAGAAATGGTGCGCCAGGCAAAACTGCCCGGCCACCCCGTGTCGACAGGGCTGTCGACAGGGCAGTCGACACCCTTAGACCCCTGTCGACATGCCTGTCGACTTGGGGGTCTTGGCGGGAGTTTTCCCGCCTGATGCCAGTTGTGCCCTAACCCTTGTTTTTAACTTATTTTAAATCTGTTTTTACTTAGGAATTTTCTGAAAACTTCGTCGGGCCTTAATCGGGTCATACGGACTCCGATTTTCGAAAACTCGGACTCTATTTCGCGTATTTTTCCGAGACGAATGCAATGGCATAGCCCGTTTCCCTTGATTCAGATTTTAGAATTAAATTCTGCCTCGATTTATGTTATAACAGGTTATTGAAAATACGGGTTGTTACAGAAATCGACGAAATATATATTATATATATAATATAATGACCTGAATAGAACGCGCCGCGTCGCGACAGTTCGTGAATTTCGACCATTTATTTCAAACGGACATTACGGGAGATCCGACCGTCGGATTCTCCTAAAACCGGAACCGTTGGGTTCGTATCGAAAAGAGCTTTCTAATGAATATTAGAAATTTGAAATCTAATGGTTGGATTTGGAGATATGTCCAAATCAAATTTGAGAAAGGTCGCTGTAAGTGCAGTTCGATGGCCGTTGATGGAAATCGACTGTACGGGCCTTGATAAAATTGTTAAAAATATCAATAATTTATGTAAAATCATAAGAAATGATTTGAGAAAAATTGGGGTGAAAAACCCCATATTTGAAAAGATAAAAATAGATTTTATCAAAATGAACTAGTTTGAACTAAATTTAAAACCCGATTTGTTTTTAAATAAATAAATTAGATCTAAAAAGGGGTTTTAAATAATCGGAATTCCTCGTATATTTGATTTAAATTGAACTAGAATTGATTTGTGGGTTCATCGTGAACGGTGTTTTAAATAACACTAGTTATGTAACCCGATAATAAATATAATGTGATTTGGGTTTGTCGTGAACTGTGTTTTAAATAACACCTAGTTCTTTAACCCAGAAAAAGGAGTTTTAACGAATTTGCAATTGTATTGAAATGTGAATCTATAATCTAAATTATCAAATTTAGAAATTGAGCGAGGATGGAGTATTACCAGTTTTGCTCCAAAGCGATAGTTAAATCTTTAATTAGATTTGAACGTGAAATGGTAATTAATTTTACTGATAACACCATAGTATTATATATGGAGTATTACCAGTTTTGCTTCATGGGATGAATAGGTTGGGATTGGGAAATAAAATAAATAATTACTTCGTTGTGGTTCGCTAATCTCGACTAGTTTAGAAAACCATAATTTGGTTTGAAATGTCATCCAAAGGAAGATTAAAGGATAAATTTTAAAGAATTTATCTTGGATAAAATTAATGGGAACCTTTCCCTGAGAATGTGATTTCGTGAATAAAAAGGATATTCTGCGTTGGAATGAGGCGTTTGTTGTGTTTGTGTAACATTTGTTTTTAATATACGCGGGTTGTTCGGAAAGTCCGGGTTTATACCCATTCTGAATAACCGATTCGACGATATGTCGAAGATGAAGACGGTGGTTGAAGACCGGAAGTCTTTACATCGTTTGGATAATCACTGACGATATTGATTGGGCTGTACAGCCAAGAGGATGGAAATAGTTGGTGGACGTCCAGACGTACTTGGAGATGGATGGATATGCGAGGAAAATGCCTCCGGTTTCGTTCAGACCCAGAACGGACTTGTAAATGGATTGTGTGTCTGACATTGGATTTTATTCTGTGTTGATTGATTTCCGTTAAATATATATCTGTTTGGCGGCGGAGAACTTATTCCCTTGCTTAACGCCCTTCTCTGAGACGTACGAGCTTAGAGGTTATATATCGATAGATATCAATCGCATGGCATGAATTGCCTGTGTGGCACACAGAGTTGCATTGATCAAGGCTTCTGTTGAAAAACAAAGTCTTGTGGTTGATGATCAAAGCACGGCCTTTGTGGCGTAGCTTTGTGTATAACGTGAATTCGCGAGCCTCACACCTCGGTATGAGTTAAAAACGGGATACGGGCCGTTGGGAGAACACGACGTTTCTTTCTAGCTTTGGTGGTGTCAGTGACTTACCAGCCCTGACATTTATATACTTTTCACCTTTGTGGTTGTTGGAATGAGGCGCCTCGATTATAGGTCTGTAAGGACCGGGAAACGTGTGTTCAGGCATAACCAATCCTCTAACGTAAGTGAGGACCGGCCCAACCGATCCAAGTGGCTGCCCAGAGTGTGCAGTCCTGAGCATTTGCTAGAGTGTCTCGAAGCGGAGAGGATCTTTCCCCTTGCCTCGACTCATGATGGAAATCCAAATTCCAATACGTGAATTGCGGTTTTAATTGTAGAACTAGTATGGCGACATGATAGATGGTACCCATGCCGCCTATGATTGATATTTATGATTTGAATTGTTTTGACACTATACACTTATTATAGTATCAAATGATTTGTTTTTAAACGTATCAAGCATGTTTGGCTATTATAAGGGAAAACCCTATCCTCCGGCTTGCGTTGCATTGTGTGATGGGGCTTGGGCCTTATAATAGCTTCATTTTTCGAAAAAGCATTGCGCTGTTTATTCTATGCACTAGTATTCTTGGGAGGAAACCCGTTCCGTGTTATGCGGCGTGGTCCCTTGAATTACTCTCTTTTAAAGTAAAGCTTTAAGTAACTGTTTTAGTTCTCACACTAGTCACATGACTAACCTGGAGTTTATTGTTTTAACCTAAACTCTGGGTACCCCTATTTTCCGCACGGGCAGCTAGTAGTTTTGGTTTTGCAGATTTATATTCACAGGATCCTGGTTTACAGCTGGAATGACATCCGGAAAGCTCTGTATCCGTATATCACCTTCAGTTGTGCTTTGTATTATTTTCCGCTGCTATGTAATTTATTGTAATCTCTGATATTTATCGAATGTATATTTATCCATTTATACTATGTATATTCTTGTATCTGATGGAATTGTTGTAATAGCAATGAAATGTTCTTCCGTGTGCGTTCTGATTTGTCCTGTTCTCAAACGATCAGGGGTTTCGAACGGTCTAGATCGGTTTAACAACTGATTCAGATCGAGCGAAATTCCTTGCCCTCACATTTGGTATCATAGCTTTGGTTTACAGAGCTCGAGAACCAGACACATTAGAACCATACGAAAGAATTCATCAGATATTGGGTTAGTAATATCCAATTAGAATGACTCATTAGAGATAGGATCAGTAGTATCCTAGAACGAGTGTGAAGAGTATATTTTTCAAATGAAAACAATTTTTGTTTTGAAAATTTAAATCACTTCTACGTATTTGATTATTTATTTTGAGTATGGACAATCCAATATATAAAGATTTTGCATATACGCGTCATGAACGTATATTCGAAGTTTTAATATATTAGATAGATATAGAATTACACTATAGTGGCCCGGAGATAATGTTGATAATGACCATGGCATCATCAATATTTATTTTCGTGTTTCGAAGGTGTGATATCTATATATTTCCATTAGACTGGTGTGAGAACCAAAAATTAATATAGCTAGAACACATTGTTGTGAATTGGCATCAAAAACATGATTTTTGTATACATATCAAATTTATGAATTTGAAACGTTAATTCCACTAATTGATTGATGTTTGTGTTGTTTGTTTATTTGTTTGTTAATTTTGAACCATGTATGCCTAATTGAATCAAATATTGAACTGTATTGAAAATTGGTCGCATTTGCATGCATATACATGTATATCTATTGAACAGGTCATAGCAAGGAGGCTAGAGCCGAAGAATAAAATTTGTTTGCCCGACAAATAGGTACATGTTTACCATAATTTACTGTTTTGTTTGGGTGATGATGATTTTATGAGCCGATTGGCTAGCCGCTTGGCATTTTCTTTTTCTTTTTGAGATCAGAAGGCCTATATGGCAATTTCGGGATTTTCCCGTGGCTCCCGGTGCAGGGGAGGTTATGGTGAAATTTTTCGAAAATTTAGGGTGTTAGCCAAATTTTGAAATTTTTGAAAATTCTCAGAAACTGAAAAGTTGGAGAAAGGAAGCCGGATTGAACGTAGAGTTGATTAATCAAACCACTTTCGACTTCGTTCCTTTTCGGGGACGAAAAGTTTTAAGTGGGGGAGATTGTAATAACCCGAAAATCTGAGCCAGTTTAAAATTTTTTGTTTTGGCGATTTTAGCGAATTTTGAATATTTAAAATGGATTATTTTAAATAATATCAACAAGAAATTTATTTTGAATATAAATCGAACGTATAGATTATATACGTCGTCGTTAGAATATAAATATTTATATATAATTATAAATAGAATTGAAAATGGCGCGGTAGTTCGATAATTCGATTTCAAACTTCAATTGAACATACCGGGTGCAAAACAATCCGGATTTTAGCGAAACCAAAAATGATAGGATCTAATTGATGATGCATTTCCAACGAATCCGAAAAATCAAAATTTCATAGCGGGAATCAAAAGATATGTCCAGTTGAAAATTCTGAATAGTAGCTATGGAATTCAGGCCCTTAAAAATAGAAATTTTGCAAATGACCTCGGATTTCGACGAAACCACTTTTGTTGGATCCGCAGTGTCAAATTATTGCTAGATTCCAAATTTCATAATTTTTCGAATCAATATGTGAGCGTGGCAAAGGAAAACGCGTTTGACCAGTTTTAGTTGATTTTAATCGACTTGAAATTGGCCATCTTTCCAACGGTCTCGGAATTCGACGAAACTAGTTTTGTTAGGACCGTATCGTCAATACGAAGCTAGAAAATATTTTTTTGGAATTTTTAGAGTTAGTATTTGACCCCGGTAATTTGAAATGTACGTTTAAAATTCAATATAGTGATTTAAATGTAAATTTAACGGAAACTGATTGTAACGATCAAATCAGCTTGCGATACATATCCCATTGTGTTCGGAATGGGGGTAATTAGCTATGGACGACAGGCGGTGAGCTTCATTTCGAGGTCGATAGAAAAAGTTACTTTATGTAAATAAAATACTGAAATTAAATAATAAAAAAGAAAAGAAAAGGTCAACCCTTCTCCCCCTTAAATCACTCTGCCCCCCCTTTATTTCAAAACCGAAATCGATTCAGAATTAAAAAAAATTATGGCGGGGGGGGGGGGGAATCGCGATCGCCCCCCCCCCCCATTTACTCGTCGTCGGCGCCTCCATCCGTCACCACCCCCACCCCGCATCCCCTCCGCCTGCTCGAGAGCCCCCCCCCCCCCCCCCGCTTCCAATGAAACTAACACCCTAACCCAACCCCCAAACGAATCGAAGCCGCCATCACCAGGACCCGCCAGACCCTCCACCACCAAGCCGCAGCCCATGCCGCCGCTACAGGTCGAGCCGCCCCATATGGCACCAACTCCGGTGATGAAGCCCCGCCCCCCTTGAGCAAAAACCAATGTGAAACTCCTCTTCCCTCCTAGATCCGAAAATTGTAAGCTTTTACTTTTATTTACATTGTTTTTGCGAATTCTTTTATGAAATAGGTATAAAGCAAAAATGAATGATTTTTATAAAGCAAAAGGAATGATTTTTGTATAAGTAACGAGTCAAAAATATGATTTTTGTTTATGTAGAGAAGTAAAAATATAATTTTTACATGATAGGAATATTAAAAATAGCATCTTTATATGTGTAGCAAAATAAAGATTGATTTTTAAGAAAAGACGATATTTTTAAATATGAAAAGACGATATTTTCAGATATGAAAAGACGATATTTTGAGATGGGTAGTGAAGTAAAAATATGATTTTTACTTCGAGAAAAATATAATTTTTATATTATAGAAAGTCAAATTTATATTTTTGAAAAGGAGAAATCTTTTCATATAGCAGCGATGTAAAAATTCGATTTTTATATATTGAATAACATAGTAAAAATTCGATTTTTATATATTCAATAGCGAAGTAAAAATTCAATTTTACATATGTAGTGAAAGCGAACAACGAAGGTGACAAAAAGGCAAGAACAATGAAGATTTCTATAAAAGAAGAGTCGTGGTATTGGATAGCTATCGGTGAGAATTTCTCACCTTTCAATTTCATTTTCTAGTTATATATATATATACTAGGATGCAGACGGTGCTTAGTAGCACCCGACACAATCGTCCACAGACCATGGACTTGTTTGTTTGGTTGCATAAATTAGTTAGATGATTTGATTTGAATTTGGTTGTTTGGTAAATTTGATTGATATGTGAATGGCGTGGGCCTTCACTAGACCGGGGATAAGGCTAGGCCTCGTCCCGTTTCTAGCATCGTGCCGTTATGCCGCCGAAATTTCCTAAAATATGTTAGAAAAATAAAAATATCATTTTATTGAAAGAATGAACTGAATAGAAATTCATATGTTGGAATAAAATGTTTTATCGTTAAAAATATAATTTTTAACGTGAATGTGAAGAAATAAATATTCATTTACAAACTGGACGGTTTGTTTATGTACACCTATTTGAAGGACATTGATTGGGTCGATAAATTTTACACATCGCCCAACTGCACAATTAAAATCTGTGTTTGTTGATTTGAAACCCCACACGGGTGTTGGGATGAAATTTGAAGTTCACTCATCCTGATTGATTATATATGTCGATCGATTGATTGACAGTCTGTTATGAGCGTTAGATATCTATATTTGATGCTTATACAGTGTAGTGCACTTTGGTTGATGGTTGATTATTTTTCAATGCTATTATATACGTGTGATGTATGAAAATCCATATAATTAATATTATATGGTGATTGATTGGGCCTCATTCCAATTTAGAAAATAAAGAATATTATAAAATAAAGGTTCATGTGTTGACTGTACTCATCCGTTGAGATTAGTCATGTGTTGAACGAAATATTTTAATAATAAAATTTACATCTATATCAGTATAAAATAAGGGTTCATGTGTTGAATGTACTCATCCGTTGAGATTAGTCATGTGTTGAACGAAATATTTTAATAATAAAATTTACATCTTTATCAATATAAAATAAAGGTTCATGTGTTGACTGTACTCATCCGTTGAGATTAGTCATGTGTTGAACGAAATATTTTAATAATAAAATTTACATCTTTATCAATATAAAATAAAGGTTCATGTGTTGACTGTACTCACGCGTTGAGATTAGTCATGTGTTGAACGAAATATTCTGAAATAGAAATATTTGAATAGGAAATATTTGAAAAAGAAATATTTGAAATAGAATATTTGAAAATAGAATTATATGAAGCCGTATTGATTATAGATGCGCTATTTTGACGTGAACGATGTTTATATCGATTTTATTCATTTTAAAATGAATATTGAAAAGTGATTTCGAAATCGCATATTTTGAAATGAAATTTGAATCAAATTGAATAGAAAACGAATTCGAATTGAATTCGAATTGAATATAAAACGATTTCGAAATGAATTGAATATATAATGAATTCGAATCGAATGGAAAACGAATTTGATTTCAATTGAATAGCAAACGAAACGAATTCGAATTGAATTGAATAGATAACGAATTTGAATTGAATTGAATATAAAACCAATTCGAATTGAATCGAAAACGAAAACGAATTGAATTGGAAACAAATTGAAATGGAATTCGTTTTGATTTGAATAGGAAACCGAAATGAATTGAATATAAAACGATTTTGAAATGAATTGAATATATAACGATTTCGAAATGAATTGAATATATAACGATTTCGAAATGAATTGAATATATAACGATTTCGAAATGAATTGAATATAAAACGATTTCGAAATGAATCGAATATAAAACGATTTCGAAATGAATTGAATATATAATGAATTCGAATTGAATGGAAAACGAATTTGATTTCAATTGAATAGCAAACGAAACGAATTCGAATTGAATTGAATAGATAACGAATTTGAATTGAATTGAATATAAAACCAATTCGAATTGAATTGAAAACGAATTCGAATTGAATTGGAAACAAATTGAAATGAATTCAAATTGAATTGAATAGAAATGAATTTTAAAACGAAATTATAAGGAAGAATTCAATTTTGATTTGAATTGAAATGGAAGTTGAAATTGTTTTTGAAACGAATTTAAAACTATTTATATAATTCGTTTTAAATAGAAATCGACGAAATATATATTATATATATTATATATATAATATAATGACCTGAATAGAACGCGCCGCGTCGCGACAGTTCGTGAATTTCGACCATTTATTTCAAACGGACATTACGGGAGATCCGACCGTCGGATTCTCCTAAAACCGGAACCGTTGGGTTCGTATCGAAAAGAGCTTTCTAATGAA
Source organism: Allium sativum (assembly GCA_030737875.1). NCBI lineage: Eukaryota > Viridiplantae > Streptophyta > Magnoliopsida > Asparagales > Amaryllidaceae > Allium > Allium sativum. The sequence goes on from JASFAX010000035.1 coordinate 12,225,861, forward strand.
TATTAGAAATTTGAAATCTAATGGTTGGATTTGGAGATACGTCCAAATCAAATTTGAGAAAGGTCGGTGTAAGTGCAGTTCGATGGCCGTTGATGGAAATCGACTGTACGGGCCTTGATAAAATTGTTAAAAATATCAATAATTATGTAAAATCATAAGAAATGATTTGAGAAAAATTGGGGTGAAAAACCCCATATTTGAAAAGATAAAAATAGATTTTATCAAAATGAACTAGTTTGAACTAAATTTAAAACCCGATTTGTTTTTAAATAAATAAATTAGATCTAAAAATGGGTTTTAAATAATCGGAATTCCTAATATATTTGATTTAAATTGAACTAGAATTGATTTGTGGGTTCATCGAGAACGGTGTTTTTAATAACACTAGTTCTGTAACCCGATAATAAATATAATGTGATTTGGGTTTGTCGTGAACTGTGTTTTAAATAACACCTAGTTCTTTAACCCAGAAAAAGGAGTTTTAACGAATCTGCAATTGGATTGAAATGTGAATCTATAATCTAAATTATCAAATTTAGAAACTGAACGAGGATGGAGTATTTCCAGTTTTGCTCCAAAGCGATAGTTAAATCTTTAATTAGATTTGAACGTGAAATGGTAATTAATTTTACCGATAACACCTTAGTATTAGATATGGAGTATTACCAGTTTTGCTTCATGGGATGAATAGGTTGGGATTGGGAAATAAAATATATAATTACTTCGTTGTGGTTCGCTAATCTCGACTAGTTTAGAAAACCATAATTTGGTTTGAAATGTCATCCAAAGGAAGATTAAAGGATAAATTTTAAAGAATTTATCTTGGATAAAATTAATGGGAACCTTTCCCTAAGAATGCGATTTCGTTAATAAAAAGGATATTCTGCGTTGGAATGAGGCGTTTGTTGTGTTTGTGTAACATTTGTTTTTAATATACGCGGGTTGTTCGGAAAGTCCGGGTTTATACCCATTCTGAATAACCGATTCGACGATATGTCGAAGATGAAGACGGTGGTTGAAGACCGGAAGTCTTCACATCGTTTGGATAATCACTGACGATCCTGATTGGGCTGTACACCCAAGAGGATGGAAATAGTTGGTGGACGTCCAGACGTACTTGGAGATGGATGGATATGCGAGGAAAGTGCCTCCGGTTTCGTTCAGACCCAGAACGGACTTGTAAATGGATTGTGTGTCTGACATTGGATTTTATTCTGTGTTGATTGATTTCTGTTAAATATATATCTGTTTGGTGGCGAAGAATTTATTCTCTTGCTTAACGCCCTTCTCTGAGACGTACGAGCTTAGAGGTTATATATCGATAGATATCAATCGCATGGCATGAATTGCCTGTGTGGCACACAGAGTTGTATGGATCAAGGCTTCTGTTGAAAAGCAAAGTCTTGTGGTTGATGATCAAAGCACGGCCTTTGTGGCGTAGCTTTGTGTATAACATGAATTCGCGAGCCTCACACCTCGGTATGAGTTAAAAACGGGATACAGGCCGTTGGGAGAACACGACGTTTCTTTCTAGCTTTGGTGGTGTCAGTGACTTACCAGCCCTAACATTTATATACTTTTCACCTTTGTGGTTGTTGGAATGAGGCGCCTCGATTATAGGTCTGTAAGGACCGGGAAACGTGTGTTCAGGCATAACCAATCCTCTAACGTAAGTGAGGACCGGCCCAACCGATCCAAGTGGCTGCCCAGAGTGTGTAGTCCTGAGCATTTGCTAGAGTGTCTCGAAGCGGAGAGGATCTTGCCCCTTGCCTCGACTCATGACGGAAATCCAAATTCCAATACGTGTATTGCGGTTTTAATTGTAGAACTAGTATGGCGACATGATAGATGGTACCCATGCCGCCTATGATTGATATTTATGATTTGAATTGTTTTGATACTATACACTTATTATAGTATCAAATGATTTGTTTTTAAACGTATCAAGCATGTTTGGCTATTATAAGGGAAAACCCTATCCTCCGTCTTGCGTTGCATTGTGTGATGGGACCTGGGTCTTATAATAGCTTCATTTTTCGAAAAAGCATTGCGCTGTTTATTCTATGCACTAGTATTCTTAGGAGGAAAATCGTTCCGTGTTATGCGGCGTGGTCCCTTGAATTATTCTCTTTTAAAGTAAAGCTTTAAGTAACTGTTTTAGTTCTCACACCAGTCACATGACTGACCTGGAGTTTATTGTTTTAACCTAAACTCTGGGTGCCCCTATTTTCCGCACGGGCAGCTAGTAGTTTTGGTTTTGCAGATTTATATTCACAGGATCCTGGTTTACACCTGGAATGATATCCGGAAAACTCTGTATCCGTATATTACCTTCAGTTGTGCTTTGTATTATTTTCCGCTGCTATGTAATTTATTGTAATCTCTGATATTTATCGAATGTATATTTATCAATTTATACTCTGTATATTCTTGTATCTGATGGAATTGTTGTAATAGCAATGAAATGTTCTTCCATGTGCGTTCTGATTTGTCCTGTTCTCAAACGATTAGGGGTTTCGAACGGTCTAGATCGGTTTAACGACTGATTCGGATCGAGCGAAATTCCTTGCCCTCACATCTCTGTTGCGAGGAGGAGGCCGTCGGATGTAAGGTAGAGAAGGTGACTTAGAGGGGTGGTGTAGATGCATGGAACGATATTCACAGTGGGGAGTTGGAGCTCGGTTCTAGATGCGAAGGGCGGACCGAGGTCGTCACCATAAGGGATGGTGGAGAATTTTCGTGCATTGTACATATATTTCTTTTGAGAAATTGTTGGGTTTTCAATTGAAGAGGAAGCATCAGTGTAATGCGGTGTGAACATAGCGTTGGAGTGATGACTGGGGCGGCAATGTTGGTTGCGTCCTGTAGTGGGTATTGGGTGAGATTTGGCGACTGTATTACTGTAGGAAGAATGGGGTAATTAGTTTGGGTCAATAGCCATAACTTATTGTGCAGTGATACTATGAGGCAGATTGTGCATTATGGAGAGTGATGGAAGGAGCAAACGGTAGTTGGACGCGGTACTGGTCCGTTGCTCAGTCATCCTGGTATGTAGGAAGGATGAAAACATTAGTGGAGGAGGAGAGGCTGAGTTTACAGGGTGGCGTTGAGTTCACCGCGTGTGATTGGTGAAGTTGAGTTGTAGTATTTTCCGGGTGGACGTAGTATTGGAGAGGAGCTCGATAGAGTGATGCGTGTTGTAGGGGAAGAATTAATGCTGTGGAGATGGAGCTTGTTATGAGAAGTCCTGTAGCATGTATATGTTACTGATGGAAGGTAGTTCGAAATGGCAGAAGGTGAAGTTTGAAATGAAAACTGTAAATCACAGTAGCATTATTATGGGCCAGTGAGGGAGCTGGGCTTGTGGATCACTAGAAGTTTGGCATTGAGAAGTAGATAAGGGTAGTCCGGTGGTCAGGTTGGTCTTTCAGAAGATGGAAGTAGTGGCCATGGAAAGATAACAGTTCGGGCATGGTAATTACTGTAGAAAGGTTAGTAAGAACGGCTGCATGACATATTTCCTTCAGCATGAGTATATTCGCGTTTTTGAAGTGGGATAATGAAAGTGGTGGACAATGTTTGTGGAGGGGTTCCAGTCTTCGTGTAATAATGGGAAGAAGAAGCATTTTTTTTTGCATGGGCTTTGAAGTCATGGAATGGGCTTTGGGCCCTTATAGTTTAAATAAATAAATAAATAAATAACAAGAAGGGTAGACAATGGATGGGCTTGGGCCGCTAGGGAAAGGAACCGACAAATATGATGCGAACCATCACTAGGAATAGAAGGTGAGTTAATTCTCATGCCTTTTTTATTACATGATGTGATTAAATTCATATAATTAAAATCTATTATTTATATTATCAATTGATTGATTTGGGTGCCATGGATGTTATTTGTTTGATATTGGTTGTCGTTAATTTTATTTAATTACATTGGATGAAATTTCTGTTTCATATATTATTATGAAATGTTATAATAACTGCGATATAGGGCAGAACAGGTTAGAGGAATCCAACCGGATTCCTCAAATATTGTATATACTATTGTTTATATATATATATATATATATATATGCACTGTTTGAACCCAAATGACATTGAATACCTGTTTGCACTACAACAAAATGACCCTATTACAACGGTGGAACACCGTTGTAATAGGGTTTTTACAACGGTGGGCAAACCGTCGTGTCTTAAGAAGTTGTAATAGCCTAATATCTTTTACAACTTTTCTGCACTGTTGCAAGACCGTTGTAATATGTATATTTTACAACTTTTTTCCACCGTTGTAATAAGTTTATTACAACAGTTATGCACCGTTGTTGTTTTAATTTTTACATTTTATTACAATTTTTATATTTTACAATTGTAATATATCCACAAATTATATACATATTACTAATAAAAGAATTCATTGCAGAACATATTATCTACAAAACTGAAAATATCAAACAAACTTAAACCATGAACCAAAACAATATATTATTAATTTCAAACTCATCATTTTTTTTTACATAATACATTGACAAAACTGAAGATACAAAGACTTTATAACAGTTCTAACTTTCTTCTGCTCCTGTTAATCTCCTTGTGCTCCTTTTTCTCCTTAATATCCATTCCTAAGAAAGAAATTATCAAACTGTTAGTGCTGCAGTATAGATTTATGCATGTAACAAAAATTGGAAAAATGTGAGTGCATAAAATAAACAGCTAATACAATGCATTCAAACCATTATATACGTAAATAACCTGACCATTATATACAATGCATGTAAAGTTGGATGATTCATTTTGTTATATACAATGCACTGAAAAGCTTTGCCGTGGCAAAGCCATGCAGTGCAATCACTTTGCCGCGGCAAAGCTTTGCAGTGCAAAGCTTGCCGCGGCAAAGCTTTGCACTGCTACTTGCAGTGCAAAGCTTTGCCGCAGCAAAGCTTTGCACTGTAAATAGCAGTGCAAAGCTTTGCCGCGGCAAGCTTTGCACTGCAAAGCTTTGCCGCAACAAAGCTTTGGCAAAGCTTTTACATAGCAAAGCTTTGCGCTGCAAATAGCAGTGCAAAGCTTTGCCGCAGCAAAGCTTTTGCACAGCAAAGCTTTGCACAGCAAAGCTTTGCACTGCAAATAGCAGTGCAAAGCTTTGCAATGCAAAGCTTAGGCAAAGCTTTGCAAGCTTAGGCAAAGCTTTGCAGTGCAATCACAGCATAGCTATGCCGCAGCAAAGCTTTTTTGCATATTCATCAAGTTTATACGCAAAATAGCCTCCTGTGCCTTGAATTAGAACACAAAATGCACAGACAACCCAAAATAAAACTTGCAAGAACAGATCACAATAATCCCAAGCAGCAAAACCATAGAACCACAAGGCTGCAAAACCATAGAACCACAACAAACCCTTCGAAACTTCCTCAAAACCAACAACCAACTAACAGTTCCTCAAATTCCTCGATAACTCAATAAACCAATTCCAAAATCCACTCAACAAGCAAAGAACCCATCGAAAAAAGCAAAATAGACATACCGTAGCAGTGCAAAGCTTAATTCGTATCACACCCAATACGAAATCATATCTGAAATCAGACAATCTGATGGTCGAACTATAGATCTAACCCAATACGAGCCCCATGGTTCTGAAATCACATGAATTGAAATATAGATCTAACCCAAATCAAACAAACAAAATATTATAGCTAATTTAAAACGAGTAAAAAGGAGAAACTTAGCTTAATTCGAGATCGCTCGTCGTGAAGGCTCGGGGGTTGGCTGGCGATGGCCGAACTGGTGGTCTGTGGGGGTTTAGGGTTGATGGCGAATCATTGAGGAGGTCGAAGGGGTAGTTGCGATGTCGGTTATCTCGTGTTACGGAGGAAGAAAAGGGGATCTAGGGTTTTTCATCAATTCGGTTTTGAGAAATTTGTGAGGCGGCTTGAGTGAATGAAGGGGGTTACGATGGAATTAGGGTTATAAGGGATGGCGGGTCGGGTACGTTTGGTTGGGCTGACGGATCATAAGGGTAAATATACTTATTAATAGTATTAGATATTACTTTTTTTATTAGTTATTACCTATTAATGTTACATATTAAATATTACTTATAAATGAAATATTAAATGTTAAATATTGATCATCAAACATTTGATGTTAAATATTAAATTATAAATAATGACGTGTATAAGTTATTATCAAGAAAAACCAATTATAAAAACCCTTTATTACAAATGTCGAGAAAAATCAATTTTTATAAATTTGTTATTGCAATTGTCGTCTATCGAACGTTGCAAATATTTAGTTAATTGTAATATGGTGATTAATTTTGAATTATTAAATATTTTGTTACTTATTGATTATTTATTAAATTTATTTTTTATAGTTATTATTAGTTAATAATTATTAAATTAAAAAATTACGTTCATCATAGATTATAAACTAATTGGTACATCTTAAAAAAAACATACTTGAACCTCACACGCAAATACATGTGAACTCCAGACAGATGAATTATTCGTAAATTATTAATTAATTAAGTAATATTTATTTGTTTACTTATTATTGATTATTAATTATTATTTACTAATTAGTTATTAATTAAATGTTAATTATTAATTAGGATTATTTCATATTAACAATAGTTATTATTTAACTTTTACTTATTTCTACTTAGTTATAATCGAGTAATAACTATTGAAAGATTATAATGTATATGTCACCTAAATATTAATTAATAAGCAGTTAACATTAATTATTAAACATTAATTACCACTTATTAACTATTAATTATTTAATAAATATTATTGATTCCTAAGTTTATTATTAATTATTAATTATTATTAAATATTAATATAATTAGTTATTAAATATAGATATTATAAACATGAAGTTTGTAATGGGCATCTATTACAACTAACAAAACAAAAAGTTGTTAAAAATATGTTTATTACAACTTTAGGGAATACCACCGTTGTAAAAAAACCATTTATTACAACGGTGCTTTTACCACCGTTGTAAAAAACCATTTATTACAACGGTGTCTTTACCACCATTGTAAAAAACCATTTATTACAACGGTGCGTTTACCACCGTTGTAAAATTAAAGTTGTAATATGGTGTTTTTGTTGTAGTGTTGGATATTGATGTTGAATGGAAATTCAATGTTATTGTGATAGACGGTATTGATTAAGGATTTGGCAACAAATGACCTTAAATCTACCTTTTTGTCAAGACGTGATTTTTCATCAGATGAATCAACAAAGTTAAATTATGAAAATTATATTTTCATAATTAAAGCGAAGTTTTAAACTATAATAGAATTTCTATTATAAACTCCTATTTTATAGTTAGTTTTTATAAGGTAAATATAAATGATTGTTTGACATTTGAATAAGTTTATGAAACTGTAATTATTCAACGAGTAAATATTTGGGTAATTATGTTAAACCAAACGGTTAAGTAATATTATTAGATTAATTATATTAATCTAATGGAGAGAAGTAATTAAGATCATTTAACCAATTAACTGATGGTTTGAAGTTGAATTGAATCAACTGTTTTGTTAGAAATTGATTATTAGATTAATTGGTCTTCATCTAATCTAATGACAATAACTTGGAAATTAATTGTTTAACATTAATAAGATTTCTTATTAATTACCTTTTTAGTTAGTGAAGTTTAAACGATTTTTGAACTAGTATAATTAGTATTGGTTATTAAAGTAAGCCACCAATCTATTTTGAATAAATAAAGAAGAAAACTGTTTTACTTCAGTAATGATAAAGTTAACTACTATTTAATTAAAGTAATAGTTTCTTAAATGGATTTCGTTAAGATGGTATTGAGTTTGTAACGAAATGTTTACTTGAACTAAGTATAATAATTTGAATAGAAAGTAAAACGTCAAGGGACAAAGAACGTTATTGGACTTTTGTAAAGAAGTTATAAAAGAAACTGTAAAACGAAGATGTAGCGAAGAATTAATGTTTAATATAAATAATTATTGGCAACCGAGTTTTCAATGTAAAGATATGGTGTCATAAAACGATATTCCAAAATAAAGCAAGGAATACGGATTAATGGATGTTTGAAGTATTAAGGGGTTTAGAGTTACAAACTTATATCTATTGTAAGATAAGAACATTGTTGATCAAGGTATGAGATGTAAAAAAATACCCCAATTGAACGACTTCATTATTATCGAGGGATGGTATTAGTTGGTGACAGAAAGAGATGTCGAGATTAGTTAAAAGAGGAATATTGCAATGTATGCAAGTTGCTGAACTATAACGATAAAGTAACGTTGTTGACCAAGCCTAAGCTGATATATATATAACACTATTCCCTTAAAATGAAAATAGTTTGGTTTGAAATTCACTTATCCCAAGTGATAAGTAAATAACTATGTTTTCTTAAGAAGTGTAAATGAGTTATACCAAGATGGGAGTATAAATAAATAATGGAGATTTAAATATATATACCACCCATACTGAATAGAATCTTCAAATTTAACATTTGATTGAGTTTATATAATGATATAACATGTCGTCCAACATTAATTTAGAGCATATAAGAAATGATAATTGAATACTGAATAGATAATATATATCGTTATTCCCGAAGTAAAGGAAGGCTAAAGAGTTTCGAGAATATGATGTAATATTTCCAAGGAGGGGAAATAAAAAGGATATTTTTATAAATAGGTAATATTATTAAAATGAAGTTTGGTTAATACAGCGGTTGATTCCAAGAAACGAAAGTAAAGAGTTTAATCAAGAAAAATAAATGGAATTGAATTCTAAATCGATGAAGTGATTTTCAATAATTCTGTAAAGAGATTTTAATGGTTTAAATAATAAGGTCTAAGATGCCAATATACTTAACGTACTAATTGATATTGATAGTTAAAAACCCGACTATCAATATGAGATATTATTGAACCTTTTGACGTGTTGTTTCGAAGAGACAGGAATGGAAACTAGACCAAAAACCACTTCGAATCAACGTTGCGTAAGGAGCTAATTTGCATCAAATGAAGATAGGGCAACTGAAGACCGTAGGTATTCATAAAACAGAAGAACTACTTATAATTTCGGGTTAGCTCCCCGTGATAAACAATGGTTTTGTCGCGGTTGGAATCTATGGATTGCAAGGACTACTTGCTACTGATCTATAGGGTTATTCCTAGAATGCGGTAGGAGGGTGCCTTCAGTTCATCATGTTCCTGGATGACTTGTATGGACGAATGTCTAACAGATTATTTCCTTAAGAATCATGTACGTTGACTTTTACAAATATACCAAGTTTGGTGGCGGAGAAATTCTCTTGCTTAACACCCAGAGTGTATTTGTGGACGTCAATTAGTGATTTGGAGGATCTAACGATGTGGCATTCAAAGTGAATGGAGACGTGCTAAAAGATAAATGTAACCTCAAGCCTCATAAACCGGGAAATGGCACAAAATTGGGTGTGCAGCATGGCTATGTGGGTCACACCCATTAAAAGGGTATATCATTACTTGATCTGGAGAAATCAAATGCATTCAGTTGTTCCTTTTATTTTTACATGTATGCTATCGGTTCGGTTGGCTGGCCCCCGACCATGGTGATGATAAATTCAGTACTCTCAAGAGAAATGTGAGATCGGTCATGTGTAGACCGGTTGCAAGACATTCTTGTTGAACCCCAATGTATTCATCCTCAGAGGTACATTGTCGGAAAGGTGGTCCCATACCTTGGCAGGAAATCCATTCTCCAATAAGAGCCTGCGGATTTGATTGTGTACTATGTATGTAGAGTGTGAGATGCAAGCATTCTGCTAGATTATTATTTATTTATGGTTTGATAGACATTATTATAGTATCATAAAAGATATTGATTTCAAAAATATTTTGGGTTAAATTAAGGTATAAACCATCCGTGTTTATGTGTGGGGTGATCTTACTATTATCTTTTTATTTCAAACAGATTTCTAAAGTTAAACAAATTGATTGTGCAACAAATTTATCACTGAAAGTATTCCAGACTGATCCGTGTGAATTTTGCTTTGCTTCAAATGTGCTTGGGTCAGTATATTTCCCGGTTCGGTTTCACTTAGAGTCTCAGGAGCTGGAAGCAGGAGGCTTCACCTTTAGTTGTGTAAAGTATATTTCCACTATGAGTGATGTATGTTATACTCTGATGATTGGTATGTATATACAGTTTTCTTTTGTATAAAGAGATTTGATCTATTGTATTTTACTCGTTCCGCTGTGAGATTCTGTCGTGTTCTTCTTTTTATTCTATTCTAACACTTCTTTCTGCTTCTCATCCTCTAACTTCTTTCTATTAATAGTCTGGGTTATCAATACTTGGATTTTTGGCAAGTAATACATGATTATGTATTATTGTCGAAAACCAGAGCATCGAATTTCCTGGACCGTTATAATTGGTATCATAGCAATGGTTTAGGAATAACCTTGGCTCTGTGGCGTAACTCAATAGAGATGGGGTTAGTAACTTCCTAGGTTGAGTCAAAAATATACATATTTGAGTGTGCGTATTTGTAATTTGAATATAAAATTATTTTATAAACATGGTAAAAGAAATAATTTTACCCAAACCATATTTTCGTATAGAAAAAGTAAAATATTTCTCTCAAATTATTGATTGGTTGTTTGAAACTTGTATCGGCCCAATTTAATGATTTGAATAGATTTGATTTTGGAATAGAAAAGATTTAACCAAGCGGGGGTTCCAAATATGAATTTAACTTATGTTAAGTTAAATTGAATTTTATAAGTAGAACTTTGAATATTGAAATTATATTTGACGCAAGTCAATAGAAATTAGTAAATCCAAGTGAAATGGCTAAAATTTATTTCATGAATTTAAATTTAAGCTTGAATGGAACTAATCTGGAACGAATGGGTTAGACATGTGGGGAAGAATTCAAATATAATCTGAGTGAAATTAGAATTCCCAATATGAAATGTATGAATTAAAGTTTAATATATAATTTAACTCATGTTGAGCTAAATGAATCGGGTAAGTAAAGGAATTTGATTCGAGTATTAAAATTTGACATAAATTAATGGAAAATTTGACTTAAGTTTGGAAAATTAAAATACATGCAAATAATCAAATTGGAGTGTTTGAAAAACCAGGTATATTGTATGGTTGAAATTGGTTGCATGATTATCGGATAAACGTGATTTGAAAGCAAATCTTAAACAAATGAAATGAATCCATTAAAATGAATTTGAATAAGATATAAGGAGTTGACTGATGTATCCAAATGGATTGAAAAGAAATGGTTATGAAAAAAATTCATATGCAGTGAACAAGTATGTAAAATTTTTGGATTGGATAATTGGTTCCATGGGTATAAATGTAAAAACTTGATTGAGAAACGACCAGATCTTATGAATCTGTATGGATATTTAAAGAAATAAATGGACTGTTAAGAAATAATTATAAATCAAATCCATGAGAATTGAATCAGATATATAAATAATTGAGTTATATGAGAAACTGTTTGGAATGGACAATATAGATATTGAACCTCCTTGACGTTGTTTTAAGATTAATGAAGTTCATTGAGTTAAGAACAGGTGCAAGACCAATTTAGCCTATATTGGTGGAGTTGTAGTGCTGATTGAATCCAGTTTGGTTAGAGCTGCATTATAATTAAGCAGACTCAAATATAATATATTGCTAATCACTTATTAACGCTCGCATTAATGTACGCCTACACAATATAAATTTTTGGTTTTTGATTTGGGTTTTGAATTGGATTTTTCCGACCATGTGAGTTGAGGTATATATTTCTTGAACCTGCAATATTGCAGATGTCTCTCCGTGCAAGGGAGACTATGCCAAAAAATTTCCATAATTTAAGGTATTAGAAGTTTTTTGAAGATTTTTAGGAAATTTGTTATCAGAAAATTAATTGGGTTTAAAACAAACCAATCAGATTAGTTTTTGAAATAAAACTGAGTTGTAACTAAATGGTTTCGTATAAATAACGGTTATAACATTATTTCTGCCTTAGTAATTTCGAAGACGAAATTCTTTTAAGGGGGAAGGAATGTAATGGCCCAAAATTTTAACAAATTATTTAATATTTAATAATGGTTTAAATATTGTTTTGTAATTTAAGATATTTAAAATTCAATGGTTTTGAATAAAATAAATAATATATTAATTCCCAAATAGTCAGAATTTGCTGAATTTGCTATATTATAATAAATTGGCAAAATCTCGATTACACCTTTGGACATTTTTTTCATAATCTTCCCAAAGTCTAAAATTAAATCTCGATACATTATACAAATATGTATATAGAAGCGCTTTGTTCACTGTAAACTATTTGAAAATCCGAGTAAGGAATTGCAAATCCTATCGAATTCTCAAGGGTAGGATTTTCTGTAATGAAAAGTTATTTTTAACTGATCCTTTGAAAGTAGCGTTTTTTTTCGTCCCCTCCAGTAATATAAAACAAAAATATGAGCCTTACTCTTTTCGAAATGCAATCAAAAGTCAAAACGTGGGATATCGATAATAAAACAATTATATATACACAGTATACACACCTATACTTTCACACAGTAAAAATCCAATCAAGTCAAAACACCATCCCAGCCATGCATGACTGTACAAAAATATCTAAATCTACCTACCTAAAGTTAGACGCATGGGACATCATTATTTATCCTTTCATTTCACTAAACTATTATGTATAGCTCTTGCGACATCCTGTATTTACCTTGCTCCATAATCTATGCCACACTACTGCGTTGAAAAACAATACCCTACGTTGTACCTGATAGCTTACCTCGTTTTTATCTTCCTACTTAACCATGTCTCTCCATCAAAATAAATGCAGCTGTCAAGATAAGATACTGCACTTGCAAACAGTAAATAATATAAAAATAAATAAAATAAAAATATAGCCTATGCATGCGTCCTAGCCAATCGATGTGTTTTCATTTCAAATTTGCACGCAGCTAGTTTGCAATTGAAGGAAACCATCACCCTACGTTATACCACCGAAAAGCATCCACTTATTCATTTTCTAGGAATACATGTAAAAATCTAGCTTATGACTGCGCTTAGCCTAAGCTATATTGTTTCACCTCACCGACCTACTATTTGCGCAGGTATTATATGGAAAGAAATATAACGAGGATGTCAGTCCTTTTGCAAACAAGGCTGAAAATGACTTTGTAATTATCCTCAAACTTTTTTCCTTTACAAAACCCGCTGTCTAACTCTCACATCCTCACCACTTAGAAAATCATTCTCGTAATAAAATAAAAAGAAAACGATGAGTCCCAAATCGCAAGCCATTTATCTCGTGATGATCTCTGTTGCAAGGCGGAGGCCGTCGGATGTAAGGCAGAGAAGGCGACTGAGAGGGCTGGTGCAGATGCATGGAACGAGATTCACAGTGGGGCGTTGGAGCTCGGTTCAAGATGAGAAGGGCGGACTGAGGTCGTCACAATGAGGGATGGTAGATAATTTTCGTGCATTGTACATATATTTCTTTTGAGAAATTGTTGGGTTTTCAATTGAAGAAGAAGCATCAGTGTGATGTGGTGTAAACGTAGCGTCGGAGTGATGACTGGGGTGGCAATGTTGGTTGCGTCCTATAGTGGGTATTAGGTGAGATGTGGCGACTGTTTTTACTGTGGGAAGAATGGGGTAATCAGTTTGGGTCAATGGCCATAACTTGTTGTGTAGTGATACTGTGGGGTAGATCGTGCATTGTGGATGGTGATGGAAGGAGCAGGCGGTAGTCGTAGGCGGTACTGGTCCGTTGCTCGGTCATGTTGGTACGCAGGAAGGTTGAAAACGTTAGTGGAAGAGGAAATGCTGAGTTTACTGGGTGGTGTTAAGTTCACCGCATATGACTGGTGAAGTTGAGTTGCAATATTTTCCGGGTGGACGGAGTATTGGAAAGGTGCTCGACAGAGTGATGCATGCTGTAGGCGAAGAGTTAGTGCTGCGGAGATGGATTTTGCTATGAGAAGTCCCGTAGCATGTATATGTTACTGATGGAAGGTAGTTCGAAATGGCGTAAGGTGAAGTTTGAACTAAAAACTGTAAATAACCGTAGCACTGTTGTGGGCCGGTGAGGGAGCTGGGCATGAGGATCACCAGAAGTTCGGCGTGAGCAGTAGATAGGGGTAGTCTGGTGGTCAGGTTGGTCATTCAGCAGATGGAAGCAGTGGCCATGGGAAGATAACTGTTCGGACATGGTAATTATTGTAGAAAGGTTAGTAAGAACGACTGCATGACATATTTCCTTCAGCATGAGTAGATTCACGTTTTTGAAGTGGGAGAATGAAAGTGGTGGACTGTTTTTGTGGAAGGGTTCCAGTCTTCGTGTAATAATTGGAAGAAGAAGCATTTTTTTTGCGTGGGCTTTGAAGTCATGGAATGGGCTTTGGGCCCTTATAGTTTAAATAAATAAATAAATAACAAGAAGGGTAGACACTTGTGACGCTAGGGAAAGGAACTGAAAAATATGATTTTGCCTGGAGAACAACTAAAGAGAATGTGAGCATTGGCACTTCCAGCGAATGCAACAAGCAGAAATATGAGTGGAAGAGATTAAGGGCTAGGAAATTCACAAAGTAAATGTAATCAGAGTCTAAAAATATAATTTTATAATTCATTTAGTGTTAATAATCATTTAAAATTGTAATAAGCAATAGTTATTCCATATGATAACAAAATTGCACGGAAACTAGATCCAATGTGATCGTGGTGACAAAGACGATGCTGCTATGCAAGTTCGGAAAGGAACAGGGGCAATCAGATTTTCGTTAGTTTTAAAAATTAGTTTAGAATTTAACGAAATAACGTGCGAACCGTCACTCGTAATAGAAGGTGAGTTAATTCTCATGCCTTTTTGATTACATGATGTGATTAAATTCATATAATTAAAATATATCATTTATATTATCAATTGATTGATTTGGGTGCCATGGATGTTATTTGTTTGATATGGGTTGCCGTAATTTTATTTAATTGCATTGGATGAAATTTGTATTTCATATATTATTATGAAATGTTATAATAACTATGATGCAGGGTAAAACAGGTTGGAGGAATCCAGCCGGATTCCCCAAATATTATATGTACTGTTGTTTTTATATTATATATATATATATATATATATATATATATATATATATATATATATATATATATATATATATGCACTGTTTGAACCCAAATGACATTGAATACCTGTTTGGATATTGATACTGAATGTAAATTCAACGTTATTGTGATAGACGGTATTGATTAAGGATTTGGCAGCAGAAGACCTTAAATCTATCTTTTTGTTAATACGTGATTTGTCATAAGACGAATTAGCAAAGTTAAATTATGAAAATTATATTTTCATCATTAAAACGAAGTTTTAAACTATAATAGAATTTCTATTATAAACTAGTATTTTATAGTTAGTTTTTATAAGGTAAATATAAACGATTGTTTGACATTTAGATAAGTTTATAAATCTTTAATTATCCTACGAGTAAATGTTTGGATAATTATTTTAAACCAAACGGTTAAGTAATATTATTAGATTAATTTTATTAATCTAATTGAGAGGAGTAATTAAGATCAGTGTACCAATTAACTGATGGCTTGAAGTTGATTAAATCATCTGTTTTGTTAGAAATTGATTATTAGATTAATTGGTCTTCAATTAATCCAATGATAATAACTTGGCCATTAATTATTTAACATTAATAAGATTTCTTATTAATTACCTTTTTAATTAATAAAGTTCAAATGATTTTTGAACTAGTACAATTAGTATTGGTTATTAAAGTAAGCCACTAATCTATTTTGAATTAATAAAGAAGTAAACTGTTTTACTTCAGCAACGATAAAGTTAATTACCATTTAATTAAAGTAATGGTTTCTTAAATGGATTTCATTTAAGATGGTATTAAGTTTGTAACGAAATGTTTACTTGAATAAAGTATAATAATTTGAATAGAAAGTAAAACGTCAAGGGACGAAGAACGTTATTGGACTTTGGTAAAGAAGTTATAAATGGAACTGTAAAACGAAGATGAAGTAAAGAATTAATGTTTAATATAAATAATTATAGGCAATCGAGTTTTCAAAGTAAAGATATGGTGTCATAAAACCATATTCCCAAATAAAGCAAGGAATATGGTTTAATGGATATTTTAAGTAATAAGAGGTTTAGAATTACGGACTTATATCTATTCTAAGATAAGAACGTTTTCGATCCAGGTCTGAGAGGTAAATAAAATAACCCAACTTGAACGACTTCACTATTATCGAGGGATGGTATTAGTTGGTGACAGAAAGAGATGTCGAGATTAGTTAAAAGGGGAATATTGCAGCGTATGCAAGTTTTTGAACTACAACGATAAAGTAATGTTGTTGACCAAGCCTAAGCTTGACATATATATAACGCTATTCCCTTAAAATGAAAATAGTCGGTTTGAAATTCATTATCGCAAGTGATAAGTAAATAACTATGTTTTTCGAAGAAGTTTAAATGAGTTATACCAAGCTGGGAGTATAAATAAATAACAGAGATTTAATTATCTATACCACCCGTACTGAATAGAATCTTCAAATTTAACATTTGATTGAGTTTATATAATGATATAACATGTCGTCCAACATTAATTTAGGGCTTATAAGAAATGATAATTGAATATTGAAGGGACAATATATATCGTTATTCCTGAAGTAAAGGAAGGCTAAAAGAGTTTTGAGAATGTGATGTAATATTTCCAAGGAGGGGAAATAAAAAGGATATTTTTATAAATAGCTAATATTATTAAAACGGTGTTTGGTAAATACAGCGGTTGATTCCAAGTAACGAAAGTAAAGAGTTTCGTCGAGAAAAATAAGTGGAATTGAATTCAAAATCGATGAAGTGATTTTCAATAATTTGGTAAAGAGATTTTAATGGTTTAAATAATAAGGTCTAGGCTGCCAATATACTTAACGTACTGTTTGACATTGATAGTTAAAAACCCGGCTATCAATAGGAGATATTATTGAACCTTTTGATGTGTTGTTTCGAAGAGACTGGAATGGAAACTAGACCTAAAACCACTTCGCATCAACGTTGCGTACGAAACTAATTTGCATCAAATGAAGATGGAACAATTGAAGAACGTAGATATTCATAAAACGGAAGAACTATTTATTATTTCGGGTTCGCGCCCCGAGATAAATTGTGGTTTTGTCGTGGTTGGATTCTATGGATTGCAGGGACTACTCGCTACTGATCTATAGGGTGATTCCTAGGATGCGGTAGGAGGGTGCCTTCGATTCATCCTATTCCTGGATGACTTGTATGGACGAATGTCTAACAGAGTATTTTCTTAAAAATCATTTATGTTGATTTTTACAAATGTACCAAGTTTGGTGGCGGAGAAATTCTCTAGCTTAACACCCATAGTGTATTTTTGGACGTCAATTAGTGATTTGTCGGATCTGGGGACATGGCATTCAAAGTGAATGGAGATATGCTAAAAGGTAAACGTAACCTCAAGCCTCATTAACCGGGAAATGGCACAAAATCAGGTAAGCAACATGGCTATGTGGGTCGCACCCATTAAAAGGGTATATCATTACCTGATCTAGAGAAATCAAATGCCTTCGGTTGTTCCTTTTATTTTTACATGTATGCTATCGGTTCTGTTGGCTGGCCCCCAACCGTGGTGATGATATATTCGATACTCTTAAGAGAAATTAGGGGCCGATCATGTGTAGCCGGCTTGCAAGACGTTCTTGTTGAACCCCAATGTATTCATCCTCGGAGGTGCATTGTCGGAAAGGTGGTCCCATACCTTTCCAGGAAATCAATTCTCCAATAAGAGCCTACAGTTTTGATTGTATAGTATATATGTAGAGCGTGAGATGCAAGCGTTCTGCTAGATTATTATTTATTTGTGGTTTGATAGACATTATAATAACATCAGGAGAGATATTGATTTCAAAAATGTTTTGGGTTATAATAAGGTAAAAACCGTCCATGTTTATGTGTTGGCTGATCTTACTATTATCCTTTTATTTCAAACGGATTTCTAAAGTTAAACAAAGTGTTTGTGCTGTGAATTTATCACTAAAAGTATTCCAGACTGATCTAGGTGAATTTTGCTTTGCTTCAAATCTGCTCAGGTCAGATCGAGTATATTTCCAGGTTAGGTTTCATTTGGAGTCTCAGGAGCTGGAAGCAGGAGGCTTCACCATTAGCTATATAAGGTTTATTTTCACTGTGACTAATGTATGTTATACTCTGATGATTGGTATGATAGTTTTCTTTTGTATAAAGAGATTTGATATATTGTATTTTACTCGTTCCATTATGAGATTCTGTTGTGTTCTTCTTTTTCTTCTAGTCTAAAACTTCTTTCTTTCTACTTCTCATCCTCTAACTTCTTTTTATTAACAGTCTGGGTTTTCAATACTTGGATTTTTGGCAAGTAATACGGAATTATGTATTATTGTCAAAAATCAAAGCGTCGAATTTCCCAGGTCGTTACATATATACTTCAGACAAGTCTACATTAATTTTATAATATGTGAAATTGTCATGATTTTTATGCTATGTTGTGGGTTAAAAACAATTCTAAATCTTTATAATTAAGCATGCTACCTTTGTATGGGTCAGTCTACTCACTGCAATCAACGCAAGTATGTTCAAATTGTTTCCTGTTTATAAAAACGCTAGAAGCTCTTAGTTTAAATTTCTGTTAAAACAAAATTAGCCTACTTCTTAATGCTGAAATATAAATGGCATATTAGGTACAAAATACAGGGTTGACAAAATTGAAAATTATACCAATTCTTAACAGTGAAATAGTGCTAGTTTAGTGTTGCTATATTCGCATAGACTGATGGACATTACTCTGGTTAAGAGTGCTATTATTCAACCCATATTTTACACTTGATGTTATCTAAAAAAAAATTACCTAGATCCGTAAATCCTAATCAAGCCAAAACCAACCTGAACATTTTCAAACCTTAAATTAACTACTAATCCCTAATGCATCACCATAGAGAGTTCTAAAACAATCAAATTTATTAACGGTATCCGCTTAAAATAGACAAACAAAAATAAGATTGAAATAGAAAGTCAAACCAATTTTGGGTTTTTCCTAGAAATCTCGAACAATAGTTACGGTATCCAATTGAAATTACTGAGGACTACAAAGAGGGATTTGCACGACAAAAACCTGGAGAGCATAGCATAAGAGCAGATATTTTCTCTAGCTTCCGCGGCGTTGTTGTGTGGAGTACAACGGAGTTGAAGATGATATGAGGAAAGTTATTCTGTGATGACCCCAAATTCCGTGCCACGAAAGTAAGAATAAACACATAAACAATAACAGCAAAACACAAATATAGAATTACACCAGATAATGTACATCAAAATACATTGGGTATAGTATAATCATCAGAATTACACAACATAACATGATCATACTTAGTACAGAATACAGTTTCAGCTTAATGTAAAATGTCTGTAGCGGAATCAAACATAATATACATAATGATATTTGAACAACATAATAGAAATGATAGAATCCATCTTCATCTCCATAGCTATCCAGAATGAGCCTGCTAAAACCTGAATACAAGGCTGCCCGTGTAGAAAATAAGGGCACCCGAGTTTGCAAAGTGAAACAAACTACGAGTGAGTCATGGGACTGGTATGAGAAATCTTATTAACCTATTTAATAATAAGGTTAATCATAGGACCACACCGCTAACGCGGAATGGGTTTACTCCATTGGATTGCTGGTGCATGAAATAAAGTAAATCATTAAACAACGCAATGCTTTTTAGAAAAATGAAGTCATTATAAGACTTAAGTCCCATCACACAATGCAACGCAAACCTGAGGATAGAGTTTTACCTTATAATGGCTAAAATATGCTTGATATGTATAAAGCAAATCATTTGATATTATTACTAGGGCATATATGTTTCAAAAACAATTTCAATCATAATGTATCAATCATAGACGACATAACTACCATCTACTATGTCGCCACATATAGGTTTACAAGCAAAACCGCACAATGTTGTATTGGAAGTTGGATTTCCATAATGAACCAAGGCAAGGGATCGTATTTACCAAATTCGAGACACTCTAGCCCGTGTCTCAACCTCAGAGCTCGAGTGCTCCTTGGATCTTCAAGGCTGGATCAAGGCCGGTCCTCTGTTACGTTTGAGGATTGGTTATTCCTGAACAATGCATTTCCCCGCCCTATGGGGCATAATTTTGGTCAGTATGTCGACCAAATCCATCCATCGGCCCCGTAGTGACTGATATATAGGAGGTACCTCACTTTCCATCATCTACATAAGGAAAAATGTCTGGGATCCATACCGTGACACCACTCCTAGCTAGAAAGAAACGCATGTTCTCCCTGCAGTCATCTCCCGTTTCTGGTTTATACCGAGGTGTGAGGCTCGGGAATTAACGCTATAGACAAAGCTATGCTATTTAATGTCATTCTTTGATCATCAACCACAAGGCTCTGCTTTTCAACAAAAGTCTTGATCACTTGCATCTCAGCATGCCACATTGACATTCCACGCCATGTGACTGATGTCTATCGATATATAACCTCTAAGCTCCTACATCTTAAAGAGGGGTGTTAAGCAAGAGAATAAATTCTCCGCCACCAAACAGATATATATTTAACAGAAATCAATCAGCACCGAATAAAATCCAATGTCAGTTACACATCCATTACTAGTTTGTTCTGGGTCTGACGAAACCGGAGGCACCTTATTCCTCGTCCCATATGTCCAATACAGGAAAGAGTCCCTCGCACATCCGAATAATCAACAAATACGTCCGGAGAACTATAATTGTAACCCTTTCAAGGCAGCAACTCCAATCAAAGGCATCAGTAGTCATCCATTCGATGTGAAGATTATCGGTCTTGCACCGTCTTTATATCTTCGACTTTTAATTGTCGATCAATGATTTGAAATGAGAATTAACTTGGACTTTTCAAATAATTCACGTATACATAGAATTTAAATCAATTCTTTCAATGGATAAATTATTTGACATTCACGTTTCAGTTCAATATAATACTTTCATGTCAAATACATCTAACCATCAAAATATCCAAAAACCAAGTAAAATCAGTTTATTTCCATTCCATATCGTTTATAATATTTTATAATGAGTTATCGCTGTTTTTATTTATAAAAAAATAGCCCACTTTAATTAAACGATGCTTCGGGTCATTACGCAGCCCTGGCGCCGTTTTTCTTCATATTTGATTTACCTATTTCTCAAAATCTAACCGCTCGATTTCAAAAGCGAATCCAACGGTTCCGGTTTCAGGAAAATCCGACGGTCGGATCTCTTGGTATAATCGTTTAAAGTTACGATTCCAAAAAGGAAACTACAGCAGCGCGATTCGTTTTATTTTAATTTATATTTATATATATAAAAATATAATTCATTCGACGATTTCCAAATGGTTTTCATTTCAAAAATATGGCTAACACCTTTAAATTTCGTAAAAATTCGCTATAGCCTCCTTTGTACGGAGAGGGGTTTGGAAATTTATTGGGTTGTATTAGGCATTCAATAAATCCAGAATAAGCATACATAATTTTTAGTGACCTATTTTGTGCCTAAGGGAGAGTTTAAAAATCATTACTCAAGAGAAAAAATTCTCGTCACCTTGTCCAGTGTTGGAAAATAAATAATCCATGTGTCAGATCTAATAACTAGAGAGACGTGATTATTGTCAACTCCAAACCCGTGTTGGTTTTTTATTAAATCTGACAATTTACAGTTATATTTTATTTAGTCCATAATCCATTCAGCCTGTAATATAGTCATCGCCATACAAGCCTTTTGCTTGTATGGTAATTCCAACTTCGTCACATAAGCTACAAATGCTTGTGTGGTATATGATAGAGTATGCTATCTTCACGAAGTATGCCATGTAGTGTAGTTCAAAATTAATTGTTGCTATCCTATGGCAACGTTTATAATCTCACATGGAACAACCAGCACAATGTATCCAATGACATTCACAGGAGTTTATGTATTAATAAAACTGCGCAGCCAACTCATTAAGGCTTACCTATTTGTCGGGCATGCAAATAAATTCTTTACTCGACAGCTAATCCATTTTCCTGTTCAGCTTATGCATATCTACGCTAAAAATAATATTTTTAGCAAACGAATATTTATTTTCTTGCATGATTATTTTTAACACTTCAAACATATGATAAAAATGATATTTTTGGGGAACAAAAATATATTTCAACACATGACTATTTTATTTAGTTCATATACAAGATAAAAATAATATTTTTATCATTCAAGGAATTTATTCAATACATGAATATTTTTAATGGTTCATACATACAATAAAATGTTATTTTTATTGTTCCAAGAATTTATTCAACACATGAATATTTTTATAACTTCACATTCATGATGAAAATGATATTTTTATCGTTCGAACAATTTATTCAACATATGAATATTTGTATAACTTCACATTCATGATAAAAATGATATTTTTATCGTTTAAACAATTTATTCAACATATGAATATTTTTGACATACAATAAAAATGTTAATTTTATTGTTTCAACAATTTATTTAACACATGAATATTTTTAGTGGTTCATACATATAATAAAATTATTTTATTGTTCCAAGAATTTATTCAACACATGAATATTTTTAACACTTCATATATACAATAAAAATGTTAATTTTATTGTTTCAACAATTTATTCAACACATGAATATTTTTATAACTTCACATTCATGATAAAAATGATATTTTTATCATTCAAACATTTTATTCAACACAACAACAATTTGATATGATTCGTTTTAGAAAATTTTGGCATTATAACGGCAAGTTATTTAGCGCCGACACTATGTCCAGCACGGCTCCTCTGCTATCCTAGGCCTTGCAGCATTACAAAAATTTCATTTCCATTCATTCAAATCAATCATAGGGTTGATAAACCCATATTCAACCAAATTTTTCCACAACACAAACAATTTTGTTGCAACCACAATCAATCATTCACAATCACAATCCAAACAATTTATATCGTCCATGGTCAATGGAAGAGGGGAGTATACATACATACATACATATATATATATATATATATATGTATATATATTAGCATATTTATTTCCATTTCTATTTCATTCAACACATATATGATTTATACAATGTATATATAATTTATACATCGCTTATATAATTTATACAACGCTTGTATGTGAGATATACAACACTTATATAATTTATACAATGCTTATAAAATTTATACGACACGTATCCATTCAATTTTGAATTTAGAAATCTCACATTGGGTTCCACTCCTTCTAATTTTGTAGAGAGCTCCAAATGCGTTCTAATCTCTTCTAGAATGTAGTGTACGATGTCACGGTCCCAATGTCTCTTGTTTCATAGGATTTCAACAACATATGAAAAAGATACGATTTTTATTGATAAATTGAACTTGGTGACGTTCTAAAGTGTTATAAACCATTTTATTTAAACATAGCCGTTACCTTTCCAATTTGTTCCAAACTAGGTTTGTAATTCACGGGAAATTGGAAGCACCTAAAGGCGATCAGATTGCACCATTTTGGCATGCTTGGAACGACGCACCTGACGATGGTGGTGCGGTGGAGTTCGACGGCGGGATCAGGGAACGGCGGTGCGATGAACGTGCTAACTTCACGGCGTGATTCTGATCCCAATAATCCACAATAGAGGATGTGGTTGGTATGGATTTGAAGATCACAAGATCCTCTACAAAATTCTCTGAAGGATCAATGGATTTTGTTGCGTGGATCGTGAGAAATCAAGGAGAGAAGGAAAGAACTGTTTCCACCGTCGGGTTTTAGAGGGCACGGGTTCGGGAAAAGTGAATTAGGTTTAATGTTGACTTCTGATTGGTTATAATATATATATATAATTTATTTATTTTATTCATTCAAATCCAAAAATAGTGTTTTCTTATCCGAACTCCAAATCAAACCCAACAAGTGTCAGACCTAGCTAAATACCTCCATTCCAGACATAGTGGAATGTGTTTTGTAAGCCCATTTAACTGTTTTTGACAGTTTTTCTTCAAATTAAAATATAAAACATTCAATATTAGATTTGAACGTACATTTTAATTTGTCGGGGCCACTTACTAATTAGATTCCCGAAAAACAAATCTAGCTATGTTTGGATGATACGGTCCCAGCAAAACTAATTAGGTCGAATTTGGAGACCATTTGAAAAATGGTCATTTTCTAGTCGATCCAGTTCCATTGTATTTGCGAAACACGTTTTCTTTTGCCACTCTCACATATTAATTCCAAAAATTATGGAATTTTAAACCTAGCAATAAATTGACATTCCGGATCCAACCAAAGTGGTTTCATTAAAAATGGAGATCATCTGCAAAATGGCTATTTTTAAGTGATTTATTATTATTTTCAAATCCAATTTTTAAATTCTGACCAAATTTTTGTCAAAATTACTCGAATTAAATTTTTTAAGTTAGTTCCGATTTTCCGGGTTGTTATAATCTCCCCCACTTAAAACTTTTCGTCCCCGAAAAGGAAATAATAGTAAAGTAGGAAACAAAACGGAAATAGAATAAATTGTAAATGTTTCTTGCGCCAGAGCTAATCAGAGAGGTCGACTTTGCACTTGGGATAAGCTTGTTTTTGCTATCTTCCATTTCCCATGTACAGTCTCGAGGATCTCCATTCCACTGCACTTTGACTAAGTGTATGTTCTTGTTTATCAGAATTTTGGTTTCTTTGTCAATAATTTTCAGTAGCTCTCTTCTCACTGCTAATTTTGGAGTAATATTATCCAAATCCTATTGCGTAGCCTCTTCCACAATAAAGTCTGGATCATGCACATGTTTTAGAAATTGAGACACATGAAATACATCATGCACTCCGGGCAACTAGTCAGGCAATTGGACCCTATAAGCAAGAGTCCAATCCTTTCAAATATAGGAAATAAACCTATAAATCTAGGCGACAACTTCCCTGTCTTCCCGAATCGAACTACTCCTCTCATTGGAGAAACTCTCAAATGCACATAATCACCAACAGAAAAAACCAAATCTCTTCTTCTCGAATCTGCATAACTCTTCTATCAGCTTTGAGCTGTTTACAGTCGCTTCATAATGAAATCGACTTTATCTGAAGCTTCACGAATCATATCTGGACCCAATACCGGTCAATTACCAGGTTCCACCAATATGCGGGAGGTCTAGATGGTCTACCGTACAATGCTTCGAATGGTGACATTTTCAACCTCGCCAGGTAGCTGTTATTATATGAGAACTCTGCCAAATGCAAGTGATCTTCCCATGATTCTCCAAGTCAAGAATACAAGCCCATAATAAATCTTCTAATATACGATTCACCCTCTCAGTTTGGCCATCTGTTTGAGGATGATATGCGGTGCTAAGATTTAATTTGTTCCCAACTCTTCCTGGAATGCCTCCAGAATTTACTAGCGAATATCGGATAACGATCACTAACAATACTACTGGGAACACCATGTAGTCTAACGATCTCTTTGAAATAAATCCGTGCCAGACTCTGATCTGTTCTATTTGATCTGACAGGTATAAAATGGGCGATCTTCGTGAAAGGATCTACGATCACCCGTATACTGTCATTTCCTTTCTTGGTTCTGGGCAAACCATCTATGAAACCATGGAAATTTGGTCACACTTCCAACCTAGGATGTCCAATGGTTGTAAAAATCCAGCGAGTTTCTATTGATCGCTTTTGACTTGTTGACGGGTGGAACACCTGCTAACATACATGGAAATGTCTCTTTTCATTGCCCTCCACCAAAATGTGCGTTTGAGATCATTATACATCTTACTCACTCCTGACTGGATACTAAGTTTGGATTTGTGACATTCATCCATTATTTCTTTTCGGAGTTCAGGAATATTCAGGATGCAAATTCGGCCCTTTAGCTTCAAAATTCCCTTGTTATCAATTTGGAAACTCGAGGGTTCACCTTCCTTGATTCTCTTGCTAATCCTCTGAATAAATTCATCGTCTTTCGGAAGAATAGAGATCTTACCAATCAACGAAGGAGTAATAATAAGACTGGCGATGATGGCATTCTTCCTACTAAGGCAATCAACTACTACGTTGGCTTTCTTTAGAGCATACAAAATATCTAGATCGTACCCTGCAAAAAATTCTAACCAACGCTACTACCTCAAATTCAACTCCTTCTGGGTGAACAAATATTTTAATGACTTATGATCTATATATAATACGAACTTCTCACCCAAAAGATAGTGCCTTCATATTTTCAAAGCAAACACGACGGCTAACAACTCAAGATCATGAGTAGCATATCTCTTCTCATGCGGTTTCAGCTAATGGCTAGCATTAGCAACTATTTGGCCTTTTTGCATTAATACCACACCGACACCTTCAAGAGAAGCATCTTTATAGACTGTCAAATCTTGATTTCCATCGATAATTGTCAACACTAGAGCAGTGGTCATCCTTAATTTCAGCTTTTGAAAAGCTGCCTCACATTTTGGAGTCCAATTAAATATTGCGTGCTTCTTAGTAAGTTGTGTCATTGGACTAGATAGCTTCGAAAAATCTTTAATGAATTTCTGGTAATAACTGGCCAATCCTAGGAAACTTCGGACTTCTGTGGGTGTACTAGGTTGTTTCCAATCTTGAATAGCTGTAATTTTTCTTGGATCCACTGAAATTCCTTCCTTTGATACGACGTGACCAAGGAACTTCACTTCTTCTTGCCAAAATATACATTTGGAAAATTTGGCTTTCAAGACGTTCTTTGTAACACCCCACGTCCATTAATGTCACTCACAAAGGAATGCATTAACTTCCATGGAGGTTATAAGTAAATATAGAACAGTAAAATTACATCAAGACAGATATAAGATAGTACTTGGAAATAAAAAAAACTTTATTTCATTGCAGCAGAAGTCAAAACATGTTTGATTACATCTTAATACCATAAATCAGAGTCAAGTACAATATCCATCTTGATAAAGCAAATACATAATCCCATTACATAAATAGCCATTAAAGAAGATAACGAGCTGGACTTTACTTCAGCAGTCCTAGCTTTCCAAAAGAGACAAGCAATCCAATCAGGCTCCACTAGAGCTGGGTCCAACCTGAGGACCTGGAGGGAGAAAAATGTGGAAAAGAGGGGGTCAGACATAAAGTCTGGCGAGTATGATAATTCTACAATACTATTATTAAAATAACTGGACTAAATAAGCTGGCAAAACAAGGAAATGTCTATGAAAGAGCAGATTAAGGACATAGACAATCGCTAAAGGAAACGTTATATGCGCTCCTAAATACTAAAGGATAAACACTATACTGCACCACACCAGTCACCCTAAAGATTGATCCCACTTAGCTTCACTTAGAAACTTTCTTAATGGCTTTATGTACTCCTAGCTGACTACATAGGTGCCGCCTGCCCCTATCTCCACTAGGTGTACCCCACTTTCTATTTTTCGATCGGCTCCCTACTCGTAGATACCCGTGCTGGCCCCAAAGTGGGGTGTATCATTCCCCTAAAGTGGCAACCCGATATAACGGAGATGCACGGCTTATACCTACACGATGCAACAACGTCTTACCTACCAGCCCGAGTCCACATACGCATATGAAACCCGTTGGACTTGCGTTGCCACCGCTCCCTGTTTTGGCCTCTTATAGTCAAACCCAGTATGCGTGTCCCGTCCTCGACTTGGGTCGAGCCCACAAAGATACGTTTTGGGATACTGGTTGAAATGGGCCCCCATTATTTCCCACAAGCATTCCACCTAAGCTTGTCCCATTAGTCCATCCACTTAACCCACTTAGTCATGTTCATTTACATGTGTATTTGGTTAAGTCTAATCGTATTTCAAATGCCTCTAAAGGCAACCACTAGATTCCTCATGCCACACAAGGCACCTACTTAACCCCCATGTCCCACCTTACATGATTATCTGGCTAAGTATTTCTTAATTCATTAAGGCCATAACCTCATAAAGACCTCTCACATTAGACTGGCATTTATGGCAGCTGGATTTGCCGGGCGGGCCCGGGCAGTCTTACACCATAAAAGAGTCTAACCTCGTGTCTTTACAACTGTTATGCTTTAGTTTGGGCCTAGGACCTCTCACATTGGGCCGACATTTGTGACTACTGGATTTGCCGGGCGGGTCCGGGCAGGTTTACGTCACAAACGGCTCCAACCTCGTGTCCTAAGCATTGATTATTATTAATAATCCACTTTCCCCAATTTTAATAATTCCCTATTTGAATTATTAATTAATTCAAAATTTAGCAATGTCCATAATTGACTCAATTATGGACATCCATTTAAGGCATGCAAAATCATATCAATTGCACCCCAAGTTATTAATTTCCTAATATTACCCCTACCCCACGTTTGAACGTTTATTCGCAAAATGTATGCTAGACCCGATTAGTCTAACTCATAGCATAAAAGAAAATATTCACAACAACAACATATATATGTGACTAAATGAATCCTAACAAGGGGTGAAACTTGCATATATCAAAATTACAACTTGCATAAGGTTATACATGTCATGGGTCTAAGGGTGTCAACTTATTCATAATTCACATAATATGATTTTGATCAAGTTTCATAAACTTGTATTGGACATGTGTGAATCAACATCATTAACAATATGGTTTTATATGGGTACACCTAACTCAATAGGCAAATTCCCAAAAATCAAAATTCATTTAATCATAGATTCATGTATATGGGTACACCTAACTTAATAGGCAAATTCCCATATTCAAGATCCAATTAATTTGTAGATTCATGTATATGGGTACACCTAACTCAATAGGCAAATTCCCATAATCTATAAAAAAAACATAAACTTTAAACATGATCCAATTCGCATAAATGATAACATCATGATTTTACAACTTGCATGATTTAACACAACTTAACATGACATCATTACTATATAACATAAGTATTTCAACATATGTGATAATATGAGATTTACAACATAGCATATCATAATTTACAACATAGCTTGATATGATTTACAACATAGCATAGCATGATTTACAACATGGCATAACATGATTTATAACATAGCATAGCATGATTAATCACATATGACATAGCATAGGATTATTTACAACATAATCACTACAACATAACAATATATATATATATATATATATGATAACATAATAGCATAAGAGATCCACAACAAAATTTACAAATACATAACAATTCATATCACTTTCTTGTGATCCAATTCATAACTTAATCGAATTACTTTATAATAACATTGTGAGAATCATCATACTCACAAAAAGAAGAGAAATAGAAAGAGTCTTTGATTTAATTTGTTTGTTGAGTAGATTTAGTTGTAGGCTAGGCTTTCTCCTTCTTCTTTAGTTTGTGACGGCTACGCTGAACTCCATGGCAACGGCATGTCGGTAGCTCTCCAATTTTCATATGAATTAGAATGAGAGACTACCCACTTATTTATAGAATTTAGGATTAATTTAGGCCATTAGATTTAACCTAGAAATAACCGCAATCGTTCAAACAAGATGGGGTTTATCTTATTGACTCAGCAATGAGTCAGAAGTGACTCAGCAAATTAATAAACTTCTATTCAAGTTTACATTAACTGCCCATATATATATATATATATATATATATATATATATACACACGCACCTATTCATGAATTCAAATTAATCCATAATTAACTTATGACCATTTCTACACATTAATTTTCCAATTAATGTCTTAATTCCATTTTTCGCCTTTTAAGGCAATTCACATATCTCAAATTTGTTATATGCCTTTTTAAGGCTATTTCGTGCAAATTCTCAATATTAATTCTTTTAATTTGTGAATATTAGTATTAAAAGAAATACGGGGTGTTACATTCTTTCTCAGAATTTCCAAAACTTGTTCCAAATTTTTAGCGTGCTCGCTAGCTGACGTAGAGAAGATCAATATATCATCAATGAAAACCAGTACGAATTTATTCAATACCTTTCTGAATACTCTGTTCATCAGATCGACAAAATAAGCTAGAGCATTACATAAGCCGAACGACATTACTAACCACTCATTAAATAAGTCTGGACCTCTGAATGCTGTCAAAGGAACACATTCTTCGACAATTTGACGTTGATGGAAACTTGTAGCTAAGTCCATTCTTGAAAATACCTTCGCTCCAACTAAACGATCCAATAAATCATCGATGCGGGGTAATGGATATTTATTCTTTAGTATTTGGTTAAACAGTCCAGCCTAAGAATGATATCAAATTCATAAAAACCCATAGCAATTCAATCAAAGGAAAACTGGTAACAAGAATAAGAAACGGGCACTCTACAATACAGATCGGGAACAAGAGAACCTTCTATCGGATTAGGAACTCTAATTGATTCTTTAAGATTCCTTAGTTTTAACTTCAATTTCTTAACTGTATTGCTTGGGATAAAGCTTTGTCTCGCGCCCGTATCAAATAATACTGTAACGGGAATATTATTGATAGTGAGCGTGCCTTCCAAAACTTATGCCCTTTCCGTACTAGTTGAGGGTGCGGGAGTTTCTGCTACTTCATTTACATGTGCAACTTTAGAATTTTTTGATAGCCGGCAACCCTTTGCAAGATGACCAGTCTAGTGGCATTTATTGCATTCTCTATTCTCTTGAAACTTCTTATCGGATTTAGATCCAATATTCCTTTGTTTCATTAACGATTTGCAACTTATCGCCAAATGTCTTTGCCTATTGTAGTTAGAGCATGCGATAGTCGTTAATGGTTCTTTCTTAGATTCGACTCCTTTCTTATTGGCTTTAGGCTTCTTACTGACCTCGGGCTTCGTACTTGCCTCCGGGCTATCAATTTCAAACTTCCTTTTATTGCTAGAACTTCCTTCCTCTTCATCTTCCAAAACACCTTGCTTGTCCAGATTCTCATAGCGTCAAGCCATTTCTATCATTTTAGAAAAAGGAAGATTCACATGTGCAGTTACTCTACCTTCGTATTTTCTTTGAAGTCCGTTAATAAATCTCAGATTCTTCCTCAAAGGATCTTGAATTATTTTTGGGCCAAAGTGGGAAAGTTCATTGAAATTATTATGATACTCGCTAAAGGTCATATCTCCTTATTTCAGATGGTAGAACTCATCATATAGCTACTCAGTTGCTTCTGGAGGAATAAATCTTTCTTTGAAAATTTCTTTAAACCTATCCTAGGTAATATTACCTTCTGGATTATCCTTAGTAAGAGTTTCCCACTAGGTTAAAGCTTCATCTTTGAGTGCCCAAGATGCCAGTAATATTTTCTGATCATCTCTTAGCTTTAAGCCTTGAAAAATTCTCTCAGAAGTACGCATCCAGGCTTGTGCTTCAATAATAGATTCTTTGCCCACGAATGCAATTCCACCTAGATTTCGATACTTCTTTACTAGAGCTTCTAGATCTGGTTCTAACTATGGGAGCACGATTGGCTCATTAGATTGTTGAACCATAGAATTACTTCTTCTGCCACTCATTTTCTACTATGTCCGCAAATAGCTGACAAAGAATCAGCCCAACAAAAAAATATTACATCGCATAGAGACCTATATTTTAGTACAAATGCACCTATGGGGGTGTATTTTATTCTGCTGTACTCATTCAAGGACATTATTGATCCTATCTATAATGAGTTACTCGCCCTTGAATGCTATTGATTCTATTTTTGACGAGTTCGTTAATATGTTATATTTCGAAGCTAAGAATAACCAAAGCCCTGATACCAAACTGTAATGACCCCAAACCCCAGTGCAACGGAAGCAAGGATAATCATTGGAATATAACACATAAACAATAACAGCAAAACATAAACATAGAATTACATCAGATAATGTACATTAAAGTACACTGGGAATAGTATAATCATCAGAGTTACACAACATAGTAGGATCATACTTATTACATAATACAGTTTTAGCTTAATATAAAACGTCTACAGCGGAATAAATATAATATACATAATGATATCTGAACAGCACCATAGAAATGATAGAATCCATCTTCAGCTCCATAGCTATCCAGAATGAGCCTGCTAAAAACTGAATACAAGGCTGCCCGTGTAGAAAATAGGGGAACCCGAGTTTGCAAAGTGAAACAAACTATGAGTCAGTCATTGTATTGGTATGAGAAATCTTACTTAACCTATTTAATAATAAGGATAATCACAAGATCACGCTGCTAATGCAGAACGGGTTTACTCCATTGATGCCAGTGCATGAAATAAAGTAAATCTTTAAACAATGCAATGCTTTTTAGAAAAATGAAGCCATTATAAGACTCAAGTCCCATCACACAATGCAACGCAAACCAGAGGATGGGGTTTTACCTCATAATGGCCAAAATATGCTTAATACGTATAAAACAAATCATTTGATATTATTACTTGTGCATATATGTTTCAAAAACAATTTCAGTCATACTGTATCAATCATAGACGGCATAGCTACCATCTACTATGTCACCATATATAGGTTTACAATCAAAACCGCAAAATGTCGTATTGGAAGTTTGATTTCCATCATGAACCAAGACAAGGGATCATCCTTACCAAATTCGAGACACTCTAGCCCATGTCTCAGGCTCCGAGCTCGAGTGCGCCTTGGATCTTCAGGGTCGGTCCTCTCTTACGTTTGAGGATTGGTTATTCCTGAAAAATGCATTTCCCCGCCTTATGGGGCGTAAGTCTGGTCAATATGTCGACCATATCCATCCATCGGCCCCTTAGTGACCGATATATCCAAGGTACCTCGCTTTCCATCATCCACATAAGTAAAAATGTCTGGGCTCCATACCATGACAACACTCCTAGCTAGAAAGAAATGCATGTTCTCCTTGCAGTCCTCTCCCGTTTCTGGTTCATACTGGGGTGTGAGGCTCGCGAATTAATGCTACACACAAAGCTATTCTCTTTAAAGTCGTGCTTTGATCATCAATCACAAGGCTCTTCTTTTCAATAAAAGCCTTGATCACTTGCGTCTCATCATGCCACATTGACATTCTGAGCCATGCGACTGATGTCTATCTATATATAACATCTAAGCTCGTACGTCTTAGAGAAGTGTGTTAAGCAAGAGAATAAATTCTTCGCCACCAAACAAATATATATTTAACAGAAATCAATCAGCACTGAATAAAATCCAATGTCAGACACACATCCATTTACTAGTTTGTTCTAGGTCTGAATGAAACCGGAGGCACCTTTTTCCTCGTCCCATATGTACAATACAGGAGAGAGGCCTTCGCACATCCAAGCAATCAATAAATACGTCCGGACAACTACCACTGTAACCCTTTCAAGGCAGCAACTCCAGTCAAAGGCATCAGTAGCCATCCATTCGAAGTGAAAATTATTGGTCTTGCACCATCTTCATATCTTCGACTTTTAATCGTCGATCGGTTATTTAAAATGAGAATTAACTCAGCCTTTTTAAATAATTCATGTATACATATAATTCAAATCAATTTGACATTCACGTTTCAGTTCAATATAATAGTTTCATGTCAAATACATCTAACCATCAGCATATCCAAAAACCAAGTAAAATCGGTTTATTTCCATTCCATATCGTTTATAATATTTTATAATGATTTATCGCTATTTTTATTTATATAAAAATATCCCATTTTAATTAAATGACGCTTCAGGTCATTACGCGGCCCAGGCGCTGTTTTTCTTCAGATTTGATTTACACACTTCTCAAAATCTGACCTTTGGATCTTAACAAATTTAATATCGTTGGAAAGATCTTTCCAAAGCGAACCCAACAGTTCCTGTTTCAGGAAAATCCAACAGTCGATCTCTTGGTATAATCGTTTAAAGTTATGATTCCAAAATGCGAACTCTAGCTGCGCGATTCATTTTATTTTAATTTATATATATATATATATAATAATTCATTTGACGGTTTCCAAATCGTTTTCACTTCAAAAATATGGCTAACAACTTTAAATTTCGGAAAAATTCGCCATACCCTCCTTTGTATGGAGAGGGGTTTCGAAATTTATTGGGCCCTATTAGGCACCCAATAAATTCTGAATAAGCATACACAATTTTTAGTGACTATTCTAAGCCCAAGGGAGAGTGTAAAAATCATTACTTCAGAGAATAAATTCTCGTCACCTTGTCTAGTGTTGCAAAATAAATAATCAATGTGTTGTATCTAATAACTAGAGAGACGTGATTATTGCCAACTTCAGACCCATGTAAGGTTTTTATTAAATCTGACAATTTACAGTTATATTTTATTTATTCCATAATCCGTTCAACCTGTAACACAGTCATCGCCATATAAGCCTCTTGTTTATATGGTAATTCCAACCTTGTCACATAAGCTCCAAATGATTATATGGTACATAATAAAGTATGTTATCTTCACAAACTATGCCATGTAGTGTAGTTCAAAATTAATTGTTGCTATCCTATGGCGACGTTTATAATCTCACACAGAACAACCAGCACACCGCATCTAATAGCATTCGCAGGAGTTTATATAATAATAAAATTGCGCAGCCAACTCATTAAGGCTTACCTATTACACGGGAACGCAAATAAATTCTTTACTCGATAGGTAATCCATTTTCCTGTTCAGCATATGAATGTATACGCATATCTGTGCTAAAAATAATATTTATAGCCAACAAATATTTATTTTCATGCATGGTTATTTTTAACACTTCATACATATGATAAAAAGGATATTTTTGGCGAACAAAAATATATTTCAACACATGACTATTTTATTTAGTTCATATACAAGATAAAAATAATATTTTTATCATTCAAGGAATTTATTCAACACATGAATATTTTTAGTGGTTCATACATACAATAAAATGTTATTTTTATTGTTCCAAGAATTTATTCAACACATGAATATTTTTATAACTTCACATTCATGATAAAAATGATATTTTTATCTTTCAAACAATTTATTCGACATACGAATATTTTTATAACTTCACATTCATGATAAAAATGATATTTTTATCGTTCAAACAATTTAATCAACATATGAATTATTTTAACACTTCGTATATACAATTTCAACACATGAGTATTTTTAGTGGTTCGTACATACAATAAAATGTTATTTTTATTGTTCTAAGAATTTATTCAACACATGAATATTTTTAACACTTCATATATATAGTAAGAATGTTAATTTTATTGTTTCAACAATTTATTCAACACATGAATATTTTTATAACTTCACATTCATCGTTCAAACAATTTATTCAACACAACAATAATTTGACATGATTCATTTCAGAAAATTTCGGCATTACAATGGTAGGGTATTTAGCACCGGCACCGTGTACAGCATGACTCCTCTGCTATCCTAGGCCTTGCAGCATTACAATAATTTCATTTCCATTCATTCAAATCAATCATAGGGTTAATAAACCCATATTCAACCAAATTTTTCCATAACACAAACAATTTTGTTGCAACCACAATCAATCATTCACAATCACAATCCAAACAATTTATATCGTCCATGGTCTGTGGATGATGGGAGTATACATACATATATATATATATATATAAGCATATTTATTTCCGTTTAAATTTCATTCAACACATATATGATTTATACAACGTATATATAATTTATACATTGTTTATATTATTTATACAAGCTTGTATGTGAGATATACAACGCTTATATAATTTATACAATGCTTATATAATTTATACGACGCGTATCCATTCAAATTTGAATTTAGGAATCTCATATTGGGTTCCACTCCTTCTAATTTAGTAGAGAGCTCCAAATGCATTCTAGTCTCTTCTAGAATGTAGCGTACGATGTCACAGTCCCAATGTCTCTTGTTTCACTGGATTTCGACAACATACGAAAAAGATATGATTTTTGTTGATAAATTGAAATTCATGACGTTTTAAAGTGTTATAAACCATTTTATTTAAACACAGTCGTTACCTTTCCAACTTGTTCAAAACTAGGTTTGGAATTCGCGCGAAACCTAAAGCAACTGAAGGCGATCAGATTGCACCACGTTGGAGTGCTTGGAACGATGCGTTTGACGATGGTGGTGCGGTGGAGTTTGACGGCGGGATCGGGGCACGGTTGCGCGATGAACAGGCAAACTTCACGGCGAGATTCTGATCCGAATACTCCATGATAGAGGACATGGTTGGTATGGATTTGAAGATCTCAAGATCCTCTACAAAATTCTCTAAAGGATCAATGGATTTTGTTGCGTTGACTATGAGAAATCAAGGAGAGAAGGAAAGAACTGTTTCCGCTACCGGGTTTGAGAGGGCACAGATTTGGGAAAAGTGAATTAGGTTTAACGTTGACTTCTTGATTGGTTATAATGTATAATTTTTTTATTCATTTAAATCCATATATAGTGTTTTCTTATCCGAATTCCAAATCAAACCA
Source organism: Allium sativum (assembly GCA_030737875.1). Classification (NCBI taxonomy): domain Eukaryota; kingdom Viridiplantae; phylum Streptophyta; class Magnoliopsida; order Asparagales; family Amaryllidaceae; genus Allium; species Allium sativum. Next base: position 12,262,404 of record JASFAX010000035.1, read on the forward strand.
ACCGAGTGTCGGCCCTAGCTAAATACCCTCGTTCCGGAAAAAATGGAATATGTTTCATAATCCCATTCGACAGTTCCTGACAATTTTTCTTCAAATTAAAATATAAAACATTCAATATTAGATTTGAACGTACATTTTAATTTGCCGGGGCCACATACTGATTCCAAAAATTTCTGAAAAATAAATCTACTATATTTGGACGATGCGGTTCCAACAAAACTAATTTCATTGAATTTGGAGACCGTTTAAAAAATGACCATTTTCTGGTCGGTCCAATTTGCACTGTATTTGCAAAACACGTTTTATTTTGTCACTCTCACATATTAATTCCAAAAATTATGGAATTTTAAATCTAGCAATAAATTGACATTCTAGATCCAACCAAAGTGGTTTCATTGAAAACGGAGGTCGTTTGCAAAATGGCTATTTTTAAGGGCTTTATTATTATTTAAAAATCCAATTTTTAAATTCTGACCAAATTTCTGTTAAAATTACTCGAAATAAATTTTTTAAGTTGGTTCTAATTTTTTGGTTTGTTACATATTTGGTGCGATGAAATTTGTTCGGCAGAGCAATTTGGGTGAAAGTAAACGAGGGTTAAAAATTCTAAGTATGAGGAATGAAGAACAGAAAATTGATGGTTACATTTATTTTGGACCACGCGGACTATTTTTTTCTTAGGCAGGAAAGTGAAATAGTTTTTGCCGCGTTTATGTTGTGAGTGAAAACATCTTTTCTTGCATTTGCGAAGAAACACCAATATTTTTGCAACAAAAAATCAGTTTTCTTGTATTGTATATATTTCATTATCGTTTTACTGTTCTCTTTTAAAATGATATGTCTGTGACAGATAAATACCATGTCGTCCAGAGGGAGAAGTTTTTCCCACTCTTATGGAAATGATGGCAGTTGCCCAGCACAACCGTCAAAGCGGCATGTCGTGACTCTATTACCAAGAGCTGTGGAGTAAGCATTAATCTTTTTCAACATCTTAATTTTTTTGTGTACGATGTGCTTATATGTATCAACCATAGTTCTATCGTAGGTAGTTTGAGCTACATCCATCAACCATAGTTCTATCCGTTTCAAGGGTGATGTATAGCGGTAAGAGGATGACTTGTTGGCCGGAGTGAGTTAATATGCCTCCCTACATTCACGAGTGTATTTGTAGGATGTTTTGTAAGTATATTTTTCTGTTTCCCATTCTTAATTTATTTTTGTCATTTTTTACTGTTCACCTTTTATTTTTTAACATTTGGTTGCTTGTTTATCGTGAAACACATACCGCTATGAACATATAGACAGAAGATTTGCAGCTAGCACGACATTACTAGATGTAGAAGATAAGGAAGAACTACAAGGATTCCATGTCGTCGGTGAAACAAAAAGGGAAGATGCTAAACTGAATGGGGATGATTATATGGGAAGGGCAGCTGAAATACTGGGATAGTGACAAGGTAAAGATAAGTGTGCTAAACTTTGTTAAATTATTTGATTGATACGAAAATATCAAAAAAAAAAATGATCTGTAGATTAAGTATAAAATTAAATGTATAGGCAGAGTCGGAAAGAAACTCTGCAAATAGGAATAAAAAATTGTCACTCATCAAGGAGGGTTGAAGTCTTTTCAACAGTATTTGCAGGAGTTATTAAATTTAATACATGCGAATTGTAAATAGTTATTGTGCTATATAATTTTGAATATACAATAACAATATATAGTAATAAATTTCAGGAACCTGAGGCGCAGAGTCCTGTGTCATATACAGATGTGTTTACATTATAATAAAATATATGCATGTCGTGGAACATGTAAATCCAAATAGCACAATTTCATATACATGGAACAACGAAAAATCTAGCAAGAGCCATGTAAGCATATTTTAGTTTATGTACTACTAGTAATTAAAATTTAATTCTTAAATTATAATAAAATAAGATATCATGTCATTAATTTTAGCTGGATTTTTATATATTCATGCAGAAAAGTTGATGAAACAATGCCAGAAACTCCTGAATGATATCGGTCAAAAGCAGTTCGCGGCGGATGAGGATGACATTATTTTAAGACTGTCATGGATCCACCGTCACGCGACAGGCAATACGGCTTTGTCAATCAAGTGGTAATTAGTAATATATTAAATATTATATTTAATATATCGCTCTAGTACACTTTTATGTATTCCCGGTTCTGCAGATATATGTGTTTCAATATTCTTGATTTTATTGTTTTTTTAGGTTTACATCCCAAATACTTTATGTAAATTACATGTCAAGGGAAAAATAAATTAGAAACCGTACAGTTGTTATAGACAATAAAAACAACAAAATACATGTCATACATAATGCAAGATGTTTTGCTAATAATAAGTAAATTAAAAATATTCAAGTAGTTAATAGACTTTGAAAGCAATAAAAACACCAAGACTGCATAAAATGGTATAATTTTGAATGTGTTTTGAAAATATAAATAGAAAAGTTGAACATCTTAAGTTGTGATCTCAAATTAGATAAGGGATCCGTTCTATATTATAAAAAAAATAGGGATCAGAGACCTTTTCTTCCTTAACTATTTACAGCTTTTTGTGCTAATACTGTATTGTTGACACCAACATTTGTTAATTCTAGATCAATTCACGTTTCAAAGAATCTGTATTATACATCCGTTCATTTATTTTAACGTATTCATTCATTTATTACATTACTTGCGAAAAAAGAGAATATACAATCATCTTTTCTTCTTAAATCCACATTAGAATTTTGTGATTTTGATATAGTAAGGTTATAAACTATATTAAATAAGTGTTGCAGGCTAGCAGGAAAAGGCGAATCGGCGACATAGCTGATATTGTAGTGAAAAATCAGTGATTTGTGCAGCGGAAATAGAACACCCAATAATCTAGTCTGTGAGAATATTAACAATGCCAATCCAACAAAGATAATAAAGAAAATCAGATGGCTCAAATTATAGAGAAAACAAAAATAGAAAAGGGAAAGAACACACCAATATAACGAAGTTCATCCATGCCTATGTCCTTGGACCCAAACAACCATTTATTTATTCACTTCAAGAGGAGTTAGTATAATATGAGAAGAAACACACAGTACTCAATACAAATTTCTCACCCAATAATAGATACAGAAATAGGGAAATATAGAGAGCTTTTTTATCTTATGTGTTGAGATATGAGCAATGGCTTCATATATCAAGGAGGAAGAATGAAGAATTCTTTGAACATAAGGAAATATTTCCATATTTCTTTGATTTGATTCCATCGTAAATCTAGCATATTTTTATTTGTTTCCACCTATACCAATATTTGATTGATTCCACAAATCAAGAATATACCTTCTCCGTATTAATATATTAAATTCCCGATTTAATTTTATTACGAGCATCAATTAATATCTCTTCGTTAATATATTTAAATTGCCCAAATTTAACACTTCACCTCGATTTAAATATATACATCCATTAGCAAATAATGGTTGTTGGGCTATCGCCTCATGGTGCTAAGTAACTCATACCACATCAATCAAGTTTAAGCAATGCTCAAACTTGTGCTTTGGAATCGACTTTGTTAGCATATCAGCTGGATCTTCATTTGTGTGGATCCTCGATAGCTTTATCTTATTTCTCACTTCTTCGAGCATGAGAAAGAAACTCCTAACATCGGTGTGCTTTGTTCGTGAGCTGTAGGCTTGATTTTCCATAGGATGAATGGTGCTCTGACTATCTGAAAATAATTCCACGGTCTTCTGCATCATTAATAAATCATCCAAAAGTTGCAACAAATGCAACCCTTCCCTAGTTTTTACAAACTCTAGTAAACTGCTAGTTAAAACCCTAACTAGATGACCTAGTTTTTACAGGCACTAGAAAATTGACTGGATTGGTTAACAAATGAAAAAAAATACAAAAAAAAAAAAATTAAAACCAAGCCCTAATTTTAAAACCCTAGAAATAAAACAAGGGTTATCCCCTTTGAAAAATATGGCCGGTCATTTGTTTATTTGTTAAGCCCGACTCCCTTTATCCCTGAAATGAAAATGGCGGCCTTGATGTAAAAATTAAGGCTTTGATCCTTTCCCCAAATCGATGATGTCTCTTCAAATAAAATTGGATCTTTGATGCTTCCTGTTTGGCATGGATTTGGGTTTGGATTCCTCGTCGTCAATTGAGCGATCAAAACTCTATTGTGCAAATTGCGAGTGATTTTGAGTTTTTTGATTTTCTTTGATTGATTATGGTTTAGATAGTTTTATCAATGATGATATTGGTGTTTGTATAGGATAATTCAACCCTATAAAAATCTCTGATTTCCTGTATGGCTTGCTTCTGATTTGCGATTTTTTTTCTGTTGCTTGATTGATAATAATGCCTGTGAATATTTGTGATGAAAATAGGAAAAAAAACTAATAGAAACTGTGACCCCTTGAAACTATCTGTTAACACCAAAATTTGCACTGTTAAAGTATAAAGAAATAGTAGCTCCAATACTAGAAAATGTAAAAAGAAAAGCCCTGGATACACCTATGTCAGCACCAAAAGAACCAGATGAAATCTTGTTTCTCATATAACTTTTGATTAGTGAGACATTCAGACCTGAAACCACTTCCATTGGATTCAGATGATGGTTTCCCATTTCGTAGAGAGTTCATATTAAAAAACGGACGTATCTTTTGAGAGCAATGGCTGAAAAAAGAAAGTCAGAGAAAGTTGAAACCTGCAGAACGGGTTCAGTAACTGACAGCGGAAGGGGTTCAAGAACCGACAGCTGAAGGGGTTCAGGAACCGGCAGCAGAAAGGGTTCAGGAACCGACAACAGAAAGGGGTCTAGGAACCGGCAACGTGGTCTAGGAAGGTAGAGAAAGATAGGGAAAGCCAGAGAAAGCCAGAGAAATGTAGAGAAATCTAGAGAAAGATGGAACCGATAGCAAGGTGCAGGAACCTGTAGCAGGGTGTAGGAACTGATAATAGGGTGCAAAATCGACAGGAGAAGGCTGTAGAAGCAAAGATTGAGAGCCAACAGTAAATCCATAAGGCAAAGGGGAAAGCCGAAAGCAGATACCGACAACCAAGAAGAATCAGAACATAACAATGTCAGTCCAATACCGATAGTGTAACAACCTGGAATATCAGAACCAATTTAAAATTTTTATTTTGGCTATTTTATTGAATTCTGAATAGTTAAAATAATTTATTTTAAATAATAACAAATAAAAATTTATTTAAATCGATGTTAGAACGAATATATTTATTTTAATTTTAAAAGGAGTTGGAAATAGCGCGGCAGTTTGAAAATTTGAATTTGAACTTTGACTAAATGCACAGGATAAAAAGTAAATCGGGTTTTAGTGAAAGCAAAAGTATTTAAATCTGTTTAAAAATATCTTTCCAACGACTCTGAAAAATTGAAATTTCATAGCGGGAATAAAAAGTTATGGCCAGTTAAATATTCAGAATAGTCGCTATGGAATTTAATATAATATATAACCCGCATAAATAGCTATTTTGCAAACGACCTCTGTTTTTGATGAAACTACCCTGGTTGGATCCGGAATGTCAAATTATTGTACGATTCAAATTTTCATTATTTTTGGAATTAATATGTGAGCGTGGCAAAAGAAAATGTGTTTTGTCAATTTGGATCGACCAGAAAGTGGATATTTTTCAAACGGTCTCCAAATTTAGTTTTGTTAGGACTGTATCATCAAAACATAGCTAGATTTATTTTTTGGGAATTTTTGGAGTCAGTATGTAGCCCCAGTAAATTAAAATGTATGATCAAAATTAAATAATTACATGTTTTATATTAAAATTTAAAGAAAAACCTGTCGAAACGATTGAATTGGTTTACAAAACATATCCCATTGTATCCGGAATGAGGGCAATTGGTTAGGTGCGACACTCGTTGGGTTTAATTTGGAGTTCAAAAATAAAATTTCATAATGACTGAATAAAATGAATAATAAATAAATAAAATATATTGTCCCACCCTATATAATATCCTAGATATTTTCTAACCCTCATTACACTTCTTTGGTCCACTAGAAATTCAGATGTCGTCTCAAACCCAAAATCCAGGGTATACAAATTCAAATAAAAATCAAAACAAAATGAAATAAATTCTGTAAAATCTTCAAGTAAGTTTCAACAGCCTAACTTTGCAAGCTCATCACTTTGGACTTGATTTTGAGAAGAACGGAGCCTCCCTGTTGTGGCGATCTTCATCAAGAGGAGAGGGACGGGATTTAAAAGGGGGAGCCTATCTTTGTAAATATTATATGGAAATGGAGAGCTTGAGGAGAGATAAATTAAGATGATTTTTAATTGAATTTTAGTGAAGTGTTTTAGGAGAAGAGGGATTGAGAAAGTCGGCATGAGGTGCCTTTCTTACCCGGAGCAGGTTCTGCGAGTTTCTGATGAAGAAGATAATTAAGGGGTTAGTCCCTTATTAACAATGTAATTATAAATAATTAATTTAGTTAATTATTTATTTAATGGTTCAATGTATACATGCTATAACTTTGCCATACATTATCAGAATTCAATAATTCAAGATGCGTTGGAATCCTCGAATCGAGATCTACATTTTAGAAGAGGCTGTAGAATTCTTGGAGCATCTACAATTTTAGAAGAAATAAAAAGCGATGTGAGATTTTTGAATCCAAATTAAATAAATAAAATTATATTAGGTTGCACACGGAGTTTAGGAACTCCCGACACCCGTCGTCCACAGACCATGGACGACTTGATTATATTGTGGTGTGAATTGGATTGTGTTTGTCGTTGATTGATTATAGATTGAAACAAAATTGTTCATGTTTATGGAAAATTTATTGTATAGAAAAAAATTGTATTAGGAAAAATAAAACCCTTGTATAGCCGCGAGGCCTTATTAGCGTGAGGAGCCGTACTAGGGACGGTGCCGGTTTTAATTACCCTACTGTTATGCTGCCGATATTTTCTGAAATATTCATGTGTTATAAAATATTCATGTTATTATATAAAATCATTTGAATAATATAAAAACTAGATTTTCATTGCATATATATAAATATGAAAATGATCATAGTAAGAGTAGAAAAATTGTTTAACAATAAAAATACATTTTTATTTTTATAAAATGATCATCATATGTTAAAATAGAAATTCATATTTTTGTTGTAAGTCAAAAATGGTCATTTGTTTTATAAAAATGTTTTTACATTGAAATGTACATTTTAATGTACATGAAACATTAAAAATGAACATTGTTATATAAAAATGTGTTTACTTTGAAATTTACATTTTAATGTATATGAAACATTAAAACTGAACATTGTTATATAAAAATGTATTTACTTTGAAATTTACATTTTTTTTATGTAAATGAAACTTAAAAAAATAACCTTTGATATATAAAAATGTGTTTTCTTTGAAATTTGTATTCTAAATGTAAATAGAACATAAAAAAATAGCATTGTTAAGTAAAAAAGTTTTTACATTGAAATTTACATTTTTAATGTAAATGCATCATTAATAAAAGATGTATGGTCTATTAAATGTGTTAACAATAAAAAAAATTACATTTTTCAATGTAATGAAAGAATGATTAAAAAATCACATTTCTCAATGTAATGAAAGAATGATTAAAAAAATTACATTTTTTAATGTAATGAAAGAATGATAGAAAAAAATTACATTTTTCAATGTAATGAAAGAATGTATAAAAAAATCATATTTATCAATGTAATGAAAGAATGTATAAAAAAACATTTTTAATGTAATGAAAGAATGATTAAAAAAATTACATTTTTCAATGTAATGAAAGAATAATTAAAAAAATCACACTTTTCAATGTAATGAAAGGATGGTTAAAAAAAATCACATTTTTCAATGTATTGAAAGAATAATTAAAAAAAAATGACATTTTTCAACGTAATGAAAGAATGATTGAAAAAAATCACATTTTTCAATGTAATGAAAGAATGATTAAAAATATTACATTTTTCAATGTAATGAAAGAATGGTTAAAAAAATTACATTTTCCAATGTAATGAAACAATGTATAAAAAAAAATTACATTTTTCAATATAATGAAAGAATGATTAAAAAAATAACATTTTTCAATGTAATGAAAGAATAATTAAAAAAATTACATTTTTCAATGTAATGAAAGAATGATTAAAAAAATCACATTTTTCAATGTAATGAAAGAATGATTAAAAAATTTACATTTTTCAATGTAATGAAAGAATGCATAAAAAAATCAGATTTTTCAATGTAATGAAAGAATGTATAAAAATATTACATTTTTAATGTAATAAAAGAATGATTAAAAAGATTACATTTTTAATGTAATAAAAGAATGATTAAAAAGATTATATTTTTAATGTAATAAAAGAATGAATAAAAAGATTACATTTTTAATGTAATAAAAGGATGAATATAAGATTACATTGGAAAAATTACATTTTTAATGTAATAAAAGAAAGATAAGGAAAACTACATTTTTAATGTAATACACAATTTCATGTAAAAGAAATCGATGTTGAAATGAAAATGTTTATGACATTAAAATTTATATTTTTAATGTGATGTAATGATCTCATATAAAAGAGATTCAAGATTGGTAAAAACAATTTAACATTAAAAATTACATTTTAATGTAATTATGACTTAATAAAATGATCTTAAATGGTAGAGCGAAAATGGTTTGAAATCGTCAAATGAATTATTTTATGTATATATATATAAATTAAAATAAAACGAATAGGACAGCTGTAGTTCGCGATTTGAAATCGTAACTTCAAATGATTATACCGAAAGATCCGACCGTCGAATTTTCCCAAAACTAGATCCGTTGGGTTCGCTTTGGAAAGATCTTTCCAACGATATAAAATTTTCTAAGATATAATGGTTAGATTTTGAGAAATGTGTAAATGAAATTTTTGTGAAAACAACACCAGGGCTATGTAATGACCTAAAGCGTCGTTTAATTAAAAATGTCTATTTTTATATAAATAAAAATTGTGATAAATCGTTATAGAATATTATTAACGATATGGAATGAAAAGAAATGACTTAAATTATATATATTCGCGAATTATTTGAAAAGACCGAGTTAACTCTCATTTCAAATAATTATACGACGATTGGTAGTCAAAGATTTGAAGTCGGTGATTGAAGACCGACGATCTTCATATCGAATGGATGAGTACTGATGCCTTTGATTGGAGTTTTGCCTTGAAGTAGTTACAGTGGTAGTTTTCCGGACGTACTTGTTTATTTCCCGGATATGCGAGAGCCTCTCTTCCATATTGGACATATGGAACGAGGAATAAGGTGTTTTCGGTTTCGTTCGGACCTAGAACGGACTTGGAAATGGATGTATGTCTGACATTGGATTTATTTCTATGCAGATTGATTTCTATTTAATATATATCTGTTTGGTGGCGAAGAATTTATTCTCTTACTTAACACCCTTCTTTGAGATGTACGAGCCCAGAGGTTATATATTGGTAGACATCAGTCACATGATGTGAATTGTCAGTGCAGCATGCCAAGATGCAAATGATCAAGGCCTATTGTTGAAAAGCAGAGCCTTGTGGTTGATGATCAAAGCACAACTTTATTTAGCATAGCTTTGTGTATAGCGTTACTTCACGAGCCTCACATCCCAATATGAACCCGAAATGGGAGAAGGATCTAAAGAGAACATGCGTTTCTTTCTAGCTAGAAGTGGTGTCATGGTATAGAACCTAGACATTTTTACTTTTGTGGATGATGGAAAGCGAGGTACCTCGGATTGGAGTCCCTAGTTGCTCTTTATTTACGCCCTATAGGCGAAGGAACGTATCGTTCAGGAGCTATAATCCACTAAAATGTATGTGGACTGGCCATGTGGCTCCTAAGGGCTTGACTGAGAACTTGTCCTGAGACATGGGCTAGATTGTCTTGAATTCGGTAAGGATGATCCCGTGTCTTGATTCATGATGGAAATCCAACTTCCAATACGACACCATACGGTTTTAATTGTAAAACTAGTATGGCGACATAGTATATGGTAGCTAAGCCGTCTATGATTGATACATTATGATTGAAATGTTTCTGAAACATATATACACTAATAATAATATCAAATCCGTTTTTATCGTATCAAGCATTTTTGACCATTATAAGGTAAAATTCTATCCTCCAGTTTGCATTGCATTGTATGATGGGACTTGAGTCTTATAATGGTTTCATTTTTCTAAAAAGCATTGCGTTGTTTAACGACTTACTTTATATATGCATTGGCAATCCAATGGAGTAAACTCATTCCATGTTAGCGGCGTGGTCTTGTGATTAGCCTTATTATTAAATAGGTTAAATAAGATTTCTCATACCAGTCCCATGACTGACTCATAGTTTGTTTCACTTTGCAAACTCGAGTGCCCTCTTTCCACATAGGCAGCCTTGTATTCAGGTATTAGCAGGCTCATTCTGGATAGCTATGGAGCTGAAGATGGATCCTATCATTTCTATTATGCTGTCCAGACTTCATTTAATATATTATGTTTGATTCTGCTGCAGACATTATATAACAAGTTGAAAACTGTATTATGTACTAAGTATGATCCTATTATGCTATGTAAGTCTGATGATATATTATTTCCAGTGTAATTTGATGTACATTATCTGCTGTAATTCTATATTTCTGTTCTGTTGTTGTTGTTTATGTGTTATATTCCGATGATTATCCTTGCTTTCGTACTACGGGAGTTTGGGGTTATCACAGTTGGTATTAGAGCTTTGGTTAAACTTAGCTCGGAATATAACATATTTACAAACTTGACAGGAATAGAATCAGCAGTATTCTAAGGCGAATAACTCATTATAGACAGGATCACTAATGTCTTAGAATGAGTATAGAAGAATAAAATACACCCCCATAGACTTATTTAAATTTAAATATATGTCTCTATGCTTTACAATATCTTTTCTGTTAGCCTGACTCTTGGTTTGCTATTTGCAGACATACTAGAAAATAAGCGGTAGAAACAGAAGAAGTAATTCTATTGTTCGACAATCTAATGAGCCAATCGTGCTCCCACAACCAGAACCAGATCTAGAAGCTCTAGTAATGAAATATCAAAATCTAGGTGGACTACAATTCTCGGGCAAAGAATCCGTGATTGAAACACAAGCATGGATGCGTTCTTCTAAGAGAATTTTTGAAGGCTTAAAGCTGAGAGATGATCAGAAAAGATTGCTGGCATCTTGGGCACACAAAGACAAAGCTCTAATCTGGTAGGAAACTGTTACTGAGGAAAATACAAAAGGTAATATTACCTAGGATAGATTTAAATAAATTTTTGAAGAAAGATTTATTCCTCCAGAAGCAACTGAGAAGCTATATGATGAATTTTACAATGTGAAACAAGGAGATATGACCATCCAGGAATATCAGAATAAATTCAATGAACTTTCTCGCTTTACCCCAGAACTAATTCGAGATCCTATAAGGAAGAATATGATATTTATCAAAGGACTACAAAAGAAATACGAAGGTTGAGTACTTGCTGATGTGAATCTTCCATTTTTTGAGATGATACGAAAGGATTACCGCTATGAGTATATTGATAAGCAACATGGTTCGGAAGATGAAGGTGAAAGCAGTTATAGCAGCAAAATGAAGTTTGAAAGTGATAGCCCTGAGATAAGTACAAAGCCTGAGGTCAGTAAGAAGCCTAAAGCTGATAAGAAAGAGGTTGAATCTAAAGAAGAACCGTTAACGACTGCCATATGTAATAACTGCCATAAGCAAGGACATTTGTTAAGGAATTGCAAATCTTTGAAGAAACGAAAGAATGATGGATCTAAATCCATTAAGAAGCAAAAGAGATCTCATAGTAAAAGAAAGTGCCATAAGTGCCACCAGACAAGTCATGTTGCAAGGGATTGCCTGTTGTTAAAGGAGTCTATAACAGCTCCTGTAAATGAAGTAGTAGAAACTCCAACACCCTCGGCTAGTCAGTAAAGGCCAGATGTTTTAGAAGGCACTCTCGCTGTCAACAGTATACCAGTTAATGTATTGTTTGATAAAGGCGCGTCACAAAACTTTATCTCAAGCCATACAGTTAAGAAGTTGAAGTTAAAACTAAGGAACCTTAAGGAATCGATTAGAGTTCGTAATCTGATAGGAGGTTCTCTTATTCTCGGTGTGTATTGTAAAGTGCCCATCTTTTTTTCCCATTATCGGTTTCCTTACACCTTGATTGTCATGGATTTTTCTGAATTCGATATCATTCTTGGGCTGGATTGGTTAACCAAATATGAAGCCGAGGTTAGATGTGCAGAAAGAGTTATTAGAATTAAAACAAAGCTTGCCAATATTGTTATACCTTGTATAGGCTTAGATTCAGATAGAAAAGAATTCTGGGATGCTCTTGAGGTTTCGCCCACTGCCATTGAAGATATTCCTGTTGTTTAGAATTATGTGGATGTGTTCGAAGAAGTTAATAACTTGCCTCCGCGAAGAGATATTGACTTCAGGATTGATCAAGTTCCGAATGCAAGGCTGGTTGTGCATCCTATTCGAAGAATGACATGGAAAGAGAAAGAAGAACTAGGTAATCAAACTAAAAAGCTTTTATGGAAAGGTCTGATCAGGCCTAGCTTTTCAAATTGGGGCACATCAGTAGTGTTTGTTTCAAAGTCAGATGGTACTCTCAGACTGTGTATGGATTACGGAGATTTAAACAAACGGACGCTCAAGAATAAATACCCATTGACCCTTATAGATGATTTGTTGGATCGGTTGAATGGAGCGAAAGTATTTTCTAAAATGGACCTAGCTATAGGTTCCCATCAATTGCGGATTGCTGAAGAATGTGTTCCTTTGACAGCTTTCAGAGGTCCAGACATATTTTATGAGTGGTTAGTAATGTCGTTTGGTTTATGCAATGCTCCTTATTAATTTGTCGATTTAATGAACATAGTATTTCAGGATGTTTTGAATAAATTTGTGCTGGTTTTCATTAACGACATCTTAATCTTCTCTAAGTCAACCATCGATCATGAGAAGCATTTGAAACAAGTTTTGGAAATTCTGAGAAGGAATGTTTTAAAAGCCAAATTTTCTAAATGTGTATTCTAGCAAGAAGAAGTGAAGTTCCTCGGTCATGTTGTATCGAAGGAAGGAATTTCAGTGAATCCTAGCAAAATCACAGCCATTCAAGATTGGAAGCAGCCTAGCACGCCTACTAAATTCAGAAGTTTCCTAGGATTGGCTGGCTATTATCGGAAATTCGTTAAGTATTTTTCGAAACTATCTTGTCCATTAATGAAGCTTACAAATAAATACACAAAGTTTAATTGGACACTTGAATGTGAGGCAGCTTTCCAAGAGCTAAAATTGAGGTTGGTAGCTGCTCCCATATTGACCATTATTGATGGCAATCAAGATTTGAAAGTCTGGACAGATGCTTCTATTGAAGGTATTGGTGCGTTATTAATGCAAAGAGACAAAGTATTTGCTTATGCTAGCCGTCAATTGAAGCCACATGAGAAGAGATATCCTACTCATGATCTTGATTTGTTGGCCATCGTGTTTGCTTTAAAGATATAAAGGCACTATCTTTTGGGTGAGAAGTTCGAATTATATACAGATCATAAATCCTTGAAGTATTTGTTCACCCAAAGGGACTTGAATTTGAGGCAGCAACGTTGGTTAGAATTTCTTACAGCCTATGGTCCGGACATCTTGTATACTCCAGGGAAAGCCAATGTTGTAGTCGATGCGCTCAGCAGGAAGAATGCAGTCATCGCCAATCTCATCATTACACCTACATTGATTGATTAAATCTCTGCTCTTCAGAAAGATGATGAATTTATCCAGAGAATTAGTAAAAGAGTTCGGTAAGGCGAACCCTCGAGTTTCCAAATTGATAACAAGGGAGTTCTAAGGTTGAAAGGCTGAATTTGTGTCCCGAATATCTCCGAGCTCAGAAGGGAAGTAATGGATGAATGTCACAAATCCAAGCTTTGTATTCATCCAGGGGTGTGCAAGATGTATCATGATCTCAAGCGCATGTTCTGGTGGAAATCTATGAAAAGAGACATTTCCATATATGTTAACAGGTGTTCTACTTGTCAGCAAGTCAAGAGTGACCAGCAAAAACCTGCCAGATTATTACAACCACTAGAAATTCCAAGTTGGAAGTGGGATCAAATTTCCATGGATTTCATTTATGGATTGCCCCAAACTAGGAAGGCTAATGATAGTATTTGGGTGATCATAGACCGTTTCACAAAGTCTGCCCATTTTATACCTGTCAGATCAACTAGAACAGCTCAAAGTCTGGCAAAAAATTATTTCAAAGAAATTGTCAGACTACATGGAGTTCCCAGTAGCATTGTTAGCGATCGCGATCCCATATTTGCTAGTAAATTCTAGGAAGCTTTCCAAGAAGTGTTGGGGACAAAGTTAAATCTAAGTATCGCATATCATCCTCAAACAGATGGCCAAACTGAGAGGGTGAACCGTATACTGAAAGACTTGTTGCGGGCATGTATTCTTGACTTTGGCGGGTCATGGGAAGATCACTTGCACTTTGTTGAGTTCTGTTATAATAACAGTTACCAAACAAGCTTACAAATGCCGCCATTAGAAGCATTATATGGTAGGGTTTGTAGATCTCCCGCATGTTGGGATGAACCAGGCAATTGACTAGTATTGGGTCCCGACATGACTCACGAAGCTTTGGATAAAGTTAATTTCATTAAGAACCGAATACTAGCAGCTCAAAGCCAATGGAAAAGTTATGCAGATTCAAGAAGAAGGGATTCAGAATTTTCTATTGGTGATTATGTATACTTGGAGGTTTCCCCATTGAGATGAGTAGTTCGTTTCGGGAAGACTGGGAATTTGGCACCGAGGTTTATTAGTCCATTCTCTATTCTAGAAAGAATTGGAACTCTTTCTTACAGGGTTCAGTTGCCTGACTGGTTGCCGGGGGTACATGATGTATTCCATGTGTCTCAACTTCGGAAGCATGTACATAATCCAGACTTGATTGTGGAGGAAGCTGCACAACAAGATTTGGAGATCACCCCGAGCTTAACAGTAAGAAGGGAGCCGGTAAAGATCATTGGCAAAGAAACCTGAGTCCTAAGGAACAAAAGAATCAATCTAGTCAAAGTGCAGTGAAGCGTAGATCCTAGAGACTGTACATGGGAGACCGATGGTAGCATCAAACAGGCTTATCCCCATTGCAGAGTGGATATCTCTGACAGCTCTAGTGCAAGGTACATTTACAATATTTTGCATTTTTCGTTTTGTTTCCTACTTTACTGTTTTTTCCTTTTCGGGGACGAGAAGTTTTTAAGTGAGGAAATTGTAACAACCCGGAAAATCAGAACCAATTTAAAATTTTTATTTTGGCTATTTTATTGAATTTAAATAGTTAAAATAGATTATTTTAAATAAAAATGATTAAAATTTTATTTAAACCAAGGTTAGAATGAATATATTTATTTAAATTTTAAAAGGAGTTAGAAATAGCGCGGTAGTTCGAAAATTTGAATTTGACTTAATGTATTGGATGCAAAATAAATCGGATTTTAATGAGACCAAAAGTATTTAAATCTGTTTAAAAATATCTTTCCAACAAATCTGAAAAATTGAAATTTCATTGCGAGAATAAAAAGTTATGGCCAGTTAAATATTCAGAATAGTCGCTATGGAATTTAAATATATAGCCCGTATAAATAGCCATTTAGCAAACGACCTCCGTTTTCGATGAAACTACCCTGATTAGATCCGGAATGTCAAATTATTATAAGATTCCAATTTTCATAATTTTTGGAATTAATATATGAGCGTGGCAAAAGAAAATGTTTTTTGTCAATTTCATCCAATTTGGATCGACTAGAAAATGACCATTTTTCAAATGGTCTCCAAATCCGACAAAATTAATTTTGCTAAGACTGTATCGTCAAAACATAGCTAGATTTATTTTTCAGGAATTTTTGGAGTTACTATGTAGCCCCGGTAACTTAAAATGTGTGACCAAAATTGAATAATTAAATGTTTTATATTTAAATTTAAATAAAAACCTATCAAAATTATTGAATTGGTTTACGAAATATATCCCATTGCATCCAGAATGGGGGTAATTAGTTAGAGGCGACAGTCGTTGGGTTTAATTTGGAGTTAGAAAATAAAATTTCATACTAACTGAATAAAATAAATAATAAATAAATAAAATATATTGTCCCACCCTATATAATATCCTAGATATTTTCTAACCCTCGTTACACTTCTTTGGTCCACCAGAAATTCAGTCGCCGTCTCAAACCCAAAATCAAGGGTTTACAAATTCAAATAAAAATAAAAAAAATGAAATAAATTCTGTAAAATCTTCAAGTAAGTTTCAATAGCCTAAACTTTGCAAGATCATCACTTTGGCCTTGATTTTGAGAAGAACGGAGCCTCCCTGTTGTGCGCGATCCTCACCAAGAGGAGAGGGACGGGAATTAAAAGAGGGAGCCGATCTTTGCAAAATTTATATGGAAATGGAGAGCTTGAGGAGAGATAAATTAAGAAGATTTTTAATTGAATTTTAGTGGAGTGTTTTGGGAGAAGAGGCATTGAGAATGTCGGCACGAGGTACTAGGGACGGTGCCAGTTTTAATTACCCTACCATTATGCTGCCGAAATTTTCTGAAATATTCATGTGTTATAAAATATTCATGTTATTATATAAAATTATTTGAATACTATAAAAACTAGATTTTCATTGCATATATATAAATTTGAAAATGATCATAGTATGAGTAGAAAAATTGTTTAACAATAAAAATACATTTTTGTTTTTATAAAATGATCATCATATGTTAAAATAGGAATTCATATTTTTGTTGTAAGCCAAAAATGGTCATTTGTTTTACAAAAATGTTTTTACATTGAAATATACATTTTAAAGTATATGAAACATTAAGAATGAACATTATTATATAAAAATGTGTTTACATTGAAATTTACATTTTAATGTATATGACACATTAAAAATGAACATTGTTATATAAAAATGTGTTTACTTTAAAATTTACATTTTAATGTATATGAAACATTAAAAATGAACGTTGTTATATAAAAATGTGTTTACTTTGGAATTTACATTTTAATGTATATGTAACATCAAAAATGAACATTGTTATATAAAAATGTGTTTACTTTGAAATTTACATTTTAATGTATATGAAACATTAAAAATGAACATTGTTATATAAAAATGTGTTAACTTTGAAATTTATATTTTTTAATGAAAATGAAACTTTTAAAAAAATAACCATTGATATATAAAAATATGTTTACTTTGAAATTTATATTTTAAATGTAAATGA
This sequence comes from Allium sativum, assembly GCA_030737875.1. Lineage (NCBI taxonomy): Eukaryota > Viridiplantae > Streptophyta > Magnoliopsida > Asparagales > Amaryllidaceae > Allium > Allium sativum. Next base: position 12,279,781 of record JASFAX010000035.1, read on the forward strand.
AACATAAAAAAATAGCATTGTTAAACAAAAATATTTTTACAATGAAATTTACATTTTCAGTGTAAATGCATCATCAAAAAAGTGTTAACAATAAAAAAAATTACATTTTTCAATGTAATGAAATAATGATAAAAATCACATTTTTCAATGTAATGAAAGAATGATTAAAAAAATACATTTTTCAACGTAATGAAAGAATGATAAAAAAATTACATTTTTCAATGTAATGAAAGAATGTATAAAAAAAATCACATTTTTCAATGTAATGAAAGAATGTATAAAAAAATCACATTTTTCAATGTAATGAAAGAATGATTAAAAAAATTACATTTTTCAATGTAATGAAAGAATAATTTAAAAAAAATCACATTTTTCAATATAATGAAAGAATGATTAAAAAATCACATTTTTCAATGTAATGAAAGAATGATTAAAAAAATCATATTTTTCAATGTAATGAAAGAATGGTTAAAAAAAATTACATTTTTCAATGTATTGAAAGAATTATTAAGAAATCACATTTTTTAATGTAATAAAAGAATGATTAAAAAAATTACATTTTTCAATGTAATGAAAGAATGATTAAAACAATTACATATTTCAATGTAATGAAAGAATGATCAAAAAAAATAAATTTTCAATGTAATGAAAGAATGATTAAAAAAATTACATTTTTCAATATAATGAAAGAACATATAAAAAAATTACATTTTTCAATGTAATGAAAGAATGATTAAAAAAATCACATTTTTTAATGTAATGAAAGAATGATTAAAAAATTACATTTTTCAATGTAATGAAAGAATGATTTAAAAAATCACAATTTTCAATGTAATGAAAGAATGATTTAAAAAATTACATTTTTCAATGTAATGAAAGAATGAATAAAAAAATCACATTTTTCAATGTAATGAAGGAATGTATAAAAAGATTACATTTTTAATGTATTAAAAGAATGATAAAAAAGATTACATTTTTAATGTGATAAAAGAATGACTAAAAAGAATACATGTTTAATGTAATAAAAGAATGAATAAAAAGATTACATTTTTAATGTAATAAAAGGATGAATAAAAGATTACATAAGAAAAATTACATTTTTAATGTAATAAAAGAAAGATAAGGAAAATTACATTTTTAATGTAATATATGATTTCATATAAAAGAAATCAATGTTGAAATGAAAACGTTTATGACATTAAAAATTACATGTTTAATGGGATGCAATGATCTCATATAAAAGAGATTCAAGATTGGTAAAAATAATTTAACATTAAAAATTACATTTTAATGTAATTATGACGTATTAAAATGATGTTAACTACATGGTAGAGAGAAAACGGTTTGAAATCGTCCAGTGAATTAATTTATATATATATATGTATGTATGTATGTATGTATGTATGTATGTATGTATGTATATAAATTAAAATAAAACGAATCGCACAGCTGCAGTTCGCGATTTGAAATCGTAACTTCAAACGATTATACCGAAAGATCCGACCGTCGAATTTTCCCAAAACTGGAACCGTTGGGTTCACTTTGGAAAGATCTTTCCAATGATATAAAATTTTCTAAGATCCAACGGTTAGATTTTGAGAAATGTGTAAATCAAATTTTGATGAAAATAGCGCCAGCGCCATGTAATGACCTAAAGCGTCGTTTAATTAAAAATTGCTATTTTTATATAAATAAAAATAGCGATAAATCATTATAAAATATTATTAACGATATGGAATGAAAAAAATGATTTAAATTATATATATTCGCGAATTATTTGAAAAGGCCGAGTTAAATCTCATTTCAAATAATTATACGACGATTGGAAGTCAAAGATTTGAAGACGACGATTGAAGACCGGTGATCTTCACATCGAATGTATGACTACTGATGCCTTTGATTGGAGTTGCTACCTTGAAAGGGTTACAGTGGTAGTTTTCTGGATGTACTTGTTGATTGCCCGGATATGCGAGAGCCTCTTTTCCGTATTGGACATATGGAACGAGGATAAGGTGTCTCCGGTTTCGTTCAGACCCAGAACGGACTTGGAAATGGATGTATGTCTGACATTGGATTTTATTCAATGCAGATTGATTTCTATTTAATATATATCTGTTTAGTGGTGGAGAATTTATTCTCTTGCTTAACACCTTTCTCTGAGACGTACGAGCTCAGAGGTTATATATTGGTAGACATCAGTTGCATGGCGTGAATTGTCAGTGTGGCTTACCACGATGCAAATGATTAAGGCTTACTTTTGAAAAGCAGGGCCTTGAGGTTGATGATCAAAGCACGGCTATATTTAGCATAGTTTTGTGTTTAACATTACTTCACGAGCCTCACACCCCATATGAACCAAAAACGGGAGAAGGATCTAGGGAGAACATGTGTTTCTTTCTAGCTAGAAGTGGTGTCATGGTATGGAGCCCAGACATTTTTACTTATGTGGATGATGGAAAGCGAGGTACCTCGGATCGGAGTCCCTAGTGGCTCTTTATTTACGCCCCATAGGGCAGAGGAATGTATTGCTCAGGAGTTATAATCCACTAACATATGTGTGGACCGGCCCTGTGGCTCCTAAGGGCTTGACTGAGTACTTGTCCTGAGACATGGGCTAGATTGTCTCGAATTCGGTAAGGACGATCCCTTGCCTTGTTTCATGATGGAAATCCAACTTCCAATACGACACCATACGGTTTTGATTGTAAAACTAGTATGGCGACGTAGTATATGGTAGCTACGTCGTCTATGATTGATACATTATGGTTGAAATGTTTTTGAAACATATATACACTAATAATAATATCAAACCCGTTTTTAGCGTATCAAGCAATTTTTACCATTATAAGCTAAAACTCTGTCCTCCGGTTAGCGTTGCATTATGTGATGGGACTTGAGTCTTATAATGGTTTCATTTTTCTAAAAAGCATTGCGTTGTTTAACGATTTACTTTATTTATGCACTGGCAATCCAATGGAGTTAACCCGTTCCATGTTAGCAGCGTGGTCCTACGATTATCCTTATTATTAAACAGCTTAAATAAGATTTCTCATACCAGTCCCATGACTGACTCGTAGTTTGTTTCACTTTGCAAACTCGGGTGCCCTCTTTCCACATGGGCAGCCTTGTATTCAGGTTTTAGCAGGCTCATTTTGGATAGCTATGGAGCTAAAGATGGATCCTATCATTTGTACTATGATGTTCAGACTTCATTTAGTATATTATGTTTGATTCCGCTGCAGACATTTTATATTAAGTTGAAAACTGTATTATGTACTAAGTATGATCCTATTATGCTGTGTAACTCTGATGATATATTATTTCCAGTGTAATTTGATGTACATTATTTGTTGTAATTATATATTTCTGTTCTTCTGTTGTTGTTTATGTGTAATATTCCCATGATTATACTTGCTTTCGTACTACGGGAGTTTGGGGTTATCATAGATAGCTGAAGGTAGAAAGTAGTATTGAAGATTCTGAAAGGTCATGATGGAGAAAAGCTCAAGGTCGACAAGATAACGTCGACACTAAAAAAGGGCACAAAGTAGCAACTTCGGAAGCATTACAACAGATACTGGAAGCTGGTAACGAAATGATTACCAAAAGCAAGTAATAGAGACATAAGTAGGAGGAGGAGGAAAGAGCCTACCGATACTGATCGTCGCTAATCTATGAATTAGGCAAGCGCGATATTTATAATAAATTCTGCAAGCATACAGGTGTGTAGCAAACAGGTCGAACACAGGGAGGTGTAATTAAAAATTATTATTTATTTATTCTTAGGCGAGTTAGACGAAATCTGGAGATGTTTTTAACGCTAATGAATTTATTGTTGATCTGAATCTAATCAAATCAACACCAATTCAACAACTGAAAAGAAACAATTACTAGAAAAAGAAAATAACAATTATAACAATAATAGAAATTAAAAGTAGGATTCCTGTTGAAACTAATCAAACAGTGAATCGCTAATAAACAGTAATAAAAGACAATAACAATATGCGTTCTACCCAAACCTAATTAGGTAAATAACACAAATTGTTATGAAACAATAAAACTAGAAAAGAAAAGACTTTTATTAGAACAAAGAGAATACAGAAAAATGGAGATGAATCAATTACAATGGGACATCATGTATATTTATAGAGATGTAGACCAAATCCTAATCAAATCAATGACTAAATGGCCCTCTTTTCCCAAGAAGTAATATCATATCTCTTGCCTTCTTTGACCAAGCTTGATTGGAAATAAATAATTCTTTTAAGAATATCTGATCCATATCTTGGTGAATATCTTCCAAATCCTCCGTATGGCTAGTTGATTAGATTGCATGTGATTAATTATTCCAAATAAAGACGCTCATCAACTCCCAAGGCAACAAAGGATGAAATCTTCAGAATTGATCTTTTCTTGGCAATAAATCAAACAGAAATTCTTCTAATTGGAAATTGAAAAATGAATGTTCTGAAATGATTTCCATGACTACTCCTGAATTGTCTATTAGTGAATATCATACATACACATGAATATGTATATATATAATATAACACTAATTAATATCTTCATGGCAAAGGGCCAGTGTGAACGCGTTCCGTTTCTTTGGCAAAAAGTGAGCTCGACAGGGATCGAACTCAGGTCTCTCAGTACAAATCTCTATGCATTTACCAGTGAGCTACGACGTCTTTTGTAATTGAGATGGCTCCAGTACGGGGAAGTAGCTTTTTATCTGTAGTTGGCCTTTAATTTGAAATGAAGGGGCGTTTCTTGACATCCTGTAAAAGCACACAAAAGTAACCAAAGTATCATTTATTTATTTACAAAAGATAAAATATACGAGCATAAAATAAACACATTTCTATGTTGATCAAATACCCCCACACTTATCTTTTACTCGTCCTCGAGTAAAAAGAAAATGAAAAACTAACTAGATAGGTCACACTTTCGTAGGAAACACGATTGCATTGAGCGTATGCAACAAGCCGTTAAACCTCTAGGTGTCCCTAGTAGGACGAGTGGTATCTCGTGAGGGTTTTCAGCGGATAATACCCACAAAATCCAAATGCAGTATGATACGGCTTTAATGTAACTATATGCAAATAAAAACGAAAAATGGAAACATGACTTATTTCAGGAAAGTGGTACAACAAATTAAGTTAATAATTTCTAATGAGTTGGTTTTATTTTAGATACCTCGACTTGTCACAAATTTTCAATATAAATCAAGTTTTCAAATGTTAAATTCCAGTTTGGCTAGTTAGTTCGATCGATAACATAGTGCAGCCATGAAATAAATTCTTAGTTTGCTTGGCACAGTTTGCAAAGTGGTATTCTAATTTTCTCATGTATGGCTAGCCAAATCAATAAGGTCAAGAAGTGTTTGGGTATCATCGCTTATTCTTTATTCTATAAAATTTTAAGATTTATGATTAAGTACATACACCTAACTAAAAAGACCAAGGTTTACCACCCATGCACTGCCTCGCGGACTAACGGAGAGTAGGTAAAGAGCTTGGCGGATTGTGCAGGCCGACTTTGACTTTGTCAACAACGTGTCGGTAATCCTTAGGTGTCCAATCTCATAAAATGAGACTAAGATATTCCAACGCTGAGTTTGTCAACACCGTGTCGGATAGAGCTTGGCGGGTTTGCACACCAACGCTCGATATACAAGCATGTTGGATACCCTTGGATTACTATTATTATTATTGAATTTATAAGCACAAAAAGAGAGTTAGGCGAATTCAACTTTACACAACTTAGTTTTAAAGATTTGACAAGCCATTATAAGTATTTTAAGTCCCCCACTTATTTAAATAAAGTCTACAATATAGAATAGATTTCATAGCCATCACCTAAGAATCTCCCTATGTACCGGTTACACTATTATCCCTCAAAATTAAACTTTTCATTATATTTCTTATTCGATCTAAGTTGAGAGAAAAAAAATACTATCAACTGGCTAAAAATTGTAAACTTATTTTGTTGTATCAATTGAAAATGAGTCGTATTTAAAAAAAAAAGAAGAAAAAAAAAATTTATGGTATGTTACTACGATATAAAATATATGATGGTCCTACATGAAAAGAAAGAAAAATCAAAAGAATGCAATGCAGACTCCCCCCAAAAACTTGATCGTCGCTTTCCTATGAACCAGAAAAGCGCGACATTTAAATTAAATTCTGCAAGCATACAGGTGTGTAGCATACAGGTCGAACACAAGGAGGTGTAATTAAAATCAAATTATTTATTTAATCTCTTGGGCGAGTTAGACGATTTTCGAGGTTGGTTTTTGAAAACAATAAAAATTGAAACTGCGATCCGATTCAGAACAAATCTAATTGAACCGACGATCAAATCACAACTATCAATTGGAAATTAAAATGCAAAACAGAAATAAAATGCAGAAAGTAAAATTGCAGGAAAAGGAGAACAACAAAAAGTAAATTAGGATTGTCATTGAAACTAATCAAACGACTAATCACTAACAAAAAAATGTAAAATACAATTGGTGTTCTTCCAAAACTAATTGTGAAGACAACACCGATTGCTTAAGAAAAAGAAAAATTGCAGAAAAATAAAAAAGAACTTTTATTAATAGAGAAGAGAATATAGAATAGGGATAGGATATTTGTGGTGAAGGGGTAATGGATTGGTGATAGATTTGCGTTGGGCAGTAGGGTCCTGGAACAGCAGTAAGGTTCAAAAGCTTGCATGGAAAGATGGGAGGAAGGCCTAGACTTTAACAGTTATGGTTTTCAAGATGTTTTCGTTGGAGAAGAGTGGTGTGATGAGGAAGCAAGGTGGTTTGTTAACTGTGTTTGATGGAGAAGGTTTGTGGACGGGGTGTTCTGGCCGTGGTATTGGAAGCAGGAAAGTGGTTAGGGTCTGGTTGTGATGTTGGAGAATTCAGTGACTGTAAAGTGAACTGGAAATCGGTATTTGGTTGGTAGATGGTTTGTGGAGGAAGATTTGCTTTTGTAAGAAGGAGGCGTAGAGGTCTGGTTTGAAGTGGGACTGTTCGGTGGTGTTGAAACAAGGAGATTGTTTGTATGATGTGAGGATGGCCAGAGAACGTGGTATGGAAGGGCGTTCTGATGGGGTTTGTTGCACGCAGGAGGTATTTGTGAAGTTGTGGATTGGTAAAAGGACTGCTGTTGTATGGATGGAGTTGATGGTGTATGAACGAGTTAGAACTGCAGCCGTGAGGTGCAAAAATAGGAGAAGTCAGGAAACAAGAGGAAAGAAAGAAATAAAAGGAAATTTGTAAAAAAAATTATTTTTTTTATAAAGAAGTATAAGAAGGAAAGAAATAGATGAGCAGAGAAGGAAAGAAATTAAAGAAAAAATTGCAAGAATATTTTTTGTATCTTGTTTAGAGGATTATGGTACCATTAAATAATACCAAATCTTACCAAACAAGATTTTTTTTTTCCTATATAGAAAATTTGGGAAGATTTTTTTTTTTTTACAAAATCAAACGAAAAGAAAAAAAACTAACAAGAATCAGAAATTAAATAAATAATAAAATCTAATCGTTACCTCCCCGGCAACGGCGCCAAAAACTTGATCGTCGCTAATCTATGAATTAGGCAAGCGCGATATTTATAATAAATTCTGCAAGCATACAGGTGTGTAGCAAACAGGTCGAACACACGGAGGTGTAATTAAAAATTATTATTTATTTATTCTTAGACGAGTTAGACGAAATCTGGAGATGTTTTTAACGCTAATGAATTTATTGTTGATCTGGATCTAATCAAATCAACACCAATTCAACAACTGAAAAGAAACAATTACTAGAAAAAGAAAATAACAACTAGAACAATAACAGAAATTAAAAGTAGGATTCCTGTTGAAACTAATCAAACAGTGAATCGCTAATAAACAGTAATAAAAGACAATAACAATATGCGTTCTACCCAAACCTAATTAGGTAAATAACACAAATTGTTATGAAACAATAAAACTAGAAAAGAAAAAACTTTTATTAGAACAAAGAGAATACAGAAAAATGGAGATGAATCAATTACAATGGGGCATCATGTATATTTATAGATATGTAGACCAAATCCTAATCAAATCAATGACTAAATGGCCCTCTTTTCCCAAGAAGTAATATCATATCTCTTGCCTTCTTTGACCAAGCTTGATTGGAAATAAATAATTCTTTTAAGAATATCTGATCCATATCCTGGTGAATATCTTCCAAATCCTCCGTATGGCTAGTTGATTAGATTGCATGTGATTAATTATTCCAAATAAGGACGCTCATCAACTCCCAAGGCAACAAAGGATGAAATCTTCAAAATTGATCTTTTATTGGCAATAAATCAAACAGAAATTCTTCTAATTGGAAATTGAAAAATGAATGTTCTGAAATGATTTTCATGACTACTCCTGAATTGTCTATTAGTGAATATCATACATACACATGAATATGTAAATATATAATATAACACTAATTAATATTCTTCATGGCAAAGGGCCAGTGTGAACGCGTTCCGTTTCTTTGGCAAAAAGTGAGCTCGACAGGGATCGAACTCAGGTCTCTCAGTACAAATCTCTATGCATTTACCAGTGAGCTAGACGTCTTTTGTAATTGAGATGGCTTCAGTACGGGGAAGTAGCTTTTTATCTGTAGTTGGCCTTTAATTTGAAATGAAGGGGCATTTCTTGACATCCTGTAAAAGCACACAAAAGTAACCAAAGTATCATTTATTTATTTACAAAAGATAAAATATACGAGCATAAAATAAACACATTTCTATGTTGATCAGATACCTACTTGGTACCAACACCAACATCAAGAAGCGTCTTTAGCATTACCGGAAGGTATTCCGAAAATCTACCTTTATAACTAAAAGCGGATACATATGCCAGATGCCAAATCCGATACCCTTCACCGTTACCAAAGATTCCATAACCCATTGCTTAAGCCAAGAGGTATAGAGGCGGACCAAGACCAAAGGTCCCGAAACCGAAAGCCACCAAGACCAAGCTCTCAAATTCAAGGACCAGACTACCAGAAATTGTGGCACTGTAAATGCTCCCGAGAATCCAAGATTAACATCCATAAGGACATCTAATAAGAAGGAAGGTGGTCGAAATATTTTTGTTGGAACCAAAGTTCACAAGAATGGGCGAGACCTTGTTTCCGTATCCAAAATGCGCTTAAGCTGAGCCCACAATAGAAGGGGGCCAATATGCCTATAAATAAGACCCCAAGGGTCTCATTTTAGGGAGGCCGGATCTCTGCAATTTTTCCCTCACTTCTTAGAGAGCTAGCCCTCATTTATAAATCAATTTGGGGGATTTCTTATGTAACTTCCTCCTTGAATAAAATCATCAAAGCCTTAAAGTGGACGTAGGTTCAAGTCAAACCGAACCACTATAAACTGTGTGTTATTATTCTTTCTGCACACTATATTTGTTCTTGAATGCATTTATGGATATGTTTTGCTATAATATTGGATCATCGGAATGTTCCTTATACAAGTCGTTAGGTTCTTAGAAACCTGACGCTCTTCCTCACGAAGAAGCCCCTCTCTCCCAAGGAAGCGGCGAATTTGCTCAAGCTGGGAGAAGTCGAATAACCCTATTTTTTTCCTTATTTCCATCTCCTTAGACCTATCTCCAGTGTTGATGAAAAATATCGTTAACATTTTGGTGCTAGAAGGAGGGCCCTGAACCTCTATCTCCATTCCCGCCTTTAACCTTTTTGATCCCATTGCCATACTTCTAGCTGTGTTGTTCCATCCCGGTTTGGGCTAAGCTTTGAAGAAGCAAGATTATAGAAGGAATCTCAACAAGGAGCTTTTGAATACCAAGTTACTCTGAAAATCAATTAAAGAACGATTCAATTGGGGAAAAGTGGTAAAGAGGGATCCAACACGTCGTCCATTCCAAAAAACAACATCGAAATAGCAAAACTAGAGACTGGAGGATCTTCAACTTTAACAAAAGATGAGTTGGAAATATTACACTTGGCTATGCAAATTGATACCACTAGGGTATTTATTGAAGCAGACTTGGTCCAAAGGTCCTCTGAAGCAGAACCCTATGAAGCCGAATCAAGGATCATAGCACCTCACGAACTTTATAATAAAATTAAGTCTTCGTCAAGTCTACAAAACATCCCACTTTCGTAGGGAAACAATCAAGCATCAATAGAAGTGGCCAGTTCAGAAGAAAGCAAAAGCCTAGGGTAGCTAGAAGACAGGGAGTCACTGGGAATACCCTTCTCCAAAGAGATAATGATGAATGAAATTCCACCTGGTATAAAAGTACCATGGCTCACATATGATGGGACTATAGACCCCGAGGAACATCTCACTATTTTTGAAAGTTACATGGATGCATACAACAAATTTTAAGCACTTCAGTGTAAGATCTTTCTGACAACCCTTCATAAAGAAACTCTTAAATGGCCCGATCATCACAACTTGGAAACAACTGTCTACCGCATCTAGCACACAATTCCATGTACGAAAAGAATCAACATACAACATCTATGATATGGTCAGAATTAGGCAATTACTAAAGGAATCACTTAACCATTATCTGAAGAGATTTCATACCGAGTCACTCAAAGTAAAAAGGCAATGAATAGAGAAAAACTAATAGCCATGCAATCGAGATTATTGGCACCATCCCCCTTTCTGAAAGAGCTTACCCTGCGAGAATGTGAAAGCTTTGGTGTTCTTTATTCTAGAACCAACAAATTCATCTGCATGGAAGAGATGCTTAACGCAAAGAAAACTTGAAACAGAGTCAGAAGGCTGGAGAGCCTGATTCAAATCCACTTGCAGAAGGCTTTTCAAAATCAAGCAAAGGGAAGAACTATTATTCTTGCCACAAGATAACAGGACATGAAACTAGTCAGTATCGTGATTTGATGAAAAAGAAACTAAGAAAGTCCAATTGAGAAGCTTGGGATATAACCATTACAAACACGTTCTGAGACACTGCAACACGGGATTCCATCTCAAATACTTGCTTTCATTAATCATTTCACTCTATATATTTCTTATAATCAAACAAACACTTATGTAAGTTCAAGTGTTATAACAGGTAAAAACCAAACCCTGTTCTGGCTTATGCATAAAACAAGAGCTCAAAGGGAGCACCTTCTATTATGTCATGTCCCACGGAAGATAACTAAGGCTCAAAGGGAGCACTGAAAGCACATTTAATTTCTATTTATGCCTCATCCCTCAGAAAGGAATGAAAAGTCCAATGGAAGCACTTAAAGGAACGCAATACATGAATGACTACACAACAAAGTTATCAATCAAAGACATGCTTCAGTGGAAGTTGTTCATATAAATATGCAGCAATAGAATGATTAAACGCCCATCATAGCTCAGATCAAATAAGATTCTTCTAAATCTTATATCCCATATTTCAGAATTTCATGACTTTGTCAGACATGTTATATTGACATACTTAAATGCTTCTATGAAAGGTGTGGAACCTACCCTTGATAAATGATATCAACAATGCTTCCGGAGGGAGAAGCTACATCAACAAAGCTGCCGAGAGAAGAAGCTACATCAACAAAGCTTCCAAGGGAAGAAGAAACCTCAACAAAGCTTCCGAGAGGAGAAGCTACATCAACAAAGCTTCCAAGAGGAGAAGCTACATCAATAAAGTTTCTGAAAGGATAAGCTACCTCAACAAAGCTTCCCAGAGGAGAAGGTATATCTACAAATCTTCTGAGGGAAGAAGTTATACAAACAAAGCTTCTAGAGAGAGAAGCAACAACAAACATAACCTCCCAGAAGAGGAGCATCAAACAAAGCTTCCAGAGAGAGAAGCCACAACAAACAAAAGCCTCCAAAGGGGAGCGACAAAAGCTTCCAAGAAGAGAAGCAGCATCTCTTACAATGGAGTTGCCCCAGAAGTAGGGCCAAAACACTTACACACTTCGACAATGGAGCTGCCCTAGGAGTAGGTCTAAAACACTCACATGCTTCTACAATGGAGTTGTCCCAGAAGTAGCGCTAAAACAATCACACGCCTCTACAATGGGGCTGCCCAGGAGTAGGGCTAAAACACTTACATGCTTCTATAATGGAGCTTCCCTAGGAGTAGGGATAAAAAACTCCCAGGCTTCTACAATGGAGCTACCCCGGAAGTAGGGCTAATACTTCCATTTCCAACTGGTGGAGTTGCCTTCTAAGTGGGGCAAGTTGTAATGCATGCATCTACCCATAAAGGGACCATTGTCACTCTCTTAGAGAGCATTCATTCATTTGAATATCCTATGGGTTAGGAATAAGACTAGACGTTAGATACCTAATGGCTAGAAGGATGAGAGGAACATTCGCCGAACGACTAACTAGCTCAGGACATGATTACTTTATTACGAAAGTAGTCCTTGTATATACACACTCGAAGATTACTTCTTGGGATAGTTAAGACTCTTTCTTCCAAACGTTCTGTGAGCGAACCTCCGAGAAACACACACATAATCTATGGTTGCTTGATCTCTTTCAATAATATTTGGATAGGTTGATACTATACACATGTATGATCTTTGGATGGTTTGTGATGCTTTCGTTGGATGATCCTTAATTAACCTTCTATGTTTCTTCTATGCCTTTATTTGGGTATTTTATTTAGCTATGACATTCTATAATAACTCTTAGTTAAAGATATGGTTCTTTGACATAAATTTCTGATTTATGCTTTACCTAAGTATGAATCTTGGGGCTTCCATATGATTTATGATTTATGCTTTACCCAATTATGAATCCTGGGGCTTCCATATGATTTCTGATTTATGCTTTACCCAAGTATGAACCTTGGAGCTTCCATATGATTTTTGATTTATGCTTTACCCAAGTATGAATCTTGGGGTTTCCATATGATTTCTAATTCTTATTTAGCTAAGTATGAATCTTGGGGTTTTTACTAATTCCGGTTTGCAGGGTTCTAACCATGTATCATAAGTACACAGTTTGGCATTTCTAGTCTCTTACTTGAAATATCTAAGCAAAGGTTATAGTTTCCTAGTGCCTAACGAAGGGTTTCTGAACTTATGCTATTCTTATCCTAAATCCTATTATTATAAGTTCTGATTAAAAACAAGCTTTACACGTTATAAGTGAAATATCACTCACTATGCAAGTCATGTTACTTTTATTAACACATTATATTCTTCAATGATGAGCATTTGATTGCAAATATCCAAATTTAAATTTTGGGTTTGTTATATCACACTTTCAAGAATGAATTCTTGATAATTGAATGTCTAAGTAACAATAGTAATGCTCATCCAGTATTGATAGAAGAATCTTGTGCTTTAAATCACATCATCACGCATGAACACATGTTTGGATTTGCACACTATGTCAACAAAAAAGTTCATAACTCTGGCTTCATGTTCAGGCCCAATTTGATTAAGGAAAGTTTATGATTCCCCTTTCATCATTACTCTTGGTTTCACGAAACTAATACCAAATATTTTTACTGTTTCTTAAGTGATAGGTAAGCTAAGCAGGAGCCACATGATTTTTTCCTAAAGAACAAAAGCTTCTTTATACTAAGGGGGAAGCTAACTGTTAACACCAAAATTCGCACTGGCAAAGTATAAGGAAGCGGTAGCTCCAATACCAGAAAATGTAAAAGGAAAAGCCCTGGATACAGCTATGTTAGGACCAAAAGAAGAAGATGAAATCTTGTTTCTCCTTTAACTTTTGATTGGTCCGAGATTCAAACCTGAAACCACCTCCATTGGATTAAGATGATGGTGTCCCATTCTGTAGAGTGGTCATATTAAATAAAGGGATATGTCATTTGAGAGTAATGGCTGAAAAAAGAAAGTTAGAGAAAGCTGAAACCTGCAGAAGGGGTTCAGGAAACGATAGCAGAAGGGGTTCAGGAACCAACAGCAGAAGGAGTTCAGAAACCGAGAGCAGAAGGGGTTCAGGAATCGACAGTAGAAGGGGTCTAGGAACCAGCAACGTGGTCTACGAAGGTAGAGAAAGCCAAAGAAAGGTAGAGAAAGCTAGAGATAGCTAGAGAAAGCTAGAGATAGCTAGAGACAACTGGAGAGCTAGAACCAACAGCAAGGTATAGGAACCTGCAGCGGGGTGTAGGAACCGGCAACAGGGTGCAAAACCGATAGCAGAAGGCTATAGGAAGCAAAGTCTGAGAGCCAACAACAAAGCCGTAAGGCAAAGGGGAAAAGCCGAAAGCAGATACTAGCAGCCAAGAAGAATCAGAACATAATAACGTCAGTCCAATACCAACAACTGAAGGTAGAAAGTAGTATTGAAGATTCTGAAAGGTCATGATGGAGGAAAGCTCAAGATCGATATGAAGAAAGAAGATATTGGCAAGATAATTCTGCCCCTAAAAAAAGGCACAAAGTAGTAATTTCGGAAGCATTATACCGTAAACCGGAAGCTGGTGATGAAATGATTGCCAAAAGCACGTAATCTGAAACATAAGTAGGAGGAGGAAAGAGCCTACCGATACCTACCCGGTACGAACACAAACATCAAGAAGCATCTTCAGCATTACTGGAAGGTGTTCCGAACGTCCACCTTTATAACTAAAAGCGGATACATATGTCAGACGCCAAAACCGATACCCTTCACCATTACCAAAGATTCCATAACCCATTGCTTAAGCCGAGAGGTATAGAGGCTGACCGAGACCAAAGGTCCCAAAACCGAGAGCCATCAAGACCAGGATCTCAAATTCAAGGACCAAACTACCGGAAGGTATGGCACCGTAACCGCTCTCGAGAGTCCAAGATTAACATCCATGAGGACATCCAATAAGAAGGAAGGTGGCCGAAATCTTTTTTCCGGAACCAAAGTTCACAAGAACAGCCGAGAACTTGTTTCCATATCCAAAAAGGACATCTGTTGAGCCCACAACAAAAGGGGGCCCAACATTCCTATAAATAAGATCCCATGGGTCACATTTTAGGGAGGCCGGATCTCTGCAATCTTTCACTACTACAAAAGTGGGCATATTCGACACTATTTTTCTGTAGCCATAGATCAAAAAAGCGTTGTCGTAGGCCATTTTTTCAAATAGGCAACACCAGGGGGTATGGCATCCGCGACCGTTGCATTAGCTCTATAAGGCAACGCTTTTGCCCATCTATTGCCACAGAAAAAAAGTGTTGCGGTATAACCCTAATGCAATAGTACTTGAAATTAATGCAACAATATAGAGCGTTGCCTTAAGCATTATTTTGAGTCTGGCTTCCAGGTCATGACAATGGAGCCATGTCGGCTTTCCACGTAAGCTACCTACGTGTCACACGAAACATCAGCTCTCCATGTCAGCTGCATACGTGTCACACGCCATGTCAGTTATAGGACCCACATGCCTTATGGAATTAATAACAATTTACTTAATGCAACACCACTGTATTATGTAATGCAACACCATTATCTTAAAATGACACATCAGAAAAAAGGCAAATGCAACAGTAAAAATGGGAAAACACTACAAATGAAGAAAGCAAATACAACGCTTTAATTAAAAAAATGCAATACCAGTTTCGTACATAGAAGAAATCCAAAACATTAATCATCACATTCAAACCATTAATCATCACATTCAAATCCAAAACAAGACACAACTCCTAACATGCAGCTTCTATTTGAGACTTTGCATCCTCTATAACTTTGAATCCTCGCTCGCTTCAATGTGTTCTTTCACAAATATTTTGACTCTATGATCTCCAGCTACTACCATGACCTATTTGTAAACACAGTTTAACATTAACAGAATTTCAAAATAATAATACAGTTTAATGAAATAAGCATTATATACTACCTTGGCATAGCAGTTAGGATTGGATGAATGATTTGCAAACTTCAGCTTGTCACCTTTACGATATGCATCTAGAACATACTGTGCATTCAGCTTGTCACCACCAGTATTGTCACCTTTAGGATATGCAAACTTCATCTTAGCATAACAGTAACAAAATATTAACACTTTGAAGCCATTATTAAAACAACCCCTAACATTACAGAAAATAGTAACCTGATCATTCAAATCAAGAAGGAAGGATGAATTTGCATGGCCATATATTTTCATATTGCTTTGTTGAAGAATCTATACTTTAAAGTGGCAGTTGAAGCAAATTAGTAAAGAAGACATATGAACAGATGAAAAAGTAGTAGTAAGCTTGAAAATAATTGAAAATCAATGTAGACAATTACAGCAACAAAATGCACATATCCATATACCATTTATAAGAGTATAAGCTACAAGGGATCATCAATGTAGTCACCAGTTAGACAATGGGATGTTAGTGTACTTCGTGCCATTTACACCAGTAATATTGTTAAACTATTGCGACTAAAATTAAAATACTAAATATTGTTGAAACCAGGCCAATTTTTTCTTATAAGATGCCTACTTGTTGTTGTCATAATATACTGGTCCGATCAAAAAATGTGACAAGCATGGCTAATACCAGAGAATGATCATTTCCAGGATACACAGTAAGGTGAAATCTTTTCCTTGAGTGGATTTTTCCCCTAGTTTGTACAAAGGGTTTGACTGAGCAACGATAGAGCTTCTGAATCATATATAGTACAAGATCTATGAAAAGTACTGACTTTTAACCTAAAACTTGGACTCTAATCTGTATTAACTGTATTGGATGATAGATATACTTCTACCTCGGTTTTGAACTGACCATCGGAAATTTTCTTGGTGGTAAATACCAAACCCTCTACTTCAATTTTTCCTCTAAATCCTTGCCATTTACCGGAACAAGGAACATGTTTGGAAATTGGCTATGTCCTTGTGTCTATCTGACATGACTCTTGACAAACTATCACACCAGCTCTACGCCCTTCCATATACTCTTTGACATTGCTTTTGAGGAACACATTTCAATGCATTATGCAATTGATGCATTATTACCCTAACTCGGCTCTGTTGGGACTAAACGTGGTGAGTGCACTTTAAGTCCTAATGTAAAAGGCGGAAGTTGGTTGAGAATATCCTTCTTAGAATATCGTAATCCTTCTTTAAATGATCATTACCTTATCACAGCCTTCTGGGGAAGAAACTAATGTGCATATAGTATGTTACTTTTCACCCAAGTATTTGTCTATGGTAAAATTGTTCGATTGTAAAATCAAATGATAAAATAAGTTTAACCACCAAACTTACATTCATAGTGTCCAATTGAGCTTTCACTGAAGTGACATTATTGCGCAAATTGGTTGACGTACTCATCATACTGTTCTTTTCTTCATTCATTTTTGAATTGTTTTCACCGTTCTTTGCTATTTCATCATGAAGACTACAATCACATTTCTGCAAACTACCATTATATTCTTGTGGCCTTTTGTTATTGCTTTGCGTACTTTAATCTATGAAAAATAGTAATTTATTATTAATATATATAATATATAACAATATAAGTTAAATTTTTAGAAATTAACTAAGTGCATTATTACTTACATGGTCATTAAGTCATTTCCCTTCTTTTTCACATTTGCAAGTTCTTTTGACAAATCATATGTTGATTTCTCTGCACCAATTCTATCCTCTTTTTCATGATTATATAATCTAATTGCTTCCTGCATTGGTTCAACCCTCAAGCATATAAATGTGTATAGGCCAACACTCATGCTTGCTTTGTCCATAGTACACTCACAGCACAACCAATTACACTAGAAACCACAGCACAACCACAACACGACAAATTACACTAGAAACACATGCACCTATCCTGGGACATACATATCATTTGAGAGGATTCCACTCATGTATGTTTAATTAGATCATACGTTTTACTAGATTTACACAACAATACAAATCCGCTTAATATAGTGTTCTCTTATTAATAATAAACATCGACCGTAAATTCGTAGTTAATTTAGTTTACTTCCACTGATGTGGCATCCCAACTTTTCGACTCATAGAATCAAAATAAATACGTTCATGGTATTCACATGTCAAATAACTAAGTGTCAAAAAGTCAGACAGCTTGGGTAAAAGAAAGAAAAGTTTATTTTGTTGCTACCATAATATATTTCAGTGTGGTCTCACTTATAACTCCAAAGAATTGTTCTGATATATATCTCCTGGTTTTAATTTGGCTCTATAAAAAAAATTGATATTGACATAATCAAATAGTCTGTCTATTAGTTTCCGAAACAAGCATCTATTTTATTGTAAAGCATTTATTACATAGCTTAGTCCTATACACAACTTGTAAGCGTATCATTTTGGAATTCAACTGTACGCATAAATTTATATTATGCTAACCGAACACCTGAACTATTCATTCACAAGTAGATTGAACACCTATATTCATGTACACATGCATTGAGAAAGTTAAGAGTAACAACATTAAAAACACTCAACATGCGATGGCGAATGATAAATATCTGCCATGTCTTTTACTATTACCTAATATTGCAACTGTCATAAGCACTCAATATGCAGCACTAATTTATAATCACAACCTCCAACCTTAACAACAATAATATGCTATACTGCATTACCTAGGTATGTATTTGTTAGAAACTCTGGTTCTCCCTATAGCAAGAAAAACACAAACCGCCAAATGAAAGAAACAATGCTTTTCAGCATTTAATCTGCTATTATGCATTATATGCCAAAGTTCATTTTAGCGAAGAGTCCAGATTTTTCAGTTTCTCTACTTTAATTTCAAACTATAGCAGGTGTCATATCCCTCATAATCATATAAACGTTTACAAATTAGGAGAAAAAACACAAATTAAAAGCTCACCGTATAATGCGAGGGTCTGAGTGGTCTCCATCCAAAAATATGACGACCATACAGCTGGAGAATCGCAATTTGAATCGTCGTTGTCTAGTGATCGTCGTCGTTCACTCGATGCTCGGTGATTGCACAATTCGGTTTTATGATTCCCTAATTTGGGGATTGTGAATTTTTTTATGAGGAAGAGTGAAAGGGTTAGGTTTGAGACAGATCAAAAATTTAGACTATGGTAGGAACTGGGGATTTGGTGAGAATGAAATGAAAAGACGTATGACGGCAATGAAAATGTTAGCGGGACTGAAAATGTTAGCGGGAAACAGAGGAAGGGTAATGTGGATTGATCAATATGAATTGACGGTTGTGATTTTTCATTTATGAGGGCGTGGATTCAAGAGGTGTACATTTAATTGGTGTATCGCAACACTTTTAACTGGTGTTGCATGCCAATACTCTAGAATTTCCACTGCAATAGTACATTCATGTCTAATGCAACAACATATGAATATTGTTGCAAAAGATCAAAGAAAGCATAGCTTTTGCCACACTTTTCATGCAACACGCACATATTAGTGTCAAATATGCCCACTGTTGTAGTAGTGTTTCTCTCACTTCTTAGACAGCAAACCCTCATTTGTAAATTGATTTGGGGGATTTCTTATGTAATTTCCTCCATGAATAAAATCATCAAAGCCCTTAAAGTGGACGTAGGTTCAAGTCGAACTGAACCACTATAAACTATGTGTTCTTATTCTTTGTGTACAATATATTTGTTCTTGAATGCATTTATGGATATGTTTTGCTATGATATTGGATCGCTGGAATGTTCCTTGTACAAGCCGTTAGGTTCTTAGCAACCCGACGCTCTTCCTCATGAATAATACCCTCTCCCAAGGAAGCGGCGAATTAGCTCAAGCTGGGAGAAGTCGAATAACCCTATTTTCCCCTTAGGTCCATCTCCTTAGACCTATCTCCGGCGTTAACGCAAAATATCATTAACACTATCCTTGCGTGATGTCCCCTGATTGATTTCGTAGTACCTTTTAAAACACTTGCCAAAAAGGATTTCGAGATTCTTGCGATTCCCTTGATTGCTGTAAATTTGATGATTGCTTGCCATAAACATTGAGATGCAATTTTTTAGATAACAAATTCAGTCTGTCCTCATTTTCCTTGCGTGATTGTTGTGTTGCCTTGATTAAGATAACTTCGGTCCTTACAGTTGAGTTGCTAAACATTTTGCCAATTCTGGAAATGGTTGATATGCTTAAATCCTTTAATAGTTGAGATGGTTTTCTTGCCTTAATAAACTGTTGACTTTCGGTAATAAAAAACTGCCTAATATTTACATTGTTTTCTTTGGAAAAAATGAAAAATATTTGATTGCAAAATTAGTTTTCGTGATAATTCTTGCTAAAAACTGTTTGTTCATTGCTTTGTCAAAAAAGCTGTCTATTTCTATTGTGCCAAAAATGAAATCCTGATTTCTGGAAATATATGAAAAGATCTTTCCAAAAATAACTTGTAATTTTCTGGAACTCTTTTAAACTTGTAAAACAAGCTTGCCATATACATTTGAACTTTTCATTGATAGATCATGACTACACATGGATTGCTTTGATTTATTTGGCTTATCTTTATTTTTACATGCAGTCATGCTTGTACTGACCATATTAACACTGTCTTACTCTTGCTTATTCATTCTCGAGCCTGTGCACTACATGTTGCTTTGTATATTCTACCATGAACACCACATAACAAGCTCGACATAATTTGAGATCCTATTTGTATTCTGCTTGCACTTGTAAACTAAGCTTTGCACATGGTGATGTATTTGAAACTGCACTTTCCTGCTTGACATTAAACCATGTTGTTCTTTCTTTCATATTGCTTTGAATACAAAATAGTGTGTGTGTATATATATATATATATATATGTATCAATGCTTGAGCCTTGTATGTTTGATACTCCGCTATGCCATTGAGCCATCTTGATTACCCTGGCTTGCACTGTTTGAATGATACTTGAACTTGCTGCATTGACCATTCATACCCAGCTTGACTTGTTTACTTTTAGACTTATTGATGAGCATGTATATGCTCGAGCCTGTGCACCATCACCTGTTCATGTATCATTTCTGTGTATATTCTAGCATTGAAACTGTTCCATGCTGCAAAAAAAACTATGCATACAACCTGACTTTGTAGCTGCTCCATTGTGTATGTTTGTGGCATTATCTTGACACTTTGTCAATGCATTTGAAACACTACCTTCTTGCTTTTGCATTGTTATATAATGTTGCCTCTGCATTTCATGTTGGCTGTTATGATGAACTGAAACTATTTCATGCAATTTTTTGCACACTATCATGTCACTTGTATACATATGTGTACATATATATACACGTATATGTATATACATATATGTGTGTAGCTATTGGAATGAAAAACATGAATATTTTTATCAGCAGACCGCTGTAGCTGAGTTGTAGTTGTTCAGAATCAGCTAATTTTGACGTTGGTTGTAACAACCCGGAATATCTGAGCCAGTTTAAATTTTTTAATTTGGCTATTTTTATTAGATTTTAAATATTTAAAATAATTATTTTAAATAATAACGACAAAAAGTGTGTTTGAATCGATGTTTGAAAATAAATATAATTAATTTAAATTATAAACAAGGCCTGAAATGGCGCGGCAGTTTAAAATTTTCAATTCAAACTTTGACAGACTGTACCGGGTGCAAAATAAAACGGATTTTAGTGAAACCAAAAAATATTTAAATCTGTTAGTGAATATCTTTCTAACGAATCTGAAAAATCGAAGTTTCATAGCGGGAGTCAAAAGTTATGGCCAAATGAATTTTCAGAAAGGTCGCTATAGAGAATATATCGCCCTTGAAAATAGACATTTTGCATACGACCTCAGAATTCGATGAAACAACTTTTGTTGGATCCGGGATGTTAAATTATTGCTAGGTTTCGAAATTCATAATTTTTGAAGTTAATATGTGAGCGTGGCAAAGGAAAATGTTTTTTTGGTCAATTACAGTTAAATTGGATCGACCAGAAAATGTCCATTTTTAAAACGGTCTCAGAATTCGACGATACTAGTTTTGTTGGAACCGTACCGTCAGAACATAGCTAGATTTATTTTTCGGGAATTTTTAGAATCAGTATGTGGCCCCGGCAAATTGAAATGTACGTTCAAATCGAATATTGAATGTTTTATATTTTAATTTAAAGAAAAACTAAGAGAAACAGTCGAATGGGCCTACGAGACATATCCCATTGTGTTCGGAATAGGGGTATTTAGCTAGCGACGACAGTCGTTGGGTTTGATTTAGAGTTCTTGTGCGAAAACCCTATTTTTCGAATTAATATAAATCTCGACCAATAGAATTAATCCATTCATAAATAAATAAATAAATAAGAGGCGGAAAGAATTTTCTCTCTCCCCGATCTACGCCGAAACCGCTTCGCCACCTACCCAGTCATTTTCCGGCTGATACACAATGAATTAGACCCTGCTCCAGTTGGGGATTTTGTGGAGCTTCTCTTTCTCTTCAAATCCATAGAAACCCCACCTCCTATCGTCACCTGTAGGGCCGGGATCGAGCCCCCAAAGTCTAGAACTTCGACGCGCCGCCGCCGCTCCCTGGCCAGATCGCACTGGACCCCACCACCCTGCGCCTGAAGCCCTCTCCTCCCTCTTCCTCGTGGTGAAGACCGATCGATGAATCGTTACACGGTTTGGTCGCAAATTGAAAACCTAGTTTTGAACAACTTCAGAGAGGTACGTTTTTTATTATTTAAAATAGTTTATAGCACTTTAAAGCACTACGGTTTTTGAATTCACAATAAAAATCATATCTTTCTCATTTGTTGACGAAATTCAGTGAAATAAGAGACAGTGGACTCGTGTGGACGTCTTCTACATTTTAGAAGAGACCGCATATTTTTCTAAGCCTTCTGCAATTTTTGGTGGAGTGGAACCCAATGTGAGATTTCTAAATATTATAAACGATATGGAAAACAACGATGTATAAATTATATAGTCGATGTACGAGTTATATAAGCGTTGTACACCTCATGTATAAGCGTTGTATAAGTTGTATGTTCGATGTATAAGTGATATATGCGTTGTAAAAATTATATATGCGTTGAAATAAATTGAAATGAATTGAAGTGAATTGAAATATATTTATATACGAATATATATGTATGTACACACTCCCCTCGTCCACAGACCATGGACGATATATATTGGTCGTGATATTGTTGGATTAGTTGATGTGAAATTTGGTGAATATGATGAATGGTTGATTGGAAATGATTGATTGTGATTGAAATCCCAATAGGATTAGTATATGGGAAAATTCGCCTGCGTGCGAACTAGATATTGAAAATCCCCATTGTCAAAAACCGCGAGGTTTTAAGGTATAGCGAGGAGCCGTACTAGGGACGGTGCCGGTTTTAACTACCCTGCCGTTATACTGCCGAAATTTTCAATAATATTCATGTATTAGAATTATTTCATGTGTTGAAACTATATTCGTGTGTTGAATAGAAATTCATGTGTTGAATGAGTTCATGTGTTGAGAAAACTATTTGAAAGATAAAAATCACATTTTTATTATATATATAGCCTATATAAAATATTAGTATTTTAAATAAATTGTTTTAACACCAAAAATAACATTTTTACCTTATGTATAGACTATATAAAATAATCGTGTTTTGAAATAAATTGTTTTACAATAAAAATCACATTTTTATTATATAGATATCAACTATAGAAAAATAATCATGTGTTAAATAAAGGACTAGAACGATAAAAATCATACTTTATTGTACGTGTGAAGTCGAAAACATTCATGTGTTGAATATATAGATTGAATAATAAAATCTACATTTTTATTGTGAATATGAAGTGTTAAAAATGGTGATGTGTGAAATAAATATTTTTGATGATAAAAATATCATTTTTATCAAATATATAAAGTGGATATGGTTTTGAAATCGAATAAAGAATTATATTTATATATAATTATATAAATATAATTAAAATATAGTGAATAACGAAGCTGCAGTTCGTGTTTTGAAACCGTGATTTCAAACGATTAGTGCGGAAGATCCGACCATCGGATTTTCCCGAAACCACAACCGTTGGGTTCGCTTTGGAAATATCTTCCCAATGACACCAACTTTGTAAAGATCCAACGGTTGGATTGTCTGGAATGTTTAATTCAAATCTGAAGAAAAACAGCGCCAGAATCGATTATATATATATATATATATAATTAAATTAAATCGAATAACGATGCTGCAGTTCGTATTTTGAAATCGTAACTTCAAACGATTAGTGCGGGAGATCCGACCGTCGGATTTTTCCCGAAACTAAAACCGTTGGATTCGTTTTGAAAAGGTCTTTCTAATGATATAAAATTTGTGAAGATCCAACGGTTAGATTTTCAGATATGTGTAAATCAAATTTGGAGAAAAACAACGTCACGGTCGTGTTGTGGCCTTAAGCGTCGTTTAAATGAATTGGCTATTTTTAAATAAACAAAAATAGCGATAATTCGTGATAAAATATTATAAACGATATGGAATCGAAATAAACTGAATTTTCTCAGTTTATGTGATATTTGATGGTTGAATGCGTTTGGCATGAAATTACATTAAAGAACAGAATTGGTGATGTCGAATAATTTAACCATTGAAATGAATTGATTTGAAATTCTAGATATATGTGAATTAATTGAAAAGGCCGGGTTAATTCTCATTTCAAATAATTGATCGACGATTGAAAGTCGAAGATATGAAGACGGTGCAAGACCGATGATCTTCACGTCGAATGGAGGGGTGCTACTGATGCTCATGATGGGAGTAGCTACCTTGACGGGGCTGAAGTAGTAGCCGTCCGGACGTACTTGTCAATTGTATGGATATGCGAGGTATTGAGTGCCTCCGGTTTCGTTTAGACCCAGAACGAACTTGTAAATGGACCATGTGTCTGACATTGGATTTGTTCTATGCTAATTGATCTCTATTAAATATATATCTGTTTGGTGACGGAGAATTTATTCTCTTGCTTAACGCTCTTCTTTGAGACGTACGAGCTCAGAGGTTAAATATCGATAGAAATCAGTCGTATGGAGTGAATTGCGTTTGTGGCATGCCTAAGTGGCAGATGATCAAGGCTTCTGTTGAAAAGCAAAGTCTTGTGGTTGATGATCAAAGCACGGCCTGTGTGGCATAGCTTTGTGTATAGCGTGAATTTGCGAGCCTCACACCCTGGTATGAACCAGAAACGGGAGAGGTCCTCAGGGAAGACATGCGTTTCTTTCTAGCTAGGGTGGTGTTAATGACCTATCAGCCCTGATATTTATATTATTTTCACCTGTGTGGTTGTTGCTATTGCGAAGCGCTCGGATATATCGGTGACTATGTGAAGTCGATGGAGTCGTAGGACTCATTTACGCCCCCAAAGGGCGGGGAAACGCAGTGTTCAGGCATTTTAATCTACATCGGTGGACCGACCCTGACGATCCAAGGCTTGCTTGCGCGCTTGCCTGAGACATGGTAGGCTAGATTGTCTCGAATTCGGAGAGGACAATCACTTGCCTCGGTTCATGACGGAAATCCAATTTCCAAATACGACATCGTGCGGTTATGATTGTATACCTATATATGATGACATAGTGGTATGGGGAATTAATGTCGTCTATGATTGATACTCATGATTGAAATTGTTTTTGAAACATATAAACACTAGTAATAATATCAAATACTTTTGTTTTATTCGTATCAAGCATATCTTGGCCATTATAAGGTAAAACTCTATCCTCCAGTTTGTGTTGCATCGTGTGATGAGAATAGAGTCTTATAATGGCTTCATTTTTATAAAAAAGCATTGCGATGTTTACAAGATTTACTTATTTTAAAGCATTGGCAATCCAATGGAGTAAACCTGTTCCGTGAAAGTGGTGTGGTCCTGTGATTAGCCATATTGTAAGGTATGTTAAGTAGATTTCTCATACCAGTCCCATGACTGACTCGTAGTTTGTTTCACTTGCAAACTCGGGTGCCCCTTTTTCTACATGGGCAGCCTTGTATTAAGGTTTTAGCAGGCTCTTTCTGGATAGCTGGAGCTGAAGATGGATTCTATCATTTATCTCTTTTTATGTTGTTCAGCTCCTGTTGTACATATTATGTTTTCTTTTCCGTTGTAGACATTTATGTATTGCTGAACTGTATTAGTACTAAGTATGACCCTATATACTGTGTAACTCTGATGATTATGTTGATCCAGTGTATTCTATTGTACACTATTTGGTGTATTTAATTATTTCTGTTCTGTTGTTATCTGTTTATGTGTTATATTCCAAAGATTACCCTTGCTACCGTCTTATCGGGGTTTGGGGTCGTCACATTGGTTCTGATCAGCAAACCTGTGTAGTATGTTAAGGCTGATCTGTGAGTAGAGATACTGTCTACCTTGTGGTATTTACAGTGTATCACTGTGAATATCACAAGCTATTCAGACATAGATGAAAGGATATATAAATCAGATCAAGTCATGAAATATGATGATTTTTAAAATAAAATTTATATCTGCTAAGATTTGAAATATTATTTTTGTTCCAGATACTCTGTGTGTGTTTCTGTATGTGACAGGTGTGGATGGCTAGACTGACTAAAAGCTGTGAAGACAGAAGACTATGTCAGTGTGTCAGTGAATGTATGAGTGAAACTGTATAACTGAGTGATTAAGCGACTAAGAGTTGTAGTGAGGAACATTGTATGAAACTGAATGTGTATGAATTGTATATCAGTGAAATTGTACAAATAGTGGAGTTATAAAATTTGTACTATTCGAAAGTTTAAATAAAATATAATATTCAAATAAAATATTGTTTCAATATTTGAATTCTTGTACAGTTGTATTTTATTTAAATATAAATATTATATTTCTGTCTGTGATGTAGTATAGCTGCACAATAACAAATACATTTATAATAATACATATTAGGTTGTTATCATCAAACAAAAATCATATAAGTGTTACATACAACAACGTTATATACAATAGAAGAAGCAAACCCTAATTCGGTCACTATAGTCAAAGAGAGGGAAGCTGACATTTTTAATCTCATGTGTCAAAGAAAATTGAAAAGAGGAGCCGATCTTTTAATACTACATCTTAGAGTTTTATTTTTATTTTTAAGTTCTTTCATTTTTATATTTGACTTATTGTTTTTTAGTTTCTGTAGACTAGGGTTCTAGCTACAGGGTTGTGGTTAGAGAAAAATCCGATCTTAGAATTCGAGATCAGTGCAAGGTTTTGAGCGTAGGATTAGAACAGTTGAGAGAGGGTATCGCGATTTTCATGGAATTGTAAGCGTAGAGATTTTTTAATTCTAATAAAAATGGGCAATGCAGCAGTAGGCAGAGGTTTGCCGAAGCTGGGTAAAATCTATGTCATTTATTTTCTGCATTTGTTTATTCTGTTGTGATTTGTGCTATAACAATTTTTGTATTCCTAAAAACTACAATAAACTTTATTCACCCCCTATAGGGTTAATCTAGATTCTACAAGAGTTAAATCAGGCCTTGCGTATACCATAACATACATAAGCCTTCCAACCGCACTAGAGTAAGGAATATTACACATATCTCTTTTTTCTTCATCTGATGTGTTACACATTTCATTGAATAGCTTAAATTGAGAGCATAATAGAGTAGCCACCGGTTAAACATTCTCCAAACCAAATCAAGATAGAACCTTTCTCGATATATTGAGTTCAAGCGAGCCTCGAAACTCTTTGCTTTATATCCTCTGAATCTTCATCCTTAAAATTCTCTATGCATTTCCCAAATCTTTCATCTCAAACTCCTTGCTGAGCTCCATCTTCAACTCTTATATTCTAGTCGTGCTCTTAGAAGCTATCGACGTATCATCAACATAAAGCAACAAATAGATGATGTTATCATTACATTTCTTAAAATAGACACATTGGTCCTTAAAGTTCTAAAGTAACCTTGTGAGATCATAAACTGACCAAATTTTTTGTACCACTATCTAGGGACTTTTAAACCATAAAGATATTTGTAAATTTTATAAACACGACTGGGTCTGCTACTATCAATGAAATCCTCTGGATATTGTAGGTAAAGTCTTCCTCAAGGTCACCATGCAAGAATGTTGTCTTGACATCTAATTGTTCCAACTCCATGTCGAAGCGAGCAACCATTGCCAAAAGAATGCGAATGGAGGTGTGTCTAACAATTGGAGAGAAAAATATCATGGAACTCCATACCTTTCTTTCGAACATAACCCTTTGCCATTAATCTTGCCTTGTACCTTAAGTCACTATTACTGTTGTCTTTCACCTTATAGGTCCATTAACATCCAATTGCTCTCTTGCCGGAAGGAAGTGTCACTAAATCACAAGTGTGGTTTTTGAGCAAAAACCCAAACTCCTCCTCCATAGCTACAAATCAGCTTGAACAATTAATTAAAGTAATGACATCTCTATAGTCTCTGGGTTTATCATGAAATGTGTTTAATGCATAAGCTGCCATGTCATCAAAGTCAATGTCCTTAATACTTTATCCCACAGAATCATCAAGTCATGTAGGTCTTTTCTTCTCTCTAGTTGGTCAAGTTTGAATTTGAGCTCCACCTTGAGTTTGATCCTCTATCATATCCTTATCAACCGTGGTATCATCGGGATCACCATTTTTACTCATATGAAAGTCTCATGATTTGCTTTGTGTTTGGTATTCTGAATTTGTCCTCTCAACATCATCAATAACAGAAGAAGAAGGCTTCACCTTCAACATAACATTCTCATCAAATGTAACATGCCTGCTAATAACAATCTTCTGGGTTGTAGGACACCACAAACTATAACCCTTAACCCCTTTCCTATAGCCAAGAAAAACACACTTTCCCGATCTTGGATCCAACTTCCCTTTGCTCTCATGCACATAAGCTGGACAACCAAACAATATGAGGAAGAATTATGAAACAGGCTCTCCCTTCCATACTACTTTAGGGTTCTTCATATCTACGGTAGTATAAGATGTGCAGTTGATAAGAAAAACCACCATAGACAATGCTTCTATCAAAAATCACCTTTTTAATCTTGTAGTCAAACGTAACCAACGAGTTCTTTCCAATAATGTCTGATTCGTTTTCTCCGCAACCCCATTTGACTGAGAGTCCCGTGGCTTGGTGTAATGTCTTTTGATTCCCTCGGACTCACAAAACTTGATGAATTTTTGAGAAGTGAATTCACCACCATTACCTGAATGAAGAACA
The DNA here is from genome assembly GCA_030737875.1 of Allium sativum. Lineage (NCBI taxonomy): Eukaryota > Viridiplantae > Streptophyta > Magnoliopsida > Asparagales > Amaryllidaceae > Allium > Allium sativum. The sequence goes on from JASFAX010000035.1 coordinate 12,308,857, forward strand.
TTCACTTTCTTTCCAGACCACTTCTCAACAAGAGATTTCAATCTTTGAAACCTATTGTAACGTCCCGCATTTTTATCGGTTTGGATTTGAATATTTAAATTATTTTAAATATTGAATTTGTAACATAAGTGGATTTATATATTAATTAAAATGAAGTTGAACATATAAAAATATATATTAAATATAACTGAGCCCGTAATATCGCAGCAGTTCGTAATTTAACGTTCTGAACTTCAACTAAGTGTACAGGACCCGTTATTAGTCAGATTTCTTTGAAACAAAAAATGATGGAATCTTTTAAACTATATCTTTCTAATGGAAGTGAAAAACCGAGATTTTGGATTATATATTGTAAGTTATGTCCAGATTAAATATTCAGAAAAGCAGCACCATATTCGTTTATGGCCATAATGGTTATTCAAATATATTTAAATATTGGTATCGAATTGGGACAAGATTCTTTTGAGATATAGTGATAAATTAATTTTTAGAATTTTACTGTAATTTTTAATTAATTAAATATGAAAATTTTTATTTGGAGTATTTTGCACCCTATATCAATATTTTGGGATTTCAAAATATGAGTTAACCTACTGATATTATTATATATCTGGGATTAGGGCACATCGCTCATCACGACCCTATTTTTATTTTTGTCTGTAGCAGTCCATGTTTAAATAAAATTTTATGCAATGGACACCCTTATTTCTTTAACTTTATACAAGGATATGTATATCAATAAGGACTGCGCATTCATTTCTTGGGCAAAAACGTAGGGACTGAGTAAAATAAATAAAAATACAATGGCTTTTACTTTAACTAGAAGGCTTGTACATTCCCTATTCTACATGTAGACTCATTCCATCAAATTTAAATAGCAAGCTATGAAATGAAAGTTTAGAGGACCTCACTACCCTATAACTTGCACATTAAGGAAACAAACCATGACCTACCGTATAAGATCATAAAACCTACCCACCTAACTATGAAAAATAACCATACCGTGAAGAGAAAACTTCGTACAAACCTACCTTTACCTCTACAAACTCTAATACTTCTCTGCTAAGGAATTCATAATATAAATACCCTGATGCCTCCACCATTTCTTACCGCAAGCTTTATCAAACAAATACTCCACTAAGAATTTAAAACAAAACATATGATCGGAGCGTGGCAGAGAGATTGAACGCTGTGCGTGTGACTGGGTGGATGATTTAGAAGTTGTGTACGTGCATAACAGTGGAGCTAGAACAAGAGGAAATAGTGGTTTGTGGAGGCCAATTGCTTTAAACGTGAGGGTGGTGGGTAGTCCCATTTTAACAGCTAACGTGTTATCTTGGTTGAAGTGCAGTATGTGGTGGACAAACGTGGACTCACGTGATTAACATAGGAGGAGGTAGCATGCAAAATAAAGGAAAGGAGTTATTGCTTCCTTTTATTTCACCATGGGTGAGACCAGATATTGCCGTAATCCAAGTGAGGGCAGTTGATCAACTGAGGCAGAGGTTGGTTTGAACATTTCAATGGAGACCAATGATGAGGGAAGGGGATTGAATTCACTGTGCAGTTTAAATAATGATACAGGAGACGGAGCTTGTTTCACATGGAAGGTGAGTGAAACGTGGAGGGGGTTTCATGGACGTACAGGAGGGCGTGGTTTCCACTTGAGGAGGAAAGGCTACTAGGTAGTGTATGGACTGCTAATGTAGGAATTTCATTATTAGGAGGTGAGAGGAGTAAGTTGCGTTATAAACAGAAGTATAAGTGAAATAAAGGTGAACAAGGGAGTAAAGAAATTTGTGGGATAGTTTGAATATCTAGGAGTGGAATTTGTAAACTTCCAGGAGGGAGAAGGCTGTCAATTTTGGGGCGGGTTTGGGTTTGTACAGTAGGGCGCAGCCCATTATTAAGGTATGAAGGCCTATACAAGGAAATATACAATGTGAATGGTCATGGAATGGAGGTAGTGGAAATGTTCGAGAATGGCAATGACACGAGCTGCGGCATGGCTTTCAGAATTGGAAGAATGGATCGGATATTTCATGAAGCGGGTTTACAAGGCTAACGGGCCGACAGAGTAGATGACATGGTTGTAGTGCTCATCGGTAAACAGTAGGGGAGGCGGTGATCGTTTTGGACAGCAGCTGAGTTCGTTTTAAATCAGGAAAGAAAGTCATATTTTCTACTGACCAGAACAAGGAAATAATCGTGGAATCAGACGAATTTGTAACCATTTAGGGCTGGTTTGAATTTATGACAGAATTAAACGCTGGGTATAATCAACTGACGCAAATTGTAATTTAACGGTTAACGCGTGAAGGTGAGTAAAATCACAAACTCTGATCTATTTTTAAAATATTATAATTATATTTCAATATTGGTTGAATGCGTTGTGATGGTCATTTAGATAAATTACAGTTAAATTGGTTTAAATAATCATATTAGTTGTCTCATATACTGCATTATCTGAAGTGATAGATAATCTGTTATTTATTGTTGTTTGTTGGGGATATGGATTACACTGGCTCTGAAATAACTGATATGTAAATACCGTAAATTATATTTAATAGGAACGAGATTGAATTTGGGAAAAGGAAATCTATTTTTAAATGGAAATTAAATTTCGATTGAGAAGGTATATGATAATTTGTGTTTAAGTACATTAAAACGAGTAGTTAATTTATAAATGATATGTAGTAGGTGGGATAATTAGTATTAAATAATTTGGAGATATAAGAATGAATTTATATAGGAAGAAATGGATATTCGATTCAGAAAACGATGACATCGTTTCGATGTTGAGATGTAATTAGAACTAGATAACACCATTAGGAATTGGAACTATAATTCGACGATGTTGAATGTATTAAGGTAATTTATTTTAGAAATTATAAACTGATAGGATAGTTAATATTTGGTTTTAAACCAATAAATTATAGTAGGGTATGAAATCGATATTTAGTTATAAACTTGATATTGATTTTAATAAGAACCTGACTTAGAAATAGAATTTATCAAGTAGGATGGGAATATAAATTATAAAAGGAAGTCGGTAAATAGGATATCAACCTGTAAGGGTATTTATTTCTTGAATGAAGAGTTAAGAAAATAATTTGTAGATTGAAATGACTAAATGAGAACTGGAAATGTTTTCCAAAGATTAATAAGGTATATTTTCTAAAATATAGAAAATAAGAAATGGGGAAAATGATAGGAATGTTTCCGAACATTAATAACGTATATTTTCTGGGATATGAGAAGTTGGTAAATTAATATAAATTAAAAGGGGCCAGCGAATGGGTGATGATTTGTTGTACATTTGAATGGATGATGTTTTTACTTCGATAGTTAAATAACCGACTATCGAAGTGTTTTGACCATCGCTGTCAATACGGAGAGACCGGTTGGATATATTATCTGAAAACCACACCGTATAGGCATAAGAGTTGTGAATTAGATTATGTTGAAGACAATTGAAGACGGAGTGAAATGCAAGGGTCGTCCTTTTCCAGAATAGTTCTTTCTGTTTTTCCAGTCCCAGGACAACTCGTATAGACGAGTGTTTGACAGAGTATACCTAACAAATCACGTATAGTGGATCTCTTAAAGGTATTACGTCCGGTGGCGGAGGAATTCGTTCCTCTTAGCTCTTTATACCCTTGATATTTTTAGAAATCGATCATTGAATTTATAGGCTTGACGATGTGGCATTCAAAGTGAATGGTGATCAGATGTTCTGAAGATAGACGTAGCCTCTAGCCACACAACCAGGAAGTAACAAAAGTTGGGCTAGATAGCTTGGCTAGTTTGGTCATCCCCAAGCAGGGTGTATTGTCACCGATCTGGAGAAAATTTCTTTTTTTTCTTCTTTTTGATTCTGTATCTTCGGATTACGGTTGGGTGGCCAACAACCGTGGGTGGCAATATATTCGATACACTCAAGCTAAATGAGTGGTCGGTCATGTGTTGCCAGGTTGCAAGACGTTCTTGTTGAACCCAGGTGTATACCCTCTAGAGTACACTGATCAGAAGGTACTCCCATACCTTTTCTGTTGGAATCCAATCTCCAATAAACGCCCTGCGGTTTTTGATTTTATACTATGTATGTGGAGCGTGAGATGCAAGCGTTCTACTATTTGGTTATTTATTTGATTAGACATTATTATAATATCACTGGATTTTGATATCAAAATATTCTGGGTTATAGTAAGGTAAAAACCGTTCATGTTTATGTGTGGGTTGGTCTTACTATTGTCCTTTACTTTTAAAAGGATTTTCAAAGTTAAACAATATGGTTGGAGTTTACTCACACCAGTCCCATGACTGACCCAAAGTTTATTTTGTTTGTTTTCCCTAAACTCTTGGGTGCCCAAATTTGTACGAGCAGTCAAGTGTTTCAGGCGTTGCAGATTCACTTGGAGGAGCTCGAAGTAGAAGGCTTCACTGCTAGTTATTTAGAGATTATTTCCGCTGTGATGTATATGAGTTATACTCTGATATGGTATGTAAGTACAAAAATTCATATTTGTATTTCAAAGTTATGTTATGATATATTATATTCGTTCCACTGTGAGTTCCGTGTTTACTCTGATTTAGTTCAGTTGCGATCTTCTTCTTCTATTCTATTAGTTCTATCTTTTCTATCTCATCCTCTAATTTCTTTCTATTAAAGATCTGTATTTTCGTGCATTTTGGGTTGAATATATAGAATATTAGTCAGCTCAACTTGGTACGGATTTACGGGCCTTTACAGTTGGCATCAGAGCTGAAGGTTAAGTGTTTACCTTGGCTCTGTGGCGTAACTCAATAGAGATGGGGTTAGTAATACCCTAGATTGAGTATGAGTGTATGTATATGAGTGCGTACTTGTAAATTAATATAAAAATTGTTTTATATTGTGTTGACTGGTCAGTCGAGTGGTTTGTGAATTCTGGTCGAAATGGTAATGCAAACTGTGTTGATAGGTGTTTCTAAACTCTTGAACAGAGTAATTCGACACAGTATGTTTTGAAAAACTGGGTAAATCAAAATAATTTTACCCAAAATATATTTTGATAAGAAATATATATCTTGAGGATATTATAGTATACTGGATATGTTGATCGTTATTATGATCAAATAAAAATTATAATTGAGTTGGTTATATAAATAATCAATCGAAATATTATATGAGTATAATATGCAAAATCAGATGAACTAAATCTGAGTTTAAAACCAGAATTGAAATAAAGCTCTAGAAACTTGAGAAGGTGTTGTAAATGAATTTTGAATTAAATATATGGAAAATTTATAATCCTGGGAGATTTAAAATTGTTTTCCAAGCATTTAGAAAGATATTTTGAAGTAATTTCAAAATGAAAGTGTTTCGAAATAAATTTTGAAAAGTGGTATAGTATTGAACTCACTTTGATAGCTGGAAAATAATTCCGATGATGAACCGTAGCATTACCGGTGCTCATTTTCGAGTTACTAAGTGATGGATTACTACCAAAATTTTTATTTTAGATTGTTTTGAGGAACAAGTTGTTCAAAAATTCAAATGTTTTGAATTTCCATTATTATTGTAAATGTATATTATTTCAAACTGATTTGAAATAAAACCCAGGAATTTGAATTCTGAAATTTAAAATTTACTTATGAAGTAAATAAATAAAGAATTTAACTAAGTCAAATAAAATTAGAGTTGAATTGAAGCCAAGTAAGTGGAAATCGTACTGGAATAAGGATTTGACTTGACAAAGCAGTTGGGTTGTGAATTAAGATTTGGAATGGAACCGAACTTAGGGGTGAAATTTGATTATTGAGAAAAGAAATTGGAAATTGGAAATTTGAAATTGAAATTGGAGTTTGAAATGGAGCTGGCTTGGATGTAAGAGAATTACTGGTTAAGGAAAAACCGACTAGAGATTAGTTGGAAATGCATTTGTGTATGCTGAATGGATTGCAAATGGAAGAGATAAAGTTGAATGCCCGACAAAAAGGCGCATGTTTAAATAATTTGAGCATGAGATTTCTGAGTCATGTTGGCAAGCCGTTTGGCTGTTTAATTTTCTTTTGGATTGGAGAAGGCCTAGAGAGGCAAATTGTAGTAGTACAGAATGAGCCGTGCAGAGGAGATGCTGATGAAATTCTCCGAAAATTTAAGCTGTTAGGAAATTTTCAGAATTTTTGAAAGTATTTGTTAATAAGAAGGAATTAATATTTTAATTAGAATTAATCGTTTATGTTGAAAACTGAATTTAAGAAATTAAATAAAAGATTTTTAACCTGGTTATAATATGGATTGTAGCATTTTCCATACCTTGGTAATTTCGGGGATGAAATTCTTTTAAGGGAGAAGGAATGTAACGTCCCGCATTTTTATCAGTTTGGATTTGAATATTTAAATTATTTTAAATATTGAATTTGTAACATAAGTGGATTTATATATTAACTAAAATGAAGTTGAACGTATAAAAATATATATTAAATATAATCGAGCCCGTAATATCGTAGCAGTTCGTAATTTAACATTCTGAACTTCAACTGAGTGTACAGGACCCGTTATTAGTCAGATTTCTTCGAAATAAGAAATGATGGAATCTGTTGAACTATATCTTTCTAATGGAAGTGAAAAACCGAGATTTCGGATTATATTTTGTAAGTTATGTCCAGATTAAATATTCAGAAAAGCAGCGCCATATTCGTTTATGGCCATAACGGTTATTTAAATATATTTAAATATTGGTATCGAATTGGGACAAGATTCTTTTAAGACATAGTGATAAATCACTAAAAGAAAAGGAGTTATCTAAAATTGCAACTCACAGCATTTTGGTCTCCTTGTTGTAGAAATCAAGCAAGAGTATGTTGGTTTTATCTTAAAACGTTGAGATAAATTTAAGCGGGAATGAATTTTCACTTCCCTCCACTATTACTAAAATCGACCGCGAATCCTTAATATTTCCCCAAAATTTTAAATTCTCTATTACAAATTTTCCATCCAATTTTCGTCATCCGCCTGGTATCCGTCTCACTCTCGAATCTCCAATCACTTCGCACTGTTGCTCGTGGTCTCTCGGTTGTCATAACGGAAGGCAATCGGTTCCAATGGAGGAATTTCCATTCCAGTGGAGGTCAGACCCATAGATCCCGTTCAGTCTTCGTTGTCCTTAAGTCGCTGTAAGCGTTGCCTTGATTAATTTATCTTTTTCATTGATTAGCCGATGTTCAGTTTTTTCTAACATCTGGTATGCCTGCTTAAAATGTTGACTGTGTTATGAGCAGTTTATAAGTTGTTGTGTCTCATATAGTATCACTGTTTTATTTTAGTAATTTTGTTAATTTGATTATACTCAACAATAGACTATTACTTCAAATTTTAGAAATTTGCTTGCTTATGTAGTAGACGATGATGGATAAAAATTGGGTGAATCTACACAGGTAACTACATACTTCTCAACATAAATGTAGTTTGAAAATCATATCCTATATTTTGACAAAAGCTAAAAGTTAATTTTTTTTCAAAGAACTAGTAGTGAGTATAAGCAAGGAGCTCGGAAGTTTGTGGATGCCGCTATGAAAAATTATGGTAATGTAAAAAAATTCTATGTCCTTGCATAAAGTGTCGAAATCTTAGTCATCAATATGAGAAGGTGGTATTTGAGCATCTGATTATAAAAGGAATGGATCGTGTATATAAGACAAGTAGGTGGTATTGTCATGGTGAGCACATAAATATAAGCACAGATGTTAAGTCCGATGGCATACATGATTTATTTGAAGCTATCGATTATGAAAATTAAGATTTCATCAATTATAATTTTTTTTGATAATGATAAAGATGAAGATAGTGCACAAAAAAGAGAGGATGATTTGTTAAGGAACTTCGAAGAAGCAAAAGCCCCGTTGTATCCTGATTGTAACAATCAAATAAAATTATATGCCATCCTTGCCTTGTATAATCTTAAATGTGAGACTGGTTTGTCTGATATCGACTTCGATAAACTTTTAAATGTGCAACAATTGTTGTTGCCAAAAAATAATGTACTTCCAAGAGGTAAAAAAGTTTCTCAAAATATTCGATATGGGCTTTGAAAAAATTCATGCTTGTCAAAATGATTGTTGGCTTTTTAGAAGAGAGTACAAAGATTTGGAAAGTTGTCCTAAATGTGGTGTGTCAAGATGGAAGAAGAATGAACGTACCAATGAAATTATGCATGGCATTCCGATTAAAGTTTTGAGATATTTTCCAATCATTCCTAGATTTAGAAGAATGTTTAGATCCCAAAATACGGCAGAAGATTTAAGATGGCATTTTAGTAATGAAAGCAATGATGGCAAAATGTGCCATCCTATGGATTCAATAACATGGAATGTAGTATATGAGAAATGAGAATCGTTTGCAGCTGATCCACGCAATATTAGTGTTAATCCTTTTATGACAATGAGTTCCAAATATAGTTGTTGGCCTGTGATGCTCGTGACATACAACCTCACGCCAATGTTATGCATGAAAAAATAAAATATCATCTTAGCATTGTTGATTCCTAGTCCAAAGCAACCAGGAAATGATAATGACGTATATTTGGAGCCATTGATTGAAGACTTGCAACATTTGTGGAGTAATGGAGTTCAAACTTATGATGCCTTTAGTAGATCGCTTTTTAACATGAAAGCGATTTTACTATGGACGATAAATGACTTTCCAGCGTATGGAAATCTTGCTCGATGTTCTGTGAAAGGTAAAAATGGTTGTCCATTACGCGATATCAATACTCACCATAGATGGTTGAAACATAATCGGAAGAGCGGTTATATGGGTAGTAGGAGATTTTTAACCCCTTCAGATTCATTGAGAAATAAAAAAAACCTGGTTTGATAATACTGTAGAAAATGGTCGTAGTCCTAGAGTTTTGACTGGAAGAAACATCTCTGCTATTTTGAAAAACTTTCCGTATAATTTTGGGAAATAAATTAAAAATGTAAATAATAATAATAGCAAGAATGGGAAGGGTAAGAAGAAACAAATTAAGCAGGAGAGCAGGAAGAGAAAAAATAATAATAAAAAAATAAATAGAGGTAAAAATGGTGATCTTGTGAATATAGAGCTATCAAAGTGGAAAAAACGATCAATCTTCTTTGATTTACCATATTGGGAGGTTAGTTTTTTATTTTTCATTGATCAATAATACAGTTCTTTAGTAATGAAATTTAACATTGTTGATTTTTGTAGGAACTGCCAATGCGTCATAATTTAGACGTAATGCATGTAAAAAAATGTTAGTGAAAGTGTAATAAGCACGATGCTACATGATAACAAATCGAAAGATGGAATTAATTGTAGAAAAGATTTATAAGAGTGGGGAATTCGACATGGCCTTTATGCACAATCTCGTGGAACAAAAACATATCTTCCACCTGCTCCATATACATTTTCCAAATATAAAAAAAAAAAAATTGTAAAAGACTGTATGATTTTAAGGGACCTAATGGGTATTGCTCGAATTTCAAGAGCTCTATATCGTTAGAGGATTGTAAAATTAGTGGTTTGAAGTCACATGACTATCATGTCCTAATGCAACAGTTGTTGTCGGTTGCAATAAGAGGATTGTTACTGAAGAAGCCAAGGGAAGCAATAATTCGTTTATGTTTGTTCTTTCATAAATTATGCCAACGTGTTCTTGATAGAGAAAAACTTCAACATCTTGTTGATGAGATTGTTCTAATTTTATGTGAACTTGAAAGATATTTTCCACCTTCGTTCTTTGATATAATGATACACTTGATGGTTCATCTTGGAAAAGAACCCAGATTATGTGGACCTGCCTATTTTCATTGGATGTACTCATTTGAAAGATACATGAAGGCACTAAAACATTATGTAAGAAACACTGCACGACCTGAGGGGTGTATTGCAGAATCCTATCTTGCAGAGGAGTGCATGAAATATTTTAATGACTTCTTAAAGAAATCAGGAAAAATAGAAGAGAAGGAAGTCCGAAATGAAGATTATGAAAATGATGTCATACTTGAAAGACGACCAACTTCAGCTTGGAAAATAATTACACTGTCCGAGAATGAGAAACAAGCTGCTCATTTGGCTTTGCTAATGAATATGGCTATAGTGGAACCATTTGTAGAGTAAGTGACTAGTGCATTTTGTTCTATTGTTCAATTATTTTTATAGTGCAACTTATCTGTTTTTTTCCTTTTACAATAGTTTGCATCTTCAGGAGTTGCAACACTCAAACAAGCGCATAGAAAAAAATGTGACTTTACTTTGGAAAACCCACACAAATAACTTTGCCGATTGGATTAAGAAGAAGTTGAGTTGAATTTTAAAATATATTCTCACTAATTTTGAAAAGCTACATTATCGAGATCTAATATAAATAAAATTATCATTTATAGATACCTTATGATGTGAACGATCACGACACAATATTAAAATGGATTGCCTATGGTCCAAGGAGTAGTGTATTGTCTTGTACAGGTTATATCATCAATGGAGAACGTTTTCACACAAAAGATATTGAGAGAAAAACTCAAAATAGTGGAGTCACTTATGATGCAACCACCATTTGTAGGGCTAGCGCAAAAGATATTTCCCAAGTGGTTGACATGATTACTTATTATGGGATGTTAACCGATATATTTTTGTTAGACTATCATGCCTTTTATGTTCCTATCTTTAAGTGTCATTGAAAAAAATTAGGAAATGGTGCAAAGGTAGAAGATGGTTTTACCCTTGTCAAAACAAAATTAAGCTTCATTTTAAAAAGATCCGCATATCCTTGCATCTCAAGCAAAACAAATTTTCTATTCAAGGGAAGATGATGATTCTAATTAGTATGTTGTGATGAGGGCACCATCAAGAACTTTTCATGAAATAGATACAGATGACTCATTTGAGGAATTTATTATGGATATCGGAAATCTTGAAGAAAACAATATGGAGATTGATGATGCTGCCGAGGATCTTGGCTATGTTAGGGAAGATTGCTAAGGAATACTTGAGTAATATATCACTAGCTATGTTAGGGAATGCCATTTTATGGGATTGCATTCAGGTATATTTTGTGATTTTTATCTTGTTATGTCTGTTTAACTCATTGTTTTACGCCAAATAAAAAATCCAGACGTCTGGATTTAATATCAGGCGTCTGCATATTTATTCATATATAATATTATAGGCCCAGAAAAATATAAGACGTCTAGATAAAATACTCAAACATCTGAGTACTTCTTCAGGATTAATATTTTAGGCTCACAAAAAAATCCAAATGTCTGAATAAAATATCAGACGTCTGTATTCTTCTGCAGATAATTTTTTTTAGTCAGAGAGCACTTTCAGACGTCTGGATAAAATATCCAGATGTCTGAAATCAACTTTAGACATTTTACATTAGGCCGTAGAGAAATCCAGACGTCTGGTTATAAGTTCAGACGTCTGATTGATTTTCAGATTGCTTTTTTTGTACTCTCAGACGTTCGGAAAAATAGCCAGACGTCTGAACCACCGGTTTCACGTGTGCATGTCTTCCTTGTTGTCGAGCTATAGCCATATATAATTAAAGTTCCATATCCACAATATTTTCCATCCACAATAACATACCCAAATTACATAACAATAGCATATCCGAATTACATAACAATAACATACCTAAATATCATAACGAACATAGAAACAACGTGTCCGAGGTGCATATCGAACATAACATATCCAAGCTGAAGGTTTTTACGTACTTAATTTCTGGTTAAGAATTTACTTGGTGATCCACTAGGTGGATGCATCTTGGCTCACGGACCTATTCGGGATTTCATGCTTGTTAGCTTTATTTAAGTGACAAATGCTGCTTCACTTAACGTAATGAAAATTGCAACTCCTTGTAGTTCAGCAAATTATTTTGAAGCAACCTTTACTATATTTGAAGCAATCTGTGTAGTGCAAGTAATATATATTTGTGTTGCTGTACATGGGAAATGTTTTCATGGGGTTATCTATTTTTCCATTGCAGCAAATGAAAAAGAGATAACCTTAGGAAAACACTTCCCTACAGCAACACAAATGTATATTGCCTACACTACACAATTTGCTTCAAATATAGTGCAAGTTGCTTCAAAGTAAATTGCTGAACTGCAAGTAGTTGCATATTTCATTACGTTAAGTGAAGCAACATTTATCTCTTGAATAAAGCTATTAATGCATGAAAGCCCGAATAGGTCCGTGAGTTAAGATGCACCGCCTGGTGGATCACCGAGTAAATTCTTCAGCTTGGTCACACTTTGTCTGTTTCATAGTCTGTAATCAGTTAAGATACACAACTAAATATGGATAACTTGAACTTTAATCACAAGTTTAATTTTAAACATACACATACAAACTTTATACAACAGAGTTAGGAAAACTTACTAGTACGAGGCGGTTGACAATAAGAGGATGCCATTGAAGTTAATTTCAGAGGAAAATTTTGACTTCTGGCCATTGGAGTTAATTTTAGGAGGAAACTGAAGTTTATACCCAAATGAGGCCTAAACCAGCAATTTATATCCGTTATAAGTTCTCAGAAGAGGGCTAAATACAAATTTTCCTTTTTTTTAATTACAGGCTAGATTTATGTTGAATGAGGAATGACAAAAGGTCCCCATAAACACTTTGTTGAGTAATGACTACATAAATAATTCATAATAAAATTCAAGTTGTCATATAAACCCAAAGATAAAATAAAGATTGAGTACATGCAGCAGTTTCATACTTCACTTTTCGTAAAACCAAAAGATGAATCCAGAGATAGAATAAATTAAAGTTGGACACTGCTGCATGTACAGGCTTGAAATTGCTGCATGTACACATGGTTTCTATGTTGTGATATGCTCAAAAGGTGAATCAATGAATCATGGCTATATGCCAAAACATAAAAAGTTGGACCATGTTCATAAAAGATGACTGAATATGTGTATATACACGTATCTCCTCATCTAGAACTCATCAAAATGAGCTGTTCATAAAAGGTGAACCAATGAATACATATCCAGACGTCTGAATGATTCTTCACGTTTGAAAAACAGACGTTTGATTTAGGGTTATTTTCAACCCGATGAAGTTTTCAGACGTCTAGGAATAGTTTCAGACATCTGTGCTGAATGATTTTTAAACCAGTGTATATTTTCAAACATTGCTAATTTTAAAACAGGAAAATAGTGTGAAGGACAAATTGAACAAAAAATTGTTCCATAAGGACAAGGGGCTAAAATTTTATCTATAAGGACAAATTTTAGTGTAAAGGTAGGAATTATAATGGTCCCCTGAATTCCTCTCTTTACACTAGAATTTGTCCTTATGGATAAAATTTTAGCCCCTTGTCCTTATGGAACAATTTTTTGTTCATTTTGTCCTTGAGGCTAAAAACCCCATTTTAAAACATCTGATTTTAGTTGTCCTGTTTTTATTTTAACCCTATCAATTTTTAGACTTCTCGTTTATTGATTCAGACGTCCGGTTTTTAATTTTTTATGAGACGTCCCCTTAATTTGCATAATTGCATCACGTTCACCATCAATTAATAATTACTTGCATAATTGTATACTTAATTCTTTATGCACTCATTAGCTCTATGAATTAATTTATAAAAACATGCATATACCTTGATACTATTTTATTATTATAATCACTTCTGTTTTGTAGAAAACATATTTAAACTGTTTCAAATATTGCATGACAGACCACTTGTTTCAAGTCAAACATTAAATGCAAGTTGATTGAAGATGCAAATGCACCTTTATGGAGACCTACATCTGAGTTTGAGTTTATTGAAGATGCAATTGGTTCTACTATAACTTGGCCTTCTGCAAATGTCGCCTCAGAATCGTTTTCAAGTAAGAATGACCTATACTTCTCTTTACTTACCGTCAGTATGAATGATGGAAATACTTCTTATTATAATTGTTTTGGTAGACTTTTACTTCAAGCATGATTTCCCTTTTCACCTCTTAAAACTGAATTAATATTTAAATTTCGTTTAGGTAGATAAAACTAGAAAAAATAGAAGATACGGTAATCTAGATGTGCTCTAACATTTTGATCTTATAAAAATTTTCTTTCTTGCAATTTGGTCGTACTAAGACGTATGCATATTTGTTGACAGAAGAAATGTTGCGCAGTTTCTGAATGTCATACATATACAACAAAAGAAGTTATGTATTTTCTTATTGCCAAATCAGGTGTTGATGTTTGATGCATGACGGAAATTCAACTTTGGAACACACAAGCTTGGACTTTGAACGGTTTATATTTTTCTTTTTTGTTAGTAAGCATTTTTTGTAAAAACAAGTTAGACGGGAACATCGACTACAAAATGTTATGTCCAACTATTGTATATTTGGCATATGGAATTATTATAACTTATGTGATATAGTTTTATAATTCTAATTCTTTTGTGTTGTTTGAATTTCGTGATGATTTTGAACTACATTATGTAAAAATGATAAATGATGATAGATGTAGCTCAACAACTCTACAGAAACGCTGTGATATGAAGGTAGTAACAACTTTTCTAGCCAGAAATAAACGCTGTAATGTAAGTTGGAAAACGCTGTGCTATTTGGATGGGCATAACATTTCTTGATGTTATAAAACGCTGTTATATATGTTGAAAACGCTATAATATGTGGACGATGACAACGGTTATAGCCATTTTAGAATGTTGTTATATATTCATAACAACGCTGTGTTATGAAGACGATAACAACGTTTCTGCCCTATATAAAATGTTGTTATATATGTGATGAAGGAGGAATAGTTTGTGTTAGCTATGCAAACACAACAGCACAAAATGTTGTATAAACATAATGACAGCGCTACTAAAATGATGTACAAAACGTAACAACAACATCAACTAAAGCATTGTAGTATCTCCTTTTTCTACAACGTTTTCAAAGTATTGTGGTAGTCCCCCTGACCTATAATAGCGTGTCGTTAGACAGAGTTCTTTGAAACGCTGTAAAATTATATAACACCATTTTTTCAATGCTGTCAATAAACATATTTCTTGAAGTGAATTAATTTTTAGAATTTAACTGTAATTTTTAATTAATTAAATACACAACTTTTTATTTGGAGTATTTTGCACTGTATATCAATATTTTGGGATTTCAAAATATGAGTTAACCTACTGATATTATTATATATTTGGGATCGGAGCACATCGCTCGTCACGACCGTATTTTTATATTTTCTATAGCAGTCCATATTTAAATAAAATTTTATGCAATGGACACCCTTATTTCTTTAACTTTATACAAGGATATGTATATCAATAAGGACTGCGCATTCTTTTCTTGGGCAAAGACGTAGGGACTAAGTAACATAAATAAAATATACAATGCCTTTTGACTTCAACTAGAAGGCTTGTACATTCCCTATTCTACATGTAGACTCATTCCATCAAATTCAAGCAGCAAGGCATGAAATGAAAGTTTAGAGAATCTCACGACCCTATAACTTGCACATTAAGGAAACAAACCAAGACCTACCGTATAAAATCATAAAACCTACCCACCTAACTATGAAAAATAACCATACCATGAAGAGAAAACTTCGTACAGACCTACCTTTACCTCTACAAACTCTAATACTTCTCTGCTAAGGAATTCATAATATAAATACCCTGATGCCTCCACCATTTCTTACCGCAAGTTTTATCAAACAAATACTCAACAAAAATTTGAAACAAAACATACGAACGGAGTGTGGCAGAGGGATCGAACGATGTGCGTATGACTGGGTGGATGATTTAGCTGTGTACGCGCATAACAGTGGAGCTAGAACTAGAGAAAATAGTGGTTTGTGGAGGCCAATTGCTTTAAACGTGAGGGTGTTGGGTAGTCCCATTTTAACAGCTAACATGTTAACTTGGTTGAAGTGCGGTATGTGGTGGACAAACGCGGACTCACGTGATGAACATAGGAGGAGGCAACGTGCGAAATAAAGGAAAGGAGTTGTTGCTTCCTTTTGTTTTACCGTGGGTGAGACCGGATATTGCCGGAATCCAAGTGAGGGTAGTTGATCAACGGAGGCGGAGGTTGGTTTGAAAATTTCAATGGATAACAATGATGAGGGAAGGGGATTGAAGTCACTGTGCGGTTTAAACAATGATACAGGAGACGGAGCTTGTTTCATGTGGAAGGTGAGTGAAACGTGGAGGGGGTTTCATGGACGTACATGAGGGCGTGGTTTCCACTTGAGGAGGAAAGGCTACTGGGTAGTGTATGGACGGCTAACATGAGAAGTTGATTATTAGGAGGTGAGAGGAGTAAGTTGCGTTATAAAGAGAAGTATAAGTGAAAGAAAGGTGAACAAGGGGGTAAAGAAATTTGTGGGATAGTTTGAATATCTTGGAGATGAATTTGTAAGCTTCCAGGAGGGAGAAGGCTGTCCATTTTGGGGCGGGTTTGGGTATGTACAGTGGGGCGCGGCCAATTATTAAGGTATGAAGGCCCGTACAAAGAGATATACAATGTGAATGGTCATGGAATGGAGGTGGTGGAAATGTTCGAGAATGGCGATGACATGAGCTACGGCGTGGCTTTCAGAATAGGAAGAACGGATCGGATATTTCATGAAGCGAGTTTAAAAGGCTAACGGGCCGACGGAGTAGATGACATGGTTGTAGTGCTCACCAGTGAACGGTAGGGGAGGCGGTGATCGCTTTGGAGAGGAGCTGAGTTCATTTTACATCAGGAAAGAAAGTCGGATTTTCTACTGACTGGAACAAGGAAATAATCATGGAATCGGACGAATTTGGAACCATTTATAGCTGGTTTGAATTTATGGCAGAATTGAACGCCAGGTATAATCAACTGACGCAAATCGTTATTTAACGGTTAACACGCAAAGGTGAGTAAAATCACTAACTCTGATCTATTTTTAAAATATTATAATTATATTTCAATATTGGTTGAATGCATTGTGATAGTCGTTTAGATAAATTACAGTTAAATTGGTTTAAATAATCATATTAGTTGTCTCATATACTACATTATCTAATGTGATAGATAATCTATCATTTATTGTTGTTTGTTGAGGATGTGAGATTACACTGGCTCTGAAATAACTGATATGTAAATACCGTAAATTATATTTAATAGGAACGAGAATGAATTTGGGAACGTGAAATCTATTTTTAAATGGAAATTAAATTTCGATTGAAAAGGTATATGATAACTTGTGTTTAAGTACAAACGAGTAGTTAATTTATAAATGATATGTAGAAATTAAGTGGGATAATTAGTATTAAATAATTTGGAGATATAAGAATGAATTTATAAAGGAGGAACTGGATATTCGGTTCAGAAAACGATGACGTCGTTTCGATGCAGAGATGCAATTAGAACTAGATAACACCATATGGAACCATAATTCGACGATGTTGAACGTATTAAAGTAATTTATTTTAGAAATTATAATCTGATAGGATAGTTAATATTTGGTTTAAACCAATAAATTGTAGTAGGGTATGAAATCGATATTTAGTTATAAACTTGATATTGATTTAATAAGAACCTGTCTTAGAAATAGAGTTTATCAAGTAGGATGGGAATATAAATTATAAAAGGAAGTCGGTAAATAGGATATCAACCTGTAAGAGTATTTACTTCTTGAATGAAGAGTTAAGCAAATAATTTGCAGATTGAAATGATTGAATGAGAACTGGAAATGTTTTCCAAAGATTAATAAGGTATATTTTCTAAAATATAGAAAATAAGAAATAGGGAAAATGATAGGAATGTTTCCGAAGATTAATAACGTATATTTTTTGGGATATGAGAAGTTGGTAAATTAATATAAATTGAAAGGGGCCAGTGATTAGGTGATGATTCGTTGTACATTTGAATGGACGATGTTTTTACTTCGATAGTTAAATAACCGACTATCGAAGTGTTTTGACCATCGTTGTCAATACGGAGAGACCGGTTGGATATATTATCCGAAAACCACTCCGTATAGGCATAAGCACTGTGAATTAGATTATGCTGAAGACAATTGAAGATGGAGTGAAATGCAAGGATCGTCCTATTCCAGAATAGTGCTTTCTGTTTGTCCAGTCCCATGACAACTTGTATGGACGAGTGTCTGACAGAGTATACCTAACATATAACGTATGGTGGATCTCTTAAAGGTATTACGTCTGGTGGCGGAGGAATTCGTTCCTCTTAGCTCTTTATACCCGTGATATTTTTGGAAATCGATCAGTGAATTTACGGTTTTGACGATGTGGCATTCAAAGTGAATGGTGATCATATGTTCTGAAGATAGACGTAGCCTCTAGCATCACAACCAGGAAGTAAAAAAAGTTGGGCTAGGCAGCATGGGTAGTTGGGTCATCCCCAAGCACGGTGTATTATCACCGATCTAGAGAAAATTCATATTTGTTCTTCTTTTTGATTCTATATCTTCGGATTACGGTTGGATGGCCAACAACCGTAGGTGGCAATATATTCGATACACTCAAGCTAAATGAGTGGTCGGTCATGCGCGACCGGGTTGCAAGACGTTCTTGTTGAACCCAGGTGTATACCCTCTAGAGTACACTAATCGGAAGGTGCTCCCATACTTTTTCTGTTGGAATCCAATCTCCAATAAACGCCCTACGGTTTTTGATTTTATACTATGTATGTGGAGCGTGAGATGTAAGCGTTCTGCTATTTGGTTATTTATTTGATTAGACATTATTATAATATCACTGGATTTTGATATCAAAATATTTTGGGTTATAGTAAGGTAAAAACCGTCCATGTTTATGTGTAGGCTAGTCTTACTATTATCCTTTACTTTTAAAAGGATTTTCAAAGTTAAACAATATGGTTGGAGTTTACTCACACCAGTCTCATGACTGACCCAGAGTTTATTTTGTTTGTTTTCCCTAAACTCTTGGGTGCCCAAATTTGTACGGGCATTCAAGTGTTTCAGGCTTTGCAGATTCACTTGGAGGAGCTCGAAGCAAGAGGCTTCATTGCTAGTTATTTAGAGATTATTTCCGCTGTGATGTATATGAGTTATACTCTGATATGATACGTAAGTACAAAAATTCAGATTTGTATTTCAAAGTTATGATATAATATATTTTATTCGTTCCGCTGTGAGTTCCGTGTTTACTCTGATTTAGTTTAGTCGTGATCTTCTTCTTCTGTTCTATTAGTTCTATCTTTTCTATCTCATCCTCTAATTTCTTTCTATTAAAGATTTGCATTTTCGTGCATTTTGGGTTGAATGTGTAGAATATTAGTCAGCTCTAATTGGTACGGATTTACGGGCCTTTACACCTATCAAAAGTTTTATCTTTGGACTTTATAGAGTAAACACATACCTTTCTGGAAAAATCATCAATAAATAAAACAAAATACCTGGCTTCTCCAATAGATAATCATTGCAGGGCCCAAACATCAGCGTGAACATACTCTAAAACATCTTCAGACTTATGCTCCGCATGGCCAAAAGAAACCTTCGTCGCTTTCCAAGTACACATCCTTCACAAAAGCCAAGTTTTGAATGATGAACGCCGTTAATCAAACCTCGCTTTCTCAACACTTCATACTACGCTCTCCAATGTGATCCATACGAAAATGCCACAATCTGGTAGAATCCGAATCAAAAGAATCAACAACCGAAGCAGACTCCGAAACAACAGTTTTACTCTTCAGCAAATATTGGTTTCCAGCTTTTACCCTTTTCATTACTATCAATGAGCCATTTATAATTTTAATGAATCTTTTTCTATTACACACTTTAAGCCAAATTTGCATGATTCTCCAATGGAGATCAAACTACGCCTCAAATCAGGAACATGCTTGACATCACATAAATTACGAACAACACTATAAAACATCCTGATATTTAACGTTCCAATTCCAAACATGCGACAAGAAGCATTATTTCCCATGAGAATCTCTCCTCCATCAAACCGACGATAAGTAGAAAAAGAGTGTCTATCAGGTGTCATTTGATAGGATGCTCTTGAGTCATTAATCCACATAGCACTCCTTATAGAAGAGTCAGAAGATGTAAAAACACCAGGATCACTCTCTGAATCTGATGTTTCCGCAGTAAAAGCTGAAGCCTTTTGTGGAGCAACTTTGTTTTTATTCTCCAACTTAGGGCAACTAGCAATATAATGTCCAGGTTTTCTACAATAATGACAAACTCCCTTCCAAGCTCCCTTTGACTGAGATTTGGACTTAGCTCTATCTCCACCATATTTGAGTCTACTCTTACTTCTTTCCCTTTGTGTAATAAGGCTTTCGAAATCATTCTCCGTGCTCATGGTTGCTAACTTTCCCCAACATCTTATTATATAAATTTGTCTTCACATCTTCCAAACAAATAGATGAATGCCGAAAAATCATAAAGTTAACAAAACTATCATACTCTACAGGTAAATAACATAAAAGAATAACCGCTTGCGCTTCATCCTCAATCCTTATATCAGCTGCTCGAAGATTCATGACAAGTGTATTAAGGGCATCCACGTGAGCAAATACATCGGTTCCTGGCTACATCTTGAATGAATAAGGTTGTTATAGGATTGTGTGATTGGTGAGAGACTTATCGTAGAACTTTCTCTGAAAAGCATCCCATAGTTTTTTAGTTGTTTTCAAATGAGAAAACTCTCTAGGTACTTCATCAGAAAGGCTAAGTTGGATGGTAAGAGCATCCTTTTTCAATTCTTCTATCTCTTAAGGCGCTAAATTCTTCAATTTCTCTAGATCTGAGACAACTTTAAATGTCCTCTCTTTCTTCAACATGACTTCCATCTTCATCTTCCATGTACCAAAACCCCCATTTCCATCAAATCTAGCGACTCCATAATTTGTAGCGCTTCTACCACCGTTATTCTTTGTGAATTTAGACATAGCAAAAATAGTCTCTGAATAGAACAACAAGCTCCGATACCAAACAGTAGTGAAAAATCGGTGATTTGAGCAGCGGAAACAGAACATCCAATAATCTAGTCTGTCGACACTCTCAAAAATGACAATCCAACAAAGATAATAAAGAAAATCAGATGGCTCAAATTATAGAGAAAAACGGAAATATAGAAAGGAAAGAACACACCAATATAACGAGATTCAGCTATGCCTACGGCCTTAGACCCAAACAACCCTTTGTTTATTCACTTTAAGAGGACGTAGTACAATATGAGAAGAAACATACAACACTCAATACAAATTTCTCACCATATAATAGATACAGAAATAGAGATCTTATTGAATATATAATATGGAGAGCCTTCTTATCTTGTGTATTGAAAACATGAGCAAACGGCTTCATATATATAGGAGGAAGGATGAAGAATTATTTGAAGATAAGGATGAAATATTTCCAGATTTCTTTGACTTGATTCCGTCACAAATCACTACGCCATAAATGGCCTAACGCAACGGAAAAAAATTGTTGGCATAAGTCTTTGGCAACGTTTTAAGGGTAATGCAATTTTCACCGTTGCTGAAGACAGACAACATTTTGACTATCTAAGGCAACATAACAAATATTGTTGCAATAGACCCTATTTGGGTCTATAGCAACATACTTAGGTATCCGTAGCAACATTTCAAAATTATTTCTATAGATATTTATATTAATTTTAAAATATATATATAATACAACAACAATGAGAATTAAATGCTACTACATAGAATTAAATATTCAAACAGTATTTTTATTCAAATTTATTTCAACATTTGAAATAGTATATATTTCTAACTCCAACATTTACAATTCATTGTTAATAACATAGTTAATCACATATAGATTTCCTCACTATATCACTCAATTCACTCATTACATATGCAGTTTCAATTTATACAAATACTAACACTGGCAAATATATGTCGAGCCAAAGGTGAGCCGTCAGCGGGTCTGGGCGCAGCGCCGATAGGGGTCTAAGGTCCCACAGTCCCGGTGGCGATCGACCTCGCCAATTAGATCGAACAAGTGGGCACTGCCCGATTCATTCGATTTCGGAGGATCAAGCCTTCTTTGAGATATTACACACCATGTCCATCATCACCAAAGCTGTAAACAACAACAACGAACATTAAACTTCAAAACTTCCACTTCTTTAACAAACTTACATTCTCTCGACCACAAACACCTTGTGTCCCCTTGCCTAAATTTATCCTCCTTCAGCACACCTCAAAACAGCACCAGTCGACCAATCATCTTAAAACTACTTGTCACCGACTATCCATTAAAAAGGAATATATTTAACATTTCGCAAATACTTTGATTATTTGGCAACAATGGTCTAATAATTGTTACGTTATGAACTATACCCAGACTATTGCAGAAACTAAAAGACAACACGATTCAGATAGTGCAAAAGTTCGCTTATCCTGAGAAGGTGCATTAAGATAATCAGATTATCCTTCGAACTGACATATTTCATCATCACTGCTGCATTTGATCGTTCCAATAATATATCCCCAACTAGCTGAAGAATGTAGCATAAAGTCCAAATGAATTTGAATAGCAAAAACAATAGACTTTGATCGGTTTTGAAGCATGGAACAAGTGCTAAAGGTTTTGAAGCAGCATTAATGCAAAAACTTGGAGGGCGTGTTACACAATCAAAATTTATCGATCCTAAAAGACAAACAGATGCATGAAAACTGAAAAATAAAAAAAACCAAAGAAGGTAAAGATGCATTTGGCATGTACATTACCCAAACTCCATCACATCAGCCCCATCCAGTGCCTTGTCGACATAGACCTTGCTCTAAGAACCCACGGCAACACCACCGCGCCTTCCTCGGCCTTCGGTAGTCACCAAACTCAACCACGCAACTCCACTTCCGAGCCCATCCATCAACGTCTGAAGCAACCCAACCCTATTTGAACACTGCAGAGACGATGAGTTGGCATATACTAGACAAATTTTATCCTAAAGATCCCAGTTTTGTATTTTTATAGATCTGATTCCCTTTTTAAGAGCGGCTTTAGGATGAGCAGATTTGAGAAGGATGATGAGAAGTTGAGAACGAACAGATCTGAGAAGTTGAGCAAAAGACGAATAGAATGGCTCAAGGAAGTTAATTTTCTATTGGTGGTGTGGGATTTTAAAGAATTAGTGAGGTGTCAACTGTAGAAGTTGTTTTTAAAAGGTAAATTAACGAATAGATATATATGTTTGTATAGGTGCAGACTGATGACGTTCCAAATGTTTATGGCTAATGTAACACCGTATCAAATATTACATCGTGTTACACTTGTTTAGATAGAGCAACACATTTTTATGGCTAAAGTAACATAAAATAGAACGTTGCAGTAGGACCAAAATATTATAGCTATCGTCACATTTTGGCGGTAACACCTTACAAATTCGTTGCACTAGGTCGTTTATGGCGTAGTGAATCTAGCATATTTGTATTTGATTCCACCTATACCAATATTTGATTGATTACATAAATCAAGAATATACCTTCTCCATATTAATATATTATCTTCCCGATTTGACTTAATTATGAGAATCAATGAATATGTCCTCATTAATACATTTAAATCACCCAAATTTAACAAATATTGATCTAGCAGAGATTGAAGAGCTGAGAGCTAAGGTGTAGAAACTGAAAGATCAAAATTGTCGCCAACCCATTAAGATGACACAACTGTCGGATCACCGTATTGCCGAATACATGCAGTAATATGGTGGCCGCTTTTCATCTTCTGCTAGTTCGGGAGGTCCTGATTCGAAAGGTTTTGGAGGTGCTTGTCCCAAATTGATGAGTATGTTCTTGTTTGTCTTATATCTATGTTTTGTAAGTTTCGATGAAACACTAAGTTAGTGAATTTGGATAGACTTGGTATTATGTATGTTGTTTGATGATAGACTTTGTATTATGTACATCGTATATATTGTGTAATTAGATGTATGTAAATTATGATAGTGAAATTTGGTTTGGTTTAGTTTTTTTTGTAGATTTGGTTTGGTTTAGTTTTTGATATTTGGTTGAAGGATTTGTAATGAGTTGGATAGAAGTTCTGATGTGGTTGAGTGATAGTGTATTTATGGAAATGTAGAAGAAAAATATCTACGGATTTCCGACAGTTTGTAGATAATTTTTTCCTACTATTCCCGACATCTACCAATGGCTTCCGAGAATGTATGCGGCTGGTAATATGACATCAGTCGTTCGTTGGTATATGTTATAGCCGTCGAAAGCAGTCAGAAAGGCGGTTGATGACTTTTATTGGTAGTCGTTGTAAATTCTATTCACTAACGCTTAAATTTATGATGTTTCTTTCCCATGGATTCCGACAACCGTGAACAATCAGAAGTTGCCTTGTTCTTGTAGTGTTAGCTCTAAATAATATTAAAAACCAAAATAACATTTAGTCTACTCTAAGAATAAAAAAGAAAATTTTGTTCAAAATTTTAAAATATACTATTTTGCTTACTACGTTATGAAATTTGTTTTTGACATTACAAAAATTTCTTACATCGTCTTGGAAAGAAGCCCAGTACGTGTAGCATGAATCCAGTCATAATGTGTAACATAGGCATGCAACATCCATTAAGATTATAACAACAGCACTGTACATGCTTGCTTCATAAGATATGTAACAAGCCAGACATCTTTGCCTTATCGCTCTACAGAATAAAAAAAGGGTGGAGGTTGGCAGTGCCAGCCCAACAAGTTGCAGTGCCCTAGCCTGAAATTAAGAAATTGTAAAGGTAAAACCATCAAAATGGGGACAGAGGAGACCAATTCTTCATTCCCCATTATCCCTAAATCTCTCCATTTCCGCTTTTTTGAATTTAGGTCTCCAAGCAATTGAAGGATTTAACTGCAAAAAGTGTGGAATACGGAAGACATGGGAAATGAGGACAGAACAATTGGTGTAGGGACAGAACACCAATTCCCATGGAAATTACTGTGTTACATATGTTTTGAAATGCTTGTTGCCTCTGTAATTTAATAACTCCAATTGTTTAAAAACTCACTGAAATTTTGGTATCCCTCTTTGACGGGTTGGTGTGTTGCCCTAGACATCCTGGCCAAGACTGGAGGTAGAAACTCTTTCTGGTGCACTTAGCCTGGTCCGTGAGCACCGCATACGATCAAACATGTTTATTTTAGATGGATATCTTCACTCAAAAGTTTGTACTGTAATTATCTGCCAATGCTTTAATGTATGTACTATAATTATATGCCAATGCTTGAATGTATGTACTAGACGGCTAGGCATATTAAAAACGTATAAACACTATTTTGCCTCCTGTTAAGAGCTATTGAACTCAAACTAAAACACTGCAAGTCTGCAAGTGACTTCCAGTAACCCTATCAACAAATAGATAGATTTAGACACTGCAAATCCATGCTCGTGTGTGAACCACTCCTTTCATCCTAGTTATTAAATTAAATATTCGGCCTTTTTCTTTCAGACAAGCAGGCCAAAATTTTAGAAGTATAAAGCGTTGCCTATGGTGGAAAAGGGTAAAGAAAGAACGTTATCCCCTTCAAGAATCAAATTTGTAGAAACAAGACTTTACAGCCGTGCAACACAGGTGCATATGAAAAATTCTTATATAGTAGTCAAATTTTAAGTTCCTACATAGATTGAATAAAAATAAATTGGAGAAGATACGTAAAAATTGTGATTTTTCTATTCGAATGAAGTTTCGAACTTGTCTAAAAAACTTTAGTTGACATATGTTCTTTGTGGAATTCAAAATCATAACCTTTTGTTTGCATTTTGATATATTTTTGAAACTTCGAGGTCGCACTATAGAATTATAATTCTATTTCAGTTATTGATATAAATAATTGAGGATTTCATATTTTCCCTTCAAAAACCCATTTATTTCATTTTGATGAGTTTTATGACTCGTGGGATGCTCATGTATGTAAAAAATTCTTATACAATAATCAAATTTAAAATTCCTATATAGCTTGGATAATGGTAACTTGAAAAACATAGCCAAAAAAATTATTTTATTTTATTCAAATAAAGTTTCGAACTTATAACTTTATTTATGTTTCAAGTTTTTTAATTTAAAAATATATATTAATTCATAGTCAAAAAAATCATAACATTTTATTGCATATATTGGTATTTTTTAAATTTCGTGGTCGAAACAAAAGATTGTATTTCTATTTCAACTATTAATAAAGTTTGAACATGGAAAACTTTAAATCTGAATTATTGAAAAAAAAAAGAAAAAAAAAAGCAATCACAGTAGTCATCAAAGAAAGGGGGAAGAATACAACTACTACAAAGAACAATATCCCATCATCATGGAGTCTAGACTAAAAAATTTACCCTCAACAAATCTTCAACCCATATAATCCGAAAATAACACAAAACAATTCAGTATAACTTTTTATGTATGAACCAATATCTAGACTAGGATCCATCCTAAGTAACGTACCTGTAACTTTCCATGCTACAAAAAGGAAAGAACCATGAACCCCAAAACTGCAATCATATCCACGCTTCACTTAGGCAAGTTATACTCTTGTTCAAGCATCGGTAGAGTTCTCGTCCCCGAAGCATATGGCGCTTGCGCTCCTCCCACTCTCGCCACTCGCAATGCTTCATTACTGTTGGCCATCTGCTCCATCTCCTTCATCCTCTTCGCCTTCCTCTCTCTAGTGATGCAAAACACAGCCAAAGCTAAAATCACTAACACAACAAATCCACACGCTACACCAACCGCGATCTTCCACAACTTCACTTTTCTAGGTTTCGGTAATGGAGGTGGCAACGTGGGTTTTGAAGGAGGAGATATTGAAGGAGGAGATCTTGAAGGAGAAGGAGAAGGAGGCGGCGCTGTAACATTGGTAACAATAGCAAAATGCCCTTGCCTATTACTAGAACAAACGTTCAATGACACCATCTCATGAAATTCATAACTCCCATTCAGATCAAACCAAACACATTTCATACTCGCTCCATCAACAGCATTACTTACATTCGAAAATCTCACAAGTATAGGAGATTTGGTAGCAAAGATGTCAAGCTCATTCGGATTAGTAGCACTTAAGTTCTCAGCATTGTATGCCCGCAAACCAATGACTGGAGTTAGGTAACTGTAACCTGATAAAGGGTAGTAGAACGTAGACCAGTTGCCTAAGTTTTGGTAAACAAGCGCAAGTCTTACTACATATGGCTTTGTAATCACTCCATCTGGGATTTTGAATTCTTTAAGATAATCGACTCCACGAAGCTTCAAACTTCCGCTCCTCAGTCTTACAACCTGAAGATTGATGCCAGTTAAATTTGAAGGGATTGGAGCTTTGTAAACCGTTCCTGATTTGGGGTTGCGTAGAGCTCTGTATGCATAGTCTTGAAGCAGAGAATCTAGTTGCCTTGATGGCTGTGCTGTACATCGTAACGATGAAAGCAGAATTGATGTGAATATGAGAAGGATTCTCGTAGTAGATTTCATGGATTGAAAAGACTTAGCAGAGTAGAGATCTCTCCTGCGCAAACGATTTAAAAGACTGAGACTATACGGCGAACGAAACTAGTATCTGAAGATCTGAAGTGAAATCGACTTAAGATCCATTTCCCAAAATAAACAAATTGTATATCGTACAAGTATGAACTTTTATTTGCTCATTGAAACTAACGTAATCTATATTGAGAAGCAAATCAAACAGCAAGATTGAAGTTTATCACAAAATCTGAAATAAGTGATGAAATAAGATGAACTTACCCGCAGGAGACCATAGAAACCTAATTCTATGGCAATGCATCTGACTTAAATCTAAAGTTATCGGAGCAAAATGCTCTTTTTTCCAAAATTAGAAGGCAGTAAGTAAAAAATTAAGTCTTCGATTTTAGGTTAGAAATCAAATGCAAAAAATCATTCTGAATTAATGGTATCCATTAATAAGCTTTCCAAAAAAAACTCAACTTGCAAATGGAGTGAAAGAATTGGGGGAAAGAAATTAAGAAAATTGATAAACTGGTATTAACTTCGACTTTATATATTTTATAGTTGGGAGAAAATTTTCACGCTTTAAACGAATACGGTTTGCAGATCAAGAGGTAAAAGTAAAACCCACTGCGATAGCAGAGGCGCAGTGTGAAGAACTGACGGTCATAATTTATGGTAGCGATTCCGATTAGGAGACCGTTGCAATAATGAAATAATTAAACTGCCTTTTAAATCAAGCAAAATGTTAAATGGCACGTAGTATGGCTTTATTAGCTAATTAATTGACTCTGGTTTTTATTTAGTGAATATTAGCTTTGGTCCTTAACAATAAACTTAATACACAAAAACTCTTTTTTTTAAATGAATTGTAAATTAGATCGTTATAATTTAATTACTATATAACTTCACAAAATTATATAACTATTCAGTAAATAAACATAGATATTTATACAGTTATATTAAAAAATTGTAATTCTGCAACTTTTTTGATGAATAATTGCAGAAATATCCAAATTTTTCGTTAAATGATTGCTAAAATTTTCGTGATTTTTAGATATAATTGCATAAATGTCCGCAACTATTCAGTGAATAATTATATAAATTTATTCAATTATTAGTTAACTTGATTTAGGACCTAATTTACATTTTTTTTTACAATAATATTTTGGTTATTTTAATACTTAATAGGGACTTCAGCCAAACTGTCTCTTTTGTTTTTATATTGCTTTGATCTTGATCGGTTTCTGTTTTCAATATTTAAAATCGAACCAACCAATCAAAATAAATTTAAAAATTAAGTTATTTTGAAGTTAAAAAGTCATCATTAACAATGTTACTATTTACAATTTTTATAAAAAGATGTTTTTTTCTTTTAATTCATATTAATATTTTTATAAAATGAATTTCGTTTTCAAAATATAATTACTGTTACACAAAGTCAATTAGGCTTAGAAGATTAGAGCATAATCAAATGACTTGAAATTTCACATGTACATTTCAAAAGGACTATAGCAGGACTTGAAAAGGTTTCAAGTGGATTGAAGCATCTACCTAAACTCGGATCAGAGTTAAGTTGATTGCCCGGTCTGACTTATGGTTGCATACCCAACCACCTTTTTCCTTATGAAGTGTTGCCGAGATGGATTAGGAACATGGTATTTTTGGAGGATTCCACTTCTTATTAGATGTCAAGTGGTTGTGTTAAAGTCTACCTACAGTTAGGTATTGAATAGCCATGTTGTTGATGTCCAAAAAATTGGCACAATGCCCAAAGATTTCCAAGTTAATGAAAAATGGGGAGTTTTGTGAGGGACTGTAGTAAAGTAGATGACACAGAGTTTATAGTGGTTCAATCAGTGAGAACCTACGTCCACTTTGAAGGTTTTTGCTCTTTAGTCACTTCTTTGTCAAGTTTACAATAGTAGGAACAATAATTCTAAGTAACTACAATGACAATGGTGGAAAACAAGTCTAAAAAGATCCAAGAAAAACCTTCTCTTCTTCTTTACGAAATGCCAAGGCAGCCCTAAAGTTTAGGTGTCCAAGGATGGAGGTGAACTTCTTCTTCCCGAAGTGATGGAGTAAGCTTGAAAGTCCAAAGTGAAATATCTTCTTTTCAAGGAGCCAAGAGAGCAAAAAATCAACTCATTTCTCGTATGAGAATGGGATATTTATAGGTGATAGGAGCAGGTAGGAGCAGGAAGCACATGTGGCACGTCGGCACAAGACCTATAAAATTCGTCTTAGGGATTTGTACCGATCCCCAAAGCCTTACTTGTTTTTCGTGTCTTCTTAAGGTCTTGAATCCTTCTTCCAAAGCTGACTTTGTATCCTAAGATCACTCTGAAGAATATCGATCCCACATGCCTTTAAGTTTTGCAACGATCATGGATCCTCTTGCGAATACCGATCCAGAGAGTTGTGCTTCTATACCAATCCCATGGCATTTGGAGGAATTTTTTATGGAAGCTAAGAGATATTAGAAGGAAGTACCGATCCTGGAACACTTGTGCTTTCTTGAGATTCTAGGAGGTATGGGGAATATGTACCGATCCTACATATCTCGGGGATACAATCTGATCCTTGATGACTTAACATACTTGTTGAGAAGTCTTGGAGCTTGGAGATACGTACCGATCCCAAAGGATGGTTTATATCGATCTCCAAACACATCGTCATTTGAGAGCAGTTTTCAGGAGCCGGAACGACGATACATGTACGACTCTATCTGGGCTTGATTCCTAGGTATCAACACCACACTTCTAAGACGCTAAGCCATGTGATGGTCGAGTCATATTGGCCTAAACAGCTTCTAATAGTCGGACCAAAAGTCTGAGTAACACTTACCCCCCAAAGTATTCTTGTGTTAACATGGCATGCTTTGAATTGAGACAAGCCTTTCTAGTAACTGAAAAGATCTCCAGGCTGTGTCTAACGAATGGTCATGACCTTTCTGCTGAGTAGTGTTGTAACAGCCTAAAATTTAGACAATAAATAAATTAGTTATTTAAATAGATTTCTAAAAATATGAATTTCTGCAAATGACGGAATTTGACCACGAAACTTGTACCGTTGCGTTCGTTATGGAATCGTATGAAAAAGTTACGGACAAAATACAAAAAATGAACGGAAATAACAAAACAGAATTATATAATATTTAATACCATTTATTACCTGCCTTCACTGGGCGATTTTTCCTAAGGGCGGTCGACACCCTTGATGGAGAGGTCGACTGCTTAAGGTGTTTTCAGCCCAGTGACTACTAGGGTTATATAGGTTTTTAATATGTAAATTATTATATGGATGGACGGACGTTTATTAAATTAAATTTAACGGCTCAGAGCCATTCTAACCCCTATAAATAAAGGATTAGACCCCAATTCTTTTCCATATATTTCTTAGAGCAGTAGCGAAACTCTACCATTTCCTCTTTCTCCTTAAACAAGTTCTAAAACAAAAATACGTTCATATACAATCAAAATCAGACATAAACAATATATATTCTAAAGGGTTAATCAGATTCAATGTAACAGCTCGCATTTTATGTATCGAAAGATCATAAAATATTTTTATTTATTTCTCTTAGGGTTGGATCATTCTCATATTTTTATATGTTGGTTATAGGGATGTGAGACATGCCCATAAATTTTACCAATTTTATTTATGACCATTTTGCCCCTATTAGTTTTGTACAGGACATAACTTTTGACTAGGATCAAATCAGGTGTTGAGATCGATTTCATTGGAAAGGAAATGGTGTTGCCAATTCTATAGAGTTGTAACGTCCCAAGGATTTTTGACCCTGAAAATAACCACAAAACCCATGTTGACTATCCAAGCATCGTAAACACCAAATCATTAATAGAAGAAGTTAGAGGGTGAGAAATAGAAATAAAGAAAATTAGAATAGAAGAAGAAGAAGATCACCGCAGAGAAGAATCAGAGTAAACACGAATCTCACAGCGGAACGAACAAATATATTACATAACAACATTTGAAATACAAAACTATAACTGTATATACGTACCAGTATAACTTATAACATCACAGCGCAAATAAACTCTATATATCTCTGATGTTGAAGTCCCCTGCTCCAAGCTCTCCAAGTATATGTAAATCCCGACTACTTGACTGCCCATACAAATTTGGGCACCCAAGAGTTTAGGGAAAACAAAACAAACTCTGGGTCAGTCATGTGACTGGTGTGAGTAAACTCTAATCATTTCGGTTTAACTTTTCCAAAATCCTTTTTAAGTAAATGATAATCGCAAGACCGATCCACACATAAACACGGATGGTTTTTACCTTACGATAATTCAAAACATTTCCAAAATCCATATTATTCTGATATTATAATAGTGTCTAATACAAGTAAATAATAATCTAGCAGAACGCTTTCATCTCACGCTCTACATATATAATATACAATCAAAAATCGCAGGCTCTTATTGGATAATGGATTTCCATCTATGACAAGGTATGGAACCACCTTTCGATTAGTATACTCTAGAAGCGATAAACTGGAGCTTAATAAGAACATCTTGTAACTCGGCCACACATGACCGGCTATTCATTTCGCTTGAATGTTCCTAATATATTGTCACCTTACTGTTGGTATACCAACATAACCGTTCCCGGGAGATAAAGAAGTGAAAGAAGTAAAAATTATGAATATTCTCCAGATGAGGACAATATACCCTAATTGGGTGTGACCCACTTAGCTATGCTGCCTGCCCGATTTTTTTCATTTCCCGGTTGATGAGGCTTGAGGTCATAACGTACTATTATACAGATCACATCTATATTTACTTTGAATGCGACATCGACATACCAGCCAAATCACAAATTGATTTCCCAAAAAATACCACGGGTATAAAGCTAGGAGAAATGAATTTCTCCGCCAACAACGTAAATACGTTTGGAACGATCAACTTACGTGATCTACCAGATATACTCTGTCAAACATCCGTTCATTCAAGTTGTCCTAGGAATGGACAAACCGAAGGAATTATTCTGTAAATTCATCTTAGGCACTTTCTACCTAGGATTGCCAGAATAACTGTAACAACACAGATTTTCAGAAATAATTAAATTTTTTTTTAGAAATTTTAATGTATTTTGAATATTTAAAATGATTTATTTTAAATAATAATGACTAAAGATTTATTTAAATCGAAGTTAGAACGTATAAATTTATTTTAATTATAAAACGAGCCTGAAATGGCGCGGTAGTTTGAAAATTCGATTTTTAATTTCAATTGAATGTACAGGATTCAAAATAAATCGGATTTCAGTAAAACCAGAAATATTTGAATTTGTTTAATTATATCTTTCTAACAAATGTGAAAAATCCAGATTTCATAATGAGAATTAAAAGTTTTGTCCAGTTTAAAAATTAGAATAGTCGCTATGGAATTTATATATATTTTGTATAATATATAGCCCTTAAAAATAGCATTTTTGCAAACGACCTCTGTTTTAGACGAATCCACTTTTGTTGGATCCGGAATGTCAAATTATTGTTATGTTTCAAATTTCATAATGTTTGGATTTAATATGTGAGCATGGTGAATTTAAATGTGTTTTGACAGTTTTAGTTTGAATTGGATCGACTAGAAAATGGCAATTTTTCAAACGGTCTCCAAATTCGACGAAATTAGTGTTGTTAGGACCGTATCTTCAAAACATAGCTAGAATTATTTTTCTGGAATTTTTGGAGTCAGTATATGACCCGGTAAATTAAAATGTACATTTAAATTCAATTTATATTGATTTATATTTTAATTTTGATGAAAATTGTTCGAAACGGTCGAACTGGCTTATGAAACATATTCCATTATGTCCGGAATTGGGGTATTTAGCTAGGAGCGATAGTCGTTGGGTTTGATTTGGAGATCAGAGCGTTAAACTTTGAGAATTGGAAATAAAGAATAAATTAATATTATAATTTAATATAAATACACCCTTTTCTTAGAATCCCTAACTCCTTAACGCTCAGTCGCCGTTCCAAACAATTTGAAGGCCAGAATGCTCGAATTTTAAATCGCCAAAATCTCCTCCTACAATCCGAATTAATGTATGGTCATTCAAGCAAAATCGAAGAACTTCTAACGATCTTCAAATCTAGGGTAGTTTGATGGAAAATGGAGTGGTGAGTCGAGAGTTCTGGCGCCTCAAACCCCCGCCATTCTTTCGCGATTTCAGGCACCATGGGTGGAGCGAGTTCGCCTTTGCTGGGGGGGGGGGGAGGATGGTCGGCATCGCGACGGCGCTTCGCGTGGGCCCTCTGATCTAGCTCCGGTCGTTGGATGAAGGCGCAATTCGAAACCCTAGGTATCGAGCTTTGGGTTTGAACGCGACAGAGCGTTTCTGAAGGAAGGAGGTGATGTTAATTTATTTATTTATTAATTACTAATTTAATTGGTCAATGTTTAAAAATTCTTATCTTTTCCATTCGAGGCCCAAATTGGACGATTTCAGATCCGTTGCGATCGTGGAGCCAAGAGCTTCGCAACAAAACTGACCGGGTCCACTATAACAAAAACACCATAGTACAACTTTAATTTTACAACTTGCGAAAAACACAGTTGTAATAAATGCTTTTTTACAACTGTGCATAATGCACTGTTGTAATAAATGTTTTTTACAACTGTGAAAAAATCACTTTTGTAATAAACATATATATCACAACTTTTCATTTTATTCGTTGTAATAGAGATTCCTAGTACAAACTTCATGTTTATAATGTCTATATTTAATAACTAATTATATTGATATTTAATAATAATAATTAATAATAAACTTGGGAATCAATAATATTTGTCAATTATTATTAAATAATTAATAGGTAGTAATTTATTTTTAATAGTTAATGTATGTTAACAACTTATTAATTAATAGTTAGTAATATTCTTATTTTTTCGGATAGAAAAAGACAAGCGTTTTTATGCAGAATGGTGGAAAAGTGGCGGTCTATCAAAACGATGAAACTCAAGGCGGTAAAACTGAAATTTTGGCTCCGAAACAATTCGCGTCGTGTTGTATTTCTGGAGCCTTCTATAGGCTGACCTCTCGTGTTCTCTTCAAAAAACATGCGCCTCCTCAAAAAATCGATCCCCAATTACTTCTCCTAAAAAAAAGCTCACGCCTTCTCAAAAAATCGATGATCCCTAATTCCTTCTCCTAAAAAAAACTTACGTCTCAACAAATCTCAATTTCTACTGCTGATCCACTTATTTAGTGATTTAGTTAATAAGTAGTAATTTTTTAATAGTTAATGTTGATTGCTTATTAATTAGTAATTAGTAACATATACAATATAAGCTTTTAATAATTATTACTCGATTATAACTAAGTATAAATAATTCACAATTAAATGCTAATAATTAACATTGGTTATTTAAGAAATAATAAATAATACTTTATAACTAGTAATTATAAAATAATAAACTACATCATTAGTCATTTATAATTTACTATAACAAATGATTATTCATAAATTATTTATAATTAATAATTAATAACTAATAACTTATAATAATATTTTTTTTAGTTCCCTCTTTTTTTAAGTGTGACGTTAAACAATCCCACAACTTTGTATTATAGGAAATAGTTTAAACTTCCTACCTCCTCGTCTTACAACAAATCTAAATTCCTGCACCCCTTATTTTCAATTCCCGCTTCTACTTTTCGTTCACCGCCTACATACTAATTTTTTAGAAAATCTAGTATTCTCGAACTCTCAATCATCGATCTACTTAGAACGGTGAATCAATTTCCCTCCTTTCCTCCAAATTCCAGACCACAAGTAGCCTAAAACTCATCGTATTTACACACCAAATCCCATCACTCTTTCCTTATTCCAACCAGTGATCACCTCTTCCTGTTGCTGCCATGACCTCATGTCACCGCACCTTGCTCTGGCCCTACATACCCTAAGTAAGCTGAAGACGCGAAGCCTCCGCCCCCTTTCCATCGGACAAACCACACAAGCTTGCTATTGGTCCAGATCCGCTGCCTTGGTATCGTGAAACGACGCTCCTTCTATTCTTCGATTGATTTTGGATTCTAGTTGCTTTGGAGTTATTTCAGTTTTTCGAGTTGATGTGCCTGGAAATCGGTATGGTTTCTGCCTTTTTATCAAATGCAAATTGCTCAACTTTTTTCTTAAAAAATATATCGTCCAAACCCAAACCCAATTGTATAGATCTTGCCTCTGTCATGATATTTTTTGGAAGAAGAGACGCTGGTTCCTATTTAGGTTCGAAGGTGAGTCCCCTATCGGGTCCCCAGTCTAACTCCAGGTCAATGTAGCTAGGCATAGGCGACTTAATCGCGGCTTCGGATGACAACCTCGGTGCTCTGGCACTAAGAACATAGGTGCCAGTTTGAAAGAAAATCATTTTTTCAAAGATTTCAATGTTTGTACGACTAAAAAATCAGAACTTTCTGCTAACTAAGAACATAGGTGCTCTGGCACTAAGCTTAAGTATTGGCATCTACATACCTTAAATATGTTTTTCAGCTTTTGCATTTAGTTGCTGATGAATTCACTCATTACTGGGTTACAATCCGGATAAGCCATAATGTGTAAATATCAACAACCTAACATCTTTTGGTGATAATCATATTTCTTGAGAAATTTTATAATCATTTTTTGAATTATAACATGGAGTCTGCATTTATACTTCATACCTCATGATAAAAGCTCAGTCAAGCTACAATCCATTTTGATCCTTTCTTCAAATTTCATAATTGGTTCACATTAAAAGTTTGTAAGCAAGCTTCTCTTCTTACAGTGGTTTGATCACTAGACTCTAGCTTTGATTTTTGTTAGTGTATATTATGTTTTATGATCCTATAACTCAACCATCTAGAAATTATAATTTTGCATGTAATGAACTGCATATTTCTTGCATGTAATAAATTATCTGTTCCAACCATAATTGCCTTAATGATGTTATTAATGTAAAGTGCTTTGCTGGCATTTTATAAAGTTTTAAGTTTTTTCCTGTATTATAGGTGCAACCAGTTGGATAACATACAAGATAAAGATAATCTGATGTTGTACATGTTATGAAAATTTAATTATATCTGAATTACGTTTTCAATTATGAAATTTTTTAGTATCCCAATTCAGTTTTTGATGCATTACATATTGACTATTTTGAATTACTGTTGTGGTTTTATATATGATACAGGTGTGCTAATTAATGTGGTTTTATATATGATACAGGTGTGCTAATTAATGTGGTATGTGTTGCATCTCCTCTTCTCAAATCAAAATATTCCAAATGCATCAAAATTTAACCTATTTTTGTTACTGTGCCAGTTGATGTGCAATTACTGGTTCATAATTTGTGTTTTACTGGTTCTATGTAATTGTTTTCATATTTATTTGTAGATTCTATCTTTTGCATCAAATTGCACACTTGGGGAAATGGTTGCATGTTGTGATCCAATTCGCTTATTTCAACTCTATATGAGTCATGTTGCATGCAATTACATAATGTTTTAAACACTTATTTTGAATATTGATGCACATGTGTTCAAAAACCGAGATCTCACTAAAAGAACAGTGAAAAGAGCTGAATGTAGTGGATTCAAGGGAATTGTTCTAACAGTTGATACACCTATATTACGAAAAAGAAAAAAGTACATCAAGAAAAAGTGAGTTCTTGTATATTATGTTGATTATTCTCATATGCATCGTTTTTTCTGGACTGTAATGTTTTTTCTGTTTCTTTTTTTCCTTCAAATTAACATGGTGCCATATCTTTCGATCAAAGTTTGTCACAGTTCATGCGGATTGAATAACGCATATAAACCAATTTGTTTTGATTTATCTTTAGCATATCGAAGATTGCACTGAGTTATGTGATTTTGCGTTTACTGAAATAAAGGAATTCACAATCCATCTAAATCCGGTGGTGAATAACAGATATGTAATGCATGGAAACAAGAATGCAGTGTTGTTTGAAGTTGAAATTTTATTAGTACATGAAATTATAGTTAAGGACGCCTGTGAAAATTATTTTATTAGCATTAGAATATGGGTAGTTACTCTTACAAATTAGTGAAATAGTTGAATACTTGGAAGAGCATTTTTGTGCTGGAGCTACTAATGACTGCACTTTATGTTTCCGTAGGATACATTGATGAAGGTATTTGACAAAGCCATAGAAAGTAGGTTTAATCAGCGTTCAACATTCATGGCTCTAGATGGTGGATTGATAGGCGATACGTGTGGATTTGCTGCTGCCGCTTTTCTTTGTGGTGTTAATTTCATTAAAATTTCAACAACTCTGATGGCTCAGGTGTGTTCTATTTGGACGGATGGCTTTAAAAGGTTACTTATTCCTTTTTAAACGCACGAAAAAAGAGAAGATTAATGCAAATGAGCTTTGTAGATTTCATAGGCAAATAAGCTTTGTAATTGGATTAAAGGATTTCAGAGGCAAATAAGGACAGTTGTAATTGTATATATTTTTATGTGGTATATGATTTATATTTTGTATTCTAGATATAAAGTTGTGATTTTTATCAATGAATGGATTATGATGTCTTTAAACTTACATCTATTTCTTATGTTATTTAACTATTTATTGTTGCACATATAAAATATATATAAATTATTATGCATATAATTTCTGGATATATTACAACTGTAAAATAAAAGTTGTAATAAAATATATCACAACGGTTATAAATAGTTGTAAAATTGGCAATAACAATAGTGCATAAATGTTGTAATAAATTTTATTACAACGGTGGAAAAAAGTTGTAAAATATACATATTACAACAGTGCAAAAAGGTTGTAAAAGATTTTAATCTATTACAACTTCTTAATACACGACGGTTAGCCCACCATTGTAAAATGTATATTACAACAGTGTTCCACCGTTGTAATATGGTCGTTTTGTTGTAGTGGTCCAATTTGGAGCACGTTAGAATTTCAGACAAATTCAAATCCAAATTGTTTAGAAATTCAGAAATAAAACTGGTGGAGTGGAAACCGACTGTGAGAACCGTTTCTCACTAAATTTGATTTATAGTTAAATATATACTAGGTTGCAAACGGGGCTTAGTAGCCCCCGACACCATTTATTGTACAAACCATGATTGTTTGTTTGGATTGAATTGACTGTGTTGTGCTTATTGAATGAATGAATGAATTATGTAAAATATTCATGTGTTGGATAAAATATTTGAACAGTAAAAATATCATTTTTATTGAATAAACGAACTATATAAAATAGTCAAGTGTTGAAATAAATATTTTATCGTTAAAAAATATATATAATTTTTAATGTATATATATGAACAACGTAAAATTCTCCTGAAATGGAAATAAATATTCATTTACAAATCAGACGATTTGTTTATGTACACCCATTTAACTAACATTGATTGGGATGATAAATTTTACACATCGCCCAACTGCACAAATAATATTCAGTATTTGTTGGTTGAAACTCCACACGGGTGTTGGGATGATATTTGACGTACACTAATCTCAATTGTTTAGTTGTATGTCAATCGATTGGTTGACTGACTGTTGTAAGCGTTAATTATTTATATTTAATGCTTATACAGTGTAGAATTTACTCTGGATGATGGATTATTGTTTATCATGGTTGTTGTATACATGTGTTGTATGAAATCCATATAAATAACATTATATGATAATTGACCGTGTCTGGTTCCAATTCAGAAAGAACGAACATTTAAAAATAAGGAAATATTTTAAAATAATGAATATTTTAAAATAATCTTCAGTAAAGGATTAAAATGTGGATTTGATGTCCGATTTTGGATGGACACGAACATATTCAAATATATGAAGCCGTGTTGATTAGTTATGCGCCATTTTGACGTGAACGATATTTATATCGATTTTATTCATTTTCATAATGAATATCGAAAAGGAAATGATTTCAAAATCAGATATTTTGTAAATATTATCATTTAAATATTATAATGATAAGGAATATTCAATTTTGATTTAAAATTGAAATGAAAGTGAGAATCGTTTTAAAATGAATTTATAAATGATTTATAAAATACGTTTTAAATGGGAATCGACGAAATATATATATATGTATATAATATTATATATATTAAATGGCCTGAATAGAACGCGCCGCGCCGCGACCGTTCGCGAATTTCGACCATTGACTTCGAATTGACATTACAGGAAATCCGACCATCGGATTCTCCTAAAACCGGAACTGTTGGGTTCGTATCGAAAAGAGCTTTCCAACGAATATAAGATATTTGAAATCTAACGATTGGATTTGGAATTATGTCCAAATCAAATTTGAAAAAGGTCGCTGCAAGTGCAGTTCGTTGACCGTTTATGGAAATCGACTGAGAGGGCCTTAATAAAATTATTAAAAATACTAACAATTTGGTAAAATCATAATAAATGATTTGGAAAGAGTTTGGATGAAAAATTCCAGTTTTAAAAAGATAAAAATGATTTTTTATCAAAATGAACTAGTTATTAACTAGAATAATAATCCAATATTTTTAAAGAAATGAATTGGATTTGGTTTTAAAAATAACCAGAATTTTCAAATGAACAAATTGGAATGGATTGGAATGGAAATAATCTTCAGAATATTTCAATATTGGATTCCGTGGTTATACGGATCTTGTTATGGGAATTTGGAAGATACAGATATCGTTATTCCCAATACGATATCCGTTAGTTTTAGAATTTGATATCGAATATAAGCCGATATAATTTCTATTCAGGGCCTTGTATTTAATATTAAATTGGATTGTTGGTTTGTCGTGAACGGTGTCTTAACTAACACTGTTCTTAAACCCAGTTGAGAGAAGAATAAATCTTTTAATTAAGATTTAGTGAAGTTTTCCAATTAATTAACATTAAATTGGAATTGAATAAAAGAATGTGATTTTGGGTTTGTCGTTAAGGGTGTCTTAAATAACACTGTTCTTAAACCCCATGTGAAAAGAATAAATCTTTTAATTAAGATTATTAGAGTTTCCATTTATATTTAATAATTGGAATAAAATGGAATGTGAATTGGGTTTATTGTGAACTGTGTTTTTTATGACATTCGTTCTTTAACCCGATTAACAGTGAAATGGGATTTAGAATTTTTAAATCTTTTTATTAAGATTTAATGGGAATTTTCCAAAGTAAAGTTTTCCAATTTTATATATGAAATTGGAATTGAATGGAATTCGATTTGGTAATAATCGAAGTGAGCTTCTGTGGAGGAAGACTATTAATATATATGGAATTTAAAAGGCTTGGTCATTATTCCATTTATATTATTAGTCGGATACAGAAATCGATATAGATTATATATTGATCTGTTTTCCGTGAAGATTCCATAATTAATGGAATGTAATTTTGGGTTTATCATGAATTGTGTTTTAAATGACATTAGTTCTTTAACCTAGTTAAAGATATGATTAATTTATCAACTTTGAATAATCATTAAGTAATGATTTTTGAGATTAAAACTGAATTAGAGTTTTAAAGAATCTTTAATTAGATTGGAATGTGAATGGGATAATTAAATTCATCGAATTCATGAAATGATCGAGAATGGAGTATCACCAGTTTTGATCTAAATCTTTAATTAGATTTGAACGTGAAATGGTAATTAATTTTACCGATAACACCGTGGGTGTTAGATATGGAGTACTACAAGTTGTGCTCCATGGAATGAATAGGTTTGGATTGGGGAAATTAAATAAATGATTACTTCGATAAGGTTTGCTAATCCCGACTAGTTTGGAAAACCTTAATTTGGTTTAAAATTGTGAAAAGCATATCTGAATAAAAGAATATTCTGAATTGGAATGAGGTGTACGTTGTGTTTTTATAGCACTTGTTTATAAGATACGTGAGTTATTCGGAAAGACCGGGTTTATCCCATTCCGAATAATTGATACAACGATAAGTCGACGATGAAGACGGTGGTTGAAGACTGGAGATCCTCATATCGTTTGGATGATTACTGATGTCTTGATTGGGCTGTACACCCAAGACAAGGTAATAAGTGGTGATCGTCCAGACGTACTTGGAGATTGACCGAATATGTGAGGACCACTCTCCTGTATTGGACATATGGGACAAGGAATAAGAAGCCTCCGGTTTCGTTCAGACATAGAACGAACAAGTAAATGGATGTGTGTGCCTGACATTGGATTTTATTCTGTGTTGATTGATCTCTATTAAATATATATATCTGTTTGGTGGCAGAGAATTTATTCTCTTGCTTAACACCCTCTCTGAGACGTACGAGCTCAGAGGTTATATATCGATAGACATCAGTTGCATGGCGTGAATTTTCAGTGTGGCATGCTGAGATGAAAAGTATCAAGGCTTCTGTTGAAAAGCAGAGTCTTGTGGTTGATGATCCAAGTATGGTTTTAAATAGCATAGCTTTGCGTATAGCGTTAATTCGCGAGCCTCACACCCCGGTGTGAGCCAGAAATGGGAGAGGACCTCAAGAAGGACATGCGTTTCTTTCTAGCTAGGAGTGGTGTCATGGTATATAGCCCAAACATTTTGCTCATGTGGATATTGTATATTATTTGATGGATAGGGAAGCACCTCAGATATATCGGTCACTACAAGGCTGATGGATGACATGGTTGACATACTGACCAGACTTACGCCCCATAGGGTGGGGAAACGTATTGTTCGGGGATTATTAATCTACTTAGTGTGGACTGGCTCTGATGCTCCAAGGGTCGATGCGCGCAGATCCTGAGGCACGGGCTAGAGTGTCTCGAATTCGGTAAGGACGATCCCTTGCCTTGGTTCACAGATGGAATGTAATTTCCAGTACGTGACATTTCGATTCTGATTGTAGAGCCTAGTATGGAGACATAGTAGCATGGGATATTATGCCGTACTTATTTAAAGTGATTTTGGCACTATATACTTATAGTAATATCAAAATGATTTGTTTTAAATGTACCAAGCATTTTTGGCTATTATAAGGGAAAACTCTATCCTCCAGCTTGCATTACAATGTGTGATGGGACCTGAGTCTTATAATAGCTTCGTTTTTTCAAAAAGCATTGCGCTGTTTGTTTTATGCACTGGTATTCTTGGGAGGAAATCCGTTCCATATTATACGGCGTGGTCCCTTGATTTACTCTATTTTAAAGTAAATTTTTAAATAACTGTTTTAGTTCTCACACCAGTCACATGACTGACCTGTAGTTTATTGTTTTAACCTAAACTCTGGGTGCCCCTATTTTCCACACAGGCAGTTAGTAGTTTTAGTTTTACAAATTTCTGTTTCACAAGATTCTGGTTTTACAACTGGAGCTATATTCAGAAAGCTCTGTATCCGTTTATCTCTTTCAGTTGTGTTATGTATTATTTTCCGCTGCTATGTAATGTATTTTAATCTCTGATATTGTACAATGTGTAATATTTATTCATACTCTGTTATATCCTTGTACTCCGATGTAAATTGTTGTAATAAGCAATGAAATGTTCTTTTGTTTGTGTTCTGAATTGTCGTGTTCTCAACTCAATCCGGGTTTTCCTTTACGGGGAAGTTTGGATCGCTTCAATAACACTTGCATAAACTCCATCTTCAATTGTCTTCGACATATTTGATTCATAACGATAATGCCCATACGGAGGGGTTTTCAGATAATATATATGATCCCGGTCTCTCTGTTTTGACACGGAAATGGTCAAAAACTTTGATAGTCGGTTATTTTATTATCAAAAGAAAACATTTGTACGAACAACAGTCGTATTCCCAAATGGAAATCTTATTGATCAATCATCATTTCATTTCCCAGTTTCCCATTTATTTTTTGATTTCCGTTTTACTACTCATGATTTTCTTGGAAAAACGTTTCCATATATTCCAACTCTTTATATTCCCCTATTTCGAAAATACATGCTATTAACACTGGAAAACATTTCCATACCTTATTCACGCATCACTATCCATCAGTCCCTAACCATAAAAGAGTAAGAGAACAACTCCCCAAGTATTAACCCCGAAGTCCGAAACCAACATCAGATCAATACCCAGAAAGTCGTTCAACTTAACTAATCTCCAGTCAGTTTCTAATTTCTTTAACTCCATTTTAAATCTGCAAAACATTTGCTTTTAAATTTTTATTCACTTTAAAATGTGAATATTATTTCTTTATAGAAAACAAAACTCATTTTATTAAATCAAATCTTGATTTAAATAAATATTTCCATTACAGTTTAAAGACCCATCTATCTAGTTCTTTTATAAATCCATATTCGTATTTCACTCCATATACTCCATTTATAAATCAACTCCCTGTTAAATAATATCAAGTTTATAACTTAATCTCGATTACCTATTTAATTACTAATTAGTTGTTTTAAAGCAAACATTAACTATCTTGCCAATTACTGAATTATATAATATATAATTTATAAGAATAAATCATTTTAATAACATTCGACATCGTTGAATTTAAATTACAAATCCTTATTGATTTGTTTCAATTCTATTCCCATTTTGAATATCGAAATAATTTCATCGTTTTCTTTCTAAATGATTACCATTTTCCATGTTAAATAAATTATTTTCTTGAATTTATATTTTTAAAACTATTTAATAATAATCATTTTACTTCGTTTATATATTTCGTTTATAAATCAAATTACTTGTTTTTATATAATCAAAAACAAGTTATTGTATTCTAATTAATCGAAATTCCATTTCTATTTAAAAATAGAAATTCCTTTTTAAAACCCCAATTTCTTTTCCAATATATTCGAATATATTTTACGGTATTTTAATGCCAATTAATTCAGGTCAATGTTGTTCAAACATCCCAAACACACAATAATCAACCACAGATTATTCGTCACATCATATAATGTAATATATGGAAAATAACAATAATATAATTGTTTAGGAATCCAGTTCGATCCCTCCAACCTATTTCTCTGCATTCACAGATGTTAATCAACATGAATAATACCAGTTCATTTCAATCTGAAATATAATAATAACTATAATCAGTATTAAATTAACAACTTATATATGTATAACTATATATATTATTTCTACCAATTAATTAGCAAATCATCCAAACAACCATCACACACAACATTCAATCATATTTATTAATATTAAATAATGTTTATAAAATTATAAAACTGGACAGAGTTAGTGAGTTTACTCACATTGGTCGCTAACCGTTGAATAACGATTAATGTTGGTTGATGAAATCGGACATTTAATTATGCTGAAAATTCAAACAAGCTCCGAACAGTTCCAGACCAGCTTCATCGCGTAGCCTGCGTGAATACGATCCCAGTGGATCCAGTTTTGCGTCCTTCTGATTACGTATGTATAGGATAT
Organism: Allium sativum; assembly: GCA_030737875.1. Classification (NCBI taxonomy): domain Eukaryota; kingdom Viridiplantae; phylum Streptophyta; class Magnoliopsida; order Asparagales; family Amaryllidaceae; genus Allium; species Allium sativum. The sequence continues at coordinate 12,353,649 of JASFAX010000035.1, forward strand.
TAAAGTTTTAAGGTGATCATTATTTAAAACAAAACAAAAACTAATATTTAATTAATAAATTACAGCCCACCTTAAACTTTCTTCTTTGGCCCATCTACACCCGTTTAAAGCTCACAACACATCGCTCCTCTCTTCTTCAATTCTTCCAAAAACTCATCCTCCCTATTTCTAGTAACAAGTTGTGCCCTCTTCCTTTTTTTCTATTTTAAAAATTCTGGGCTTACCCGTTAAGATGTCGGCCCATCTCATCCCGTCAAAAACTCAGGCCCACTTCAATTCTTCTTCTGAAAACAACTCCGCTCCCAGCATATACAAAACTCGCATGCCATTACTAAACTTCCATCTCACGTTTTTCCTCCTTTGCACCATTATTTTCAAAACACATACCTTGTTAAACTAGCTTCATCATCATTATTTATTTATCTATTTCTTTCATCCTATTACGAGAAAAGGAATTCCGCTCCTCTCCTAGTTGAAATACACACACACACCAAACTCCAGGCAAACTCCCCATACCGCAAAACCCTGGTACTCCATCTTCTTCAGAAGAATACCATGCGAGCTCCATACACAACCATGCCATTTTCATGACTTTAAATCCCCTTCCAGTGAACGCTCACTTCTCCCCAAATCTTCAAACCAAAACCATATGTTCCATCTCAAGCTAACACACTTACTTCATTATATAAAATGAGCCACTCCATCTCCTTCCAGTATGTTTCTCCAACCCGTATTTACACAGCAACACTCTACCTTTGTCCTATATTCTCCTTTACATTCACTATACACAAAAACCCAACGCCAGACCCTCACGCAGGTAATCTGACATACCACCAGACTCGACTAACAAATGCTCTCCACCATATGACTTGCGACATAAATATATACAGTTTTCTCCAAAACTACTCTGACGAACTCGCCTCCAACGCGTGAAGCCCATGCCAGTCTCCATCCTCCACATCGTTGCCTTAAACTCCAAAACTTCCGCACCCAAGGGCACGACGTGAAAAGAACACCAAAAATGAATTTTGTTCGGACCTTCTGAAAAGGAAAACACCACTACGATGAAAAGAGGCTCAGTGAAATCTGATATATACAAGTTACGGATTTGATTGTGGGGTGTTAAATTTGATTGTCATTAAAACTTTCCTGATACAAAACGCTCGTGTATATATAGGTTTAGAAGCTTCATGGTCAAGTCTTAGGGTTTGGTAGGTAGTACATATAGGTTTGCAGGTTATCTTTGACGAGTGCTTTCAGTGTAGGGTAGATTAGATGTGAAATTTCCTTTTAGGCCAGTGGCATGTACGTCAAACATGGTTGCTTTAGCATGAAGAAATCTAATAGCTTACATTCGAAGCTTGTCCAAGTTTTTCAAGCTTGGCGGCTTGTATTCATTAATTCCATTCCTATACATTTATTTTATAATATGTATATGCTTGGATTGGAACATGCCGTTTATTTATGTATCCACTGTATTATTGTTTTTCTTGTTTCTAATGTACCATAAAGTCATAGTATATGTACCATACAATCCATTAAGATAATATAAATCTACACACTAAAGCCGCCAATACCATGTCTTCTTTTATGGGTGGAGTAACTAAGGTCTTTTGTATGAAATTGATTCATTTAACTCAAATTTAGTTATTTATTATACAATTTAATTGTTAAATATTCACTAACTCTTAACTTGTTCAAGCAAGGTTCAAATCTAATGTATCGCGTTGCACTTATGGATTTCCATCTAGATTTTGGAATTAGAATGTTTCCGTATATGCCACTACGGACAAAAATAAACATACTGTTGTGTTGAGCAATGTGTCACGATCCCAAAAGTATAATAAAACAGACCAATTAGTTTATTTGTGAAGTCCCAAAAATGCTAATGTAGGGTGTAAAACACTTCAAATAAAAATCTGTTTATTTTACAAATTAAAAATTACAGTAAAATTCTAAAAATTAAATTATAGCTGCGTCTCAAAAATCTTGTCCAAATTCGAAACCAATATTTAATTATATTAAATAAACCGTTATGGCTTATAAACGATTTCATAGTGACTATTTGAAAATTTGATTTGGACATAACTTACAATATATAAGACGAAATCTCCATTTTTCTTTCCCTTAGAAAAATACAATTCAATATATTCCAACATTTCTTGTTTCAAAGAAATCCAACTTAAAATGAATCCTGTATACTCAATTGAAGTTCAAATCGTAGTATTTCGAACTACCACGACATTATGCACTCGATTATAATATATTTTGTAATTAATACGTTCAATTGTCATTTAATTAATATATTCTTATTATAATTCAATTCTAAACTGAATTAAATCTCATATATTATTCAATTCACACACTATTGCTAATTCAACTCATTTCCGACCATTTCAGAAATTAAATGTATTATCACATTATTTATATTAAAAAATATAAATCAGAATTATTTAAATATTCAAAATATTTGAATACCAACCATTTAAATTATCCAACCCATATTAAAAAAATTAAATAAAAAAATTATTTAATCGCTAAAATTGCGGGACGTTACATTCCTTCCCCCTTAAAAGAATTTCGTCCCTGAAATTTCTAAGCTGGAAAAATGCTACTGCCCTAGATTAAAGATCTTTTCTTTCACTCCTAATTTTCAGTTCCAACTGAACTAATTAATTCCAATTGAAATACTAATTCATTCTTACTAATGAAAATTTTCAAAAATTCTCTAACACCTTAAATCTCCGAAAAAATTCGCCAATGTCTCCTTTTCATGGCTTAATCGATACAACTACAACTCGCCTCTCTAGGCCTTATTCAATCCAAAAGAAAATCAAACAGCCAAGCAGCTTGCCAAACAGATAAATCTCAGACTCAATATAATATAAACTTGTACCTTTTTGTCGGGCACTCAACTCTATCACTTCTATCTGCTATCATTCCAGCATATACAAATGCATTCCCCATTTGGTCTTAACTCAATTCGTCCTTCAACTAGATCATTTGCTTATTGTTTGCACCAAAAATGGTTCAAACACCAAAGGTACAATGAGTGTACTTTACCAATACGGTTAGAAAATAAGTGGAGTCGCACTCAACAACAATGTAAAGTAAAAACACGAAGAAAAAACAAAATGGAGACGGCGTTTTATTGTGGTTCAACCTTGTGTTAGGCTTACATCCACTGTGAATGGAGTTTGTATTATCATGACGATGATTACAGGATATATCAACTCTTATTCTTTATACACCCTCTTATTCACTCAATATATTCTCACTTTTACATAAATGTCGCCTAGATTCATGAGATCTGATGAAAGAATGCGGAATCTATGGAGGAGAAGGATGGATGAGCAACGGAGGAGGCGAATATCTTCAATCTTTTGCACTTATAGGATTGTGACAGACGCCATGGCCAAATGAATGAAGGATCTTTGGATGGTGATGATAATCATGGCTGAAAACATTTAAGGGATGGCTGGGAATGGAATTTAGCAGCACTTCGTGGTAGCTGGAGATTCCCCCTTCTTCGTGGAGGGTATGGCCTATTATAGGTGAGCTCTTATGGAGGTTTGAACTGGAATTCATATGAGTTGGTTATCCCATTAATTGCTAAAATGCCATTGCCTCGTTGTAGACAGCTGTCAGTAACCATTTCTGGCTGTCCAGTATGAGTGACTTTACAGGAGAGAATGACCTTCTGAGAGTGAGCGACCGCTTTCGGTTCGAACAGTTTAGACGAACGATTCCATGCATGCGAGCGGGTTGTATTTGACTGTTGATGAATGGACGATCATCACCACAATTGACGGAGAGTGCCTGATTGAAATAATGATAGATTGAGGAGCGAGCGACTAGGGCTATAATCTGTAAGTGGACATAGAGTGCATGCGCGACCCCTAATATCTTTTGGACTTTCATCTGACTGATAGGGAATGGAATGTGCCACCAGGACAATTCTTCTCCTTGTTCTGTTCAATCGAATTTTCTTGATATGGGGATGAGTGGAGCGGCCTTCCAAGATGTGCGAGTTTTACTGTTGTCGTGTCGTGTGTGGTCGCCCCTGACCTTTCATAGACTGTTTGAGTGTACTGGATAGCATTTTGCATGATTGGGTTTAATGACGTTCGACCCATAACGTGGATTTAATAGATGGGTGGTCTCTAATGAACATATGATCCTTAAGGGATAAACATTTGCCCCTCGAAGTTTGTAATTTTCAGCTTGCGAAGATTACATGCTTGGAAATAATGAAATGTAATATCATTTGATGGATTGAGTCCAATCTCCTGTGTAATGATCGCGCTTTCAAGGTTCATGTGTATATGTATGCCTGATTAGGTTGATGGTTGTGTGCGCGCTGACCCACTTGGCTGAACCTAAGCTCGTTCGCGTGTTATGTACGAGCAAGTGAACTGATGCATTGCTTCGGTCCGTTGGTTTTTTTTTAAACCTTCCTTTTAATTTATATTTCGCCTCCTTACTTTTCCGTTTCTTATTTCCTTTCTTCCAAAGGAACCTTTAATGGCGGCATTGTCCTAAGAACTTGCTCATCGTTGAAACCTCCGATTACTTTGGCCTTTTCAAGATTTTGACTTTCAGCCGTTTGTGGTGTCTCTACTGAAACCCTGCAACTTCAACATTGACTTAGGCAGTCTACTTGCCCAGACTTGAGATTGTTTGTTCACTTGTAAGTATATTTTTCTTCTTAATCTTTACTCTGATTGAATCTATAGCATGAACTTAATAAACCGAAAGCCCCAAACTTTAACCAAGATTATCCCCTGTAGATTTCCAGAAGATTCTTGTGATTCCAATTAGGTTTTTACATGGTTATATGAGCGAAAAAATGTATAGCATTTTCCAATCTTTCAATAGTGCGCTTGTCTTATTGTATGTTTGTGCAATTCTATTGATTCCCATCCAAATTATCAACGGTTTTTGTCTTCATATCACGGAATTGAGGAATTTGTTAAAAACCGTTCTTTATCTGTATCTGTCTTGATTTTGTACTTGATATGGAATATTTTCTTTTCCTCTATCGTGCATACTTATGCTTGAGTTCTGTGGTCGCCCACCTTTTGTTTGATATGGGTTGTCCTAACTCACTTCTCTATGAAGTCGGTTATGAACGACTTATCGTGTCTGAATATGTGCGACCGCCTTGACTCGAACTTCAGTAGTCGACCTGATATAGTTATGCGTGCTTATGCTGAAAACGGTATGAACTCAGATATGGAACATGGTTATCCGCATGCTAGTGATCAAAACCCGCTGCGACTATTCAAGTAGATGTTGTGCGAATAGTAAAATATCAGGGTTGTGTTATCCCTTATTGGGTTAAATTCTGCCGGGCTATTTCTATTTGTCCTATAAGGATTGGTCATACATGGTTTCATTTTGGTTTGCACTTGTTCAGCTTCTGTCCTTTTGGTAAAAATTAATTCTTTGGTGACATGCTAACTCGTTATTATTCACTTCAGAGTCCCGAAACCAAATCATGTCTGGCCAAACTAGGAGTTCTGACCAAACTGCTGCAATCACACAAGATACTGCCCCTGGTGTAGATACTGCTTGATGTTTCCCAAAGCCCCAGGCTCTTTCTACTATACCTTGTGAAAGGCATCTGACAGAGATTTTTATTAGCTCATTTCAACAATTGTGCAACCAAATTGGAATTTCGGAAAATGAAGAAGCAAAGCTGCCTGGTGAGAAAGAGTTTGCGGATATTCCTCCAACTGGATATGTTGTCCTCACTCGTGGTATGCTGTTAAGTGGAGCCATTCCTCCTTTTAATCCTTATCTGGAAATTATTATTCGGATCTTGAGCATTGCCCCATACCAACTACACCTAAATGGCTATGCGATTTTAGCAAGCCTTTATGTCCTTTTTATGAGGAAAAAGCAACGTGCTCCTTCATTTGAAGATAGACGCTCCTTATATTCTTTTAGGAAGAGGAATCAACGTCCCTCCATTATTTTTTTTAGAATGTCGGGGTCCCAGAACTATTACTGGCCTGGTGGGCAGTGTTTGAGGATTCCCTAATCAATACTTTTTTGTTCGATGCCCTGATAATTTCTGTGGCTTATGGATGGAAGGCGGTGAGCATATTTACTTCTCAGATCCATTTTTTTTAAATCCCGTTTCTCAAGTCCTTAGTTATGTTTCAGTACTTCCTGATCAGAATGTCACATTTAATCAAGATCTCTGTGATTCTTTACTGGCTGTTGGGGAAGATGAGAGGAGTAGGAAATTTTTGATTACTGAAAACTTCCTATGTCACTATAGCTTGCTTTCTCCTCTACGTACTTTTGCGGTGGATGCCCCTGATAAAAAGGGTGCTGCCGACAAATCTCCGGTTAAGAGGGCCTCGAAGAAGAAGTGCCATATCCCCGCGAAAAGTAGCAAATTAACTCTTAAGCCTAAATCGGCTTCTGCCAAAAAGGTGGTATCCAAGCGTCGTAAGTGTAAAGATCTCATGATTTCTTCGGACCAGACTGAGAGGGAGGGTTTTTCCTTTGGGGTGACTGACCAGGAGAATGCAAGTGAAGTCTCCTCAAAAACTGCCTCGGATCCAGTGAAAGAGAGTGGATGAACCGATGATATTGGGGCGACTTCTAAGGAAATTTTAAATGTTGATGAAAGTTTTCCTGTTCGGGATAACCAAGAAGAAGGTGTTTAGTGACTTTTAAGGATTTTGGTGTTCCTGATTTGGATGAAGGCTTTGTCCAAGGTAATGTGGTCGCTCAGATATTTAGACCCCAAATCTTAAACACAGGAGTTCCCAAAGCTCTTTTCCTTATGTTAAGAAAGTATTCTCGTAAAATTAGTGATCGCTTCAGTTCCTCCTTATATATCTAGCATATCTTCTTTCTCATTTTACCCCAGTATTTTACGATACTAGTGCTAAAGTTTTTCTTTTTTCTTTCCTTCCAGAATTAGGAATGGGATCATCTTTGTTAGACAATTTCTCCCAACAAGCTGGTCTCGTTAATCCACAAAAACTTCCACAGTCCTGTCTTTCTCGAAGCTCCAAGCGTCCTCAATTACCTTCAGACTCCACAGATGAACAAGGTCACGAGCCATCGTTGGTGAATCAGCGGAAGAAGAGGAAGCATGATTATTTGCAAATATCCGAAATAGAGGCTACGAGTAGTGAGATTGCTAAGGAGAAGGGAGATAATGACGAACAAGGTGAGTATGAGCCCAGGAAATCTCATAAACCAATCGAACTCTTAAGTTCCAATTTTCTGGTTCCCTGGAACATCCCTCTGCAAATTCTCAACTTACTGTCTCCACTTCCTCTCAGATCCAAGTGATCCTTGACAGACCTCCTTACGAGATTGTCCCTGTAATCCAAAGCTGAAGGATCGTCTCATAGGCCGAAATTTAAGGGAATAGATCTCGACTTGACTTGCTCCCATATGATGATCAAAATGCCATTGGAGAGCTGAGTGCTATAAAACATTATATGACTACCCAGCTTGATATTGCTAAGAACCAACTTGAAGCACAATTAAATGAAGCTGATGATACTAGCAGAAGCCGATTTGAGTCATGGAACAAACTTTTCTTTGAGTTCCAGAAATTAAACACTCAACATCTCGAGCGTATTGAACTTCTTGAAAGTGATAAGTCTGAGCTGGTCCGTATGATTAAATATCAGGATTCCGAAATTGTATCTTTGAAGAGTGGATGTCATAGGACAAACAATTTAGAAGATGAAAATGAGAGGCTTCAGGGGGAATTTGTGGCTATCAAAAACAAGTTCAAGAGGCTCAATCTGGCAGAGAATTTGCTGAATCTCAGTTGGCTCTGGAATGGCAAACTGTAGCTTCTTGCTAGCGGGAGAGGATAGCTCTGGAAGAGGAGATTCCTTCCCGGACCACAGCCCTCAAAACTTTGGTAGAAGAAAAGGCAAAGCTAACTAATGATCATGAGCAAGCTAAAATTAAAACTGACAAAACCCTATTCCAATTTTACGTTTTCAGTGTTATTAATCGCGAAAGCTTGAGTTTTCTGAACAAGGATTTCCCTCGAACGCTGGCTCTTGTTTGGGAACAAGTACTTAAATATTCAAAGGATAAAGAAGAAAATGCCCTCCAAGAGACCCTCCTAGATGCAGTAGATCGTGCTGCTTTAGATAAAGGCAGAAAAATACTAGTAGGTGAACGAGCCCAGTCTCTAGGGAAAGGGGCTTCGAATACTGTCTCCGCTTACACCCCTCGTCCTACTGATGTCGAAGCTTCAAGTTCTCAGATTCCTCCTGCAAATGCTCCCATTATTATCGAAAATGCTTCTGAGGCTCTACTCACTGACGACCACGCTGTTTGGGATGACAGCTCCAAGCAAAGTACTAGGGATGGTGAAGAGGAATGATGATCTTCTGACTTGTTGTATATGCGAGTGCCAGTCCTCGCCCGCTACTTTATATTTGTGTTGCCCACTTTATGACCCTGCATCTGATCTGTGATTATGCGATGAATTTATGTTTTTCTTAGTCAACTTTTCTACTGGTACGTTGCATATTATACTCTCATCGAGGTTTATTCGTATCAGATTATACTTTATTCGTCGTACGATAGTTACGTGTTTATGGTGCGTTATGCTAGTATTGCAGGTTCGTTTTAACGTCATAGTTATACCCCATAACGAGGTTCGCTGCGATCTTAGAATCTCAATTCAATTCTTTGTTTCCCCTTAAGGGGTCTTATTTTATTGTGAACTTATTTATATTTCTCAATACTTTGGTAATTCAAACCCTTTGAAATTTGCGTTCGAATACATGCCCACTCCCTGGAAAGGTGCATGTATCCTATAATGCGTCTAATCATGTTTCAGACTAACCCGACATCCCGAATCTTTCTGAAACTCAATTAGATGTATACTCATATATAGACATATTATTTTTTATGTGTACTCAACCCCATATATCACTGACCCAGTGACCCAAGCCATTTGGAGACTGGTTTTGAGTACGTGCCCCCAGGGGGAGGACTTGGGTTTTAAATTTCGACCCAATCTTGGTCCTGTTTGATTTGGTTTATTAAGCTCAAACAGAGACCTAAATTGGATACCCCCTTTCGGCTAGGATTTCTGTTACCCACTTTCAGCTAGCATTTCTGAATTGTTTTGGTACCCCCTTTTGGCTAGGATTTCTGAATTGTGCTTGTACCCCCTTTCGGCTAGGATTTCTGAATTGGACGTTTGCTGGGAATTGTGTTTTTTGTAATGAGAAGCTCAACTTTCTGGCTTGGTGCATTCCCATCTTCTGACCCAGAATGATTCTTTCTTTTAGGACTTGCAAGATGACTGGCTTGATTAGTTTGCTTGGTTTGAATGGTGTTTTTGACGTTTGATGCCTGAATGGCTCCAGTCAGGATGTGCTTGGGAGGTTTTTGGTTATGGTTGAGCCATGAATGAGCGGTCGTCCGCCTCTTTTTGGCCCTATATTTAAGAGATTGATTTTAGTGTGAGCCAGCAAACACATGATTTATGTAAGCAAATAACTTTCAACTTGTAGAGCTCTTGCTTAGTACGGTATAGGTAAATCACAGATTGTCTGCAGGAACATAGCAAGAAGTAAACCAAAACAAAGTAATTGTAAAATAAAGACGATGGGAGTTGCACATTTTTATCTTTAGATATTGAATTATAGTTGACGGTTGCTAATCGATAACCGGCCGTAAGTATACATATGTTTGGGCTTTCTCATGTGCTCCGGATTAACCGGTAGCATCACTCTACCCCTGGACTGCTGGAGCATTCTGAAGGTTTTTGACATACTGCTGAAGTTGATTCTTTCAGATGAGCTCCTCAATTAAGCTTCTCAGGTGCCGACATTCATTTGTGTTATGCCCTGGCTGATTATGAAACCGACAGAATTTCCCGAAGTTGGCTTGTTGCTCCGTGATCCTTTGACGTTTTACCTGAGGGAATACTCCGAAGTCTTTTGTAGCAGAATAAATCTTCTCCGGGGTTTCATTTAAGGGAGTCAACTATGTATGCTTAAAAAATCGCGACTTCTTATGTGCTTTATTATCCTTCTCATCGGTTCCTCTTTTCTGCCCAAGGTCGTTTTTCTGCCCTATTTGGGACTCATTACTTTTCCTTTTTTCGTAGTATTACCATTTGTGCCCTTTTGGATATTTGGTGCATTATCTTCCACGCTCATGTATTTTTCGGCTTTCTTATAGAACTTCTTCAAAGTCTTGGGTTTCTTCATTTTAATCCATTTCCCAATTTCTGATTTCTTATCGATAGCACCTTTCAGAGCTGCCAATAAGTACCAAGGCTCCGGTTCTACGACCTCAGCCGCCGTAGTATGGAATCGGGTAAGGAAAGCTTTGATGGTTTTCCCTTGACATTTGCTCCATTTCGTTGAGCGACATTACGTCTCTTGCTTTGGTAGTTTGTAGACGGAACTGGTCTTGGAATTTCCTTGCTAAGTCGGCAAATTGATCAACGCACTTAGGTGGGAGTCTTGCGAACCATAGTGAAGCCACACCTTCTGGGCATACAGAGAAGTACAAGCATTTTATCTCGTCGGTTGCTCTAGCTCTGTTCCTGTGTTGATTGTATTTGAATAGGAAGATGTTTGGATCTCCGGTTCCTCCATAAGGCACTATAGTCGGGGGTGTGAATTTCTTAGGAAACTTTGCCTTTCGGATCCTTTCTGTAAATGGGTTTTTACTGGGTGAAAACTCCCATTCTTTCTCGTTGTCTTCTCGATCCACTCTTTCTTTCATTATTCTTTGAATCATGTCCGTAATACGCTTTTCGTCGTTCGCTCTCTCCTCTGGACTAGCATCTAAGTTTTTGCTGGTGCGAACGCGGTTCGAGCTCCGACGCCTTTCATTTCTTTTGGGAGGGCTTGCGATACTTTGAACTGCATGCTTCTCTATAAGCTGCGGAGATTTGACCTTAGAGTCCTCAATGCCGAGCTCCCCCTTATCTCCTGCTAAAAAGTGGGGTCGATTACGGTCTGAGGCTGAAGTGTCCTCTCTTTCGTCAACGTTAATCACAGCATTTGGTGGTGGAAGATTGGCTTGAGTATTAATCAAGGCATCAAGCCTTTCCATCATCATTTTGGTCGTGGCATCCATTTTTTCATTCAGACTGGTTACATCCACATTCAATTCATCTCGTATTACAGATGGCTTGGAGGATTCTTCAATTTCTCGATTCAAAGTCTGCGGTGTGGTTTCATCACAGCGAACATCGCCAAGGGCCGTGGTAGTTTTACTGGATTTGTTATTTTTCTTTGAACCATCCATGGCTTCGAGAAAAGAGGGCAGTTCAAGATTTTGACGGTAGGTTGCTGAAATTTAGGGGGAAGCATGAAGGAAGGATATGAGAATCGACACCATGGTGGGTGCCAAAATATTTGCACCAAAAATGGCTCAAACACCAAAGGTACAATGAGTTTACTTTACCAATACAGTTAGAAAATAAGTGGAGCTGCACTCAACAACAATTGAAAGTAAAAATATGAAGAAAAAACAAAATGGAGACGAGGTTTTAGAGTGGTTCAGGCTTGTGTTAGGCCTACATCCACTGTGAATGGAGTTTGCATTATCATGATGATGATTACAGGATATATCAGCTCTTGTTCTTTATACACCCTCTTATTCACTCAATATATTCTCACTTTTACATACAAATGTCGCTTAGATTCATGAGATCTGATGAAAGAATGGCGGAATCTATGGAGGAGAAGGATGGATGAGCAACGGAGGAGGAGGATATCTTCAATCTTTTGCACTTATAGGATTGTGACAGATGCCATGGCCAAATGAATGAAGGATCTTCGGATGGTGATGATGATCATGGCTGAAAATGTTTAAGGGATGGCTGAGAAAGGAATTTAGCAGCACTTCGTGGTGGTCGGAGGTTCCCCTTCTTCGTGGAAGGTATGACCTATTTATAGGTGAGCTCTTATGGAGGTTTGAACTGGAATTTATACGGGTCGGTTATCCCATTAATTGCTAAAATGCCATTGCCTCGTTGTAGACAACTGTCAGTAACCGTTTCTGGTTGTCCAGTATGGGTGACTTTACAAGAGCGAACGTCCTTCTGAGAGTGAGCGACCGCTTTTGGTTCAAATGGTTTAGACGAACGATTCCATGCAGGCGAGCAAGTTGTATTTGACCGTTGATGAATGGACGATCATCACCACAATTGAAGGAGAGTGCCCGATTGAAATAACGATGATAGATTGAGGAGCGAGCGACTAGGGCTATAATATGTAAGTGGACATAGAGTGCATGCGCGACCCCTAGTATCTTTGGACTTTCATCTGACTGATTGGGAGTGGAATGTGCCACCGGGACAATTCTTCTCCTTGTTCTGTTCAATCGAATTTTCTTGATATGGGGATGAGTGGAGAAGCCTTCCAAGATATGCGAGCTTTACTGTTGTCGTGTCGTGTGTGGTCGCCCCTGACCTTTCATAGACTGTTCGAGTGTATTGGATAGCATTTTACACGAACGGGTTTAATGACGTTCGACCAATAACGTGGATTTAATAGATGGGTGGTCTCTAATGCACATATGATCCTTAAGGGATAAACACTTATGGCTAAGCTAAATTCCATTTCAATTCCAAATTTTTACTCAATTATTCCATAACCAAGTTCAGTTCCATTCCAAAATCTTATTTCATAAATTTCATTACTTCACCGAGTCAAATACTATTCCAAAACGATTTTCAATTAACTGGCGTCAATTCAATTCAAAATTTATTTATTCACCTTTTCTATTTCAATCTCTTTTACTTTATAAGTTAAATTTATATTTCAAAATTTGAATCCATGGGTTTTATTCAAATCAGTTTAAAATCATATATACTTACATATAATAATAGCAATTCAAAACATTTGAATTTTGATAATTTGTTTCCTCGAAACAATTCAAAACAAAATCTTTGGTAGTAATCCGTCACTTAGAAACTCGAAAACGAACACTGATGATGTGGCCAACATCATCAGGGTTATTTCCCAGCGGTCGAAGTGAGTTCAATAGTATATCTTTTTCAAAAATCGTTCTTAAACATTTCCTTTTTGAAAATATTTCAAAATATCCTTTTCAACATTTGGAAAACATTTTCAAATCACCTAAGATCATAAAATATACCTATACAATTCAAAATTCATTTACGAACACTTTTCCAATTTTCCGGAATTTTATTTCAATTTAGGTTTTAAATCCAGATTTGATCTATCTGATTATATTAATATGAATTCTAATTGGTTACTTATAACCATTTCAATTTATAATCTTATTCGATTATAAAAATAACCAACACATCCAATATCATAATAACTATAATATATAAAATATAATTTGGGTAAAATTATTTCATTTACCTCTTATCAAAACATACTATGTCGATTTATCGTATTCGAGTGTTTAGAAACCCCTATCGATCTTGTGGTGCCCCACTATCGACCACAATTCATAAGCCACTCAACACAATAAATCTCCACAATATAAAATCATTTTTTATCAGTCTACAAATACGCTCTCTCGTATATATACACTCAACTCAATCTAGGGTATTACTAACCCTATCTCTACTAAGTCACGCCACAAAGCCAAGGTAATCAATTAACCTTCAACTCTGATACCACTGTGACGACCCAAGGATTTTCAACCCTGAAAATCAACACAAAACCTATGTTGACTATCCAAGCATCGTAAATACCAGATCATTAATAGAAAGAAGTTAGAGGGTGAGTGTTAGCACTATAAAAAATTAGAGTTTAAATATTGGGTCGGTTGTATAATAAAACTAGTGGATCAGCCTATTCTATAAAACTTTGGGTCATCCATGATCATATAATAATGGGTCGGTCTGGTTTATCAATATAATGGGTCTGACCATTCAGCAAAGTAGCGGATCAGCCTGGTAAGAAGACATTGGATCAGCCTGATAAGAAGCATCGGATCGGTCAAGATCAAAAGGGCGCTATAGAGCAGGATTTAGATCGGTTCAGTCATAACAGGAACGGGTCGGCCTAGTTCAACAATATTGGGTCGGCCTAGTTTTCTGCAATGGGACAGTCCATTCATTAGTAAGGCGGGTCGAAGCATTTCTAGGTCGGTAAGACCACGAGTAAAGAATAGTGGTCGCTTTGTTTAGATCAGGTCGGCATAGCAAATTGGATAGGGTAGGTGCATTGCATGACAAAGCAAATCAGCCTAATGCGATGAATCGAGTCGGTGGGTCTATTCCGGGTCAGTCGGGTCAGTTTTGGATCGGTCTGGCACTAGAAAACTGGCAATTAGCTGGCAACAGATGGCAGTGGCCCTTTCGTAAATACCCAATAGGCCGACCCAAAACCTGAAAGCTATATTTTGGCCATTCCTCACTTCTATAAATAGGGGCTCAACTTCACTTCAAAGGGGAGGATTTTTCATGACCCTGAAGGGCTGCCAAATTCAATTCTCAACCTTTTCTAAAGCATTCCATCATCTCCAACCACTTCCAATTGAAGATCAAACTCCAAATCCATTGTGAAGCCATGGAAATTCACCAAAGTTCATGAGAAAGATTAGATTCATCCAACCACTTGCTACATTAGAGGGAACTTATCAAGTTTCTCCTTAGCCATTTCTAGTAGATCTAAAGAGAGAAGTAGTGAGCTTAATGATGAATGTAATGAGAGGATATCTTTGCTTTGTAAATCTAGATGTGATAATGCAATTATTCCTTAAAGTGGACGTAGATCACGCTTGATAGAACCACTATAAAACATTGTGTCATCTACTTGCATTTCTACTATTTTGTGGCTCCATTTCTTCTATTTTCTACACTTTATGAATCATTTTCAACACTTTTGGTGTTGGTTCTAATTTCGGGATCAACATTTGGCACCCACCGTGGGGCCCGCATTCGATCTCCATTCTCTCGCACTCTCTCTCAAAAGGATCAAGGTCTTGCATTGAGAATCTAGGCCAATCTCACTACGATCTAATTCAAACCCTAGCCTGAAATTATGGGTAAACCAGGAAGACCATCGAAGAGGATCACAAGTCAAAATGTCGAAGATACCGATGATGTCGCCAATAACGAGAATACTCCCCTCACCAACCAATTTGAAGTTGGTGAAAGTTATAAGGCCAGAGCCCTCGTAATGAGAAGAGAATTGGATGAAGTTGCCAACAACTTTAACAAGCCAAATAGATTGCAAACAACGCCATGCTAAAGAAACTTGAATCCATGTTCGCCATGCAATACGCTATGGCAAAAGTTACTTTGAATGCCGCTCGTGCTAAGTCCGTTCAAACTAATCGTACGGAGAACGCGGGCTTCTCATCTTCAAGTCCAAACCGAGGAGACTCTATTCAAGAGACTAAAAATTCTAAATATTCTCGACATAAGGAAGCCAAGTCACCCACGCGCAACCATACCGGTAAAGCGACTTCTTGACAAGCGCTTGGAACCACCAAAGGGGCACCTACTCAAGTGGGAGGCCCAGGGCCCCAAAATCTGAACCATGACCTTTTTTAGGAAAACATCCGGTAAAGATGATGGCGTCCGCCCCATGGTCCAGCTCAACGAAGAAGAGCGCATAACGGAAATGGTGCGCAGAATTATGGAAAAGAGCTCGAGGAAGACGGATGATGAGAAGGACTAGGGATTTGCTCCCACCAAAACCCCACTTATAGAATGGATAAAGATGGCACCATATCCAAACAAATTTAAACCACCAACAGTCCAGGCTTACAATGGAACAAGTGATCCCAACATATTTCTGTTCAAATACGACCAGCATATGGACGGGGCACGGGCCACTGACGAGTTGAAGTTCTTTTACTTTCTGACTTATCTTGAAGGAGTGGAGTCACTTTGGTTCACAAAGCTACCACCTGGATCTGTGGACGACTTTGCCACCTTGGCCAAACTGTTTCGAGAACAATTCAGGCTCTAAGCGATGAAAGTACGAGATGTCATGGAGTTAAACGAGCTTGAGCAAAGGCCAGGGGAATCTATAAGGGCTTTTCTCACCCGCTTCAACACCGCTGCAGCCGAAGTTGGGAACTATGATCCTCGTTGGTTTTAATGGCTTTGAAGGGAGCCATAAGCAAGAAGACCAAGCTCAAGCGATGGATTAAAAAGAAGAAACCAAGAACCCTAGAGGAACTGTTTGATAAAGCCAAGGAGTATATAGGCATGGATGAGGATCCAGACTATACTATGGATGTTCCAGAAAGCAATACACAGCCTGAAAGGAAGAATAATAATGAAAAGAGGGTCAGAAGGATCCAGGTGGTCAGAAAAGAGGGAACGATGGAAGAGACAACTGACCTAACAATAAGCTTCGTTTCTTTAAGAATTTGGAATTGACTCCTTTGAACGATACAGTGGAAAACATCTTCATGGAAACCAAAGATACTAAAGATTACCTAGTACCGAAACAAGTGAAGGTCAGTGATTAAGCAATCAAGTCATGAAGGTTCTGCCGATTTCATAATCAGCTAGGTCACAATACAAATGAGTGTAGACACCTGAAAAGCTTAATTGAAGAACTGATAAGGAAAAACAGACTTCAGCAGTATACAAAGAACCCATAGAATGCCTAGAGTTCTCAAGGACAAGGATCCTCTATGGGACAACCTAAGCAGAATGAGAATGCTTCGGTCGCTGCTATTCCAAGGTTGATCATCAATACTATGTCAGGTGGGATGCACCCAGCTGGGCGAAGCTGTGGGGACATTGTGAAATATTCTAATGAAACGAAGAACCGGTCGAAAGGAGAAGAGCTTATGATCATAAATGAGGCCTTGTCAGCGAAGATGCCAAGAATTCCGTGGGATGACATCGTGTTCAAAAATGAGGATGCAAATGGACTCATAACTCCAACGGTAGATCCCATGGTGATAACCATTGGCTTGGGACCAACCATTGTTAGAAGGGTCTTAGTCGATAGTGCAGCATCGGTCAACGTGCTCTTCATCAGTGCATTTCATAGAATGAAACTCTCCATGGATGATGTGAAAGCTTGCCAGAATAAAATTCACGGATTCACGGGGCAAGCCGTTCAACCAATTCGCGTCATCAATCTGCTCGTCGAGATTGGAGAAGGTGAATGTAAGGCGACACTAAAACAAGAATTTGTCATAATTGATGAGTTCTCTACTTACAACGTCTTCCTTGGAAGGACAACCCTCACAGCATTTAAAATAATGATGGCTTCGTGGTGTCTCACGATTAAATTTCCCACTGAAAAAGGAATTGGCACAGTCAAGGGCGACCAACAAATAGCAAGGGAGTGCTATCTGGTTGAGCTTAACGAGGCAAGGAAGAAGGAAGTGAAGAATGATATGGAGCCTCCACTCCACATTCGTCATCCCCTTTTATAGCAACTAAGGAGGGGACCTCATACTAGCGAGCATAGCAAATCCCAGAAGGAAATTGATCCAAGAAAAGCCGATATAGGGGAAAACAGAGCGGCACCGGCTGAGGACACCATCTCCGTTCCAGTACACGATAAAGATCCTGACCGAGTCCTAAAGATAGGTTCTCAGCTGGGCCTAAAATTGCAGAAGGATTTGATATTGTTTTTAAAAGCAAACTTAGATTTTTTCGCATGGACGCACTCTGACATGTGCGGAATATCACCATATGTAATTGTTCATAAGTTGAATATTAATCCTAGTTTGACTCCCGTAAAACAAAAAAGATGAATGCAAGAACCTGAAAGATCTATGGCATTAAAAGAAGAAGTAGATAGATTGTTCAAAAATAATTTTATAAGAAAATATACGTATCCCGATTGGGTTTCCAATCCAGTCCTTGTTAAAAAATCCAATGACAAATGGAGAGTTTGCATAGATTACTCGGACCTTAACAAAGCGTGCCCCAAAGATAATTTTCCATTACAAGGATTGACCAACTTGTCGACGCAACTGCAGGGCATGAATTGTTATCATTTATGGATGCATACTCCAGGTATAATCAAATCATGATGCATAATCCTGATGAAGAGAACACAAGTTTCATAACCGATAGAGGCTTATATTGCTACAAAGTTATGCCATTTGGACTAAAAAATGAGGGAGCAACCTACCAGCGCCTTGTGGATTCCATGTTCAAATCCCAAACTGGGAACACTATGGAAATCTATGTAGACGACATGCTGGTAAAATCAAAGAAAGCAGAAAATCATCTTGAGAATCTAGCTGAAATGTTTCATATCCTTAGAAACTATAGTATGAAGTTAGATCCTCTAAAATGCTCATTCGAAGTTTCATCAGGAAAATTTCTCGGATTTAGAGTCAACGCTAGGGGCATTGAAGCGAATCATTCCCAAGTCACGACATTACGAAAAATGCGAGCTCAAAGGACAAAGAAAGAGCTGCAAAGCTTGAATGGGAAAATTGCTATCGTTAACCGGTTCATCTCTAAAGAAACAGATCGGTGCATCCCACTTTTTGATGGTTTAAAGAAGGGAAAGTAAGATTTACAGTGGACCCCTGAATGTCAAACAGCCTTCAAAGAGTTGAAAATGCACATTGGGTCACCACCAATGCTTTCCAAACCCAGAGATGGTGATGAGATGTTCCTTTATTTTGCCGTATCATCGCGTGCCCTAAGCGCCGCACTTGTTCAAGAGGAGGCCAAAGTCCAATGGCCAGTTTATTACATTAGTAAGCGGCTCGCTGGAGCGGAGTTAAACTACACGAAGTTGGAGAAACTTGCATACTATATGCTTATTGCATCAAAGAAGTTGAGACCATATTCCAATCCCATCCTATAAAAGTTCTCACTGATCAACCGTTAAGACAAGTTCTATTTCGCCCAGAAACTTCGGGAAGGTTATTAAAGTGGAACATTGAGCTTAGTCAATATGACATCACTTGTCACCTTCGAAGAACTATTAATGAGCAAGCCTTAGCGGATTTCATCGCTGAATTCATGGGCAGGGGAGAGGAAATATAACAACCCGCATTCTACGCATCAGAGGATCGTAGAATATTTATTTCTTTCCCATATGAAGTCGTATGGTCATGTAACTTTGGGAAACAACCATTAGAGTCATTTCCTATGTTCATGATTTTTGTCGATTTTTAAATGACCGTTTTGTTCCTAGCTGATCTTGTTTTGGCCATAACTTTTGATTGGTAAGGAATTTTGACCTGAAACCACTTCCGTTAGATTCGTTTGATGGTTTACCTTTCCGTAGAGTGGTCATAATAGCCAAACGGACTCACCGTTTGGGAGATATGACTGAAATAATGTTTGGAAGGTGAAAAACTGCTTAACCGTGCCAAATATGGTGATTAGTGAATGGGCCCATAACCCATTTCGGGATTAGGGTTATGGGGAGGCTGAAAAGAGTTAGAGATTCATTCCATTTCAGTTTTCGAGCCTCCACTTACCTCTTAGAAACCCTAAAAATGGCCTCCAACCGCTAAATCACCTCCAAATCACTTTCTACTTGAAGATTGGGCTTAGCAACATCAAATCAAGAGAGATCAACACCAAATCAACATTAGAGCTGCTGCTTAGCATTTGGATTCGCACCAAACCAGAGATTTATTTCAGATTTAAGTTTTATTTGTGGCTAAGGTGAGTGATTTGCATAGTTCCTCACTAATTATGGTTGATTAAGGGTAATTAGTGTTAATTTGCGAATTTATACACTAATAAATTCTGGAAAAATATCTATAAATTCTTAAATAATGTTTTAGACCTCTGATATGAATTTGGGTTAATTTGGTTAAGTTTTGCTAATCATATCATTAGTTTTGCTTAAACATGCTTAAGGGAAAGTATGGGGTTTTGGCTATGTTTGATCCATTTTAACCTATCATATGGATGTTTTGTTGTTTGAGGTCACTTCTACTTGTTGCTATGACTTTGTGGTATGCTTTGTGATTGATTAGAATAGTTAGAGTGGTCGAAAACGCCGTCGAGAGGCGTATAAACGATTGTTGGAAGTTGCAGGAAAATTCAGGATACTGGACCGGATCGGATCTGCAATGAAGACCCGAACCGAACCGATGTTGGACTCTTCCCCACGATCCGCCAGCAGCTCCGAACCGATCCGTTCAAAGATGGGGAGCATGAACCGTTGTACTTGGCCTGGAGTAGAGTGCCCCGACCCGAATCGCCAGATGGACCCCGACCCGATCTGTTTAGCCACCTCCGAACCGATCCGTGGCGATTGAGCTTTGAGACCCGATCCGACCCGATGAGAGTGATGACAATCCGAACCGTGGCGTGCTGGAGAACTCGATCTAATCCAGTGGAGGATGTTGAAGGCCGAACTGAACCAATTGTTAAGAGGGAATCCGAACCGATCCAGTATTGACCAAAAACCGGAGATGCAAAGGTAGTCCAAGTTGGAAGTTAGAGCTCAGGATCCAGTTGGGAACCAATGAGTTCACTTCATGGTTGGGCTTTGCTGCGGGACGTGTGCTAAGGAGTTGTCGACGTTCATAACTTCGATTCACCATGAATGAGAGGAATACGTTATCAGTGCAGTAGAGTCACTATGACTCGAGGGGAAAAGTGATCGTAGTTAGACTATGAGCCAGCGCAGATGGGGTGAACAACTCCATGAGGCAAGTGGACATAGTAAAGAACTAGTAAGGCTATGAGGCAGCGCAGATGGGGTGAACAACTCCATGGAGCAAGTGGACATAGCGAAGGATTAGTGGCTATGTATCAGTGCAGTGAAGTCATTGACTTCATGGGGCAAGGTGATCATAGCAAGGTGTTGAGGTGATCGAAGTGGTGAATATCGTATGCTTTACGCACTAAGTGAGAAATGTGAGGATGGTTGCTATGCTTGATTGTTTGCCATCACTATGACATGCACACCCCCACCCCCGTTATCTTTACACCATTTGAAATGGCACCTTAGAGTGTTGTACAGTATGTAGTGCTAACTCTTTGGTTGCAGGTCCAGGTTCAGGTATGGTTTAGTATACCTGTTATTGTTCTGTTTAAATGCTTATCGCTCATACCAGACTTTTGTCTGACCCAGAGTTTTATGTCTCTTCTTATTACTCTGGGTGCTCACACAAGCAGACTAGAGACAGGTTAGCTGGTGATGCGCAAGTAGCTGATTCGGAGGCGAGCAGGAGGCTTCCACGTATGATATATAGATATTCTCCATGTGTCGTTGGTGGTCACTACTTGGGCATTAGTAGTGTACCTTCCTTATCTTGCTTTTGCTTTAGAGACAGTATTTTGAAATTGTAATAAGCTGTATTTTTGGATTTCCGCTGCTATGATGCTCAGTTTGTTTTCAGCTTATGCACTGTCTCGCCTGTTTTATGTCAAGTATGTTGTTATTATATTTTGTTCTATGCGCTGTGAGACATTCTACAGGTCCGTTGTTAGTCCATTTCCTTCTTTCCTTTCCTTCTGACGACCGTCCCGTGCTAACTGGACATGTGTACAATGCACTTTTGGAGTAAATGTCGGTTGGTGCGGGGCGGGCCGTCACATTTGGTATCAGAGCACTAGGTTGCCTAGTTAACCTAGGGAAAGACACCAGGGAGAGATAGTACGCATATGAGAGAGCGTATTTGTGATTAATTTGGTTTTCAAAAGCTATATATATATGTACTATTAGTAGTATAAGAATGAAGTCGTACTGCACTAGCACCACTATGGGGTCGTTAATCGTTTCCTCTTTATAGATTGAATGATGAGTCGAGACACGAGGGGTGCTGATAGAGGGACTAATAATGGAAATGCTCCTGACATGAGGGCGATGTTCACTAACTTCATGAGGGAGATGCTTAGGGATGTTCAAGGAGTAGTTCCCAATCTTGGTAATGGTGGTGGTCCAGTAGTGCAGGCGCCTAGGGCCAATTTCGCCAAGTTGTGCAAGGATTACACTAACCTTGGTGGGAAGCCGTTCCACGGAACGGAGTCGGCCACAGATGTTCAGGATTGGTTGGATAGCTGTGATCGTATCTTCGACGACTTAGGTATCGAGGATGCGATGAAGAGAAGGCTAGCGTCTCGTCAGCTGCAAGGGCGAGCGATGAATTGGTGGAATGTCGTTAGAACAACTACTCCAAAAGATCAGGTTACTTGGGATCAGTTCAAGGCTCGCTTTAGCGAGAAGTTCATTCCAGCTGCCCAGAAGTCAGTGTTGTTTAAGAGATTCTTGGAACTCAAGCAGAATGGTAGGGAAGTCCCTGACTATATTGTTGAATTCAACACTTTGTCGAAGTATGGATTATCCCTTATCGATACTCCTGAGAAGAAGAATGAGAAGTTCATTACTGGGTTGGATGGATACTTGGGGGAAAGGCTTATCAACCACATCGATGAGACTTTTGAATCGATTGTGGGGAAAGCCTTGAGATCAGAGAGTCTTTACCCTAAGCCAAAGACTGAGGCTGCATCTGCAGAAGGGCTGAAACCACAAGCGGGCGGTGGAGGCAAGAATAACTCTCAGAATAAGAGGAAACAGAACCAATCTAAGGATGGCCAGAAAAAGAGCAAGAAAGATGTTGAGTGCTTCAGCTGTGGTAAGAAAGGCCATTATGCTAAAGAATGTCGGGCCAAGGCAGGGGATAGGAAGTGCTACAACTGTGGCCAAGTGGGACATCATAAGAATAAGTATCCACAACCTCTTAAAGAGAAGCAGATTGTGAAAGCATATGCTATTGATGTTGTTCCTTCTTCGTCGAATGCCCCAATTGCGGCGGAGAAAGGAAAGAATGTCGTCATTCAAGGTATTCTTTCTATTTATGATGTACCTGTTCGAGTTTTGTTTGATACTGGGGCTTCCTGTTCCTTCATATCTAGTGACCTGGTAGATAGCTTGGGACTGGAACCCGAGATAGCCGATAGACCGTTGGTTGTGACGAACCCGATTGGTGGTTGACCAACCTTAGTATGATTTGCAGAAATTTGATCTTATCGAGTCATGGATGTATGTTTGTGATTGCTTTGTTTTGGGCTTTACTGGGTATGGCATTATATTGGGGGTCGATTGGCTCCAAAGATACGGGGTGGTGGTAGATGTGAGAGCTTTTTGGTGACAATTAGAGCGGACGATGGGCGGAGGGTAGTGTTTGGTAGTCTAATTAGTGATGGGGTAATGGCTAGTTTTGTAAATTCCCTCGACATCCCGCATGATGAGTTGTCAGATGTGCCCATGGTTGGCCAGTATCCGGACATCTTCGAGGAAGTGACCGGGCTTCCACCAAACCGAGAGATTGAGTTCGTATTGATTTAGTGAAAGATGCCAGACCTATAGTAATGCCACTTCGTCGTATGGCACCAAGGGAGCAGCGAGAGCTCGGGGTGCAAGTAAGCGATCTTTTGAAGAAGGGGTTTATTAGAAGAAGTGTCTCCGAGTGGGGAGCACTAGTTGTGTTTGCCACTAAGGCAGATGGTTCCCTTCGTTTGTGTGTGGACTATCGCGAGTTGAATAAGGTGACGAGAAAGAATAAGTATCCTCTACCGCGGATAGATGATTTGTTTGATCAACTGGAAGGAGCAAGAGTGTTCTCCCAGTTGGACCTCGCGACAGGATTTCATCAACTTCGAGTAGCGGCTGAGAGTGTTCCAAAAACGGCATTTAGGACGCCGTCTGGATTTTATGAGTGGTTTGTCATGCCATTTGGGTTGACCAATTCACCAGCATACTTCGTGGATCTTATGAATCGAGTACTCAGAGATCAGTTGAATAAGTTTGTCCTTGTGTTCGTGGATGATATTTTGGTCTATTCGAGGACAGAGGAAGAACACAAGGAACATTTGAGGATAGTGATGGAGGTGTAGAGAAAGCACCAGTTGAAAGCAAAATTCTCTAAGTGTCATTTCTGGAGGAGGGAAGTGAGATTCTTGGGCCATGTTGTTTCAGAGAATGGTATTGCTGTGGACCCTGCGAAGGTGGCTACGATACAGGATTGGCCTACACCCAAGAATGCAATAGACGTAAGAATTTTCTTGGGGTTAGCTGGATATTATCGTAAGTTTATCCAGGACTTCTCCAAGATAGCAGCACCGTTGACTCAGTTGACTAAGAAGAATCAGGCCTACGTCTGGGACGGAGTGTGTGAGAATGCATTCAAGAGTATAAAAGAAAAGTTGACGCGTGCGCCAGTATTAGTCATTCCTAAAGGGAATGAAGAGATGACGGTATACACGGATGCTTGTGGTACCGGACTAGGTGCTGTATTGATGCAAGAAGGTAGGGTTATAGCTTATGCTAGTCGGCAGCTAAAGCCGCATGAGAAGAAGTATCCTACCCATGATTTGGAACTGGCAGCGATTATGTTCGCATTGAAGATGCGGAGACACTATCTCTTGGGAGAAAGATTTGAGTTGTTTACCGATCATAAATCGTTAAAGTATCTCTTCTCCCAGAAGGATCTGAATCTCCGTCAGCAAAGATGGTTAGAGTTCTTGGCTTCGTATGATTTTGATATCGCATATACACCTGGGAAGGGTAATGCGGTAGCCGATTCCTTGAGTAGGAGACATGCCAGTTTAGGGGCTATGTTTCTAGAATGGAAGCAATTGGAGTATATCGCAGGGTATGATTTCAGACCAAAGTGCGAATTGGATCCAGAGATGTTAGCTAGTTTGACGATCAGACCCACCTTGATTGAGCAGATTGGTTCCAGCCAGAGGGACGATCCTAATCTATTGGAAATCATCTCCAAGTTAGAGATGAACATCGATGGTGAGGAGATGAATTTGTATGGGCTTGATCGAGAAGGATGGCTTCGAAAGAATGGAAGACTAGTTGTACCCAATGTGAATGGTTTGAGAGATGAAGTGCTTAGGGAATGTCATCACTCAAAACTGACTATACATCCTGGTGGTAATAAGATGTATCGAGACATGAAGCAGACTTACTACTGGGAAGGGATGAAAAGAGACATTAGGAAGTTTATATCCAAGTGCATGAATTGCCAGCTAGTTCAGCCGAGCAAAAGAAGCCTAGTGGTTTGTTGCAACCATTAGGAATTCCTGAATGGAAATGGGAGCAAGTCTCAATGGATTTCATTGATGGTTTACCAAGGACTAGATCGGGACATATAGCATTTGGGTAATTGTGGATCGATTGACTAAGAGTGCAAGAGTTATACCAGTCAAATCGACCAGAACAACAGCTAAGTTAGCATAATTGTATATGAAGTGGATATTGAGATTTCATGGAGTACCTAAAAGCATTGTGAGTGACCGAGACCCGTTGTTTACTAGTGGGTTTTGGAAGAGCTTACAAGAGGCTCTAGGGTCAGAATTACGTCTCAGTACCACATATCATCCTCAGACCGACGGTCAGACGGAGAGGGTGAATCGCGTATTGGAAGACCTCTTGAGAGCATGTATATTGGATTTTGGTGGATCAAGGGATGACCATTTGCATCTAGTAGAGTTTGCGTATAATAATAGCTACCAATCCAGTATCGGTATGGCTCCATATGAAGCTTTGTACGGAAGACCGTGCAACTCACTATCATGTTGGATAGAGACCAGTGAGAAGTTCATGCTTGGACCAGATGTTGTAAGAGAAACCTTGGACAAGATTAAGATCATGAGACGACCCGAATTCCCGTTCAGACGGAAACAAGGTTATCTTTGGAATATAACACAGAAACATATAATAGCAGAACAGAATTGAATAAATACACCAGAATGAACAACAAAATATACTGGATAAAAGTAATCATCAGAGTTACACAGTATACAGGATCTTACTTAGTACAAATACAGTTCAGCTATACATAAATGTCTACAGCGGAAATAAACAAAATATGTACAATAGGAGCGGAACAGCATAAAAAGAAATAAATGATAGAATCCATCTTCAGCTCCAGCTATCCAGAAAAAGAACCAGCTAAACCTGAATACAAGGCTGCCCGTGTAGAAAAAGGGGCACCCGAGTTTGAGAGTGAAACAAACTACGAGTCAGTCATGGGACTGGTATGAGAAATCTACTCAACACATATATAATTTGGCTAATCACAGGACCACACCACTTTCGTGGAACGGGTTTACTCCATTGGATTGCCAGTGCTTTAAAACAAATCTTTCTTTTAAACATCGCTATGCTTTTTATAAAAATGAAGCCGTTATAAGACTCAGTTCCCATCACACAATGCAACGCAAACCGGAGGATAGAGTTTTACCTTATAATGGCCAAAATATGATTGATACGAACAAACCAAAGGCATTTGATATTATTGCTAGTGTCTATATGTTTTGAAAACAATTTCAAATCATAACTATCAATCATAGACGGCATGGGTACCATATATCATGTCGCCATATATATATATATACAATCAAAACCGCACGATCACGTATTTGGAAATTGGATTTCCGTCATGAACCAAAGCAAAAGATAGTCCTTACCGAATTCGAGACAATCTAGCCCATGTCTCAGGATCAGAACGCATCAACCCTTTAGATCGTCAGGGCCGGTCCACCGATGTGGATTATTATGCCTGAACACTACGTTTCTCCGCCCTTTGGGGCGTAAACGAGCCAACGAATGACTCCATCGGACCCGGATCGTCCGATCAAACCGAGGCGCCTCGCAACAGCAACAACCACATAGGTGAAAAGTATATAAATGTCAGGGCTGGTAGGTCACTGACACCACCCTAGCTAAAAAGAAACGCATGCCCTCCTTGAGGTCCTTCACCCGTTTTAGGTTCATACCGGGGTGTGAGGCTCGCGAATTCACGTTCACACAAAGCTACGCCACACAGGCGGTGCTTTGATCATCACCACAAGACTTTGCTTTTCAACAGAAGTCCTGATCACTGCATCTTAGCATGCCACACAGGCAATTCATGCCATGCGACTGATGTCCATCGATATACAACATCTGAGCTCGTGCGTCTCAGAGAAGGGCGTTAAGCAAAAGAATAAATTCTCCGCCGCCAAACAGATGTATATTTAACAGAAATCAATCAACACAGAATAAACTCCAATGTCAGACACACAGTCCATTTACAAGTCCGTTCTGGGTCTGAACAAAACCGGAGGCACTAAATACCTCGCAAACCCATCGATCACCACGTACGTCTGGACGATCACCACTCATTATCCATATTTCGGGATGCCTCCCAATCAGGACCTCGGTTACCATCCAAACGAGGTGAAGATCTCCGGTCTTCGACCATCGTCCTCATCTTCGACTTTCAATCGTCGTTCAATTATTCGAAATGAGAATTAACTCGGCCTTTTCAAATAATTCACGTATATTTAGAATTTCAAATCAATTTATTTCAATGGTTAAATTATTCGACAACACCAATATTGTTCTTTAATGTAATTTTCACACCAAACACATTCAACCATCAAACATCACATAAATCAAGCAAATTCAGTTTATTTCCATTCCATATCGCTTATGATATTTTATAACTATTTATCGCTATTTTTATTTATTTTAAAATAGCCATTTTATTCAAAACGACGCTTCGGGCCATAAGGCGGCCGTGGCGCTGTTTTTCTTCAGATTTGATTTACACATCTCTGAAAATCTAACCGTTGGATCTTCACAAAATTTACATCATTAGAAAGGTCTTTTCAAAACGAATCCAACGGTTCCAGTTTCGGGAAAATCCGACGGTCGGATCTCCCGGTACAATCGTTTGAATTTTCGATTTCAAAATACGAACTGCAGCGTCGTTATTCGATTAAATATATAATTATATATATATATATATATATATAAATATAATCGCTTCTGGCGCTGTTTTTCTTCAGATTTGAATTAAACATTCCAGACAATCCAACCGTTGGATTTTTACAAGGTTGGTGCCGTTGGAAAGATATTTCCAAGGCGAACCCGACGGTTGAGGTTTCGGGAAAATCCAATGGTCGGATTTCCCGCACTAGTCGTTTGAAATCACGTTTTCAAAATACGAACTGCACGGCTTCGTTTCGTTTTAATTTTATTTATATTTATATAATTATATAAATATAGTTCATTCAACGATTTCCATATCGCTTTCACTTCAAATATTTTTCTAACGCCTTAAATTTTGGAAAAATTTCGCCATAACCTCCCCTGCACCGGGAGCATCGGGAAATCGCAAATAGCGTTCCTGGTCCTTCTAATCTCAAAAAGAAAAAGAAAAAGCCAAGCGGCTAGCCAACAGGCTCATAAAATCATCACCCAAACAAAGCAGTAAATGTGTACCTATTTGTCGGGCACAAAATTTTATTCCTCTTCTCTAGCCCCTTTGCTATAACCTGTTCAATGAATAGGTATGCACATATATACACAGTTCTTATCATTTTTCATTTTCTATTCAACTTCATATTTGATTTCTATTTGGTTTAAAAACACCATTCATTCTAATGTTACATAAATAGGTGCAAATCATTTCATTAGCTAATTAATGAATATTTCAACTCATATATGTTTATTTTGAACAAGTGGCTATTCATAACACTTCACATTTCAACGATTTATGCATACAATAAAAATGTGATTTTTATTGTAAAACAATTCATTTCAAAACACTATTTTTCTATATAGTTCATATAGGTGACAAAATAGGATTTTTATCATAAAACAATTTCTTTTTAAAACGAGATTATTTTACACAGTTCATATAGTCGATAAAAGGCGATTTTTATTATCAAACAATTTATTTCAAAATATGAATACCATTCAACACATGAATTTCTAAACAACGAATGAATATCAATTCAACACATGAATGTTTTCTATAGTTTCTATATATAGATAAAAATGTGATTTTTATTATCGAACAATTTATTTCAAAATATGAATACCATTCAACACATGAATTTCTAAACAACGAATGAATATCAATTCAACACATGAATGTTTTCTATGGTTTTTATATATAGATAAAAATGTGATTTTTATTATCGAACTATTTATTTCAAAATATGAATACCATTCAACACATGAATTTCTAAACAACGAATGAATATCAATTCAACACATGAATGTTTTCTATGGTTTTTATATATAGATAAAAATGTGATTTTTATTATCGAACAATTTATTTCAAAATATGAATACCATTCAACACATGAATTTCTAAACAACGAATGAATATCAATTCAACACATGAATGTTTTCTATGGTTTTTATATATAGATAAAAATGTGATTTTTATTATCGAACGATTTATTTCAAAATATGAATACCATTCAACACATGAATTTCTAATCAACGAATGAATATCAATTCAACACATGAATGTTTTCTATAGTTTCTATATATAGATAAAAATGTGATTTTTTATTATCGAACGATTTATTTCAAAATATGAATACCATTCAACACATGAATTTCTAAACAACGAATGAATATCAATTCAACACATGAATGTTTTCTATAGTTTCTATATATAGATAAAAATGTGATTTTTTATTATCGAACGATTTATTTCAAAATATGAATACCATTCAACACATGAATTTATAAACAACGAATGAATATCAATTCAACACATGAATGTTTTCTATACAATGAATAAATATAGTTTAAGCATATGAAAATAATTCAAACACACAAATATTATTCAAAATTTCGGCAGCATAACGGCAGGGTAGTTACACCGGGACCGTCCCTAGTACGGCTCCTCGCTCTACCTTAAAACCTCGCGGTTTTTGACAATGGGGTTCATGCATCTAGTTCGCACGCAGGCGGCATGTATATATTTATTTCATTTCCACAAACTAATCCTATGTGGTTTCAACCAAATATTTCACAACCACAAATGGGTATTTTTCAACCACAATCAACCAATATCAATCTCAAACAATCCCAAACAATCAATCGCTATCAATCAATTTTCACAACAATTTCAATCAATAAATATCGTCCATGGTTTGTGGACGAGGGGCGTATATATATATATATATATATATATATATATATATATAGATATTTATATATAGCTATTCACTTTTATCTCAACACATATATAAATATTTTTAAATCAGAAATCTCACCAATAGCTATCCAACTTCGACTCTTCCTTAGAGAAATCTTCGCCTTTTTGTCGCTTTCGCCCGTATTCTCTACATATGTAAAAATCGAATTTTTACGATGTTATTCAATATATAAAAATATGATTTTTACTTCGACTTTCAATATATAAAAATCTGATTTTTACTTCTTCTTTCAATATATAAAAATCTGATTTTTTTTTACTTTTCTAAAAAAAAATCTGTTTTTACTCTTCTAAAAAAAATCTGTTTTTATAATTCCTTTTTAAATCAGTTTTTATTTTTAAAACAAAATCAGTTTTTATTTTTAAAACAAAATCAGTTTTTATTTTTAAAACAAAATCAGTTTTTATTCTTAAAACAAAATCAGTTTTTATTTTTAAAACAAAATCAGTTTTTATTCTTTAAACAAATCAGTTTTAATTCTTTAAACAAATCAGTTTTAATTCTTTAAACAAATCAGTTTTAATTATTTTTGCAAATCAGTTTTACAGAATAAATAAAAAAGAAAAGAAAATAAAAAAAATAGGAAAATGCTCACCGAAGCTACGAAAGGGGGGGGGGTTTCGCAGATCGACGGAGCTGGAGGTGGCTTCGAGGCGGCGGCGCTCGGGGTTCGAACGGGGGTGGCGATGCTTCGGGGCTCGAACTGGGAGGCGGTGGCTTCGATTTGCTTTGACTGGGGCGTCGCGATGAAGGCGCTGGAAGGAGGAGGTCGGCGGCAGGGTTCGTCGGCGTCGGGTCTCGAGGGGGCGGCGGCTCGATTGGCTTAGGTTTTTTTTTATTCTGTTTAAATGAATCGGGGGGGGGGGGGGAGGGGGGGCCAGAAAGGAGGTAAAGTAAAAATTATTTTTATTATTTAATTATTTATTTATTTAATTTTGCAAAAAGGTTGACTTTTACATACGACCTCGAAACGAGGCCCACCGCCTGTCGCCCATAGCGTTTTACCCCCATTCCGAACACAATGGGATATGTATTGCAAGCTGATTTGATCGTTATAATCAGTTTCCTTTTGAATTTTCATTTAAATCACTATATTGAATTTTAAACGTACATTTCAAATTACCGGGGTCCCATACTAATACTAAAAATACCCGAAAAATATTTTCTAGCTTCGTATTGCCGATACGGTCCTAACAAAACTAGTTTCGTCGAATTCGGAGACCGTTTGAAAAATGGCCATTTTCCAGTCGATTAAAATCAACTGAAACTGGTCAAACGCGTTTTCTTTTGCCACGCTCACATATTGATTCGAAAAATTATGAAATTTGAAACCTAACAATAACTTGACCCTGCGGATCCAACAAAAGTGGTTTCGTCGAAATCCGAGGTCATTTGCAAAATGTCCATTTTTAAGGGCCTGAATTCCATAGCGACTATTCAGAATTTTCAACTGGACATATCTTTTGATTCCTATCAAATTTCGATTGGTCAGATTCGTTGGAAAGATATCATCAATTAGATCCTAATGTTTTTGGTTTCACTAAAATCCGGATTGTTTTGCACCCGGTATATTCAATTGAAGTTTGAAATCGAATTATCGAACTACCGCGCTATTTTCAATTCTATATATAATTATAATTAATTATATTCGTTTTCAATTGTCGATTCAAACTCAGTTTTCATCGCCATTATTTAAAATATTTATTTTAAATATTTAAAATCCATTATTTTAGCCAATTTAAAAATTTTAAATTGGTTCAGATTTTCTGGGTCGTTACAATCTCCCCCACTTAAAACTTTTCGTCCCCGAAAAGGAATAAAGTCGAAAGTGGTTTGATAAATCTAAAATCACACAACACAACAACCAATCCAATTGCTTTTAACCTTCAAAATATACTAATCAAATCCTATATTCCTTCAAAAATTATTCAGAGTATATAATTAAAAGTGTATATCTACGAAAAGAAAATAACAATAGAGTAGAGAATTGAATGGTAATGCAAAGTAGGGTAAATGTACCTTGCACCGGAGTCAATCAGAGATATCTACTCGGCACCTAGGATAAGCTTTCTGAATGCTCTCCTCAGTTTCCCAAGTACAATCTCGCGGATCTCCACTCCATTGCACTTTGACTAAGTGAACCTTCTTGTTCCTCAGCTCTTTGGTTTCTTTGCCGATAATCTTTAGCGGCTCTCGCCTCACAGCTAATTCTGGAGTAATTTCAATGTCCTGTTGAGCTGCTTCTTCCACGATCAAGTCTGGATCATGAACGTGCTTTCGAAGTTGAGATATATGAAATACATCATGCACTCCAGGCAACCAGTCAGGCAGTTTAACTTTATATGCGAGAGTTCCAATCCGTTCCAGAATAGGAAACGGACCAATAAATTTGGGTGCCAACTTTCCAGTTTTACCGAACCGGATAACTCCTCTCATCGGCGATACTTTCAAATATACATAGTCGCCAACTTCAAAGGATATATCTCTTCTTCTTCTATCGGCATAGCTCTTTTGTCGGCTTTGAGCGGCGAGTAATCGCTTCTTAATAAAATCAACTTTGTCGGCCGCTTCTCGAATCATATCAGGACCCAACACAAGTCTATTTCCAGGCTCGACCCAACAAGCAGGAGATCGGCACGGTCTACCATACAATGCTTCGAATGGCGACATTGTCAGGCTTGCCTGATAGCTGTTGTTATAAGAGAATTCAGCCAAATGCAGATGGTCTTCCCATGATCCACCGAAATCTATTACACAAGCTCGCAATAGATCTTCTAAAATGCGATTCACTCTCTCAGTCTGACCGTCTGTCTGAGGATGATAAGCGGTACTCAAGTTTAACTTCGTTCCCAGCTCGACTTGAAATGCTTCCCAGAATTTACTAGTGAAAATTGTATCTCTATCACTTACTATACTGAGCGGCACTCCATGTAGTCTAACTATTTCCCTGAAGTAAATCTACGCCAGACTTTGAGCAGTTCTGTTTGATTTGACAGGTATAAAATGGGCGGTCTTCGTGAAGCGATCTACGATCACCCAAATACTGTCATTCCCTTTTTTTGTTCTGGGCAAACCATCAATGAAATCCATAGAAATATGCTCCCACTTCCAGCCAGGAACTTCTAGCGGTTGTAATAATCCAGCCAGTTTCTGTTGGTTACTCTTGACTAGCTGGCAAGTAGGGCATCGGCTTACATATAAAGAAATGTCCCTTTTCATCGACTTCCACCAGAAAGTGCGTTTGATGTCATTATACATTTTGCTTACTCCCGGATGGATACTGAGTTTTGACTTGTGGCATTCATCCAGTACTTTCTTTCGAAGTTCAGGAATGTTAGGGACACATATTCGACCTTTGAGCCTTAAAATCCCATCATTGTCTATTTGAAAACTCGAGGGCTCGCCTTGTTGAATTATCCCTCTGATCTTCTGAATGAAGTGATCATCCTCCTGAAGAGCAGATATCTTATCTAGCAATGAAGTCGTGATAATAAAACTGGCGATCATTACATTCTTTCTGCTTAACGCATCGGCCACTACATTGGCTTTTCCTGGAGTATATATAATTTCGAAGTCATATGCTGCAAGAAACTCCAGCCAATGTTGCTGTCTCAGATTTAAGTCCTTCTGAGTGAACAGATACTTTAACGACTGGTGATCTGTAAACAGTTCAAATCTCTCGCCCAGAAGATAGTGTCTCCAGATCTTCAAAGAGAATATGATAGCCAATAACTCAAGATCATGAGTTACATAGTTTTTCTCGTGCGGCTTCAGTTGACGGCTAGCATAAGCAATCACTTGACCTCTTTGCATTAACACTGCGCCAAGGCCTTCCCTAGACGCATCCGTCCAGACTTTTAGATCTTGGTTGCCATCTATGATGGTTAACACTGGAGCCGTGGTTAATCTCAACTTTAGCTCTTCGAAAGCTTCCTCACTCTCTTGAGTCCATTTGAATTTAGAATGCTTCTTTGTAAGCTTCGTTAAGTGGCCAGATATCTTCGAAAAGACTTTAACGAACTTCCGGTAATAGCTAGCCAATCCAAGAAAACTGCGGACTTCAGTGGGAGTACTGGGCTGTTTCCAATTCTGAATAGCTGTGATTTTGCTTGGGTCCATAGCGATTCCTTCTTTCGATACGACGTGGCCCAGAAACTTTACTTCATCTTGCCAGAAGATACATTTGGAAAACTTGGCTTTCAATACATTCCTTCTGAGAATCTCCAAAACCTGTTCCAGATGCTTTTCATGTTCGGCTTTTGATTTAGAGAAGATTAGAATATCATCAATAAAAACCAGAACAAATTTATTCAATACTCCTCTGAATACTCTGTTCATCAGATCGACGAAGTAAGCTGGAGCGTTACATAAGCCGAACGGCATTACTAACCACTCGTAGAATAAGTCGGGGCCTCTGAACGCTGTCATTGGAACACACTCTTCGGCAATTCGAAGTTGATGGAAACCTGTAGCTAGGTCCATCCTTGAGAATACTTGTGCGCCATTTAATCGATCCAACAAATCATCTATTCGCGGCAATGGATATTTGTTCTTTATTGTCTGTTTGTTCAGATCACGATAATCCACACATAGACGTAGAGTACCGTCAGATTTTGGGACAAACACCACTGCTGCACCCCAATCAGATAAACTAGGCCTGATCAGACCTTTCCATACTAGCTGTCGTGTTTGATTGTCTAATTCCTCCTTCTCTTTCAAGGACATTCTTCGAATAGCGTGAACTACCGGCCTTGCATTCGGAATTAAAGCAATCCTGAAATCTATTTCTCTTTGCGGAGGTAAGCGAACAACTTCCTCGAACACATCCGCATAATTCTTGACGACAGGAATGTCTTTGATGAGGTCCGGAATATTCTCTGTGACTTCAGGAACATTTCCTATTTGGGCTGGAGAAACATTTAGAGCTGCCCAGAAGTCTTTTCTATTAGCATTCTGACCTTCACAGGGAATGGTTATATAATCACCTGATTTAATCTTCGCCTTTACGACTCTGTCGGCGCATTTGACTTCAGCTTCATATTTGGTCAACCAGTCTAACCCCAAGATAAGATCAAACTCTTTAAAATTCATGACGGCTGCGATGGTAGGAAACCGATACCGAGAGAAAGAAACCGGTACTCCACAAACCCAACTTAGATCAATGGAACCCCCAACCGGATTCTGGACAGTCATTGGTTCCTTGAGCCTTTTCAAATTCAAATCCAGTTTCTTAGCGGCATCTTTGGCGATGAAACTTCGTGACGCGCCTGTGTCAAACAGTACTTTGACTGGAATGTTTTTGACAGTGAGCGTGCCTTCTAAAACATCGGCCTTTCTTGACTAGCTGAGGGATCAGAAGTTTCTGCCAATTCATTCACCTGAACTACTTCAGGCTTCCTCAAGAGCCAGCAATCCTTTGCAAGATGACCAGTCTGCTTGCATTTACTGCAACCTCTTTTCTCTTGAAATCTCTCCTTGGATTTAGATCCACTCTTTGTTCGCTTCTTCGAGGGTTTGCAATTCCCCTGAAAATGCCCTGGCTTATGGCAGTTATTGCATATGGCGGTCGTTACGGGTTCTTTCTCAGATTTAGCCCATTTTCTCTTGGCACTGGGCTTCTTACTGGCTTCAGGAATATCAGTTTCCGACTTTTCTTTGTCACTAGAACATACTTCTTCTTCGTCGCGCAACATTCCTTTCTTATGGAGATCTTCATACTGATAGGCCATATATATCATTTCAGAAAAAGGAAGCTTCACATGCCCCAATACTTTATTCTGGTATTTCCTTTGAAGCCCGTGAATAAATCTCATATTTTTCCTCTTCGGATTTTGAATTAGATGAGGAGCAAAGTGAGAAAGTTCGTTGAATTTCTTATGATATTCGGGAACGGTCATGTCAACTTGTATTAGATAAGAAAATTCATCACATAATCTCTCGGTTGCTTCGGGAGGAGTAAATCTTTCTAGGAAAATCACTCTGAATCTGTCCCAGGTGATATCACCTTCTGGATTATTTTTGATGATTGTTTCCCACCAGATTAAAGCTTCTTCTTTGAGCGCCCAAGATGCTACTAACCGTTTCTGGTCATCTCTCAGCTGGATATGCTCAAAGATTTTTTCGACAGAACTCATCCAAGCTTGAGTTTGAATAATAGATTCATTGCCCGAGAATTTTTCTCCACCCAGATTTCGATATCTCTTGAATAGAGCCTCTAGATCGGGTTCTGTATTCCTTCTGTTTCTGACACTCATTTTTCTAGTACTTCTGCAAATGGCAGATCAAGTGTCAGGTCACAGAAAAGGTATTTTAAAAATATTGAAACACATACTTTAAATGTAAATGTGTCTATCGAGGTGAAATTTCATTCTGCTTTACTCATACTAGGATATTACTGATCCTATCTGTATGGAGTCGCCCGTCCTAGAACACTACTGGTTCTATTTCTGACGAGTTCGTTCAAATGTTATATTCCAGAACTAAGCTTAACCTAAGCTCTGATACCACGATGAGACGACCCGAATTCCCGTTCAGACGGAAACAAGGTTATCTTTGGAATATAACACAGAAACATATAATAGCAGAACAGAATTAAATAAATACACCAGAATGAACAACAAAATATACTGGATAAAAGTAATCATCAGAGTTACACAGTATACAGGATCTTACTTAGTACAAATACAGTTCAGCTATACATAAATGTCTACAGCGGAAATAAACAAAATATGTACAATAGGAGCTGAACAGCATAAAAAGAAATAAATGATAGAATCCATCTTCAGCTCCAGCTATCCAGAAAAAGAACCAGCTAAACCTGAATACAAGGCTGCCCGTGTAGAAAAAGGGGCACCCGAGTTTGAGAGTGAAACAAACTACGAGTCAGTCATGGGACTGGTATGAGAAATCTACTCAACACATATATAATTTGGCTAATCACAGGACCACGCCACTTTCGTGGAACGGGTTTACTCCATTGGATTGCCAGTGCTTTAAAACAAATCTTTCTTTTAAACATCGCTATGCTTTTTATAAAAATGAAGCCGTTATAAGACTCAGTTCCCATCACACAATGCAACGCAAACCGGAGGATAGAGTTTTACCTTATAATGGCCAAAATATGATTGATACGAACAAAACAAAGGCATTTGATATTATTGCTAGTGTCTATATGTTTTGAAAACAATTTCAAATCATAACTATCAATCATAGACGGCATGGGTACCATATATCATGTCGCCATATATATATACAATCAAAACCGCACGATCACGTATTTGGAAATTGGATTTCCGTCATGAACCAAGGCAAAAGATAGTCCTTACCGAATTCGAGACAATCTAGCCCATGTCTCAGGATCAGAACACATCAACCCTTTAGATCGTCAGGGCCGGTCCACCGATGTGGATTATTATGCCTGAACACTACGTTTCTCCGCCCTTTGGGGCGTAAACGAGCCAACGAATGACTCCATCGGACCCGGATCGTCCGATCAAACCGAGGCGCCTCGCAACAGCAACAACCACATAGGTGAAAAGTATATAAATGTCAGGGCTGGTAGGTCACTGACACCACCCTAGCTAGAAAGAAACGCATGCCCTCCCTGAGGTCCTTCTCCCGTTTTAGGTTCATACCGGGGTGTGAGGCTCGCGAATTCACGTTCACACAAAGCTACGCCACACAGGCGGTGCTTTGATCATCACCACAAGACTTTGCTTTTCAACAGAAGTCCTGATCACTGCATCTTAGCATGCCACACAGGCAATTCATGCCATGCGACTGATGTCCATCGATATACAACCTCTGAGCTCGTGCGTCTCAGAGAAGGGCGTTAAGCAAAAGAATAAATTCTCCGCCGCCAAACAGATGTATATTTAACAGAAATCAATCAACACAGAATAAACTCCAATGTCAGACACACAGTCCATTTACAAGTCCGTTCTGGGTCTAAACGAAACCGGAGGCACTAAATACCTCGCAAACCCATCGATCACCATGTACGTCTGGACGATCACCACTCATTATCCATATTTCGGGATGCCTCCCAATCAGGACCTCGGTTACCATCCAAACGAGGTGAAGATCTCCGGTCTTCGACCATCGTCCTCATCTTCGACTTTCAATCGTCGTTCAATTATTCGAAATGAGAATTAACTCGGCCTTTTCAAATAATTCACGTATATTTAGAATTTCAAATCAATTTATTTCAATGGTTAAATTATTCGACAACACCAATTTTGTTCTTTAATGTAATTTTCACACCAAACACATTCAACCATCAAACATCACATAAATCAAGCAAATTCAGTTTATTTCCATTCCATATCGCTTATGATATTTTATAACTATTTATCGCTATTTTTATTTATTTTAAAATAGCCATTTTATTCAAAACGACGCTTCGGGCCATAAGGCGGCCGTGGCGCTGTTTTTCTTCAGATTTGATTTACACATCTCTGAAAATCTAACCGTTGGATCTTCACAAAATTTACATCATTAGAAAGGTCTTTTCAAAACGAATCCAACGGTTCCAGTTTCGGGAAAATCCGACGGTCGGATCTCCCGGTACAATCGTTTGAATTTTCGATTTCAAAATACGAACTGCAGCGTCGTTATTCGATTAAATATATAATTATATTTATATATATATAAATATAATCGCTTCTGGCGTTGTTTTTCTTCAGATTTGAATTAAACATTCTAGACAATCCAACCGTTGGATTTTTACAAGGTTGGTGCCGTTGGAAAGATATTTCCAAGGCGAACCCGACGGTTGAGGTTTCGGGAAAATCCAATGGTCGGATTTCCCGCACTAGTCGTTTGAAATCACGTTTTCAAAATACGAACTGCACGGCTTCGTTTCGTTTTAATTTTATTTATATTTATATAATTATATAAATATAGTTCATTCAACGATTTCCATATCTCTTTCACTTCAAATATTTTTCTAACGCCTTAAATTTTGGAAAAATTTCGCCATAACCTCCCCTGCACCGGGAGCATCGGGAAATCGCAAATAGCGTTCCCGGTCCTTCTAATCTCAAAAAGAAAAAGAAAAAGCCAAGCGGTTAGCCAACAGGCTCATAAAATCATCACCCAAACAAAGCAGTAAATGTGTACCTATTTGTCAGGCACAAAATTTTATTCCTCTTCTCTAGCCCCTTTGCTATAACCTGTTCAATGAATAGGTATGCACATATATACACAGTTCTTATCATTTTTCATTTTCTATTCAACTTCATATTTGATTTCTATTTGGTTTAAAAACACCATTCATTCTAATGTTACATAAATAGGTGCAAATCATTTCATTAGCTAATTAATGAATATTTCAACTCATATATGTTTATTTTGAACAAGTGGCTATTCTTAACACTTCACATTTCAACGATTTATGCATACAATAAAAATGTGATTTTTATTGTAAAACAATTCATTTCAAAACACTATTTTTCTATATAGTTCATATAGGTGACAAAATAGGATTTTTATCATAAAACAATTTCTTTTTAAAACGAGATTATTTTACACAGTTCATATAGTAGATAAAAGGCGATTTTTATTATTAAACAATTTATTTCAAAATATGAATACCATTCAACACATGAATTTCTAAACAACGAATGAATATCAATTCAACACATGAATGTTTTCTATAGTTTCTATATATAGATAAAAATGTGATTTTTATTATCGAACAATTTATTTCAAAATATGAATACCATTCAACACATGAATTTCTAAACAACGAATGAATATTAATTCAACACATGAATGTTTTCTATGGTTTTTATATATAGATAAAAATGTGATTTTTATTATCGAACTATTTATTTCAAAATATGAATACCATTCAACACATGAATTTCTAAACAACGAATGAATATCAATTCAACACATGAATGTTTTCTATGGTTTTTATATATAGATAAAAATGTGATTTTTATTATCGAACAATTTATTTCAAAATATGAATACCATTCAACACATGAATTTCTAAACAACGAATGAATATCAATTCAACACATGAATGTTTTCTATGGTTTTTATATATAGATAAAAATGTGATTTTTATTATCGAACGATTTATTTCAAAATATGAATAGCATTCAACACATGAATTTCTAATCAACGAATGAATATCAATTCAACACATGATTGTTTTCTATAGTTTCTATATATAGATAAAAATGTGATTTTTTATTATCGAACGTTTTATTTCAAAATATGAATACCATTCAACACATGAATTTCTAAACAACGAATGAATATCAATTCAACACATGAATGTTTTCTATAGTTTCTATATATAGATAAAAATGTGATTTTTTATTATCGAACGATTTATTTCAAAATATGAATACCATTCAACACATGAATTTCTAAACAACGAATGAATATCAATTCAACACATGAATGTTTTCTATACAATGAATAAATATAGTTTAAGCATATGAAAATAATTCAAACACACAAATATTATTCAAAATTTCGGCAGCATAACGGCAGGGTAGTTACACTGGGACCGTCCCTAGTACGGCTCCTCGCTCTACCTTAAAACCTCGCGGTTTTTGACAATGGGGTTCATGCATCTAGTTCGCACGCAGGCGGCATGTATATATTTATTTCATTTCCACAAACTAATCCTATGTGGTTTCAACCAAATATTTCACAACCACAAATGGGTATTTTTCAACCACAATCAACCAATATCAATCTCAAACAATCCCAAACAATCAATCGCTATCAATCAATTTTCACAACAATTTCAATCAATAAATATCGTCCATGGTTTGTGGACGAGGGGCATATATATATATATAGATATTTATATATAGCTATTCACTTTTATCTCAACACATATATAAATATTTTTAAATCAGAAATCTCACCAATAGCTATCCAACTTCGACTCTTCCTTAGAGAAATCTTCGCCTTTTTGTCGCTTTCGCCCGTATTCTCTACATATGTAAAAATCGAATTTTTACGATGTTATTCAATATATAAAAATATGATTTTTACTTCGACTTTCAATATATAAAAATCTGATTTTTACTTCTTCTTTCAATATATAAAAATCTGATTTTTACTTCTTCTTTCAATATATAAAAATCTGATTTTTTTTTTTACTTTTCTAAAAAAAAATCTGTTTTTACTCTTCTAAAA
This sequence comes from Allium sativum, assembly GCA_030737875.1. Classification (NCBI taxonomy): domain Eukaryota; kingdom Viridiplantae; phylum Streptophyta; class Magnoliopsida; order Asparagales; family Amaryllidaceae; genus Allium; species Allium sativum. The sequence continues at coordinate 12,394,705 of JASFAX010000035.1, forward strand.
AAAATCTGTTTTTATAATTCCTTTTTAAATCAGTTTTTATTTTTAAAACAAAATCAGTTTTTATTTTTAAAACAAAATCAGTTTTTATTTTTAAAACAAAATCAGTTTTTATTCTTAAAACAAAATCAGTTTTTATTTTTAAAACAAAATCAGTTTTTATTCTTTAAACAAATCAGTTTTAATTCTTTAAACAAATCAGTTTTAATTCTTTAAACAAACCAGTTTTAATTATTTTTGCAAATCAGTTTTACAGAATAAAAAAAAAAAAAAGGAAAATGCTCACCGAAGCTGCGAAGGGGGGGGGGGGGGGGGTTTCGCAGATCGACGGAGTTGGAGGTGGCTTCGAGGCGGCGGCGCTCGGGGTTCGAACGGGGGAGGCGATGCTTCGGGGCTCGAACTGGGAGGCGGTGGCTTCGATTTGCTTTGACTGGGGCGTCGCGATGAAGGTTCTGGAAGGAGGAGGTCGGCGGCAGGGTTCGTCGGCGTCGGGTCTCGAGGGGGCGGCGGCTCGATTGGCTTAGGGTTTTTTTTTATTCTGTTTAAATGAATCGGGGGGGGGGGGGGGGCAGAAAGGAGGTAAAGGAGGGAAAGTAAAAATTATTTTTATTATTTAATTATTTAATTTTGCAAAAAGGTTGACTTTTACATACGACCTCGAAACGAGGCCCACCGCCTGTCGCCCATAGCGTTTTACCCCCATTCCGAACACAATGGGATATGTATCGCAAGCTGATTTGATCGTTATAATCAGTTTCCTTTTGAATTTTCATTTAAATCACTATATTGAATTTTAAACGTACATTTCAAATTACCGGGGTCCCATACTAATACTAAAAATTCCCGAAAAATATTTTCTAGCTTCGTATTGCCAATACGGTCCTAACAAAACTAGTTTCGTCGAATTCTGAGACCGTTTGAAAAATGGCCAATTTCCAGTCGATTAAAATCAACTGAAACTGGTCAAACGCGTTTTCTTTTGCCACGCTCACATATTGATTCGAAAAATTATGAAATTTGAAGCCTAACAATAACTTGACCCTGCGGATCCAACAAAAGTGGTTTCGTCGAAATCCGAGGTCATTTGCAAAATGTCCATTTTTAAGGGCTTGAATTCCATAGCGATTATTCAGAATTTTCAACTGGACATATCTTTTGATTCCTTCTATCAAATTTCGATTGGTCAGATTCGTTGGAAAGATATCATCAATTAGATCCTAATGTTTTTGGTTTCACTAAAATCCGGATTGTTTTGCACCCGGTATATTCAATTGAAGTTTGAAATCGAATTATCGAACTACCGCGCTATTTTCAATTCTATATATAATTATAATTAATTATATTCATTTTCAATTGTCGATTCAAACTCAGTTTTCATCGCCATTATTTAAAATATTTATTTTAAATATTTAAAATCCATTATTTTAGCCAATTTAAAAATTTTAAATAGGTTCAGATTTTCTGGGTCGTTACAGATCATTCAACAACAGATGAAGGCTGCCCAGGATAGGCAGAAGAGTTATGCTGACAAGAGGAGAAAAGACTTAAAATACTCCGTTGGTGACTTGGTGTTATCAAGATTTCTTCGTTGAAGAGCGTGATACGATTTGGCAGGAGAGGCAAATTGGCACCAAGATTTGTTGGCCCATTCCCAGTTCTTGAACAAGTTGGGAATTTGGCATATAGAATTGACTTACCCGAAAAGATGGCGGGAGTTCACAACGTATTTCATGTTTCCCAACTAAGGAAGTTCGTACACGACCCAGATATGGCTATTTCACCTGATCAGTTAGAGGACTTCGAAGTGGAACCCGAGGCGGTTGGGAACCGCAGGCCGATTCGTATTGTCGAGCACAATACGAAGCAACTTCGAAGGAAGGCGGTGAAGCTAGTCAAGGTTCAGTGGGGCGAGAACAAGAATGAATGTACTTGGGAGACAGAGGAGAGCATTAAGAAGACGTATCCAGAACTCTTTGCCTGGTAAGATTTACTTTGTAATTTAGTTATTCCGCATGCTAGGATAGACTTGTTTTGCTTGTTTTGTTTGTTTGATTGGTGTTTCATGACTGGCAGGCATGCGGGACCTTTTGTGTGTTATGATTAGGGAATTTCGGGGGCGAAATTTCTTAAGGGGAGGGGGGGGGGGGAATGTAATAACCCGCATTCTACGCATCGGAGGATCGTAGAACATTTATTTCTTTCCCATATGAAGTCGTATGGTCATGTAACTTTGGGAAACAACCAATAGAGTCATTTCCTATGTTCATGATTTTTGTCGATTTTTAAATGACCGTTTTGTCCCTAGCTAATCTTGTTTTGGCCATAACTTTTGATTGGAAACGAATTTTGACCTGAAACCACTTCCATTAGATTCGTTTGATGGTTTACCTTTCCGTTGAGTGGTCATAATAGCCAAACGGACTCACCGTTTGGGAGATATGGCTGAAATAAGGTTTGGAAGGTGAAAAACTGCTTAACCGGGCCAAATAGGGTGATTAGTGAATGGGCCCATAACTCATTTCGGGATTAGGGTTATGTGGAGGCCGAAAAGAGTTAGACATTCATTCCATTTCAGTTTTCTAGCCTCCACTTACCTCTTAGAAACCCTAAAAATGGCCTCCAACCTCTAAATCACCTCTAAATCACTTTCTACTTGAAGATTGGGCTTAGCAATATCAAATCAAGAGAGATCAACACCAAATCAACATTAGAGCTATTGTTTAGCTTTGGGATTCGCACCAAATCAGAGATTTATTTCAGATTTAAGTTTTATTTGTGGCTAAGGTGAGTGATTTGCATAGTTCCTCACTAATTATGGTTGATTAAGTGTAATTAGTGTTAGTTAGCGAATTTATACACTAATAAATTCTGGAAAAATATCTATAAATTCTTAAATAATGTTTTAGACCTCTGATATGAATTTGGGTTAATTTGGTTAAATTTTGCTAATCCTATCATTAGTTTTTCTTAAACATGCTTAAGGGAAAATATGGGGTTTTGGCTATGTTTGATCCATTTTAACCTATCATATTGATGTTTTGGTGTTCAAGGTCATTTCTACTTGTTGCTATGTCTTTGTGGTATGCTTTTTGATTGATTAAAATAGTTAGAGTGGTCAAAAACGCCGTCGAGAGGCGTATAAACCGTTGCTGGAAGTTGCAGGAAAATTCAGGATACTGGACCGGATCGGATCGGCAATGAAGACCCGAACCGAACCGACGTTGGACTCTTCCCCACGATCCGCCAGCAGCTCCGACCCGATCCGTTCAAAGATGGGGAGCATGAACCGTTGTACTTGGCCTGGAGGAGAGTGCCCCGACCCGAATCGCCAGAAGGACCCCGACCCGATCTGTTTAGCCACCTCAGAACCGATCCGTGGCGATTGAGCTTTGAGACCCGATCCGACCCGATGAGAGTGATGACGATCCGAACTGTGGCATGCTGGAGAACTCGATCCGATCCAGTGGAGGATGTTGAAGGCCGAACCGAACCAATTGTTAAGAGGGAATCCGAACCGATCCAGTATTGACCAAAAACCGGAGATGCAAAGGTAGTCCAAGTTGGAAGTTTGAGCTCAGGATCCAGTTGGGAACCAATGAGTTCACTTCATGGTTGGGATTTGCTGCGGGATGTGTGCTAAGGAGTTGTCGACGTTCATAAATTCGATTCACCATGAATGAGAGGACTACGTTATCAGTGCAGTAGAGTCACTATGACTCGAGGGGCAAAGTGATTGTAGTAAGACTATGAGCCAGCGCAGATAGGGTGAACAACTCCATGGGGCAAGTGGACATAGTAAAGAACTAGTAAGGCTATGAGCCAGCGTGGATGGGGAGAACAACTCCATGGGGCAAGTGGACATAGCGAAGGATTAATGGCTATGTATCAGTGCAGTGAAGCCATTTATGACTTCATGGGGCAAGGTGATCATAGCAAGGTGTTGTGGTGATCGAAGTGGTGAATATCGTATGCTTTACGCACTGAGTGATAGATGTGAGGATGGTTGCTATGCTTGATTGTTTGCCATCACTATGACATGCACACCCCCAACCCCGTTATCTTTACACCATTTGAAATGGCACCTTAGAGTGTTGTACAATATGTAGTGCTAACTCTTTGGTTGTAGGTCCAGGTTCAGGTATGGTTTAGTACACCTGTTATTATTCTGTTTAGATGCTTATCCCTCATACCAGACTTTTGTCTGACCCAGAGTTTTATGTCTCTTCTTATTACTCTGGGTGCTCACACGAGCAGACTAGAGACAGGTTAGCTGGTGATGCGCAAGTAGCTGATTCGGAGGCGAGCATGAGGCTTCCGTGTATGATATATAGATATTCTCCCTGTGTCGTTGGTGGTCACTACTTGGGCATTAGTAGTGTACCTTCCTTATCTTGCTTTTGCTTTAGAGACAGTATTTTGAAATTGTAATAAGCTGTATTTTTGGATTTCCGCTGCTATGATGCTCAGTTTGTTTTCAGCTTATGCACTGTCTCGCCTGTTTTATGTCAAGTAAGTTGTTATTATATTTTATTCTATGCGCTGTGAGACATTCTACAGGTTCCTTGTTTGTCCATTTCCTTCTTTCCTTTCCTTCTGACGACCGTCCCGTGCTAACTGGACATGTGTACAGCGCACTTTTGGAGTAAATGTCGGTTGACATGGGGCGGGCCGTCACAGGAAATTGAGGAACCAACAGAGACAGTGGCTAGTTGGAAGCTATACTTTGATGGATCCAGAAACGATTACTGTTCAGGGGCCAGAATTATTTTATAAACTCCAGATGGTCATTCTCTGTGCTATGCCTTGAGATTGGAATTCCCATCGACAAATAATGAAACCGAGTACGAAGCATTAATAACAGGGCTGAAATTAGCAAAGGAATTGAATCTGAAAACCTTACAAATCTTTAGTGATTCTCAGCTGGTAGTGTGTCAAATCCTTAAAGAATTCTGGACTAAAGTTGGAAACCTCCCTTCTTATCTTATCAAAGCTATGGAATTTCTTAACGACCTCGACCACTACACTATATCTCACATTCCAAGGGAAGAAAACTCAAAGGCAGATTCTCTCGCTAAGTACGCTAGTTCTTCAGATGCACAGTTGTTGGGATTAATACCTGTTGAAGTCCTTACAACCCCTGCAATTGAAGAAATGGATGTTGATTGGATCATGGAGACAATCGAAGAGCCTGTGTCTTGGACGACGCTGATTAAAGAATATATCCTTCACGGAACACTTCCAGAAGAACCCAAAAAGCGAAGGAAAATATTGCGTAAAGCTCCATTATACCGTATCCAGGACCGAAAGTTATACAAACAAGAATTCTCTATGTCATTTCTTCGATGTGTAACAAAAGAGGAATCAAAGGCAATCTTGGCAGAATTACATGAGGGAGAATGCGGAGATCATATAGGCGGCCAAACACTGGCCAAGAAAATTCTGCGATGTGGCTACTTCTGGTCTGATGTGAACCTAGATGAGATGACCTATGTTAAAAGGTGTGATAGATGCCAAAGATTTGCAGAAATTCCAAGAGCGCCTCCCACTGAATTGACTCGAATGGTCAGCCCGTGGTCATTTGCCGCCTGGGGCATAGACTTGATTGGAGCATTAACCACCGCCAAATCAAATATGAAGTACGCAATAGTAGCAGTTGACTATTTTACTAAATGGGCTGAAGCTGAACCAGTAGCTACTATTACTTCAAAGAAGGTGGTTGATTTTGTATTGAAGAACATCATCTGCAGGTTCGGTGTACCGCAGAAAATAATCACTGATAATGGAACTCAATTTGAGAGCAGTGAGTTTCTAGATTTTTGTGCCAAGTACAAGAATAAGAAGAGTTTTGCGGTCGTCGCCCATCCGCAGGCCAACGGGAAAGTCGAAGCAATCAACAAAATCTTGAAGTCAACCATTAAAAAGCAACTCGAAAAAGCTAAGGGTGCTTAGGTAGACGAGCTTCCGCTTGCACTATGGGCATACCGTACCACTCATAAAACTACGACAAGGAACACTCCATTCTCGCTTGCATTTGGATCTGAGGCTATGATCCCAGTAGAACTGGAGGTTCCAACTCTTAGGAGAATCCACTTCAACCAAGAAGAGAATGAGAAACTACAGCTCGAGGCACTCGATTTTCTTGAGGAGAAAAGAAGAGAAGCAGAACTCAGAGTCATGGTGCATCAAAGAAGGATAGCTCGTCGTTTCAATACTAAAGTAAAGCACAGAACCTTCCAAGTTGGAGATCTTGTTCTGAAAAGAATCATGACAGGAACTAGGGTACTTGGACCCAACTGGGAGGGGCTATATATGATCAACTAGAAATTCTCAGACGGTACATTTGAGTTGAAAACGACGGATGGAGCCCGACTTCCAAGAGCATGGAATGCTATACATCTCTGTCACTACTTCATCTAATGTTTCTTTCATATGTTCTAAAAAAGTTGTAAATATCATGCAATGTAAATACCATGCAACATCATTACAAGTTTTGTACATACTAATGAAGAAAAATACTTTACTTGCCTAAACCATACGATTTGCAAACTGTTTGCTATGATTCGATTTTGATCGCAGGTCCCTTAAAAGAACGCTGACGCATCTACGACCTATTAAGACCTGGTGCCATTATAGGACACCCCGATTGGGATAGCTCAAGTATCCATTTCTCAATGCTTAAAACATCATTCGTAACTAAATCAAAGAGGTAGAGCATATAAGAGCAAGGAAGGAATACCAGGGATTGGATGGTGAAATGGCGTGGCGCTTGAAATTACAAGTAAAGCTGTGAGTTTCGCAAAAGGGTACCTTCTTAATTGTAAGGTTCCAAGCCCCAGTCCTAACAAATCGTGGTAAAACCCGATAAATGAACTAGCGACTGCCCCGCGAAATAAAGCAACTATAAAACCAAAGACCTCCTCGAGGGGCGCCCAGTAAGTTGTCGATGCCATTGATACATGGTTGGATTGCGATAAACACTGAGTTTTAAACCGAAGACCTCCCCGAGGGGCACTCGGTTGATCATCGAAACCATTAATACATGGTTGGATAGCGATACAAACACTGGGTTCTAAAAGACCCCTTAGGGGGCATCCGATCAGATGCTAGTTCTTCCAAACCCAGCTATTGATTCTGGTCTTCCAAATCCAGTTACTGACGGACCCAAAGCCCTTTTCGAAGGCGCCCCACAAGTTCTACAAGTGATTGAGTCACTCAGTCAAATTGAATAAAGGGTTTATAAATACCTCTAAAGAAGAATAAAACATAAGACCTCTCAAGCAGGGGTACAAAAACAGGATTTCATCTCCATAAAACAGGCATGAGCAAGGCCAACTAAATTGGAAACCTTTGATCGGAATCATGCAAAAAAGTCCAATAATGGCAAAAAAAACACATGATCGAAAGGTTCCAAACAAAGTTGGTCGCATAACGCCGCCCCTAACTTATAAAAGTCTATAACGAATTTTGGTATGGGGGCATCACCACCGCATTAAAGGGATTTAATGGCGCTCATTTCTTAAGATATACCACAAACTCGTCACAACTTTAAAATTAAGGGTTAAGTATTTTACAGGAACTAATTTGACCAATAAAAAGGAACTTTGAAATGACAAAGGCAAAATCAGTAACCCCGCTATTATGACAAGTATAAAGGCGACTATTCATAAAATCTCAAAATTGCCATAGTCAAAATCAAGGAAATCTGACAAAATTCGTCAAGTTAGGTCCAACCAAAAATGATTCGTGGCTATAACTGAAAAATAAGTTTTCCAAAAATACCACGAAATCATTTCAATACAAACTATTGTGATAACAAATGACTTGCAGTGTAAAGATTTTGTGTTGTAAGCATGAAAAGAAAACAAGTGTAGAATGCAAAGCAGCAAAGTACGACAACACTCAAGTACAATAAGCAGAACACAGTTTCATTTCAGCAGCACAAGATCAGATCATAGGGTTACAAGTCAAATACAAGGCATCAGACATAAAAGTGTGTAGAGTAATAAGCGCAAAAGTAGTATGCGAGGGCCGTCACCCGCATATACAACCGGTCTGAATGCAGTAAATAAAACAAAATGACAAGAAATAAAGGAAACTGGTTGTAAGCACTATTTCTTCTTTCCATTCTTAGGATCCCCAGATCTCAAACACGGTCTGTCAACTTTGGAAAGAGGAGATGGGCCAGCTGATTGGCCTTCACCTTTGGTCAATGTCCCACTAGGACTCTCCTAGGAGGATAGTGATGACACCCTTCTTCTTCTTCTTAATAACCACCTTCTTGCTTTTCCGACCTGATGATGTTCCTCACTTTCTTAGAGTCTCAATGTCCTGTGTCGGAGTCTCATCAGTTTGTTCGGAATCTTCCTCACTTGGAAGGTAATCTTCATCGTTATCCAAGTCAGCAATAGCACCAATCTTTGTGTCCTAAGACCCCGGGGTTTTAGTGTCAAGCAAAGATCCATCGCCGCATGGGGAGTATAGGTTGGGGTAGGAGGTGTTGATATCAAGGCCGAATAAGTAATTATGGCTTCAGTCATCATGGCAGTGAATCCACCAAAGGGAGGCTTTGGTGAAATGAAACCTAAGGCAGACAAATAGTGAGCCAAGTATGTGGTTGTACCAGGAGAAGGAAACAGATAGTCTAAGTTTGGTATAATATGAGCAACCTCAATTTTACCTGCAATTGTAAGATTCACCTCAATATTCCTATGTTCTTCGATTTCAAACCCGCCTGCGTCAAAGGTACCATCATCATCGTCATCTTCGCCTTTTTATTTTTGAGGGGTAGGAAGATTAGCGGGGGTCTATGAACCAGTGGCCTCAACATCGGCCGTGATTGCATGGGCTTCAGCATTTGTATCTCGAATGGGTTCTCCTGAAGACCCGACTTTGTCATTAAGAAAGCCCCTTGCCACTGCCAACTCAGCCTTCCCCACGACCAAAGCATCGCGAGACTCTGGATTTAAGAGGTCTTTAAGGAGCTCATCTTCGCTGTGCTCGCCTTTGTTAATTTCTAAGATTCGCTCCCAAACAAGAGCCAGAGTGATCGCAAATTTTCCTTCTAAGTAGCATAAACTCCCTTTTTTCATGACGCTGTAGACATAAAAGTTGAACAAAGAAGTGTCAGAATCCAAGCGGGCCTTTTTAAGATCAGCGGCGGCTTTGAGCTTTTCTCCCTCCAAGGCTTGTTGTGTTGAGGAAAGAGTTGTGCTTAGGGAAGTAATTCTCTCATGAAGGGTAGTGTTCTCTTGTCATAAAGCAGCAGAATTATTTTTCTCTTCAACTAGATGGGATTCGGGAAATTGTTGAGCAACTGGAGCTTCTTGAGCTTGCTTCTCAAATGTATCTTCTCTCTGTTTGGCGATAGCAAGTTCTTCTTTAAGCTTGGCAAACTCATCCTCTAAATCCTTTTTGGAACCCTGAGATTTAAGTGCATGGATTAAAGCAGCCTTGTCATTCTCCAACACTTCAATATGGTCAAGGCAAATTGAATTAAGCCTTTGGAGGTCATAAGCAAATGTGTTCCATTCAGAAAGCTGTTTTTCGACACGTTCCTTCAGCCTGTCTAATTAAACCTCAGCCTAGCTTTTGGCAACTTCGTACTGAGTAACCATACTGTTTTCGGTACCAGCTATTTCCTCGAGAAGATCATGTTTGTCATTGGGATGCAGATCCATATTAAAATACATTCCTCTTTAGTCCCAACCATGAAAGTGACCAGCGAGCAGTAAACTGGTCAGCCTTATCTGACAGCGGGGTTTGTCCATGATTACTTGAAGATCAGAAGAAGTAGGTGTCGCCGGTGGAGGAGCCAGAGGTGAATCATTTCCAGTATCTTGGTTATCTGGCATTGAATAATCCAACTTTGGAAGTTTGTCCGACTTGTGACGCTTCTCGGGGCCATTTTCATCCTTACCACTCCTCCCCCTCTTCTTATGATGCTTCTTCTGCTTTCTCTTCTTTTCCCTCTCCTGAGCTCCGAGAATTTCAAAATGATCATGCCACCACTTCCTCTGTTGCTCAGTCTCAATAAAATCACCAATCTGGTGAGGTTGGTAGGAATGATGCGGGTATTGCAAGTATTTTGAATGCTACGAAGGATGGGATTTCTTTAAAAAGCGCTTCGGGTCTTGATGGCTTATCACTTCGTTGAAATCTTTCACGAACGAAGTCTTCGACATTGTTTCTGTACCTAAGGAAAGAGAAGTAACAGGAATTCAGTGTTCACATTGATAAAGGCTAAGACAAGTTTAAAGAGCAAAATACAAAGAACAAGTAAGAAATGGAAAAGGTAAGTGTTTGTCAGTACGCGTTTAGCGACGAACCAGTTTTCATAATTTGTTCTAAAGATGGATAAGCGACGAGGGTTCCAATTATGTTTTCTGTTCTCGTAACTTGAGGCTTGGAAGGCTGAATAACATTTTCCTCCTAGACAATATCTCTGGCAGAACTAAGGTCATTTAGGTTTTTATAAGTGTCTGTGGAACTCTCACCTTGAGCAGCCTGGACAATAGAACCTTTGTCAGGCTTATTTGCAACATTCTTATAAGGGGATTCCATGTCCCCAGAATGTTTAGCCGTTGGATCAGAAGGAATCTCTATTAAAGCCTTTTCTTTTTCAGTTTGCTCCGTATCCTTCTCAATTTCCATACTTCTATCCTCATGTTGTTCAGAACCCTCTTCTTGAATAGAAGTCAATTCGGGTTTGGGGAGTGTTTTACTACTACCGGCAGTGTCAGAACACTTTTGTAATGGAGATTTCTTATTGGAACCTTTTTCGACAGTCACATTCTTAGAAAATAGAGCCAAATTCAGCGTACGGGAAGGGTCCAGCAAATGATATTGGTAAAGAAATTGTTCCATGATCAGGTATCTCCTACTTCTTTGTGCTTCAACTATAGTCTGCAAAGTGTCATACAACTCTTGGCCAGCAGTATAATCTGAGTCAGAGGAAGGGAGCACTGCAAACCAAAGGAAGAATTTAATGCTTGAGAACTTATCGTATGGAAAAATAAGGAAATATGATAATGAGTTCTCACCTCCTTCCACCCACTTTCCATAGAAACTATCGGGGAAATGCACAAAGCAATAATTTTCCAAAAATCCCTTGGCGCTATCCATCAGTTCAGTTATGATTTTGGGGTATTTCCCTTCTAAATTGATAATCGATGGTATACCTTGCCTCTTTTTGAAAAGATACAGTGAACAGATTTCATCGAAGGTTGGAGCGCGCTGCTTAGTCCTCATAAAAAGTATGGAAAGACCAGTTATAATAGCATAACCATTAGGATGCAGTTGCATGGGGGCAATGGCTAAACGCTTCAGAACCATTTCTATGAAGGGATTAAATGGAGGAACGCCACACATCGTCATCATATGTCGATTAACCGTAACATATGCGAGAGGAGGAGTGTCTGCAAATTCATTTTCCTCTGGAAATTTAGCTTCGGTCTCTGATATACTAAATTAAGCACATAAGCTTTTGTATGCACGCTCACCCATTTTATTTGGTTTCCTATCACCAGGCACTCCTGTAAGGGGTTTAGGCATAGGAAATTATGTGTTGGTGTTTAACCTAGGAACACTAGTCATAGCCACATTTGTAACTGAGCTAGTGGTGTCAGCTTGTGCAGACTTTGATGCTGCATCAGGTTGTTGGCGTGATTTTTGTCTAGTATCCATTTCTACACAAATAACTGTGTTTGGCAAAAGGCTACAGGTATATATTTCCTATAATAGAAAATGTTGTGTGCAGCTGAACAAGGGTAAAACTTGAAATTTATAAATCATCATAGAATAATTGGTCGATTTCGAGTTTTACTATGGACTTATATTGTTCAAATGCCCAAGTAAAATGGCCAATGGAGCATTCTAACACAAACGAGGCATTCCAATATGAGTCGAAGAAGGTTGCATACAAGTGTTTTAAACCAGTTACCTAACTTATTGTCAATGCGGGCAATCGATGAGAGAGTATATTGGACCAAAACGAGTATTTTGGCTGCAGGGTAACAAATAATAAGAATTCAAAAGCATCAAGCACAAAAAAGGGGTTATAACTGACCCTAAAATGGGTTGGTCATAACTGATCCAAATTGGATCGGCCATGACCGATCCAGATTGGATCGGCTATGGCTGATTGAGATTTGGATCAGCCATGGCTAATCCAGAACGGGTCAGCCAAGACCGATCCAGTTCGGATCAATCATAACAGACCCAAAATAGGATCGACCATGACCGATCCAGATTGGATCGGCTATGACTGATCCAGATTCAGATCGGCCATGCCCGATCCAAGTCTGGATCGACCATGATTGACTGATGTGGGTCGGTTATAAATGGCCCAAACCAGGGCGACCGTGACAAACCCGATATGGATCGGTTGAATCCTGTGCTTTACAACTTTTAGTGAACGTGATCATCACAACAAGTTAAACGAGAGAAAATTACAAAGTTGGTCACAACAGCGAAAATGAATACAAAAGCATAAGTGTTCAACAAGATCCTGATGTCATAAGCATTTCTACAAATACCTGGTAGGCGTCAAGCCAAAATAAAGTCCAACAAGGGGCTATGGTAAATCAAACTCATCATACACATGCAAATCCGTTACAAATAACCCCGAAACCATTCTATAACACATCAACACTGAGAATTCACGGCTGTAAAACCATGATCCGCTTCTCAATCCCAAACTGCACCAATTCAAAGCCCAAACCTAAAATTACCTAGAAGAATGTGAAGTACCTGCAGTTGGACGAATTTGGAGAATTAATTCATGTTTTGAGAAGCACGGCTTTGAAGGATTGGGTTGTTGCCTCGAGCTAACCAAAGATGGGAAATGGTTTGGATGCGAAATGAAGTCGGGTTTGAGTTAAAATCATGAGATAAGTAAATTTACGTCAGGAGGATGCTACCATTAAAAAAGATCGGTTTGGAGATTGAGAGAGATGAAGGGGCGGAAGAAGAAGGAATATGTTAAGCTTTTATAAAGGTCAAGTGGTAATGGACCGGGCTAAACCGTTAAGGGCCTGTCACGACCGAACTACCACAGTCAAACACATCCGATCCAAAATACAAAAAGCATACCGACCCATATATTCAAAAACAAATCAACTCATCACTGATCCACAACATATGTGTTTTGAAGTTTATAATATTCTGAAAATCAGAAAATTAAGAACTTCGAGGGGCAAATGTTAGCACTCTAAAAAATTAGAGTTTAAATATTGGGTCGGTTGTATAACAAAACTAGTAGATTGGCCTGTTCTATAAAAATTTGGGTCGGCCGTGATCATATAATAACGGGTCGGTCTGGTTTATCAATATAATGGGTCGGACCATTTAGCAAAGTAGCGGATTGACCTGGTAAGAAGACATCGGATCGGCCTAATAAGAAGCATTGGACGGTCAAGATCAAAAGGGCGCAATAGAGCAGGATTCGGATCGGTTCAGTCATAACAGGAATGGGTCGGCCTAGTTCAACAATATTGGGTCAGCCTGGTTTTCTGCAACGGGACAGTCCATTCATCAGTAAGGCGGGTCGAACCATTTCTAGGTTGGTCAGACTTGGAGCAAAGAACAGGCGCCGCTTCGTTTGGATCGGGTCGGCATAGCAAATTGGATTGGGTTGGTGCATTGCGAGACAAAGAAGATCAGCCTAATGCGATGGACGGGTCGATGTGTCTATTCCGGGTCGGTCGGGTCAGTTTTGGATCAGTCTAGCACTAGAAACCTGGCAATTAGCCGGCAACAGCTGGCAGTGGCACTTCCATAAATACCTAATAGGCTGACCTAAAACTTGAAAGCTATATTTTGGCCATTCCTCACTTCTATAAATCGGGGATCAACTTCACTTCAAAGAGGAGGATTTTTCATGACCCCGAAGGGCTGCCTAATTCAATCCTCAACCTTTTCTAAAGCATTCGATCATCTCCAACCACTTCCAATTGAAGATCAAACTCTGAATCCACTGTGAAGCCATGGAAATTCACCAAAGTTCATGAGAAAGATTAGATTCATCCAAGCACTTCCTACATTAGAGGGAACTTTTCAAGTTTCTCCTTGGCCATTTCTAGTAGATCTAAAGAGAGAAGCAGTAAGGTTAATGATGAATGTAATGATAGGATATCTTTGCTTTGTAAATCTAGATGTGATAATGCAATTATTCCTTAAAGTGGACGTAGATCACGCTTGATCGAACCACTATAAAACATTGTGTCCTCTACTTGCATTTCTACTATTTTATGGCTCCATTTCTTCTATTTTCTACACTTTGTGAAGCATTTTCAACACTTTTGGTGTTGGTTCTAATTTTGGAATCAACAGTGAGAAATAGAAAGAAAGAAAATTACAATAGAAGAAGAAGATCACCACAGAGCAGCTTTAGAGTAAACACGAATCTCACAGCGGAATGAACAAATATATTATATAATAGCATTTGAAATACAAAACTATAACTGTATATACATACCAGTATAACATATAACATCACAGCGGAAATAAACTCTATATATCTCTAATGTTGAAGCCCCCTGCTCCAAGCTCTCCAAATATCTGTAAGTCCCGACTACTTGACTTCCCATACAAATTTGGGCACCCAAGAGTTTAGGGAAAAACAAAACAAAATAAACTCTGGGTCAATCATGTGACTGGTGTGAGTAAACTCTAATCATTTTGGTTTAACTTTTCCAAAATACTTTTTAAGGAAATGATAATCATAAGACCGATCCACACATAAACAAGGATGGTTTTTACTTTACGATAACCCAAAACATTTCCAAAATCCACATTATTCTGATATTATAATAATGTCTAATACAAGTAAATAATAATCTAGCAGAACGATTTCATCTCACGCTCTACATATATAATATACAATCAAAAATCGCGGGCTCTTATTGGGTAATGGATTTCCAACTATGATAAGTTATGGAACCAACTTCCGATCAGTATACTCTAGAAGCAATAAACTGGAGTTCAATAAGAACATCTTGCAACTCGGCCACACATGAATGACCATTCATTTCGCTTGAATGTTTCGAATATATTGTCACCTTACGGTTGGTATACCAACATAACCGTTCCTGGGAGATACAGAAGTGAAAGAAGTAAAAAATATGAATATTCTCTAGATGGTGACAATATACCCTAATTGGGTGCGACCCACTTAGCCATGCTGCCTGCCCAATATTTGTCATTTCCCGGTTGATGAGGCTTGAGGTCATAACGTACTATTATACATATCACATCTATATTTACTTTGAATGCCACATCGGCATAACCACCAAATCACAAATTGATTTCCCCAAAAATACCACGTGTATAAAGCTAGGAGTAACGAATTTCTCCGCCACCAACGTAAATACGTTTGAAACGATCAACTTACGCGATCTACCAGATATACTCTGTCAGACATTCGTCCGTTCAAGTTCTCCTAGGACTGGACAAACCGAAGGAATTATTCTATAAATTCATCTTAGGCAATTTCTACCTAGAATCGCCAGAATAAACCTTGCATAAACTCTGTCTTGAATTGTCTTCGATATATTTGATTTGAAACGATAATGCCCATACGGAGGGGTTTTCCGATAATAAATCTGATCTCGGTCTCTCCTATTGACATTGAAATGGTCAAAAACTTTGATAGTCGGTTATTTAACTATCAAAGGAAAACATGTGTACGAACAACGGTCATATTCCCAAATGGAAATCTTACCAATCAATCATCATTTTGTTTCCCAATTTCCTATTTATTTCTTAAAACCCTTTTTACTTCTCACATTTTTCTTGGAAAAACGTTTCCATATATTCCAACTCTTTATATTCCCCTATTTCGAAAATACACGCTATTAACACTGGAAAACATTTCCATACCTTATTCACGCATCACTATCTATCAGTCACTAACCGTAAACCAGTACGAGAACAACTACCAAAGTGTTAACCCTGAAGGTCGAAACCAACATCAGATCAATACCCAGAAAGCCGTTCAACTTAACTAGTCTCCAGTCAGTTTCTAATTTCCTTAACTCCATTTTAAATCTGCAAAACATTTACTTTTAAATCTTTATTCACTTTAAAATGTGAATATTATTTCTTTATATAAAACAAAACTCATTTTATTAAATCAAATCTTCATTTAAGTAAATATTTCCATTACAGTTTAAAGTCCCATCTATCCAATTCTTTTATAAATACATATTTGTACTTCACTCCATATACTCCATTTATAAATCAACTCCCTGTTAAATAATATCGAGTCTATAATTAATCTCGATTACTTATTTAATCACTAATTATTTGTTTTAAAGCAAACATTAACTATCTTGCCAGTTACTGAATTATATAATATATAATTTATAAGAATAAATCATTTGAATAACATTCGACATCGTCGAATTTAAATTACAAATCCTTATTGGTTTATTTCAATTCTATTCCCATTTCGAATATCGAAATAATTTCATCATTTTCTTTCTATATAATTTCCATTTTCCTTTTTAAATAAATTCTTTTCTTGAATTTATATATTTAAAACTATTTAATGATAATCATTTTTCTTCGTTTATAAATTAAATTACTAGTTTTTTATATAATCAAAAACAAGTTATTATATTCTAACTAATCGAAATTCCATTTCTACTTAAAAATAGAAATTTCTTTTTAAAACCCCAATTTCTTTTTTAATACATTTGAATATAATTTACAGTATTTTAACACCAATTAATTAAGGTCAATGTTGTTCAAACATCCCAAACACACAGTAATCAACCACATATTATTTGTCACATCATATAATGCAATATATGGAAAATAACAATAATATAATTGTTGAGGAATCCAGTTCGATCCCTCCAACCTATTTCCCTGCATTCACAGATGTTAATCAACATGAATAATACCAGTTCAGTTCAATCTGAAATATAATAATAACTATAATTAGTATTAAATTAACGACTTATATATGTATAACTATATATATTATTTCGACCAATTAATTAGCAAATCATCCAAACAACCATCACACACAACATTCAATCATTTTTATTATTATTAAATAACATTTATGAAATTATAAAACTAGACTGTGTTAGTGAGTTTACTCACATTGGTCGTTAACCGTTGAATAACAATTAACGTTGGTTGATAAAATCGGACGTTTAATTATGCTAAAAATTCAAACAAGCTCCGAACAGTTCCAGACTAGCTTCATCGCGTAGCCTGCGTGAATACGATCCCAATGGATCCAATTTTGTGTCCTTCTGATTACGTATGTATAGGATATTAAAGTTTTAAGGTGTTCATTATTTAGAACAAAACAAAAACTAAAATTTAATTAATAAATTACGAACCACCTTAAACTTTCTCCTTCGCCCATCTACACCCGTTTAAATGCCACACCACATCGCTCCGCTCTTCTTTAATTCTTCCAAAAACACATCCTCCCCCTTTCTAGTAACAAGTCATGCACTCTTCCTTTTTTTTCTATTTTAAAATTTTGGGCTTACCCTTTAAGAAACCGACCCAACTCATCCCATCAAAAACTCAAACCCACATCAATTCTTCTTCTCAAAACAACTCCACTCCTAGCATATACAAAACTCGCATGCCATTACTAAACTTCCATCTCACGTTTTTCCTCCTTTGCACCATTATTTTCAAAACCCATACCATGTTAAACTCGCTTCATCATTATTATTTATTTGTCTATTTCTTTCTTCCTGTTATGAGAAAAGTAATTCCGCTCCTCTCCTTGCTGAAATACACACACCGTAAACTTCAAGCAAACTCCCCATATCACAACAACCTGGTACTCCATCTTCTTCAGAAGAATACCATGCGTGCTCCATACATAACCATGCCATTTTCATGACTTTAAATCCCCTTCCAATGCACGCTCGCTTCTCCCCAAATCTTCAAACCAAAACCATCTGTTCCATCTCAAGCTCAACACACTTACTTCATTATGTATAATGAGACACTCCATCTGCTTCCAATATTGTTTCTCCAACTCGTATTTACACAGCAGCACTCCACCTTTGTCCCATATTCTCCTTTGCATTCACCATACATAAAAACCCAACGCCAGACCCTAACGAAGGTAACCCGGCATACCACTGAACTCGACTAACAAATTCTCTCCACCATATGACTTGCGACATAAATATATAAAGTTTTCTCCAGAATTACTCTGATGAAATTACCTCCAACTCGTGAAGCTCGTGCCAGTCTCCATCCTCCACATCGTTGCCTTAAACTCCAAAACTTCCACACCCAAGGGCACGGCGTGAAAAGAACACCAAAAATGAATTTTGTTCGAACCTTCTGAAAAGGAAAACACCACTGCGATGAAAAGAGGCTCAGGGAAATCTGATGTATTCGAGTTTTGAATTTGATTGCGGGGTGTTAGATTTGATTGTTATTAAACATTTTCCTGATGCAAAATGCTCGTGTATATATAGGTTTAGAAGCTTCATGGTAAAGTCTTAGGGTCTGGTAGGTAGTACATATAGGTTTGCAGGTTATCTTTGACGAGTGCTTTCAACGTAGGGTAGATTAGAAGTGATATTTCCTTTTAGGTCAGTGGCATGTATGTCAAGCATGGTTCCTTCAGCATGAAGAAACCCAATAGCTTACATATGAAGCTTGTCCAAGTTTTTCAAGCTTGGCGGTTGGTATTCAGTAATTCCATTCCTATACATTTACTTTATAATATCTGTGTGTATATACTTGGATTGGAACATGCCGTTTATTTACGTATTCACTGTATGCATGTTTTTCTTGTTTCTAATGTACCATAAAGTCATAGTATATGACCATATAATCCATTAAGATAATATAAATCTACACACTGAAGCCTCCAATACCATATCTTCTTTTATGGGTGGAGTAACTAAGGTCTTTTGTATGAAATTGATTCATTTATTAATGATGTAACTCACATTTAGTTATTTATTATACAATTAAATCGTTAAATAATCACTAACTCTTAACTTGTTCAAGCAAGGTCCAAATCTAATGTACCGCGTTGCACTTATGGATTTCCATCTAAATTTTGGAATTATAATGTTTCCGTATAAGCCATTACGGATAAAAATAAACATACCGTTGTGTTGAGCAATGTGTCACGATCCCAAAAGTATAATAAAATAGACCAGTTGATTTATTTTGTGAAGTCCCAAAAATGCTAATGTAGGGTGTAAAACATTTCAAATAAATAGCTGTTTATTTTATGAATTAAAAATTACAGTAAAATTCTAAAAATTAAATTATAGCTACGTCTCAAAGATCTTGTCCAAATTCGAAACCAATATTTAATTATATTAAATAAACCGTTATGGCTTATAAACGATTTCATAGAGACTATTTGAAAATTTGATTTGGACATAAATTACAATCTATAAGACGATATCTCCATTTTTCTTTTCAATTAGAAAAATACAGTTCAATAGATTCCAACGTTTCTTGTTTCAAAGAATTCCGACTTAAAACGAATCATGTATACTTAGTTGAAGTTCAAATCGTAATATTTCGAACTATCGCAACATTATGCGCTCGATTATAATTTATTTTATAATTAATATGTTCAATAATCGTTTAATTAATATATTTGTTATTATAATTCAATTCTAAACTGAATTAAATCTCATATATTATTCAATTCACGCACTATTGCTAATTCAACTCATTTCCGACCATCTCAGATATTAAATGTATTTTCACATTATTTATATCAATAAATATAAATCATAATTATTTAAATATTCAAAATATTTGAATACCGACTGTTGGATAGCTTTTTGACCAAGCCACCCAGGTTCACTCACAAGAAGAAAGTTTGAAACTACGTTCCCTAAGTACATGAAGGAACGGATCGCACCAGAGGATCGCCCCTCGGAGGATCGCCTCTCATCGGACCGCATTAGAGAATCGCCCCCATTATATCAGCGATACGAGCACTTCTACGCGACTCGATCCGTGCACACACTACTACCCAGCACAGACCGATCCGACCCCCTGATGCATAGCGAAGCCTCTGACCCGTTCAAGCACGAGCTAGTCTTCGGCGAGCCGAGACGCACGGATCCAGCGACACGTGTCCCCAACTATCACTTTGACTGATTCTCCCCCTTTGCTCGATCCGATATTCAAGGGGATCGCGACACCTGTCCACAACGACTAATTTGACTAATTCTTCGTAAGGCTGCAATACGGTCCGATGTTCTCGGGATTTGTGCCACGTGTGACCGCGATCCGCCTGACAAAATCATCTATAAATAACCCAGAGCTTGGCATTTTTCAGGATCTTTTTTGGCAATACTGAGTACTGATTCCGCCATTATTGTCATACCACCATTTCTTATCAGGTTTATTTCGAGATTACTGAGAGAAATCATAATTGTAAAAGTGAGCTTGAGAGAAATCATTGATTGTATTTGCATTCAAAGTATAATCGATAATATATAAAGTGGACGTAGGCTCGTTAACGCCAAACCACTATAAATTCTGTGTGTTTTCTACTTTTTCTTCATTCTCCAGTTAAAATTCTTTAAGAATCAAAACAATTTGGGTGTTAGGTCCAAATTTTGATCTAACATTTTGTTGCTTTCACTGAGAAAACAGTCTCAAAACTCCACTATTCAGTTTTTTGAAAATTCCAGCGACATCTAATATCATGGCTGGAAAGAGGTCTAAGGAAGTACGCCCTTCACGAACAAATGAAATCGCGAATGAAACGGTTGAAGAAAGTGTGCACGAGCTGGGTAATGAGGGAACTTTGGATCGCGGAGCGCAGGGGGCGAACCGATCCGATGAAGGTGCCATGCTCCGAGTCGACGAGGACGAGACGATCCGGACTGCTGAAGGGGTTGTTACTCGATCCCGTGATAACGCCTCGAATCCTCCACGTACAGTGACCACGAACCAATCCCAGGGGGGTGCTGCGAACCACCACCCTCGGTCTACAACGATCCGAATCGATGATCGGACTACAACTCGACCTGGAAAGGAGCCTATGGCTCACTCCTACCGTCCTGGCCCCTCCGCTCGACCTGGCTCAAACTCTTTGCACATAAGAGAAAGTGATGATGATCAATATGACCCTTCTGCTCCCGTTACTGAGGGGGATCTATCTCGCTTTTCCAAAATGTGGGAAAGATTGTTTGATGAATTGGCTGCTCAAAGGCAGGAAAGCTCCGTTCTACGACAAAATTTGACCGCTATGGATAGAAGGCTTAATGATCTCGCAAGGCAAAGGACGCCACCAGTTCGTCCGCTCACCCCAGAATACTCTTCTTCGTCAGAGGAATCGCCAAGGCCTCCGCGGCGACCGTATGAGAGGCCCGAAAACATAGAGCAGCTTCGATTTGGAACCCTGCCATCACGGGAAGAAGAGACACTGGATGCAGGGCCCTCAAATCGTAATGTGAACGATCACGCCGCAACTCCCAGAGCTCGAGGTGTGGACAGCCCCGTACAGAACAGACTACCTCAACCCCGTCGCCGTGCAAATGCTCATGGTAACAGGGGGCAACGAAGCCCAATCCGAGCCCCGGATTTCATGACTGCTCCCGGAAGAGAGATTAGAGAACCCCACCGAGCAAGAAGCGCTGACCCCGAACCTCCGCTAACCAGTGCAAATGTTGCAGCTATGATCCATCGAATTTTGGCAGATAGCCGTGGACAACGAAATGAAGATTGGGGAATTGACCGCAGTCATACTCCTTTCAATGATGATATTTTAGACGCGACTTTCCCGAGGTGCTTCAACATGCCGCAAATGAATCGTTACGTGGGTAGATCTGATCCCGTCCAGCATCTGATGAGATATTCTTGGTCAATGACCGCTGCCGCAGCCTCTGACGCTGTCAAGTGCAAAGCGTTTCCCATATTCTTGGAGGATGTAGCATTGTTATGGTTTACTCGCTTACCAGCAAGATCAATTTCCAGCTTCAGGGAGTTGAGTGAAAGGTTCGTGGAACAGTTCCGCATCTATGCACAGAAGACGAAGAGTGTGATCGACTTGTTCCTTGTCAAGCAACGACCAGGCGAGAGTTTGAGGGTGTATTTAGACCGTTTCAACCTGGTCGCTACTGAAGTTAAAGATCCTCATGAGCCAACTGTTGTGGCAGCCCTGATTGATGAGGTAGATAAAGACACTGAATTTGGGAGATACCTGGCTGGCAAGCCGCCCCATACTAGAGAGTTGTTCTACGAAAAAGCTAACGTCCATTTACGTCGGGAGGAAGTATATGCTAAGCGAAAGGCAAAAACGGCCGATAAAGAGGAAATCCAGAGCAATGTCGCCATCAAGCAGACAGGAGACAGCTCGGGGAAGGTTGAGGTTAATGTCGGAAATCGAAATCAGGGTGGTCGTCAGTCAGGAAACAATGATAATAACAGTAATGGCAACAACCGGAAGAGGAATCGAGGGAACAACTCCCAGAGAAGGACTTGTCCCAGGTCTTTTGAGAGTTATACACCAATAAACGATACTTTGGAAAATATCTTCATGGATTCGTACAACGTCCTCCAAAATAAGAGGCCACCTCCCAGAGAGTCGACGGAGAAAGAACGCGAAACGGGGAAGTTTTGTCTCTTTCATCAGATTCATTGCCATTCGACAAATGAATGCCGTCACCTAAGAGACGTAGTCGAGAGGCTTCTTCGAGAAGGAAAATTAGATGAATACAGAGTGACGCCCAGAGCCAGGGGCAAGCCGTACAGGCCCCAAATCAGAATCAACCTGCTGTCAGGCCAACTGCCCAGAAAAAGGGAAAGGACCTTGTTATCAATACCGTAATCGGAGGGCTTTATCTCGCCGGACACGTTTCCAAGGCATTGGATCAGTATGTCAATGCAGCTAAGCAACACCTCGAGGTAGGGGAGTGTAGCAACCCCGAGGACAACGTCCCGGTAAAGCAACAAAAGATGATGTCCGACGATGTCGTTTTCCGCGAACGAGAAAGCATTGGAGTCCATGCTCCGACTGAGGATCCATTTGTAATCACAGTACCTATTGGCCCGGCCACTGTTCATAAAGTTTTAGTGGATAACGGGAGTTCCGTCAATATTCTTTTCAAAAGGACATTCGACCAGATGAACCTCGAGATAAAAGACTTGAAGCCCTGTCAGGAATGGATCCGTGGATTTAACGGAGCATCCACCGCTCCAATGGGTTATGTAGAGTTACCAGTTACGCTTGGGGAAGGAGAACGCCAGAGAGTGAGAATCCTTCCCTTCGTGGTTTTGGATGTTGAATCATCCTACAATGCCTTCCTGGGCCGACCGGCCCTCGCAAAGTTTAGAGCCTGTATAGCCCCCTGGTGCTTATTATTGAAATTTCCTACGGAAGCTGGTGTTGGTATTGTCAGAGGAGATCAGGTTGCCGCACGAGCATGTTATGTTGCAGAGCTAAAGCTACTCCGCAATGGAGGGGACATAGAAACCAAAGGCGCTTCTCCCCCCGCAAGAGCGGAGACCTTATAGAAACTAAGGAGGATAACCATGGGAGAGTCGCCCAGAGAATTGCCCGAGGATATGGATCCCAGAGAGGACAAAGAACCTGGGGACAAAATGGCGACTCCCAACGAGACAACTGTGGATGTACCGATCGATGATGGTGACCCAGAGAAGGTCCTTAAGATTGGATCCCAGTTAAATCCGAATGTAGCTAAAGAACTGACGAGTTTCTTAAAAAATAATTTGGATGTATTTGCTTGGACCCACGCGGACATGTGCGGGATATCTCCATCAATCATGAGCCATTCATTAAGCATTAACCCTAAACATCCTCCGGTAAAACAAAAAATGCGAATGCTGGGTCCAGAGAGGTCTGCTGCCTTGAAAGAAGAAGTTGGAAAGCTAAAGAACAATGGATTTATCAGAGACTCAATCTACCCAGATTGGATTTCAAATCCAGTTCTATGGAAGAAGGCTAACGGGAAGTGGCGAACGTGTATCGATTTCTCAGACTTGAATAAAGCCTGCCCGAAAGACAGCTTTCCGTTACCTAGGATCGATCACTTGGTGGACTCAACGGCGGGTCATGAACTTCTCTCCTTTATGGATGCATATTCAGGATATTACCAGATTCCAATGAACGTTCCAGATCAAGAACACACTAGTTTTATTACGGATCTGGGATTATATTGCTATGTAGTAATGCCCTTTGGCTTGAAGAACGTAGGCGCTACATATCAACGGTTAGTGAACAGAATGTTCTATAACCAGATTGGGAAAACAATGGAAGTATACGTTGACGACATGTTGGTTAAGTCCAAGCAATCCTCTAATCACACTACGGACTTGGCAGAGATGTTTGGCATTCCTCGAAAATACGGGATGAAACTCAACCCAAGAAAATGTTCATTCGGGGTCGCCTCCGGAAAATTCTTGGGATTCATCGTCAGTTCTCGTGGGATTGAGATTAATCTCAACCAAATCGCAGCAATCAGAGACATTCAGGAACCTAGGCAAATTAAAGATGTGCAAAGCCTAGCAGGGAAAGTAGCCGCACTAAGCAGATTTATCTCCAGGGCTACGGACAAATGCATCCCATTCTTCGAATTGATAAAGCAAGAAAACGCCACTTCAAATGGACGCCCGACTGCGTAGAAGCGTTTCAGAACTTGCTGAGACACCTGGAGAAACCACAGATACTGTCTAAGCCGATGGATCATGAGGACTTATTCGTGTACTTGGCAGTGTCATCCCACGCGATTAGCTCAGCATTGGTAAGAGAAGAAGATAAGGTCCAAAGACCTGTGTATTACATGAGCAAAAAATTGACGGCAGCAGAGCGTAATTATCCAAGGATAGAAAAGTTGGCGTATAGTTTACTGATCGCCTCTAGAAAGCTTAGACATTATTTTCAGGCACATCCCATTACCGTATACACTGATCATCCACTCAAGCAAGTTCTACAGAGACCAGAAGCATCTGGAAGGCTACTCAAGTGGAACATTGAGTTGAGTCAATTTGATCTGAACTTTCAGCCCCGACGGTCAATTTGGGGGCAAGTGATAGCCGACTTCATAGCAGAGTTTACCGTCCCGGAGGAAGATATAGCAAACGAAGAAGTTGACCCCTCAAAATTACTTCTCGACCCCAGTGCTTGGAGATTGTATACTGATGGCACTAGGAATGACAAGAGATCCGGCACTGGAGTAGTGCTTGAAACTCCCGAGAAACGGCTGATATCCTATGCTATCCGGATGGAGTTTCACGCCACTAACAATGACTCCGAATATGAAGCCCTGATAGCCGGATTAAGGATCGCAAAGGAGTTGGAAGTCACAAAGTTGGACATCTTTTGCGACTCCAAGTTAGTTGTGAACCAGGTTACTGGGAAATTCCAAGCCAAAAGTGCAAGATTGATCTTATACTTGGAGAAAGTGAAGGAGTTGCTGAACGGCTTCGATCACTACACCATATCTCATATTCCGCGGTCGGAGAATCAGCAGGCAGATAAGTTGGCGAAGATGGCTAGCTCTGACAATCCTGAAGAGAGCGGACTAGCCCCAGTTGAGGTACTTCGGTCTCCTAGTATAGATCAGATGGAAATTGATCCAGTACTAGAGACGGAACCAAAAAGGGAGTTATGGATGACCCCTCTAAAGAATTTCTTGATGAATGGAGCACTTCTGACCAAGAAAAGCGAGAGGCGTAAAGTAATTCGTAAAGCTGCCCGATACGTTCTGCAAGGCGGAGTTCTTTACAGACAAGGATTTTCGATGCCCCTTCTTCGGTGTATAGCTCATGACGACATCAAGCGTGTGCTACAGGAGGTACACGAAGGTGAATGCGGCGATCACACTGGAGGGCAAACATTGGCGAAAAAGATGTTGCGGCATGGTTATTTCTGGCCTA
This sequence comes from Allium sativum, assembly GCA_030737875.1. NCBI lineage: Eukaryota > Viridiplantae > Streptophyta > Magnoliopsida > Asparagales > Amaryllidaceae > Allium > Allium sativum. The sequence goes on from JASFAX010000035.1 coordinate 12,420,574, forward strand.
CCATAAACAAGGATGCGGCGAAATACGCACGACGATGTGATGCGTGCCAGAGATTTTCAAAGATACCTAGAGCACCTCCTAATTAGTTAAAAACAATGATGAGCCCATGGCCTTTCGCTATGTGGGGAATTGATATCATCGGAAGTCTCCCCATAGCTAGGGGCGGAGCGAAGTTCGCTATTGTAGCCATAGATTATTTCACTAAGTGGGTCGAGGCAGAACCACTGACTGCAATCACAACCAAACGAGTGATCAATTTTGTCGTTAGAAACATCATCTGTCGATTTGGGATTCCAAAGATTATTATAACTGACAACGGAACTCAGTTCGATAGCACTGAATTCAGGAACTTCTGCCAGAAATACCACATTGAGAAACGGTACACCTCTGTGGCGCACCCGCAATCGAACGGACAAGTCGAAGCGGCGAATAAAGTGATTAAGTCCATTCTGAAAAGAAGACTGAAACGGGCCAGAGCCATGTGGGCTGATGAATTACCCTTAGCGTTATGGGCCTACAGGACAACATATAAATCGGCAACAGGACGTGCCCCCTTCTCCCTTGCTTTTGGAGCAGAAGCAGTCATCCCGGTTGAGATAAAAGTACCTTCTCACCGAGTGACTTATTACGATCTGATGACTAATAACGAATTGCTCCTTGAATCCCTGGATATGATCGAAGAAAAGAGGGACGAAGCAGACCTGCGTGCCTTGAGATGCAAACAACAGGTCGCCCGATACTACAACAAAAAGGTTCGAGCTCGAACCTTGGAACCCGGAGACTTGGTTCTGAAGCGTGTCTTTCCAGCCCCAACTCATAAGGGTGCGAAATGGGAAGGACCGTACACCATACTGTGCAAGCTTGATAATGGAACCTTCAAGCTTGCAACCGTAGATGGAAAGGAAATCCCCAGAGTGTGGAATGCCCAACATTTACGGCCGTACCTAACGTAAAGATGTCAGATATGTTCCTTTTGCTTTGTTAAGAACCATGTACAAGGCACGACTTGCCTAGAATAGTCCTATTTCTTAAAGCAAAAATTTATAAAGTGGACGTAGGTCATGATTCGACCGAACCACTATAAAAATATTGTGTGTTGTTTACCTTTATTGCACTATTATTTATCTGCCTTTTTATTTTTATGGAAATTGCTGTGAATCATGCAACGATCCCAGAAGCATATAATTATAGGTGCCTTCCATCAGAATGGAACGTAATCACCAGTCAAAATTCTGAGGGTGCGATAAAGTAAATCATATCATTGATAGCGCTCTAACTCTCCAGAGCCGAGAGAGAGCATAACGGACATAAAATCGATGCCCGTAAGTCATGGCGGTGTACCATGATCGGAACCGCCTTGACGGAACTCTAACCTCGGCGACCGCCAGGAGAGTATAAAAGCATCTCCGATTGAGCGCTGAGAAAGAGCTCTTGCCCCGCTGAAGGATCGGGGAGCAATTGAACCACTGAGCTTGAACGCTAACTCTCCAGAGCAGAGAGAGTATAAAAGCGTCTCCGATTGAGCGCTGAGAAAGAGCTCTTACCCCACTGAAGGATCGGGGAGCAATTGAACCACTGAGCTCGAACTATAACTCTCCAGAGCAGAGAGAGAGTATAAAAGCGTCTCCGATTGAGCGCTGAGAAAGAGCTCTTGCCCCGCTGAAGGATCGGGGAGCGACTGAGCTGTTAAATTATCTTGCTAAACTCCGACCTCGGCGACCGCCAGGAGAGTATAAGAGAGTCTATGGTTAAGCACTGAGAAAGGTGCCGGAAACTCAGTCCATAAATTTTCTAAGCCCCCCATATTCATAAATAGGGGAAAACGTGCAGACAACGCTAATCAATCCTTAATAAGCCCAAGTCAGGCGCTACGTTAACGATTGATTTGGAGCATATACATATACACATATACACATAAACACGGAAATTTTTAAATTTTTCTTTATGTTGCTTGACTGATTTGTAGTTATAATCAGATGGTCTATGACTAAGCATGAAAAGTTTATTAAATGCAGGTACACGGTGATGCAAAAAGAGATAAACTTTCATTTACAAACTACAAGCCTAGAAAGTGAAAAACAACCTAAAACAAAAGTGAGGGCCAGTCTCACAATTACATTTCATGGCCAGTAAGAAGCCTAAAAACAAAATATAGACAAGCAACAATATCCTATTTGCGCTTGGACTTCTTCTCCTGCTTCTGTTTCTCCAGCTTCGCCTTGTCAGCGTCGGATTGATCACCTTTCTTTCTCTTCCTTTTGTCTATGAGAGGAACGTCCAACTCTTCAGAAGATTCCTCCTCCACCCCCTTTCTCTTCCTTTTATTAGTAAGGGAAGCTGGGAAATCATCAAGGTTCGCAAAATGAAGCTGTTTGCTGATGGATTTGGGCTGGAGTTTCAAAACCATCCCGGTTTTGGGATTAAACTCCGAGATAGGGACTATGTTCAAAGGCTCCTGTCCCGCTTTCTTTAAAGCCATCTCCTTTTCCTGCCTAGCTTTTCTATTAGCCAAAGTTTCGTCGTCATCGTCTTCGACTTCTTTGGTGCCAATGATATCCTCCTCATCCTCCATATGGCGCCCATCCATATCTTTCAAGGCCTCGATGGTTTCATCATCCTTGGGAGCGTCAGCACTGGGTTCCAGGACGCCCTTCTCGGCTGTTGTACCCTCGGCCTGCTTTGGTATCTCAACACCGGCGCTAGGCGAGACGACAACCTTCTCTGCCTCTTTCCTCTTCCTGACATCCTTGTCGACGGGCTCGCCACCTGTATTATGGGGAACACATGTTATTAATTTAATTGGTTGCTCTACCATACGACGACAATTCACAATTGCTTCGATAAATTGTGGGGAAAAAAGGGAGATACCTTCCGCCGATCCTCCCTCTAGGCTAGCTGCAGGGGCTCCAACAACCACAGGAGTTAGGCCCAAAGGGATTAATGGATCATCAGGATGGTATTCCTCAACTCCGGAGGTCTTGGGCTCTACAACTGAGCTCGAACCTTCGTCAGCCTTGCTTTTGCCTTTAGCCAGGGCCCTCTCCTTTTCCATTTCCGCTTGAATTAGACGACGACCTTCTGCCAGATCCTCGGGCTCATTATCCCTGAGGATGGTCTTCATCAGCTCATCTTCGTCAATTTCTTCAACTCCCAATCTCTGCTTCTCACCCTCAACGATGGCATCCCATAAATTGGCTAAAGTAACGTGGTAGTCCGGGATCCACGAGATGTTGCGGGTTTTGAGGACTTGGCTCAGGAAGCCAAAAATCATCTCTTCAAACCCTTCGATATCCTTTTCTCTCTCGAGGAGCTTGTTGTTAGAAGCAGTAGCCATTTCAATGGCACTTTCAACATTCTTTTCGGCGAGAGCCGCCCGTCTCTCCGCATCCACGACTTGATCATTCAAAATCACCTTTTCCGCTTCAGCCAAAGCTAAATTTCTTTCAAACTTGCTTTTTCTGCCACCCAGGCAGATCTCTCAGCTTCAAAATGGCCTTGTGCTGTCTTCAACTCAATGTTGGCCATTTTAAGATCTTCTACCTCCTTCTTTAAGGCCATCTTCTCTTGACTATTTGAGTCAAGTTCCAAATGAAAGTGTTTCTTAGCATTCTCCAATTCGATCTTATAATTTTCAGCATCTCTCCGCGCTAAGGCGAGTTGGGATTGAGCATCTTCCAAGTCCTTCTCCATCTTTGTCCTGGCCCTTTCGTTGTTATCAATTTTCACCTTAGATCTATGTGCTTCCATTTCAAGCGTTCGAATGACTTCTGAAAGATTAACCGCATGTCTCTTCATCATTTCATACTGCCTGGCTACATGGCGAATGTGCCCGACGACTTCATTATCCCAATTCCTAGGGACTGGCTCCAAGGCTGGAACAAACGTCATCCTTTCGAAGAAGATGTTGGGGAATTGTTCCCGCAACTTTTCCAGCCTATCTTGATCTCGGGACCATGGATGTAATCTCGTGACCCGGGGGCAGCCAACTCTGGCTGGCTGGAAGGGACAATGTCACTTCTCTCCTTCTCAGAATCTTTGATTGGATCCTTGCTTTTATCCTTAGGCTCGTAGTGTCTTTTTGACGACCGGCTGTGAGAGGGTGCACTTTTCGGAGGAGTTAACTCTTTAGGAAGTTGTTTTCCCCCTGCAGGAGCTACTGGATAACTGGGAAGCTTGCCAGAAGTCGATTTTGATGGAGACCGGGGTTGCGAAGAAGTAGGCTTGTGAGAAGGGCCGCGAGAGCGCTCGGTGCTCGGATGAAGACTAAGTGTGCCTTCACGAAGAGAACGATAAGAATAAGACCGCCTGCGAGACATCTTTCCTGCAAAAGAGAAAAGAGCATATTAAAACTTTGAATACTGTTGATATAAAAGTGTGGGGTCAGGCAGTGCGTGTGATTTGTGCATCCCATATAATTCCCCCTAACAGACCCGGGCCTGAAGTCAGGCTCATCTGAGTAGTTTCTTGTCCTCTAATTGGAACGGTGGTCTCCTCAGAAGCAGGGAAAAATGGCTCCCCTTCAAAGTCCCCCTCTGTGTATACATCATCGGGTAAAGGAATTTTGCTCAGCTCTTTGAATAGTTGTTCTTCTGTCAAATCATCGGGAGCAGCAGGTTCGATCGGAAGAGAAGCCCTTGAGGGGAAACCCCCCGGAGAAACTGGGATTTTCTTGGACTTGTCACCACGGGCCTCATCTCCTCTGTATATGTTCAGGTCCTCGTCGTCTTGGATGATTATCGGGGAAGGACTCTTACGGAATTTAGTTGTTTCTGTTGCCCGTGATGTTCCCTCCCCCTCCGTTGGGGGCACGTATTTGTAGGGTTTGCCACCAGCACCAAGTCCAAATCTTATATCCAGAAGACGTTGCTTATGAAGATTCTCGTGAGTGATGCACTTCTTGATCCTTAGAAAATCGGATCTGCTTTGTAGAAGAATAGACAATCGATTATTGTATAACAAGCCTTCCGTCTTGGGAAAAACGTGATATGCTTAAAACAAAAAAAGAAGGGGGACGTTAATGCTTCAATTTCTTAAGAAAGATATTCAGTCAAAAGATTAAAGTTTACTTGATTTAAGCCATCTTCTTGAGCACCCAGCTTGTCTCTTTATATAAAACCAATCAGACTTGGGATCCCTTATATTGCTGTATCCGTCATACAGAACCTTCCTATTCGCCACCGATTCGAAGAAAGAGAAATTTGGAGTTGCCGAGGGGCGATGCTTGAAAAGATAAAAGAATGTTAAATCTTTAAATGTGAGCTCGGTATGCAAGATCTCCGCGTATGCGATATATAGAGTATATATAGCCGCGTAGGCGTTAGGATGAAGCTGCATTGGAGCGATACCCAATCGTTTTAAGGTCTCAATCACGATTGGAGGAAACGGAGGAATAGCTCCTACCGAGCACATGATTCGGCTGATGGCCATATACCCTTCCGGAGCTAAGTGGGGTCTATCTTCGCTAACGGGTGTCCTCACATCATCCCAAGGGATCCCATGTCTCAGGCAAATTCTTTTAAGCTTGATGTCATCGAGTTTAGATGCTAAAGAATCAGTAAATTTCTCTATCCCATGTGCACCAGGAATCTCGTCAGGAGCTCGACCGTCTACTTCAGACTCCTCGTCAAGTGAAGTACTTTCAGTGGGATCCGATTCCGTTGCTTCGTATTCGGAACCAGAATCCTCGCCCCTTGGGTTAGTTGGATGGACCTCAGAGTTATGGTGCTCAGACACCTCGGGATCCGTCTCGGTGCTAGATCTCGAAGAAGAGTGATTATCCGACATTACTGTTTAGGCGAAGAAACATGAGAAATAAGATTAAAACTACCCGTCCCCCCTTTGTGTGTGTGCAAGTGCCGGTGTGAGTGCTTGTGCGTGCATTAAAGAAAAGTACAAAGGTCAACAAAGTCATCTAGACATTGGTCGTTGTTCGATCGATAGATTATGCTTTTGTTCAATCCGGAATGTTCGTCCCAAAAGCTCTAACCTAACTGTTCATCAATTTGTTAGAGTTGCGTTATTTAGTCAGCGTGTGCATCAGATCGTTCGTCAGTCGGATCGCAGGACAGGTCCGGATCGCAACATATGAACGGTTCGTGCTGAAGGACTCGGTACGCGAAAAGGTGCAAGCTCATAGAAAGGCTTCGAATCGTGAAGCGCACCAATCCATCCAAACGATCGCTATGGTATCTTGACCATCCGCATAGCCTCCTGTTCTCCGCGATCCGAAGCTCCTCCCTTCCCGCGACTCGATCCTTTAGCCGAATCTATGCTTCGTCCTCATCTCTCCGAACCGTCGTCTCGTCTACGAAACGCACCGAAATGCCCCTCCTCCGATCTGATTCCTCCTTCTTCTCCCTCGCATCTTCCTCATCATTTCTCCTCGGTTCGACATGCGAGCGCCTGAACCCATCAACCATCGCGGGTGCGGTCTCAAACATCACCAACTTTCTCATTTTTTCATCTTAGATTCCAGAAAACAAGTGGAAAATCGCGTGAGGATGATTTTGGAGAAATTACCTTTCTCAAATTTGGAAGAACAATCGTGTTCTTGGAAGGAAGAATTAGGGTTTTATCTCGAGAAGAATAGGCGATACGTTGCTGGAAGAAGAAGAAGGGGAAAAGTGAAGTGAGGATCGATTTATATAGGCAAAAAGGCGACCGTTAGTCTCCCCCTTTTTGTCCTATTCGATCCATGAAAGTCGATGGGCCGCGAACTAAAGCCCATCGCGTCACGAACCAAAAGCCCACCTCGTTCCGTAAAGAGGCCCAAGTGCTTACCAAAGGACGAAACGAATTACTTGCTAACGAACCGTGATTCTCCCATGCGATACGAACCGATAAATGACCAACAGGAATGAAAATTCAAAAATGCACCTGATAGATTCGATGATGACGACTCTGAAAGATCCCAGAAAAGAATTGTCCAATAAACAGGGAAACTATTAAAGGTTTATCCGATATTTATAGCAAGCAAAGAAACAGCTTTCCGTAAACGATATGGCTTTTCGGATAGACGCTACCACTGCTTTGCATCTATTTATGAAAATACGTTTCTATAGTTTCGAAGCATGTTCCATCTTCGATAAAACATACTTCGAGGGGGCAAAATGTTGGATAGCTTTTTGACCAAGCCACCCAGGTTCACTCACAAGAAGAAAGTTTGAAACTACGTTCCCTAAGTACATGAAGGAACGGATCGCACCAGAGGATCGCCCCTCATCGGATCGCCCCTCGGAGGATCGCCCCTTATCGGACCGCATCAGAGAATCGCCCCCATTATATCAGCGATACGACCACTTCTACGCGACTCGATCCGTGCACACACTACTACCCAGCACAGATCGATCCGACCCCCTGATGCATAGCGAAGCCTCTGACCCGTTCAAGCACGAGCTAGTCTTCGGCGAGCCGAGACACACGGATCCAGCAACACGTGTCCCCAACTGTCACTTTGACTGATTCTCCCCCTTTGCTCGATCTGATATTCAAGGGGATCGCGACACCTGTCCACAACGACTAATTTGACTAATTCTTCGTAAGGCTGCGATACGGTCCGATGTTCTCGGGATTTGTGCCACATGTGACCGCGATTCGCCTGACAAAATCATCTATAAATAGCCCAGAGCTTGGCATTTTTCAAGATCTTTTTTGGCAATACTGAGTACTGATTCCGCCATTATTGTCATACCACCATTTCTTATCAGTTTTATTTCGAGATTACTGAGAGAAATCATAATTGTAAAAGTGAGCTTGAGAGAAATCATTGATTGTATTAGCATTCAAAGTATAATCGATAACATATAAAGTGGACGTAGGCTCGTTAACGCCGAACCACTATAAATTCTGTGTGTTTTCTACTTTTTCTTCATTCTCCAGTTAAAATTCTTTAAGAATCAAAACGATTTGGGTGTTAGGTCCAAATTTTGATCTAACACCGACCATTTAAATTATCGAAACCATATATTAAAATAATTAAATTAATTAATTAATCGCTAAAATTACGGGACGTTAGAAGAGTGGTCACATTAAAGCTTTGGTTCAGTGGTTTGGAAGGAATCATTGTTTTAGTGTTGCACAATTTCTATACAGGTTTGGCTAGTCATTAATGTGCTGATTTGGTATGGCCCATTAGTGGGCTGGTTAGAGGCTATAAGTAGGGGGTAGAGGCATGAAGTATGGTTTACTTTCTTCATTCTCTCATTTGGTTTAGCTTGTGATCCACCTTGCTCAATCAAGTACATCTTTACTCTATTTTTAGATCTACGTAAGAAGATTGAAGATCTACATCAAGTGAAGGGAGATCGCATCAAATTGAGAGGTTTGAAGATCATTCTTCGATGTCCGAATTGGGAATTTAGTGCGTTCAAGTTATTTTGAAGATTTGGTGAGTGATAAGCATCTCTCACGTAGATTCAATTAAGTATATGGGTTGTTAGATCTTATTTTCATCATTTCATTTTGTATTCACCTAGGTCTACATCATGGTAAGTATGATTTCAATTCAAATCACCATAGGATCTATTCTAACAACTTAAACCGGTAATTCTTATGTTAATTCATATGTTTATATAAGTTTAGATCCACCATTTTGTTTATTCATTGATTTATCATATTTTGGTGAGTTTCTTATGGTTGTGTGATGAATAATTGTCATTTAAGTGTTGTTGATGATTTCATAAAGTTTTAATGGTTGAACTAGATGATTTGTGTGAGTTGTTTGTATCGATGTTGTCTTTTGGTGATGGATTGGCTGAAATTGGAGATAGATTGGAAAAATCGGGAGTCGGGTCGTTTTTCGATAGGTCGCATAACTTGTGATCCAAGAGATGGGCGGGTCATTGAAGTCAGGTCGTCCGAAATCAGGTCATTGGATGGTTGGGTCGTTCGTGACCTATGGGTTGCAGGTCGTTCAATCGATGGGTCTTTCGTATGGGTCAAGTCTTCTGTTTCAAATATGGATGGGTCATTCATATGGGTCGAGTCTTTTGTTTCAAGTATGGATGGGTCGTTCATACCTTAGTTAAGGTCGTTGGACTTCAGTTGCGACATGAGAGGGGTGTGACACATCTAATAATGGCCAAATGATGTTGGTTTTTGGTTCGATGATGGGTGTTGCTTCAGAGTGAATTCAAGGAGGAATGTTAAAAGTGTTATGAAGTGTTCGTTGATCGGCGAGATGCAACGAATGTGAAGACGACTCAAGTATGTTCTGAGCTCGTGGATAATGGCTGCTCAAGATGATTTGAGTTTGTTAATGTTCGTCGATGATGACGACTAGAGATAAAGAAGGCTATGGAATTATCGTTATCGTATATTCTAGCGGACTCAAAGCAGAGGTATAATAGGGACACCTAAATGACTAGATGATTAGTTGAGTACCCTAGGTGTTGGATCTAGAATAACCCTAGAGGGGGGGGAGGTGAATAGGGTTTTTCACAGTTTTTAACAAGAATTAAAAACTTAATGAGATAAATAATAATAAACTGATCACAGAATATAGCAGAAACAGAAATGCAGAAAATAAATCACACAAAGATATAACCAGCTTCGGCAAAACCCTGCCTACTGCTGCATTTCTAAGATTTCTACTAGGTGATAGAACAGTCCCCGCATACAAGACCATGTACACTCGCAAACCCCTGCTCCTATTCTAACCCTACGCTCAAAATCCTAGACTGATTCAAACCCCTGAATCAGATTTTCCCCAGATTACAAACCCGTAACCTGTAACTCAGATTTACAGACTCTGAAACTGACAGTCAACTCCTTGACTAAATCCCCCTAGATTTTACAGACCTAGAACTGTTCAGAAATAATTTTACAACACAATTTAACAAACAAAAAAAGAAAAAAAAATATAAACCCTAGTTTTTAAAATAAAAATAAAAAGGAGTTTATATTAAAGGGGTCATCCCCTTTTAACACATGGCTAGGTTTTAAGCCCATTATGTCGGCCCCTTTCCTTTGCTTTTGCCCGATCTCCTTTTTGTTCTGAAACTCAAAAATGGCGGCTAGGGTTTTGCAATTCCCCCCAAATCAATCGGTTTCTGAGCGAGATGATGATTGTTATTGCTTCAATTCTCTTGCGCCTTGTTTCTTCAATCTATTGCTCTCTGATTTGAGGGTTGTTCTCTGGTCTGATCGAAACTGTGAGTAATTTTGATTTTTAGTATCTGCTTGAAATTTCTTGCAAGTTGTTGTGTGTTTTCGATGCCTTGAACTGCCTGTGATGATGTGGTGTCATATAGGATTTCATATCCTTAACTTGCGCTCTGATTTCTTGAATGATTCGATCTGATTTTGTGGGATTCGATCTTCTATATTTGCCGATGATGAAATGGTGTGATAAAATAGGACTCTGATTTCGCTGTATGACTTGGATTTGAGATTGCGGTTTTCCCTTTTTTTTTGATGCGTCGGCTTTTGCTGATAAATTCTGCTTTGAATTGTTTTCTTCTTTTGAATAATGCCTTGAATTTTTATGAAAGCATATTTAAAAGAAAATAGGAAAGTATTGATTCAATCCCTTAAGAAAGAAAAAAGATTTGCTCTTTGATTTAGCACCGTATTCTCTTGCCTTATATGAATGAATGGATTTGTACACAGATTGAATTCTTGCCATAAAAATTTTACTGCGATTTTCTAGAAATTGTTCTTGCCAAAATCATTTTTGCTGAGTTGTTATTCTTGCCAAAAACAATTTGTTGCTAAGATCTTGTATGCTCTGATATATTGCTTTATATGCTCTGAAATATTTCCAAATATTGTGAAATCTGGAATTCTTTTCTTGCATTCGAAATACCACATTTAACACTTGCCAATATTGTTCTTAAATGAAATCTGAATGGCAACCATGCTGGCTTGTTCTTGAGTTCTGGTTTGTGTACTTGTATATGACTTGTGCCATGAGCTTGAAACTGGCTTGTGCTTGAAAAATTATTTTCTGATCTTCTTTGTTTTCTTGAATGAAAAAAAATTGCCGCAACTGTTTCTTGGCATTTGAACAAATTGTCTGATGCACCTGATCTTGAAATTTTCCTTTGATTGAGTCTGGTGATATTTGAATGATACTTGCCAAAAATTGATTTCACCATAAAAAACAGATCGATTTAAAAGTGAGATTACAAAACTGAAAAAAAATGCACTTGCCAAAAAAAATGTTTACTGATTTCTGAAACAGTTTAAAAACTTGTCAAATACTGGCTTTGATTGCTCAAATATGGTTCACTGTATTTTCCCTTTTGTTCAAACCTTAAAAGAAATTTAGTGTTGAAATCTTGTATGAACTTACTGTGATTGATTACATGTCACATGTAAAACTGGAGATGATATGAAGATGCTCTTGCCCAAAAGTCTTTGTTTAAAACTGTGCACTTGTGCTCATGCTATATGTATGCTGTTTCACCATATTTATGCTGTATCATCCACTGAACTGAATATATGTTTTTGTCATTCATCTTGTATTACTTCCTTTTGCTTTGAGGCTCGACCACTTTTGTTTGTTCTTGTATGTTTTTGTGATGTCATGCATTTAGCTGTCTTGATTATGTTGTCTTGAACACTTTGAACTCGACCTAGTTGTTTGCTGTACCATAGTACACATAGTACCAGGATTCACATTGTTCATCATAGTCACTGCTGCTCCACTGTTTTGACTGTGCAAAGTTGCTCATGTTTTTCACTATCCATTTAGCTGTCTTGAGCTTGCTTAACCTTGTTTCACTGTTTGTAGATGCTGTAATAAATGGTCTGCCTCGACTCATTTGTGTAGTTGCACCTTTGAACCATTCTGAAAATGCTGTGCACACTCCATTATGATTTTGCACTGTTGTATTTGTACATGGTCATACTGTTGCACCATTATTTGTTGCCTGCTTTGACTTGCTCTCTGAACCATGTCTCGATCATTTGTACTCCTTGTAAGTTCTTGTGACCTTGCTGTTCACTTTGACTTTTGCTTGGCTACCTTTCTTTTTGTATTGGCACCATCAATTATATTTTTGCCTCTTTGCTGATTTTATATGCATATTTGATTTCCATTTCTCCTTTGACCTGTCTTGTGTTGATTTTGACATTTGTGTTTATATGTATATCAGCAGACTAGTCACACTATGTTGAGGCTGATCAAAAATCAGCAAACTAGTGTGATTATGTCGAGGCTGATCAAATCAGATCAAGTCAGAAAAAATGATGAGAAACACACCAGAAATCTGAGGCAAATAAAAAATAAAATTTATATTTGCATATATTCAGTATTATTTCTATTGCGGTATACTGTGTGTTTCTGTTTTATGTGACAGGTAAGAAGATGACTGGACTGATAGTGAAGTGCTGTGAAGACTAAAGCTTGAAGACAGAAGATGAAGACAAAAGACTAAAAAAAATGTCAGAGTTTGTGAATGTTATAGTGAGGAGCAGTGTATGAATATGTGAATTGTACTGAGTATTGTAATAAACAAGTTTGATTGAAATAAAATATCATTTTATTGTTGTCAAACGAACTTGTCTATTTTATTCTGTTTATACAAGTGCAAATATTCTGTGAATGTATAAATAGTGGAGTTACAAGAGTTGTACTGTTTGAATGCATGAAATAAAATATTATATTTAAATAAAATACTGTGTTAATATTTGAATGTCTGTACAGTAGTATTTCACTTAAATATAAATATTATATTCTTGTTTGATGTGAATATAAAACAGTACAGCGACAAACACATTTAAGATAATATATACTTGTTTGTTATCATCAAACAAAAATCATATAATTGTTATATACAACTACGTTATATACAACACTAGGTAGCGATGAAAGGCCTAGATACGTAGCGATGAAAGGCTTATGGAGTTTTTCCTAGAACCGGGATTACCATTAGCCCTTAACTGATGACTTGACGATATGGCCAGTCATACGATTGGCGATGGTATCGAAGAAAGAATGGCATTGATGGCCAAACTCATGGATGATGATTGTTTGCTTGTATCGTCTTGTGTAAAATATTCTACGTCGAAGGAGATTTCTCTTGGGTGCTTGTCTGATGATGGTTTAGGCCTTCAGGGCTTGTGCTTATGAGATGTCGGTATCGATTAGAATGGTCTACGCTTGTTAACTGACTGCTATGAATGTACTGTTGTTTCTATTTGGTTATTGTAAAGGCTATCACTGCCCGATGTGGGGAAGACGGGTTTGGGTTCTTCTCTATTGATGATGGTAGATTAGTTGATTAATCTGCCTATTCTCGTATACTTTATTGATGTTGTTAGATAACTGTTTTATCTCTCATTAAGACTGTTGTCCGACTCAAGGTTTTATGTTTCCTCTTATTACCTTGGGTTGTTCATCCATGATGTTGTGGATGAACAGACTAGGTGACAGGTGATTGATCTTGATGAGACGATGGTGCGAATAGATGACGAGCAAGAGGCTTACTTACTATTACTGATATACATATCTTGTTGTTTCCACTGTTATGTTTTCTTTGAGTGATTGTAGTGAGGCACTATGTACAAACTCTTATGTTGTAATCCTAGGATGTATGGATATTATATCATGATGATATGAAAGAGTTTAAGATTCAGCTCAATTCTGCTTCACTATTATTGCCTGTTGTATATGTTCTATTATATTTTATCCTTACGCTGTGAGTTATACGACATGTTACACTTGTGTTATCCTACCTAGATGATCGACCATAGCTGCCTGACACACCTTTTAGTGCATCATTTCCCTTGTTAAGTGCAGGAGTTGTGGGCGGTCGTCACATTTGGTATTAGAGCTTTGGTTATCAATTTTAGCCAAAATTCAAGGGCATAATTACGTATAAGAGACGTATTTGTAGATTTTCGATGGATATATACTATATATTAGTGTATAGTATAGTCGCGTTTGAACTCCGTTTGCAGTTTTTCTCGTACATGGACTATTCATTCTATATTACAGATTTAGAATGAGTCGTCGACCATCGAGACACGTTGCTTGGGAGGAAACTGTTCCTGTAGGAGGTAATGGTGGTATACCAGACTACCCAACTATGTTCGAGGCCATGATGGAAGCTATCATGTGGAGGGTACCCACTTAGGAAACAACCACGGTAGATGTAGAAGTTCAAGTGCAAGTGCCTAGGGTTGTGGACTTTGCGAAGCCATGCAAAGATTTCACTACTCTGGGAGGGAAGCCGTTTAAAGGGATGAAGCCGGTTGTAGAGATCCAAGGGTGGCTTGATACTTGCATTCAGATCTTTGGAGACTTGGGAATTAATGGTGCGACTAAAAGGAAGCTTGCATCAAGACAACTACAGGGCAGAGCTGAGGATTGGTGGAATTATGTCACTCTAGAAACTCCAAAATATGAGATTTAGTGGGAACAATTCCAAGTTAAGTTTAAGACAAAGTTTATTTCTACTGTTTAGAAGTCAGCTCTGTTTAAGAGGTTTGTCGAGCTTAAGCAGAATGGTCGACCAGTGCTGGAATATGTTCCTGACTTCGAAGCTTTGTAGAAGTATCCTCATTCGTATGTCGAGACTCCTTATCAGAGGAACGAGAAGTTTGTCATAGGCTTGGACAAATACCTTGGGAACCAACTGGTGGATCATCTAGATGACACTTATGAGAAGATCGTAGAGAAGGTTCTGAGGCATGAAAGTTTGTTTCCCAAGGAAAAGACTGTTATTGCAGCTAAGGAAGATCCGAAACCACAATAGGGTGGTATTAACAAAAAGAGGAAGCAGCAACAACAGAAAGGAAAGAGATGGCTAGAAAAAGCAAAAAAGGCGAAGTGATTTACTATAACTGCCAGCAGAAGGGCCATTACTCCAGGGATTGCAAGAATTCGAAAGCTGAGAAGAAGGGCTACAACTGGGGCAAGCCTGGGCATAATAAGAAGGACTATCTAGGAACAGTGAAGGGAAAGCAGATTGTAAAGGCGTATGCTTTGGAAGTTGTTCAATCGTCTTCTAGGGCTCCTACGACAGAGGAGAAAGGGAAGAGTGTCGTCATTCAAGGCATTCTTTCCATTAGATATGCTTAAGTTCGTGTGTTATTCGATGCTGGAGCATCGCATTCCTTCATTTGCAATGAGCTTGTGTGCCTCTTAGGTTTGTTACTCGAGATATGTGATAGACCATTTATTGTGACTAATCCAGTTGGGGGTTCATCTAGTTTGTGTACGATTTTTCGTGGTCTAGTGTTATTGAGTCACAGTTTCTCCTTTGTGTGCCATTGCTTTGTTTTAAACTTCACTGGGTTTGGGATTATCTTGGGTATGGACTGGCTTAAGAGGTATGCGGCAAAGGTGGATTGCGAGAAGCTCGACGTGACAGTCGGGAATGTGGAAGGGCGAATGGTTGTGATTTGATGTAAGCCCGAAGATGGTGTCTTCGTATGCCATTTGTATTCGGTTATGATTCCACGGGATGACTTGTCATCGATGTCGATCGCAAGTGAGTTTAAAGATGTCTTTGACGAGGTCAAAGGGTTGCCGCCTTATCGCAGCATTGAGTTCAGAATCGATTTGGTCGAAGGTGTTAGACCTATCATCATGCTTTTAGGAGGATGGCGCCTAAGGAACAACGAGAGTTATAGGTGAAAGTATATGACCGTTTGGGAAAAGGGTTTATTCGAAGAAGTATATCCGAATGGGGTGCACCAGTCGTGTTTGCAACCATGGCTGTAGGATTTTTGAGGTTGTGTGTGGATTCTGGTGAGCAGAAAAAGGTGACCAAGAAGAATAAGTATATGTTGCCAAGGATAGACGACTTGTTCGATCAGCTTCATGAGGCTAAGGTGTTGTCTCAGATGGATTTGGCAACGGGGTTTCACCAGTTGAGGGTAGCAAAGGATAGTGTGCCGAAGACTGCTTTTAGGACACCATCTGGTTTCTTCGAATGGTTGGTGATGCTATTTGGGCTGACTAATGCGCCAGCATATTTCATGGATCTTATGAATAGGGTGTTCAGGGATTAGTTGAACAAGTTCATGCTTGTGTTCATGGATGATATTCTGGTTCTCTTCGGGAATGAGGAAGAGCATAAGATGCACCTGAGGGTTGTTTTCGAAATCTTGCGGAAGCATCAACTGAGAGCTAAAACTTTGAAGTGTCACCTCTGGAAGAGTGAAGTGAGGTTCTTAGGCCATGTTGTTTCTAGAAATAAAATAGCGGTTGATCCCGCTAAGGTGGCAGCAATCCAGGACTGGGATAGACCAAAGAATGCGATGGATGTTCCGAGTTTCCTTGGGTTGGTGGGATATTATCATCATTTTATCAAGCATTTCTCCAAGATAGTTGCACCATTATCAAGATTGACGAAGAATAATCAAGTATTCACATGGGATATGAAGTCTGAGTAAGCTTTTGGAATCCTTAAAGAGAGACCGACGAGTGATCCTGTTTTGACGATTCTAAGTGGAAATGAAGAAATGGTGGTATACACCGATGCATGTGGTAGTGGACTTGGAGCAGTGCTGATGTAGAAGGATAAGGTTATGGCCTACTGAAGTCGACAGCTGATGCCGCACGAAAGGAATTATCCAACTCATGATTTGGAGTTAACGGCGATCGTGATTGCTCAGAAGATGTGGAGACATTACTTATTGGGAGTTCGATTCGAGTTGTTTACGGATCACAAGTCATTGAAGTATCTTTTCTCCCAAAATGATTTGAATCTTCGGCAGCAACGGTGGTTAGAGTTTCTAGCATCGTATGATTTTGGTATAGCCTGTACTCTTGGTAAAGGTAACGCAGTGGCGGATGCATTGAGTCGAAGACATGCAAGTTTGGGAGCGATGTTTTCAGAATGGAAGTACCACGAGTACTTGGCAGGATTTGATTTCAGACCACGGTGTGAGTTGTAACCTGAATGTTGGCAAGATTATCGATAAGACCTACCCTTATCAAAAGGATTGCTGAGAGCCAGAAGCATGATGCAAAGCTTGTCGAGATTCTCCAGTAGTGGGAACCAAAGGATAAGGAATTCGAGGTTGATCAAAAGGGTTGGCTTCGAAAGAAAGGACGACTGGTTGTTCCTGATATCGACGGATTGAGAGATGTGGTTTTAAGGGAATGTCATCACTCAAAGTTGATGATCCATCCTGGTGGTAATAATTTGTATCAGGACATGAAGCGAACCTACTATTGGGTAGGTATGAAGAGGGATGTTGGAAAATTCATTTCCGAGTGCATGATCTGTCAGTTGGTGAAAGCTCAACAAAGGAAGCCAAGTGGATTGCTTCAACCGTTGGAAGTTCCTACGTGGAAGTGGGTGTTAGAGAATGGAATTTTGATGACAACAACCTTATTTCAATTATCATTGATTATAAAATATATATACTAACATCTTTATCTAGAATATATATATACACACACATATGCAGGATTTTGTATATAGGAATTAATACTGAAGACTATACAGTTTAAGAGCTTTTAGAGATTCAGAATTTAGAGTAGATTCAAGACACATGAGTAATCAAGGTTTCAAGAAATTCAAGAGTTCAAGATTAATATAATTATAGAGTCTAAATTTTGTAAGACTCTAAATAGCACTCCAGGTTCAAATTCAAATTCTGATTTTTTAATTCTTTCCTCAATCCTCTCTATTTTGTTTTTCTATTTTATTCTTAATCCCCTCTATTTTGTTTTTATATCTATTTCTATTATTTTTATTCTTTGCTTTTCAAACATAAGTTTTTATATACTTTATTTATATTTTATATAGTTTAAAACCTTATAATTTTACAAATATATTTGCATAGTTTAAAAAATATGTTTTCATATGTTTTTCTATCATATAATATTGATTTACAGCATTATAATTTTACTCAAGAATTTTCAGAATTAATTTCATATCAAAATACTTGAAAAATGCTTTGAAAATAAAAATTACACATGCATATGTCGACATAGCAAAATATGTATGTCGACATATAACAGCTATTTTTCTAATTTTGAAGGGTCCAACATTTGAAACGCTTCAGAACCGTTGCAACACTTCATACTCTATAGAAAGAGGTTAAAACCGAATTTTTTAACATCTCTTCTTCTCCATCTTCATCCTCTTTCATCATATCATTATTCTTATTCATTTTAATGGTTTTTACACTTATACTCTGTTGAATTCACTTCTGATTTTATCAAACTCCTTCTCTTTACACTCTCTACTCTCTACTATCTGAATCAAGTGATATTGAAGAGTTATAGGGCTGTTTTGTAATTGCTTGGTTTGAATAAACCCTGTTTGTAAATCAAAAAGTAATCGGTGTATCCTTGTAGCCGTGAAATCAAGGAATAGGAATCGATGTGCCCTTGTTGAGCCGTGAATCAAGGGACATGAGTCGGTGTCTCCTTGTCGAGCTGTGAAATCAAGGAGGTTGTATTTGGCTATTTGAAAATAGTAATAAAACTCTGCACAATCTAGCGTTGTGCGGGACTGGCGTAGGAGTGATCCGAACTAGTATAAAATCATGTGTGTTTTTTCCTTTCTAAACTTTTATTTCTGTTTATGTTGCATTTGTGTTTGAATATGTGCCTGTAATTGTGTTTGTGGTGTTTGATTCATTCCATAGTTCTCTCTAGTTTTTAGTTTTGTTTAAATTCTTAAAAACACTATTCACCTCCCCTCTAGTGCTTGATTTGCCTGAACGATCCATTCCGCAGTCCCTAACAATTGGTATCAGATTAAGGTCTTTCAAAATGTCCATAATCTGATTTTTGAAAATTTGGAGAAATGAAAAGTTTTAGAATTTCTAATAATACTGGTGTCAATTCATGCATTTCATTAATGTTAAAAGAGTCTGCATATGTTAATGTTAAAAAAGCATATGATCTACAGAAATATTGTTTAATACAGAAAAGGACGAGTCCTATGACTTTTGAAAACTCAAAAGTTGAAAAGATGGGTAAAGTGGCTATTGGCAATTCAAATTATGAAAAGGTGGCTATTGGAAATTCAAATCTTGAACGGGTGTGTTACATGGCTATTGAAAATTCAAACTCTAGAAAGCAACAGGTGGAAATGAAAAGGGACAAATGGATACTGGATAGTGGCTGTTCGAGACATATGACTGGAAATCCCGAACTACTCAATAATCCAAAGTATGAATATGGTGGATTGGTAAACTTCGGAGATAATTCTAAAGGATACATCATTGGAATCAGCAATGTCAGTAATTCTGAAACTCCTACTATTTCTGATGTTTTATTAGTTAGGAATTTAAAACACAATTTACTAAGTATAAGTCAATTTTGCGATAAAGGATATAAAATAAAATAGAAGATAGGAATTCAAAAGTTATATTCAAAGGAGATAGAAAGAAAAATATTTATATATTAAGTATGAAAATTTCCAACGATAATTTATGTCTTATGGCCAATACAAATTATCCCTGGATTTGGCATAAGTGATTCGGTCATACAAATTTCAAACATATCTCTAGAATTTCTAAATTAGATTCAGTTAGAGGATTACCCAAAATAAAATTCAAAGTTAATAACTTATGCGATGCTTGTCAATTCGGAAAATTAAAGAAGTGTTCATTTAAATCAAAAGAAGAAATCACTACTTCAAAAGCATTAGAGTTAATACACATGGATTTGTTTGGTCCATCTCAAACT
The DNA here is from genome assembly GCA_030737875.1 of Allium sativum. Taxonomy (NCBI): domain Eukaryota; kingdom Viridiplantae; phylum Streptophyta; class Magnoliopsida; order Asparagales; family Amaryllidaceae; genus Allium; species Allium sativum. The sequence continues at coordinate 12,440,180 of JASFAX010000035.1, forward strand.
CAATCAATAAATCATAACAGATATGTATTTGTAATAGTTGACGATTTTTCTAGATACACTTGGACTTTGTTTCTTAAAAATAAAAGAGATGCTTCCAATCAATTCAAAACTTTTTCTAACAAGATTCAAAATTTATTATCACTAAAAATTAAAATAATACGTAGCGACCATAGTGGAGAATTCGAAAATGAAAATTTTGAAAAATAGTGTAACAAAAAGGGAATAACCCACAAATTTTCAATTCCAACAACTCCTCAACAAATCGAAGTAGTTGAACGTAAAAATAGAACGATACAAGAATGTGCAAGAACTATGTTATCCGATAGTAATTTACCAAGGAATTTTTGGGCTGAGGCTGCAGCAACAGCTTGTTATATTATTAATAGACTTTCAATTAGACCTTTGACTCATAAAACTCCTTATGAACTTTTATATAAAAAGAAACCAAAGGTATCATATTTTAAAATATTTGGAAGTAAATGTTTTATACTTAATACAAAGGATAATTTAGACAAATTTGATTCAAAATCAGATAAAGAAATTTTTATTGGATATTCAGAAAGAAGCAAGGCTTATAGAGTTTTTAATACTCGAACCAGCACTATAGAAGAAACATTAAACGTATCTTTCGATGAAAACTATCAAATTATAACTCAAAATGATAAAGACGATTGTGAGGATGAAATTAATGAAATAAATAAAGAAGATAATCAAACAAATAAAAGAATTAGATTGCTTATAGATCATCCAGTAGAAAATATCTTAGGGGATATTGAATCCGTTGTTAGAACTCGTAATCAATTAAATAATATGAGTAATACTGCATTTATATCAACTGTAGAACCCATAAATCCAAAGGAAGCTTCTTCCGATGATTCATGGATACTTGCTATGCAAGAAGAATTGAATCAATTTACTAGGAATGAAGTATGGGAACTTGTTCCTAGACCAGAGGATAAAACAGTTATAGGAACCAAATGGGTATATAAAATAAAATGAATGAACACGGTGAGGTAGTAAGAAATAAGGCACGACCAGTAGCCCAAGGATATACTCAAGAAGAATGAATAGATTATGACGAAACTTTTGCCCCCATAGCAAGACTAGAAGCTGTTAGAATTTTACTAGCTTTAGCAAATTATAATAATTTTAAATTATATCAAATGGATGTCAAAAGTGCATTTCTAAATGGATTTGTCAAAGAAGATGTATATGTAGAGCAACCACCCCTATTTATAGATGAAAAATTACCAGATCACGTATATAAACTAAAGAAAGCATTATATGGATTAAAACAGGCTCCTAGAGCTTGGTATGATAGATTACAAAATTATTTATTACAATCAAACTTTGAAATAGGAAAACTAGATAATACGTTGTTTATTAAGAAAAATAACAAAGATATACAATTAGTACAAATATATGTTGTGACATAATCTTTGGGTCAACAAATGAAAAAATGAACAAAGAATTTTCAGATATTATGACCAAAGAATTTGAAATGAGTCATATGGGAGAATTTTCATTCATTTAGGTTTACAAATTCGACAACTAAAGAATGGAATATTTATTAATCAAGAAAAATATGCTAGAGATTTAATTAATAAGTACAATTTAACAACAACTAATGGTAGACCAACACCTATGGCAACTAATATTGCTTTAAGTAAAGATGATATATCAAAAGATGTTAATCAAAAACAATATAGAGGAATGATAGGATCATTATTATATATAGCTGCCAGTAGACCAGATGTAATGCATAGTGTATGTCACTGTGCAAGATATCAATCACAACCTAAGGAAACTCGTTTAACAGCCGTAAAACGTATTCTGAGATATGTAAAGCATACATCAGATTTTGGATTATTTTATCCTAAAAATGATTCATTCGATCTAGTTTCGTACCGTGACGCTGATTATGCAGGATGTAAATCTGATCGGAAAAGTACTAGTGGAACATGTCATTTTCTAGGACATTACCTTGTATCTTGGATTAGTAAGAAACAAAATACTGTATCTTTGTCAACAACTGAAGCAGACTATATATCTGCTGCTTTGGCGTGTTCACAAGTAATTTATATGCAACAAACTTTAAACAATTTTGGTTTAAACATAAGTAAATCACCTATATACTGTGATAATACAAGTGCTATAAATATTTCTAAAAATCCTACTCATCATTCGAGAACTAAACATATTGATGTGCAACATCATTTTTTAAGAGATAATGTAAGTAAAGAAAAGAATTCACTTGAATTTATAGAAACAGATAAACAAATAGCTGATATATTAACCAAACCATTAAATGAAGCAACATTCACTAAATTTAGGAGAGAATTAGGTATATGTTTGTTAAGTGAATTAGAATAATTAAGTAATATATATATATATATATATAATAAGGAATTAAAATAATAAAAATTTAAAACAACACTATGTCGACATGAATTTTATTCTATGTCGACATATAACTGAATTTTTTTAAAATTAATTCCACCAAAAGTTAGTTGTTCCAACTATATAAATCCTTTAATTTGATTTTTCTTCTTCATTCTCATACTTCTTCTCTGTAAAAACTCTAAATTACAAATTACAATGGCTTTCACTAATCCAAATACTCAAAACATCTCTGATTCGTATGATGGACCATCTGAGGGTCTATTTCAACAATCTATGCTCTCTAGAGTGATCAAAATTGAAGAGAAAATGGAGTATTTACTGTAAATGGTGACTGAGATGCAAGTGCTTTAAATTAGACTAAGTCAAGAGCAAAAAATACAAGGAAAAGTGATTAGAAGTTTCTTAAAGTTTATAATGGATAACGAGACTAATCCGATTATCATCAATGATGATAATCAACCAATGGAAGAAGAGGAAGAACCAGAAGAAGAACCGGAAGTGGAAGAAATAATGGAGGAGGAAGAAGAACAAGAGACTCAACCAACGATTGCAGACGAAGACGATAACGTTGAGTACGTAGGAGAAGTCCTATTTGACGAAAATGGGAATGTGATTGAAAAGAATGGAGAATTCTGTCCCCATTATCCAAATTGGCCAATTCACAAATCTCCCATTGTCAAATAATTTAGTATTTAAGGGTTGTCCAGATTTCGCTTTATTACGTTCTTATGGTGTGTCGTATATGTATAAATCCATGTATATGTACACGTGTTTCTTTAATAAAATTGTCGTTTATGATTAATATTGTTCAAAAACATAAATGTATGATTATCAGATTAAGGGGGAGTAATCTAATTAGAAATAGTTATTAAATTTAGGGGGAGTATTTTTAGGAATATTACTTAGATTCTACAGTTGTTTAACTTAGGGGGAGTGTCTTTAATCTTTCTTTTTGATAATGCCAAAGGGGAAGAAATTATAAAATATAGGCATATTTTTATAAAATTCTTATAGACAGGGGGAGCATAAGAGGATCATCATCAAACAGGTATATATAGGTATGATATTTTATAAACTAAGGTTGTCATTATCAAAAAGGGGAAGATTGTTGGAGAATGGAGTTTTAATGACAACAACCTTATTTCAGTTATCATTGATTATAAAATATATATACCAACATCTTTATCTAGAATATATATACACACATATGCAGGACTTATAAACAAGAATTAATATTGAAGACTGTACAGTTTAAGAGCTTTTAGAGATCCAGAATTCAGAGTAGATTCAAGAATCATGAGTAATCAAGATTTCAAGAAATTCAAGAGTTCAAGATTAATATAATTATAGAGTCTAGATTTTCTAAGACTCTAAATAGCACTCCAGGTTCAAGTTCAAATTCAAATTCAGATTTTTCAATTCTTTCCTCATTCCTCTCTATTTTGTTTTTCTATTATATTCTCAATCCTCTTTATTTTGTTTTTATATCTATTTCTATTATTATTCTTCTTTGCTTTTCAAAATTAAGTTTTTATATACTTTATTAATATTTTATATAGTTTAAAACCTTATAATTTTATAAATATATTTATGTAGTTTAGAAAATATGTTTTCATATGTTTTTCTATTATATAATATTGATTTACAACATTAGAATTTTACTCAAGAATTTTCAGAATTAATTTTATATCAAAATACTTGAAAAATTCTTCGAAAATAAAAATTACACATGACTATGTCGACATAACAAAATATGTATGTCGACATATAACAGCTGTTTTTCTAATTTTGAAGGGAAGTGTCTTTTTACTTTTTGAAATGCTTCAGAACCGTTGTAACCCTTCATACTCTATAAAAAGAGGTTAAAACCAAATTTTTTAACATCTCTTCTTCTCTATCTTCATCCTCTTTCATCCTATCATTATTCTTAATCATTTTTATGGTTTTTACACTTATACTCTACGGAGTTCACTTCTGATTTGATCAAACTTCTTTTCTCTACACTCTCTACTCTCTACTCTCTGAATCAAGTGCTATTGAAGAGTTATAAGGCTGTTTTGCAATTGCTTGGGTTGAATAAACCCCGTTTGTAAGTCAAAGAGTAATCGGTGTATCCTTGTAGCCGTGAAATCAAGGAATAGGAGTCGATGTGCCCTTGTTGAACTGTGAATCAAGGGATAGGAGTCGGTGTCTCCTTGTTGAGCCGTGAAATCAAGGAGGTTGTATTTGGTTATTAGAAAATAGTAATAAAACTCTGCACAATCCAGCGTTGTGCGGGACTGGACGTAGGAGTGATCTGAACCATTATAAAATCCGGTGTGTTCTTTCCTTTTCTACACTTTTATTTCTGTTTATTTTTCATCTGTGTTTGAATTTGTGTCTGTAATTGTGTTTGTGGAGTTTGATTCATTCCATAGTTCTCTCTAGTTTTTATTTTGTTTAAATTCTTACAAACACTATTCACACCCCTCAAGTGTTTGCTTTGCCTGAACGATCTATTCCGCAGTCCCTAACAGTGGGAGCAGATATCGGTGGATTTTATCGATGGACTACCTAGAAATAGGGCAGGAAATGAAGGAATTTGGGTCTTAGTGGATCGTTTGACGAAAAGTGTGAGATTTATTCCTGTCAGCTCGACTAGGACAACACCGAAGTTGGCTGAGCTTTATATTAAGTGGATAGTTTGATTCCATGGTATCCTAAAGAGTATAGTGAGTGATCGAGATCCGTTATTCACAAGTGGATTTTGGAAGAGTTTGCAAGAGACTTTGGGAACCGAGTTGCATTTGAGTACGGCTAATCACCCTCAAACCGATGGTCAAACCGAGAGGGCTAACCGAGTTTTGGAAGATCTCCTAAGGGCTTGTGTATTGGACTTCGAAGGATCATGGGAAAGCCATCTACATTTAGTCGAGTTTGCATACAACAACAACTACCAGTCGAGCATTAGGATGGCATTATACGAGGCATTGTATGGAAGATCTTGTAATTCTCTGGCTTGTTGGTTAGAAACAGGAGAGAAGTTGATACTTCGGCCTGAGATGATTAGAGAAATATCGGATGGTATCAAGATCGTTCGGCAATGAATGAAGGCAACCCAAGATCATTAGAAGAGTTACGCTGATAAGCACCGAAAAGATTTAGAATTCGATATTAGCGATATGGTTTTCGTGAAGATTTCTCCGTTAAAGAATATTGTTCGATTTGTAAGAAGAGGAAAGTTCGCTCCAAGGTTTGTTGGACCGTTTCCGATAATCGAGCAGATAGGAAAGCTCACATATAGATTGGAGTTACCCGAGAAGATGTTGAGTTTACACAATATTTTCCATGTGTCAATTCTACGGAAGTGTGTGCATGATTCGAATGTGGTGGTATCTCCGGGACAGTACGAAGACCTAGAAGTCGAGTCCGTATTTACGAAACCTCGTAAACCGCTTCGTGTTGTGGGGAATGACACAAAACAACTTAGGAGGAAGACAGTTAATCTAGTCAAGGTACAATGGAGTGAGGATGATGACGATTGTACGTGGGAGACGAAGACAGTATGAAGACGATCCATCCAGAACTCATCGTTAGTATGACCCATTAATGCCATGTCACCTTACATCATTGTAGCTTGTACTATTATTGGTAGAATTCTGCGTGCCAGGATAAGGCTACGGATGAATGACATGATGGATGCTAGTTTGTATGGTAAAATTGGCTGCTCGTGGATGATAGATATGTAGAATTGTTGGGGTTTCTTGTGTTTGTTTGGAATTTCGAGGGAGAAATTCCTAAGGGGCGGAGAATGTAACAACCCGCATTTTACATATTGGAGGATCGTAAAATATTTTTATTTATTTCCCTAATGATTGGATCATTCTCATATTTTGATATGTTGGTTATGGGGATGTGAGACATATCCATAATTTTTACCAATTTTATTTTTGACCATTTTGCCCCTATCAGTTTTGCATAGGGCTTAACTTTTGACTGGGATCGAATTAGGAGCTAAGATCTATTTAATTGGGAATGAAATGGTGTTGCCAATTCCGTAGAGTGGTCGCATTAAAGATTTTGTTTAGCGGTTTGGGAGGAATTGTTGTTTTAGTGCTGCACAATTTGTGTATAGGTTTGGCTAGTCATTAATAAGCCGATTTGGTATGGCCCATTAGTGGGCTGGTTAGAGGCTATAAATAGGGGGTAAAGGCATGGATAATAGTTTACTTTCTTCATTCTCTCATTTGGTTGACCTTGTGATACTCCTTGCTCAATCAATTACATCTTTCCTCCATTCAAATTTTATATCTACGTAAGAAGATTGAAGATCTACATCAAGCAAAGCTAGATCTACATCAAGTGAAGGGAGATCGCATCAAATTGAGAGGGTTGAAGATCATTCTTTATTGTCCGGATTGGGAATTTAGTGATTTTTCAATATTTTGAAGATTTGGTGAGTGATAAGAATCTCTCACACGGATTCAATCATATCACTCACACGGATTCAATCAAGTATATGGGTTATTTGATTTGATTTTCATCATTTCATGTTGTTTTCACCTAGATCTACATCATGGTAAGTATGACTTCAATTCAAATCATCATAGGATACAATCTAGCAACTTAAACCGGTAATTATTATGTTAATTCATATGTTTTTATAAGTTTAGATCCACCATTTTGTTTATTCATTGATTTATCATGATTTGGTGAGTTTCATATGGTAGTATAATGAATAATTGTCATTTAAGTGTTGTTGATGATTTCACAAAGTGTTGATGGTTGAATTGGAAGATTTGGGTGAGTTGTTCGCATCGATGTTGTCGTTTGATGATGGATTGGTTGAAATTCGAGATATTGGAAAAATCCAGAGTCAAGTAATTTTTCGATCGGTCGCATGGCTTGTACTCTAAGACATGGGCGGGTCGCTCAAAGTCATGTCAGTCGAGACAGCTAGAATAAGACATTGGTGTATGGGTCGTCCGAGGTGGGTTGGATATAGTGATGTAAGCATTAAAGTGCGGTAACATCTTATATTCCAATTTTTTAATTGATTTCCAAGTTTAATCAAATCCCTGCAGATTTTTAAGAGACCAAAAATTTTGATCTTTAAGAATGTGTTTTATTGACCAGTGTACCAAAAGACTTGGTGTGATGTTCAAAATGTCATCAATATTTTTAGCTAAAACTGCCATGTTCCAAGAACTGGTATTGATTATTCCTAAACCACCTTTGTTTATAGGTCTAGCCAGTTTAGTATACGAGAGAGGCACAATGAACTTAGCGTGCATATTTCCTTTCCATAGGAATCTCATGCAGGCAGTACGTATCATATTATGTAGTTTATTAGGAAGTAAATAGGTGCGCGACCAATAAACTTGCATAGAAATAATAACATATTTTTTCATGGTTAATCTACCAGCTTGACTAAGAAGATAATTCGACCAGCAATTAAATCTATTGGTAATCCTCTCAAACAAAGGAAGACAGTGTTGAGTTGTGGTTCTAGAGCATAACATTGGCAAACCAAGATAAGATAAAGTGGAATCACTACAAGAAATACCGGTGTAACTTTGGATATCAGAAATACGAGTTTGAGAAACTCCAGCAATCATGATGTTAGATTTGTCGTAGTTAATTTTTAGACCAGTTAACTTGTAAAACTTTTGAAGAGTAGACATAATATTGGTTAACGTCTTATCATTCGACTTGCAGAAAATTATGTGTTAAATAAATTTTAGCAAAAGACAGGTTTTTGCGTTATTATTGCCACGGATATATTTATCACCTGTTACTTGTTAAGCTAAAATTTATTTTGTTTGTATGTGGTTTTGATTTTTGCATTTTTGCGTGACTGACTTCCTTTTCCATCGACATGTGACTTAAATTGTTTAAGTTTCCGCAAAATACAAATTTGAAACTTTTTTCCAATATTGTTTGAAAAATATATTTATATATCCTTTTTAAATTTTATATTTTACTGATTTACTTTCTTTTATTTAGGTTTGGGCGAAAACATGGATTTGGGTACGACAGTCTGTGCATACTTTAACATATGTTTTGCATTAAAATACATGATTTGAATGACGCAAAGTGCACGTTACCAAATTTTTAATTTTTATGCAAACCTAATATGGAAAGTGAAACGGTATTGAAAAGAAATTTTTAAAATAAATAAAAAAAGTTTTAAAGCGGAAATTTATTTTGTGAAAAAAATCGATTTTTGGTCACATGAACAGCGTGAGAAAGATTTTTGAACGGTTTATGTGCACGATTTAGTGGTGCAGTAGGGCCAACGATGCGATAAACACAGTAATGACCATAAGAAAAGAGCGGTTTTAGCGTTGGAAACGTTGTTTTCATTCCTTTTCAACGATACGCACAAGTTGTTGATTAACTCGTTTTAGAGCTTGTATTAAGCCTCCTTTGCAGTCTACAAATGGAAATATTTTGGGGAACTGAGGTGAAATTTCCACTGTAGGACGGGAATTGGAATATTTATATGTGAAAGGAATGTTAAAAATCTTTGCTTCAATTTCCTTTTTCTGGCTTAGGAGAAATTAAATAGGAAGCAATTAGATATGTTGACGTTTCAGATGGTAGGATTTTTAATGTAAAATTGGTTGCTTCACACTTCTATTCATTGTTGTGAGGGTTACGGATGAAAAAGGGGTTTTCAAAATTTGCATTCGTATAGAACTGGCTGTATATTTAGGATGTTTTGCATCATGTTCTTGAAAGTGTTTTAAAATTTTAATGCATACATATAAGAGGATCCGATTTAGAATCATTGCGCATACATGTTTTATGGTTGTGATGCATTTTGTACACTGTGCACATGCGCAACTCATTGCAAAATGGATGGTTGTATAGGATATGAAAGGTAGTGTCAGATTTTCAGGATGAAATTCCTTTTAAGATGGGAAGAATGTAACAACTTGGAATTTTGACAATAAATAAATTAATTATTTAATTTGATTTCCAGATATATGAATTTCTGCAAACAATGGAATTTGACCAAGAAACTTGCACTGTTACGATTCATTACGAAATTCTAGTCAACTTTCATGTTTGGAGTTTCATAAACGTGGTCCATATGAAAAAGATATGGACGAAATATGAAAAACAGATGGAAATAATAAAATAGAACATATATAGTATTTAATACCATTTATAAGCTGCCTTCACTGGGCGATTTTGCCTAAGGGGGTCGATTAGGGAATTTTCAGCCTAGCGACGGCTATGGTTATATAGGTTTTTAATATATAAATTATTATACGATTGAACGGATGTTCATTAAATTAAATCTAACAGTTCACGGTCATTCTAATCCCTATAAATAAAGGGTTAGGCCCTCATTCTTTTCCACATATTTCTGAGAGTAGCAGCAAAGCACTGCTATTCCCCTTTCTCCTCAAACAAATTCTAAAACAAAAATATGTTCATATACATTCTAAACCAAATAAAAACAATATAGATTTTAAAGGGTTAACCGGATTCAAGTGGAAAAAATATGGATTGGCATTAAACTTATTCTTCATCAGATTCTCCCCTCTTTTCTTATTTTCTTGCAAATATACAAATCTGAAAGTATCCCCTTTTCAGAATAACTGTAGATCTGTAAGAATTTAGGAATTGTAGGCCTAAAAGATTATTCAGATTCAGATTTGGATGCTTTCAGGTGAGTGGGAAATCTATATAAATAGTTTACAACAATCTGATTACTTCATTTGTATTAAATCTGAAATATATTCCTATGTGTTTAACAGATCTGTTATAGATTTTTGTTAGATCTGAGAATAATTGTGGTTTTGAATAATATTACTATTTTATAGACTTATTAGATTGTTCATAACATTGCATACAATTGTGTTTAAAAATATTATGGTTATTGTAAACACAATAGTTTTGGAAATCGGTCCCATAAATCACTGTTAAGATATAGTTTTATTCTAGATCTGGAGTTTTGGTGTTGATTAGTAACTCACGTAAATTTTGTTAAAAAGACATAAGTCTGTTTATGTTCAGTTTTGTTTGGATTTTAACCTGACTATTGTAAATATGTTTTTTTCGTTCTTTTTCAATAAAAAGACAATATTTGAAATCAATAAAAAATATGTACAAAAACAAAAAGGAAAGGAATGTGTAAATTCATTTATATATATAAATTTATATATATATTGGTGCGTCGTTTACATCAATCATTTCAAAAACATACATATTAAATATTTATTATGATTTTAAATGTGTTTCTTCCTCTTTTAAATATTTTAGGCATAATTTACTATAATTGCAATTAATGACCTTTTTGTAAGAATTGGAATCTTATTAGAAGATTGAACACAAAAAGAAATGATTTGGCTGTTAGCTTAAACCAAAACATTTGAATTTAATAATAATAAAAATAAAAGAATAATAACTACGTTAACTGCGCGAATATATATATATATATATATATATATATATATATATGTATGTATGTATGTATGTATGTATGTACACACACATCGTCCGTCTTAATCTACTTAAACAACGATTATAGTATAATTAATGTTATGTGTTTGAATGGTTTCCATTTTATGGAATTACATATAGAAGTGTAATCCATATTAAATGGAAATATATATAATGACTGTTGTAGCAATAAATGTGATTAATTTCCTACAAATAAGGCCACAAAGGAATAATAACTATTGTAACCATCGTTGATTTGGGGGAAAATAAATTGAATTAGGTAGTTATGCTTAAATGGTTACAATTTAAAAACAATGACTAGGAATAGGAATTGTAACTCCATTTAAGTAAATAAATAATTCTTATAACATATAATATGTATATATATATATATATACAAGAATAAATCAAATTAAATTAAAATAGAAATGTTTAAGGAGTTACAATAATTAGATTAGAAATAAAAAAGGGACTGATATAATAAGGACATTTTATTTTAAGATCAATGTCCTAGGAAATTATGATCGTTAGGTTCATAAATGACATTTATTATAATCAATTGTAATAATTGGCATTTAAGGGGTTAATTAGCGCCTTAGGAAAATATGACTGTTATGGTCATAAATGGTAATAATGCTATTAATTAGAAATAAAAAAGGATTATGGTATTGGTTGTCATTTAAAATGCTAGGTCCAATAATGAAATAATTAAATAAATACCCTAGGACAGGAAATGTGTAAATTTTCATTATTTTATCTTGTTAATCTAGAATTAATATAATTAGAAAGTTAGAATTGGACTTAGTAGGTTAATGATATGAGGTCAATTCCCTTATTCGACATAAGTCTACACTTTGCAGCAGTCGAATATATGCCCAACTGATAAGAGACATCATTAACTATAGGAACCCATAACGATAGTTAGTTTGCGTACGTAGATTATTTCCGTAAGGAGAAACCAAACGAGAATAACTCAATAACGTGACCTGCTTTGGGGATTAAGGTATTAAGTGGTTAGATCCACCTACAAAAAGGTATTAAGTGATCGCGTAGTCCACCTCCCATAAATAAAACTATTAAAGGACAATTGGGTACGATTTTGATCATCTCTATTATTAGTCTACTTCATCCTGGGGTCATAAGTAGCTAAGGTTTGAGGGTCCACCCTGGGAATAGGTTTTAACGACCACTATAGAGGTACCATAGGTCAACACATCCTACTAAGAAAGTATTAGGTGATTAATCTAATAAGGTCAGCTAGATAGTAACGAGAGGGTCCACCGTTGGGAGGTCTCAAATGGCATGCCACGTCTGCCTATCTGATTGGTCTTAAGTGACTGCTTACTATCTCTCACCTTATACGCGGCATGGGTTTATATGTGTGAATGACGGAAGCCTTAATTAGTAGGACATGTAGCAGTGTCCTCTAATCTATATTAGCGTTGAGTAAACCATCGAAAGGGCAATGAGTGACCAATAGGTCCTCCTAGGGTCTTAAGTTATGAAGAGGATCCACCTTTATCTATCATTTGATAGTGAGGTCTTAAGTGGCTATATATATAAATAAATAATTAAATAATCAATTTCTGTATGATTAGTGAGTAGTTTAGAGCCCACCTCTTAGTTGTTAGGAATTGAATGAAGGATGATTTAATGGCTTCATAACTATGCGTAAAAGTTATATCTTAGTATTGTGATATCGTTTGGGAATGCTACCCTGGGGTATGGTAGCTAGAGTCGTGCGCAAGTGTTTATAAGGATAGGTTAGAATCACTAGCCTTGACATGACATATGTCTCTAGTTGAACCAAACGGGATACATCTGCGTATTGTAGATTGTGTTATACTCTTTCTGCTCACCAGAACTTATTGTTCTAACACCATTCCTCATTAAAATCTCTTAGGTTATCTCGATGTGGTCTAGTTCTCATAGGTGTTTAAGTTTGGTTTTCAGTTCTCGTTCTTTCTCATGCTCGGTGTTGACATGGTGATTTATTCTTATGAGGTAGTTACCTGAGTTGATACTAGCTTATCCTATTTCGTTTTCGTTGTGAGTAATTTTATTGTACTATGATTATGTTCATGCTCATTTATTTCTAGGTACCAGATTTATATGCTCCATGCTTATATGGGTTCAAATTTCGATTTTTGTCAAAATTTGGGCTCATAAAAGTGTGGTGTGCTACAAGCGCATTCTAGAAAGTATGTCGTTTCTGAGCGATTACATCCCTTTGCTTAAGCTCGTTGATATAAATATGCGGTTCCAGTAATGTTCAGAAATTAGTTGCTTTGAACTTCATTGCTCGGATTGGAACCTGCTTGATTGCTCAGGTGAGCGTCTAATTCAAGTCGATTCAAGAAATCAAACATTAACCGCCGACTCCTGCTTACACTGGAATGCATCTGAGTCGTTGTCGGCATACAGTCACTTACGCGCTCACGTGTTTGCACGCGATTTTGCGCGAAATGATCGGAATTGGCAATGAGAAACATTATGGAAATTATAAGCTTCGAGCGTGCGATCGCATAAGTTAGTTTTCAGAATGTCGTCGATTTTGGACATGATCGTTAGGCATTTACTCTAGAATCATTCAGATTAGTGAGTGTTGTTTAATGATTCGAGTTGGTTTTGACAATTGTGGTTTTGATAAACCGTATGCGTGAGCTTAGCCATAGTTTTGAGTTAAATAATTTTTTACCGATCTCGGAGTGGTCCTGGTTTGTTCTTCCTTCAGTTTTTTTTAACGAAAGTGTTGGGATCAATACCGATCCCCAAACACATGGAAAATTTTCCAAGATTTGGAAGTCATCCCCCAACTATTATAAATAGTTGGATACAAACCCCTTTATCTTCTTTTGTCATTTTCATATTCTTGAGGTCTTAGAGGAAAACCTAGAAATTTCGAACCTACATAAACCCACCACCGTTCGTTGGCTTTCCTCGATCATCCCCAGCCTTCAAGACCTCCACGCTCTTTTGTCCAACCAATTAGTTAGCAATCACAAGTGGCTTGAACCGATTTAATTGGGTTGTGTGAGTTTTTAACCGAATCAAGGTCGATTCATTGTGGTTTGCCTGGAAAACGAAAAGTAGGGAGATGAAAAAAGGAAGAAGGGAAAGAGAGGTGAAGGAAAACACGGGTGAAGGGAAGCATAGGTTTTGGGATATGAAGTGCAAATTCGTTCAAAGACTTGGGGTTTTTGGAAAAAAAAAACTTTTGGGGTTCGAAGCAGAGGGATTGGAATTTCCGAAGTTCGGGGAATACGAAGAGAAATTCATATCCCAGAACACTTAGGAAATTCTCGACTCCAACTTTTTTTTTGCTGTTGAATTCGAGTCGTTTCGCAATGTCGTGTGATCAGGATTGAAATCGAACATGTTGATGAATGATGCCTTGATGCTTGAACAATGAACCCGTTCAGACTGATAATTCGGACATGCACATAGGACTAGAGCATAAAATCAGACTATGGACATATGAATGAACCATAAATTCCAGGACTTGATTCACAACCCAACCATGATGTTTTGGCGACTTGATTAGACTTCTGTAACCTTGGTTAGCGACGACGATGGTTTTAGTTTAAGAAACTAGAAATCGTCGTCATGTTCCAAGTGTTTTACTGTAATTGCATCAACACACACAACATTGTATGTTCCACATTAGTTTACACCAACATGGGGGTACAATTTTTGGTGTAGTAACTAACGCAACTATCTTGAAACTATATGGTTTGCAATGGCAAAACGAAGTTCCAAACGACTCCAAGGCTTGGAAGCCGAAGCCGTGGAACCTTCATCGAGTTTGCCCGAATCTTCATGCGATTCCAGCCCAATAGGCAGCGAGCGTGAGACTTCTAAAGCTTCCAAGCCTTCTCAACAAGTGAGCTCGCCAAACATGCACCATCAGGAGGAGCAATCCGAAGGGTCCGAACATTTAGTTGAGCATGTGGATGATTTGATGGTTCAAGAAGAGGTGGAAACAGTAGGAGTTGGCTACAAGAATACGAGTATGTAGGTGGTGAACAGGAAGGCATTTCCATGACACCGGTCATAATGGGAGATATAGTTGTTCTTTATAATCCCCTGGATTTGGTCGTTTTGCGGATCGATGAAGTTGCGTTGAGATGGATTTGTGTGAAGTACAAATAATCTTCAAATAATCTCTTGGTCCTCGGAAGGGATGATAGGGCGCTGGCACCCCCAAAGGGGTATACTGCATAGAACATGCACATGTGCTCTGTTGGGTGCATTCCTCCATCATGTGCATACATATAATATATTCAGTGCTACTTTTGCCTAGCGCTGACGTAGCTTCACCTATTGCCTTCCTTCTTGGCACCTACATTTTGTACTTAAAGTGGTTAGGCATGGATTCGACTGGGGAAGACATTAGATATCTTTACTCCCTGAAGAGAAGAAGGATCTCGCCTTCCCTTGTCTATCCTGAGGCGCAAGATAATATCACATTATCCTGGGGGCATAGAACAAGCTCGGTTACTTCAATCATGATTGGTTCTACGTTCCATGTCGTCCAGGATTAAAGAGGAGATAGCTTGTGGGCCGTAAATGAATTTATACTTAAGCTATATTTCAAGTTAGCTGAGTCATTAGCTCCAATCTAACTTGAAATTTTATGTGGTCGGTATACCCCGAATTCCAAGGGGTGGTATTTATTTTTATCGAGTCTTGACTTTGTGGGATGTTCCGAACACATTCCATGACATAGTTTTGCTGTCAGACTGTCTCCTCCATGTGTCAGGCTTACTTCCCGATGGTTATTCGACTGATCGTAAGGACGAGGATGAAAAAGGAGTGGCAGAGGCTAAGGGAGGAAATGTTCCTCTAGATGAAGTTCCCCCCTTCATGCTTCTCGATGGACCCTCGACCGTAGAGGAGGAAGTCGGGGCTCAATAAAATGTTGGCTCTCTAGACGGCGGCAATGAGGAGGAGCTCACCAGAGGGGACAGTTTGTTTCCCACTCATGTTCCCTCTCCGACAGAGTAGACGAGGTTGGGAGAGGTTTCCAGACCAATTTCTTCAGTCAACACCTCTGAAACTACCGCGTCGATGGAGGTTGAAGGTCAGTTCAAGAATTTGGACAAAGTCTTGATTGAAGACAAACATTGAAAGCTTGTTGCTAAGCGTTGGGGAGGTTACCCCTTCAAGCAAGCCGATAGCGGATCTATGGAGGGGACACTAGGATACACATACACAATCATAGGCATTATATAACATAACACTTAATCTGTGCACGCATGGGACGTTCTTCTCAGATTCAAGATTTGCTTTATGCAGGCGCCATGACTTGAGAAGGAGATAAAGATCGTGACTGAGGATCCAGGAGCTCTTGACGACCGAAAGCACGCATCACGGGCTTATTTTTCAAGATCATGGAGTGTAGAGATTCTAAGTCCAGGCACTCCACGATTATACGAGCAGTCTCCGCCACCGAGATTACACTCGGCGCTTGGTGTCTCTGCCACCAAGCACGAGGCCGTCGGATGTGGAAAAACAGATAGAAACAATGAGCATGAAGCAATCTGTATCTCCCATTCCTCCTCCTCATGTTCCTGTAACAAACTATACACCCATTGTACCGGTGACTGAAGACACAAGCAAGGGGAGAAGCGACTGTGGATCGAGAGGAGGAAGGAGAGTGTGAGATGCACGTAAATATGCACATTTTTACTCACATATTTAATCTTATTTTAGTTAAATAAAATTACATATTATGGGTTTTTACATGATTAAACCAACATTTAATTGTTTTCAAATCATTTCTCATTTTTTTTGGGGAGGGGAGGGGGGGTTTAAACGATCATTCGTGCATTTACTAATTTTTGATAAAATTTACTTGTGCATTTAAATTGTTTTTGTGTTAAGAATTAGGGAGAAAATAATAAAGAAGCTTTCATGAAATGCATAAGAAGACATGAAGGATATGCATGCACAAAGAGGAGTTAAAAGAATGAAGATGGAATTAATTCACATACGACTTATTGGAGGACCCCCACCTACGCACCTATCCCTCTTTCCTTAATGCTACAATTAGAGGATAATGTATTGGTTAATGGGGACAAAAAAGCTTCATGCAGTTTTAATGAATCATTAGTGGCTAAAGACAACTTGGAAGCTTCATGAAGAGAGCATTTTGGGTAGTTCCCAACAAAGAGAATTAGGGTTTAGTCATGTATAAATACCCCTTATGTTATATGTATCTTTTATTATCTTAGATCAACTTTTTTTTTGAAATACAGATCAATATATATATATATATATATATATATATATATATATATATATGCAAGTGTAAGTTGAGGTGAATAATAGAAATGGCTTCCTAGCCTTCTCTTTTATGTCATCTTCTTATTTACTTGCTTATTTTATGTTCATGCCTATTCATATGCTTTCTTTTCTATGATTAGTAGATTAGATTTCCATTCATGCAAGTATTGTAGTTTCATTTTTATGCAATTAGTTTAGTTGTTAATCTATTTTCCTTTATTTCTTTTATCTCTACTTTTGTTGTTTTTAATGTTGAAATCTATTTGTGTTAATATGATTACACAAATGAGGAGCCCCTACAATTTAGGATTAATGAAGTTTTATCTCTTATTAATGTAGATCAACATAATTTTGAAAAGAATGATCTCTTGTGTGTTCAATGAAAAATGGATGTTTTTGTGTATTTGTGCTTCATGTTGGATTTAATAGCTTCTCTTGTTCATTTCATAACATAAAGGCTATGTATATCACATGAATGACAAATTGCCTCTTCATCAAAAATATGACTATGACCACGAAATGAAGTTCAAATTGAAGTTTTATGGTCTATGTTACTAATGAATACTAAATAGAGCATACTTAAATTAGATTTTTATTTGATTTCAATGTCATGTTTCAAAAGTAAAGAAGTACTGATTAGAGGTCTATTATAGCTTAATGTCTTACTTTGTGTTAATTAATAACACAAATAGGTCATGCGTATGATAATTACATTATTAATTCTACTTAGAGTAAAAAGAGATCATCCTTTTACTTTGTGTTGATTATGTTAAGAAGGAGGAAAGTGAAGTTACCTCTAAATTGATTTTAATTTAATAGTTTTTAATATCAATTTTAGCTTACCTTTTATTTTTAGTTATTTTAATCACAATCTCAAGTTGATTTAATTTGATTGAGTATAATTTTAAAATTAATTCTTTGTCGGTGGATCGACCCGTATTTGCTACGTACTACAAGTGTACGCCATGTGCTTGCGGTTTATTTTTTTAAAAATTCAACGGTTTTCTAAACCCGTAGAATTTGCGTCCTCAAACAAGATTTTGCGCCATTGCCGAGGAATTTAATTTTGATTTTATTTTCAAATTAATTTTCATGTTTGCTAATTTTCTGTAACAATCCACCCGGAATGTGCCTAAATTTCGACCCAGAAAAGGCCCATCAAAACTTAGAACCATTCTAAAAGAGTCGTTGGTTCCTGGAAGGAATTACATTTGCACAGATAATATATACATACACTTCGAATGGAAATCTCACACAGCAGAAAGAGAAAATATAATATTGAAATAAGATGTACCACTTTATTTATAAATCACAGAATTCCAACACAACAGTCAAGATTACATATGTTCCATGTGTACATCAAATAATTCATTCTCAAATGTTTCCCTAAGAAGTAAGGCGATAACAACTAATAATAGCATAATGACTTTGTCTTCATCTTCAGCTCCCATCATGACTTTTTCCATGAACTTTACCCTATCCACTGACCTATTGGATATGTTAAGGAGAGGGGTCAGAACAGAAAGTTCTGTGTGACTGAAATATGGTGTTTACTTAAAGTCCATATCCTATATTTTTAGCAGGTTACATATGTCAACGTATGTCTACGCAACACACAACATTCATACAAACACCAAGTATCTTACTAATGAGGTGGATATCCAAGTCAATCGCTCATTAGTGTTTTTAGGGTAAAGACCTAACGAGGTGGGCACTCTCGGTCACTTATGACCCTATTAAAGGTGGATTCTTATTATCTCTTTTAACCTTGAGGCGGACCCTAGCCCCTTAAGACCCCAACCTAATATGTTTAACGTTCTTAAGTCTATAATCTCAATTGTAATATGAGAAGTAATATTGCGAACGTTACTACTTAATTGATATTACGGTAGAATGTCTATGTCGCTCAAGACTTCCCTTAGACAGTTGGTGAGCGTACAATGACCACATATCTTTTATATACCAATTATGTCCCTAGTTGAGCCCTTACAAGCTTCTGGAGAAGTGGACATCCCCGTGAACTACCCTACTCCGTTACTGCTTATGCCAAACCACTTTTAGAGAAGAAGGACCCAAAGACTTACTTCAAATCTAGTAAGGGTGCATCCCACGACTTTGGTTCCTCTCCAAGGAATAAACCTTTGGAGGGATCTTAGTCCTAACCACTTAAGACCAAAATTAGACAGGAAGAGAGTCAGCCACTTAAGACCTTCTCAAGGTGTAGTAAACCTGCCTATTTTCACACACAATAGATTTATATATATAGTTATATATATACACACACTAGACCTCTCACATTAAACCGTATATCTGTAGATGTTGAATATGCCGGACGATTCCAGGCAGACTTCTAATACAAGTAGGTTTAACCTCATGTCATAGTGTACTATGTTTGAATGGCCCATGACACCCAGATCTCTCACATTATTTGGGCCTACCTGTGGTTGCTGGATTTGCCGATTTGTTCCGGACAGGCTTATACCACAAATGGAAACTAACCTCGTGTCTGTGTGTCATTATTAATATATGTAAAGCCACTTTATACACACACAAGCAATCAATATATATATATATATATATATATATATATATATATATGTGTGTGTGTGTGTGTGTGTGTGTATGTGGAGACATTTCAAAATTCGAACTCTATCCTAATCGCATTTATTACGTTAATATAATATTAATTACGTTGATTATGTTTATATAAGTATAATAATTATTGCGCCTAAATAACACTAATGTTCGTATGAACGAGAGAGCTTTCTAATAAGATAACAATTGTTAATTTGTCTTAAATTTAAGGTATACAAGTTATATTTTCTTATTTTTGACCGCTACAATTCAAGCATAATGACATAATAATGTAATAACATATAACAGTGAATGGAAAATATATATACATACAAATTTCAACTTGCATCCTAGGCTTGTTGGAATGATCTTAATAATTGATCAAGAATAGAGTATAACATACACATATAATATATGCATGTATGTTTATAAGTTCCATTTTATCTAATTCACCTCTTTTTGATGTTTTGCACATAAAAACGTTTACATTTGATATATTTCAAGTATGAATACATTTGGATTCAAAATAGAATCCAAACCTAATTAAATCATGGAATATCCAACTTTAAACCATTTCAGGTTACAATCAAATGTTTACATAGGGTGGATTACACAAAGTAGAAGTAGCAACAATACCCCTTTTATTCTCAATCAAATATTAAGATCCAAAATCCATAACCCAATAACAATAATTTGACAATTCATACGCAAACATAAAATAGAGGATTTGGGGTTTTTTGTGTTGATGTTATCGATTTCCAAATCCTCTTAGGCATAGTTATCAACATGTTAATCTATTAAAAAAAATAGAATATGCCTAAGAACACGATATTCCACTTACAGATCTAAAGAAGAACAAATAAGATTCTTGTTGTAGGTTCAGATCTGTGCCTAATCTTTGCGACAAACATGCTCCAATCTTCTTAATATATATGTAAGAATCATCTTATAAAATCTTATATATATAACTAAATTCCAGAATTCATGCTAAAATCTATATGAATTTAGATTAAAGAGAAGATAAGTATAAAGGTTAGAGGAATAGAAGAGAATTTCCTAACCTTTTTTTTGGAATTTAGCAATGGTAGAAGGACAATATGGAGGTAGAGATAAGAGAGTGGCTAGGGTTTTGTTGTGTGATTTGAGGGACTATATATAGTTGCTTATGGAAGCGTAGGCTGTTAGATTATTCAAATAAAACCCTGGCCATTTATTTATAAGCAATGGTAGAAGGACAATATGGAGGTAGAGATAAGAGAGCGGCTAGGGTTTTGTTGTGTGATTTGAGGTACTATATATAGTTGCTTGTGGAAGCGTAGGCCGTTAGATTATTCAAATAAAATCCTGGCCATTTATTTATATATATCCCTTTAGAAAACCTTAACCAAACATAGATTCATTCGGCTTCTCAACCGCTAGGCGGCCAACCTGGGCAGTTGACACAACTCCTAGGGGCAGTTGACCTCCTGATCGCTAAAACGGCCAATGAATTTATGTGGGGATGAGGTGTCTAATTAATTAATTGTAACGACCCGTGTTTTTGGCAATCTAATATTTAATTCAATTTGTTTAATTTTAAATATTATATTGGGAATATTAATGAAATTTAATATTGAACTCGTTATTTAAACAAAGTTCGACGTTATATATTTATATAAATATAAATAGAGCGTGAAAATGGTGTGCAAGTTCTCTTCCAGGTGGTAATAACGAAAGGAAATGGTGAAACTGGCAAGGGCATGCAAGTGAAATGGGAGTACAGGAAAAACGTGGAGGATGGACATTTACGGTAGTTGTTGGGTATGTTTATAAGTCCCTGATAACTTTTATATATCACTTAATCCGAGTTTAAGTTATAGTGAAGAATATATACAGGACCGCTAGGAGAATTGAAGCGTGCATATACCCTTTTAACATGCCTAGTTATATATTTAACATGATCATTTTTTTAGTTTGACCATATAGTTACAACGAAGTTAATGAAGTTTAGTTATTTTAATCGTGGTCAAACTTCAGTTAATAACATGAGTTACGTAAGCCAACGTTTAAATAAGCCTAAGGAAGTTTTAATAAATGAAATATTTACTTAAGTTTCGATACTAATAATTTAATGGTGAACCACGTATTAAACTGATAATTGTGTCAGCCATACACAAAATCGGACCAAACACGGAGCACTGAACCCATATCAGTAGATGCAAGATTTTGGGATGAAAACAGACGGATTTGAATGCATCTGGGCGCGTGTTAAACGAACAGCTTGACGACGGATGAAATCAAGGTGAGTTAAACTCACTCAGTTACCCTTTTTATATTTTATATAAATTGGGTATTTTTATTTTGTGTGCTCTGCTTGCCAATGGTTGACTGTTTTGCTAGTTATCTATTTAACTGTTAATTTAACCGATGAAATTAAACTGTGTTTAATTTCAGTGAAATACCAAATCGTTATTTTAACGATTGGTTCCAATAAAGGTGACTCACCTTGGTTGGTCACGTTTATTTATAAACGTGTTTAAAATGGTTGCATTGTTTGAATTGCTTATGGTTGATGTTAAAGGGTTGTTATTTTAGTTTATCAGTTAAACAAAACTGAATGGTCTGATTTGAGATAACCATTTGAATACAGGGAAGAACAGGTTGGAGGGACCCAACCGGATCCCTCAAATGTATTATTTATTTTCATGTTATTATATATGAACTGATATGTTTGGCTGATTGATTTGATTGTTGTTTATTAACTGAATATTCAACATCTGTTTGGTTTAAACCAATGGGTGATATTGGTTGGGTATTTGGCAGTGTATGGCCTATGAAATCAATCGTTTTATAAATATTGATTCACCGTCAGGTGAGTCGATAAAGATAAGGTTATAAAATTTATTTTATAACTGGAGATAGATTTTTGAATAGATTATTTTGAATAAAAGTTATTCAAGAGAAACAAATAAATATTTTATTTATGTAAGACTTTAAATTATTTTTAATTGATTTTATAAACCAAGTTCCGATGTAAATCAGATTGATAAGTACGAGATAGGAAATAAAATCGCATAGTTAGAATTGGATAATCGTTTTGTTAAGAAAACCATTAATGGGATTTATTTAAATTAATTATATAATTAATTAATTTAAAGTGAGAATTTATTTGGAATGGGCTAACGAGATAATCAAGTTGAGTGAATTAAATCGACCGTTTGGAATTAGAATTGTTTATCAAGTTAATGTGTTTTGACTAAAATAGTTAAACGAATATTGTTTGAATTTAAATAAGGATTTAAAAGGGATTTAATATTTAATTTAGTTAATAAAGGGATTAACTACTAAAGTAGTTAATGTTTGAAATAAGTTATTATTTTAAATAAATGATGAATTTAGGAATATATTTTTAAATGGGAATTCATTTAAAAGGTTATCGAATGTGAGATGCAAGCCAATTGAATGGTGAAAGGAAATAAACGTACTCAATTATATGAATTAAGTGAAAGGAGATTATGATAAAAAGGGTTTATTATAAACCAGAGGTTTTAAGTGAGATTTAAAGTGTAAAGCGTTAACTTTACATTAACGTTACGTGAAAGTGAAATCAAGTAAAAATGGGACAAGGGAAATAAGATCTCCAAAGTGGATAAGGGTTGAAAATAATTGAAAGGGGATCGATAGAAAGTGAAATTTGGGGATAAAGAAATGGGTCATAAGATTGTATAAATAAACCCAATTTATAAATGGGATTTGTTTTGAGACTGGAGTGGAATTTTGGTGTTGGATTACAACTGACATTTATCTGAGGATAAGAACGTTGTTGGTCAAGGTCTGAGAGGTAACTAAAATACCCCAACTCGTTGCTTGCTGTGTGCTTGGTCGCATGATAGGGGGTTCTCGCTTCGCGTTAGGTGGCGGACGGGAGACTCTTACCCCTACATGTCCCGAAAATGTGGGTTGGTTGTGAAGTCGAAAGGCTGGCCGTAAAATGAGTTGGTGGGGTACCATTGTAAGCCACGGGGGGAGGTTAGCCCTCTAACTTGGGGGTTGGAGGGATGGTTGAAAAGCCTACCGAAAATTCCCGGGTCGTTACAGGTGGTATCAGAGCTGGTTGCTTAATTGGTACGGATGATAGGGGGTGCCCGCGGTTTTTGATTATATACTATATGTGGAGCGTGAGATGCAAGCGTTCCACTAGATTCTATTTACTTGTATTTAGACATTATTATAATATCAGACAAGATATTGGTTTCAAAAATGTTTTGGGTTATCGTAAGGTAAAAACCGTCCGTGTTTATGTGTGGATTTGGTCTTACGATTATCCTTTTCTTCTGAAAAGGTTTTGAACTTTAAAATCATGATTGGATGGTTCACCCTTATTACTTTGCGAGTTTATCTCACTCTGGTTCACCAGACTGACCCGGTGTTTTGTAAATGCTCGGGTTAGACCGGGTTGTACAGGTTCAGGTTATCGACTGCTGTGAAGAAACAAGCTGGAAGAGTCCAGACGTATGATATTACTATTCCGCTGTGTGTTATATGAGGACAGATTAGTATCACTGTCCAGATGTGTACTCTGATATTGTAAGTATTTCAAAAGCTTTCAATAAAGATTATTTCTGTATTATATTTTGTTCCGCTGCGATGTGAGACTCTGTGTGGTGTTTCTTCTTCTTCTTCTTCTATTCAAATATTTCTTTCTTTCTTATCTCACCCTCTAACTTCTTTCTATTAATGATCTGGAATGTTCGATGTCTGAATGGTCAACATGATAGTTTGATGTTGATTTTCGGAGTCGAAAATCCCGGTTCGTTACAGTGGTATCAGAGCTTAAGGTTAAGAAAGTACCTTGGCTCTGTGGCGTGACTCAGTAGAGATGGGGTTAGTAATACCCTAGATTGAGTTTGAGTGTATATATATATGAGCGCGTATTTGTAAATTGATATAAAAACTGTTTATATTGTGTTGGTTGGTTTGTCGAGTAGTTTATGAATTCTGGTCGATACAGTAATGCAAACTGTGTCGATAAGTGTTTCTAAACTCTTGAACAGAATAATTCGACACAATATGTTTTTGAAAGAGGATAAATGAAATAATTTTACCCAAATGGTATTTGAATATAAAAGAATGATTAACATTTGAAATATTATAGTATATTGGATGTGTCGCTTGGTTATAATTGAAAAGGTTATATAAATAACCAATTAGAATTCGTATAATAAAAGAAGATTTATTAAATCTTAAATCTAAATCAGAATTGGAATTAAAATTCCTTAAAGTGGGATAAATGATTGCAAATGAACTTGAATTGAATATATGAGATTTTTAAAATCCTGGGAGATTTTAAATTTGTTACAAGCCTTGAAAAGGATATTTTGAAATGGATTTCAAAATGAAAGCGGTTAGAACTGGTTTTGAAAGTGACATAGTATTAAACTCACTTCGATAGCTGGAAAATAGGTTCCGATGATGATCCGGACATCATCGGTGTTCATTTTCGAGTTCTAAGTGATGGATTACTACCAAAGATTTTGTTTTAAATTGCTTTAAGAAAAACAAGTTGTTTTGAATCCTGAAAAGGAATATTTGATTTTTGAAAGAACTGAACTGTTTAAAAACTCCCAGGGAAAGTGTTTGAACAAGAACAAGATTAAGTCGAATTTGTGAAAGCAAACATGTATTGAATTGAAACCAATTAACTGGAAATTGGATCGGAATATAATATATCGAGTAGAATCGGATTTGGAATTGGAAGACCGGAATTTGAAATGGTGTTGGACTGGTAAGTTAAGAGTTGAAATCAATGATGGATGGAAATTGAGTTAAGAATGAGATTTGGCATGGATGCATGAAAGGATTTGGTTCTGAGGACGAAATTGGAATTTTGTTTGGGAATGCATTTGCATATGCTGAAAGGGCAGCAGATGGAAAGGACATAATGATATGCCCGACAAAAAGGTACAAGTTTATTTTTATATGGGTTTGGAGATTTATGGGCCTATTTGGCAAGCCGCTTGGCTGTTTCATTTTCTTTTTGATTGGAGAAGGCCCAGAGAGGCGAGTTGGAGTTGTGTCGATTAAGCCGTACAGAGGAGGTGCTGGCGAAATTTTTCGAAAATTTAATGTGTTAGAAAATTTTCAGTATTTTTGAAAATATATATTTACAGTATTGAATTGGTTTCTAATTTAATATAAAATTAGATTGGAAATTAATGAGTTTATAACGTTTTTTTTTTCTTGCCTTAGCAATTTCGAGGACGAAATTATTTTAAGGGGGGAAGAATGTAACGACCCGTGTTTTTGGCAATCTAATATTTAATTCAATTTGTTTAATTTTAAATATTATATTGGGAATATTAATGAAATTTAATATTGAACTCGTTATTTAAACAAAGTTCGACGTTATATATTTAAATAAATATAAATAGAGCGTGAAAATGGTGTGCAAGTTCTCTTCCAGGTGGTAATAACGAAAGGAAATGGTGAAACTGGCAAGGGCATGCAAGTGAAATGGGAGTACAGGAAAAACGTGGAGGATGGACATTTACGGTAGTTGTTGGGTATGTTTATAAGTCCCTGATAACTTTTATATATCACTTAATCCGAGTTTAAGTTATAGTGAAGAATATATACAGGACCGCTAGGAGAATTGAAGCGTGCATATACCCTTTTAACATGCCTAGTTATATATTTAACATGATCATTTTTTTAGTTTGACCATATAGTTACAACGAAGTTAATGAAGTTTAGTTATTTTAATCGTGGTCAAACTTCAGTTAATAACATGAGTTACGTAAGCCAACGTTTAAATAAGCCTAAGGAAGTTTTAATAAATGAAATATTTACTTAAGTTTCGATACTAATAATTTAATGGTGAACCACGTATTAAACTGATAATTGTGTCAGCCATACACAAAATCGGACCAAACACGGAGCACTGAACCCATATCAGTAGATGCAAGATTTTGGGATGAAAACAGACGGATTTGAATGCATCTGGGCGCGTGTTAAACGAACAGCTTGACGACGGATGAAATCAAGGTGAGTTAAACTCACTCAGTTACCCTTTTTATATTTTATATAAATTGGGTATTTTTATTTTGTGTGCTCTGCTTGCCAATGGTTGACTGTTTTGCTAGTTATCTATTTAACTGTTAATTTAACCGATGAAATTAAACTGTGTTTAATTTCAGTGAAATACCAAATCGTTATTTTAACGATTGGTTCCAATAAAGGTGACTCACCTTGGTTGGTCACGTTTATTTATAAACGTGTTTAAAATGGTTGCATTGTTTGAATTGCTTATGGTTGATGTTAAAGGGTTGTTATTTTAGTTTATCAGTTAAACAAAACTGAATGGTCTGATTTGAGATAACCATTTGAATACAGGGAAGAACAGGTTGGAGGGACCCAACCGGATCCCTCAAATGTATTATTTATTTTCATGTTATTATATATGAACTGATATGTTTGGCTGATTGATTTGATTGTTGTTTATTAACTGAATATTCAACATCTGTTTGGTTTAAACCAATGGGTGATATTGGTTGGGTATTTGGCAGTGTATGGCCTATGAAATCAATCGTTTTATAAATATTGATTCACCGTCAGGTGAGTCGATAAAGATAAGGTTATAAAATTTATTTTATAACTGGAGATAGATTTTTGAATAGATTATTTTGAATAAAAGTTATTCAAGAGAAACAAATAAATATTTTATTTATGTAAGACTTTAAATTATTTTTAATTGATTTTATAAACCAAGTTCCGATGTAAATCAGATTGATAAGTACGAGATAGGAAATAAAATCGCATAGTTAGAATTGGATAATCGTTTTGTTAAGAAAACCATTAATGGGATTTATTTAAATTAATTATATAATTAATTAATTTAAAGTGAGAATTTATTTGGAATGGGCTAACGAGATAATCAAGTTGAGTGAATTAAATCGACCGTTTGGAATTAGAATTGTTTATCAAGTTAATGTGTTTTGACTAAAATAGTTAAACGAATATTGTTTGAATTTAAATAAGGATTTAAAAGGGATTTAATATTTAATTTAGTTAATAAAGGGATTAACTACTAAAGTAGTTAATGTTTGAAATAAGTTATTATTTTAAATAAATGATGAATTTAGGAATATATTTTTAAATGGGAATTCATTTAAAAGGTTATCGAATGTGAGATGCAAGCCAATTGAATGGTGAAAGGAAATAAACGTACTCAATTATATGAATTAAGTGAAAGGAGATTATGATAAAAAGGGTTTATTATAAACCAGAGGTTTTAAGTGAGATTTAAAGTGTAAAGCGTTAACTTTACATTAACGTTACGTGAGAGTGAAATCAAGTAAAAATGGGACAAGGGAAATAAGATCTCCAAAGTGGATAAGGGTTGAAAATAATTGAAAGGGGATCGATAGAAAGTGAAATTTGGGGATAAAGAAATGGGTCATAAGATTGTATAAATAAACCCAATTTATAAATGGGATTTGTTTTGAGACTGGAGTGGAATTTTGGTGTTGGATTACAACCGACATTTATCTGAGGATAAGAACGTTGTTGGTCAAGGTCTGAGAGGTAACTAAAATACCCCAACTCGAACAACATCGGGATTATCTGAAGAGTATTAGTTGGTAGTCGTAAGTGACGTTAGTGGATATGTTTTGAAAATCTAAACAGCGATTTTTAGCGCTGTTGTTATAATATATGTTTTGTAAATCTAATATAGCGATTGTAGCACTTTTGCTATAGTAAATGGATTGTAAACCTAAACAGCGATTATAGCGGTTGTTTTGTAAATCTAAATAGTAATTATAACGCTATTGTTATAACATATGTGTTATAAATTTCTTTGTTAAAACTAATGGATTTCCGAATTTAAAGGATGATTTGAAGAAGATTTAAGTGGGAAATTGAATATAGTTATTCAAGATAGAATTAGCCAAACATAATTATTTGGCTAAGTTGCCATTGCGTACGACTGCTAGCGTAATTCGCAGGGCTGCAGATAGCCTACGGCGGTCGGATGTTTCCTGAGGGAACCAGGCGTAACCATTGTGATCGCTGCGATCTAGAGTCGAGCGAATAAAGTAAGTCGAATGTTAGTTAACTGAAATTAGAGTTATTCAAATATCATATTTTTGAATATTAAAGAATTGGAGGTTTCAATTTAACAAAAAGGAAATTAGATTGTCAAAGGCCAAATGATGCTAAATACTGAATCAGGGAACTCATTGGAGTGTCATGTTTGAAACACTGTATATTTTGATAGTTAAAACACCGACTATCAAATCTGACCAATACGGGTGTTGGTACGGAAAGACCGGGATCGAATTTATATTCGAAAACCATTCCGACCAACAAATACGTGAAGATCTCAGAAGATGATCGAGATGGAGCATTGAAGACCGTGGGTTTTCATAAACGGAAGAACCACTAATATTCTCTGCCTGGCAAGCAGAGATAAACTGGGATTCTGTCGTAGTTGAAATCTACGGGGTTGCAAGGACTTCTCGCTACTGATCCATGGGGTGATTCCTATATGGATGCAGTAGGAGAGTGCCTTCGGTTCATCCTGTTCCTGGATGACTTGTATGGACGGATGTCTGACAGAGTATTTCCAAAGGATCACGTACGTTGATTTCTTCAAACGTGCTATAGTTGTTGGCGGGGAGTTGCCGTTCTCTTAGCTTCCAGCTAGAGTATTTTTTGTGGACGTCAATTAGTGATATCTGACGGATCTGACAATGTGGCATTCAAAGGGAATGGTGACCAGATGATCAGAAGTTAATTCTGGCCTCAAGCCTCATCAACCGGGAAATGACAAAAATCGGGCAGGCAGCATGGCTATGTGGGTCGCTCCCATTAGGGTGTATGATCACCTATCTAGAGAAAATCCTATTTGCTTCTTAAATCTATGTTTCGATGCTGTCCCTTGTCGGGAGACGGTTGCTGATCCCAACCGTCGGTGGTATACATTCGATACACTCAAGCGAAATGAGTGGTCGGTCATGTGAGGGCCGGGTTGCAAGAAGTTCTTGTTGAACCCAGTGTATTCGTCTCTAGAGATACACTATCGGAAGGTGGACCCATACCTTGTCAAGTTGGAATCCGATCTCCAATAAGCGCCCGCGGTTTTTGATTATATACTATATGTGGAGCGTGAGATGCAAGCGTTCCACTAGATTCTATTTACTTGTATTTAGACATTATTATAATATCAGACAAGATATTGGTTTCAAAAATGTTTTGGGTTATCGTAAGGTAAAAACCGTCCGTGTTTATGTGTGGATTTGGTCTTACGATTATCCTTTTCTTCTGAAAAGGTTTTGAACTTTAAAATCATGATTGGATGGTTCACCCTTATTACTGTGCGAGTTTATCTCACTCTGGTTCACCAGACTGACCCGGTGTTTTGTAAATGCTCGGGTTAGACCGGGTTGTACAGGTTCAGGTTATCGACTGCTGTGAAGAAACAAGCTGGAAGAGTCCAGACGTATGATATTACTATTCCGCTGTGTGTTATATGAGGACAGATTAGTATCACTGTCCAGATGTGTACTCTGATATTGTAAGTATTTCAAAAGCTTTCAATAAAGATTATTTCTGTATTATATTTTGTTCCGCTGCGATGTGAGACTCTGTGTGGTGTTTCTTCTTCTTCTTCTTCTATTCAAATATTTCTTTCTTTCTTATCTCACCCTCTAACTTCTTTCTATTAATGATCTGGAATGTTCGATGTCTGAATGGTCAACATGATAGTTTGATGTTGATTTTCGGAATCGAAAATCCCGGTTCGTTACATTAATACTTGCTTCATTTTTTTTATCTCTTTTCTTACTTATAATATTCTTTGTCCCCATAATCTTATCCTCTGTTTGAATTTCAAATTCTCCCTCTTTTATTTAAATATATTTTGGACATATATATATATATATCTTTTAATTAATTAAATATATATATATTTGCGTTTTACCATCCAATTTCATTTTCTTATAACTTCTTCATACATTGACCGTTTTCAGCTGCAAAATCTCATTTTCCATCCTTATTATTAAATTATTTTATTTTTATTTATTATTAATATTTATTTATTTTATGGGGTGTTACATTTTCCTAAAAAAATCATGTTGTAGTGTGTGAGTTTGTTGTGTGCATTTTATATTTTGTTGTCAGTTTTAGTATCTTGTTTGTGCAATTGTTTGCTTGTGTTGGGAAACAATGGCTGAGTCGCGGACTAGCTCGCTTTCTTGAAGACGATTTGGCGATCTGGTCGGAGGTGCAAACCAGTTCGTTCCTTCGCCGCCGCCTCTAGGATAAAACAGCCTCTGGAAACAATATCTGATTTGCTTGCACAACAAATCAGTGCAGATTTGCACTTTCGAAAATAGTATTGCTCGAAAATTTCTGAAGAAGATAATTTTTAATGGCGGCTGAAGCAAAAGAGAATTTCTGTAATTGGGTATATTTTCTCGTCTGTAGCTAAAGAGTATATATAGAACAAAAATTAGGGTTTAGGAGAAAAAGTCGGATCTGCTAAAATTACGGAACAAAGTGTACCGTTTTAAAATATTATCGGTGCATAAATAATTTTTCCATAAAAAACAGTTCGAAAATAGCAGTGTTTTATGGTCCAAAAATATAAGTGTCTACACCACAAAGCCCAAGCCCGACCCCGAACCGGGTCGGGTCGAGTCGGTCGGTCGCGCGCGCGTGTGTGGTGGTCATGATGCATGGTCTCCCTCCTCACACCAAAGCATGTATTGGGAGCCCAATGCCCCAACATGATTTCTTAGAAACAAGTATAAATACTTGCTTCTTCCATATAATCCCATGATGTGGGACTATTCCCAAATAGGAACCATTCATACACTTATTCAACATTTTTAACAATTCACCTAAATGTTTGTAAACATTCCAACAATTCCCCACTTGAATTTTTAAAAATATTTTCGAGCATTTTCTAGAAAAACATAAGATTGTGCATAAAAAAATGTATCATCCGACTTGAACCTTTGCATAGTGAATAAGATTCAGTTTTTACTAGAGTGACACGTAGTCTTGAACTCTATTCCTGACACCAAACCACACACAACCTTTTCTATAGTGCAATCAAAATAAGCCCGTGCATTTATGGCCATGCACATCTATCCTAGTTTAGTGAATGCTCTGTAAGTTTTGCCCGAAATTCCATAGGAAACGACCACATTTCCACATTCACAAAGGTGAGTCTATCAAGAGCACTCCTGATGGTAGGTACTCCACTCCACATAGAGTATAGATCTCATTAAGAGTTTCTATTAACTCATCCTCTAATCACTTCAGGAATACATGCTTTTTGGTTTATTAAATAGCAAGTTCAACTCATATCACTACACAACTTGTTTTTACCCATTGAACCTAGTTCTTGGGATCTCCAGCCATTTAGGTCGGGTTACCATTGTGCGTGACTCAACAATCTAAGGGCAATAGTCCCATTCTTTTAGAAGAGTTATGGACTTTCTCTCTGGACAGTCCTTTCGTCAAAGGATCTACCAAATTTTCCTCACTACGTGCGTAATCCACTCTAATGGTACATGTGGAAAGTAGTTCTCTAACCGTACTGTGCTTACGACGTATTTGTCGTCTCTTACCATTATAATAACGGTTCTGAACTTTTGCAATAGCCGTGGTACTATCGCAATGTATCAACACAGCCGGTATCGGTTTTTTCCATAAAGGAATCTCAGCTAGCAGGTTTCTCAAATACTCTGCCTCTTCACTAGCTGTAGCTAGTGCTATCATCTCAGACTCCATAGTAAACTGAGCCAAAATAGCCTGTTTCTTGGATTTCCAAGAAACAGCTCCTCTAGCGATGCTAAATATATAGTTACTGGTCGCATTAGAATCATCAGAAAAGGTATTCCAGTCTGCATCGGAATATCCTTCAAGTACAGCTGGAAACCTTTCATAATGTAATACAAGGTTCATGGTTTGTTTAAGGTATCTCATAACCCTTTCAATAGCATGCCAGTGCTCTATATTAGGTCTACTGGTAAACCTGCACAATAATCCCTCGACATAGGCAATGTCGGGTCTAGTACAATCAGTGGCATACCGAAGGCTGCCAATGATGCTCGCATAATCAGACTGTCTTACACCTTCACCAGTGTTCTTAAATAACTTTACATTGTGATCATATGGTGTACTTGCAGATTTACTGTCAAAGTAATTATATTTCTTTAGTATCTTCTCAATGTACTGAGATTAATCCAAAGAAATTCCCTTTTCTGACCTAGTAATCTTAATACCAAGGATTACACTCGCCTCACCTAGATCTTTCATATCAAAATTGACACTTAATAAGGATTTGACTGAGTTTATGGCATGAATATTTGACCGAAGAATGAGTAGGTCATCTACATAAAGGCATATAATAGTGCAAATGCCATTCTCAGATTTGTAATAAATGCATTTGTCACTTTCATTAACTTTAAAACCATTTGAAATGATTAAGTTATCAAATTTTTCATGCCATTGTTTAGGTGCTTGTTTTAAACCATATAATGATTTATCTAATTTACATACTTTATGTTCTTGACCATGTACTACAAATCCTTCAGGCTGGTCCATATAGATTTCCTCGTCTAATTCACCGTTTAAAAAGGCAGTTTTAACATCCATTTGGTGTATAAGTAAATTATGGATGGAAGCAAGTGAGATTAATACCCGAATGGATGTTATTCTAGTTACAGGTGAAAAAGTGTCAAAGAAATCTATAATTTCTTTTTGTTTAAAACCTTTAGCTACTAGTCGTGCTTTATATTTATCAATAGTGCCATCAGGTTTTAATTTCTTTTTAAGTACCCATTTACAACCTATAGACTTACAACCAGGGGGTAAATTTACCAAGTGCCAAGTCTTATTGGATTCCAAGGAATCCCTCTCATCATTTATAGCCTCTTGCCAAAAATCGGTATCTAAAGAAGATAAGGCCTCTTGGAGGTTTATAGGATCCTCCTCAATAGTAAAAGCACAAAAATCTGAACCGAAGTCTTTTATGGTTCTTGTTCTTTTACTTCTTCTAGGTTCAGCTTCAGTATTTTCATTAAGTTCTGTTCTAATAGGCATATTTGAAGTGCCCCCACTATTCCATAGTTTAAAAGGAAATTTAGTTTCATAAAAATCGGCATCATTTGATTCAATTATATTATGTGCATTAAGGTCATAAAATCTGTATGCTTTGCTATTAATAACATAGCCTATAAATACACATTCATATGCTCTACTTACCAATTTTATTCTCTTAGGGTCTGGAATGCGAACATATGCTAGACAACCAAGTTCTAAAGTATGAGACATTTAATTTATGATTCTTTAAAATTTCATAAGGTGAAATTTTATTCTTAGATTTGGGGATTCTATTCAGAACATAGCATATAGTCAATAAAATGTCTCCCCCGCCAATTTTTTGCTGCACCAAAATTTAATAGGATGGCAACTACTAATTCGGTTAAGTTCCTATTTTTCCTTTCTGCTTTACCGTTCATTTCAGGAGAATAGGGTGCAGTTCACTCATGTATTATACCACGTAGTTTATAGAAATTCAGAATTGAATTAGATTCGTATTCTGTTCCTCTATCACTACGAAGTCTCTTAATTTTCCTATTTGCTTGATTCTCAATCTCAGTTTTGAATGTTTTAAACATGTCAAAAGCATCACTTTTATTTTTCATAAGGTATACATATGTGAAATCAGAGCAGTCATCAATAAAAGTGATAAAATAACGATGTCCTTGTCTAGTCAAAGTACCATCAAGTTCACATATGTCAGAATGAATCAAGTCTAAGGGTTCAGAAACTCTTTCAACAGATGTATGAGGTTTCTTTGTGATTTTTGCTTGTGTACAGAATTCACATTTATCAAGTTCAGATTCTACCATTTTAGGAATCATATCTAGGGTGCTCATGTTGTGAATTATTCGTTTATTAACATGACATAATCTAGAGTGCCAAATATTAAAATCACACAACATATAAGCAGAAGTAGTCACTTTGTTAGATTCAACATTTAATTTAAACATACCCTCGCAAGCATAACCCTTTCCCACAAAAGTTCCCTTATAAGTTAGGGTGTACAAATCAGCCTCAATAACTTGAGTGAAACCAGCCTTAATAAGGAGGAAGCCAGAGACCAGATTCTTTCTTATCTCTAGAGTATGCATAACATCTTTCAGAATTACAGTCTTTCCAGGGGTGAACTTGAGTTCCACATTGCAAATCCCCGCAACTTTAGTGGTGTGAGAATCTCCCAACAACACTTTCTGATTTTCAGCAGCCGTGTATGTAGAGAACATGCCACGATCATAGCAGACATGGCGAGAAGCACCAGTGTCTACCTACCAACCCTCTGATCCACCAACAAGATGAATCTCAGTAACCATAGCCGTAAGAGGCTCCTCATTCAGGTTAGCTTGCGGTGCAGAGCTTGGCCTGTTCCGACACTTTCATGCCATATGACCTGGTTTTCCACAATTGTAATATAGAAACAACTGTCCAGAATCATTCTTTTGGGTTGGTTTCTGCTGTCCTTTTAGGTTTCCTTGCGGATTCCCATTCTGTTTGTTACGCCTGTTCTGATTCTTAAATGATTTCTGAGTCGGTTTCAGAACAGCGGGTGTGGCCTTCTTAGTGCTGTTGTTATTGACAATCAGCACCTCTTGTTTCTGGGCCTGCTTGCGCGCCTCCTCCTCAATACGGAGGCGTGTAATAAAGCACTCTAAGGAAAATTCCTTAGTCTTATGTCGTAAGACATTCTTAAAGTCTTTCAAAGCTTGTGGGTAATTTGTCAATGATAACAACAATTTGAAATTGTTCGTCCAATGCCATACCTTCGGAGATGATCTCATGAGCTATTTTCTGCAGCTCATGGGACTGCATCTCTACTGATCAATCGTCAGTCATCTGGTACTTTAGGTAGCGGCTCACAGCATATTTATTTGCCCCTGCCTCCTCTGTATCATACTTCTTCTTCAGTGCTTCCCAGATCTCCTTTGCTGTCTTTTCATCTGAGTTATAGTAATCATTCAGATCATCGCTCAGTCCATTCAGAATAAAGTTCTTGCATAAGTAATATTGTTCATCCCAGGTCTGCAGTTGCTTTGACTGTTCAGTCCATGATGCCATTTTTGCTGCATCAGCCTCGTCAGGTTTTTCTGGTAGCTGCGGTTTGTTAGTAGTTAGCGCAACCACAACCTTTCTGATAGTGAGGAAGAACTCCATCTTCTGACGCCATCGTTTGAAATGCAAGCCTTCAATTCTGAATGGAGCAGCAGTCACGAGAGGGTTCTGGAAAGCAGAGGGTGGAGCAGCATCGTCCAGGGTTGAGTTGGAAGCCATTGTTTCAGATCGTCTTCAAATTGTTGGGAAACAATGGCTGAGTCGCGGACTAGGTCGCTTTCTTGAAGACGATTCGACGATCTGGTCGGAGGTGCAAACCATTTCGTTCCTTCCTCGCCGACTCTAGGATAAAACAGCCTCTGGAAAGAATAACTGATTTGCTTGCACAACAAATCAGTGCAGATTTGCACTTTGGAAAATAGTATTGCTCGAAAATTTATGAAGAAGATAATTTTTAATGGCGGCTGAAGCAAAAGAGAATTTCTGTAATTCAGTATATTTTCTCTCTGTAGCTAAAGAGTATATATAGAACAAAAATTAGGGTTTGGAAGAAAAAGTCGGATCTGCTAAAATTACGGAACAAAGTATACCGTTTTAAAATATTATCGGTGCATAAATAAATTTTCCATAAAAAACAGTTCGAAAATAGCAGTGTTTTATGGTCCAAAAATATAAGTGTCTACACCACAAAGCCCAAGCCCGACCGGGTCGGGTCGATCGGTCGCGCGCGCGTATGTGGTGGTCATGATGCATGGTCTCCCTCCTCACAACAAAACATGTATTGGGAGCCCAATGCCCCAACATGATTTCTTAGAAACAAGTATAAATACTTGTTTATTCCATATAATCCCATGATGTGGGACTATTCCCAAATAGGAACCATTCATACACTTATTCAACATTTTTAACAATTCACCTAAATGTTTGTAAACATTCCAACAGCTTGTTTCTTTGAGTATTAAAAAAAAAAGAGTGATCTCGTTCATCGATTTTGTGTTTTTTCGTGTTGATCTTGTGTTCTATTTTATTTGTGTGTCGTTGTGTTTTTACTTTTCTTTCCTTTATTAAAAAAATTGCATGCATTTTGTTTCTTGTTGACTTGTTGTGTTAATTTGTACATTTTAGTAGTTGTTTCAATTTTTTTTTTAAAAAAAAGCAAAAAACTTTATGTTTTGATTCTGTGCAAATTTGTTTGTTTCACTTATGATTCTCAAGTTTCAAGTTTTGTTTGCATAAACAGCGTTTCTTCACATTCTCTTTTATTTGTTACATCTCTGCTTCCCTGTTATCTTGTCCTCTACATGCTTTTATTTGATGCTTTGTCTTACTTCAACTCTTTTACTTCACTAATAGTTCTAGTTTTTTTAAAATAAATTTATCACTGTCATTTTCATTTGAATCATACCGCAGTTTCAGTTTGATTGAGAAAAAAAATTCAATTCCAATTGAGTTACAATTCTTTTTCTTCACAAAGCTGTTACATTCAAGTTACAACTGCATTCTTGTTTTACATCTCTATTTTACATCGGCACACTCATTCCTAGCTACCAGTGCACGAACACATTCAACTTGCAAGTTCTACTCCACAACTCAGTACAAAACTCCCCTGCTCGCTCCTTCTCAGCAAAACAACCCACTCACTTCTAACATCCTTCTGCTCTCCAACTACTTCAGCACTTGCTAGTTGCTACAGCTCCTTCAACAACCCCATGTCCAATTCATTAACACTTCATAACTACAACCCTTCCGCAACCTCGAACCACCATCCAACTACCTCATACCCTCTGCATAGACAACTATAAGTCTCACTTTGGTCTCCCATCACCAATACATCACCCACGAACATTCCTACGACACCCTCTACAATTCACAACATCAACCGCCAACCTGAATGGAGCACCGCCCGCTATCACAAACTAATCCACTCCTTCCTTCACGCTGCATCAGTCCATCGAAGACCCGACTGCATACACTTGATTCACGCTTCACTCGCACAGCCTCCACCAATACTATCAACACTAAACAACAACATCACCTTCCAGCCACAACAAGTGAACTGCCATCAATGTTGTCTCGCCTCTTTTCACATAATTTATCTACAATCATACACTTCAACTCACAGCTCATCCACCCAACACCAAATCATCATCTCCAATTTCGTTCACAAGCGAATCACCGGAAACTGCAAAAATCAACAGACATAATCCTCCTACACGCCACTGCCAACACCTTAGCTACCCAAACCAGACCATAACAACCACTAAACAACCACAACCACAACTCCTCCTATCATTACATCATCACCGCCCTTCAATTCGAACTCCATCACCGGAACTGCGGTCGTCCCCTACAACTTGGAATCACCGCAATCACATCGTCAAAATACACAAAATCACGAATCTCCAAATCACAAACCGCTGAAAACTCGTTTTCACCAAATCCCAAAATCTCGTTTTGATTTCCGAATTGCGAATATTGATTTGGTTTGATTTTGTATTTACATCTTGGAGTTGCGTTTTTAATTTCTAACAGCTTGAGTGGCACTGCTTTCAAGATTAAAAAAGGTATCTGACTTGTGTTTTGATCGGGAGTTTATTTGGGCTTTTGCGGGCCATTGTGGATTGAGTTTTATTTTCATTTATGTTTCTTTGAGATTTCTTTTGAAATAAACCCGTGAATTTGCACTTGAATTTGGCTTAACTTGTTCTTATTTTTGTTGGGAAAATAGTAGGTAAGTTTGTTTTTGTTTTCATTTGAAACCAAGTTTTTTTTTTCGTCTAGGCAGATGGTTTTGTTTTAGTTCTTTTTATTTGTCTTTGTTTTCAATTTTTATTTGAAAATAGTAAGAAAATTTGGCTTAACTTGTTATTTTCATTTGAAGCGCTTAAAAAAAAGATCTTTTCCATATATTTTCCAGGTTGCAAAAAATTCAGAAGAACTGCTTGTTAGGGATTGATTTGTTTTGCTTGCTTATTTGCTAAAAAAAATCGTTGCTTAAATAAATTGCTAATAAAATTCCACATGCTCAGGTATCATGTTTTAACCTCTGTTTTTATTTTCCTTGCATTGTTGACTGCTTGCATTTGCATTTAAAAATTTCAAAAAAAAAAAAAATCAAAATCCAAAAACAAAATAAAAATTCATTCGTAGTTGCATTGGTAATTCTCGTTTATTTTCTATTTTGCATTCATCTCATTTTGTTTTTATTTTCTAAGGACATCATTTTATTTTGACAAATCGATTTGTTTTCAACGAATTATCTCTCGGTGTCTAGACTATGACAGAGTAACAATCGTTTATAAATATTACGGTGACTTTTAAATATTATAGCTATTGTTTCTCTTAAGGTACTTAAACCTTTGGCTACATTTCTAAGGTGATTTTTGGTGCACCGATAACTCATGTCCGTTAACTGATTGAGATATCTTTTGTTGAAATTAATCAAAACGTCACTATATAATTTTAGAAAATTTGTAAATAGGTCATTTGCACTCATATAGTTGCACTAGGTTCATGCATATATAAAAAAACAAAAACCTTTCGAAATCTTTTAAAAAAAAAAACTTCTTTGTATAAAGTTTTCTCCTTTCCTTTTCTTTTTTTTAAAAGAAAATTTTCAAAAAAAATCATTTGTAAATAATCTCTTTCCTTTTTTTGTTTGAAATATTGATAAATCCCAAAAAAAAAAAAATCTATTTTGTAAAAATTTGTTTTCTTTTGTCTTTTGAAACAAAAAAAATCTCAAAAATTAAAAGGAAACTATTTTCTTGAAAATTTTCCAATTTTCTTATTTGAAAGAATTTTAAAATAATTATGAAAATCAATATAATCCATGAAATTTCACATCAAATTCGTATGGATATTTTGATAACAACTGTTGTACAACTAATTCAGATTTTGCATCACAAAGTTTTTAGAACGACAACACCCCAAAAATCTTGAAACAGGTATTGAATCTTTAATTGAAACGAGGACACAACAAAATCAAAGAATGAATGAATGGTGCAATTCATATTTGTGCAACAATTCAAGTCAAAATAATCAAAATTTGAATTCATTTCCAAATTCAAATGATTTTGATAATAACTCTTGCCAATTCAATTTCAAGCTCAAAATGGATTTCAAACTCAAAATGGAAATATGAACAACTTTTCAGACGATTTTGGCAATGAGAATAATCAATTATGGTGTGATTAACAATTTTTGTTCTCAATAATTTCAAATTGGGGATTCTTGAGTAAATAATTATAAATTTTATTTTGTAGAGCAAATGAACGAAGTTTACGATGATCTTACGGGTTTGTTATTTGAAACCTACTTAAATTTTCGTGAGAAACAAAATCAAATCCCATCATGTGATGTGTCAAATAATAATCCATTTTTTTTACCAAAATTGACGATTTTCAAATAACGAGTTTTGAAATTGAAAATGATAATCTTGATGAAGTTGTTGAAAACATGGTAATTGATTTTGTTTTTAATTCTTTTGAGATAATGGAACCAAATTTAAAATTTAATCTTCCTTTTTCTGAAAATAACGAATTTCAAACAACTTTAGACTTTGAAAATGATATATGCAATGAAGTTGGGAATAATTCAAAGGAAGATGAATTTGATGAACATGGTTTCTTCGGTCTTTTCAAAGATGCATTGTCGAATTCTGAAGACATAGAGCTAAATCACCATTTTGACTTAAAATCAATAATTTTGAATAATTGTCGAATAATGGGGTTGAATTTGAAATTGGTGAAATTAAACTTGAACTTCAACCATTTATCATCGAAAATAAAGCAACTCAATCGATATTTAATAAAACGACATTCGTTTTTCCAAACCAACTTTTAACATCAACATCATTTGATGTTTTGTTTTCTGAGCTAAAACTGTGTCTCTCATACTTGAAGCGACAAATGAATCGGTCTTCAGAAGACCATTTCATTTACTTCTTGTCAATATATTTTCTGATATAGTGTAAATAATAACAGTTTCTTGTAAATATAGGTCATATTTTTAAAAATTCCTTTTTCCTTTTCTCCTTCACCTGGGTCGACTGTGGGGACACAGTCAAAATCAAGTGTTAGAGGGGGGGTTTCCTTATTTTCATTTTATTTTGCATAGTTTAAAATTTCAAAACAAATAAAGGGCATTTTAATCTACTTTTAAATAGGCATCGGCATAGTAAACGTATGATTTTAGTCGTAAAATTATTATTTTTGGAAAATTGCTTCGTTTAACGGATAACGAAAGAAAAGTTTGAATTATAGCAACTTTAGTGTAACTGGTATATAGGGAGATTCGTAGGTGATGAGTATGATGCATTTTCTAAATTGTAATCTTCGATTAAAAGAGTGGTTGATTTATAGTACTTAAGATAACAATTTAGATCTTTTAAGTTGAGTTGGGCTAAGATATTCTCGCTCAGCTCTCTGTCTTTGAAAAAAAAAAAAACTATTGACTCTCATTTAAAAGTCCTCATGGTTATGCATGGGTGAATTACATTACCTCTCTTATTGTGCTTTCATTCTCATTTAAAAGTCCTTACGGCTATGCACGGATAAGACTCATATAAGAGAAGAATAATAAGTATTCTTCTAATCTTATTTAAAAGTCCATATGGTTATGCATGATTAGAAAATATCGAACTTGTATATTTTATATTAATAATATTTTTTGTAAATAGTAATAAGAGAAAGTAAGCACTTGAAATCAAGCACTATCTTCATTTATTTGACCTAACTTGTCAATCATAAGGAAATAAAAATGGCATTTTGCAATCGTTGATAATAGATTATAGAATTCATTTCAGAATTGCGCTATGTTTTCAACCGAAACAACGGTCTAAGCTAGAGGATATTGTAACAATAACCTGACTTTCGTTTGAAGTTTTGATTAGTAACGGACTGAAATTTCATAGTGATGACCCAAACTTGTATTAACTCACTCGTGTTAAATTTAAAAGTAAATTACCCATTTCTAAATATTCTTTCAAAAACT
Organism: Allium sativum; assembly: GCA_030737875.1. Taxonomy (NCBI): domain Eukaryota; kingdom Viridiplantae; phylum Streptophyta; class Magnoliopsida; order Asparagales; family Amaryllidaceae; genus Allium; species Allium sativum. The sequence continues at coordinate 12,482,018 of JASFAX010000035.1, forward strand.
TGCAACTAGTCTTGTAAAATAAACTTACATTTAGGAAATTTTCACACTATAATCGGATTTTGTGGGTATATCCGCTAAAAACCCTCACGAGACAACACTCGTCCTACTGGGAACACCCAAAGGTTTAACGGCTTGTTGCATACGCTCAATACAATCGTGATTCCTACGAAAATGGATTAATATTAGTTTATTTTCTTTATTCGATGACGAATAAAATGATAAATGTGGGGGTATCTGATGTGCACGTAAATGTGCACATTTTTACTCATATATGTAATCTTGTTTTATTAAATAAAACAACATATTAGGGTGTTTTACATGATTAAACCAACATTTAATTGTTTTCAAATCATTTCTCATTTGGAAGGAGGGGTAAAACGGTCATTTGTGCATTTACTAATTTTTGATAAAATTTACTTATGCATTTTAATTTTTTTTTTGTTAGTAAGGAAAAAAATGAAGAAGCTTTCATGAAATGCACAAGAAGACATGAACGATATCCATGCACAAAAGGGAGTTAAAATGAAGATGTAATTAATTCACACACAACTTATTGGAGGACCGCACCTACCCACTTATCCCTCTTTCCTTAATGCTACAATTAGAAGCTAATGTATTGGCTAATGGTGACAAAAAAACTACATGCACTTTTATTGAATCATTAGTAGCTAAAGACAACATGGAAGCTTCATGAAGAAGGCATTTTGGGTAGTTCCCAACAAAGAGGATTAGGATTTGTCATGTATAATGTGACACCACACGTCCGTTAATGTCACTCTTTAAGAGAATGCATTAAGTTTCGTGAAGCATTATAGGTAAAAAAAAAATAGAAACACTACAAGACAGAAATAAAACAACAACGGAATTTAAAATTTTATTGAGCAGAAAAACATCGTGATCCAAAACATAGTTACATCATGAGTCAAAAATATATAAAACCCAGTACATCAACTTAAAACTTCTGTCTTGTACAAAATCATTAGAGTACAATAAACATGAAAAGTGCATAATCCCCAAAAGCATAGCCATAGTAGAGAAGGTACAAAATCAAGCAGTATATCTAAGCAGCTCCAAGCAGAAGGAAAGAAGAATCCCAATCAAGCTTGAGTATTCCCACCCTGAGAACCTGAGGGGGGAACAGAAGAGAAAAAGGAGGAAATAAAATGGGTTAGACATAAGTATGGAGAGTCCAGTTACTTTTAGCATATAAATAAGTAAAAGCATCATGACAGACATATAAAATGGGTAAGAGAGATCAACATATAAGGCGGGTATGACAAGGTAAACATGATAAACAAGATAGAACAAATAGTGATTCCCTAATACTTTTTTCTCTCTCTGCACCAATACTAGTATCATATGAACAAGATGATCCCCAAAAAGTACAAGATGGTAGACTTAGGCGTACTTCTTGTGAGAGGTTTTACCCCATATAATAACAGGCAGCCCAACTGAACATACCGGGGTTACCCTAAGGATAATAACGGGCTCCTAAACAAGCGAGACTAGATGTACCCTAATTATAACCCCAATCGATTGGCTCCCTAACTCCGTAGATACCCTGTGTTGGCCTCACAGTAGGACATATCACTTCCTAAAGTGGCAACCCTTCGTTTTCGGGATGTGCACAACCATATCTACTGGTGCCACATCGTCTTATTTTCCCGGACAGGTGGACCCCTGCACGCACATGAGCCCGATGGAACGCGCCATTAGACACGTTTTCCCAAATGACCTCTTATAATCAGCTCAGTAAGCGTGTCCCAACTCCGACCAAGTTCGTAGTACTCATATGATACCTATATGGGTTACTAACTAAAATGGATCTCACACACCAGATGATACAAGCTTCCCCCCTAGGCTTGCATCCCCACCACTAGGATTTCACAGGTTATGCTTACCAGTGTAACAAGATTGCATAACCCCAACATATTAAGTTTGTGGGCATATATATAAATATTACCCACCACCCCAAGATATACTTAACCTTCCCACTGTTTCAAGCAAGTTTACTAAACGCCTACTCAATTTAACATGTTCATGTAATCCCTATGGATTCAAACATGTTAAGTATTCAGTTCATTACATTCATTCATTTATGGTTATAATACGCTAGACCTCCCACATTAAGCTTACCACTTGTGGATGCTGGTTATACTGAGCGGGTCTGGGCAGACTTCTTCCACAAGTCGGACTTAACCTCGTGTCTTAGCACATTACGTGTTTATGCACTTAGACCCCTTACATTAGATTCACCACTTGTGGTCACTGGATATGCCGATCGGGTCCGGGCAGACTTCTACCACAAGTGTAATCTAACCTCGTGTTTAAGCGCGGTTACAGTTTCTAATTACTGTAAATCTAGGCACTTTCATTATTTAACAATTATCCCTATTTCGTTATAGGTTTTCATGCCCCTTTTACAAGTCATATTCATCATGTACCATATGCCCCAAATTAATATCTTTAATCACAATTTTGATTTATGCCCCAAATCCATATTCATGTTTTCAATTCAAGTTATGCCCCAAATTTCCCAATACAAGTTATGCTCGAATTTTAATGTTTTCCCCTCGTTCCCAATTTCATGCATTCGCATATTTCAGCGGTATGCCTAGGCTTGATGGTAGTGTGACGGCCCGCCCCGCACCAACCGACATTTACTCCAAAAGTGCGCTGTACACATGTCCAGTTAGCACGGAACGGGTCGCCAGAAGGGAAAGGAAGAAGGAAATGAACATACAAGGAACCTGTAGAATGTCTCACAGCGCATAGAACAAAATATAATAATAACATACTTGACATAAAACAGGAGAGACAGTGCATAAGCTGAAAACCAACTAAACATCATAGCAGCGGAAATCCAAAATACAGCTTATTACAACTTTTCAACTGTCTCAAAGCAAACTAAGATAAATGAGGTACGCTACTAATGCCCAAGTAGCGACCACCAACGACACAGGGAGAATGTGTATACATATATAATACGTGGAAGCCTCCTGCCCGCCTCCGAATCAGCTACTCGCACATCACCAGCTAACTTGTCTCTAGTCTGCTCGTGTGAGCACCTAGAGTAATAAGAGGAGACATAAAACTCTGGGTCAGACATAAAGCCTGGTATGAGCGATAAGCATCTAAAGTGAACAATAACAGGTAGACTAAAACATACCTGAACCTGGACCTGCAACCAAAGAGTTAGCACTACATACTGTACAACACTCTAAGGTATCATATCAATCAGTGTAAAGATACGGAGGTGGGGGAGGTGTGCATGTTATATTGATGGCAAACAATCAAGCATAGCATTCATCCTCACATCTCTCACTCAGTGCATAAAGCATACGATATTCACCACTTCGATCACCGAACATTCCTTGCTACGATCACTTTGCCCCATGAAGTCATAAATGGCTTCACTGCACTGATAACGTAGCCACAAATCCTTCGCTATGTCCACTTTGCCCCATGGAGTCACAAGAACCCCACTGCACTGGCTCATAGCCTTACTAATCCTTACTATGTCCACTCTGCCCCATGGAGTCACAAGAACCCCACTGCACTGGCTCATAGTCTTACTACGCATCACTTTGCCCCTCAGGTCATAATGACCCTACTGCACTGATAAGTAGCCCATCGTTCCTTTTTAGTGGTGAATCGAAGTTATGAACGTCGACAATTCCTTAGCACACGTCCCGCAGCAAAGTCCAATCGTGAAGTTAGCTTGTTGGTTCCCACTTGGATCCTGAGTCACAACTTCCCATTTGAACTACCTTTGCATCTCGGGTTATTGGTCTTCTTTCTTATTTGGGTCGGTTGATCAAGCATCTTTCATCCTGGTCGGTTTTCATCATCCCTGGTCGGTCGGTTTTGTTTCCCTCCTGGTCGGTCGCATTTCAGCAAACCTGGTCGGTCGGTTTTGTTTCCCTGGTCGGTCTAACTTTCACCATCCCTGGTCGGTCGTTCTGGAACTCGGGTCGGTCGGCCTCCTTCATCATTTTTGGTTGGTCGTCCTCCTTCATTCCTGGTCGGTCAAAACCTTCCCTGGTCGGTCTAACTTCCACCATCCCTGGTCGGTCGTTCTCCTTCATTCCTGGTCGGTCAAAACCTTCCCTGGTCGGTTATCTCGACCCCAAACCTGCACCATTTCAGCAAGCTATTCTCGCCTCTCGATGGCGTTTTCGACCAATCTAACACTTCTAATCAACCACAAAGCATACCATACAGTCATAGGAACATAGAGAATCAACCACAAACACCAAACAATAATTTAATCACAACAATATGGATCAAACATAGCCAAAACCCCATATTTTCCCTCAAATCATGTTTAGGCGTAACTAATGATAGGATTAACGAAACTTATCCAAATCAACTCAAATTCATATCAGAGGCATAAAATGATGTTTTAGAATTTTAGGAATTTTTCTAGATTTTTCTGAGCCATAATTTCGCTAATCTTCGCTAATCACCCTAATTAGCCGTAATTAGTGGAAAAAAAACAATGCAAATCACTCACCTTAGCCACAAATAAACTAAGATCTGAAATGATTCTCTGATTTGGTGTGAATCTCAATGCCAACAGCAACTCGTATGTTGATTTGGTGAAGATCCTCCTTGATTAGGGGTTGCTAAGCTTAATCCTTGACCAAAAGATGATTTGGAGGTGATTTAGAGGTTAGAGGCAATTTTTAGGGTTCCTTGGTGATAAGTGGAGGCTAGAAAACTGAAATGGAATGATTCTCCATCTCATTTCAGCCCTCCCATAACCCTAATCCCGAAATGGGTTATGGGCCTACTCACTAATCACCCGATTTGGCCCGGTTAAGCAGTTTTTCACACTCCAAACCTTGTTTCAGCCATATCTCCCAAACGGTAAGTCCGTTTGGCTATTATGACCACTCTACGGAAAGGTAAACCATCAAACGAATCAAATGGAAGTGGTTTTAGGTCAAATTTCCTTTCCAATCAAAAGTTATGGCCAAAACAGTACCAACTAGGGGCAAAATGGTCATTTAAAAATCGACAAAAATCATGAACATGGGAAATGACTCTAATAGATGTTTCCCAAAGTTACATGGCCATACAACCTCATATGGGAAAGAAATAAATATTCTACGATCCTATGATGTATAGAATACGGGTCATTACACTCTCCCCCCCTTAAGAAATTTCGCCCCCGAAATTCCCTAATCAAAACACACACAAAGGTTCCTGCATGCCTATCAACCATAAAACAACAATCAAACATGCAACCAAGCAAAACAAGTCTATCCTAGAATGCGGAAAACTAAATTACGAAGTAAGTCTTACCAGGCAAAGAGTTCTGGATATGCCTTCCTAATGTTCTCCTCTGTCTCCCAAGTTCAATCATTCTCGTTCTCGCCCCACTGAACCTTGACTAGCTTCACCGCTTTCCTTCGAAGTTGCTTCATATCGTGCCCCACAATACGAATCGGCTTGCGGTTCCCAACCGCCTCGGGTTCTACTTCGAAGTCCTCTAACTGATCGGGTGAAATAGTCACATCTGAGTCGTGAATGAACTTCCTCAGTTGAGAAACATGAAATACATCGTGAACTCCCGCCATTTTCTCTGGTAAGCCAACTCTATATGCCAAATTCCCGACAACTTCACGAACAGGGAATGTGCCAACAAATCTCGGTGCCAACTTGCCTCTCCTGCCAAATCGTATCACGCTCTTCAACGGAGAGATCTTGACAAACACCAAGTCACCAACGGAGAATTTCAAGTCTCTTCTCCTCTTATCAGCATAACTCTTCTACCTATCTTGAGCAGCTTTCATTCGTTGTTGAATGATCTTAATCTTACCCGAGGTTTCTCTCACCACATCTGGTCCAAGCACAAACTTCTCGCCAGTCTCTATCCAACATGATAGTGAGTTGCACGGTCTTCCGTACAAAGCTTCATATGGAGCCATACCGATACTGGATTGGTAGCTATTATTATATGCAAATTCTACTAGATGCAAATGGTCATCCCATGATCCACCAAAATCCAATATACACGCTCTCAAGAGATCTTCCAATATACGATTCACCCTCTCCGTCTGACCGTCGGTCTGAGGATGATATGCGGTACTGAGATGTAATCTTGACCCTAGAGCCTCTTGTAAGCTCTTCCAAAACCCACTAGCGAACAACGGGTCTCGGTCACTCACAATGCTTTTGGGTACTCCATGAAATCTCACTACCCACTTCATATACAATTCTGCCAACTTGGCTGCTGTCCTGGTCGATTTGACTGGTATAAATCTTGCGCTCTTAGTCAATCGATCCACAATTACCCAAATGCTATCATATCCCGATCTAGTCCTTGGTAGGCCATCGATGAAATCCATCGAGACTTGCTCCCATTTCCATTCGGGAATTTCTAATGGTTGTAACAACCCATTAGGCTTCTTTTGCTCGGCTTTAACTAGCTGGCAATTCATGCATTTGGATATAAACTTCCCAACATCTCTCTTCATCCCTTCCCAGTAGTAAGTCCGTCTCATGTCTCGATACATCTTATTACCACCGGGATGTATAGTCAGTTTTGAGTGATGACATTCTCTAAGCACTTCATCTCTCAAACCATTCACGTTGGGCACAACTAGTCTTCCATTCTTTCGAAGCCATCCATCTCGATCAAGCCCATACACATTCACCTCCTCATCGATACCCATCTCTAACTTGGAGATGATTTCCAATAGGTTAGGATCGTCCCTCTGGGTAGAACCAATCTGCTCTATCAAAGTGGGTCTGATCGTCAAACTAGCTAGCATAACTGGATCCAATTCGCACCTTGGTCTGAAATCAAACCCCGCGATATACTCCAGTTGCTTCCATTCAAGAAACATTGCCCCTAAGCTGGCATGTCTCCTACTCAAGGCATCGGCTACCGCATTACCTTTCCCAGGTGTATATGCGATATCAAAATCATACGAAGCCAAGAACTCTAACCATCTCTGCTGACGGAGATTCAGATCTTTCTGAGAGAAGAGATACTTTAACGATTTATGATCGGTAAACAACTCAAATTTTTCTCCCAAGAGATAATGTCTCCACATCTTCAGCGCAAATACAATCACTGCCAATTCCAAATCATGGGTAGGATACTTCTTCTCATGCGGCTTTAGCTGTCGACTAGCATAGGCTACAACCCTACCTCCTTGCATCAATACTGCACCCAGTCCGGTACCACAAGCATCTGTGTATACCGTCATCTCTTCATTCCCTTTAGGAATGACTAACACTGGCGCACGCGTCAACCTCTCTTTTAGACTCTTGAAGGCATCCTCACACACTCCGTCCCAGACGAAGGACTGATTCTTCTTAGTCAACTGAGTCAACGGTGCTGCAATCTTGGAGAAGTCCTGGATAAACTTACGATAATATCCAGCTAATCCCAAGAAACTTCTTACATCTGTTGCATTCTTGGGCGTAGGCCAATCCTGTACCGTGGCCACCTTTGCAGGGTCCACGGCAATACCACTCTCTGAAACAACATGACCCAAGAATCTCACTTCCCTTCTCCAAAAATGAGACTTAGAGAATTTCGCTTTCAATTGGTGTTTCCTCAACACCTCCATCACTATCCTCAAGTGTCCCTTGTGTTCCTCCTCTGTCCTTGAGTAAACAAGGATATCATCCACGAACACAAGAACAAACTTATTCAACTGATCTCTGAATGCTCGATTCATAAGATCCACAAAATAGGCCGGTGCATTGGTCAACCCAAATGGCATGACCAACCACTCATAAAATCCAGACGGCGTCCTAAATGCCGTTTTCGGAACACTCTCATCTGCTACTCGAAGCTGATGAAATCCTGTCGCGAGGTCCAACTGGGAGAACACTCTAGCTCCTTCCAGCTGGTCAAACAAATCATCTATCCGTGGTAGAGGATACTTATTCTTCCTAGTCACCTTATTCAACTCGCGATAGTCCACACACAAACGAAGGGAACCATCTGCCTTAGTGGCAAACACAACTGGTGCTCCCCACTCGGAGACACTCCTTCTAATAAATCCCTTCTTCAAAAGATTGCTGACTTACACCCCGAGCTCTCGCGGCTCCCTTGGTGCCATACGGCGAAGTGGCATCACTATAGGTCTGGCATCTTTCACTAAATCAATACGGAACTCAATCTCTCAGTGTGGTGGAAGCCCGGTCACCTCCTCGAAGACGTCCGGATACTGGCCAACCACGGGCACATCTGACAACTCATCCTGCGGGATGTCGAGGGAATTTACAAAACTAGCCATAACCTCATCACTAGGTAGGCTACCAAACACTACCCTTCGCCCATCATCCGCCCTCACTGTCACCAAAAAGCCCTCACAGTCTACCACCACCCCGTATCTTTGGAGCCAATCGACTCCCAATATAATGCCATACCCAGTAAAGCCCAAAACAAAGCAATCACATACAAACATACATCCATGACTCGATAAGACCAAATTCCTGCAAATCATACTAAGGCTAGTCGAACCACCAATCGGGTTCGTCACTATCAATGGTCTATCGACTATCTCGGGTTCCAGTCCCAACCTATCTACCAGGTCACTAGATATGAAGGAACGGGAAGCCCCAGTATCAAACAAAACTCGAACTGGTATATCATAAATAGAAAGCATACCTTGAATAACAACATTCTTTCCTTTCTCCGCCGCAGTTGGGGCATTCGACGAAGAAGGAACATCGTCAATAGCATATGCTTTCACAATCTGCTTCTCCTTAAGAGGTCGCGGACACTTATCTTTCTGATGTCCCACTTGGCCACAGTTGTAGCACTTCCTTTCCGCTGGCTTGGCCCGACATTCCTTAGCATAATGGCCTTTCTTCCCACAGCTGAAGCACTCAACATCCTTCTTGCTCTTTTTCTGGCCACCTTTTGGTTGGTCCTGCTTCCTCTTATTTTGAGAATTATTCTTGCCTCCACCGCCTGCTTGCGGCTTTGGCCCTTCTGCAGATGCAGTCTCAGTCTTCGACTTAGGGTAAAGACTCTCTGACCTCAAAGCTTTCCCCACAATCGATTCAAAAGTCTCATCGATGTGGTTGATAAACCTTTCCCCCAAGTATCCATCCAAACCAGTAATGAACTTCTCATTCTTTTTCTCAGGAGTGTCAATGAGAGACAGTCCATACTTCGACAAAGTGTCGAACTCAGCAATATAATCAGAAACTGCCCTTCCGTTCTGCTTGAGTTCCAAGAACCTCTTAAACAACACCGATTTCTGGGCAGCTGGGATAAACTTCTCGCTAAAGTGAGCCTTGAACAGATCCCAAGTAACCTGATCCTCTGGAGTAGCTGTTCTAATGGCATTCCACCAATTCATCGCTCGCCCTTGCAGCTGACGAGACGCTAGCCTTCTCTTCATCGCATCCTCAAGACCTAAGTCATCGAAGATACGGTCACAGCTATCCATCCAATCTTGAACATCTGTGGCCGACTCCGTCCCGTGGAATGGCTTCCCACCAAGGTTAGTGTAATCTTTGCACAACTTGGCGAAATCGACCCTAGCCGCCTGCACTACTGGGCCAACATCAACTCCGGGATTGGGAATTGCCCCTTGCACTTCTCTAAGCATGTCTCTCATGAGGTTAGTAAACATAGCCCTCATGTCAGCGGCATTCCCTTGGTTGGTCCCTCTACCAGCACCTCTCGTGTCTCGGCTCATCGTCAATCTGAAAAAGGGAAACGATTAACGACCCCATAGTGGTGCTAGTGCAGTGCGACTTCATCTTTATACTACTAATAGTATATACATACATAGTTTTTGAAAACCAAAGTAATCACAAATACGCGCTCTCATATACGTATACTATCTCTCCCTAGTGTCTTTCCCTAGGTTAACTACGCAACCTAGAGCTCTGATACCAAGTGTGACGGCCCGCCCCGCACCAACCGACATTTACTCCAAAAGTGCGCTGTACACATGTCCAGTTAGCATGGAACGGGTCGCCAGAAGGGAAAGGAAGAAGGAAATGAACATACAAGGAACCTGTAGAATGTCTCACAGCGCATAGAACAAAATATAATAATAACATACTTGACATAAAACAGGAGAGACAGTGCATAAGCTGAAAACCAGAACTAAACATCATAGCAGCGGAAATCCAAAATACAGCTTATTACAACTTTTCAACTGTCTCAAAGCAAAGTAAGATAAATGAGGTACGCTACTAATGCCCAAGTAGCGACCACCAACGACACAGGGAGAATGTGTATACATATATAATACGTGGAAGCCTCCTGCCCGCCTCCGAATCAGCTACTCGCACATCACCAGCTAACTTGTCTCTAGTCTGCTCGTGTGAGCACCCAGAGTAATAAGAGGAGACATAAAACTCTGGGTCAGACATAAAGCCTGGTATGAGCGATAAGCATCTAAAGTGAACAATAATAGGTAGACTAAAACATACCTGAACATGGACCTGCAACCAAAGAGTTAGGACTACATACTGTACAACACTCTAAGGTATCATATCAATCAGTGTAAAGATACGGAGGTGGGGGAGGTGTGCATGTTATAATGATGGCAAACAATCAAGCATAGCATTCATCCTCACATCTCTCACTCAGTGCATAAAGCATACGATATTCACCACTTCGATCACCCAACATTCCTTGCTACGATCACTTTGCCCCATGAAGTCATAAATGGCTTCACTGCACTGATAACGTAGCCACAAATCCTTCGCTATGTCCACTTTGCCCCCACGGAGTCACAAGAACCCCACTGCACTGGCTCATAGCCTTACTAATCCTTACTATGTCCACTCTGCCCCATGGAGTCACAAGAACCCCACTGCACTGGCTCATAGTCTTACTACGCATCACTTTGCCCCTCAGGTCATAATGACCCTACTGCACTGATAAGTAGCCCATCGTTCCTTTTTAGTGGTGAATCGAAGTTATGAACGTCGACAACTCCTTAGCACACGTCCCGCAGCAAAGTCCAATCGTGAAGTTAGCTCGTTGGTTCCCACTTGGATCCTGAGTCACAACTTCCCATTTGAACTACCTTTGCATCTCGGGTTATTGGTCTTCTTTCTTGTTTGGGTCGGTTGATCAAGCATCTTTCATCCTGGTCGATTTTCATCATCCCTGGTCGGTCGGTTTTGTTTCCCTCCTGGTCGGTCGCATTTCAGCAAACCTGGTCGGTCGGTTTTGTTTCCCTGGTCGGTCTAACTTTCACCATCCCTGGTCGGTCGTTCTGGAGCTCGGGTCGGTCGGTCTCCTTCACCATTTCTGTTTGGTCGTCCTCCTTCATTCCTGGTCGGTCAAAACCTTCCCTGGACGGTCTAACTTCCACCATCCCTGGTCGTTCGTTCTCCTTCATTCCTGGTCGGTCAAAACCTTCCTTGATCGATTATCTCGACCCCAAACCTGCACCATTTCAGCAAGCTATTCTCGCCTCTCGACAGCGTTTTCGACCAATCTAACACTTCTAATCAACCACAAAGCATACCATACAGTCATAGGAACATAGAGAATCAACCACAAACACCAAACAATAATTTAATCACAACAATATGGATCAAACATAGCCAAAACCCCATATTTTCCCTCAAATCATGTTTAGGCGTAACTAATGATAGGATTAACGAAACTTATCCAAATCAACTCAAATTCATATCAGAGGCATAAAATGATGTTTTAGAATTTTAGGAATTTTTCTAGATTTTTCTGAGCCATAATTTCGCTAATCTTCGCTAATCACCCTAATTAGCCGTAATTAGTGGAAAAAAAACAATGCAAATCACTCACCTTAGCCACAAATAAACTAAGATCTGAAATGATTCTCTGATTTGGTGTGAATCTCAATGCCAACAGCAACTCCTATGTTGATTTGGTGAAGATCCTCCTTGATTAGGGGTTGCTAAGCTTAATCCTTGACCAAAAGATGATTTGGAGGTGATTTAGAGGTTAGAGGCCATTTTTAGGGTTCCTTGGTGATAAGTGGAGGCTAGAAAACTGAAATGGAATGATTCTCCATCTCATTTCAGCCCTCCCATAACCCTAATCCCGAAATGGGTTATGGGCCTACTCACTAATCACCCGATTTGGCCCGGTTAAGCAGTTTTTCACACGCCAAACCTTGTTTCAGCCATATCTCCCAAACGGTAAGTTCGTTTGGCTATTATGACCACTCTACGGAAAGGTAAACCATCAAACGAATCAAATGGAAGTGGTTTCAGGTCAAAATTCCTTTCCAATCAAAAGTTATGGCCAAAACAGTACCAACTAGGGGCAAAATGGTCATTTAAAAATCGACAAAAATCATGAACATGAGAAATGACTCTAATAGATGTTTCCCAAAGTTACATGACCATACAACCTCATATGGGAAAGAAATAAATATTCTACGATCCTATGATGTGTAGAATACGGGTCATTACAGGTAGCCTGGCTATAAAATAAAGAGGGAAAAGAAGAAGGGAAGAGGACAGAAATAAGCATACTAACAATATAGATGGCAGAAATAGGCATAGCAACTGAATAAGCATATTGTGACAGAATTGGGCATAATAACAAGATAGGCATATAAGATTAGATCTGATGAACATGTGATGATAGAACTGATTAGGCATAGTGACATGATTAGGCATACTAACATAATAGGGACATCATAAATAGGCATGATGAGATCTAAATAGTGAATTAGATATACAAATCATGATGAGATCTAAACAGTGAATATAGGCTTTAAGATGAAAGGTTGCTTGAAGATGAATATACTTAATTTCCTGATTGTCTTGAAACCTTTCCAAATGTCCAAGATTTGATTGCACTGTAAATAAAAAGTGAAATCCTGGTTTCCATATGTTCTTCCCTTGCATGATTCTCTAAGCCTAATTATTTATTTCTTTATAGTACGATATCAATGAATTTTTAAATATACTTCTTTCCTCATTTATAAATTCATTAATTGATTAATTGATTATGTAATCAATTTGTTTCCTTCCAAAATATCCTCTTAAGTATTTCATAGCATAATTGACTGATTGAATCAATCAATTAATTAATTTCTCTCTTGAATAAATATTTGAATCACATAAATTCAACATTTTCTTCTTCTCACTTAATATTCTCTATTACATATGGTAGAGCTTTAATATCGAAACAAATAATCTTGTCCGACCTTTTGCTAAAAACAATACTGTTAAGCGTGCATTAACCTTTCAAAATAAACAATTGTAACATTGGCTGAAAATGACGTGAAGGAAAATCAAATAGAATATACTGATGTATATTTTTTCTCATATTGTATTGTTACTTTGATAGTACTAATCTGAACAATAGCATCTAACCTTCTTGGAAACAAAAATAATAATGAGATTAAACAAGTGAACATCATTTTTTATCATTTCACGTGAAAAAATTGATCCAACTTAAAAGTCCTAAAAAGTTATGCATTTATCACAAATTCAATCCAAAAACTTAAAAGTACTAACGTAATTATTTTGTGTGAAAATTGTGTTTACGTTCCTGTAAGGATTTTGGTCTAGCAATTAAATAAGTCTAATCAAAACTGTTGTTTGATGTAACAATTCTTCATCTGAATTGATTTCCACCAAATGTTATGTTGGGAGTACACGGAATAAATTTAATAGAAAATACATGTTGAAAAACATGTTATTTTGGGCTGCATGGAGGTTTGAGTTTGTTGTTTAGGCAGTGATAGTTAATGGTGAATTTTGTGGTTTGTGTACGCTATGTTGGTGTTTTGAATAAGTGTGATTTGTTGGATAATGGAGAAGTTTCAAGGATGTAGTTGTGATGCAGGAGTTTTGTAATGTCCCGTATTTTTGGTAGCTAAATATTTAATTTAATTTATTATTTTAAATATTTTATTTGCAATATTATTGGATTTTAAAATTTAATTCGTTTATTTAAAACAACGTTTAAACGTTAAATTCATATATAATTTAAAATGAGCTTGAAATGGTGCGGTAGTTCGAAATATTGAGTTTTGAACTTTAATTGTATATACAGGATCGGATATAAGTCAGATTTCTGTGAAATAAGAAACGTTTGAATCAAGTTGATTAAAATTTTCAATTGAAAGAAAAAAATCTGTATTTTGTGTTATAGATTGATTGTTATGTCCAATTCAAATTTTAAAATAGTCGCTATAGAAATCGTTAATAAACGATAACGTTTATTTAATGAATTAATAAGGTTTTTATTTTAAATTGGGATACCATTTAACTCAAAAATGATAATACTGAGTTGTATATTCCATATTAGTTTATATTTGAAACTATAGATATATTCTATTTGGATATTTACGATAATAATTTATTATTATTTAATTCAATTATTTTGGAATTTATATAATATTTTATTGATATTATATCAGCCTTAAAATAGCGATTTTTGCAAACGGTCTCCATTTTCGACAAAATTAGTTTCATTGGAACTATAATGTTAAATTATTGTACGTTATTAAATTTCGTGGCAAACATATGTCGTATGTGACAACGGCAGTCGTAAACGGCCAGTCATTTTTAAAGTGCGTAATTAATTTAATTTAATTTAATTTTACAGAGGGGTATTTTAGTGTAACTTAAGAAGAAGACCGAATTAAGCCACGAAACCAATTTCGTTGAGTTCGTATCGTTGATTAGAGTCAGGATAGGTAGGTAATTTGTTATTTTTGGACATTGGGTAATTTGGTGTTCAAAATTGCATTTATAGTGTGTATAAAAATAGCCTATCGGGAAATAGTCATGAAATGCGAAGAAACTTGTGGCATTGGATTCGTATTGATTAGTTATTATAAGATTTCAATTTTCGTGTCAATTGGACTTACCGTTTGATCGTGGCAACGATAAACGCCTTAATCATTTATATTATTTTGATCAATTCAGATAGGGGTAACTTTAAAGGAATGAACGACTGGCCAAAAAAACTCCGATTTTAACGAAACAAATTTCATTGGATCAGTAAGGAAGAGGTCCAGTATAATTTAAAAGTTTCAAGTTGATTTGATATAATTTGTGATCGTGGGAAATTTAAACGCGTGATTTTTATCCTATGATGTATAAAGTACTTTTCACAAACGATGTCCGAATTTGATGAAACCTGTCCCATCGGGTCCGGAGTATTTTTCTATGCAAGGATTAACATTTTTATCGAAAAATAGAAATCGATTATGGTTGTTTTAGGACATTACTTCATGTTGAAGGTTTATATAACATTATTTTAAAATAAACATAACCCTATAAATATAAGTTAGCCTAATTTGGTCAAACTTTCATTCGCGTGGTCCATGTTCTCTTCCGCCGACACCAAATAAAAACAGACGGTCTGAAATCACTCCTTTCCCCATCGTTTTTCTCCCAAACCATTAATTAAATTATAATACTCCCAAGAAAAAAATGATCGACTCCCCGAGAGCTGCAATCCGACCGGTCATGATCGGTGATGGTGTTGGGATATCACCGAAATTGATGCTCGAAGCTGTGACAATTGAGTGCGGATTTCTAGCGATTTGAGAACTTGGAGTTGTCTATGTTTCTGGTGAGGGCTGGTAGGGCTTGGCTGCATCCGGGAATGGTCTCCGATGATGTTTTGGAGGTCAAGGGGAACAATGGCGGTCTGATGTGGGTAACAAGCGTGGCACAATATTTGAATGAGGATGCTGTACAAATCAGAAGAACTGGGAACAGGAGAAACGTCCGTATATTATTAACAAAGTAATTAGTCTTATTAAGGTTTAATTAAGAAATAGTTACTTTAATTATAATTGTTATTCACTCGTGCTTGTTTCAGATGGAACGGAGGATCCTGAAGCAACGAAAGACGTGAGAGAAGCAAAGAGTACCGGCCGATTCTTTTTTCCAAACTCAAAGTAATTAGAAATATAATTAATAGAATTTATAAATAATCTATGAAATGATATATTTTATAATTATATTATTATGAATGTTATACCAGGTATAACAACGAATGAAGGAAATAGTGAAGTAGCAGATGGAACCAGGAAAATGTTATTGAGCCGAAACTTTTAACAAAGAAGTAAAATGTAATTAGTAATTTTAATTATCATTAGGAATTAAATTATTAATTAAATTGTATTTACTTTTCAATATTAAAAACTCGATCATATGACACTAGAATTGGACAAACAAGGTGTCATTGGAACTGCAATGTCGAACACTACATTATGGCATAGGACTGGACGGGTTTGGAATCAACTGATATTTTCAGTTAAAACAAACGTTGTTTAATTTAACTGAAACAAGTTGTTCTAACGATAAAATCAAATCAAGGTGAGTTCAACTCACTCAGTTATCCCACTTATATTTTATATGAGTTGGGTTTTATAATTGTGTGCTATGGTTGCTTATGATTGACTATTTGTTTGTTTGTTAAAGATATATTTATATATTGATTGAATCAATGAAATTAAACATTGTTCAATTTCAATGAAGAACCAAATCGTCATTTTAAGGTTGGTCCCAATTAAGGTAACTTTCCCTATTGGTCACGTTTATAAGATAAACATGTTTAATTCGATGAATTTGTTTGAATTGCTATGGTTGTGTTAAAGAAATTGGTTGATATTGAATTGCTGTTATTGACTGTTATGAAACCTATTTGAATTGAATGATTATATTGAGATAACGTATTTAGATACACGGAAGAATAGGTTGGAGGAATCCAACGGGATTCCTCAAATATATTTAAAGATATTTATTTTCAAATTATCATTATATGAACTATTCTGATTAGATGATTGATTTGGTTGTTGACCATTGATCTGAAATTCAACATTTGTTTTGTTTAAACCAATGAGCAATATTGGTTGAGTAATTGGTAGTATATGACATATAAATTAATCATTTTCCAAATATGGATTTACCGTCAGGTGAATCGATATAAATGAAGTTATAAAATTTATTTTTATAACTAAATGGTAGATTTTGAAATATATTATTTTGAATAAAAGTTATTACAGTTAAATAAATATTTATTATTATTATTTGAGTTACAAGAAATTATTAAATGATTTTATAAAGCAAATTCTGATATTTATCAAATTTATCAATAAGAGAATATAAATTTAACATAACAGTTAAGAGTTGAATAATTGTTTTTAAGAAAAACAGTTAAATGGAATTATTCTAATTAATTATATTATTAATTAATTTAAAGGAAGGGTCAATTGAAATTGGTTACCAAGATAACTATGTTTGAGTCGACTAAGTTAATCGTTTCTAACTGGAATTGGTTATTAAATTAGTTTGTTTGAATTAGTCTACTGTAATAGTTTAACAAATATTTGTTTTAATTTTAATACGATTTTAAAAAGCGAATTTACTATTTATTTTAGTTAATAAAGAAGTTGACTACTACAGTAGTAAATGATTGATGTAAATTATTATTTTAATAATAATTTAGGAGATTACTTTTTAATTGAAAATCATTTAAAAAGTATTCGAAGTTGAAATGAAATCTAATTTAATTATGAAAGGTGTTTATGAATGGGTTTTATATTAAAACCCAAATTTTTGTAACAAAGTTATAAAAGGGATTTTTAACGAATACGATAGCTTAAATTAAATGTTTACTTAATTTTTGAATTAAGAAAAAGGGTTTATATTAAACCAGAGTGGTATAAACGATGTTTATAAAAGAGATGAGAAGTTAGAGCGTTAATTTTAAATTAACGTTACTTAATAATGAAATAAGATTTTCAAAAGTGGAAAATGGTCGAATGGATTAGAAAAAGGGATTGTTAAAAGTGAATATGGTGAAAAAGTAAGTAATAGGATGTTATAACCAAATCTGAATTATAAAACGAATTGTATAAAAGGAAAAGTTAAAAGGTGATGTTTTTAATAAGCAATTACTTAATCGATGAATTAATAAATAATGGTTATATGATAGAAGGAGATTTTCAAAAGTAAGAAGGTTTTATAAAATCGTATTGTAACAACCCGTAAAATTCACAACCAATTATTTAAACGAATATTTAAATATCGAATCGATATATTAGTTTTGTGCCCAAAAAAGGTTAATTTTTGTAAAACAAATGAATTATGAATCGGGACCGCATCCATTGGTTCCGGAACGTCATTTATAGTCATTTTGAGTATAAATATCAATATAGTTCGAATTCGGGATAATTGGAGTCGTTTGGAGAGGCTAAAGTGCAAATTTGTGCACCCAAATCATTTTGGACAGCACAAATAGGCACCCAACCACCTCCTTCTCTCATTAACTTCTTCATTTACTCTTCCTTTTATTTCCTAAACATTTCCTAAGCTTAGGGAAAGGGGAGATTAAAATCCTAAGCCCTAGAGTCCAATAAAAACCAATCTTTGTTGTGTTTCTTCATCTCCTAGCTTAGGTAAGTTGATTTCTATCTTCTCCATCATCTCCTCTATGCTATTTGAAAATCTCTATGTTCCTAAAGCATAGGGTTATTGGGTTTCATATGTGTAGGTTGGACTTTATTGATTCGAGTGAGAATATAGCACATTTAGCATGGATTCTTCTTGTTGATTGCTCCATTAACACCAAGGTGAGTTCTCTTTGGGAACTCACATCAATGCCATAAGCTCTAAGCTTGTACAAGTGTAGTTGTAGATTATTTATGGTGTTCATGTTTGTTTGAATTAATTTGGTTCGTGGTTGATTCTTGAATATATGTTGTTTTCAAATTTTGTCGAAATTGAGTTTGAAAATCTACACGTGCACATGCATTGAATCGCACTCGTCTTCGGCTTGAATGGAAGGTTTACACGCACCGGAAAAGGTCGTCACAAGGCCGGAGAGAAGTGTCGGAGAAGGAGAGGTCGCGACGGGGGACGAATCCCCCATCACCAGTCGACCGACCCAAGGGGGGCCGGTCGACCGCATCTGGGTTTTGCCCCAGACTGGTCGACTAATCCCCTAGGGTTGATCGACCGGTGACCGAACTGGGCAGCAATTCCCAGGTCCGGTCGTCCCTCCCCGGTCGCGCGCCGAGGCGTACAACCTCGTGATCTCCCGACCTCCTTCTCCGATCCTCCCCCGCGCGTGTCGCGGCGATCTCGAGCTCGTTCGGATCGTCATTGTCGCTCCGTCTCATTTAGTTTTCAAATCGTTTTAAAAATTTGAAATGTGGGTTTATGTTTTATTATTTTTGTGTTTGATTCGCTACGGCGATGGCTTTTATGAATAACTGAACCACAATGGATAATGGGGTTTTATATTGTCAATGGGCATCGAACCAACGTTTAATCAGTTTTTAAATTCAAATCCTATTAAAATAAATTCGATTTCTAAACCCGGTTCCATTCTGTTAATTTATATACGATTCCTTATCCTATCGATCGGAGGAGAAATTTAGTTTATTCACCTTAATAAAAATGAGGACTATGACCCCTTATATGTTTATTTTGGCGAATAATTACGGGACTCGTTCGTTTGAACATATGTGGTTATTTTCTCTGTTTTGAATAGAAACCAATGATAAGTGAGTAAATATTCGAGAATAGCATGTGGTTATGGGACATGTCGCTATTTTCTTGTATTAACTAGCTCGGAATAATTTCTATTCACCCGGATCGTTGGTATCCGCTTCACGACATATTTGTTTGGTTCGCGATCACCCGAGTAGGAATTTACGATTTGTGGCCTTCATCTATAGGAATTCGGTCCAACCTTCATGATTTATGTGTTTTCTCTCTCTACCCGGGTCACGCCCTGGCACCGTGGGGAGCTTCGGCTCAAACATATGGGTTCGCTACCTTGAGATCGTATCTTATCTTCTATGACAGGCCTTTTTATGATGTTTTCTGGATTTCTAGTGATTTCTGGATTCTTGATTACTTCGATGTGATGCGCATCAATTTGATTTATGTTTGGCATTTATTTGTCGATTCTTATTGTTATATGCTCTTCTCTTGTCATGAGATTTATTGAGATTTTATATATGTTGACATCATGCATTTCATATTATTTATGAATCATTCTGTTTATTCTTATCATGTCATTTATGTTATATCTCTTAATATTGTCTCATGTTATGAATAAGAATGGTTTGACTGATCCGTTTATTGTTTATTTTCTTAAATAATACTCGGGTTAGACCCAAGTGTTACATGTGCTTAGGTGACATTCCTGCTGGGACCTTATGATGACTTTTGGCTTGACTGCTTTATATTTGCGTTCTTTTTGGATTATATGTAGTTGACTATCTTTATGACATGTATCATTATTAGTATGGGATTTGGTACATGTATCTATCATTTTGGAGTTAGAGTGTCATGTATGTCCTCTAATTGATGTAAACACTAATTGTGTTATATTCATATCAGTTTATATGCCTGTGATGTGAATATCTGTGTTATATTATTCTGTATGTGTTCTGAGGCTATTATGCCGTTGTGTAGATGCCCTTCGCCTGGAATGGTCATGTCGAAATTTTTGGTACGACCGTGCCATTCGACGTTACTTTCCAAGCAAGGGTAAACATATTAACGGTCGCTCCTTACCAACCTTATTCTCCTTTATGGCCGACGACATTTCACACAAAATGAACTTGACTATATCGGGTATAGAGGAGGGGCGTTACAGTTGGTATTAGAGCCAATCTTCGGAACAATATAGAATTTTGTAGCAAGGATCATGTCTCGGACATCTTTTAGGAGTTTGAGGCTTAAGGTTAGATTGAGTCATGGTTGCTTATCTATCCTAGAATAGGTTTATGATCCTTGATTTTTGAGTAACATTTTTCGGTCTTTCTTTCTTAAAGAAGGGAAATGGCTGGACGTCCTCGACGTCATCATACCAGGGCAAATGTTAGGACCAAAGCTCCCCCCTGTAGCTCCACCGCCTATAGCTCCACCCTCTGTGGTCGGAGCAGTCACATTGAGCACTCAACAACTTCTTGATATTATTACAAATGCCCACGCAGCAAGCGCTCCCCCACCTCCTATGCATTCCAAATCTGGGTTTGCGACTTTATGTAGTGATTTCCCAAAGCTAGGTAGAAGGCCGTTTAAAGGCTCCGAAGGTGTAATCGAAGTCCAGGCTTGGCTAAGAACATGTGAGCGCATCTTTACTCGCATGGATCTTAATGATTTGCACAAGGTGCAAGTTATTTCTAGCATGCTCCTAGAGCGAGCGTTGAACTGGTATGAATTGCTCACCATTGATACTACTGAAGCGAACCTTACTTGGAACCTATTTAAGGAAAGGTTCGAGACTAAATTCATACCGGACGGGGAGAAAATAGCGATATCGCGTCGCTTTCAAGACCTTGTTCAAGGAACATCTACTGTGGCAGAGTATGCCGCTTCTTTTGACTCGCTATCCAAGTATGGAATCGAGTATATTAACACCCCGATGAAGAAGAATTTGCGCTTTATTCATGGGCTCAAGAAATGTCTTGAGGAGCCATTGACTCTGAAGCTATCCGAAACATTTGATGAATTAGTTAATGTCGCGCTACAACTTGAAGTGGTCCAGAAACGACCCAATGATGACGAAGCCGGGGGTTCTCAAAACAAAGGCAACACCAACAACAAGGGAGGACCCGAGAAGAAGCCTTGGATCCAACGCAACAAGAAGGAAAAGCAAGTGACTTGCGAGGCTGGGACCTCTAGATTCCACAACGGAGAATGCTTCAATTACGGAGAAAAGGGTCATATTGCCTCTAAGTGCACTAAGCCTCTTACTTGCCGCTATTTCAAGAAGCAAGGCCACATGATAAACACATGTCCCACTCATCCTCCTAATAAGATTGGAAAGCTCAGTGTCATACAAGCTCCTCCCAATGCTACATCGGGCCAAGGTACATTAAATTCTGTTCTCGATGGCATAATTGATTTTCATGGACATCCTACACGAGTTCTTTTTGATATGGGCCCATCTCATTCTTTTATTTCACAAGAACTTGCGCGTACTAATTCTTTGAATACCGTTTGCTTGATGACTTCTTTAACAGTTACTAATCCCATAGGGGGATCAACTACTCTTAGTTTATTATGTCACGACGTTGAAATTATCTTTAGTGGTTATCCTTTCCTAGCGGACTTGCATGTTATGCGCTATTTGGGTTTTGGAGTTACTTTGGGAATGAATTGGCTTCTCTGTTATGAAGCCCATATTTTTTTTGGCAAAGCCGTTGGGGTTAAGTGGACCCCTACCACTTTCATTGAACCAAGAAAGAATACAAAGTAACACGAACGGATAAAAGAAAAGAGAATAACAAAGGCGACAAGGCACATCAATGACCTAAGAGAGCTACAACAAAACGCAAAAAGCCAAATGGCATATATTATGTCCGGAACGGACAATTTATCTTTGACATCTTCAATCCAAAGACCGTGTAGAACTGGTACTTCCAAATCTAGACACAGGATTTATGGCCTTGTTATTTGCTCCAAGTCCTAGGGATGTGGATAACGATGATGAAGAGGATGTGATATGTAGTGACCCAAAAATCCGGTCCAATTGGAGCTGACTAAATGACACAAGTCCAACTCAAATTGTACTGGAAACCAGGAAACTAATAGAAAGAAAACAGAGGGTGAGAATAGATAAGATAGAAACTTATAGAATAGAAGAAGAAGAAGAAGAAGAAGAAGAACATCATCATTAGAGTAAACATGAATCTCACAGCAGAATGAATAAAACATAACATAACTTTTGAAATACAAACAGTATATGTATACAATAACATTGCAGAGTACAACACTTACAACAACAGCGGAAATAAACAAAAGCTATATAATCCTGAAGCCTCCTGCTCCAAGCTCTCCTAATGTATCGGTAAAACCCTGACTACTTGACTGCCCATAAAATTTTTGGCACCCAAGAGTTTAAGGAAAACGAAACAAAATAAACTCCGGGTCAGTCATGGGACTGGTGTGAGTAAAACAGTTTTAAAACAGTTTAAACAAGTAAACGATATCTCATAAGAGCACGCCGTATAACATAATGGGTTTTTCCCTTATGATAATCCAAAATATCTTTATATCAAAAAACTTTTGATATTATAATAATGTCTATCAACCACAATATATTAATCATCTAGCAAAAACGCTTTCATCTCACGTTCTACATATATAATATACAATCAAAACTGCAAGCATGTATTGGGTAATGGATTTCCAACTATGACAAGGTATGGAACCACCTTCCGATCAGTGTACTCTAGGAACGATACACCGGAGTTCAACAAGAACATCTTGCAACTCAGCCACACATGACCGACCACTCATTTCGCTTGAGTGTATCGAATGTATATCACCAACGGTTGGGATCAGCAACCGTTTCCCGAATGGGACAACATCAACAATAGATTTTTAGAAGTAAATGAAACTCTAGATCAGGTGATTATACATCCTAATAGGTGCGACCTATATAGCCATGCTACCGGCTCGATTTCTGTCATTTACCGGTTGATGAGGCTTGAGGTTACGCTTTATCATCACATCAAATTCACTTCGAATGCCACATTGCCAGATCCATCGAAAATCACTAATTGACGTCTACAACAGTACATTACGTGTTAGCTAAAGAAGTTTCCTTCTCCGCTTCCACTCTTGGTATGGTTGAAGAAATCAATGTACGCGACCTTTCTGGAAATACTCTGTCAGACATTCATCCATACAAGTCATACAGGAACAGGATGAATCGAAGGCACTATTCAGTACATCCATCTTAGGCACTGTTATCTAAGACTTATACAATAGTCCTTGCACTTTACTCCGTCTTCAATTATCTTTGGCATATATGATTTGCAATGCTTATGCCAATACAGAGTGGTTCTTTGGATAATAATCCAACCGGTCTTTCCATATTAACAACGTTAAAATGGTCAAAACTTCGATAGTCTGTGATTTAACCATCAAAGAAAAACAGGTGTGCAAACAACGATATTATTTCCAGGAGGAAATTATATCGATCAATCATCATTCAACATGTATCTCTTTATTTCATTGATTTACTTATCTCCTGTTTCCATATATTCTAAATTCTTATTTTCTATTATCAGAAAACATTTCTGATTCTCGTTTGGAAAACATTTCCAAAACGTCTTAATTGGGATTTAAACAGATGTTTAAAACTATATTGTGATGAAGACTTAAACCACTATACTAAATTACTAAATCCACTTAGCCACTTCACACTCGAACCATAACCATTTCTTAATTAATAATGCAGTCAATCAAGTTGGGGTATAGCTACCTCTCAGACCTTAACTGAACCGCCTTTCAAATCTTGAAATAGATAAGATTCACCTTTTTAACTCTTTAACACTTCCTTACGAACCCTCAGATTCTATTTACGAACCCCCTTCTTTTACAAGTTTACGTGATTATAACAATGGTGTTATAATCTCCTGCATTCGAAATATATTATCTTTAATATGACTTTTATATTCCTAACTTGAATAATATAACGACAACTAATTTATTTACTCCTATTTGGTTAACTCTAATCTATAACCCTTATTGTAATAACTCCAACCTAATAACTCTTACTGGATTAACTCTTATTCGAATAACTTATATTCGATTTGCTTACTTTCGAATACTTATATCCGATAATCTCTTTCTTCGAATAAATCTTATTCGATTTAACTCCTGTCGAATAACTAGATTCGATCAACTCACTTCGAATATTTCTGATTCGATTATCTCACTTCGAATATCTCTGATTCGATTATCTCACTTCGAATATTTCTAATTCGATTTACTTCTTCGAATAACTAAATTCGATTAACTCATTATATTTCAACTCTATTCGAATAAACTAAATTCGATTAACTCCATTTGAATGACTCTAGTTCGATTTAACTCTATCGATTAACTCTAACTGATTAACTCTAACTGTTTAACTCTAACTGATTAGCTCTAACTGATTAACTCTAACTGGTTAACTCTTCGTCCTTATTCAGTTTCAGATGTCGATGTTGAAATCGATTCTTACTTCTCTATATAAGTCCTGACTTATATATATTCTATTTATCCAATGATAAATATTTACTAATTTATAAATATTATTTACAAATTAATATGCCCCATTTTCCTGTTTACTTCTTATATAAGTTCAGACTTATATATATATTCTATTTATCCAATAAATATTTACTTTAATCATATCTTATTTGTTTTCCAAATGAATATCCCTTTCAATTCTATTTATTTAACAAATAAATATCTCCTTTTTAATTCTATTTATTTAACAAATAAATATCTCCTTTTTAATTCTATTTATTTAACAAATAAATATCTCCTTTTTAATTCTATTTGTAAAGGTTTTACAAATATTTCTCTTTCGATTTCATTTGTATAGGTTTTACAAATATTTCTCTTTCTATTATTTGTAAATGGTTTAAAAAAATTTCTCCTTTTATATTTATCTATTTATTTACTAAATAAATAATCCTTTTATATTATCTTATTTATTTACCAAATAAATAATCCATTTAAATGTCTTATTTATTTATCTTAAATAAATAATTCACTTTATTAATATTCCATTTATAAATATATTTTTATAAATATTTCCTATTTATAAATATTCCCTTTTTATTTGTTTTACAAATATTTTCCTTTGTATTTGTTTTACAAATATATTTCCTTTATAACTCTTTTGATTTATAATTATTTCCTTTATAAAAATTCTTTTTCCTTTTTATATATGAAATCCATTGATTTTATATAAATAAATTATTTTCAAAATATACTTTGAAAATTCCCTTTTTACTTCCCAGTATTTCTTACGGTATTTAAAATACCAAACAACAATGATTGATATCATTCAACATACGTAATCAACACAGATTATATGTCTCATCATATATTACACTATATGAAAAACAGTAAAATAAATGTTGAGGAATCCAGTCGGATTCCTCCAGCCTGTCTCTCTGCATCCACAGATGTTACATAATATAATCAACATCACTTTCAGTTCAATATGAAATATTCTGTTAACAGAATCAGGATATATGGATTTAACGGTTTGTATATATATATATATATATATATATATATATATATATATATATAATTCCCACTAACTGACCAGCAGTTCAATCAAACAGCCAACACACAGTCAATCAGACAATTTTTAACAGTTATAAAAATATAACATGAAAATATAAACTGTTCAGAGTTAATGAGATTTACTCACATTGGCAGTTCATCGTTAAAAAATGATAAACTGTTGTTTGATTTGAATCAAACAATTTATTTCGCCATAATTTCAAACGAGCTCTAATCCACTCCCAGTCAGTTCCATGGTGTAGCCACCATCCATACGGTCCCAACGGATCTGACTGTTCATGATTCTGACCACGTATGAGTGAAATATTAAATCAACAAGTTAAAGTACTATTTAATATAAACTAAATTGAATGTATTTATAATCTTGGGCCTTACTTTTTGAACCGGCCCATGAACTTACTTCACAAATCCATGGCCGCTCCTTACTCTTCTTCTACAATGCCCAGTTCGACATCTACCGTGACAATGGCCGTTTCCCCTTTTTAAAACTTCCTAACTCCTTCATTACTTCCTTTAAATTCATGGAAAATTTACCAAACCTTATCTCGTTCCATCCTCCTTCATCTTGAGCCAAAAATCCCCAACTCGCATCATTCTTGCGAAGTGCGACTTCGCTCATTCTCTGCTCCGAGGGTGCAGCTCGCGTATGGTTTTGACACCGAACTTCCCAAAAACATACGTACGAACCTCATTCCTTCAATCGAACCCACCAATAATCTTATTTCGACCTACAAATGCTCACCAATCGAGGATGCCCTAACCATTGAATATCCACGCTATTCGATTTTAGTGCGACAAAGAAGGTATTCGAATCCAGCAAAATAGAGATGAGATCGATGCTAACGATCATATGAGGCTAACAAATCAAACAAAATTCGATTTTGTTTTTATTTCGATTTTTAATGATTTTCCAAAGGTAAATTTTCACGTTGAGAATTTCTTTATGGCGGCTCACACTTTTTGCCGTGAGAATGCATGTAAAAGGGTTTAGAAAAATTAAGGTTGTTATATATGGAATCTTTGATTTAGTTGGTGGCTGAGAATAAGACACGTGGCTTGGTTTTGGATCAAAGAAAACTAAAATGGTTATAAGGGTTCACCTACCTCGCTATACACAATTATTTCCATGTATGTGTGCTACGGACTGAAATAAAGATGTCGTTGTGATTAACACCGTCTCGCGATCCCAAAAATATAAAAATATCGGCAGATTGAATCATATTGTGAAACCCCAAAATCGCTGATTAAGGGTGCAAAATATTCCAAATAAAAAGTTTCTTATTTAATTAATTAAAAATTACAATATAATTCTAAAAATTAAATTATCGTTATGTCATAAAAGAACCTTGTCTAAATTCAAATCCGATATTCAAATATTTCTAAATAACCGTTATGTCCACGAATGAATATACCGCTGTTTTTCTGAATATTTGATTTGGACATCAATCAAAATCTACACGACGAAATCCCGATTTTTCTCTTCCACTAGAAAGATATACTCCACCAGCTCCATACGTTTCTTGTTTCACAGAGATCCGATTTAAAACGAACCATGTACATTCAATTGAAGTTCGAATCGCCAACTTACGAACTGTAGCACCATTTCGAGCTCGATTATAATTATAATATAATTATACGTTCAATCTTCGTTTTAAATAATATATTCATTAATCTAAAATCAATTCTAAACTGAATTATATATTTTGAATTGCCCAGTTCACATCATATCGCCATTTCTGCCAACTCTGATTATTTCAGAATTAAATATATTATTT
This sequence comes from Allium sativum, assembly GCA_030737875.1. Lineage (NCBI taxonomy): Eukaryota > Viridiplantae > Streptophyta > Magnoliopsida > Asparagales > Amaryllidaceae > Allium > Allium sativum. Next base: position 12,509,821 of record JASFAX010000035.1, read on the forward strand.
TAATTAAATATTCACCATTATTTAATTCAACGACCATGAAATCCTTTTAATCACCTTTTAAATAATTAAATAAATTAATTATTAAATCGCTGAAAAATGCGGGTCATTACATGATATCTCGAATTGCGGTTGTTCGAGAATTTCCCGATATATTTGAGCCCATGTTGGGTCTCCCTCCTAATCGAGCTATTGAATTCCGGATTAATATAATTCCCGGATCCCTTCCTGTCATGCGTCCCGCTTATCGATTATCTAACAAGGAAAATGAAGAAATGCGCAAGCAACTATCCGAATTAGAGAATAAATAGTTTATATGCTCAAGTTCCTCGCCTTGGGGAGCCTCAGCAATCTTTGTGAAAAAGTCGGATGGAGCTCTTAGGCTTTGCGTGGACTACAGCAAGCTTAATAACCTCACCATCAAAAATAAATATCCTCTTCCGCGCATAGACTATCTTTTTGATCAACTTAGTGGTGCTAGAGTCTTTTCCCAGTTGGACTTAGCTACCGGATTTCACCAATTGCGCATCGTGGAGGATAGCATTCTGTTGACTTCTTTTCGGACCTGATTCGGTTATTATGAATGGCTAGTAATGCCGTTTGGATTAAAAATGCCCCAGCTTATTTTTTTGATCTCATGAACTGTGTTTTTAGGGATTTTCTCGATCGGTTCGTGCTTGTATTTATTGATGACATCCTTGTTTATTCTAAAACCGAGGAAGAACATGAGAACCACCTTCGTGCTGTTTTGGAAATACTTAGAAACCACCAATTAAAAGCTATGTTTTTCAAATGCCATTTTTGGCGAGCAAGCGTGAAATTTTTGGGGCATATTATTTCCGAATCCGGAATTTAGGTCGATCCATCTAAGATAGAAGCCATTCAAAATTGGAAGAGACTGGAGAGTGTGACGGAAATTCGTAGCTTCCTTGGATTAGCGGGTTATTACCGTCGGTTCATTAAATATTTTTCTAAAATCGCCGTCCCACTCACTCATTTGACAAAGAAGGAAGTAAAATACACTTGGTCGGACAAGTGTGAAGCCACATTTCAAAAGCTCAAAGAACTTCTTTCTAACGCTCCCATTCTTGTTATCCTTGAGGGGAATCAAGATCTTATTGTTTATACTGACGCTAGCCACGTTGGATTAGGGGCCGTTCTCATGCAACGAGAACATGTCACTGCCTATGCATCTAGGCAATTAAAACGGATCGAGACTCGAAATGCAACTCATGATTTAGAGCTCGCGGCGGTTGTTTTCGCTCTCCGAATTTGGCGCCATTATCTTTTAGGGGAGAAATTTGTGCTTTACACGGATCATAAGTCGCTCAAATATTTATTTTCTCAAAAGGAACTCAATTTGCGACAACAACGATGGATGGAGTTTCTTACTTCTTATGATCTAGATATTCTTTACATGCCCAGTAAAGGAAATTGCATCGCCGACGCACTTAGTCGGAAGCAACATGCGGTCTTTTCTATGATGTTATCGGAGTGGAAGGATCTTGAATTATTATCTTCGTGCGAGATTCAGAGTCGTCACTCCAACCCGGGTTCCACTCCCATAATATGTAGCCTCGTGGCACATCCATCTCTTTTTGACCGTATCTATGAAGCACAAATGCAAGATCTCGAATTGGCCCGTATCGGTCATAATCTTAGAAATAAATCTTGTGTTGAAGAAAATGGTGACTATAGTCTTGATTTAAGAGGAGCCGTTCGAAAAGTCGAACGACTTATCATCCCAAATCAAGATGATTTGCGCAAGACCGTTTTGGAGGATTCTCGTCACTCTAAATTTTTTATCCATCCCGAGAGTATCAAAATGTATCCGAACATGAAGCGACTCTATTATTGGGAGGGGATGAAACGAGATGTCGCTAACTTTGTTAGTTGTTGCACGACTTGCCAACTTGTGAAAGCCGAACATCAAAGGCCCGACGGGTTATTGCGACCATTATAAATTCCCATATGGAAGTAGGAAAATGTTTCCATGGATTTTATTGATGGATTGCTCCGTTCTCGTCAAGGCCATGATAGTATATGGGTAATTGTGGATCGTCTCACCAAATCCGCACACTTTTTACCTGTTCGATCTAATCGCACCGCTCCGCTTTTACCTAAGCTTTATGTTAAAGAGATCGTTCGACTACATGGAATCCCTCTTTCCATTGTAAGTGATCGTGATCCGTTGTTTACTAGCGAATTTTGGAAAAGTCTCCAAGGATCTTTGAAAACAAGGCTTGATCTTAGTACCGCCTATCATCCGCAAACTGATGGGCAAACGGAGCGGGTAAATCAAATTCGTTAGGATCTCCTCCGCGCTTGCATACTTGAATTTGGAGGAGGTTGGGAAGACCAAATTCCCCTTGTGGAATTCTCATACAATAATAGTTATCAATCGAGTATTGGTATGACGTCTTTTGAAACCCTTTACGGAAGGCCATGCCGATCTCCTTCTTGTTGGCTCGAAACCGGAGAGAAATTAATTATAGGCCCCGATCTTGTTCAAGATGCCACAGAGAAAATTGAGCTTATACGTCAGCGCATAAAAGAAGCTCAAAGTCGGAAAAAGTCCTATGCCGATAGCAAGAAAAGAAAGTTAGAATTTTTCATGTGGGACTTGGTTTTTATTCGTGTATCACCCATGAAGGGTGTTATACGATTTAGCAAATCGGAAAATTAGCGCCAAGATTTATTGGTCCATTTCCCATTACCGAGTGCGTTGGGGTTGTTTCATATCGCGTGAAGCTACCGGATCATTTTTCTTCCATTCATAATGTGTTCCATGATTCTCAACTACGGAGGAAATTAGGGAAATCTCACATTTCTATCGAGCCTCATGTTCTTGAAGAAATAGAAATTACACCGAATCTTACCTACGAGCAACAACCCATTCGAATTGTTGCCACGGAAGTAAAACGCCTCCGTAATAAAGAAATTCCCCTTGTTAAAGTCTAGTGGTCCGCTAATCCGAAGGATTGCTCATGGGAAACTAAGGAGTCCATCGAGCGTTCTCATCCGGATTGAATTTTCTTTTGTATTCTTGTTGGGAATTTGAAATTTTACGGTTGTTACACTAGTAGTTTATTTTGAATAATTGCGAGGACGCAATTTCTTTAAGGAGGGAAGTCTGTAACAACCCATACAATTCACGACAAATTATTTAAACGAATATTTAAATATCGAATCAATATATTAATTTTGTGCCAAAAAAAGGTGAATTTTTGTAAAACGATTAAATTATGACTCGGGACCACTTCCTTTGGTTCCGAAACGTCATTTACAGTCATTTTGAGTATAAACATCGATATATTTCGAATTTGGGATAATTGGAGTCATTTGGAGGGGCTAAAGTGCAAATTTGTGCACCCAAACCAATTTGGACAGTACAAAAAGGCACCCAACCACCTCCCTCTCTCATTAACTTCTTCATTTACTCTTCCTCTTATTTCCTAAACATTTCCTAAGCTTAGGAAAAGAGGAGATTAAAATCCTAAGCCCTAGAATCCAATAAAAATCTAATCTTTGTTGTGTTACTTCATCTCCTAGTTTAGGTAAGTTGATTTCTATCTTCTCCATCATCTCCTCTATGCTATTTGAGAATCTCTATGTTACTAATGCATAGGTTTTTCGGCTTCATATGTGTAGGTCGGACTTTGTTGATTCGAGTGAGAAGATAGCACCATTAGCTTGGATTCCTTCTTGTTGATTGCTCCATTAACACCAAGGGAGATCTCTTTGGGAACTCGCATCAATGCCACAAGCTCTAAGCTTGTACAAGTGTAGTTGTAGATTATTTACGATGTTCATGTCTGTTTGAATTAATTTGGTTCGTGGTTGATCCTTGAATATATGTTGATTTCAAATTTTATCGAAATTGAGTTTGAAAATCTACATGTGCACATGCATTGAATCACACCCATCTCCGGATCGAATGGAAGGTGTACACGCACCGGAAAAGGTCGTAACAAGGCCGGAGAGAAGTGTCGGAGAAGGAGAGGTCGCGACGAGGGACGAATCCCTCGTCACTTGTGCCTGGGCTCACGCCCAGGCATAAACCGGTCGACCGGCCCAAGGGGGTCGGTCGACCACATCTGGGCTCTGCCCCAGACCAGTCGACCGGCCCTCTAGGACCGATCGACCAGTGACCGACCTAGGCAGCAATGCCCAGGTTCGGTCGTTCCTCCCCGGTTGCGCACCGAGGTGCATGACCCCGTGATCTCCCGACCTCCTTCTCCGTTCCTCCCCCACGCCGTCTCGTTTGGTTTTCAAATCGTTTTGAAACTATGAAATGTGGGTTTATGTTTTATGATTTTTGTGTTTCATTCGCTACGGCGATGGTTTTTATGAATAATTAAACCACAATGGATAACGGGGTTTTATATTGTCAATGGGCATCGAACCAACATTTAATCAGTTTTTAGATTCAAATCCTTTTAAAATAAATTCGATTTCTAAACCCGGTTCCGATTCTATTAATTTATATACTATTCCTTATCATATGGATCAGACGAGAAGTTTAGTTTATTCACCTTAATAAAAATGAGGACTATGACCCCTTATATGTTTATTTCGGCGAATAATTAGCGGAGTCGTTTGTTTGAACATATGTGGTGATTTTCTCTGTTTTGAAAAGAGACCAATGACAAGGGAGTAAATATTCAAGAATAGCATGTGGTTATGGGACATGTCGCTATTTTCTTATATTAACTAGCTCGGAATAATTTCTATTCACTCGGATCGTTGGTATCCGCTTCACGACATATTTGTTTGGTTCGCGATCACCCTAGTGGGAATTTACGATTTATGGCCTTCATCTATGGGACTTCGGTCCAACCTTCATGAATTATGTGTTTTCTGTCTATCGGGGTCACGCCCTGGCGCCGTGGGGAGCTTCGGCTCAAACATATGGGTTCGCTACCTTGAGATCGTATCTTATCTTCTATTGCAGGCCTTTTTATGATGTTTTCTGGATTTCTAGTGATTTCTGGATTCTGGATTCTTGATTACTTCGATGTGATGCGGGTCAATTTGATTTATGTTTGGCATTTATTTGTCAATTCTTATTGTTATATGCTCTTCTCTTGTCATGAGATTTATTTAGATTTTATATATGTTGACATCATGCATTTCATATTATTTATGAATCATTCTGTTTATTCTTATCATGTCATTTATGTTATATCTCTTAATATTGTCTCATGTTATGAATGAGAATGGTTTGACTGATCCGTTTATTGTTTATTTTCTTAAATAATACTCGGGTCAGACCCAAGTGTTACAGGTGCTTAGGTGACATTCCTGGTGGGACCTTTTGATGACTTTTGGCTTGACTGCTTTATAGTTGCAGTCTTTTTGGATTATATGTAGTTGACTACCTTTATGACATGTATCATTATTAGTATGGGATTTGGTACATGTATCTATCATTTTGGAGTTAGAGTGTCATGTATGACCTCTAACTGATGTAAACACTTATTGTGTTATATTCATATCAGTTTATATGTCTGTGATGTGAATGTATGTGACTATCTGTGTTATATTATTCTATATGTGTTCTGCGGCTATTATGCCATTGTGTAGATGCCCTTCGCCTGGAATGGTCATGTCGAAAATTTTGGTACGGTTGTGCCATTCGACATTACTTTCCAAGCAAGGGTAAATATATTAACGGTCGCTCCTTACCAACCTTATTCTCTGCTATGACCGACGACATTTCACACGAAATAAACTTGACTATAGCGGGTATATAGGCGGGGCGTTACACGTATTTTGAATATAATAGTTAAATGGGAATTGTTTTGATATTAGAATGAAATATCGGTTTTTGAATTACAACTCATTTCTCTCTTAAGATAAGAACGTTGTTGAACAAGGTCTGAGAGGTAATTAAAATACCCCAACTGGAACGACTTCAGGATTATCTGAGAATGATATTAGTTGTAATGGTAAAGAGGTGTAGAATGATTTTATATTTCCATATGAGAAATAATAACACAGTGATAATTAAAAAGATTTGAAATATGTATAATGAGATTTCCAAAGTGACGGAAATGGTAAGATTGGAGTATATACACGTATAATGAATTTCCCGGAGTAAAAGAGATAAAAGGAGATTATGTGAAATTATAATGGGATTTTTGAGATATAAAGGAAATGAAAAAAAGGAGTTTGAAATGGATAAATTCCAAAGAATATAGGTTTGGTTATTGTTTTGAATAATAAAACAAGAAAGATTTCGTAACATTGTTTACGAGCGATAAGATGAATTTATTTCCCCATTTATAGATAGTGAGTAATGAGATAGCAAATGTTTTTGAAATGATAGTAAGATAGAAAATTGGATATGATTACGGAAAAAAATTCCTAAGTATTAATATACAATAGTTTTGGAAATAATCCTAGGTTAGATAAGAAGTGAAAAGCTATATTTATCATATTTAAAGGTTTAAGAGATTTCTGTTAATTATTTTAATTAAGAGGCTAAGTAATGCCAAGTACTGAATTAGTGAACTCATTTTATTCTCTTGATTATTTATTTGATAGTTAAATAACCGACTATCAAATATGGCTAATACGATTGTTGGTACGGAAAGACCGGGATCAAATGTATATTCGAAAACCATTCCGAACCAGAAAAAGTGTGGGAGATGTTGATCGAAGATGGAGCATTGAAGACCGTGTATCTTCATAAGTGGAAGGATTACTCATAATCTTTGGTTAGCTCCTAGAGATAACCTGTGATTCTGTCGTGGTTGGAATCTACGAATTGCAAGGACTTCTCGCTACTGATCTATAGGGTGATACCTAGGATGTGGTAGGAGGGTGCCTTCGGTTCAACATGTTCCTGGATGACTTGTATGGCCGAATGTCTGATGAAATATTTCCAAAGGGATCGTGTACGTTGATTTCTTCAGACATACCAAAGTTGTATTGGAGAAGGGCCTGTCTCTTAGCTTAACAATTAGAGTATTTTTGGGGACGTCAATTAGTGTTTTTGGCGGATTTGACGATGTGGCATTCAAAGTGAATGGTGACCAGTTGTGCTAAGAGATTATGACCTCTAGCCTCATCAATCGGGAATGGCACAAAATCGAGTAGGTTGCATGGCTATGGGTCTCACCCATCAAAAGGGTATATCATTACCTAATCTAAAGAAATCAAATGCCTTTGATTGTCCCTTTTATTTATGTATGTATGCTATCGGTACGGTTGGCTGGCCCCCAACCATTGTAATGATATATTCGGTACTCTCAAGTGAAAGTGAGGGGCCGGTCATGTTTAGCTTAGGTTGCAAGATGTTTTTGTTGAACCCCAATGTATTCATCTCCAGAGATACATTGTGGGGAAGGTGGTCCCATGCCTTGCTAGGATATTCATTCTCCAATAAACGCCCGTGATTTTTATTGTACACTATATATGTGGAGCGTGAGATGCAAGCATTTTGCTAGATTGATATTTAATTGTATTTAAACACTATAATAATATCAGAAAATATATTGATTTCAAAAATGTTTTGGGTTATCATAAGGTAAAAATCGTGCGTATTTATGTGTGGATTTGGTCTTACGATTATCCTTTTCTTTCAAAAAAGATTTTGACTTTAAAATCAAGTTGTGTGATACCTTTAAACTTAGTGTGTTTTCTCACTCTGGTTCACCAGACCGATCCGGCGTTTGTAATGCTCGGATTAGACCAAGTTGTACAGGTCTAGGTTATCGGATGCTGCGAATTCCAAAGACGAGCTGGAGTTGTTTATACGTATGGTGTATATTTGGTGTGTATTCCACTGTGTGTTGTATACGAGGACAGATTATTATAACTTTTCAGATGTGTTGATGTACTCTGATGATCGTAAGTAGTTTTAAAGCTCTCAGTAAAGATTTATTTCTATATTATATTTTGTTTCGCTGCGATGTGAGACTCTTATCTTGATGTGTTTTCTTCTCCTTATTTCTTTTATTCTAAAATTTCTTTTCTCACACTCTAATTTCTTTCTAATAACTATCTGTGTTTTTGATACTTGGGTTCCGGCAAGTAATGCGAGTTTTTATGTATTATGGTCAGAATTCGAGCGTTGAATTCTTCAGGTCGTTACAGTGGTATCAGAGCTATTGGTTTAGTAATAACCTTTGCTCTGTGGCGTAACTCGATAGAGATGGGGTTAGTAATACCCTAGATCAAGATTGAGTGTATATATATGAGAGCGTATTTGTAAATTTTATATACAAATGTTTTGTATTGTGTTTTTTGATCGGTTCAAGTGTTGAAAAGCATTGAACTGTCAACGGATATAGTACTGTTTTGGTTTTTGGTTTTTGGTTTTTGTTTTCCAACCGTGTAGGTCAATGTATATATATTATTTGTTCCTGTGATATCGCAGATGTCACTTCGTACATGGAGACCCTACCTAATTTTTCCGGGATTTTAAAGTGTTAGAATTTTTTTTGATATTTTTGAAAATTTATATTGATTATATAAATTAGTTTTTAATTTAAAATAAATTAGATATCAGAGAAGTTAATGGGTTGTAACATTTTTTCTAGCTTAGTAATTTCGGGGATGAAATTCTTTTTAGAGGGGGAGAATGTAATGTCCCGTATTTTTGGTAGCCAAATATTTAATTTAATTTATTACTTTAAATATTTTATTTGGAGTATTATTGGATTTTAATATTTAATTCGTTTATTTAAAATGGCGTTTTAACGTTAAATTCATATATAATTTAAAACAAGCTCGAAATGGCGCGGTAGTTCGAAATATTGAGTTTTGAACTTTAATTGAATATATAGGATCGGATATAAGTCATATTTATGTGAAACAAGAAACGTTTGAATCTAGTTGATAAAAATTTTGAAATGAAAGAGAAAAATCTGGATTTCGCGTTATAGATTGATAGTTATGTCTAATTCAAATTTTAAAATAGTCGACATAGAAATCGTTAATAAACGATAACGTTTACTTAATGAATTAATAGGGTTTTTATTTTAAATTGGGATATCGTTTAACTAAAAAATGATAATACTGAGTATTAGTTTATATTTGAAACTATAGATATATTTTGTTTTGATATTTACGATAATAATAATTTATTATTATTTAATTCAATTACTTTGGAATTTATATAATATTTTATTAATATTATATAAGCCTTAAAATAACGATTTTTGCAAACGATCTCCGTTTTCGACAAAATTAGTTTCATTGGAACCGTATCGTTAAATTATTGTACGTTATTAAATTTCGTGGCAAACCGATGTCGTATGTGACAACGACAGCCATAAACGCCCAGTCATTTTCTATAGCGCGTAACTAATTTAATTTAATTTTACAGAGGGGTATTTAAGTGTAACTTGAGAAGACGATTGAATTAAGACACGAAACCAATTCCGTTGAGTTCGTATCGTCGATTAGAGCCAAGATAGGTATGTAGTTTGTTATTTTTGGATATTGGGTAATTTGGTGTTCAAAACAGCATTTATTTTTTGAAAGGCAAGTGCAAAAATTTTATTACTAACAAGAAATTATAGAATAAACGTTTCCTAATTAATTACATAGCAACTCAAAACATGACTATTGTCAACAGTATCAAAAGCAAGAAGCTAACCAATCACAAATAGCATTAAAACAATGCATTTTCAAAACACTTCTATTAGATCAGAGGCAAGTAGATGCAATTTCCACAAGGTCTTCAAATCACTACTGCTCTTATAGTCAGTAAGCCACTTACAAGATAGTCCCTAAGCTTCTTCAAATATAAAACATTACTGCTTCTTGATGTTGTTTCGGCCAATTATGATATCAATACAGTACCATATATTGAATTCCGCAGCAGTAAAGACCAACCTTACTGAAGCTATCTTGTAAACCTCTCACAGTCATATAACCATTGCTAGACTCATTAACAGATAACCAATCAATTGCGATAACAACTGCAATGCATGCAGAATCAACAACTAGCCAGAGATATATCTATAACTCCATAAAGCACTGACTAGCAATAGATTATAATAAAAAACACATGTCCACTGTAAAAGACACAGCATCCTGAAGAAGCATATATAATCCATGAAAGGGTAGGGTCATACATAGGGTTATTTCTCATATGCCTCTTAGATGATTTCATATTGCTGCTAAGAGGTAGCACATCCTCTTGATTATATTCAATGCCATCATCTAAGTCTTCCCAAAACTTTCCTCTCATCATACCACTCTTTGATTTAGAAGTTGAACTCGAAGATGCCAAAGCGGTATTGACTGAAGGAAAGGTCAGACCAGAACCAGATACCGGTGGGAGCTTGACATGTAAAGGCGATTTCAAATGAGCATATGGTGCAGACTTAGCTTGCGTAGTACTTGAAGTGCCCACTTTATCACTAACAGTAGCTGTTTTGGCCACCGTTTTGTTGAGATAAGAAGGAGCTGAGGAGCTAAAAGTGGAAGAACAAGACATCGAAGCAAAAGTTGACGAACCTGAAGAGCTAATAAAAGAAGTAGTAGAAGCAGATAAAGAGCTCGTATCACCAATAGAATGTAAAGCGTAAAAATTATTAACATTTCGTCAAATAAGTTGCCAACAATGGAATCATCCCCATTTGAAATAACCTCATTCTGAACAGTCTTATCTATATCACTAGTGCCTTGATCTGAACAATCATTTAACTCCTGGTTAACACCAATTTTATCATTAGCCTGATCAGTACCATCATTTAACCCATCAGCTACATTTGCTAATCCCTCATCAGCCAAAATATCCAATTGATTATTTTTATCTTTACTTGTATCTGCAGAATTATCTTCTTTAGAAATATTAGCACCACCATTGTTCATTCTCTATTCCTTCTTCCTCTTAGTGTTAACATATGTCCAGTTGTGCTTATTTACATCAGTGTGTATATGCCTATCTTGTCTATCACTATGAACAAAGGTATTTACATTATGTTCCTCCAATCCAGCATGATTCTGATCCCCACTATCCACATTATTCTTATCATTAACTTCACAGTACACAGTGTCATATCCAAACACTTTGCAACTAGTACAAAGTCTAGGTTTCCAAGCATAAGCTATCTTCAGCGAGGAACAATTATCATCCATAGCAATTGTATTAGGAAGCTCAAAATCAGGACTAACCTCTATTAAAGCCTTTGCGTATCTAAACCTGTTTAAAAGTTATGTACTAGTGTCATAACAAATCAATCTACCTACATGATTAATAAGCCATTTTATACCAATCAACGTCCAAAGAATCATAGGAATTCTATATAATTGAATCCATACAGGTACTTTCCTAATCATAGATTGTTAACAACCAACAAATGGACCCCATACAGTTATAATGAACATTCTCCCACAAATGAAAATAGGATCCGCATGTAGAATTTTTTTCCCGATCAGATTCAACAGAAAATTTGAAATAAAACATGTTACCATCGGATTTAATATCAACATCACCAAGCAACTTCCAACGGTACCTTAAAAAATTCGAAACATCTTGAAAAGAGAGAGTACCATCAAGGAAGAAGCCAACCAGGAAATTGCTCCAATAGTTAATTCCTTCTTTCTTCACCAGATCTGGAATTCGTTTCTTCTTTCCATCCTTAGGGATCTCGAATTGAACATGCTGATAAGAACCAGCGTTACGAGGTTGGCCTTTGAAAAGTGTAGCAAAATCAGATTTCACAAACGAAGGAAAGGACGATTTCGAAGGATTCTCTAGGTTAACTACAGGGGGATCGATTTTCTTAGGATTCTCTGGGTTAACTACAAGAGGATTCTCAGAAGCAGGTGGTGGATCTGGGGGTTTAGAAGGAGGAGATCACAATGGAAGAGGTCGAAAGGATGAATAGAAGGCAGAGGAGGAGGTTGAAGAAGAAAAAGGATTTTCCAATGCTGCCAATTTCAAAGGTTGTGAGTAATATTTTCAAAGATCGTCAATTCTGTGCCAAAACAACATTTATTGTACGTATAAAAATAGCGTACCGGGAAATAGTCTCGGAATACAACGAAACTTATGCCATTGAATTCGTATTAATTAATTATTATAAGATTTCAATTTTTGTGTCAATCGGACTTACCGTTTGATCATGGCAACGATAAATGCCTTAATCATTTATATTATTTTGGTCAATTATCAGATAGGGGTAACTTTAAAGGAATAAACGACTGGCCAAACGAACTACGATTTTAACGAAACAAATTTCATTGGATCCGTAAGAAAGAGGTCTAGTATAATTTCAATGTTTCAAGTTGATTTGATTTAATTTGTGGTCGTGTTAAATTTAAACGCTTGATTTTTAGTCTGTGACTTATAAAGGACTTTTCACAAACGATTTTGGAATTCGATGAAACTTATCCCATCGGGTCTGGAATACTTTTCTATGCTATGACTAGCATTGTTATCGAAAAACAGATATCAATTATGGTTGTTTTAGGATATTACTTCACGTTGAAGGTTTATATAACATTATTTTAATATAAACATAACCATATAAATATACGTTTCAGCTTTTAACCTAATTTGATCAAACTTTCATTCGCGTGGTCCATGTTCTCTTCGCCCACCACTAAATAAAAACATACGGCCTAAAATCACTCCTTTCCCCATCGTTTTTCTCCCAAACCAGTAATTCAATCGTAATAATCCCAAGAACAAAAATGATCGACTCCCTGAGAGCAGCAATCCGACTGGTCATGATCGGTGATGGTGTTGGGATATCATCGGAATCGATGCTCGAAGCTGTAACAATTGAGTACAGATTTCTAGCGATTTGAGAACCTGGAGTTGTCAATGTTTCTGGCGAGGGCTGGTAGGGCTTGGCTGCATCCGGGAATGGTCTCCGATGATTTTCAGGAGGTAAAGGGGAACGACGGCGGTCTGATGTGGGTAACGAGCGTGACACAATATTTGAATAAGGATGCTGCACAAACCAGAAGAACTAGGAACAAGAGAAACATCCGTATATTATTAACAAAGTAATTAGTCTTATTAAGTGTTAAATTAAGAAATAGTTACTTTAGTTATAATCGTTATTCACTCGTGCTTGTTTCAGATGGAACGAAGGACCGTAGAGCAACGAAAGACGTAAGAGAAGCAAAGAGTACCGACCGATTTATTTTTCCAAACTGAAAGTAATAAGAAATATAATTAATTGAATTTATAAATAATTTAAGAAAGGAGTTATTTTATAATTATATTATTATGAATGTTATACCAGGTATAACAGCGAATGAAGGAAATAGTGAAGCAACAGATGGAACTAGGAAAATGTTATTGAGCCGAAACTTTTAACAGAGAGGTAAAATGTAATTAGTAATTTTAACTATCATTAGGATAAAAAATTTAATTAAATTTTTAATTAAATTTTATTTTCTTTTAAATATTAATAACTCGATCATATGACACCGGAATTGGACAAACAAGGTGTCATTGGAACCGCATTGTCGAACAATACATTATGGCACATGACCGGACGGGATTAAAATCAACTAATATATTCAGTTAAAATGAATGTTGTTTAATTTAACTAAAACAAGCTGTTCTAAAGATAAATCAAATCAAGGTGAGTTCAACTCACTCAGTTATCCTACTTATATTTTATATAAGTTGGGTTTTATAATTGTGTGCTATAGTTGCTTATGATTTACTTTTTTTGTTTGTTAAAGATATATTTATATATTGATTGAATCAATGAAATTAAACGCTATTTAATTTCAATGAAAAACCAAATCGTTATTTTAACGGTTGGTCCCAATTGAGGAAATTTACCTTATTGGTCACGTTTATAAGATAAAAGTGTTTAATTCGATGAATTTGTTTGAATTGCTATGGTTGTGTTAAACAAATTGGTTGATATTGAATTGTCGTTATTGACTGTTATGAAACCATTATTTATTTGAATTGAATGATTATATTGAGATAACGTATTTGGATACAGGGAAGAACAGATTGGAGGAATCCAACGGGATTCCTCAAATATATTTAATGATATTTATTTTCATATATCATTATACAAACTGTTCTGTGATTTGGTTATTGACCTTTGATCTGAAATTAAACATTTGTTTTATTTAAACCAATGGGGAATATTGGTTGAGTAATTGGTAGTATATAGCCTATAAATCAATTGTTTTCCAAATATGGATTTATCGTCAGGTGAATCGATATAAATGAAGTTATAAAATTTATTTTTATAACTGAAGGTAGATTTTGAAATATATTATTTTGAATAAAAGTTATTATAGGGAAATAAATATTTGTTATTATTATTTGTGTTATAAGAAATTATTAGATGATTTTATAAAGCAAATTCTTATATTAATCAGATTTATCAGCAAGAGAATATAAAATTAACCAAATGGTTAAGAGTTGAATAATTGTTTTTAAGTAAAACAATTGAGTGGAATTATTTTAATTAATTATATTATTAATTAATTTAAAGGAAGGATCAATTGAAATTGGTTACCAAGATAACTGTGTTTGAGTTGACTAAGTTAACCCTTTTTAACTGGAATTGGTTATTAAATTAGTTTGTTTGAATTAGTCTAATGAAATAGTTTAATGGATATTTGTTTTAATTTTAATACGATTTTAAAAAGGGAAATCACTATTTATTTTAGTTAATAAAGAAGTTGACTACTGCTATAGTAGTTACTGATTGAAGTAAATTATTATTTTAATAATAATTTAGGAGATTATTTTTTAATTGAAAATCATTTAAAAAATAGTCGAAGTTGAAATGAAATTTAATTGAATTATGAAAGGAGTTTATGAATGGGTTTTATATTAAAACCCGAGTTTTTATAACAAAGTTATAAAAGAGATTTTAAGAGAATATAATAGCTTAAATTAATTGTTTACTCAAATTTTAAATTAAGAAAAAAGGTTTATATTAAACCAGAGTGGTTTAAATGATGTTTATAAAAGAGATGAGAAGTTAGAGCGTTAATTTTAAATTAACGTTACTTATAATGAAATAAGATTTTCAAAAGCAGAAAATGGTTGAGTGAATTAGAAAAAGGGATTGTTAAAAGTGAATCTGGTAAAGAAGTGAGTAGTAGGATCTTATAACCAAATCCGAATTATAAAATGAATTGTATAAAGAAGGAAAAGTTAAAAATGAGATGTTTTTAATAAGCAATTACTTAATCGATGAATTAATAAATAATGGTAAGGAGATT